>OY390737.1:27834156-30234156 GCA_959613385.1 Geotrupes spiniger | reverse complement strand
TCCATTTTAATTGCATTTAGCACCATTTAGTATCATTTTTGGGATCTGCCGAAGTACTTGATTATAGGGGTAGGAATTTTTGGACCAAATTTGGCAGGAATAGTGGACTAGTCCAGGGAAATAGCTGATTAAAATGTGAAACCCAATCATCAAGTAGTCATGGGATTTTTGACGTTTGTGTCATTTTTTAGAGGTGGTGATAGACAAGCAATTATCGAGTCATTTTTTGAATTTGTTCCACTTTTTCGGATCCCGTTCTTTAGTTTAAAGTGTTTCAAGTGTTTAACGATGCCTAGAGGAAGGAGACCTCAAGTTTACCAGCAGTTGAGTGACTTTGACCGAGGGCGGATTGTTAGTTTACGAGAAGCAGGTTTTTCGTTTAAAGAAATCGGCAACCGTTTGGGACGGCACCACTCAACAATAATGCGTGTTTATCGAGCGTGGTCTGAACATGGGGTTGAACGTCGGAGAAGAGGCACTGGGGCTCAAAGACGAACCAATGAACGTCAAGATCGCCGCTTAAGACTTGAGACTTGAGAGACCGATTCTCTACAACTAGATCAATAGCTGATCAATGGTTAGGTGAACAAGGTCGTCCGATACTCTTGCGAACAGTTTATCGTCGAATAAGGTCCTCTGGCTTGCTGTCTTACCGCCCACATCTTGTGCTACCCCTCACTGCTCAACATCGCCAGGAACGTTTGGCCTGGTGCACGGAAAGACTTCAATGGAATTTGGAGTGGCATCGAGTTGTCTTTAGTGACGAATCACGATTTTGTTTAGGAATGCATGATGGTCGGATGACTGTTAGACGAAGACGTGGAGAAAGGCGCAATCCTGATTTTTCGATTGCGAGGCATGTTCGCCGAACTGTGGTGTTGATGGTGTGGGGTGCTATTGCTTACGGCAGTAGGTCACCCTTGCTCTTCATTCGGGGCAGTATGACCGCCCGACGCTACATTGACGAAGTGGTAGAACCACATGTTCTTCCATATCTTCGAGGGCTGGAAAACCCACTTTTCCAGCAAGATAATGCACTACCTCACGTAGCAAGGATTTCTCTTGACTTCTTTGAAGAGGCCGATGTTAATCTTTTGCCTTGGCAGGCAAGATCTCCCGATTTGTCGCCCATTGAGCACGTGTGGGACATGATTGGTAGAAGATCGAGGAATCTACCGAACCCACCGTTGACAATAGAAGCTCTACGGCATGAAGTACAGGCTGCTTGGGATGCCTTACTCCAAGAAGACATTAATCACCTGCTGGAATCAATGCCACGGCGGGTCAATGAGTGTATCAGAAATAGGGGCCGACCAACACATTATTAAAGAAAAATCAAAAAGATGAAGTGTTTTCTTTATCAAATTTTAATCAATTGTTACCTTAGACTAGTCCAATGTTTCTGCCAAATTTGGTCCAAAAATTCCCACCCTTCTAGGTGGTGCAGTGTATAGGTCACTGAGTATATCTGCGTCATACATACATTGTATTTTTGACAGAAATTTGAACGAAGAGGGATTTAAATTGTAAATCTGGATTCTGATAAATATTCAAAGCGGAAATTATAAAAATATCAGCATGACAGATGAGAAAACAGCACCTTCGATGTTCGTACATTTTGGCACTATAAAGTTTGAACGCGTAAAAATTCCACCTCATACGTTTACAAAGATCGTTAAAACTTTATGTTCGCTCTGGCTTCTTAGCACATTTGTGATGTAAATGAAACCTTTAAAATAGCCATGTCAGATCATGATATAACAAATTTATCAATTTTGTTGGGATATGTTTGCAACAAGGTTTTCGAACAAATTTGCGTGTTTGGAAAGATCTAAATATCGAATTAAGCGTCTAATTGAGTAATTTAGAAGCCTGGAATGTTAATCATCGAACTATCATGATTTCAATGTAGTTTGGCTAACGTTGATTAAACGGTGTTGTGTTATATTATATGAGCGGATTTTCACAAGGTCGCAATCAAATTAATCTTTTTCATCTTTTTACGACTCAATCTTGTAGATATGTTTCCAACTATCACAATGTATCCTTCTTTGTATTAAATTTTGTATTTATGATTAATCCCGACCTGACTGAAATCATTCAAAAATCACAAACATCTACAGTAAATGTACATATCTTTAAATTTAAATTGCATAAAGACTTGTGGTCATTCAATTTAATCTTATTTTATTTAATTGCAATGTTCGAAAAGCTTTCACGTAAATTTAAAAATATTTAAACGACCAAACAAATTTGGCGAATTAATAGGAAAACGAAGCGAATATATAAAACAACGTTTTATAGTTTTGAATCAGGCGAAAATAACCGTGACTTAACATTTGTTGCAGGGGCAATTTTAAACATTTCACAGTTTTATATTGAAATTTGGCCACAAAATGGAAAATACACGACCTTGGGAAAAGACGAACAAATTGCAACTACTATTATCCGCCTGAAATCAAATTTTGAAGGTGTGAAGGCATTAAAAGCATCTATTACGCCAAATATTTAAAACTTAAAGAATTAACGTTAAATTATTTTGAACGTAATGCAACAAAAAAGCTTTAACGTTGTTAACAGCCGTTACAATATGTTTAATTTAACCATTATAGTTAAGGTTTTAGTTGGTTTAATTGTGTAAAAGTATTTAAAATACAGCTAACATGAAATTATTAAGTTTGGCGTATAGTGAATGAAAAACGGTTAAAATAACAGTGAATCGTTTATTATAAATTTCGGATCTGTATAACTAGGCTTTGTATATTTAAGTTATTTATAATTAAAATTGAGCCATTTGACGTTTATTTGTATATAATCTTGGGTTGGATTAAATTGGGTTGGGTTGGGTTGCGTATCGGATTAATCGATTCAATGTGATTAAGGGTTTCTACTGAAAATTAAAATAAATAGATGTTTATATGGACGTGGTTAGTAAGTAGAAATAATGAGTCATAAGAGCGACCCTAAATGTTATAATGTATTAATTTAAATAACGGTTTGATTTATATGTATAAACTAATAACATTCAGAATTTGCACTAATGTCCAATTTTTCTTCCTATGTGTTTGAGTTGATGATAGCATGTGCTCCTTCTTTCCTCGTAGCTCTGCTAGATGATCGGTCTTCTGCCATAGGGCGGGATAGATTTGGTTTCCAATATCTGAATGTAGATGTAGTCATTTCTTGCTGACGTCGTTTAGTTGACTTGTGTTTCAGCACCATGCATCTCGATTTAATGCTTTCGTCGCGACAGCGTCACAAAAAAACTAAGCTGCACAGTAGCCGTTGTTTTCTTACTAGCAACCTCTGGATCCTCCTTGATTGTTTGAAAATCTCCTACCCGTAGATATGTATGATGTTGGTGCGTAAGCTCTCATATAGTCTACACAGAATGGATTTTCACACCGGGAAATTCGCAGAGCATCTAGACCTCACAGACGGACCCAGGAAAAAGAAAATGGAGAAGTAGAACCAGCAACCACAGCTTTTTTACCATATGTTAGAGTGACTACGGACAAAATAAGTAGAATCCTTCTTACACAAAACATCGGGGCAACTTTTAAACCACACAGGGAGATAGAAACGATGCTATGGAACCCGAAAATGAGTTCCATTAAAAACACAAGGAGTATACGATACCATGTGGGTAAATGCGAGAAGAAATACATCGGTCAATCCAATAGGCGCATAGAAGTTCGCAAACAAGAAAACATTCGTGTTGTAAAACAGGGAGATCCGTCGTCTTCTTGGCTAGCCATTTCTTAAGCACTGGATACAGCATCGACTTCAACAACAAAGCAAAGCTTTGATTTCAACTATATAGTTTGCTTTAATTTTATTAGAACTCACTCGGTTCGTTTTTATTTCAACTTTCGTTTTAGTTTTTCCTCTTTTCCATTTATTTTCATTGAATTACATAGACGAACGTTTCCTAAAACTTCTTGCAAAACAGAGTTCTCGGGCCAGCTGTCTATAGCGTTCGAGAGTTATCAAGATTCCACAGAACTTCTCAGATTTCTTCTATCGACAAGACCAAACAAAAATTATAACGAAACGAATGAGCACAAAGTAAATTAAAACAAATAAAAATGAATAAAGAATGCAAAGAAATGAAAAACTCGTAACTATGCGGGAGTAAACTGAGCTAGCAGAAATTTCGTAAGTGAAGCTTTCAGAATCCGACTGGTGCTCACAGGAACTACCAGATAAACTAGTTGATAAAGAATCAGCAGCAACTTGAAAGGGCGACCATGAGCTCGGTTGATGCTAAATTGTACATCACCGCAAGGCAAACTATTTTGTCGCTATCACTAATGAATTTTAAACACAATTATTTTCTTACTGTTTAAAATGTTTAAAACAAGAAGAATAGTAATGTAAAGAAGTCAACCGATATCATGATAAAATGATAGAATCGTATCAATCATTGGCCGATATATTGATTGCACTCAATAAAATGCAATGCAATTGAAAAATTAAAAAGCATTTTCGACAAGTTTATTTTAATTTCGTTCAATGGCATTCAAATAAAACTAAAAAGTTTGTCAGTAGACAATAAACAATTTTGGTTTTGATAAAGTTTTTAGTTATTAATTATTAAACTGAGACGATAAAATCTTTGAATTCTATAATCGTTCGGCCACGCCAACCTGTAGCTCAATCTAAACATTTGGAACGATTTTTTCGAATCAAGTCTTTGAACTTTTACATAAGCACGTGCCTTAGTAAAATTAAGCATATATCGAACATAACCCGACCCAACTCAACCCAACAATGACTTCTTAAACTCATAACTTAAAAATATATAAATCAACGTAAACGTAAAAACACAATGGGACCAATGTTCAATTCCAAAAGAAAGGTCATTCTACAAAGTCCATTGCTCCGTTTTTACCGTACATACGAAGTAGATTAAATTAGCAATGATTTTTAGTTTTTGCGCCGATCACGATGCGATCGTGTAAGGAGAAAAACAATCTAAAGTCGAGTTTACCGTTATGCAAATAATCACGAGGGAAACATTGGCAGCATTTATCAAATTTCTACGAAATATATGTTTGCCTCGGGTATCTTTTTTCAATGTGGATATAGCGTCAAAAATAATGAAGTTAGGAACGGTCCGACGTTGACTTTAGTATAATCGAGTATGAAATATCCAAATGAATCTTTAGCGAATATTATTATATTATATTCCTCATTTATAATGTCAAAATATAATTTAAAAAAATTTAGATAGCGTTAAGTAGCAGTAGGTGGTTTTTCCTCATTACGTAAATGCTGTCCAAATTTTTATTCGGATGCAAGAGGCTTTATTTTTTGTAAGAGACAATGTTGTTTTGAGCCAAGGGAATAGAATTCTCTCACTACGATTACCTAAAAGATATTTACTTATTTATTTATTTATTTTCATAATTTGTCCTAAAACTAAATTCTTCCGTAAATTTAAAATGTTTCCTGCAGATTTCAGTACATACATTTGCTTGCATTCGGTGAAATATTTCTCCAAGGAAAATAAACAAATGAACAAAAAATTAACAGGAAGCTCACTAAGCGCAGACAGGAGCTACCCTTAGCTACCGCAAAAAAATGAAAGTTGCGAAATTTCATTCCAGGCAATCATGCCCACATGAACAGACTACCATTTTGTAACTGGTACGGGGGCGCGTCACCCTAACAATACAAAGGTGAGAAATGAAAACGTAATCAAAACTGGATTTTATTTCTTAGAAGATAGAATCACTATACTTTTCTACGACCATACGATTAAAAATATTAAAAATATGCAAACAAGAATGATTGAGTTTGACGTTTCACGTCATAAAAAAGCTGTTACTAAAGCACTGATATCTATGCATTTTTCGTTCCGTATGTGTTTCAAAATGTCTTTTAAATTACTGCCAACAAATATGAATGACTAAGTGCAACGTTGTAACAAATTTCATTTCCGTCCAAGAAAACTGCGCGAACGAACATAAACAGTGGTGTAATCGTCCGTAATCGACCGACTCCAGACCGATTTTTAATTTGTAAACTTTCATTGCAACGGTTGTTGTTATTGCTTTAATGACACAAAACTTGTATTTTCTAAATTTCTTTATTTATTTCCAGTTCTTTTAAAAATATGACGACAGAATGAAAATAAAAAAAGAAAATGCGAGCAAGAAAATAGAAGTTTTAATAATGAGTGGGATGAGAATTTCTTTTTTATTGACAATAACGGAAAAGCATTATGTGTTATTTGTAATTCTACGGTCAAAAATTATAAAGCAAGCAATTTACGTCGACATTATGAAACCAATCATCCTCAGTTTTCTAATCAGTATTCACCAAATTCCAAATTAATATCAGATAATCTTGCTTGTTTAAAATATAAATAAACAACAGTCAATGTTGATGACCTTTAGGAATCAGGCTAATAATGTAGCTGAAGCCATTTTTGCCTGGAATATTGCTCGTGCAAAACGCCCGTATGGATAGGGAGAGTTTAATAAAAAAAAACTTGGAAGATGTTCTCAAAGTTTTAGATCCAAATAATGCAGCATTGCACAAAGTTGTTTCGCAAATTCCCATCTCGAGACACACAACCGAACGACGCATAACTGCTATTAATACATCTCTTGAATATAATTTTAAAAAATATTTGAAGAACTGCATTGCATTCAGCTTAGCCCTTACGAATTGACAGATATCACAGATCTTCCGCAATTTGCAGTTTTCATACGTTTTGTTACATCTGACTTGGTTGTTAAAGAAGAATTATTAGATTTAGTAGCACTTCAAGAGTCAACCCGCGGTGTCGATATTAAAAATGCATTAGATTCCATAATGAAAACTTTTGATGTGCCTCTTAATTAACTTGTAAGCATTGCAGCAACTGATGGAGCTCCGGCAATGCTGGGTAAAAAATTCTGTCTTATTGAGCTTTTAAGAGATGATTCTCAAATTCCACAATTCATACCGATTCACTGCATAATTCACCGAGAACATCTCGTTACAAAATATTTAAAATATCCTGATGTTATGAAAACAGTGTTACACATTGTAAATTACATTCGCACCAATTCAAAAACATTATCGACAATTCAAAAATTTCCTTGAAGAATTAAAGGACGAAGAAGTTCCAAATGACATATACTTTTTTGCATTGTTGCAGATGGTTATCTGGCTACAACGTATTAAATCGTTTTGTAGATTTGTTTGATCCGATAACTGCATTTCTAAAACAAAAGGAAATAACCTATTCAGAATTAGACGATGACGAGTGGTTACAAGACTTAATGTTTTTGACTGATGTCATGGAACATTTGCAAACACTGAATTTACAATTACAGGGGGAAGATAAAATAATATCTTACCTCTCACAGTGTATATTTAGTTTTCAAACTAAATTACATTTTTTTCAAAAGGATATTAAAAATAAAACATTTGTCATTTTCCTCGAATTAAAAAAAAATATTAAACAAGAAAAACTCAACGAGTATCATATATAAAAAGCTAGAAGGAATATTGACGGAATTCCAAAATAGATTTCAAGACTTGAAATATTTTAAATCGTTTCTTGATTTTTTTCTGAATCCATTTGAAATTAACATAATTCAAGGTGAGTTTTCCATTTCCAAAATAATTATGACCCAAAAAGCATCTGGAGAATTAGAGTTAATAGAGATGCAAAAAGATCAAGCTCTACAATTAAAATATAAGTCGACATCGATCACTGAATTTTCGAAATTTGTACCAGAATCGAAGTATTCTGAATTAAAAAAGGCTGCTTGTCGAATTATTTCAATGTTCGGAACAACGTACTTATGTGAATCATTTTATTCCACTTTAAAATTCGTGAAATCCAAACACCGATCAGTATTAACTAACCAGTATCTCAAAGAATTACTGAGAAGTGCCGTCACCAATTATTCACAAAATGTTAAAGAATTATCAAGAGAAATAAAATAAATGTGTTTAATTTTTAATATTTAAATTCAATACACATATCTTTACTTTTATTTATGTTTTCTATAAATGTAATTTCTGTAAGTTGCATACCTTTTAAATGCGTATTTAATTGCGGCTCGCGAAAAATTTCAAATTTTGAAAAATGACTAGACTATCAAAGAACTTGGCCACCCCTGTCATATTGGCTAAAATTATTTCAAATCTTTTACGGTAGGTTGCAGCACGTATAGCTAAATGTACTTTCGCCATCTAGACTTGTTATCGCGAAGTGCTAGTATAAATAGATCCTTGTCAACAGACGTCGAAATTAAAGATTCCTGTAAGTATATATGTCTAAATTGATCAACATTCATTATCTAAACATAACCCCCAAAATATATAATACCGCAACTTTAAATGTATGTATCTACTAAAATAATATAGTGGTTGAGTTTAATTTTTTTAGCATGGGAGGCTGGCGTTTGGAAATCGCCAAGATGGCAATATACATGGCTTTTCCCGTGGCATGTTTCCATTACTTCAACCAGCCGGGATACTTTGAGGAATGGGTCACAAAAATGAAACGCGAGCTCTATCCACCGGAGACAAAGTCATATCGAGCGGAAATTCAAGAGGCTATCAGGCAGGTTCAAGAAAAGCAAGAGCTGCGAATGCTGAAAGCGCTGGAGGAAAGTGACAATAAAACGTAATTGCATAAAAGTATAGCAGTATCGATTCTTAATATGAGCCCACGATAAATTGTTCTCTGTTCAGTCCACTTTGTTGTTTTAACAACCGCACTTAAGGCCAAATGTAAGATATTAAACACAGAGTAAAATGACCAACGTTAAACCATTGCAAAGATTTACATTATTATAAGCTTCTTTCGTTCTTCTGTGTATTTATATATCATAGCAATCTCGGAGTTATTGTAAGGCTACGAGGGGAGCAAAATTTATTGTTGGCTCAGTGTTATGTTTAATGTAATGTAAATATTAGAATTTTTGTAATTACATTGGTTTAGTATGAATTATAGTGTTGTTGTTTAGGATATGTATTTTTTGTATACGTGCGCATAATATGATTTTTTTTTCAACAGTGAATACTTAAATCGGTTAATTTGTTAAAAAAAGCTTGTAAATAAAGAATACCTAAATAAGAAATATATTCAATAAAATTTATTCGGTGTCAACCATAAATACCAATTACAAACCTCAAGTGCAAATTTTCAAAACAATGTTATAAGAGTGTATGGAGCATAAAAATGTTTAGTAACAACTTCGCTGCTATTGTGGCCTCACTACCTTCACTTGAAAAACAAATACTTTTTGTCCGTCTGAAAAAATTATGGCCTCGGGGCATTGCAAGAACTGGAACCCCAGCTTATAATATAGATGGCATAATTTTTCAATATTCGTTAGACTATAAATTAATTCTGAATTTTCTTCATCAATTCTTATGGGCCACTTTCAATGAACGCCTACTGGTGACTTGCTTAGACATTTCGTTGCTCATAAATTAAAATGTAATTTGGTTATAGGAACAATATTCTCCTACAACTGTATAGTAACTGTAGGAAAATTCTATGCTAATATTAAAGTATGCAGTTATTGCGTGTTAAATAGTTAGCATGAACACGCTTTCCAAACAGTTAGCACAATATCGTAGAAAAAATAGCATTTAATACTTGCTGATAAAGACAGCTCCTGGAACTCATTTCTTGTAAAATGTACTATTTCCAGTAGTACTTTTTAACGGAATTTTTTATGATGTATTAGTTATGTTGTATTGGTAACATATTGCAATAATTTAAAATTTTGTTTTGCCATGTCTTTTTTTCATAACGTGGTATAGATAAATATTATATAGATAATTAGCATAGCCCATGCTCACAGGCTATGCTAAAGATTTATTGACAGGAATTTGTGGAGCAAAATTAAATGTTACTGACCCAGTCCCCCTCTGCCCTTGTTTATCTTCAAATGGTGTTACGGGCCTCTCAGAGCCAACTACAATCTTGCAAGGAGTGCCACAAGGATCCGTTTTGGAAAGCCTTTTCATTCGTGCTGTTCATTAATGACTTGGCATCTTACTATAGTTCAGAAGATATCACCCATTTTGCCACCCAACCCAACCCAACCCAACTTTTGCATCGGTTATGACAAATTGGTGTGACAGGAATGGTTTGAGCCTAAATTTTATGAAAACCAATTTACTGCTGCGGTTGAATGGTCAATCAATTGTTGTCAAGAATGATGAATAAAATTGGCTGCACCGTTTATAGCAACCTAAACTGGAAAAGCCACATCATTGAATCTCTTATTTTATTCTATTACGCTCATGTAGCGACACACCTGCGATATGGAATAATGTTCTGGAGAACTTTTTTACAAAAAAAAATTATACGAATCATATTTTCAATGAACAGATTAGATACTCGTGACCCTGTTGTTTACGAAAAATAAAATATTGACACTCTACGAATGTGCCTTATTTCCAGTGAAAAACCTTGATTCATTCACTCTCAATCCAGATATCAATAAAATATATGAGACACGTCAGACAAAAAAAATCAGTGTTCCCATGCATAGAACCTTACTGAACGAGAGAAGATTATTCGTGTTTTCAATGGCTTGCCTACAGAGATTCCTGAAGTGCCTGACTATATATATTATAAAAAACTCTTAAACTGTATTTTGGGTCTGGGCCTAGCTGTTTTTATTCAGTCCAATCTTTTTTTTACTAATGTTTGTCTGTATTGCAAATGTTATATATATTATGTATTATGTATTTTGACTATATCTAATGAGATCAATAAGATAGTATTATTAGTATTATTATTATTATTAGTACATAGGGTACATTACCACAAACCCTTAGAATTGAAAATTACATTCAAAACATCGATATCCGCAACTCATTTCGCGTTCAGTTCAAGTCCCGCTGTACATATTTTAAGAAAATATTATCGCCATTATCAATTGTATTTTTTATTCAAGGATCAAACAGAGAAAATAAAACAATTTCTATATTGGAATATTTATTGAAATACGTTAATCTTTTTTCTTGACAATTGCATTCTTTTTGAAGCAGTAATACGCGATTAAACTTCCGGTGGCGACTGGAACGACGTTTATCAACAAACTTGCGGAGTAGCCCCACGAATCTCCAACGTATCCAGTTATCAAAGGTGTCGCCAAGCCGGCCATTTGAAAGACGCTTTCGAAGCTGCCCATGATCGTGCCCTTATCGGCATCGGTGATTCTACTCACCAACATCTCCGTCCACGTCGTGTCCAATATAGTCCTCGAAAACGCCAAAGGAACCATTATGAACACGTACGTCCAAAAACTCGCCCCCAAGTATAACAGTGCCATCATCAATGTCACACCAACGAAGCCAACCAAGTTCCTCACGTAACCCTTGACGTCACTGACGAAATGTCGTCGCTTTATTTTATCGTTTGATAAATTTGCGAACACGCATGCCAGGCTATGCAACGAAATCACGAGAGCCATTTGTTGCTGCGACGCGCCAAATTCCTCCATCAGTATTATTCCGAACGTGGAAAATAGCGCCGAAAAACACGATTCCAAAAGGAATTTGAAGACGAACACGTCCCAGAAGATGTCCCATTTAATGGATCGGAGGTTGAGGAAAGCTCCGCCTAATTCTTGCAGCAAAGTTTTCTTGTTTTTCTTTTTTTGCGACTTGGTTTCTTCGGCCGGTAGGCATGCGACCAAACCTAAACGTATACATTGTGAGTCTTCGAAATATCGCCGAAATTTGAATCATTTTATAAACCAAGAAATTTCGCTCACCCAAATTAATTATCGCGAATGCCGACAAAATCAGCGCTATGTAAAAGAAATTGCCGATTACTCCTCCAAGAATCGGGCCAACGATAAAACTCAGTCCGATTATGGCGCCCATTTTATTATAAACGCCATTTTGGTCGTTTTTAGGCACGTTGTCCGCAATCAGAGCCCTCACTAATATTTGTATGTGACAGGAGAGCCCTTTGAAATGATAATTATTACGGGATTATCGTGATGCCGATGATTACTTACCGAAAATTATTCGTGACAAAATATACAAAAATAAGGACGATGTAAACGTCAATAACAAGTTGCTTAATATACATAGGAGTAAAGAACTGAATAGAAGGGTTTTTCTGCCTTTGGTATCGCTCCAACTTCCCTAGAAAAAATGAAAAAATATTTCGCCCTTTCTGATTTTATTGTATAGTAATATATACCAATACCACTCTCGTTAATTCTTCCAAAAAAAAGTGCGAGCATGCGCAATGCATTTCTGATAATTTTTATATTTGAGTATTCAAAACATTACAAATGTATAAATATCGTCGTAGGTTTCATATTCATTTTCAAAACACTTGGGGCAATAAAATGCATCAGTGGCAGAATAAATAATCAATCGTTAGGTTTCCAACAACGATTATGTTTAAAAAAATCATTTTTTAAAATAATAGTTTGCCAACTGCTGACTCTTACTTACTACAAGTGGACCAGTCAACAACTGCAACAACGCGTGCAGTGATGCCATCAAACCAATGAGAAATCTAGAGCCTCCAATGGAAATTATGTGTACGGGTGCTACTGGTAATACCAGGGCCATGCCCACGATATCCTAAAACAACGCATTTAATGCTTGAACAGTCGACTTAAATTACTCACCAAAAAGCATATCGAGTAAATCAGATGCGTGGACACAGTCATTGCGCAATACAAATTTGAATGTTAAATTAAGACAAACAGTGTTGAAGAACAGACACGTGGATTTCTATATTTCGAGTAGTGTATGTCACTATTAAATATCTGCCATAATCTTTTAGATAGCGTGTTCATATTAATCTTATGAAGATACTACACACATACGTTAATTAGTGGTTTAATCAATGATGTAATTTTTTTATGACGCAATAGTTGTATAGTTTAGTTCAGCGGTTCTTAACATGTCTTCTTTCGCAGGCCATAAAACTATTTCTGAGATCAAAGCAGAATTAGTAAAAGACGAAAAGTTGACCATGTCCGCTTGATTAATTTTGAATTGTGTGTAATACAATTAGACATAAATGCATTAGGATTTCCTGCAGATGGTCGAACGTTCAATTTCTAAACGGGATGAGTAGGGGTACTAGATTTCATAAAGCCGAAATACAGCTCTAGGATGCTGAAGGATCTAAAATGAAATTTTAGCCCTCCGAACGATCACGTTAACACGAAAATTTACGTTAGATCAGAAATTATTTATAAATAAAAGAATATAAAATGTGTCTTGAACTACATTTTTATCTCTCCTCGTTTTGAGTATTGTTGGTAAGGTTTTGATAATTGTTATAATTTTACATTTTCTTTTGTATTTTAGACTTTTTGTGGAGTTTTTCACATCGAAAATTCTGGGATTTTTTGAATTTTTAAATTGTGATTGTTATTTTGCATTTTAGAAATGATTGATATTATGACAATTTTTTATATTTTATTTTGGTCCAATTTTACTTTTTTTAACAATTTGAGCTATTTAAGAATTGGAAGCATTTTGAAAGTTTCAAGTTTGCAAAAATACGAAACCCTTGCATTAACATTTTGTACCAAAAAATTGCGTAAAGCGTAAAAATAATACATTTAGAAAAGAAAGGCTATTAACTCAATATCTTGGGATCATTTTATATAAAAAGAGAATTCGCTAATAATAGTCAAACGGTATTAAATGACCAACTGGACCTGTTTACACCGTTAATTATTCACAGAATATTACCACTTCACGTCCCTAGGTAATACAAAAGGTTTTTCCAAATCACAATTGTTTCCGGAAAAAAGTTTGTAATTATGTTAGATTTAAGAATGACTTTTAGCATATTGTTAACAGATGTGTATCTGTTAACAATATGCTGTCACTGAGTGACAAAAGTAAAAGAACATCAAGAAGTAGTCATTCAACTGAACTGAACCTACGTTCATTCTTTCAGCATCGTCAGTTACCGACCAAAAAATAAAACAGTTAAAAAGATATATTTTATTCACAAATAATTAAAAATCTAGAGGTGATACTTAAAATTCTTTTAATTAAAACATTCGAAATCAAGAATATAAAATACTTTGAGCCTTTATTACTATACAGTCTAAGTGACCAAACAAGAAATATGCTCCAAAAAAGTCGCCGCCAATAATGGGTATATACTAAAATATTTAACAGCATCCTCCACGTACAGATCACATGCATATCCGAATGCTAGTACCGTCACTAATTCGATAAATTTACACAATTTGTCCAATGGTTCAGAAATACGTTCACCTTCTCCCACTCCGACGTCAATTTGATCCCAAATATAATTCAACAGCGAAACGGCCAAGCCCACCGGAATAAACAGACCCAAATACATGTAATACATCGATGCATGGCATGTTGTTACAATTCCTATGGATAATATACACAATGTGGGTAGCATTATGTTTCTAAATCCCTTGCATAAAGCTCTACTAGTGGCAGGAACGAACATAACGAACAGGAAAATCAACAGATTTTGGTATGCTATCGTCATTCCAATTTGTGTATTGGTTGCTTTGAAATATACTTTTAATAGCAAAGAAAATTTTCTAAAAAACGACGATAAACTAATCGTCAACAGCAATTTTACCAATACGATCCGCCAGTGTTTGGAATAGTGTAAGCGTCTTAAACTGCACATTGCATTTTCAATACCTTCGCCCACTTTATGTAAAACACTCGATGTTTCAGTTGGTGTTGTTTCTGGTGTCTCTCCTGGTACAAAAAAGGCAATCACTAAAAATGGTTTAAAAATTATGACCATATTATTTTTTAAATTCACTTACAACTAGCAAATGTCGATAAACCCGCCGATATATTGCACAAATAATAAAATCCATGTTTTATATCGTAAATGATTCCTCCGCAAATCGGTCCTATCACAAAAGCCGCAACATTCAATAATTCCATTCTGAAATAAATATCTTTCCTTCGTTCCCCTCCATCATTATTCACGACAATCTCTTTACACAACGTTTTGGTGTGATTTGTCAAGTCTGTGAAGCAAACAAATTTTAATAGGGGTATATAGCATTTTATATAATTTACGAAACAGAAAGTATGTACACTTTATAAGAAAATTTTTAATCGCATTGGTTGTATTTATTAACAAACTACGTATGTGTCTAAATATACGAACAAACCTATGTACTTACAAAATATGGATCGTACAGCAATGACTGAAACAGGAGTCAATGCATTTCCTAGCACATAGTAAGTTATCTCGCCTATGAACATTGTTGTTATCAACGCAAAGCGTTTACCAACACCATCACTACATGTACGCTGAAACGTTTCAAAATGTTAAGCTCAGCCGAGCCCTGATAGATACGCACTGTTAATGGTCCAGAAAGTAACTGTAAAACCATTTGAAGTGCCGAGAGTAAACCTAAAATTGTGTTTGTTCCACCGACCGATAGGATGTAAGTCGGCAAAATCGGCATGATTAGTCCGAAGCATAGCGAATCCTGAAAAAATTACATCGTTACGTTACATTTCTTAATTAAAATGATTTGCTTACGCAGAGGTAAATCAAGTATAAGCACTTCAAATTTGGTTCAGTCATAAGGAACTATATGTGGATCTAAAAGAAAATCATATGTTTTGAACACGATTTTCAATGCAGCTGTCAGTGATAATAAATGAACGTCCAATCGAATTATCCTGTTGCCCAACGGTTTCAGTCATATTTGAGTTTGCAGCATATAAGCAAGTAAATATTTTTGTATTGGCAGCAGTACCTAACTGATGCATAAAGTTCAAATACATTTAAAAATATACCAATTTTTCAAAATAAAGTACGTAAGTAAGTTTTACATACATAAAGTAAAATAAGAAATGAAGGTCGAATGTTCCAATTTTATGGCCTTGTATTAGTGAAGTATTACAGTGGACACTTCAACTTGCATTGACTATATTGACTTCTATACAAAAATCTTTGCTTGCATTTTCCCATATTTAAATTCAGGGGCATGTTAAGGACACCATTTGCGACTCAAGATAAGCTCCCATAATGGGCCTGTATGGCAAGTTCAGTGTTGCCAGGTATTTGTGAAGAAATTATAGTGCAAGGCTGCCAAAATTACCAGATTTTCTGAAAAATTATGTTCAAATTTTTCTTCGCAAAATGTATTTAAAAACAATTATTATTCGCTTCATATGCATCATTTTGAAAATGTTGTATTAAAGACAAGAAATTTGAACAAATTTACCCGAGTCTTCATCAAAATAAACTAAATTTTCATTTATTTAAATTCTCAATAATTTTTTGCCTTTGACATTTACCCAAAACGTTGATAATAACCTTTGTTGTCTTGGTTCTTCACATGGACATTTTCTGCACAATTTTGGAATCAGGAAAAACTGCTTTACAAAGTGGTACCAAATGTTCGCTGAGCCTTACCGGCAAATTGTGCTCGGCAATTATAGGACTTGTTCATCTTCTTCAGTGTTTCTCTGAAACATCTCTGGTAGTGTCGATTGCTTTTTTCCTAGCACTAAAGCCTTCTTGCGATATTTATCCCCTTTGCTGTGGTTTTTTATAAATAATATACATTTAGATAATTAATATAAAAAATGCACGTACCTCTAACTTCTTTGAGCCAGGCACTAAAATTAGGATTTCCATTCCGTTCTGAATTGTTGCGAATTAATACTTCGGCGAGCACTCTGGTATTTTCTATTTTTTTCTTCGACTTCTGATTCGGAATTTGAAGAGGTTCTCCTTTGGAGGCCACTTGTACTTGCCATTTTTATATGTTTAAATTTAATTTTATCGATTACACTCTCACACGACGCAATACTCTGACAAAATAGCGCGACGCAATGACGCATCGAGGCGATGAACGCTTTTATTTTTATTTTTCCCTAGTTCACAAAAATTTACCGATAAATACTTACTTACCTATCGGAGTTTCATTATTTTTTTAGGCAACATTAGATGGCGCAATGAAAACACAAAAATAAAAAATTACATATAACCTGTAACATGTAACCTGAAAATTATGTTAAAATTATCAGATATTTTGTTAATATTTTATTTTCTATCAGCAATGGAAAAAAAGTGTGTTAAAGTCTGATAATTATGTGGCTGGCAACACTGCAACCCAAATACGTATCTTCAGTAAATTTAATCGGTATACTTCGGTACGAATCGGTACATTTAAATTTATACCTCCGACCAATGACATTGCTTCTAACATGAAATTGAAGTGGCGCGCTCCCAGCATAGGGATAGGTATTATTTTGTTTTAAATCATCAGTCTTCAACACGGAACAAATCGTTCGTAGGAGTCTAAAATGGTTTGTATTTTGCATGATTTCTCTGAAATTATTGACTTCGCTAGAACATTCGTCCGCATGCACTTATGGACGCTGTCCACTTCCGCAAACAATTGTGCTATTTATTAATAGACTTATAAATTGACGCAAAACTGCAAACAGTATATAAAAAAAGATATACTTCATATAATCAAGTTCAACTAATGCAGTTATTGCCACTGAACTTATTATAGTTCTGAACCAGCACCCAGATAAAATAAAATGCCTATTGGCATGTGATTCTTTATACACCCGTTCAAGACCCATTCGATGCATATAATAAAACAATTATCGCAGGACCTGGTATAGCTATATCGATCAACATATTGTCAGTTTATTCAGGGGACTTTTAAGTTCATTATTAGGTGTTGTTCTATATGCGAAATCCCTTGCTTGTATATTTTCTTCGTTTTACTTCCTAAAGGTGCAGCACTCAATACAAAAAAAAATTGAATTAGAGTTAATATGACCTGTTTTTTTTTAATTCCTCCCTATTTAGATAGTTTCTAGCGAAGTTGTCATCGACTTGATTTTAGAATTTTATCAATTTTAGTAATTCAATTCAATTTAACAGTACATGTTAACAATTATATCATGATTTGTGAAAAGGAAACTGCTTAAATACTCGATTTAAAATTTTGTGTAAAATAAAAATCTTAGTATTTTCAACTGACTTCACCAGTGTGCATGTAGTTTTGATTTTTCCATTAAATGATGCAATAATACCAATTGAACGCTTAATTTATATATATACATACAGTAATGCAGTCAGTTAAAAAAATTTATTTTTTACAACATATATATTTTTAAAAATGGTATTATTCACTTTTAATATTAATACGATTTCTTAATTTCACGCACAATAATGTCGCCACCGAACAAGGTATAAAAGCAGAAAACATCACAGAACTTTCTCCAAATACGTCACCGATGACACCGGAACTTAACGGTGTTATAAACCGAGCTATGGACATCACGCTGTTTGATGCACCAGATAACGAACCTTTTTCATCAGACGACGATCTGCTCAACATTAACTCCATTGTGACTATCCTTAAAATTGAACTCGAAATGGAAAATGGAACCAACAACACCAAATAAGTGTACAGATCAGGCGCTAAATAAAAACCAACGAAACAAATGGACAACGTGAAAAAACAGTGTAAGATACGTTTCAAACACCGTGCGTCATCTTTATAAAATTTCTTAGTTATCGTCCCGAATAATAGTCCAGAAACTACACCGACTATGCTCAAGAAAGATATCGTATAACCGATATAACGTTGTGATAAATTGTGCGTCTCTTGCAGGTACATCGATTGACTAGAGTGGTAAATCGAGACGGTCAAGGCAAACAAAAATCGAAAACTGAACGCCTCCCAGTACACTTTCCAATTGACTTTCGTCAAATCCGTGAACGCCCTAACCAACTCCTTGTGAACGTTTCCAAATAACGACTGTGCGTTATTTCCTGAATACTTTCGTGCGTCTGGAATATTCAACGCTAACACTGCAAAATTTCAAATTAAAATCCGATGAGATTTACGATGTAGATTTACCGATGTTAATGAAAAATAACATAGACGTCAAGCAGCACACGTAATAAAATCCGTCGGGATATTCGGAAACGTGCCCACCGATCACGGGTCCCACGACAAAACCCAACATTCCAAATCCGCTAGATTGGCCGTATGCCTCGGCATGTTTGTCTCGCGGTAATAAATCGGCGATGATCGCCTTGCAAAGCGTTTGAGTGTGTTTAACGAAGCCTAAAATTGAAACGTAAGTACTTATTGAAGAAATTTATTTACGTACCCAAAATCACACGTATTAGAAAAATAACGGGTATCGACGACGTCAAACCTAAAAGTATGTAACACACACCGCTCAATAACAATGTCGATATTAACACGAATTTTCTTCCTCGAATGTCGCTCCAACTTCCCTAAAATTTACTTGAATTACTGTACGATAAACATTTTACTGGTGGTGGTACAATAACGGGTCCTGTTAACACTTGTAAGGCAGAATACGACGATCCTAACAGGCCAACTGTAAAATGGGAAGCCCCCAACGAGCGCACGTGCGGGAATAGCAATGGAAAAATCAATCCAATGGCGAACAGGTCCTGGAATTTATTATCAAAAGAAGTTTGCACAAAACGTCTTATTACCATAAAGGATATCACGTAAATTGTGTACAATTTAAATTTTGGCACCATTTTACGGCACCACGACCGACGAAGTTTGCTTAATTATCTATCATTTTGAAATCTTGATATCACTTGAGATATTAATCTTCACGCTCGAAAATTACGGTACGACTCGATTATCAAACATTTTGACACGGCAGAGAAAGGTTATGTTATCAGAAACTTGCTTAGGTGGTATTTCCAAGGGCATTTCGTTTAATTGGTGGTATTTTGGAATTTTCCATATGAATTTAAGTAAATTCTTTTCACTGTTGGGAAAATATGTCTTCGCATTGAACGACGTTTATAAATTTGCATTGGTGCAGTCAGAATTAAAAGTATTGTAGTAGATCGTAATAATATTTTATAAGTAATCTTATAATAGTTTAACACTGACATAATACGGGCTGAAATTGCAAATTAAAGTTATACTACTCAATCTACAATCTAACTCAACCCAACCCAATCTAACTCAACCCGACCAAATCTAACTCAACCCAACCCAATCTAACTCAACCCAACATATTTGCAATCCAAAAAATCGAAAAATTAAGCGCCCGCGGCCAAAACGATTTGAATCAATCGATGTTAGGACAGTTTTTTTATAAATTTATTTGCAATTTTCGTGCAAATCATGACCATTTCCAATCAGAGTTTTTGTATTCACTTGAAAAACATGTGGACTAAGTACATATCTTAGTCCTATTTTTGATGTAATTTATGAACCGCCTTTGTTCTTAACTTGTTTATGTTGTTTTTGTATAGGGCTTACATTATTATTATCATTCTTTTTTCTCAAGCATTCCCACACATCGCGTGGCTTAATCTTATCAAAAGCTTTCTTCGGGTCGATGAAGATGTGTATTTGCTGCCCTTTACATATTAGTTTTAGTCTTATTTGTCTTAATGTGAATATAAGTCATGGGCACTTCATATTATGATTCTCCTATTGTTGCTATCAGTGTTTCCCTCAGCCTGGTATCTATGATCCTTGTGAAGACATATGTAATTTAATAGGTCCCTAAACACATAATTTGTGTCACCTCCCATCTATTTCAACATTTCTTCTGTTGATAGCTGTAGGGTATCACTTTTTTACTTCACATTTGTATTATTTCATGTTCTTTTTCGTCTTGTGTTATTTCGGATCCTTAAATTATTGTTTCCATTTTTTTCATAATGGTTTTCTCCTGTTATCCCTTTTTTGTTCTTTATGTTTAGCAATGTAGGTTGCAATGTTTCACGTACTATAAAATAGTTTTTGATTGCCTAAATAATTCTCTTTAATTTTGCCAACACCTGTCGATGTTTGTTTCTTTGCCTCTTTAACCAAATGGGGAGGAATATGGGAAGTCAAACACTTAAACAAGTGTTTGACTTCAGCATCTCTTCTTATTCCAATTTGTAGTTTATTTTGATATATCTTTTTTATTCATTCGTCTTAAAACACGAAGCTAAAGCTTATAGCTTTTAATCCCTTCTTTATTTATCCTCTTTCTCTTAGTTTGTCCTAAGTTTTCTTTATGGACGGATGTGTTTAGACGACCCCAATCGTTTGGTTTAACCAATCGTCTCTATTTACTAAGCAGCTCAACAGTTGGAGTTGATCAAAGCGACAATTAAACACATTTCGTACTGAACAATGTTTATATTTTAAATATTTTTAAACATTTCAAATACCATATTTTATACAAGTAATTCATTCTACGAACTCTGTTTAATAAGGTAAATAAAACACTAAACACTGTCATTAAACGATTTATTACGAAAGCGTGTATCACAAAATATCTTTAAAGGCAGCTACACACTATTCGCCTTTTCGTAATTCAAGTTCACGATGCACGAAAACTCAAATTGCAAATTACACAGATGCGAATAATGTATAGCTGCCCTTCCATATACACATCTCACAACTAATTTTTTTTTTAATATTGGCGCCACGCCATATCGCAAATTAATTAAAACTTGGCGCTCCGCCAGCAAAGTCTTCAATGTACGTATTTGAATAATACCATAAACAATCGAAACTTAATCACAATAATTTCAAACGTAAAAGTAAAAGTTATTTCCTAGCAGACGATTTAGAGCTAAAACAAAGGGCGTTACTTGCTGAGGGGGTTGGTTTAGGCCATGCTTACCGAAAAGTATTTCATGTCGTTTGGATCGCACATGTCTTCTTCGTTGATTAGTATTTGGCTGTTGCCGTATTGTTTCCTAAAATTTAATTGAAAATATTAATTATACGAATTCTTTAATTTAGTTTATCGTGATGTGAAAAATCATCATCGAATGAAACAGATTATTTTAGATTATCTCATAAATTATTATTTTAACCCTGTAAGAATAACCCCCGTTATTAGTGGTGGCAATAGTTGCGTTTGGATTAGAAAAGATAATTGAATTTCACATGGATGTGGTGTTTGATTAAAAATACGGAATTTCGTCGTTTACTTTCCGTTTATTCGTTTATTTAGCTGCCCCCTGCCCGCGCGCATTACTTACCTGTAATATTTTCTAAGCATAACAGTAACTGTACACGAAAACACGAAGACAAGTAGAAACAGCACCGAAAGCACCGCCAAAACTTCTTGTTGAAGCCACGATCTGTCCTCCTCCATTTTGCGCGTTAGAGAAACGTCGTTCGTTTGATGTTTTGATCCGGAGGGTTCCGCATCTGTGCTGTTTTCGCGATGATTGGCCCATTTGTCTTCGGTATCTTCGCCGTTTTCGATCAGTTCCGTTTCGGATTTGGGCACCTCGATGCGACTGTAGTATTCGACGGATTCCTGATCCATCACATCAGTTTCGCTTAACTCGAAGTATTCTTCTACGGTGTCCTTTTCGATTTTCTTCTTGACGACGTGCACCAGATCGCTGACCTCGTCAGGAGCATCGGAAAATTTTTCTAAGGTTTTGACCGTGATGTTCGCGATGACTTCGGAATCGAGCGTGGACAATATGCTGGAAGGCGTGTTTGTATCGGGGTCAGATAGTCGTGGACTGCTGGTGGTGACGCCAAACGCTGTAAAGGAACGAGTTAGAAGGAAATATTAGTTATAAAAATTACACATACACAAGTTTTCATCCGGTGTCGTCTCACTGTGAGGTGTTGAAGTTTTTGGCGGCGCACCTGAAATGTTGAACATTGTTTAAAGTATTTCTACTAATTGTCACACCTGAAAGCGATGCGATACATAAATTTCGAATGGGGCCGCTACTCACTCTAGACCCGGCTCTGTGTGGTTCTTTTGTCCTACTATTCATTATGATTACGTAGCATATTTATTTAATTTGTTTAGTTATTGCAGTTCAATTGTTATCTCATAACTACAAGTCCAAGAATTCAAAACAATTTTTCAACACTGCTCAACGTACCCGAGAATAAAAATGAAAGGATTTGTATTACGTTCAACAACGGCCACGGACGCGATAATTGTTCCGTACATCGCCGATAAAGCCGTAAGAAAATATGCGAGAGATATCGCGTGCACAAAACAAAAAATTCCGCACATTCATCGGACGCGTTTCACTCAAATTTGTTTATAATTAAATATAAACAATATATATATTAAATTATTGTTTATAATTAAACGAAAAACATACGTAAGCAATAAATTATGATTTTGTTAACCCAATTTTACAATATCACACACACAACGTAAATTCGAAGGTCGGCGTGCGTTACAAACGCTCTCGTTAAATATTTACACCAAACCTTCATCGCTAAAAAAAAATATCTTGATAATTTCCTTGTAGTTACAATTATTTGCATTAATTATCCTGGTTAATGGATGTAATTTTCTCCAAATTACTGGGATAAATCTACGCAAAATCGCCAAATTGAGCACAGAACACAAACAACTAATTATTAAATTATTAAATACTCACAGATAACGTTGACGAATAAAAGTAGAATGATTTTGGCGACGATGGGGAAATTTTTGCCGACTTCCATCGTGGATCAGTAGACTTTTTACCTTTTTATCACACAACTGACGATGCTTATCAAAGACTGCTGGCTGATAAGGCACTCGAATAATTATACCTGTTGTATTAAGTTTAATTGTCACGCGGTTTGCCCGAATTGTTACCAACCTTCACAATTCGTTAGTTCATCAAGTTATTTTTCTCGACTCGTTTTATTTCCGCTACTGACTGGCAATGTTGACTCAGCCTACGGTGGGGTATTTAACATAATTGTCCGATGAGTCAATCAAATCAATTAATTATTGCCAACATAATTTTTCTTGGTAATTATTTCTATTTTTTCTATTGAAACGCGCTTAACGTATGTAATAAAAGTTTTGGCAAAAATTTATAAGGCTAATACAAAATCGAAAATTAATTTTATTGAAAATAATGGAACATTATCACATTTTGTCACTAATTTAAAGCTCATTTCAAAAATTACATTACTGACAAAGGTCCTCGGTCCTCGGTACGTGTCGCATCAGCCTTTGGATAATTCCAATATCTACTACACGCACCTTTTGATAAATGCGCTTTCGCAACTGCTCCTCACTTTCGTCTTCCCAACGATTGTCATAGACTTTTTTACTGAGCAGACTCCAAAATTCTTCAATAGGTCGTGCTTGTGGAAGATTTGGGGGATTATCTTGTTTTTGGTAGAAAAGGTATCTGATTGGTAACCCACCATTCCCTTATTATTCGGGCATAATGACAAGATGCCAGATCCAGCCAGAACATGATTTCGTTTCCATCATGATGTGTCCTAATAAAATTTAATAATTCTGGGAGACATCTTCGTGTATATACAATGGTATCTACAGCTTCACCCCTGACATATCCAACATTGGGACGTGAAATACCAGCTACAGAAATCACACACCATACTAAGATTTTGCTTTATATTTAAATCTGACATTATCCGGAGTGTTCTCGATATCGTCTGGGTATTCGTATAATTGGGGCATTTTTGTTGTTTACGAAATTTTAAACCATTTCTCTACTGATGGTCATATGGGAAACTTGAAATCGACGACCTAACTTTCTTGCTGACGTTCTAACTCTGTTTCTTGCACTTTCTAGCATTCTGTTGACCGCTGCTGGGTGCAAAAATCTTGGGTGGCCACTTTTTGGTAAGTTTATGCAGGGAATTCCTTGCTCACAATCCTTAATCGTATGATAAATAGTTCTAATTGAAATATTTTGATCTTGACAAATGCGCACAATTTCCCACTTGGAAAGTTGGCCAACTAACATATATATTCTTTTACGTATATCTATTTTATGACATTTCAAAGAAACCACCAACCAAACCAATACGGACGTCACAAGTAGTGATATTTGTCATTGTTTTGCATACAATGGCAATACAATAAAAATAATGCTATTCGAATTATCTCGAGAAGCATTTTTTGCCAAAATTTTTGTTACATACGTTATGAGGAAATTTGAAAAATAAAAACTTTATAATAACTAAGGTACAGCTGGATGCTTTTGACAGAATGCATATTTAATTTTTGAAGGTACTATAGTAATAATGAAAATTTTCAAAATCGAGATTATATACAATAGCAATATTCTACATTAATTAATCACAGTAAACATTTTATCTTGTTTCATGATGATACAACTTTGTTAACTGTTGCATTTTTCTTTTAAATCGGAATTCCATCTAATCTAATTAAAATAGTGTTCTGGTCTGTAATTCTGGATTTCAGGACAATGGCTTGTTCTTAAATTTATTCGTTTTGTTCGATTAAAAAGTGATATATTTATTACTTAAGTAAATTTATTTTGATGAAAACTGTTTTACTTCTGATACTTTGAATATATTTAGTTACTACACTAGGAACATCACGAAACACTACACATTCTGTCAATCATTTATTTTATGACATAGTGTTAAAATAAGTGATATTAGCAACGAGTTTATAAAAAACACAATTACACATATGTAAGCATCAAGCTAAAAATAATAATACATGTAAGGTACATTTCCATCACATAAATGCATTGAAGTGTAGAAACCGATTCTCAGACGTACGAGTGCCACCAAACACCTTCACAGACCTCGATCCATTCATTTTACCGCGACTAGATTCTTAACGTAAATCAAGTACCTCTACGGGAGCGACGTTGTCAACTTTTATGTGTTCTGCGTTCTGAACAAATAAAATTTCAAAATTACTAAAATGAGTTTGATAGAAAGAAGCACTCACCATAAACAATGGGGGATCCGTAGGATGGGGATGGAACCCCGTGCTCCTACACTTTGCTATAAATCCAAGTCCGTGATCGGGCGTCAAGATGAAAAATCCCGTACTGTGCATTTGAATTAGTTATATTTAGGAGAGACACTTTGGTGTTACTTACGTGTTATATCGAGGTGCACACACAACAGCGATTGCTTCCGGCATTAATAGCTGATACGGGCAATGCGTGTGTAAGTCTATGCTCGATAGGAAAGCGGTTTGAGTGGGATGTGTCTAAAAATTATATGGGTGTACAATTTCTTATTTCCCCACTAATAACACAGGTCAACAAATTTAAACTTTTGTGAAATAACATTGATGAAAATATGTGTATACGAAGTTTTTGTCATCCTAAATTTGAAAATGATAAGCTTATTACAGTAGCACGTACAGTTTTTTTTTTGTTACAGAAGGCAGATGGTGAAACATAATGAGAGAACGTATTTTCACAATATAATATTTATTTAATATAAACAGATGTGAATTGTCTCAAATTTAAGCAAATATGTATAGATATTACAGAGGATTATTTGAATAGAAATATATTACATGAGATGGCATATCCAACAACAATACAACAGAAACTTTCACTTTTTTCTCTTGTATTCTGTAGCATCATCTCTTTTTAAAATCCAGCAGTAGTCACCTAACATTGATTGAATTTTGTCCCTTTGCTTTTTTGAAAACCCTTTTGTTTTAGTGATGATACAAAAGTAGCAATCCCTTATGTGATCGGTTTTATGTTGATCTCCAATTTGACATTCAAAATATAAAAAGTAGGCTCTTTTGACTTCCTCAGATATATACTTGTGACTTATATATATAACAAAACTTATCTGCTGGATTTTTGCAACATCGGCGATTAGAACTTGCCATTTTATATAAATCGAGTTAAACACTTGACTGTACTGTAAGCGAAACAGAAACAAACTAAACTCTAGACGACAATAAAACTGCACTTAACAATTCATAGAACCCGTTTAAAGAGAAGTAGGTACTTGAAAATGGGGGTCATTTCTGTGAAAAGGTGATTTAATAACTACCTAAATGAAATGCAAAAAGAGCATTGTCATCAATGTTACCAAAATCATGTTGACCTGTGTAATTAATGTTTTGACCCCCTTACAATCAAAAGTACAATAAATACAATAAATGTTTATCATTATAATAAAGTCTATACAATTGAAATAATTATTCTTACGTGTATCCATCCAATAGTTATAAGATTGTGTTGATCTTGATAATCAAAAAGTTCTTCTTCGTTCATCGTCGTACATGAGTCCGACGTGCCTTTCTGTTTCGGTAAGATCATGTGTGTAATTACCAGGATATGATTTTCCTACAAGACAACATAACATCGATACTTTATTACACTTCCGGCTAGATTTACCAATTTCCCCGCAAGGATACCACACGTCTCAACATTACTCATTGTATTTTTCTGCGACAGCAACAAAAATGTTGGCATAAGCTTAGCGGGAATTCTAACTGTTCTCAGTCCTGGTTTGCTGGAACTTAACATCGACGAAGATGGCTTGGTGTTTCGATCAATCGACGGCACTGACGATGTACTGCAAATTAAAAAAATTTTAATTTTTCATTACGCAAAGGTGACTGCTTACGGTTTTGGTTGCAATTCTCGAGGTGGTTCATCATCTGGATACGTAATAGAATCTAAATTCGTCGGGATTGGTATTACGGTCGCTTGCGGCCACGGATCGGAATCGTAGCTTACTACTGACGATTTTTCATCCTCCTTTTTACGCATGCGCTCCTCTTCAGCTTCTCGATCTTTTCTTTTCTACAACACAGAAAAACTCAATGCTAAAAATATACCACTGCGGACAACACACTTGATCCTCGAGGAATTGCCTATATTCCCTTTTGTACTGTTCTAGTAATTGTACTTTTAACTTCTCCGTCTTTGCTAATATCTCACGAAGCGTGTTTTGATTTCTTGCTTTCATACCTGTGGGTACTGACGAGAAACCCGGATGTTTCCTGATCTTCTCAATAAATAAAGTCATATATTTCATGTACAAGGTGTACGCATTTTCCAAACTCCCTTCTTCTAGATAAACGTTCGCCATTCTGACCATTTCAACTCCGGAACGATAGTATCTAAATATTAATTATTAAATGATATCATTAGACGTAACGCAAAGTACCTTATCGGGGGCACGTTAGGGTCCACTTCCACAGCATTACTATAATTAGCTAAAACTCGTAAACGTTCCTGGGGTTCCAAAATTTTTAGGGGGCTCCCTTTACGAGAAAACATTTTCAATTTGAAGGTTGCTGAAGTTTTGATCTGTGATGATTTTTATACAAAATATTGTGGGCTACTATCTTTCATTAAAACTTCTGACAAATAAAAAGTTTTAATGAGTCATAAATCAGCTGTTCTGTCTTTTATAGTTCAGTATAGGTTGTGGATATGATACGACAATTTATGACGTGGTGGTTTTTCTCATTAAAGGTGGTGTTCTAAGATCTGCTGAAAATTATGCTGCAAACCAATCTGATTAACCAAATATCCGAGACAAGTTTTTTTTTATCAATTTTTGAAATATTGTCCTTCTTTGTGACATTTTATTTTAATTAACTCAAAGTAATCAATTTCAGTCGAATTAATATAAATATTAATTAAATTTAAACTTAAATAATTTGTTCCTATTTTGGACAATTTTGAAATTCTTGGCGGAATTGAAATATTTTGATTTATTTTGTTTCTATTTAGCACAATTTTTGAATCGTTTCGTTTTTAAATCTTTTGATATTTTTTGCAATTTTTCGCCTTTATGCAAATTTGCATTTTCTAATTTTTTACATTTTGTTAATATTCTCATATTAAGATTAACGATGGATTTTTAGGGAATTATATTTTTAACGATTATTATTGTTGCACTGATATTGGAGATTGTGTTTGCCATGATATGTAGCTGGTTGTTGTGGTACAAACATAGGGTACAAAGAACTGTGGTTTCGATATGTCACAGGAAAGTGGAAATATGTAACTGCAACTAAACAAATATTTAAATGTTATTATTGGTGAATCGTGAGCATTTGTATAGATATTTAATATAAATTTGAAATTATTTTGAAAACAAACAATGGAAGAAATTACTAAATTGGCGGATATTCTCCGGAACAACGGCGATAAGATTTTAAACAACGAGAGCAAACTAACATTGTCCTGCGACTTACTCAAGAAAATCAACAACGGCATGAAATGCAAAGCCGACAAATTCTATCAAGTGAAGCACCAAAATTCGAACAAAAATGAATACCTTGATCTGGAGTTCTTGTGCGATTTCATTCGACGGACTAAAAGTTTGAAGCTATTGTCGAGTAATTCGGTCGGACAAGCTTGCAACAGCGAATTCGTCGACATATCGAGCTGTAAAGATGTAAAGCTGTTGGAAATGTACAAAATCGACGTGAACTTTGTGTTGGGAATCGAATTGCTGCGAACGAAACTGCAGTATTTAATATGTGAAAGGAGCATAAATTCACTTGTTGACATTTTGGAGAATTGTGGTGGTGACAACAGCGATGGTCGCATTTGGAACGAATTGAAGGAAGTGAGCTTCACGCATAATAATTTGCAAGTGATAGAGAGTTGCATAGAATATGTCCCGTGGATAACATTTCTCGACTTAAGTCATAATAGGATCGAGAATGCGGACGTGTTGTGTTGTTTGGGAAATTTGAAATATCTGAATCTGGGATACAATAAATTAATTAAAGTTCCTTCTTTACAGGGGCCTATAGTTAATAGATTACAGGTAAATCTAGCTGTTTACATTTTTTGTTCAAAAAGTAATAAATTTGTTTTTCAGGTTTTTGTACTAAGCAACAACTTTATAGAAGATATTCAAGAAGTTCAAAATATGCTGAATTTATGCGAACTGGACTTGTCAGAAAATTGCCTGATCGAGCACAGTTTTTTGGTGCCATTGGCATGTTTGGCTACATTGCAGTGCCTGAATTTGAAAGGCAATCCTTTAAGCTACCATCCACATCACCGACTGAAAACTTCCAGGTATCTCCACCCAAGTACTGCAAATATAAAATTCATTTTAGATGATTTTATTTTGAACAACTCCGAGAGACAATTGGTGGGTTCTTTGTATCCAAAACATCGATACAATAATGCAAATTCGTTTACCGCGAGTGCATCGTACGATGTAGCAAACGAAAGAAATCGACGTGTTAGACATGTCACCATCACCGACAGCAATGTACTGGACATGTCAAATATTATCGAAGCAAATACTTCACATAATGCACCATCACAGCCCTTACAAACTAAAAAACAAATCCCCAAGTTGCCTGAGGACTACATCAAATCTTTGTACAGTCAATCAAGTTTGCAAAACTTATCTTTGCCCGTATCTTCAACTCCGTATGATTCCACACTTATTAATACTTTTGGTGAATCAAGTAACGAAAAGGAAGTTACATCACAAGATTATGTAAGTGACAATGCAGAACAGCAAGTCAGTAGTTTGAAACCTCTCGAGGATACTAATGCAAGTGAAATTACTTCAGAACCTACCAGTAATACATATATAACGGCTGTTGAATCACTCGGCGAGGAGAAAAATCCTTTTGAGGATTCTTCAGAAGATGAGGAATTAGAAAGCGGGGAGAGTAATATCTTTATAGCGACCATCAAAGGAAGCAGCGATGATATTTTTGTGATAATTACTAAGACACATTTAGCCGAAAAAGATCAAATAACGACAAAGGGGTTGGGACGATTTGCATTAGATCAGTTGGCAGTCTGCGAAATGGTCAAGGAAGACGACGTTTCTTATGTTTATCTCAAGTTCGACACTCTCAGGGAAGATAGCACTAGATATTATTGTTTGCAAGGTGAAGAGGCAGAGAGATTTTACGGTCGACTGAAAATTATCGTTGATAATCGATTGCCTCCAGAAGAGAAATGCGTTAATTATCATTGCATGAAGTGTTCGTCTAAATTTGCCATTAAAATGCAGAAAACAATATTTGAGACAAAGGTCGTTTGTTCAGTTTGCTTGAGTGATCTCGTGTTTGAAGATGGAACCTAGCAAAGTTTTTAATCTAGGTATTTTGTAAAAATTGAAATTAATATTTTTAAACGTATATTTTGTAAGTGTATATAGATTTTATTGTTAAGTATAATTAAAGATCTGTTAATAAATTGCAATTTTGTTTGTTTATTGTTAAAATCCTCATTTGTATATTGGTGTTAATAATTGGTAGAAATTTTCATGATATTGCCGTTTCAGATGAGGCGTAGGATACGTCCTACGCCAGACGTAGCTACGCGAGGCGTGCGGGCCAAGCGTATGCCCGCGCTGTAAATTTTACGTCGCGCGTACGCCGATTCAAACGCTCTTATGTGAAATTCTACATTTAACACAATGCCAACTGATTTTCAAGCGTAGGACGTAGGGCGCATCCTCCGCCTCATCTGAAACGGCACTTAGAGCCATCCATGAACCAGCACGAATCTGCCTGTAACAGGGCGACTTGATTACGCTCCCATTCGTCTCTAATAGGAACTATGACTTTATAGGGCTAGACTGTCACAGTAAGTATTGATCCTAATGCCAAGAATGTTATAGGTACCTATTGCAAACTAATCCCCAATTAAAAGAAAAAAATCCAATGTTATTTTATTTATTTATAATAGAACTAAGTTACATGCTCCGTAATTAAAATATCCTTAAAACTAACCTACTTCATTAATTTTTTTCCAATTTCACGTCATTACACTCAATGAATTCTTCTTTTAAAATTTCTTTGGGTTCTTTCTCCCACCGTGATTTGCTTTCTTTGTCGTGAGGTTCCTTCCTCACAGATTCCTCCTTGAGCATCACCGTCTTCAAAACAGGATCTATTTTATCCCGCACGTCTATTAACGTATGTTGAAACAGTTTCATGGCAGACTAGAAAAAAGACTTTAGAAACAAAAGTTACAATTCGATGATTACTCACAGATAATCGGCTGCAAGTTTCCTCGGAGATTTTCAACCTTTCCTTGTACTCTTTTAAATCTACATTTAAATTTTTAATTGTGCTATTGAACTTGCCATTCTTTTCAGTTAGTTTCACGTTTTCCGTTTTCAGATCGACCATCCTGTTTTCTGTTTCGAGCCTTGCCTTTTCGCTCCTTTCCAACTGAGCTATTAACTTCGCGACGTCTACTAAGGCGCCGCGGAAGGTAACCAGACCTGAGAATAAAAGTAAATAAACAATCACAAAACATTCAAAGACGTACCGTCATCAGAATTCGGTGTTTCAAACATCATTTCATATTTGGGTTTTTTCTGGTACAGTTCGTCTTCCATGAAAACCGGTAGGAGCCGTTTATTTCCAACAGCCAGTTCTTGTAAACTCAGATCTTTTTCCATATCATCGATGACGATTAAATCTTCTTCTTTTGGTTTATCTGTGAGTTTCCTGTAGTGGAGGGAATCTCTCGTGATTACTTTGCTAACCAATTTCCTAACTTGTGCCCTCGATAAACTCAATCCCAATGTGTATAACAAATCTTCGATGTCTTTTTCGAAGATGTATCCGCAGTGTGTCTGATCGAAGTAAACAAACGACAATAAGAGATTGCGATCTTTTGTGTACATTTTTGGTCTGTCGCGTTTTTTCTTTTCTTTATCCGATTTTTTTTTGTCTCGTACATCCTCGTCGTCGTCAAAATCGTCTTCTTCACTGTCGCCGTGTTCTGATTTCTTTTCTTCCTTCTTTGCATCCTTTTTCTTTTCCTCGCTTTTCTTGTCTTCCTTTTTTTCATCACGTTCTTTCTTTTTATCGTCGGTCTTTTTATCATCGTCTTTTTTCTTGTCATCTTCTTTCTTTTTTTCATCGTCGCATTTCTTATCCTCGTCTTTTTTTCGTTTGTCATCTTTTTCTTTAGTTTTTTCAGGTAACTCGAATAAGGCTTTGTAGATGTTAAATCCAAAATCTCTCATTAACATTTCATTGAACAATTCGGCGAATAGGGAAACTTCGAATGAGTGTTCCTTTGTGTCTTCCGGACGGTAATCGAGAAGCAAGGATATCGACATGACAGTGCAGTCAAATTTGCCCGATTTCGCCGTCCTCGAAGGATGGACGATTATGTGCTGCTGCTCTGGTAGAGTGAAACGCTTTTCTATTTGGGCTTTTTCTTTGTCATCGAGCTTTCTTTCTTCTGACTGAAAAATTAAATATAGAAACGTATTTTAGGTATTGAATGTAGACACATACATCGGTTTTCTTTTCATCCACAGAATCAACTTCTACATCGACTTGCGAGTCTTTGGAATCTGTGTCAGGTTTTTCCGCCTCAACTTTTAAAGCTTTCGCAAGCTTAGCAATTAACTGAGATTTCAGTCCTTTGGAATTGATGCCTCTTGCCTTCAATTCGTTTCTAAGGTCGCTAACGACCATTGCTTTAGGATCGAGCTGAGAATAATGTGTCGGTTCCAATTTGTCACTGACCGCCTCTTCCTCCTAAGGAAAGAAAACAACAGCCGTTACCTTAAAAGAACGATGTATGTTGGGCACGCAACAGTCACCCATCCTTCCACCCACAGTCACTCGTACAAATTGGTGAGTTTAGGCCATTTCACATATCAAGTCGCTCTGGTGTGCAGAGTGGCCCAGACCACAGCGTATACCTAGCCTATTATACATTAATAAATATTAGATGCCTTTTCGTCAGTTGTTGGCTGCTCGTCGAGGTCCTGGTCTGCCTTCAGCTTCCGCTCCAGCTGCTTGCGATAGTTAAGATGGAGACCATCCCACTCCAGCCGGGTGGGAACACAGCTCCAAACATCTGGCAGAAAGATCACCACCGTTTCTACACGAGCTGGTACGGCCTTGCCCTTGTGACTGCTCTCGCTGCGACGGTAGTACAGCTCCACGAAGCGGTACCTATTGGAACACACAGGTCAGCTGGTCTTTCTCAGGGCTTACCAGACACAGTCTAAGCACACCACTTACTCGTCCGCTCCTCTGGATGCTAAAGCTCGTACTGCGCACATGCAACTCTTTATGAAAATATCGCGGCAAAATATTCAATTTTTCTTTGAAATTTTGCTAGTTCTATGCTACTGTAAAACTGGACGACTGTGAATAAAAGATGAAAGAAGAAAATTAAAATGCTTAATTCTTGAATCTTGTTAAACTGGAAATCAAGTTAATGTAAAACGAAACTCTTTCCAAGGAATGTAGTGCAGTATAACTGAATATGTACAATTAATATTTACAGACCACCGAATTTAAAAATACACACTAAAAGAAAATATTTACCAATTTACAATAGTCAAGCAGCCTACATATAAATTTGTGTTACACAAATGATGGTTGCAGTAAATCATAATAGAATTGAGTGGATTACTCGATAACAAATCGTCTAAACATCATTTTCATGAATCTTTCCAAGATTCTTATTCTTCTGGTATAAACAAGTTGTGTCATGTTGGTAAAAATGTATAGACTGGAATGTTTACTTGGCAAATAGATTTTTAACCATGAAATATGTGCACGTGTTGAAGTTAATGGTTGAAAATCATAATAACTTTCTATACAACCTGATATAAGTTATAGAAATTTAAATGAACGGTGATATAGATTATAAATATATGCACAGTCCGCAGTTAACTGGACTGAGACTGGTTTCATTGTTTCAACTGTTAAATCTTTCTCAACGAGGATTATTCCACATGAAGTGGCCCACATTAGAAGACTTCCCACACTGAACAACAAAACGCACTCCAAGCCTTACAGACTAACCTTTTTCAAAAGTAGGTCTCAAAATGGCCATGAAATTCAGTCACTGGGAATTTATTTAAGGAGGTTACTGGACTAGTTCGTTCTCTCTATCTAGTTATCTAGCTCACTATAATTTTACTGCTTACTTATACTATACTATTAGTTTAAAACAATTCATTAAATCATTGGTTATACAATAAGTAATTGTTTTCAATGTGTCAAAAAGCAAACGGATATCGCACATGTAAAGTGACAAAGTAAAAAGTGTGCCAAACTATAGTTGTGTGGTAGTTTGCTATGTATAGTATAGCAGAACAAGAGGCTACCCGCGGACCCCGGCGGGTAGCCTCTTGTTTTTTCAGGAGGCTAGCTAAAAGCTTTTTACTGCCCTTCTGCTGCGTTAAAGGGGTAGGAGTTTTTCTCAAATTCTACTCCATTGTGAGTCTTTTCCACAATGGATCCTACCCACTGCAGGTTTAATAGTTGATAAATTATTGAATATTAAAAACAGGATTTTATGAAATGAAAGGGTGACTATTTGCAGAGAAATTGCCTAATAATATTTTGATCAAATAGAAAGAAAACAAAATGGTTTACCTGGGAGATTTATGAATTGGGTAATTCTCTATGAACAGTGCAAAGGAAATTTCTTTATTATTGTTGGCGAGGAAGTTAACATTTTCATTAAGATTTGAACTTACATAATCAAAGTGGACTTTTTATGATAAGGATTTGCACATTTGCACAAGTCAAATAAAAATGCAAGGAGGCACGAGAGTTGGACTCATCAAGCATTAGGTATATCAGCCTTGACTTATAACACCAGAGTTGTTTGATGAACATCGTTATATTATGTAACTCTAATAATCAACTTTTTGTCTTGCAGAAGAAGAAACAGAAACGACCTTCATATACGTGCATCAGAAGAAACTATTTCTAAAAATATCTAAAATGTCAACTCACCTTGTACGTGTTTAAATCTACACAATTACACCTCTAAATAATCGATTTATAACTTCGGACCATACCGTACACTTATCTAAGAATAAACCATGCAAATTTTAATAAAGTCAACTTACCATTGCGTGCAACTCGACAGGTCAATTCCCGTTAACGCCTTGCAGGTCCTAATAGCAGTTTTAATGAGAATTGAAGGGTCTTTGTCGGGGTTTTCTCCATCAAGCGAAGGACTCCAAGGCCCCCCAATGGCCATTGTTTCGTTCTTTCCCCTCAATCCGACCAAAAAATTAATTAATCTCGTCGGATGGACATAATCCCGTTCTTCGCTGTCGCGATCCCTTCTGTCTTTATCTTCAGCCATCGCGCAACACTTTTGATACAAATCTTCCATGCCGGGCACGCTCATGAGCATCACCTTTCAGAAACAAAGAAAATTAAACTGACAATCCTGATACGCGAGTTAATGGCCCACCTTTGCAGAAAATAAATAATCAGAGTCAGACGGTTCCAACACTGCATCGTTAGTCACGACAGAATCGACGTCCTTATTCATGATGTGGAAGGAGCACGGCTTATTTAAAGTAAATTGTTTGTCGGCCGGGAAAGCGTCAATCCACCGAAAACTGCTGGTGAAAAAGTCCGAAGGAATATACAGGTTCGCATATCTTCGGCGTATTTCCAAAACATCTGCGTCCGATCTAAAATGAAAATGAACGAATGAAAATATTTCAAGGAAGATATGAAAAATCATATGTTAATTTTCAACTGATATTTGAAGCCATACACCTTACCGGTAATAATAAATTGGAGACTGTGGTTGGGAAATAACTTGAAACAAACCTACCCTTACCACAGAGAATTTTATTAACACTAGATGTACATTTCGACAATGTACAGTACAGTACTGAAGATGACAACTTAGTTGTCGAAATGTACATCTAGTGTTAATAAAATACTGTATGGCAAGGGTAAGTTTGTTTCAAGACCTTTCTGGTAGTCTAGATTATCTGTTGCTTCTTAAGTTTAACATATTTAATTTATGAATTTAGAAATACTTACAGGTCGAGTGAAATTTTTGGAATTTGTACCATATAACGTGGAACAATCCTGGATCTTCTCCTGGACTTTGGAGAACGTGATCGCCGTCTCAATGGAGACTTCTTCTCTTCCTTCTCGCGTTCCCTCAAACGATCTTCTCGTCTCTTTTTCCTGTCGATTTCGTCGTCATCACGTTCCCTATCTCTCGATCTCTCTCTACCTCTGCCGCCCATCGATGCCTTGGGACGCTGATTATTTCTACCGAAATTCCCATTGGAGTTTTCCGAAGGAGGCGGCACTGCATTATACGCGCTCGATCCAGAATTGTAATTTTTAAGGTTGTTGGAATTGCGCGATGACGTTTGATTTGACATGGGAAGGACTTGTATCCTGGTGGCGTTCCACTTGAAGGGCATGCTAGGGTTGAAAGAAGCTTCGACTAGCACGCGATCGCCGACCATGGGATTTGAACCTTTGACGCACGCTGTCGTTTGAAAAAAGACGTCTTCATCGACGAATCCGAAATTATCGTGGACTTTTGTCACAGATCCTGTAAATACGCGTTGCTTTGTACTAGAATTGGAGGAGTTTTGCACGGGCGGTACCCCGGAAACGTTTTGGGTTTGAAAAGCTGTTGGGTTTAAAGCTCTGGTGTTTGGATAAGTGACGGCACCGACTTGTTGAAAGAGCTGATTTGATGCAATTTGCGTGCCTAGGCCGGCAGTCATAGCCACCGAAGTGTTTGCCATTTGTTGGATGCCTAATCCTAAGTTTTGTTGTTGCATGTTCATGGCATTTTGGAAGACTTGCTGTTGATGTTGCTGTTGGAACGGAACCATCGCCGATGGGTTAATGTTGCCAAGTGCACCTTGATTCATTAGCTGCTGCTGCAGAGTGTTTGTTTGTCCCACCATGCCCGTTCCAGTATTTCCTACAGACGTTCGCCATGGTGGGTTTTTCGCACTACCAAAGGGTCCCAAATTGCTCATAATAATATCGGTTACGAAATAGCTTGTTAAAACAAACTATGCTGAAATACCTAATCGAAAAAATTTCACTTGTCGTACTAGAGACGTTCACAAACGTCGTATTCGTTTGAATTGGTAATTGGAAATATATATCATTAGTCCGAAAAACTAATTAATATGATTCATAAAAATAATTTCGTTAAATAAAACGTGTAATAACATTCATGTTCACAAAATCGCACAGAAATCGATGCTCGTGAACAAATCAGAACGTAGCCAAATCACTATGTGGTTCAAACGCGATGTTACATAATATAATTTCGTTACACCGGCACGTCTAAGTTGCAGCTTTAATTGCTTTTTGTGCGAGCAAAATTAATTCGATTATTTACTTGTTATTCGGGTGTATAATTAACGCAAAATAAAGTTCATTTGGATTTGATTTGACTCATATCTGCCCACATCATGGCAATCTTCGCTCTTTACCGCCAGGCCGGTTCTCTGTCCTTTCAAGGCGCATTCGCGAGTCGGTGTTCGTCAAGCTTGTCGGTTGTTAACTCAGTTTTTCGCAATTTTTGCAACAAAATGGGGCTCCCACGTGTGTTCTTCGATATGACTGCCGATGGCGTACCTCTTGGTAGAATTGTAATCGAGGTAAGTTTAATGTACACAGCAATATCGGTTCCGGTATCCCACCATGCTTCTTGCAAGTCACCCAAGCACCAAGCCGGTTAAATTCTGCCGTTTCAATTTTCTAAACTATAGAAATTCGTAAGCACTCATATTTGCCGACCTATTCGACAAATATGCCATTTCGTGTTTCTATATATGGCTAATATACCTACACATTGCGGGTCTATATTAAGGCGTGTAGCATGGCGTCTCTGGTGCTTGTATGCAAATTGCTGCATTAGTCATGTTTTATTTATGATTGTTATAAATTTTTAAGTTTTTTTTTAACAATGTAACTAAATTTACAGCTACGCACCGACGTGACCCCTAAGACGTGCGAGAATTTCCGCGCTCTTTGCACTGGGGAGAAAGGCTTTGGTTACAAAGGATCCACCTTCCACCGTGTCATCCCCAACTTCATGTGCCAAGGGGGCGACTTCACCAACCACAATGGTACCGGCGGTAAATCTATATACGGAAACAAGTTCCAAGATGAAAATTTCACCTTGAAGCACACCGGACCGGGAATGATGTCGATGGCCAATGCGGGCCCCGACACGAACGGATCCCAATTCTTCATCACGACCGTCAAGACATCTTGGTTGGACAATAGGCACGTCGTCTTTGGCTGTGTTGTCGAAGGAATGGAGATCGTCAAGAACATTGAATCCTTCGGATCTCAGTCTGGCAAGACGTCCAAAAAAATCGTCGTCGCCGACTCCGGACAGCTCTAAGCCAATGACGTTTTTGCGTTCAAAAAAAATGTTTCATCATCCGATGCACCTGTTCTCTGTTCTATTTTGTATAAGTTTAAGGAAACCTTGTAAACATGTTTATCTACTTTTGCTAATCATTCCAGCTAGGATTTAGGTGTGTCGTCTTTAAGAATTTCCGGTAGAAATGTGATCAAATGTAACTCGGTTAATACGCCGAACAGATGCGTAGATTATACCGCATTTATAACGTTTCTAATCTCGGTCATGTGGCATTTAAAATAAATAATATCAAATTATTGTCTTTCTTTATTGAAGTTGTGAACTTGTCTACTTCCTTTGTAATGGATTTGTTTGTTAAAAAAGTGTAAAATTTGGTAGTTTGTAAATCGAAATCAATAAAGTATACTGATAAATATTTTATTTACTTTGACTTCCCAGCGGTTTTTGTTTTTTTTTTGTCAAAAATAACTTCGCTTGACATTCATTATTGGATTATACAAATATGTTGATAAGGTGCATATCTACTTCACAGATATGCGAGTTACCGCAGCAACGGTTATTTTTGCTTATAATTTATCATTCGCTTGACCTTGAAACTTGAAGTGGAAATTTCCATCCGCGCTTGCTTTCACTAATCCATGGACACATTTTTATAGACGCGACATAATCAATTTTAAATTGCCAAAAATTGTATCTTAATCTGACGATTTTTTCGATGCAAATCGACTGTATTGAATATTTATTTTATAAATTACATTTGCTCTGGTCCCATATATTTTTTAATCAACAGTTCTTCTAAAATTTTCACAAGGCTTCTCTTTCATTTAATTTTTATGTTAGGTGTTTTATTATGATTAGAGTTGTGGGGTAAAATTATTAAAATTACGAAGTGCGTTTGGTACAGGTTGCAAAAAACAATGTACAATACAGAAACCGGTTTTATTATAACATTCAACAATATATTTACATAAATACGAACTATTTTTCTACAGTACATGTTGTTATCCTAAATTTGACGTAAGATATGGCTACAGCTTCCATTATTAAAGAACATGGTAACAGGCATATCGTAAAATGTACATTTTTAGAATGCAGCTTCAAAATTTCAATCTGAACAGTACAGTTAATTGCTAACTTCTACCTGGATTGTCTATACATTAGATTACATCACACACACACATATATATATATATAATAAGTGAATGGTCCAAGTTCTATATTTACATACAACAAGCTTCGACCAGCGAAGTTTCTATAAATACGAAAATATTTTTTTTTGCTTTTACTCCATTGGAAACAACCATGGAACTATAGTACGAAACGAAACGGTGTCATTCTGCCTTTATTCACTCTCTCCTATGGTAATAGAGAGAATATCCACCCAAAAATGCGTCATCGTAATAGATTTAAGTTTAATGTTTTGATCCACGTACCCTGATGTCGAATAAATGAAAAACATTTCTAATGCTGACATATACGATCAGAATCAATAAAAATCAAGAAATATGCATGAGAAAATGAAATATTGGGCCCAACTATTTCCCTGAGAAATTCTACTTGCTTTCGTAAACGTTGTGTGCGTTGTTCAAATTGCGTACTGGAAGTAACCAATTACTTGCCATCATCAGCTTCACTTTCTTCATGCTCTTCCATTGCTTGTGTAGGAATCATTCCGTATATTACATAATATAAGTATTATCGGTGCGTTTGCGCGAATAACTACGAATTAAGTCTTTCCCATTTGTTTGTGATTTACGAAGGCATAAAAATCATGAGAATAATTCTTTTTCTTTTTATCTAATCGATCTTAATTCTGCCGGTTTTGATTAATTCAAAGGGCGATTCCAACATCCAGGTCACGATTACTCGTAGAGCCGCATTTACTTTAATACGTCGCTTATTTTGTCCGTGACCCGAACTACTTCATTGTGATTAACGGATTGCAAACAAGGACATGCGATTTATTTATGTGCAATTGTGCACAATTGAGGAAACGAAAACGACAGTACGAAATGTAGACATACAAACAAATTAGGTGCATTAAACAAATAAAATCAAAATATACGTTTCCGATGTCGTTAGTGATGCATTGATTGATGATGATGATTAATTGGTTTGTAATCTAAAACAAAATAGGAAAATTACACGAATCGAGATAAACATTTATCGATGATTTCATTAAATGATTTGAGTGGCCTGTTCTTTTTACTTCGAAGCAGTTGTTTACAAACAACAGCTCGTTTAGCTTTTCACTCAGTTACAATTGTAAACGTGCATGATGTAGAAGCGCGGTGATTCTTTTTCAATTGCTAACTTCACGTAAAACGTACAAATCTAGAAATTTATGTTAAAATAGTGACGTGCAGTAAATAGCTATGACGCGTCCTTTTGACGGTTTGAGCTGCAAGGGATTGCCATTAAAACACCATACCTAATTTATATCAACTTGTACTAAACAAAGGACGCGTAGTTGATTGTGGATTGCGGAGCAAATTATCAGTAAAATGCCGACCCCTTCGTGGAAATGTAAATGTTTAATGCAACTCATCTGATTGGTTGAAAATATTAATTTGTAACGCAACCGTCAGGCCAGGGACAAATTAATTCCAGCTACCAAAGCAATTTTATACGCTTCTTTATTATATTTTTGTATTCGTTGTGATCCTTGTCTTTAGATGTAACCAAACTAACTTAACTCTTTAGAAAGGGGCCGTAAGAGTCATTTTACAAACGGCACAGTTTTGAAGATCTGTTGCGTAAATTACATCTACACTTACTCTTACATAAGAGAGTCTACGAAAATAAGTTTATTAAGATAACGAACATTACGATTTTATTTATATTGCCTATATAGAATAGTTTTGTGAACACAATGGTGTACCATGACGATGTACCAACAAGACACATTCTAATAAAGAGAATCGCATTAAAATAGGCGAAAAAGAAATATAAACATGTATTGCTGCTAGGCGGATAATTTGTGATAATTTATATCAATAAATTAGTTCGGAATACGGTGTTTGTTAAATGGTGATTATTGATAATTTAGCTTGTGAAAGTCTCGCAGATCTATAAATTATTTATTTTATTAAAATTCAGCGACGACAATTATGTATGTAGTCTAGCAATTTATTGTTTACTTAATTAGCGTGGAATACCATGAAGCCCTTATAACGCGGTTAGTACGTTACGTGTTGAATGAAATCGCGTTATTGAAAACCGTGCTTCCTCTTATAACACGATTAACAAAAATAATAATTGGAATGACTGATATGCGAAATGTTTGTTTTCTGTGTTTTATCTATTAATGTATCAATGTTACAGAATAAATTGACAACGATGGCGAATACAAGTTAAGAGTAGGTTTAAAGTTAATTCTGGTATTGTATCATATAGCGCGTTATACGAGGTCGTGTTATACAGGGAATGGTATAAATAAAATCATATAATTAAAAAAATCACACAGTAGTGTATTTGGTTGTGGTAGGTGTGGTTTTGATAATAAATGCTTATCCTTATGTTTTGATAAAAACTTTAAAGAGTTGTTAGCAAAATAGCTACACGACTGGTCAGAGTAGCTACTTGACAGTAGCCATGGCAAAGAATTGTTTTTATATTGACGTCGTTGTGTTTCATATGTCGAATTATGTAGTTTTTTGTTTCGTGAAAATGTGGCCAATGATTTACTTATTAGCACCGATTTAATTCCGTCAATATCTCTAGTGCGCTGTGGGAATTCGTGTTGCAAAAACACACGTTTTTACTGTATTTATAGTTTAACTTGTGCAATCACATAAATCACTGAAGACAATTATTTATTTAAGGTGGAACTTCGTGTTTATAATAATTTGTTTAATGTAGTTTAGCATGGATTACCATGTTGTAGTTGCAAACTTGCGTTATTCATAAGAAATAATTTAAGTTTAACAATTTTAATTCGAAGAGGTAACATTTCTCTGGTGCGTTTGAACGAGCGTTGAACTTGTTTTCATTGGTATTGGTAGTTTTAAGAAGTTGCCGAATTGATTAATCGGCACTAAAATGGTATCAAAAAACATGACATTGTTGATTTAAAAATATATTTATGTGATACCTAATTAGCGCCCATTTGCTTTCGCGGCCACAATAGACTTAGTTAATTAACTTTTCAAACTTCATGGGAAAGGGCGAACATAAAAAAAACATCCGAATATGTCGCATCCATTGGGATATAAATTCGACAGCTCGATTGATATCAAATGCTCTTATATATAACGATAGCGTCTGTTGTCCGTACGCCTTTGACTTTGGGAAAATGTACACCTAGCCGTTTCATTGGTCAAGTCGGGAACTAAACGAGCGCGACGCTCATTTTTTTCGAAACGCTGCCCCAAGTAAATGAAATTGTAGAGCTAATGAAATTGCATCGACGGCATATGTCTATCTTTTTGAGTTTAGAAACGGAACGAGTTCAAAGTTGCAACACTGCATATCGCAAAAACGTTTTTCGAGTCCAGCTTCGAAACCGTTGAAGAGAGATATATCTGGTCGTTTCGATTCCATTAGTAATTCTTCACAACTTTGTTTATATATATTTTTTCACATGAACACGTATTTCGCTGCTCTCCAGTTTTAAGGCGCGGGGCGCCCGTTGCACAGTAAGAAGTTGCGACGCGGATCGAACGTGATCCTCCAAAAAAATAATCGTTCGAAACTCAGATTTTTGCACATCGAATGACGTGCGGAGCGCTTGCACTACGAGTTATTTGGTGGTTCGTGGTTTACATCGCGTTGACCTCTTCGTGGGTGCCGTATGACGTCACAAAACGTAATAATTATGGACGAATTGGGTTATTTTTAAAGATAACACTTAGTTCAAAAATTTGTGAATGAAAAAATTAAAAAATACTAGTCATTGGGACTTAAATCGCATAGTTACACTTAACATATAAAGCTATAAATAACATTGAAGTAAAAATAAAGCATTTCGTACAAAATTTAAAATTTTGAGACGTTTTGAAAAAAAAATATTTCGGAACGAGTACTTTTGTGCCACAATTTATTCATTTATTTATTCATTTATATTTCATGTGATTTTACGAACCGAAGATTCCATAGTAAAAATAAATGATTCTAAGCTAACAACGCGTCGAATGAACCTCGAAGTATAATACTGTGGCAATAAATTAATCTTGACAATGTCGATGGTGGGATGAAATAGTGTGAGCGTCAGTCGCCGACATAAATAAAATTCTAAATATTTGTCTCGAAATTTTGTCTTGAAAGCATTCGCGATTTACGGTTAAAAATTTATGAACTCTGCTTCGTATAAAATCTGGCTATAAATAAGAAATTTCAATGTCGTTTTTCCTAAATGTAAAGTTAATTGATGTTGGTGGGCCGTAATCTTTTGTGAAACGATCAATAATTTAAATGTATTATCTGGCAGTGATAACTTGGACAGTTTGATGAAAATTATATATTGGCGTTTTTTTTTCTAATTTGCTTGGTCCCAAGCACAATATATTTTTCTGTGTTAAGTGCTATCGCTACTGTGGGTTGACTAATATGCTTTTGTACCACTGCAAGCCATACAGTCTTTTATTAATTATAAATTGCAAAGTCAAAGACGACAAATATATACAAATGTGTAGAAAGACAATATTAAATCTTAATCATGCAACAAATCCTGCGATCTTTAACGCGTATTATGATACCTGTACACGTGCACCCCCATTCTAGGCAATCAATTTTGATGTTAAAAAATAATCCAGGTCAATTACGTATTAATGTGCCCTGTTGAAGTTTGAAACGAGAATGAAACAAGTTTTCCTAGGATGTATTATCAGTCTTTACGAAAACATTATTTAATAATTCGTCAAACTTTACTGAATTCAAGGGTTAAGAGCTAATAGTGAACTACATTCTGCAAAGGTGATTTGTTGTTACATCGAATTGCTGTTCCTGATATTGGATTAATTTTTATATTAAATATTTGTTCACAAATACTGAATTCGAAATATGCGTTTAGATTTTTTTATATTTATAGTGTTGTTTTATATAACTACAATTTCATAAGCTTTTATCAAATTAGATTTCCTGCTCCTTGTAATGAAATGGATTTTAGACGATAACGTTTATAACTACGGTTGTAGCGTGAACTAGACATTTCCAATGTCTATTATGTAGAAATTAGGTAAGTGTGGGCATGTGTTGTGAAAGTGAACACCACGCGATGCAACAGTTAGAACATTGAGCTAGTTCTCATCAATAAATAGTTCAGAAAAGAACGGCTTTTATTACAACCCAAAGGTCACAACATTAAAAACCACAAAGTGAAGAATAAATGATTTTACGACGCGGTATTAAATTTGAAAGTGGACGTTTTATTAGAATTTAGTCGAAGTTATTGCTACGTCCGAACCTATAAATTTCCGCATATAAGTCATAGTTCAAAATTCAATTAATCAACGGTCCATTCGTTTGATTGATCGTAGAACACGTAGACACCGTAACGGATTGTTTCGTCAACACTTTATACATTCCTTATTTAGTATCGACGAGTGACATTTGTGGGTCATATGCTCTCGTTTAAGTTAGATACAGACATGCAAATATTCTCTTTTCTAATTTAATTAGTGACATCGAATATTAAATCTGAATCTAGGTGATTGTACTCCATCAATTTTATTTAAGACACATTTATATTGTAACGATAATGTTTTGATAAATATACGCATCTCGATGGGAAATCTAGAGGAAGTGGCAGAGCTACTTTACAAACAGGTCTTTCAGTGTCGAACAGAGTGAAGAGTCACAGGTCTCGTTGTTCCCGTCACCTTTGCCCGAAAACCAACTCGTCTTGGCCTTTCCGGGTTGTTTGGCCGGCGTCGTGATTTTGGGTATCGCACCTTTGCACGGAGAAGCGGTCGAAGCAGACGCACTCGTCGTTTCCGGACCGTCGGGGCTGCTGCGTCTCAAGAAAACTTCGATGGCGTTTCCCAGCACCTCCGCGTCCACTATCGATCCGCTTCTCTCGTCCCACAGAACTTTGTTTATTTCTTCGTTGGATTTAATGGTTTCTCTGGCGCTTTCTTTGGCGAATGTGAGTCGCGTCGGCTTTGCTTCGTTTTGCTCTGTTTTTGTGGATATGGGTTGGTGGCGTTTAATGAACCAGTTAGCGGGAGTGGGCGATGCAGCTTTTGCGTCCTGCTGCTGAACCGAGTTCTCCTTTTCGTGTAGTATAGATATGTCAAAACTATTAGACCTGTTAGTCTTCAAACGGCTTCGCTTCTCATCAATGTTGCTCGTTTTCCCGTCCGGTTTTTCCTGTGATCCCTCACACTGGTTGATTTCCATCGCGGAAGACGTGAGAGAAGATAAAATAGAGATTAAATCAGTATTTGTGCATACAATTCCCGAAGAAAGTTGCTTACATGCGTCAGATGATGTGCAGGCCGCCGTAGGCGGAGGAAACTCCGATGCTCTGCGTTTACTTGAACTTGGTATGGGGGCTAAAGTAGTTCCTACAAAGTCGGAATATCGTCGACCTGATGAACTTGAGGCGTAACGTTGCACACCGCCCGCTTCGTCTAAAGGCTGAACTTCACAAACTCGCTCATTGCTCGTGTTCCACAGTTTCATGCGAACTTTGCGAGCTTGGACGATATCGTCCATGATATCCAGTTGCAAGTTGTGCACGCTCCCTCTTGGCTCGGTGGACGGCGGCCCGGTGACCGACTCTCTTCTTCCGGCCAGGATCCGATTCGGGAATACGCTCGAAGGAAACGCGGCGACGGATTCGCGCCTGCTTCTCCCAAACATCGTACTCGGTACTTTTGAGATCGTCACGACGGAATGCCGGCGTCCGCCGGTGGAAGGCGTCGGTGCCGAAGACAGGGTCGCCAAAAATTCAGTTTGTCTCGGCCCGGGCCCGCCGCCCTCGCCCCTCTCGGACAGGCGCCTCACCTGACTCGCGGTTATGCCGCTGCATTGGGGCGTAGGTAACGAATGTTTTCGCGTTTCGCGCGCGTCCCTCCACGGGGATAAGAGATACGGATTTCCGACCGGTGACCCTTCTTCTGAATTATGCTCGGGGGTCGAATGGGCGCTTTTTCGCCCTTCATAATCCCGTATACCTGAATCGTCGACTACGATGACTGGTTCGGACGTTTGAGTTTGTAGACTTCCTTTTCTCATGATTCTCTGAAACAAAGAAACAGAAGAATGTAAATATATTGTATCCATTTAAAGATAAGAAAATTTGCCTCACGGTACGGTACCGTACTGTCATCAGCAACCCACATACTCCTGTAGAGGAATTCTAATCATAGCGACGCCACAGCAGGCTTTCAACTTGACAAATAAGTACAGATATACATATATATAAAAAAATTCCATATTAATAATAATAATAGGTCTTTATCTGGCGAAGCCCACCTCACCTGTTTAACTTAACCTTTCCAATTTACAATTACAATTATATTACATTCAATCCTAACCAACTAACTAAACCATACACTTAATCTACTTAATTAAACTAAACTAACAGAATTGTTTATTTATTTATTTTTTTTAAACAATTCTATAATTCAATGATGTAAGATTCCTTGTTTCTGACATGCAACTCAAGTTTTCTAAAATATAAATTTTCTTGTTATTACTGAAGTGGCTAATAATGTAATTGCTAACCTATTACCCGAAAAATCAAAACCACAATATGAAAATGCGTACAAACTCTCAAGAAAATATAAATAAAAAACCCCTTAAATATATGCTTAGAATTGATCCAATAAGATATAATAAAGATGCAATGGGGTTGAGGGTAGTTGCATACAAACAAGAAAATGATCCTGAAATCTATAATATGTATAAAAGCTATAAAGATAAATTTGCTGACTATGCTGAAAATATGTATAAAGAACATCTTAGAAATTCTATTGGATATAGCGACAATAAGCAGAAGCAGGTGTGGAAAATAATTAATAAAGAGACTGGGAAAAAGAGTAAAAGCATACCTAACCACAACTTATCACTTAATGTACACATTATTTAGTACTATCGTAGACAAGTTGACTACGAGACCTCAAACAGGCACTGCAAATACAGTGAATATGTATGTTAATGAGCAATGCTTGTTTTTACACCCACGACTAGTACATAAATATCGAATATTTTAAACACAATTAAAAATAAGAATTACTGAAGAGGATAAAGAACTGCACATCAATCATGAATGCTTGCCTACAAGAGAGTATTTTCCCGATCAATTGAAAATTGCAAAATATTTCCAATTTATAAAAAGGGGAATGTTGATGATGATAATAATTCAAGTAGGGAACAATTTCGCTTTAGACATGCACACTGAGTAGTTCAACAACAACCAGCTAGTATTAAATAGTGACAAAACTGCCATCATTAGATTCACTTCAATCAGAAGACCTAAGGATCACAAAGAAAAGTTTCTTAGAGTTTTTCTGGATTCAAGGCTGACGTGGTGAATACATATTGATAGGTTATGCTCAAAATCGTCACCTGCGGTGTATGCAACTAATGCAATATGTAAAATTATATATTCTGAAACGCCGCGGTGCTCATGCAATTGAAATCTAGGGATCATTTGCACAAACTACTAACTATGTAAAAACAAGCTGTTCGAGCTATAGAGAGGTGCTCACATGACACTCACTGTAAGCTTCTATTCATAAAATATAAAGTTCCATGTATCTACATGCATCTACATTCAGCAGGAATTAACAGAGACACGAATATAAAATCAGGTCCAGTGATAAACTGGATATACCGTACTGCCTATTGAAAAGTTGCCAAGTTCAACAGATCGGTCTGCGCATTTATAATAACCTACCCCGTCACTTAAGTCAAATGATCAGCGCTCAAATAGCCACACACATCAGGAATATTCTCCTTCAACAAGCATTCTACAAACATAGAAGAGCTTTTCGCCTACCAATGGAATGTGTAATTGCTAGTCTTTGTTCCATTTAAGCATCGTTATTGACTTTCTTTCTAATTATAATTATATTTTTTGGAAAGCGCAAACTAAAATTTTCTCCCCTTTCTTTCGGCTTTCTTTTCTAAACATTCACGAGATTCAGCGTGTGAACGACCGCTATCTGAATAATTATTTCGTGATACTTCTTTGAATAATGACAAATTTTTCAAATCTGTCCTAATAAGTAGTTATTTTTTGTGTGTGAAATTGGTGTATTCGCAACAGAAATATATTTATGCTGGGTGGATGAATAAAAAGGTATTCCTAACAGAGTGGTTGCGAAGAAAAAATTAGATATATCATCATGGAGGAAAACACAAATAAACACAAATACTGTCCGTCTGTCCCAATTAATTTTTAAAAATATTGAAAATCTGATGATTAGTTTAATGGGTTTCGAATAAAGAGCAAGGCAAATAATATTCGAAATGTAGCAATTCAATTTATGCACTTGACCTGTGGTGGGATCTATATGGGATTGATTACATGAGTGCTGCAGGGGTTGCCAGGATCTGTGAACAATATATACCGGAACTCGCGATGAATTTGACATTGACCTTCCTGTGACTCCTCTGCATTGTTAATGTTCGCGAGTTTTGTGCAATAATATTGATCAATTTGCAGAACTGAATACTAACATATTGATATACGCATATATGAAAACCAACATATACGTGTAAAACTATCTGAATTTCTGTTGCATGCTATGTTGGTGATACTTGTATAATAACAAGTTATAAGAAAGTAAAATCAACGTAATATCTAACGAATGTTATCACCAAGATTCTGAACTAAGGACGAAATAATCACCCAAGTGGAACATGCAATAAGGACTCTAGCAGCAGAAGAGCCAGAACATAAGACACGATACTTGAAAAATGCAGAACCAAACCACCAACTAGAAATATTTCAAGGGCAGAAAAGGACACATTGGAAGAACTTCGCAAGAATAATGATAACACCGTTCTACGTGCCCATAAGGGAAACAACAGCAGTGATGATTAGTGATAAACACTACAAGAAATTAAGGAGAGACCCAACAACTAAGGTCGAACGTCAAACCAGGAAAGCGACCAGGAGTCAAGAGGATACACGTAATTGACCTGGCAAGATTGTGTTTAACCACCACCTACTTTCTATGGAATCGAGATTTCTACGAGCAGATGGACGGTGCTATGCGATCACTATTCTCACTAGTGACACCACACGGGACACATATGACAGAAACAGTCACTACTACTCGCGGATAGTAGGATAATCCTGAAATAATGAAGAACCCCAACAACTTCAACCGAGAAGATGGATACAGACTAAGTAAGGTTCGGAAGTTGGCACTAAAAGAACCATCAAAACCAGCAAAGACGCTTCCAGGACCATCAAGGACGAATTCAGGATAAGCTTAGGATACGGATCAGCGGAACATAACGGATACGCATCAACGATTGGATATATAACGTGGAGTAAAATACATCAACATCAGTCTTCATAAATCTTCTGAAGAACCTGACAGTATGATCAGCGCAACGTCCAGTTTATTTCAATAACCACGGCAACACCCACAAGATACATCTTTACAGTGTAACATTTTCCAAAAATAACATTTTCAATTAAATTTTCCGAATCCGAATTCATCATACTTAATATTCGGCCAATTAAATTAAGGTATAAAATTTGAGACTGCTGAAGTTTATCCCTTAATAACAGTAATCATGTGTCTCATTAAATTTAAAATATGAGATCTAGATGAAATCGGATCTGCTTGAAATGTCGGCGTAGGAATTCAATTAAATGTGGAATAATAATTGATACAAATTTGTTTGCTGTATACATAGGAAAACAAATATTGTTCATGAACTAATAATCGACGGAATTTAATATATTTAGGATGCTACAAATTCGGTATGAAAACGGTGGGTGAATAATAATGCCATGGCTAATTTTAAATTAAAAAAGTCTGCTAGTATAAGCGACTTGATGTCACTCCTAATATTATTGCTCGTATATGCGAAACTTAATTTCGTAAAATTAGATTTTATTAACGATTTTATTTTCTACTTCTGGATTTTTTTACCTGATCTTCGTAGAAATATATTCTCCCACAAAACCGTCTATTGATGTGTTAATATTTGTGTGTAATAAACTCACATTCGAGGTTCTGTAGAATACCTAAATATAATCAAATGAACGTCGTTTAATATCGAATATACAGAAATGCATTGTCTCCGCAAATAATGTGCTATCTGCATTTCTGCCTGCACGAAACATGCACACAATTCACGACGTATGTATTCTCTAACGATAACGAATTAAATAAAATAGCCTCGAATAATTATCGATTATTTAAATAATCACGAGTAGCAATCAATAAGTCTGGGGTGAAAATGTTCCAATTAAAATTAATTGCGCTCAATTGACTAGAACCTCCGAGGTTTATTTTAAAGATTTGCATTCGCAAAATCCAATTTACAGCAATGTCAACGTCGCTTTTGTGAGTTTTCGCCTGAAAGAAGGGCGGTACACGAAGCAGTACTTTCTGCGCTAAATTCTGCAAAATGAAGGGGATAAAGAGACGATTGATTTTCTCCGGATTTTCATTCGCAAGTCGAAAGGATGGCAACTCAAACGTCCTCTTAAGACGTCGAAGCGTCACGAAATGTACTCAATTTACGTCAACTTAACCAACGTTATCGTTATATTGCGATGATGGATTGCTAGACTAGTGAATTCAATTTAATTTTTGCTAATTTGGCTTGTCCGAAGAAGCAAACGTCTTTCAAACTCCGAGAGCTAAATAAATAATTAATTAACAAATGTGACGTAACGTCAATACCATAATAATTAAAGTCTAAAAATTCGACTTGATTTTTTAATAACTTCGCAATTAGATTAATCATGTACTGGTACAAAGAAAATATATGAACTTAATTACTAAAGTGAGAAGTATGATTGGAGCAGACACAGCATCCAACCAGTTCTTACTAAGGATAAGCTGCAAAAAATGGAGCAAAAGAAACACAAAAAATAGAAAAACTATATGATGTGGAAAGTTTGCAGAATGAGTATCCTGAAAGAGCATATCAGGGGGAGCTTGCGAAACAATTTGAAAAATGCTGCAAAACCACACAACTTTATTATAATTATCTGTCGTCAAGAAATAGTATTAAAGCTATCCTTATGTTTGGTTATTTACACTTTGTGGGTATACATTTTTTTAATTTCTTGGCACAAAATAAAGCTAAATTATAACCTTGCACCCCAAAATAAATTGGCAACCTCACCATAATCCAACCCAACCCGAAATCTATATTCTGGACACCAAACTCTATAATCCAACAATTAATTATCGGCTTCAAAGCATTTAATCTTAAATCCAAAATCTGTATTCTCGAATCTATGGTCTATAATGCAAAGTTGTGTCGATTTCCATTAGTTAAACTTTGTGATATTTCCCCTGATATGCTTTCCGAAGATAATTTATACAACTGTGCCAAACCGTGAGCACAAATTACACACAACGATATTTATGTCGATGGATTCGTCGTTTGTGATTTGATTTAATGGGGGCGACAGATGAAAGACTGATCCGGCGTCACATTATTTACGCTATTTATAATAAATTTTTATAGAACCTTGACTTTTTAATCCGAAATTCCTTAATTTAAACATATGTTATTCCTAATGTTTATTTAATACACTTTGAGATACTTTTTTATTACGTTTAAAATACATATCCCCACTAAGTTTTTTTATTCGTAACGTAATTAATGATGTACGGAAGTTAGTTAGGTGTTTAAATAATTAATTATAGTATTACGTAGATTTTTCGAGATTTTTCTAATATGAATGATTTCGGTGACTATTTACAAATAACGATTTGATATTTCTCCAACCAAAGTCCTGGTTGGTCCCAATGACTTTAATTTGAAACTTTAAACTATTAGATTCTTGTGCATTTAATTAAGTAATATTTCATCCCCTAAATGTCTCTTATATTTCAAAATATCATAAAATCAAATCTGCTCCTATTTTATTATATTATTATTTATAATTTAAGTCACATTGTTTAATAATTACCTAAGTGTTTTAATTTTAACTAGCTGCACTAAGTTTATCATGAATGAGTAGTTGTTTTTACAATTTAAGTGTTTTAAAAAAAATCATTTCATTGTTACTTTTTTGCAACTTCGACATTTTTCACGTTGTTATTATTAGATATACGTTAAAAGAAGTAGGTGTGTAACTTCGTTGTTCTGACAAAAATGTATTTGTTTTATGTTTGAAATTTGTCTATCGATTCTATTTTCGGCTCCGACGAATCTAGTGTCGTTTGGTATTTCCATTTCATATGTATTTAAGAAGTTATTAAGGTGGATATTCCTTATTGAAGGATTCCTACGTTTATCTCCACATTTATCTTCATCATTGCTCCAGTGTTCCTTTCATTACACGATTACTCATAACATTCTATTATGAAATTATTGGCAATACTTCGTGAAAATCTGTCAGTTGGTTTGGGTTGGGTTTGGGTCGGGTTGGGTTGGGTTTGGGGTTGAAGATAAAATCAGGCCACCAAAGGAATTCGAATGGATTGCGAATGAATTGTAAAAATAGTGGAGAATGTAATTTCTCATCATTTCATATCTTCCAAATAATCATCAACAACCCTCAATCGTCCTCCATGTTTATTCCTCCAATGCACTTCGTCATTACGTCACCAAACATGCACTTTTTATGATTTTTTACAACCCAACTCAATTACTCAACGTAAAACGAAACGCACACAAAAAAATAAACAGGATCTAGACATACACAGTTTTATTGAATCGAATGATGAAATAATATATGTGGAAACAAAACCATTAAAACCAAAATTGTTTATAAGAGCATTGCATATATTGCATAGTATAATAATAACTAATTATCAATACAAACAAAATAAGAAGAACTACAAAATGTTTTAACAAATCTGAATTAATGAGTGCGGCAAAGATCGCGGAAATAGCGTTAGACGAAATAAGAATTAAATTAGTGTTCATAATAAACAAATTTAGTATGATTTAAATTAAATCGCCGCAATATTTTGCAAAAAATGAATGCAATATTTTGCAAAAAATGTTGGAAAATTTCATAAAATACTGAGTTTCATCGTCAACTCGATTTTTTCACAAAGAAAAATTTAATAGAACTGCAAACGAGAAAATATGAAAAATACGAACCTTCGACAGGTGGGTTAGAATTGTTATAACAATTAGACTCTGTGTCTGTGTGGTAAATTCGCACCTTAATCTTTCGTGACCATTTTGGTATAAACAAAAAAGAAACACATTTAACTGGCGAAAAATATACAAAATAATGTAGAACATGAGAGATTAATACGATATGAGATCTTCCTCAATATTTGAAAACTCCAGAAGAACTTGACACGATTGAGCACAGCAATTTTGGTCCAGAGAACAACATGCAACAACCATTGGAGTCGCGGAGAAAATAAATAATACCTCCCTAAGGGAACGGTATTGGTTCTTAGACGCTAAAGCTTTTATTGGGTTTTGGCTTCGATGATTCGAAAGCAATTCAGATGAAATGGAAGTATTGCCTTATATGTTGGTTTATAATGTAGAAGGTTTTGCTAATGTCATATCACAGGAACAATTGAAAATGTTAACACACCAACAGATTAAAATGGCAACTCAATGAGCCATGGTTATATACATCACATTATGCATCACATTATCCAGTTTCATAAAGTGTCAGCGACGTGTTGATGATTGTGAAGAATATTTGTGACGGTATGAAGCAGAAGTGGATGTTTTAATGGCAAGGATTGTGACTGGAGGTCAGTCCTGAATTTACCATCACTAACCCGAAACCAAGAGAGCAAGCAAAGAATGACGTCACAGCTTATCGTCAAAACCCAAAAAAATCTACAGAGGTCTGGGTTTAAAAGGTTATGCTAACCTTCGAAAATTTGCGATGCAAAAGGGGTAATATTGAAGGACTACATCACAAATGGGGTTACTGTTACTAGTACCACATACTCAGAACTCCTTAATTAATGCTTAACCTAAAATGTGTTTATCGTCAAATTAATTTAAGAAATCGTAATTGTAATTACCTAAATGTAATAATCTGTATCATGTGTACACTAACTAACTAGTAATATTATTAACTACTCAAACATAATCTATTCTGAAGAGCGAATTAGCTTGCAAGTTAAAAGGACAATGGTGCTAGCAACAAGGAACCCGAAAGTGGCTTCACTGCAGCACGATGTCCTCATGGAGGAGCATAGAAATGCTACATTGTTCTAAAGAACCACAAACATACTGATAAAGTGTCCGCGACCTGAAAACGATACACTTGGGATTTAGCCAGTAGTAAACACCCTTGACATACATCTTTTGTGTCATCTGAAATTGCATTTTCTATCCCGGTACATATCACCAGGATTTTACTACAATTTGGATTTATTCAAAACTACTATCTGATCCTGTCCAAAGTCATGGCGTATATAGCCAGGTCAAAAAAAGAATTAGAAAAAGTAATTAGTAAAATGGGAAGTGAGGAAAAAAACTAATTATTTAGCAATGGAACAATGAACAGGAAACGAAAAAATATTCAGCAGCTTTGAGATGGAATCAAAAATTTACAACTTGGAGAGAGTCAGCATTGATTAGTTAGGAATAGCAGTTATGAACAATAACGAGGACCAAGAATTCGACAAGAGAATGAGCAAGCGAAGTAAGGCAATAGGCTCCATGGGCAGAATGCTGAGGCGCAGAACACCAAAAATAAGAATTTATAGGACAATAGTGAGATTGACAGTGGTGTATGGATGTGCGTGCATTTTAACTAAAAATAATGAAGCAATACTGGAAGCATGGGAGAGAAAGATGCCGAAGATATTATTGGGGGACAAAACTGAAAATGAAGTATACAGGCGAAAAATAATCAAGGATCATAGTGAAAAAAGGGAGAATGCTGTCACAGGGAGAAGGCTGTAAGAAGAAGAAAGGCAGACCGAAGAAAATTTGAAATGTTGACGCGCATGAGAAGACTGGAAGAGAGCAGCGTAAATGGAAGAAGATGGTCCGAAACATAAAATATCGAAATCGAGTAACAAATTAAATGTAAAAGTTTGCGAAATGTAAAGCATATATTTGAAATGTAGTAACAAGTCATGGGCCTTAATGACCTGTAGCACGATTTGAGAATACTATTCATTGGAGGTAAAGTCAACAGACAATATTTGTTTTGGTGGAGCTCACTCACACACTGGCGCGTTGAACTCGTCCCTACATCGTACACAATCCATGTGGTGATGTCAAATTAAAATGCATGCAAAAGTTGACGGGTCTTACATTTAATTTTATAAACCACTCATCGGCCTGGTCCAGTATTTTGTCAAGAGCAAGTAAGTTCCAATTTACATTGGATTTACAACTTCCATTTGAATCGAAAAATAATTCTACCTTCCTTGCATTTTAAAATTTAATTAAATCTAACCTGGCAACTTTATCATTTAAAATTATAATCTTATACGATCACACCCAACTTATACTGAACTAATTCAGTCATGATCAATTAAAAAACGACGCAGCTAAGATTCTTCAATTAGCAACCCCGATAATTCATAAATTATATTCATCGGCTAAAATTATTTTCTCACTAATTACCCAATCACGATATTAACGGGGCGTAAAATATATAAAAAGTAATTTCCCAAAGAATTTAACGTTTCCCAATAACTGGGAGTTAATCCGATCGGTTTATTAAGCCCACATTTCCTATGCACATATCCACGTGCATAGAAAATATGCTTTTCCGTCGGGCGGAGGACGAGAGCATAAGAGACGCGATTATTGATTAAAGCTAAACATAGCAGAGGAAATTGGGTGTAAGGGAGTTGCGCCCGAATAAACATGGAGCACCGTTTGAACTAACGCCGATGTACATACGTTTAAGCGTGAGAAGTTGATTTCGCTTCTACGAATTCAGATGTATTCGATTATGCTTTCCATTTACGTCGCGATTGGCAGACTGGTTTCAGTTGCACACTTTGCATTTGACGTGAGTATTATTGGTGTTTGTTCATAAATCAAGGAGCGGGCTGCGATGACCTATTTAGATGTACGTGTAACTGACTAAGGACTCACACGAGCGAATGCTCAAGCTTATTATCTCGCACCAGCGACTCGATGAGACTGGGTCTGGAGGTTGGAACAGTTGACGTTGGAACTGAAGGTCAAAGCTGCAAAGTTCAAACAGATGGGAAGGATCTAATTATACGAACTGTACAATTTGCAAACATTCGATTCAACAAATTAAGCGATAATATAAACTTTGATCAAGTCTATGTCCTGAAGGAATTTTAGTAGTAAATCATCTGTTGCACAAAGTTATAAAATTATTCGTGTGTTCTAAAAAGTCGAAGCGACAATTTATATCTGGCACTCAATCACCATCACCATCGATAAATTTCCAAACACGAACGCACACGTGGCGCCAGCATTTCGAACTACGAAACAATTTAACAACTTACAATACTTGCGATTTAATGGAAACTACATTTCACCATATTTTTATCGTCATATTATACATTTTATTTTAAAAACAGCGGTTACATAATTCCCAATTCAAACCTTTTACGACCCATCATAATAAATCTTCTTTAAAAACTTTCACTTGCAAATATCAGCGTGAACTTGAAACGAGTGTGTGTGGAAAATTAAGTATTAAAATAGATTAAATTTTGTCGTAAATTATTTTAAATGGACGCGTTATTTACATTTCTGGTTTAATGTTACGTGAGCAGATATTTTTTCAAACGACGTTAAAAAAATGTAATTTATTCCGATACCTTAGTTCGTTGTATTGGCGGAAGACGATTTATTTTATTAAATTAGACGAGAAATTTTAATGGGACCAGTTTTTTCTTAGATGCTCTTCTTCTTCTACATTCAAAGGCAGAAGTGTAAATGGAAACATGATGATTAACTTTAAGGTGCCATGTGTAATCAACTTGAATCAGTTAACTGATATTTCCCTATATTTGGCTAATATGATCAACGGGAGTAAACATTTTAATAATGTGTCGATCAACACATCATAAGTTACCGGGCAAAAAGAACATTTGCCCTTCGCGCTTTAGTAACATATTTCCCCTTTTTGTTCGACCTGATCATTCGATTTGACCTGCTAGATTCAGATTATGTTATTAAGACTTGGATGTAGTGGCCATGAAGACCTAGATATAGGATCAGATACTCGTAGTATTAAATTATTACTCATGAATTCAAAAGAAATAATTATTTGTTAACCCAACACAACTTGTTGATTCCATTATTCTTTTTTTCCCATCTTGTTTTCCACAAATCTAGATGACAATGCACTGATCTAATTAAGATTTAAATTTTTGTTCACGTCGTGAAAAATAGCTACAAATTATATTTTAAATTATGGGCTGAAGTGGAAAAGTCGATTTGTTGACCGTGAAAACTGAGTGGGTGGAATATCTCACTGTTACGATGGCACGGAAGTCGGAAAATTGGAGCAAAAGTCATGATAAGTGCATTACGACATTTGGAGGATTAAGTGAAATATAGGAGTGCAATATATATGAATGCGACTAAAAGAGCGGAGAAGAATAGATGAGTAAAGACGCTGCTGGACGAACGTGCGTAAGGTTAATTCCACTGGTCATTGTACAGAATGATAAATCACAAACATTAATTAAAGGAACGCATTTATATTCAAATAGCACATATTCAAGCACAACAAATATTCCCATATCATCTAACGATTATTTATTTAAATTTCGTACGACGTTTTGCATAGCCGCAGGGGATAGCTGACATTCTGCTAAAATGGAATTTAGTTCTAGAACGTTGGCCTACGCTCGCCGATGCACACACTCGTAAAAATGACAAAACTGAATTATAAATTCAATGTCAAATTTTCTCGTATAAATAGATGGTTTGTTCACATTTTTGTATTTCGAGCTTGATTTCGAGCAAAGATGCAATTGCTGGTAAGTAGTGGAGTTTGTATAGTCGAATGTTCGAACATTGTGGTGTATTTTAGGTGGCTGTTCTGATAGTGATTGCTGTGTCTTTTGCCAGTGGAAAACCGGCAGGTGGTAAAGATGCAGCAAAGTCAAAACGTCAAATTTACGGTTACGACGGGTTTGAGGGATTAGTTGGTGGTTTAGGATTGGAAGAATCGTTTGGATTTGGAACAATCGGCGAAGGATTAGGAAACTATGGATTTGATGGGCAAGTACCTCAGCTTTACCCAGATTCATATCCACCTCTCATAGGCGGACCATATCCAACTGTGACCAAACACGATCCAATATTGTATTCTCTTCTACACTACCAACTACCACAAGAGAATCCACCTAAAGTACATACCAAGGTTGTATTCACAATACCAGGCAATTTTGATACAATCAGCACGATCAACAGCATTAATTCCGCGGCCCAGCTATTGAATGCGGAAGAAGTTTCACTCGAAAGTTTCGTTTCCGACGTTTCTAAAAATAAGTCAAGCAACAGTACAACAGATTCCAATGAGAAGGGCGTTGATATTTTGAGTAGATTCGCAACCAGTGACGCAGATGAGACGTCCGAAGATGCAACGACCATCACCGCCGACAAATTAACCGACGAAGAAAAATCTACTGTGACCAGCGAGATGAATGACTCCGAAAAACCTATGGTTCCTGAACTGCCACCGAATTTATTGGACGTCTTGAACGAAATTTCAGATACGTCCGCCGCACCGCCATAATACAAAAATTGCAATAATATTTGTAAATAAACTTTTATTTCAATTATCGTATTTTAATGTAAATAGTTAATTATGTGGGTTTGTTCGCCTGCGCATCAGAGCCGTGTGAGTCATCCAACTCGCCAGGAAGCAGATCTGCTCATTATCTTTTAATTCAATTTGCTAACGTCTATTTCTAGAAATAACCAAAGTCACGTTAAAAAAATTGAAGCTCTTTGTTTTTGGTTTGTTAAATATAATTATTGATCATGATAGAACCTACAGAGGTTTAACTTTCGCTTTGTGCACGGCACTATTTATTTCACGGACAAAGCGCCACATTGTTGTTACTCTTGCATAGCCTATAAACGATGTTTTTCAAGTTTATAAGAACGGGTATACAATTCTCAAACAATGCACGCCTGGCTCTATAGTTAGAATACTTCATTGTGATGTAGAGTTTCCGGAAACTATGCACATGAGCTGCAACGCGAGCTGGAAGATATAATGTAAATATGAAAAATGCCACGGAATCAAAATCCCAGTCTATTTATCGCGGTTATTCAATTTTTAACCTTTAGTAAAAAGTTCGTACGTATGTACGTTAAAGATTGTTCGGTGGCAATATTTAAGTATTTGGTGCAAAAATGTGTTTAATAAATCGAGTTATATTTGAAGAATTAAATAATAATAATTGTTTATTCAATCGATACAGATGTTGTAGAGGTCAGCATATATATATATATATATGAAATTGATTTACATATCATTATCTTATACATGATGTACAAGAAAATATATCAAAAATAACATATACATATCCATTAACAACAACCTTCTCAGTCAACAAACTTAATTCTAAAAAAGTCCTCAATGTAGTATAAAACATTGTTGGTAAATATACGACGTAATTCAGTTTTAAATTTTATAGGAGCTAAGCATTTCAGTTCAACTGGTAAGTAATTATATATATTTATTGTTAGCGTAATTACATTACATTTTGGTATCATACATCTTGTTCGCTGTGGAGGCTGGATATATGACTTCGCGATGCACCTGGTTTTGTAGCAATGGTCAAGTAAATTATCATTGTATAGTTAGTAATTATCTCTCACAAAACACGAGCACTCAAGTACATATAACTTAATCTTATTGTTTAAAAAAATGTTTCTACACGAGTTTATTCTTTTCAAATTGAAAACACTACACATACAGTACTGTTGTAGGATGAAAATTCAACCAGAACATTTTCCCAGAGTTTCCCCCAGAATATTACACCGCATCTAACGATTGTATATAAACAAAATATGCACAAAGACTGGCTTCAATTGTGACGGATTGTGATATTATCCATAATGCAATTGAAAAGAAGATATTTTCGATGCCAGGTAATTTATGTTGGATTGCCAGTTTAGTTGCGAGTCTATCATCACTCCTAGAAATTTAGTTTCATTCTGGGTGGTAAATGTACTATTATTGTAATTTATGAATAATTCTTCTCTCTTGTAATAACTAAACTGAATGCAAATTGTTTTAGCTGTCACCATAGGCGATCTGTAAATATTTATTATTATAAATTTGTGTTCATTATTTCAATACTATCTAATACTAATAGAACACTTTTTTTGTTTCAATTGAATTAATTCAATACAAGAAATGTCGTGTTTAATGAAAACGCAAGATCCACCATGTATGTATATATTTTGTCAGGTCGGGCATAACAAGAAGCTAATATATAACCATCGACTTTTGTTGTAAAAATTCGCACATTGTTCAGCCAGTGCTATGTTAAAGCAGGCCGTAAGAATTCTTCAAAAACTTTTTCGATGAAAGTTTCTTCTACGGAAATTTTAAATGTAGCTGCATCCGTAAGTTCAATATTCAACTTGTTGCGTGGATTTACCTCAATATTATTTGATATAAGGTATGTTCTCTTTCGTAGTCGTATTTGTAAAATATCCATTTCCTGTTTTTAACAGTTGAGTTTTTAACAGTCGTGTTTACCTTTTTTCCACGTATACTTGCATTTAACTTAAATTGCTCAACTTGCAGGGCGGGACGAATTATTTCTGTCCCAAATTAAAGTTGTTTTTTCAGTTTTTTTTGCATCTTTTTGTGATTCGCATTTGCGTTCGTATTTTCAATATATCCATCTGTATTTTTCGATCTAAGGTATCCTCCAACTTGCATACATATTTTCACTACCAGCTATATTTTGGGACCTGAGGTATCTTTTAGATGAACCAATATTTACAGTTTCTTTTGTTAATAGTTTCTTTTGTAGGTTGTTTTGAGTTCCACAACATAGTCAATTTTTAACAAAATATGACTCACCTATTATTATTGTCATTATTTTGCGCGTTGATATTTGTAGCACACTTACCACAGAATCACTTTACATTCAATATTGATGCTTGAAGAAATTTGTTTCTGGCTTATTAGGAGTGCAAGTATAGAGAATGAACACATTACACTTAATATTCTGTCTTTAAATCACCGTTTCCATCTTACATATTCTAATATCATACTTACAGCGAGTTTTGTATAACAAAAAAAATTACAACAAAATGTAAGGAAGTGGGAAGTATCTGGATTCGTAAGTTGTACGCATTGAGTAGACATACTCGATATGCATAATTCATTATTAATTTAGATTGAATTGCATGAGAAACGTTGATTTTTGTAGCGTACGTTGTCCATTGGGAGCGAGGAAACTGATCATGTCACCAATAATAATCACTTTGGATTGTAGAACACCCATATTTCTTTAAATGATTATATGTGATGGGTAGTTGAGTTGATTATCGCGTTTTCCGATTTCCAACATTCATCTTTCTCGGTCATTCCACGAATCATCCTCGAGCTCCCTCTACATCTACATGTTTTCCTTGGCCTGCGTCGTCTACTTCTTATTTCGAGCTTCCAGTAGTTTAGGTCTACATAGTTTTACATAATATATATACCTATAGTGTATATTTATAGGTCATAATCCATTTTAAGGTTTCATATATTCGGATTATTTTCTTTATCGTTGTTTTTCCCAAATCTGTTTTGGTTCTTGTGATACGATGTTTCTGGGGAATATTTTACGAATACTGTAATTCCTGGTATTTTCGCGTTCCATGTATTGTTCGCTTGTCCTTTTCGAGGCATTCTTAGAATGTGTCTAGTTGTTTTTTCTTAATGTAATTCGGTGTGCCTTTTATTTTTGAAATGCTGTACTTATTACACATGCCTTGCCCTGACCAGCGTAGTAGCTCTCACAACTTTCCTTCGATTTCCATCTCCTGAGAGCTCTTCATTCTTCAATTCATTATCCCAAGTCGCATGTCCATATGTTGAAACTGGTCTGTGCAAAGTTTTGAATATTATTTTTTAATTTGTCGTTCAATGCATGATATGTTTCGTTCGTCTACAAAACTAACGATATCAACATATAATTGTTATAGATTATGTTGTCTGCCTTCTTGAAAATTGGCAAATGCTATTCATTTGGGTCCCATATGCTATATTAAATATTTGTAGCAAAATGTTTCTTCCTGTTCCTGTATATATTGCTAATGCTTTCATTTTATATTAACATAGTCTGTTACTATTCTGTTATTCCAACTCCTATTTCAACCGTTTTTATTAGTAATTTGCATTACCCTTTGTACTCCTAGTCAGTTTTCAAGTTTAGATGTGTGTTTCATTTGGTTTTTTGGTTTTCGTTATGTGTTTTGTTTTTGTTATGTATATTTTTCATTTTTCCACATGCTTTCTTCCAATATTATTTACTGTGTTGACATTGTGTGTGTCCCAGAATACTTTTTTTTTTATTTTGGGTTCATATATCATATATTACTCTTACTTCCGTTGTTATTGAAATTTTTTTTCTCAATACTTTGTTACTACTCCATATTAAATCCTCCAAGCAATCTTGATGAGAATTTTATGTTTGTTACTTCTTCATTTACTTATGAAAAAAGTATTACTGATACCAATACATTATCATTGTTATTATATTTGCTCAGGTTTTTCTGAAATTCTGAAATTCTTTGTCGAGATCGGTTTTATATGTACTCGTGTATGTGTTACGGTTTTAATTACCTTGAAGAGTTCGGAATGTGCGTCTTAAGTTGATTTTTCTTTAAGAATATATTTATGTCTACCGGAATTCCTTGTAACGACGTTTATTAATTTATTAATTTATGCTAAATTTCATAATGTAATTTCCACCTGGGACTAAGTTGTTGAACTATACTGCAAATAAATTTTGTCTAATGTATATTAAATTGAACAATTTCGTCGGAATTTTTTTTGGTTTATTGAACAATTATTGTTAAGTTATAATTCGCGTGTTTATAACTATATTTTTATTTATAGTAAAGGCGAAACTAATGTGGTTATTGTATAATTCCATATATATCTGCAATTAATGAAATCAAAGAATGGAAAATTTTAAATACCAAAACAAAAACTTGATTTTTTTTTTAATTAAAAAAAATTCTCAAACAACAAAGTTGTACAAAAAATGGACTCAATATACTTATCTTGCTAAGTGCATTGGCAAGGCATCAATGATTTCAGGCAGGTCGGTATACATCCGGCCAGGTGTGGATCATACGATAGGCTCAACTAATAAAAGCGCAGGGTGGAATGTGTGGGCAATTTAATTAATTTGTAGCCGTGACCAGTTGCAATATCGACTAGTGTTAATTAATGATTACAGGCGATGTAAAAAAATAATCGCAACATCAAGGACAGTTGATGCCGATGGGACATCAAATAATTTCTACAATTACTACAACAAATTATTTTTCTGATCCGTCCGAAAACGCTTTTCGGGTTATTCCGGCTTAACAGAATCTCGGTCTGAGTTGGTTACAGGTTACATTCTTAATATTCATAATCGGATTGACTTTGAATATTTCTGTATCATAATTTTAATTTATATATAAACACACGGTTATTAATTAAATAAAGTTTCAATTTGAACTTAAACTAGTATTTAAATGTAATTTAAACACTGATCTAACTTGAGGAGACGCCTTAATAATTTTTATCCACTTCTTAAAATAATTAGCATGCACGATTTTTAATGACTTTAATGAATTTGTAATAAATTAATTAGCGATAGTGAAATAATAATAACTATTGTATAAATTATTCGTGCCATTTTGATTTCTATTTTCTATTTTGTCTTGCTAACACGCAATAAAACTGGAATGGAAGCTTTTTTTCTCTCTTATAACAAATATTTGTTAATTACTTTTGGTCAAACAAATCAACGCAGCTACAGTATTTGGAGGAAATGATTGCAGGATTCAATCGTGGTCTTTATTGGTTTGCAGAACCCGTGTTCCGGAGCCAGGTCAAATGTACGTAAAGACTTTCCTGGGAATAACGAAATGTTATTTTAATATTCTTGTATCCTGTATCCGGTATTCCGTATCTTGCCGAATAAAAGATTTTATTACAAAATGTTATCTTCAAAATCATATTTCCTGCTTTGTTTATTAGGAATTATTTTTAGTGGCGTAGCTTTATGTATACTTTAGCTGCTAGTAAACTAGATATTACTGTTAATATCTAAGCTTCGAATTGTTTTTATACCAGTCAACCTCCATTTTTCTTATTTTCGGAAAGGATTACGTTGATTTGATGAGATGGTGTATACATCACTAATACCCATCATATAGGGAAAATATGTAACTATACGACATAAATGGAACTGAATAATTGGCAATAAAATCTGGATTTGGGCGTGGCAAAGGTGGTACTATTAACGGATGCATTGGTGGACAATGAATCTTTTGAAAACATAATGGGCGATGGTCTTTGACTATAAGTTTACCTCTTACTTATTATTATATTTTCTAGAAATTCATTGAAATTATTTTAATTTCCAGAACAAGTGGGTCTAATTTCCTTCTATTTGCGTTTTGTGTCTGCCCTTGCCTTGCCAATTTCTTTCCTTGACATTTTAAACCCTATTTAATAATACTATTATATATATATTCCGATAGATCGACCACGCATAGCTATTTGAATTTGTTTCAATTTCATCCTCGTAATTGCCACAGGCAATATTTAGAAACATTTTCAAACTAACTGAATTTGAATTAATTAAATCAATGCGCTCTTTATGACCTGACGTTCTCTAATGCATAATTGCAACGCTAATAATAGATAATTGCATATTAACCAAGTGTAGTAGTAAAGTTAATGTAGCTGTAGGGCAAACAGCGCCTTCGATAATATCATTGAATTATGGAAGCAATTTATGCTGCATTACATATATCGACCACCTGTCGATTAGTTCGAACTACATTTCACCATCACGGGACTTTACGTGTGAATTACTTAGTAGCGTCAAGTCTGCAACGCTAAATAATTATAATAGGCTGGCTATATGGTCCCTGTGCAAATTATTGATGTTCAATAATTGGTGAAACATGGCGAAAATATCAAATATATTAAATATCCAAAAAAATGCAGATCTTACCAACGAAAACGGTGCGATGCGAGAAGCAGAACAAGCAAAATCTGAAACAAAACGAGGCAAATTACAATTCGACTTTAATGTATTTTCATTTTGCGAGAGCCCATAGTCCTCGCAATTCCGCCTCTTTCGAATTAAAACAAATATTATTCATGCGCATAATTTCATGTTTGATAAACGTATATACCCGCATTTATATCTGCACATGCGAGTAATTTCGCTCGCAACAAAATTGAATTTCAAGAATTGAGATATTTGAAATCGTTTTCCAGGTACGATAAAGACATTCGCAGCGGGTGCCCATGTTCAAAGGCATTAATTCCAGCGGTTTCAATTTTGTCATAAATAATAGTTCGAGACGATTCCTTGGCTTTGAAGTTTCCAATTTCATGCATTAAACATTAAATTATTGAGTTGACCTATTGGGAAACTATTTAAATTTAATTCAACACAGGTGCACTAGAATTCGAAACTTTAGTAAGGCCGAAGCTATTTGTGTTAGACGCGGTATTTCGGAGACTTGTGTACGGATCCAAACCGAGTGTTTTGTTAATTCGCAATTAAATTCCTCTTAGTTATACATTTATTTTTGATTACATATGTGGTTTATGCATGCATGCAACAATGTTTTTAAAGTAAACAAATAAAAAAAATAACAAAATAGAATTGCCTTTATTGATAATCAAACAAAATTTTCCAATTATCTGTTTCTTTGGCAAGCATTTGACAACACGCTTCAGAACTTTCACCTATTCATCAGATCGAAAAGTAATTTGAAGCTTTTGTTTGCTTGCTAAAAGCGATGTAGCAGGAATTCGATTTAGATTTGTTTAAAGAAATACATTTTCCAATAAATGAAATTATGTATTGATTGGATTAATTTTTTTTTAATTTGAATTATTCATTTCGTTGCCACGTCATTCACAAGTCACAAATTAAGTAAATATGTTGATTCCGTAAAAAAAATTCCAAATTCAAATGCTATGTAAATTTACAAGAAACTCCACGGACACATTCAAAATGTTATATATTTCTTGAAACATTAATGTCGTCCTTCTTTAAAGAAACGGAAAACTGTCGCTAGTAATGACACAAATTAATTACTATTCAATTAACAACAATGCTAAGTGACGTGAGTTATTTGATTCGTCTCCGTAATTCGTAGTTTCGACAACATATTCGTATACATAAATTATTTATTAGCTTTCATATAAAAATATGTTTCTGGGTTTTGCTGATAGAACAATTAAATCAGTTGTTAGCAAACATTTGTTCTCATTTCAAACGCAACATAAATTTTAAATTGATATAACATTTGCTGTGATAGAAACTTTTTATCGCCTAAAAACCACAATCTATCTAGGCAATGTATAGGGCAAAGAATTTTCTTTACAAATGTCTACCATTCAGTGTGGAGCTTGTTTTTCTAATTCTTTTTCATGAATTTCTTCCACACTTTTCTGTTTTCTGCTAGTCTTTTGGCTTCATCCAGTGTTTTCTTTTTCTCTATTATGTACTTCTCTATGTTCTTGTCCCATGCATTTTTCGGCTTGCCTCTTTGTGGTTTTTCTCGTACTCTTGCTCCTCCATTCTTGGTACATGTCCCCACCATCTGTCTGTCCTTCCTCTATTTAATCCAGTGTTGAATGAACCTCTGGTTCTTGCCTTATATCAATGTTTGTTGCTCTATCTCTCATTGTAACTCCCTTGACTGCACTTAAATGCTTAAATCCACTGTTTGCATTTTACTCTTCGCTCTCTTTAATAGAACCCATGTCTCAGACCGATAAGTTAATATCGGTCTAAATATCGTTCGAAATATTGTCAACTTTGTTTTCTTGGATATTTTTCTTTTTCTTATAAATTTTCCGCTATTAGTATTGTACGTTTTTATTCTTCTCCATTCTTTCACCCATGACTATATTTTCATTTCTAGATATTTCTATTATTGTTCCCAAGTACTTGGATTTTTGTACCTGCACCGTTTTCCTCATTTCCAGTCTTATATTGGCATCTTCCTCCTCTTTGCATAACATCATTATTTTAGCCTTGCTCCTATTTATCTTCAATACATATTTTCTCAACGTTTTATTCCATACTTTTAAGTTGTCCTGTTTGTATATTTCAGATCGGGCCATTAACACTAAATCGTCCGTAAAACAAAGTGAGATGTTTAATCTCTTTACGTTTCTATAGCCTATTCGTAGTTCTTATATTTTTGGCTTACACTCCTTATTATTTCATCCATATATATTGAACAGGGTTGAGCTCAAACTTCCTCCTTGCCTCAATCTCTCCTTGGTTTAGAACTTTGTCGATCGCATGTTTTATCCTCACTACATAATTGGTGGTCCTCTTAATCGCATTTATCAATTTCTTTTCCACTCCTTTCTTTTCCAAATACTCCCGAACTTTCTCTGTGTACACTTTGTCAAATGCTTTTTCTAGATCTACAAATACGCTTTCGAGTCCTTATTTTTAAAACTACAATTTGCGATTCATTTTACTATTTTCTTCCATCTTGTTTCCATTTTTTTCCAACTCTCTTGTTTGCTCGTTTTTTACATTATTTCTCTATTACTTGTATACATTATACTTCGTTTTTGTGTCGTTTTGTAGGTACTCTTTCTATCTTTTCTTCGTGATCCCTATCTCTTTATTTATTTCGTTGCTTTTACTAGATTGTCCTTCTGTCTCTGTTTCCCACCATTATTGTTTCACGAGTTTCTCTCGCACTTTCCATTATTGCACTTTTAAATTCTTCCTATAGCCCTCCACCCGCCATGTTGCTACTACCGCCATTTCTTTTTCTCTTACGTTGTAGCTTCTTATTATTTTTGTTCTATATATTTACTTTCACTTGCAATATTCTTTTTTATTGTTCTCCCTTGTCTGGACTTACACATCACCATATTGGACACTATTTATTTCTGGGATTTTCATGTCGTCTCATCTCACTTCCCTTTTCTGTTAATAGGTAGTCTATTATGGATTTATCATTCCATTCTATCCCGTGTCTTGTAAATTTATGGACGTCTTTGTGATCGAAGTATATTCTAGTTCAGAACAATTCAAATTGATGGGCAAGCCTGTGTAGAATTTCGGCTTTAGTTTATGTTGATTTCGTTAGCTTGTAAAAGTTTCCAAAGTTGTGAACTACTTTTGGCGAAATTCTGTTCAGAACATATATGGAATGGATCTTGTTCAGAACTATTTGAATTTATGGACAAGGTCTGTTTACGTTGTGTGCAGCTGAAATAATTTTGAATGAGTTTTGTTCAAAACATGTGTTCTTCTGAATACTAAAAGCTCATCTTAGTTGTTACAAGTTTTCCGGACAGATTATTTCAATTTGCAAAATGTATATCTCCATATTTTTCTTGAAATCCAAACTATAAACCAATTAACACTGATAATAAATCTTCGTTAGAACCACTTAAACGAATCCACTATAAATGTTAGAATTTCTTAAGAAATTGATGTTTTTTTTTCACAAGAATTGATATTCGTTATAAATATCGATAGGTAACAAATATTTTTGGAAATTTAAATTAAGCATTTCAATTAGCAAAATTTATGTTCTCCACGTTTTTAATTAATTCCTCTCCCAACATTTTGTCTCCTTTCCCTTTTTTTCTTTATTTCTGTTATCTTTAGAATGTCTACCTTCATCCTTTGAAACCCTTAATTTAATTTCGCCTCCTTTCTATTTACTCCTTTTATATCCCACGTTGCCAATCTCCATATTTCTTCCCGGTTCTTCTCATTTAATCCACTTTCATGTGGATTTAGATTTTTTTGGAAATAAATTGCCCAATTAACAATTTTAAGTTGGAATATTTGCAGCCTTGTTGAATATGATGGATTAGCTTGCATTGCATTGTGTTGGAATTTTATAATATGAAACTGTGATACAAACAACTCGGAAAACAAAAAGACGAAACGACAGAATGAAATACTCACTTCAATCTTAAATACCCAATAAAACAAATTATACGTCTTGTATTTCTAGATTTGTAAGTGAATATTTATAAAACGCTCTCGATAAATCCACATAAAAGTTGTCGCAAGGGAGTAATCCGACACGAAACGAACAACAAACAACATTAACCGATCACAGGATATCAGTACTTACGAGGACGGCGACGTTGATGGAAAATAAAGCCACAGTAGGTTGAAGTGACGGATCATCAGAAGGATAATCCAACCCAAGTATATCCAATCGACTATTCGATCGGATGTTCGTAAAGCAAAATATTAACGACGACAAAAATGACAAAATTGCAAAAATGAAAATGAAACCACTTATCCATCAGTCAACTTGTTCGATATTATTAGCAAACAAATTGAATTTGGTGCTACATAAATAAATAAAATTTCGTACTTAAGAAGAACATTGTGGGTATTTTTGTTAATCTAATTTTAGGTTTGCGTGGCAATAACAGTACGCAACGTTACAAGAACGTTGTATATATTCATTCTTTGAATTTTATGAATTTTGTAAATCGTTTTTTTTTAACTTTAGTTGTTAGGATAACATGAAAAAGGTTATAAATAATTATGAGTACAACGTATGTAGGAAGCATTGTTTAATATATAACCAGAAATCCGGAAGTTGATGACAAGCTGAATCAATATCAGTAGTTTATAATTTTGTAATTAAAAATACATTACATGATTGTTCAGCAATGGTTTTTATCGAAAGATATGGGCATTCGTATTAAACTGCCTTAAAATATACGACACAAAATATTTATTTTAATTCTCTTGATCATAAATAAACTAATGGAATGGATGGTATGGAACTACTTTTACATCTATCTAATGTATGGCAAAAGAAAATTACTTTATTACTAATTTTGCAATTTGATGAGAAAAACTTTGTGACTTTTGCATCGTTTCAAGCATCGTTTCAGGATTTAACAATTTTATCTTACAGCTTAAATTATGAAACCTATTACACGTTTTAGACCGGGAAGTCATGATAGCAATAATAATTTATTATTAAAGATATAAGTTACATGCGGAACTTTTTTAATGGATTCCGTACATGCGCCAGGGCGGTAATTTACCACCACACGTTAAATGATCTTTATAGCACACTATCTTTTATGTAAACGGTTGGAATTGCACCTAATCCCTTAATCCACCAACTAGATAATCCAACCAATTACTATGAGTGAAATTAATGCGGTTGCGAGATTAAAGGCTAATGAGTTGAAGCCGACGATTGCTTGCACAGAGAAATTGATTAATGAAATTAATTAGGAGTAATCGACTTAAAATTTAATAAAGACAATAAATTTGTTAATAATAAACGAAATGCCAACAAGTGCTGCTAATTGTGGAACACGAACGACACTATTCTTAAAATTAATGATACCTATAAATCAATGTATCCCAAACTTATCTAAAGCGCGACCCCTTTTTGTTATAAAAATTGTTCGCGACCCCCTATGTCATCCTAGTCCTCACTCAAACCAAAATAGCTTCACTAAATTACAAGTAACTGATTGTTTATTAAATTGTATTTTACCTTGCTGTTTAAGTTTATAAATTAAATAAATTAAAAATTGAATTCAACAATTATTTTTATTCCGTTGGAATACTTTTATGACACGACAGCTTGCGATAGATGCACTTTTATGGTCGGATAATAAAGAAAAGGGTTTCAGCTAACAAAGACGACAAAAATGAACTATGAAAAACGTAACAATTACACGTTTACAATCTTTTGGTCTACGAGTATGTATGGTTTCATTAAATCTTATTGCAACATTTAAATTCAAAGTTACAGTGAAATTCATTCCACTGGTAATATATTTAATATTAAACTATTACATTCCTTCGAGGAAAATAAAACGAAATCAGCGAGACATGAATGTTCTTCGAGGAGCTATATTGCAGTTCATTAGCCGCCTTAACTTGTACAAATATCCGACTAGCGATGAAACTACAAAGCCCCGTTTTAATTAAAAACGTTTTAATAGGATGAGTTTGCAGAATCGCAAATCTTAACTTTATGCTAAACTGAAAAGCGTGGAAAACGCTCGTGCAAACGTGGCGGTTCGGCTGCTTTTTGTTTTCTCATCCGAGCCGAGGAGCTAATCATAATATCGGGAGATTACTGCATTCATCGATGATTAAATGCAATTAGCTTATAGTAAATGTAAAATATTGACGGTTGTGGGTTGAAAAGTGGGAGGATTTGTTCAATGAAGCGACCTGTTAAAAAACACAAACACCAACAAAATTGTTTAAAGGTCAATATTTGACTATTCTGGGAACAATGTGGAATAGTTTAGTGTGAGGTCAAATAATGATCTAGAGTAAACATTTCGGGCAAGAATTTGAAGCAAACACAACTGCAAATAATGTTTATACAATTTATGAGTTTATTAAGGCGAGAAATTAAAAACGTCATTGTAAGAAGGAGATCATCCTTGGTGAGACTATTTAAGGAACCTTAAAAGACGACGAGGTTTTAGTGTCGTTTTGCCGGGTATACGCTTGACGTCGCTTGGGAAGAGATTTAATATAAACGTGCTAAATTTACGATAACATTTCAATTTCAATTAAAATATTCGGTTGGGGGAACTTGTGTCAAAATTGATGCCAATAGTTGCGGAATAATTGAAAAGATGTAGTTGAGGAAACAAATTGTGTACGAGATGCAAAATTAAGGAAAAGTTTTTGTGAATACCAACAATTCCAAAGTCTTTTTTGTTTACGCTTTACAAAATGTTGTCGTATTTCATTCCTGGATGTCAGTTCACAGGCAAAATCGAATTGTATTTGTTATTTTTGCACATTGCTTACGAATAAACTCAAACTACGACGGCGAGTTTACGCACACACAACTTTCGAATAAGCGATTAGTTGCTTAATTAACGACGAACAAATACTCGACGTTATTTATAGTGGCGGCCGTCAAGTTTATTTGAACTGTTCGACATGTAAACGCACTTGCGTGATTAATGAAAATTGTTTTTTTGTGAAGCCTGTGTTATTACGTGTTCGAAAGGGCGCGTGATGTTTTTTGATGTCGACGGGTTTCACATAAGTTTTATTGAAGTCGACATACTTTTATGCTTTATGCTGCAAAATATTTCTGGATTTAAATATTAGACAGAATTATATTCCTGCTGGTATATTTCGTTGTCAGAACATTAGAGGTTCATCCTTGTTGAAAATGTGATCACTGGATACGTACACTGAACCATTTGTTTAATAAGATTCCTGCATATGAAGTCTGTAAATGTCCAGGCAGGTTGAATTAATTGTTTATGGCATTGTTTTCTCCACAAAGCGAACGTAAAAGCGATGCAGAGACACATGCACTTCGCCTCTGTATGTTGCAGATAGAAAACGAGCAATAACTGGCGAATTAGAAATTCTAAATAGTTCCATAAATAATACCAGTTAGCAAACAATTGCTTTGAAGTGTTGCCCGAAATTATTGCCTTCGACCATATAGAAAAGATTCAATGGCAATTCTAGCCTTTGAGTTGACAACCGTTGGAATTACATTCTAAAGAATTGTAGTATACAGGGTGAATCCTAAATGGCGGATAATATTTACATCACGTGATTCTGCATCAAAAACTGAGCAAAAAATTTACAAGCGTTTTGCTCGGAACCATTTAGTTTTTGAAGAATTCTTAATTAAAGTTTTACAAACTAGGCAACACTGTGTGGCAAGTCGTACTAATCTGAGTGTTGTCTCCTGCGATTCACATAACAACAGTACTTGATTTAATTAGGAACCTAAGGAGAATGTATGTACACATGCATATTAAACTTCTTTCAAAGTAATATTCTAATTTTAATGTGCTGTTTGCATTTTGAGATTAACAGCACATAACTAGTAAGGAAATATCGATTACGCCATAAGCTTCTTATTTTGTAAATACATTTGAAATTACAATAAGTGGTCAAAGTGGCTACCCCCAACCTCTATGCATTTCATACACCTATGTATTATGTTCTGTTCTAGATTTTCAAGCATATTGTTTTGTTGAATCATTATAACTGCTTCATTGATTCGTTGCTGAAGTTGCTCTAGAGTATCAATTTCCACTTCATACACAAATGCTTTTAATGTTCACCACAAGAAAAAATCTAGGCAGTTTAAATCTGGGCTTCTTGGTGGCCAAGGTATTACAACACTGCCACGACCAATCCATCGCTCTGGAAATTCCTGATTTAACCATTCTCGGGTTTGAATTCCCCAGTGTGCTGGTGCTCCGTCCATTTGAAAAAACATATTTCTTCTTAAATCTATTGGCACATCGTCTAATAAATCGTTAAAATCAGTTTCTAAAAATTCAACAAAATTATTCGCGTTTAGTCCTTTAGGCAAAATGTGTGGTCCTATGAGCCTATTACCAATAATACCACCCCACACATTAACACGTCCAATAAAACCAGGATTCCTTTCTTGCTCATGAAGTAGCCATCTACAAAACCTGACTCTTTGCTGATACTCTTGTGGCAATAATCCCTGGACTCGCTGATAATGATACGGGTGCAAGCCATTTTGCTGTAATAAGCGACGCACGCTTCTTTGGCTAATATCAAACATTCTGGCAATGGACCGAGTACTTTGTTCTGGTTCATTTTCCACTACATGTAAGATATTTTCTTCAACCTGTGGTGATACTCGAGGACGGCCTCTGTTAGCTGTTGGAGTAGGTGCAGTTCTTCCAGTTTCTCGCATTCGTTGATCCAGTCGTCGAATAACATTAGCATTTGGATGCCTTCTGTTTGGATACCGTTCAGCATATAAATTAGCAGCAGCGTACAAATTGCCATGACATTCTCCTATTATCAAATACATGTCTGCATATTCCACAAAACTGTACTCCATGACGCTAATTATTAAGATAATAAACAACAAGACAATTCAACACGCCCTTTTTTACAGCAAATTGTCATAGATATGTCATTAAACGTCAAATTATTTAAAGTAAAAAGTACGTAACAGTCTACGTTTATTTCAAAATGTGAAAATTGTATTGCACATTGTTGCAACATATTTGGAAAACTCAAGCATTGCAGAAAGTTCAAGCTTCTAATGAAAATGACTACAATTACAGATTGGTGATTCGTTTTGTTGATTATACTACAGCTAAAAAACATTATTTCATAAAAATATAGTACGATGAGCAACCCGTAATTTAACTTAAGACTGCCAATAACTCCTCATCCATGAGATTCACAGCAAATTGTTATAAGACTCTATTGCTCCATCTTTGATGCAGAATCGGATGTCATGAATATTATCCGCCATTTAGGATTCACCCTGTATATTTAAAATTAAAAATTTAAATCAACTAAAACGAAAATGAATATTAATGAATGGAAAGCGAAATAACGATATCAACAATAGTTACAATTTTCAGATAATACATTTTTTATTCGTAATTATTATTTGCTTTCCTTCATAGCACATTTTCCACCATCCTAACAAAAGTACAACAGGCGTTTAATAAGAAATATTCCTACAGTAATTAACATTCTAATTAGGTCACCGTTTTCCAACTTCACGCAATCAAAAATTCAAACGTAAATTATTTCGAAACCAGCCGGATAAAATATTAACAGTTTCCCAAGAAACGTAATTAAAGTGCACGGCTTAAGTCAACAGCGAACCGACTATGCACTTGTCAACTTTAATTCTCCACTCTTTATTCTACCCTGCCTACATTTTGCAAACAACCGTATAAAATTACAATTATAATTTCGGTCCACTGACGGCGAGCTTTAAATTGTCTCGTTAATTCGTCTGTCGGGCGTATTTCGTTAAGGATTCGATGTATTTTATTATTCATTTTGCGTGGCAATTTCAGCATTAATTTAGTAGTAATTTACATTTCAATCCAGGGCGGTGGTGTCCGGTTTTGCTGAAAGTTACATTAATATTATTTAAAATTGATTATTGATTTTATTATTCGCAGCTTCGTGTAATAATGTCGTTATTTGTAATATTCACAGATTAATCAGCAGAGACAAACAGATGATCTGGTCAAGTTAAATATAACGCAATATGATTTAAAGTAGAAACAAGAAAATATGGAGGAAATGTTCATGGTTCATAGTTCATAGTTTCGTGGAAAATATTGCGGCTGCCAGCCGGAAGACAAATGCATAGACGCAACAAGTCGTACGAAACTTTAAATTCAATTCAACTGTTACACATCTCCGCAAAATTGGCGTTAATTCATATTTCGTTGGGTCGAAACTTTGCCATCACATAAATCACCGGTTAATCGCATTACTCGAAATAAACTTTAACACGATATACCAATTAAATAGACTTTAATTGGAGTTGCTGAAATAATATTACGTGGTAAACTTTTCCATTTGATTATACAAAAGTAAGAGTAAAATCGTTCATGTATTTTATTAGCTATGTGTTTATTACGAATTAAAAAGTAATGACGAAGTTGCATACGACGACGAGCTTTTGAAATTCACGATTTATGTTAGAGCAGACATGCAAACGTATTTCCAAGTTAATAAAATAAAGCGTTCATGAAATTGATTACAAATATTAATTTATAGCTACAAATATACTACTGTGTGTGGAAAATTTGGTCTGACTTAGTCCATATTCACAAATCAAAGTAATCCCTTTTTTATGTGTGCCGTACAATTTTTTATTACGTGCTAAAGAAAGGGTCGTAATAAATATTTGAGGCACAAAACTTATTTAATTCCAGGACGGGGGGATGCTCACGAGACCAGATGAAGTCGAGAACTGTTTCATCAATTACGATTATATTTGGATGTAATCGGGTTACAATTATTTTCCCATCAAGAAATGAAAATCAATATGAAGCGGCATGCCCGTGTGCGCAGGGCCGGCCTCAGGCGACTGCGACGCGTTTTTCAAATTCAATTATTTCGTTTTCATTTAACTCGTTCCGATTATGAAGTTCCCGTTTTCCGAGTTCTTCGCGTTTTCACATACTGCCGTTTTTGCTTAACTGGATATCGAATTGTTTTTATCCTCATTTTCATTCTAATGTTTTAGATGCATTGCCATTTTCGTTTAATTCGTTTTGTTGGATTTCTTATCGTTTCTTTGCGAAATGTTTGATTTAAATTTATTTTAATGTCAATAATTGTTTGGTGTTTTATTATTATTTAAAGCGATGTGAATGAAATTTTAGCTATTCCAATTGTCTAACACATTTAATTCAGTACGGGCATGTGGAGCTTTTTATCGGATTTTAAAAGATATTCGAAATTTAATGACAAATATTTCATTGTTATTTACAAACATGAGAATAATGGGAAAATAAATACAGGTATAATAGAATTTCACTATTTACTGACAAAAAACATTTTTGATCATTTCAAATTTGTATTATAATAATTTATATTATTGTTTCCTTTTGTTTAATTCTCATTATTTTAGTCTTTAAATTGTGAGCAACTACGACGACATATTTAAATCATTTAATGACAACTGTTGTTAATTTTCTTATATTTTGCTAATCTTTTGTGTACGAATTGATTTATTTAAAAAATGTGACTTCACCTGTCCTGAATTTTAAATCATATCTACCACGCTTTTACGACAAACATATTTTTAATGCCCGTTATCTAACAGGGATACTTAAATCGTTGCGTCGAGGGTGGTTGATGGACACGAAATTAAATGGATAGGGGCGGCGAAGGTAAGGCAAAAAGAAAATCGCTAAGGGCTCGGGCCGGATGACAAATGTGATTGGGCATATCGAGGTCGTCGATAGGACGACGTAAAAAATTATTTTTGTACCAAAAACAAGGATGTGGGCGTGGCACGTGTAATGAATTGATGCATAGCTGCTATAAATAATTTCATGGAGAAGAAAATATGGAAAGCAAAAAAGAATTTATACAGCACAGGGTTAATTAGTGAGTTTATCCGCGTTTTTTGGGTTAACGTTTAAGTTCAGGGTAAACAGATGGAGCGAATGAGAGGAAAGTGTGAGGAATAAATTCTCTCGCGACATGTACACTAATGGCATAGTAAGATGAGGGTAAACCAATGATAACGATCTAGATTTCATCATGTCGGCCGTCGAAGTCGAAATAATGAAAGCCAATTTTAATAGTATAAAGAAAATAGCGCAGAAATTGTAAAATGGCTTTAATACTTATGTACATGGGGTGAAAACAAACTAAATGAAACGAAACTGCGTTTTAGTTGCGGCAGACTGTAATTTGCCAACCCTAAGATTACGAACTGTAATCAAATTGGAATAAATGAACATTTAAAATTCAAAACTTTCCACATACTCCGCTCTTCGTTGATTAAAAAGACCTTTCAAATATAAACTGGCTACTTGGCAGCAGAAGCCATATTGAATATTACTCTGCGTCGCGTTCATTACATCGCTCTGTAATTACTAATTATTCTAAGATAGAATGGAGGAACTAGGAACAGGTAAATAAACAGATTGGTTGGAATAATGATGAGATAAACAGTCATTACTATGCTAACGCAAAGGGGTGAGCCGGATAGTATCTCAACTCACAAAGGGGTAAGACAAGGGGATGCATTGTCCGCATTGCTATTTAACTTCAATTGTATTACGTTATAAGGAATGTGAATAAAATAAATCTTACAACGGAAGAAGGATAATTAATTGCATGTGCTGACGATATGGATCATAACAAAGCAAAGGTTAATGGAACACATGCTGAAGGAAATAGTAGGATACTTCGCTGAAAGATAATGAAGATAAAATGGTAAGGTCAAGGTAGAAAATCGTGAATTTGAGCAAATAAAAAGATTGAAATACCTAGGAATACGATGTTGAATAGATGTCAAATATTAAATTACTTACGAGACGAACTAAATTGAAAATATATAAAACTATCAAAAGTACGACAATGTTGTAGGAGCAATGACATGAACGAGGAGAATATGAAGATTAGGGAAACATAAGAGCAATAGTGATAGCAGTGGTACTTGATGACTGCAGGAACTGAATGGAGAAGACATAGTGAGGGAGATGAAACCACAAAAAATGAAAAGGCTAGGACAGTGGCGTACCAAATTCTATCGGAAGCAGAAAAAAGGAGAGGGCCAGAAATGCTTAGAATAAGGTGGTTGGTAAGGCAGAGAAGTGGAAGAAGCCTTAAGCAATCCAACCCAACTGGAAGAAATAAACAGGAAATAGACAACCATTGATTAATACAAGGAAAATAATTCAACACGGTTGGCGATGGGAATTGATTCACCCCAGACCATTAGATCTAGAAAGTTTTGGAAACAGTGCAAGCCCGCAAGTGGTATTTAGCCTTTCCCATGTTAATTTCAAGGCATTCCAATATTGTCTACCCTAGACACAGTTCAAAATTTAACTGAGCCTAGGGAAAAATCGCACCAATTGGACCACCATGTGTTGCTTTAAAAACATTAGGAATGCCAATATTGGAATGCCTCGAAATTAATATGGAATTTCCTGTCAAGTCAGGCACCCTGTGTCACATGTTATAATATTGCCACATTTTTAAAACGGTTTGACAGTGAAACAAATATAATTTGGTAGTGGAATAAGTTGCATTTCTTGTGGGAAAATATGTTAGTAAAAAATGAAATCTATGTAAACGATTTCTTTGACCAACTGATAGCTAGCCGTAGCAAATTGCAATTGATTTTTGAGGTAACTTGTTTCGACGTTTCGATTAAACTATTATTTTCGTCGATTGAAATGATTTTTGCACTCTAGAGTAATTTTATCTAACACTGAAGATTTATATTAGGACCGTCACGCTTTGTATTTTTTTCAATCTTGGAGTATTTAATAATAATAATTCTGCGAAATTATTTGAGATTAAAACCACATGCGTGAATTTACAAATAATCATTAACATGTATGATTTATGTAATTGTGAATTTGAAGTTTATTTGGGCAACCAACTTTGTATTTATTTTACATTTCATAATTTGAATATAATTTCACAGAGAATAATTTCACGGTTATTTGTGCATATTTATAATTGTGTTTATTAATGATTTTATAATTTGCCTAAAGTGCTTTTCACACCAAGCCATAATAGAATATTTGTTTTATTTTCGTTTAATTTCGCTAAAATATTTCACAATATTAATTAATTGTAGTAGTTTACTAAAGTTGTTATACTGATGCCGCCTCTGTACACAAAGCCCACATTTCCGAAGCGACGTAAAACTTGTATTTTAGGAAACTTCATGCAAATCCTACGCTTTATTTAAAATGGATATTTAAGCACAGCTAAAGCGCACGCTATAACGACAGGCGGCTGTCCTATTCCATTTCGGTTTACTTCGCTTCTACAACGTAACTACGTTGGCACTAGTCGCAAAGTCCTTTCGATAAAACTTCGTATTTTATCCATCAACGTCCTTAATTTATAATTAAATGAAATGCTATTTACTACTTGCAGCGATATCGAGCTAGCTAAATGGGATTTACTTGAACTACGGTTTGTATTTAGTTCGCAAATTAAACAATTTATATAAATGCTCAAGTGCAATCAATTACTACGACTTTGAAAAATCCATTTATACGGCGCTGTTTGCTTTTTCATCCATCTCTTTGCCAATAACTCTTACCAGCATTTAACTTTTTGTTTTTATTCCCCCGCAACTATTTTACTTCCCACGCAGGCAACTTGTCTATTAACAAAAAAGCATTTACAAAGCAGTTTGCACGACTTTGGAGTTGCGTTGCGCACCAATGCTCCTTTAATTAGAACATGACGTGCTTTTAAGGGCGTGCGGCTGCCGTCAAGTAAACTAACTTAATACTAACTACATGTACGTGAACTGCAACTATTATAACGTGATTTGTTTTCTTTAGCGTTGACTCTCACGTATCTCCTTGTAATGTGCGGCATCTCTCTGTTAAATGTTCCCATCGTTGACTGCAGCGGGGAAAATGTATCATCGCCACAAAATAAATTATACATTTATATAAGTCTTTTCATATAAATGTGTTTTTCTGGAAATTTCCATCGCGTTTATTTTACATTAAATATTTGTTAACTTATCAGTGCATATGCAGACTTTTGGGCTCGATCTTTATCTCGTCGATAATGCGGAAACTTTTCTCGGTTGGACTTCTATTGAATTGTTACTTCCTAACTTATTCTATATATTATGGAATGATTCGTACAGAGTATAAATGTACGAATTGGCACGAATTTACAATGTTGTAAATAATTCACACATAATTATAAACGCATAAAAATACCAAAAAGGTATTATGGCGAGCCGGGGCACTAGAAAAAAGAGAGAAGAGGAGAAAGTGTCGGGCATATTTGCCAGGAGCAGGAGGAGGACTTGCAATTTATGGGAAAAACGAGAGAAGGAATAATAATATTCATTCACTAGAGAGCTAGAAGTGGCAAGAGAAAATGGAAGCCGACAAGTGTAACAATGGTTCAGAAAAGAAATACAGGCAGAGACGGAGATTGAGGAGGAGTACAAGATTGGGGGAAAAAGGGAGAAAATGGCATTGTTAAGATCGCATCAGGGAGTGAAAAGAGAAGGTGATGAAGATTGAGGAAAAATTATGCGGCAAGAAATTATGTACAGAAGGAGTGTACAGAAGGAGAGTAGAAATTTCGCCCATACTTAACTAGTATGGGCGAGATATGTTAGGGTACTAGTGACACAAAACTAAAGCAGTCAATGCACATGGCGGGCAGGGAAAAAAGGGGAAGGGAGACGAAAGAGGGCGAGTCAAGAGGAAGATGGGAGGATATGAAGGGAAACAAGCAGAGAGAATATAAAGCAGAGGGCGGGACAATAGCAAGTTTGGAGGCAGAGAGAATCAAGAGAAAAAAGGATGTAAGCAAGTTCTTGGAACACAGCGGGATTAAATAAACGGATAAAGGGGGTGAAGGGATAAAAAATATTCTGAGAGAACACAATGAGTGTATTCAAAATATTATTGGAGGAGTTACAGAAAATGGAGCACAAGACAAGATGGGAAGAAAGTAGTATGAAAAGGCAGATTATCAGTGAAAGAGTTAAATGGGGGGAGAAGTGAGGGGAAACAGGTGGAGAGGTAGATAGTAGAGAGATGGAAAACCGGAAATGCTGTAGTACGTAAAATACAAAAGAATTAAACCAGACGGGAGGAAGCCAAGATATTTCAGGTGAGGAAGATCGGCAGAGGCAGAACAAATGTTAGCAAGGTTCAGGTTCAAGGTTGTAGAAGTGAGGAGAAGGCCGACAAATATTGGATGGAGGAGAAATATAAAAAGTGTGAGTTCTGTGGAAACGATTGAGATGAATGAAGAAGAATGAATGAAGAGATAAGTTTCAAAGAAGACGAAAAGAAGAAAGAAGGCAACGACTGGAGATGTTTGGGAGAGAGGGGGCTGGAAGTAAAATAAAAGGGATGAAGGAGCACTGCAGCAAAAAGAGGAACACTGAAAAGAGGAGGGGAAGTTAGGAGGAGTGAAAGAAGAAAGAGGCATGGATATATTAGAGAGAAATGATTTAAAAAATGTTAGAAATTTCTTGTTATAAACTAATGGAATGATTCGTCTATCACTATATTAGTAAAATTCAATTTTAAATCGAAATAAATGATTCAATAATCGTTTTGCAGATTAGTTCAAATTCATAGTTTAAATTCATCATCTTGGTGACCGAAATAGTTTATAGATATTTATTTTTTTTCACACCTAACAAATATTTTTTTCGAATGCATTTTTAAATTACAATTCATTTTTTAATTTTAATTAATCGATAATATTATAATAACAATGCTTAAAACAGTTTTATTAATTAATTAATCTCCTAGTGTATTTCCCACAATTTATCGTAATGGGTAATGAAATTATTTAGAAGAGAAACACTAATAAAACAAATTTGAAAACACACACATTTACATTTAGAATTTTATTATAGTTCCCAAAACATATAATTATATACAAAAAAATCATTTAAAATATAATATAATTATAATTGTTTGTACAAGAACGTAGATAAATACTTGGGTTGGTTGATGAAATATTCTAACTTTTAATTGTTATTTGTAATTATACGGTGAGTGCTTTTTTATTTCAGATCTTCCTATGTAGATTTTGTTGGTGTGAATGTCCATCAAAAGTTACAATAAGGGAGGCGAGAAAAGGGCGACCATGTGCACTGAGTTGGTTTCACTCAGCGAAATGTGACGTGTGCGTGAATAATTGTGCGTATGTTTGGGAACTAAGCTGATTTAATTTAGCGAAGCACACACTGAGCTGTGACAGGTCGTACCATCGAAACCCAAAATTTGTGTAGATGCTTCATATTTTCAAATAAAATTTGTTTTAAACAGTGAAATAAACGTGCTTTCTGTTCTAATTCTATCCTTGTCTATTCAATTGCTCGTTATGTCCAGAATTTAAATTTTCCACTACCATTTCAGATAATCATCGATTATGACAATATTTATCTATTTATTATAAGTTATCTAAATTCTTCTATTTACAAATTTGTATTCGTACATGTTTCACATGCGAGGTTTTCGAATATTTCATACGGAGCAAACCAAATCGAAATGTATATTAGCGTCGTGTCACATTATGCCAGATTTCCCCTTCAAATGTGGCGATATAGATTTTTCCTTGGATATAATTTGAACGGTTTTCTTTTATGCCGATTGTGTTTTAGAAACGGGCGAGTTTAATGCACCTGTGTCGACTGTGAAATTGTGAAACCCAACCGATGCGGAAAATGCATATGCTCGATTATTTGCACGAGTGGTTAATCATTACGACTCATTAGGTTTCATGATATATCTCAACCACAATCGGATTCGAATTCCATCGTTGACGTGCACGTTATATAAACTGTTGGGCACGACATGAATGGTGAAAAATGAAATTTCGTTTCAGAACTTCAACTTATAATAAACAGATCGATCAATCTACAATTGACAAACAACCACGTCCACTGACAATAGCTACATAAAAATGGTGGTAAAATCTGTGTAACTGTATGTACGAATATTTTGTCAAATTTGTTGTGGTTGAGTTATTTTTTTGTAAATCTCGAAGCGTTTCAAGTGGTCTGAAAATCATGTGAAAATGGCAAACTGTTCGCCAGAACCCAGGAAACCACCAAACTAACGACGAAATATCGTTGTTTGCAGTTTGTCTTTTTTGGTGAAACCTATTTTCTATTTTAAAGTAATTTTCATTGTTATTTTTCATTGCTTGTACCTGTAGGATTCCGACTAATTTGCGTGTTCAAGAAACATTAAAGAGTATAACATAATATTATTTCTGTGGAAAATAACTTGAGATTAAGTAACGTATAACAAGTTAGAATTTATGTAAATAATCGTCGAGGATTTATTTTAGGGTAGCAAACGCCCAGTATTTTTTTTTAGGATGTACGTGTAATTATTTTAGTCTTTATCCTTTATTTATTTCCAATTTTCTGTTGGAATTGTGTTTGTGATGATTTTTCGTTACTCAATTTCCTTAAATATTTGTTGTTCGATTGCTCTTTATTGAATTTCGTTGGTGTTTAGTATTTTTGTTGTTTTTCATTTCGCCTTGATTCAGATATCTTAGTTGTAGTAGTTCCGTTTCGGGTTTACTATTACCGTATTTTGTTCTTGGTTTATTATTATTAAATTATTAATTAGTGAATTCAGAAGTTGTTTAATTACAAGCAAAGCTTGAACATCAAAGATCTCCTCAAAGACAGACATTTATTAATGCAAAAGATGTGCATGTAAAAAAGGTGAAAATAAGTAGAAATTACCAAACGAAAATAAAAAACGAATTCCATGAAACGAAACAAAACTAAATCAAAGCAAATAAATAATTGAGAAAACAACGACTGAAAAAAGCAAAATGTTAAGTAAAATCAAAAATGATTTAAAATTTGAACAAAATAAGTTGACTCTATAAAAGAAGGGAAATGAAAAACAAAACCGAAAATAAATTGCTAAGGAAATAAATGAAAAATGTGAAATCAATTGCATTGTGTTGTACAATACGCCAATAAAAATGAAAAATTCGTACCTTGTATCGGTTTAGAAAGCCATGAAATATTATTACTGGTCAGACCGTTAAAACACTAACACTTAAACTGCGCTTGGAATAGTAGCAATGTAATTTCTAAAATTAAATTTTAATGATAACTTATTTCATGTTTATTACTATTTTTAAATTTGAATAATAGCTACATCATATATTTAAAGAATTTTTATTAAAAGTTGTTAAAAATTATTTCATAATTTGTATTCGTTTATTAATAATATAACATAATATCGACTCGGACACAGACATGCTAACAACAACAACGTCCTACCAGTGAAAGTGCGCTAAACTGCTAAAACGTAGGTTCCCAGGCACTAAAAACGTTTAATGTGTTCGAAATAAAGGGAAGCACGGCACGTGAACATTGAGCGATGCTCGCGAACGCCAGAAAGATACTGCCCTGGACGAGGATCCTCCCCACAGCAGCTCAGTACCTTCTGGACCGGCGCTCCGTTTTAACAATTATTGTTACTAGAAATTAAAACGTCGACGGGTGCGGTTTTGACGATAGTTAAAAAATCATAATTAAATTCGAGATTATGGACCAGGATGGAAATTTAAATAAACGTTTTCCAGGCTTAAATATGAAGGCATCGACGTGTTTCAGCTTTACGCTAATATAATTCATCGTAAATTGCAAGATTGATTAATTCCTTTTATTTATTGGGACTTAGAGTCTCCCGATAATGATGCATTGCTACTCCAAGATTACTTGGGAACTAACAATGTATATCGCAATTTTTACCACATAAGTTTTATAAGTTTACAAATTCTTGCGAATTTTTGTTTTTTTTTCATTTGATGATTGGAGATCAAATCAAGTTAGAAATCTTCAGTGTACTTATCGCCTGACATCAATTGAAGAAGACATTTTAATTAAATAATTGATGTTGTAAGCCGTTACTTTGTGATATTCCATAATTAAACGCAAATTAAAACACAATTACATTTTAATTAATAAACATACTAGATAACTTAACGCTTCATACATTCCTGCTGACAGTTTGCTTCAAAAGAATTTCAGGAAGTCAAGGGTCATTTATTCGTCAAGTTATAAAAATCATGCATTCATCGCTCAGCAGTCTCTTAATTAGGAATAACCCAGGAACGTAACTTCTTCATTTGGTATCATTTCACGATTACGTTGACAGTCGATATAGCTGAAATAGCGTAGGTGGTAAAATTAAATGTGCGAAAGTGACAATATGAGACTAATTCAGTTTGGACGACTAGGTCATAAAAATCTTTAGTACATAAAGGGATCACTTGATACGACAGATGTTCTTTGTTATCACCGCCCGATATTGGGATTAAACTAATAGAAACGAACGAAGCTCGGATGTTGGCGAGGGAACACAAATGATACATATGCGAGAGCAAGCTTCTTACTATTCAAAAAGTAACAATTCTATGGAATAATGGCGCATAGATTTTATTCAGTTCCATCGACGACCACAAGTCGCAGGGAAGATACTTAGATTTTTTTATCTGCAAGAAAGTATATTTGAAATAAAAGAGGCGGAAATCCCACCATGCCTATGGACATCGCGATTAAAATATTGAAATAACTGAACACATTTTTTTAAATAAATAAAATGAATTATATGCTAGTTTAATGGTGTTATAGATTTTATGTTTTAAAATAAATGAAATATACAAAAGCATACCACAGGACTGAAATAAATCTAAAAATTAGCTCGGTAAGGCGGTGCGAAAAGAATATAATTATATTATATTGGCATCGCAGCGTTTATTGAGTATCCATCCAATTTTCGAATTTTCTAAAATAGAATTTTTTCCAAGTACATTTCTCGGCAGTAAAACGATTGTCCTTTGTTTACTATTACTCAACAGGTAACGATTACCTAAGCATCTCGCGGAGTCTGAACTGTGCCGCCTACGCGCAAGGGCACATTTCCCCCAGTGTAAACGTTCCACGTTTCTTTTTCGAGGAGCTTTTAATGTACATATTTTTTTCTAGGACTATCAATTCTTGTCCGAAGAAAGTTGATGTAGTGTAAAAAAATAAAATAAAAAAGTAACACTTAAATTTATGGCTAACCCTAGGATCATTAAAAATTAAAATAAGGGGCAAAAGTAAAATAATTTTACAAAGGTAGGAGTGAAGATTGTAATAAAATAAAATTAAAAATGAAAAACAAATTTCATGAATTACGTCCTAACAATTGATTATATACTATCAAGGTGCTTTACATCGTAGCTGGTGTGGCCAGGTATGTTTTTTATTTCATGTGAATTCAATGATTCTGTAAAGCGTTTCCTTCTTTACTAATATATTTCATTAACAAGAAATATGAATAACTTATTAATATTAGGAAGCTCAATTGATGCAATTACATGTTCTAATTCCATAAGAACCATAACCTTTGTTATATTATAATAATAATAATAATAATATAATAATAATAATTTATTTGTCCCATAATACATAAAAAATGTGTGGGTTATGTCAAACTTACATATAAAACATACAAAGCATAGAATATTATACAACTAAACAATAAACAACTAATATTGCAGGTATTGTTGGCCACATCACACCTATCACGAAATTCATCAATTGAATAGATAGTCTCATTCAGAAGAAATGTCCTAACGCAGCGCTTAAAATGCATCAAACATGATGCCATTCTTAATTCGTATGGTAATGCATTAAACAATCGCAAACCCAAGATCCAAGGAGAATTTTCAGTCACCTTCAGTGAATATTTAGATATACGAAAGTCAAGTTTGTATCGAGTATTATACGTATGAATATCCCCATTACAAAGAAATTTTTCTTTATTTTTGTATATATGAAGTAATAGCTCCAATATATGAATTGCAGCTAGCGGTAAAACTTTCAACTCCTTGAAATAGGGCCTGCAGGATTGCCTAACGTCAATTCCAGTTATACAACGAATAATTCTTTTCTGTGCCAAAAAAACATCACCACTCGCACTTGACGCTCCCCAAAATGGTATACCATACAACAGTCTACTGTGCACATGTGCATAATAAAATGATAGTATACTGCAGCGATCAATGACAGTCTTCAAATGTCGCAATTGATAACACACAGAATTAAGTCTACTGACAACTTTACTACAATGTGTTCTCCATGTTAATTCGTCATCAACATGTAATCCCAGGAATTCAATATTAGATACTCGTTGTATTTCGGCATTATCAGCTAAAACATGAGTGTCAAACTGAGTGTTATTCTGAACACTATGAAATATCATATATTTAGTTTTAGCGGCATTCAAAAATAGCTTATTTTGTGAAAACCATGTGTTAATATTGAGTAATAACTTATTAACTTTATTCTCACTCTCTGACACACTATTAGAAGACACAACTGCACTAGTATCGTCAGCAAACATAATTAAATCATTACCTGACATAAAATTAATGATATCGTTTACAAAGATCAAAAACAATATAGGACCCAAAATACTACCCTGGGGTACGCCCCGCTCAACTGGTAGATTCATAGAACTTACACTATTAATACCGTGAGGAACACTGACATATTGGCTTCTGCCCCTCAAATAACTCCTGAACCAATCACCAACAACACCACGAATACCATACAAATTCAGCTTAACCAACAAAAGATCGTGATCAACGCAATCAAATGCACGACTCAGATCACAAAAAACACCCCAAGGTAATTCACCCGCATCCAAGCAGCCCAAAACACGCCTATAAAAATCATGAATTGCTGTCATTGTGGAATGATTTGTTCTGAAACCATGCTGACGATCAGTCAGAATATCATATTTATCTAAGTGTGAAGTTAATCTATGAAACATTGCATACTCAAAAATCTTGGAAAAAGTTGATGATATAGTAAGTGGCCGATAATTATTAACATCCAACTTACTGCCCTTTTTATGAACCGGAATAACTAACGATATTTTCAATTTATCAGGAAAAACTCCCGTTGAAAGTGGCAAATTTATCAAGAATGTTAAAGGAACTATCAAACTATCCGAGATTTTTTTTAATAAGTTACAAGGTATACCATCTGGACCAGCCGATGCTTTATTCTTTAGTTTCCCAAATAAATCACTAACCTCGCATTCATTATAAGGCAAAATGAACATACTACTCATGACGCTGACATTACAATTAATATTACTGTTACAAACAGGAACCTGAGAAAGAACATCAAGAACCGAATCGATAAAATGACTATTAAAACATTTACACTCTGACTTAGTCCGGTCTCTGTTACCGCCAACACCGCCAAGTCATCCGCAAAGGTTATGTGTTTCCATTTTCCAAGACAACTTCATCTTGTGCTCTCAAAATCTTCCCCAGTCCAGCAGTGTGAATTCCACCATTATCTATTATTATTTTAATTGGCAATAAAACACATTCAAGCAGAAATTATTATCAATTAACAAAATTCACAATGTGACAGATTTTAATTAAATATTTGTATGGGCATCAATGCGTATGTTTTACAGGATCTTTCGATTCGAATTTATAGGAAAGTCCAAAAATATAGGAAATGATTAAGAATCAGTTCATATCGATCAATTGTTAATTGGAACTTATTTGTTGTAATAAACGACGATTGAAGGCGATTTTTGCCTTTTTATCTAAAACTGCCTTACGTATATTTTGATGTGTTAAATGTAATGAACGGCATTTATAAAAAAAATATATTAAGAAGCAAAAACAATATTGTTTCGTTAATATTTTATTGCACATTTTTATCAATAACCTGTTTGAATTTTCTCGAATTTATACAATTTATACAGTCAAACTTATTTCTTCTCATGTTTCATATATAATATTCCACGATTTGTCCGGATTTCCAGGTTGAAAGTTGGCCTATATATTTTTTAACGATTAATGTTTTCCCTGAGATCCGGACTATTCGCCGCCCAAGGCAGAACTTCAGCGTTGTTATTTTAAAACCAATTACTTACGATATTTGCTTTGTGAACCGGGCAATTGTCGTGTTGGTACATAAAACTGTTTTCAGGATAGTCGTGCTGGACTGAAAGGAACATATTTTTTATGAATTCGTCGGTCAGCAAAAATATCTACTCGAAAAATCCAGATCGTGATAAAAGTAATTTGCGGTAAATAGTAATATCTTCAGTAAGGAAAGATTTATTATTCTGATTACTTCTCCAAATAGTTGATCGAGAACCAGCAAAATGTTTATTGTGGAAACTTCTGTTGTAAACTGGTCAAAACAATGTGTGTATTTTTCTATGCTTGGGGCATCAATAAGATCTCTACGACGAACAATCAAATTATGAATCTCTGTCCGAAATTTAATTTTCGCCAGCAAATATAATGGTGTCTTAGACTGTAATGTGCTGTAGCAAAAGCATGCCAGATGTAAAAATTCTTCATATTCAGCCACGCAGCTTCAGATAATTTGTGAGCAGTGATTCATATTTTCTTATACCGCAAATAAACCGTAGACGAAAGTTCTGAATAGTTTGTATACAACGACATTATCACTAAAGTTAAAATGTGATAAAACCTTACACAAAGTGCTTTTAGTTTTCACATTCAACATATGTCTATTAGGATGCAAAAGTTTCAGATTAAAACACAGTTGTCTACATGATCTTTAAAGCGCAACAGAGTATCAATTTTGAAACCCAAAATTTTTACACAGTCTGTATGTTTTAATGATATACACCACATAATATAATATCAATCATAGGTTACACTGCCATGCGCGTGCGCGGATTGAATTTAAGTATGCTTTAGAACTTCAGCTAAACTGATCAAGTCATTGTTTACTTTACGAACTGTGTTATGTAAATCCTCCACAGCAAAAGATATGTGTAATTGAATATCCACAGCATATATGTGATGTTGGCACTGTACACTAAAGAAAAGAAAAAAGTTTGCAGTATATATGGAAAAATTTTCCAAATAGTTCGATAGACGGATTATTAATTGAAAAACTAGGCTCTCTGAAGTTTCGTTTGTTCTTGTATTATTTTAAAAACATATGACTGAAATAGACATTATGAAACATTTGGAAACTTCAGAGAGCCTAGTTTTTCAATTAATAATATGTGGTCAATTCTCTCGAACGCTCTGGAAAATCTGTACAAATTACATCAAGATGCATCTTATCATCAATTGCTTTAGGAATGTATTGTGTTAAAAGATTGGTCACTGTAGAACGTCCGTTTATAAATCTAAGCTTCGTGGTTGTAATTTGATGTTTAACACAAAAAATATTGTATAATAATGTTTCAACCGCTTTACAAAATTACAAATAATGGAAATAGGACGAAAAGCATTTATTTCAGTTTTATACCTTTTTTGTGAAATGGACAAATAGAATGTATGAAGTCTTGATACCTAAATTATACAATATAGTTAGAGGGCGAGTAAACATACGTTGTTTATTAGAAAATATTAAATCCATAATAACCATAAAATAAACATATTTTTAAGTAAAGAGAGTAATTTGCAATATTGAAATCAATAAAAATAAAAATCATCCATCGAGAGTACAAACAGACTGATTTGGAAAAACTTAATTTTCAAAGGAGCTATTACGTGGTATGCAAATTAGAACATAAAAACAGAAAGATAGTCAACAGTTACTTGTATTCATACAATATCCTCCAGGTCATTCGACAAGTCTTTGTACATAAGGCGTTAAATAAGAACAACATTTTTTTTAAACATATATTGTTTGATCATTATTAGCACAACTTGTTCACTTTTCGACTTAATTGAATTTGTCGTCAAAATTATTAAATTTTTGGCCACGTAGGAAATGTACCATCAATCAACAATGGACTCTCCGTTGTAAGCTGGATGACTTAAAACGTCGACTCCTTGCATATTTAGAAAATTTTCCTGCATCAAACGAGATCGGTGTGCACATTTTTCTTTTGTCTGGATTATGTAAAATGAGCTCATGCATCGGTCAAATTATGGGGTTTGATTCTAGGCTCCTTATTTAAGCACCTTATTTTTAGGGCCCATTTCTTACTGATAACTCCCGACCACTTGATCGAACATTCTCGGGAACTGTCTGACTTAGATAGTCTACCGCTACGTCGTTTATCATTCAGCCTGGTATGACCCTGTCGGGACATTCGAACCCAAATTGCAGCGGTATTTCTATGGACGATACACTGCCCGTCAACTTCATTAATTTGTTCAGCTGCAGTTTTTGCACTAACGTCATTTTTCCAGTAGTGACGTAATAGAGCTCTATTTGCAATTTTTCTTCTGGCATTAGTAACACCGTGCACTCTAGGTATACATTTTTTATAAACAAAACGTTAATCGATTGACATAAACGTAATTTCTTGCCACTGCAAATATTGCCCGTTACGTGAAATCACAAAATTCAGTCTCGCACGAACTTATGGGACAATCTAGTATAAATTCAGTCAATATGTTTCAATGTACTTGATTTTAAATTGATCGACACCACGATTAGCACCAAGTGACACAATGTTATATAATTAATGAAGAAAACTAGTTTCATGTTCACGAATATTTATTTATTGCAGAGCGACAATTGCTTCGAGTTGTTAGGCCATTATAGAGCAATTCTGAGTAACTTCAGTAGTCAGTAATTCATTGTATTTGCAATTTTTGTTTTCACAATTTAGTTTCAAGTACGCTCGATAATGAGCAAACAAGCCGAAAAAATTTCAATATTTGGATACTGCTTCAGAATTAAACTTGTAAAAAAAAAAAACCTTTATTGGCATACTTAATGTACACCATCTTTACTCATCTGTACAAATATATCATTCTTCATTCCTCGGCTCTATCACCCCCTCCGGCTATCCATCCACGCTCCGCGTCTCCTACTCTTCTCTACCTGCAACAGTAACATTTTTACCTATCTCCCTTCTTTTCCTCTCTCCATCTCTCATCTTCCTTAGTTTCTCTAATGTTTCTAGCCCTTCCCCCGTCTCTGCTAACACCCTCCACCAAGCCCTGCCTCTCTCTTTCTCCCGTGGACCCCAATTCAATCCTTCACACTCCTCCCACCAGTGTTTCCAATCATCCCTGCCCTTCCCACATATCTGGCATCTTATGAATTCCTCCCCCATCCAATATTTATTCTTCTTTTCCTCATTACCACATCTATACCTGGCTACTATTCTTTCGTCCTCCTCCGACATCCCCCCTTCCAAATATTTCGGTCTCCGACCGCAAACTTTTATCCCTTTATATTTCTCGTTATATTTTGAATTCATTATCTTCTCCTCTCTTTCTTGGCATTCCACTTGTTTCAATCTGTCTGCTATCCCCCTCTCTACCCCTACCCCTTCTCTTCTCCTATTTTCTACCTCCACTATTGACAGACCCGCTCTCTCATACATCTTCTTTCTAAGTTTCTCCCACTTCGATAGTACCCCTCCCTGTCTTCCCCTCCTCTCTATTTCCTCCATCACCCTTTTTCCTAAGCTGTTACCCTCTTCTCTCTTTAAACCGTCTTCATATTTTGCCATCCTCCTCGCCGCTTCTACCTCCAATCTGTAACACGCTGTCTCCTGTCTGACTATGTACCCCTGTGTCGACTTTTCCAGGTGCAACGCACCCTTTATTTGCCCTAGATATGTCCTCTCGATTTTTTTCCTGCTGTTCTACTCCCCAGATTTCCACCCCGTACATCAAAATACTTTTTACACAGATATCCCAAATCTTCATTTTCTCCCCAAATCTCCCTCTTCGTATACCCCACAGGCACTCTCTTAGCCCTCCTTCCGCCCTTTTCGCTTTTTTGCAGACGTGTGCCATGTGTTCTTCCCAACTGTTGTTCTCCTTTAAGACTGCCCCCAGATAAGTCCACTCCCTCACTTGTTCCAACGGCTCCCCTTTCCATTTCACCTGAATCTCTTTCCTTCTTCCACCTCCCTTCTTGAACTTCATCACTTTGGACTTTGTTATGTTCAATTCCAAGCGTCTTTCCTTCTAGTCTTTTAATCATTTCTCTAAGTCCTACCTCGGTTTCCGCTATGAGGGCTATGTCGTCCGCATATGCCAACGACCATATTCTTCCCGCCTCCAGTTTCACTCCACCATCTTGCCCGTTTCTCAATACTTCTTCTAACTTCGCTATGTATAGGTTGAACAGTTGGGGGCTTAAGGGGCAACCTTGTCTTAGTCCTCTGTACGTTCTGAATCTATCCGATGTCCTTCCTCCTACCCGTATTCTGCACCACGTATTTCTATAAATCTCTTCTATCCTTGTGACTAGTGTTTCCGATATTCCTTCTTTCTCCATTGTTTTTATCATTATCCGTCTATCTACTTTGTCGAAGGCGGCCTTTAGATCCACGAACATGGTGTAGAGCTTCCCCTCCTTCTTGATTATCTCCCTTTCTATCAGGTAATTGAGGACGAACAGATTATCCCTTGTTCCTCTGCCAATCCTAAAACCTGCCTGTCCCTCCGGTATAAGTTGTTTCGCCTCAATTTATTTCTCTAATCTAATCCCTAGAAGACCCGCGTATATTTTATACGCTACATTCTGCAGCGCGATCCCCCTGTAATTCTCCGCACTCTCTCTTTCTCCTTTTTCCAGATCGGTACCATATCTGCGGAACTCCAGCTAAGTGATATCTTCTCTCTCCCCGTCCATATCGCATTCAGCATCTTCAGAAAGGCTCTCCACATTCCCTCAGGCGCATTTATCCACCCTTCTGCATCTATACCGTCTTCTCCTGCTGCTTTGCCCTTTTTAAGTTTGTCTTTGATTTTCGTTATCTCCTCCCAAGTAAATTCCTTGATCTCCTCTCCTCCCTTTTTTTCACTCCACTTCCCTTCCCATTTTTCTTCTCCCCCTCCTTCTCCTCCCAATAGCTTTCCAAAATAATTTTTCCAAACCTCCATCTTTATTGTATTCTGCTTTTCTCTTCTTCTCCCTCTTTTCCTGATAAATTCCCAAATCTTTTTCTCCCCTCTTAACTTGTTAACAATGTGGTGTTTGTACGACTTGTAGCAGGCCTATCACGGCAGAGCGAAAAACATTGTTGTTTCAATTAATGATTATATCAAAATTACCAGAATCGCAAAACATGTACTTCTATAGTCTTACTTCGTAGCCCGCGTTTTGTTAGTAATATTTAAATCTTTATGAATCCAATTATTCCAGTATTGATTGACCTTGATATAATAAACTATAATTGCTATTTGAAAGCTAGTATATCATTACGTAACTTGCAGTAGCTTGGGCATATGGAGTGCATCTATTTATATCCCACACAGTATAATCATTATTAATATTATCTTTATTAGTTGCTTTCCAATTAGTACAGTTTAACTTCGTGATTTTCACCACAACTAGGACATGAATATGGCCTACTACAATTACTTAAGGGTGATTGAATTCGTTACACTTATTACAACGAATAGCCAACGAACATATTGTCAGCCCTAACGACTATAAATATGATTATAGCAAGCTTATCCACTTACGCAACCCGTAAAATAGGCGAATCTTTCTTTGTTGGTTAAAATTTAATCAATTTACCTTCACTCTTATTAGCGATTAGGTCAGAATTTACAATAATATCAAGTAACGCAGCATCTTGATACTGTTCAACAATACCCACTATTCGAACTCTACGATTAACACCTAGAATCTCTTCCATAACGTCGGAGTTTCTCTCTTGCTAACCTCCTGAAAATTTCATACATTTTCTTACACCCGATTTATATTATGCATTATATGCTTAGTTTTAGAATTTGCTTTTTAGGTCGAACAATAATGGCAACATAATAATCAACCATAGCAGGTCCTTTAGTTGGAATAATTTTTCCATCTGCAATTTTGAAAATCTCAAAGCATGAGAAACCACTCATTCGTCGCATCTCTAATTTCCGACGAATTGCTAATACTGGCAGAATGAAATTTCTTTGCGCAAATGCAGCCAGAAACGCTTCATCTCCGACGATTAAAAAACTGTAGGAAATACCACATATAATCATGTCAGACATTCATTAATAAACTTAAAATCAATAATTAAGGCACACTCCCCTGGTAATAGTCGCATTGGGGTTATAGTTCAAATGTGTAAGAATTTTCTATGTAATTAGAAAAAAAAGACCAATAGAAACTCAGCACGAAATACCGCGAGGTTTACATGCTGATTTTCAGTTATATTAATTTATATGTACTTTGCTCCTTGAACACATAAACACAGCACGAAATACCGCGAGAGTTAATGCTGAATTTCAGGAATATTAATTTATATGTACTTTGCTTCTTGAATACGTAATTAAAATTTATTTCGACAATTGTAATAATTATTTGTATAAAATTTTTGTAATTGTGTAAATAGATTGATGAACGTTAAGTATTTTCTAATAAGTAATCATTATTCATATTCTATTTTTATATTCCTATAATAATATGGACCTTGTTCGTGCAAAAGTAACCTTTTAATGCAGTTCCGGCAAATTATTTTAAAATCAATTAAAATAATATAGGTACAACATCCTACTACTGCAATATTAATAATATTGTACATTCACCGGAATTGTAGTAGGCGCCTCTCCGTTCTCTTCCTACGCACAAATGGTAATTCACAATTTAATGTAAAGCTATATGACATTACCATATTTCCTTCCTATCCGTTCCATTCCATGGCACGTCTTTATTTAAATACCAAACTTCTCGACGACGGCTCCTTGACATTTATTTTTAGGTAAATTCTGCTACAGAAATTGGCTGAAACACGGGCCTCAGCCCTGAGCGAAATGAGGGTTGGAACGGTTATTCGTCGGATTGGGAACTAGGGGACTAGATATGAAGTTACAACTAATAATCGTTGCATTGTTTTCGTTGCACCATTCTTCGTATTTTTTCTATTTTTGTTCGTACTGAGACCGCGACTTATTCGGAAGTAAATTCCCAATCGTAATTTGTGCAATTTCCCGTATTTTTGGTGGAGTATATTGCAAGTCTCCGCAACTCATATTGCGTTACCAACCCGCGCAAATATCCCTAAATGTTGAAATACTTAACAAAGCTTAATTTTTCGCGCAAAGTAGAAAAAATAGTATAAAATACTCGTACAGAAGGCTATTCAGGGCATTCGTCCTTTCAGCCACTCGCCTTAGCGGCTCGTGGCTGAATTTCGGACTGATGCCTGAAACAGTGCCTTCTGTAACTTGTTTTTTAATATACTATTTAAAACCTTCCTCTCAGAGATGTCTACCGACGAGGAAAGTGAAATAACAGGACTCGTCGACATCCCATTCCAAATGGTATGAATATGAGCAGGTTCAAAATTAAAGAAATAAAAAAGTCATAATGAAATAATTATACATAAAAAAAGCACCAGGATATGATCTCATTGCTGACAAAATATTACAAGAAATGTCTGAAAATTAATAGCAAATACAAATTTGCGATTAAACTACTTAAACACATGGAAAGTTGTCCAAATAATGGTAATTCTCAAACCTGCGACAAGGCCAGAAGATGTCGCCTTCTGCAGAGCGAGCCTTTGCCGACCAAGCTCGGTCGGCAAAGGCTAGTAAATCATGAGGCCGGATAGTCTACAATCATCCCTCGAATGTTCGGAGTAATCCCAGAGGGCCCGTGCACATCGTCCGTTCAAGTGATGCTAAACGTGTTTGCGGAAACGCATCTCTACTTCAATTTAGCTTCTGTACGATTACAATACAGTGAATTAATCTTGCTTTGTTGGTTTTTTGGCAGCAATAAATATACTGAGCATACTGCTCTGATATAAAATATATAAGAAGACATTAAAAAAATGGTACAAATTAAATAAAGTGTTCTATATGTGAAAATAGTGTTTTTTAAGCATTTATATAGGACAAGTACATACAATAATACTGAAGAAAACTATAACACAATGTAAAAGAAAATGCTCTTGAATAAAGTTGTATACATTTGGGAATAATTAGAAAATTAAAATCTTGAAACAATATGACGAAGATGCCCATTTTGTCATCAGACAAGACTCAACGAGCAGATGGGTGTAAAATAATTCATAGAAGACATCATTAGTTATAATAACATTACAATGATTCGATTGTGCCGAGATCAATAAGCTGGAACTTTATTTAGTTCATTCTTATTTTATTGCTTGTATTGTATCTCGTATCGAGGGAAGTAAAAAACTAACCAAAGTTAGTAGAAGTAAATAAACTTAAAACAAATATGAAAAACACTACGACAAATAAACAAAATAGAATAAGGGCAGGCAGATGGAATATGAGAAGTACTGCCCTGAAACACCTCATTGGAAATGGAAATGAAAAGTGAAGGAAGGAAGACCATATATTTTTTATAGATAACCGGAGAAAGTGGAGTAGTAAGTAACTGTTATTGACTTTTACGGATACTTAGAGGTCAATTTAAAAAGCTGAACGTAAACAATTCATATACACCATCCAAAGAAAGATACTAAGACAGTAAAATCAAGTTTTATGAAGACCTAGATCGTATTTTAGATATAATATATATACGAGTATCAGTAGTAGAGTAGTAGAGATACGCAATGAAAGAGCAGGCATATTGCTAGTAATGACAATGGGCAGAGAGCAATAGAATTTGCATTGGGAAACTATATGAAGATAGTGAGTAGTGCTTTTAATGAAATGGGAAGACCAAGACCAAGGAAACACACACATTGTAACGGACGTGAGAAGCTACAGAAGAGCAGATGGAGACAGTGAACACATGTTAGTTATTGCAGAAATGAAGCAAATAAGGCGTACAAACATCCATGAAAAAAGTAGCAATACACTTTAAGAAATAAATTTGAAACAAAACCGCATAAAGTACCATTCGATGAGGAATGGGCCCAAATCGAAACAGCAATGAAGGAGGTGGCAATAAAAATACTGGAAGAATCGAAAAAATGACAACCAAATAAAAAAACTCAATATCATGGATAAAAGAAAAATAATCATCAGATCATCAGTTTTGATGTATGTAACCAAATTAACAAGGATTTAAACGAGAAAATAAATTGCTCTGCAGCATTCCTCCTCCACCTTCGATAAAGTGTAACAGTGAACTACTTCCTCATCCTGACTACCAACTGTTCAAAACAACACTTTCGTGTGAAACAGGACGATGAATGAACCAATTTACATCCCATACACTTGGACCCCTAAAGTAATCTACTTGGACCAGTATTATACCTCCTGTATACATCAGACCTACCAACAACAAGCTGCTGTGTTCCTATACTGATCCAACATTTGCCTCAAGGAATCTCAACATAACATAAAAATTTAAGACTGAATAGAAACATGGCGAATCAAGGCCAACGAAACAAAGTCCATCCATGTGACGTTTAAAGTGCCCCGAGAGACATGTCCTCCAGTTAGAATTACAAACTGTTAACTAGCACAAACAGAAAATGCTTATTGGCCCTAAATCCAAGGTATCGTTAAACATCAAATACTGCCATATAAAGCAATCTTAAAACTTGTTTCTTTACGATATCTACCTACTTCTAGTAATTCAAACATAGCGATCTAAAATAAAGTCCAGAGAGACATCGTTGTTGCGCCTCACTGAGATTACTCAACACAACATCCCTCTGGAGTCTATCAAAGATGTTATCCATTAGTTCAGTATTCGTTACAGTGAAGAGGTGTCAGTGCTTGCCAACCAATTAAATGTGCATGATACCAATGAAGTGTATAGGCTGAAACGTCTGTTGGGAACAAACTAAACAACAAACAAATCAGATCAACCTAGACCATAAGATAAGATATCACAACAAAGTAGAAAATAAAACTTTTGAAGATATTCAGTGGGATCTTCAAAGGTAACACCTTAGCTGGAAATACCAAATTTAACACTTTTCTTTCTTTGTGTGGGTTTTTTAGGGTTTCTACTGAAGATGGCTTAGTTGTCGAAATACGTATTTAGATTTCTTAAAATCGAGTGTTGTAGGGTTTGTTAAATTTATAAATTTTTATTTATAGTTATTTTCATATTTAAAAAACAGTCTCCGTCAATTTATTACAGATAAGACTAGTAATTAAAAAAATATATTTGCATTAACGTTTTTATTTTAAAATAAACATGCGTTCGTTGTCACTATTTTTGTTGGAATTATATTTATTTAAACACGATAATATTTTTAAGTACAATTAATAAAGGAGCGGGTTAAGTGGTCATTATGTTAAAAGTCAAGTTTTGGTCACCAGTAGAAATAGAACAAATAGTAGAACGCATAGTAGATTGTCTTTGATCGAAATGATATATAAAAGATACAATTAAGTGTAAAATTTACTCATAATTAAGAGAGAGAAAGAGCATCAAGCACCTAACACGTTAGTGTTAGTGGGCAAGAAGATAAGGCAGGTGTTTTGTTTCAACAATATTTTTGTCAGTTAACTTAATATATAACAATTATATAGAAATTATGGACCCATAACGATATTTTAGCTCAACGTAAATCCATAACGTGTGGTAAAATATTACATGCTCGAGGTTCACACGTGAAAACTTTAAAATAGAAAATAATTGATGCAGGAGTACTAACCACAAAGCAAAGTCTCATGCGCTCATCGAGTTATTGAACATTTTCGCGGATCTTGCGCAGTTTAACGAGGAACATGGCGACGTTTTATCGAAACTTTCCGCGGCGGTCTCGCCTATCGATTGCGGAAATGAAACCTCGAAACATGTGACTGAAATAAATAACATGCTGTTAGTTTTTCGCCGCGTGCTTCCAATTAATGTAAAATGAAGTGGGCAATCCAAATCAATTTTAAGTTGGCGCTTTGCATTTGCATCGTATGTAAGTGTTTGATGTTTATTATTTGTACCACCCATGTTATCCTCTTTGGTGTTTATGCACGTGTACGGAGCTGTTTCTGCGTAGAAGTAAATAGTATTGAATTTCATTAAATTAAAATTAAACAAATGACCAAAGCTATATTTTCAGTCTAAATCCTACACCAAAGCAATAAAACCGAAACGCAGTAATCTGGGATATCGGGCATTCTGCCTCGCAATAAAACACGAATTGGAATATTTACTGTTACGCCCTTTTTCATATGTGTGTTTCGACGTTTCCGGTAGTAAATATTTATGTTCCACCTAAATCAGTTTTCTTCAATGAATAAGGAAAAAGCGACCTAATTAATGTCACTAACCTCACATGATTACATTGCTGCGATATATTATATTGTAAAACCATAAATGAGTACGTACCAAAAAAAACTGATAAGAATCAACGAATTATGGATTTCTCTGATGCATATACAAGGTGATACTGCGTGGGTATACATTATTTCTAAATGTGTTGTTAGTATCTAATTTCAATTTAACATGTCAGTGACTCATTTTTGGTCTGTTAACATGATTCATTAGTAGGAAATGACATATACGAACGATGATTTTTTTGTCAATCAATACATTACACATAAAAAAACATAAATGATGGCGAGGTTTGGGAGGAAGTGAAGAGAAAGAAAATAAATAGTAGGCGGATGGCGACCATATGAGGTGCGAGAGACGGAATAGGGGTGGATGGATGGAATCACTGAATTGAAAAATATGAGGAGGCCTGTATAAATGAGGATGAAAGTTCAAATTGTAAAGTCTATAAAAGACGTTTCAGCGAGACTGGGAATGGGCTAGCAAAATTGCGGAAAATGAAAAGAAAGGACTGAATGGATGGAAACACAGAATTGAAGAATATTAGGAGATATGTATGAATGAGGATGAAAGTTCAAAGGTAAAGGCGGGGAAAAAAGTTTGGGCTGGACTGGGAATGGGTTAACAATGTTGAGGAAAATAAAGAGATTGAGGGCGAAGAGGAAGAAGAGGAGAGAAATAAGAAGTAAGGAAATGAAATAATTTAAGTGTACCAAGGCGACTTGAAGAAGGCAGCTACGAAACGGGAAAGAAATACATGTATATTGTATTACATGAACTGCCCAATGCAGTATTGGAAAAGAAAGCAATTCTTTTGAATGATGAAAAAGTCATAGATAATTTTCGTCACCTTCCATCTGTGATTGTGTAATAAAAGTTTTGAAATTAAACTTGAAACTTAGACACCTTTAGAAATAAACACACCGCACATATTAACAAATAATATAGCTTTTTCACAATTTGACTAACTTAAGAATTTTTGCTGTTGCTTCGGCATCAAGAAGGATAATCTATTGGGCTGGGTTGGGTTGGCTTGAATTTCATATGGTTGTGTAATAGAAGTTTTGTAAAATTTACACTTGAAACTTAAACTTCTTTAGAATTAAGGAAGTGCACACATTAACAAATAGCACAGTTTTTACACAATTTCGCACACTCGATAATAGTTGCCGTCGCGATGGCATCAAGAGGGACAATCAATTGTTTGTTATAGTTATAATAGTTTCAACATTATTTATATTTTATACACCTAGTAAACATTAGTTACAAAACCGATACTAATAAACCCATTTGTATCTACAACTTATTAAACTATTAACACTTGGTAAGCATTATACTTGGTCGATTGAACCTTCGAATTAACTTATTTTATTGATTACAATAATTTATTTTAACAGCAAAAACTTATTTGAATCCTTATCTTAGTCAACACGCAAACAAATAAAGTGCACGTGTGTGTAATATTAAGCACCGTCAATATTTATTTTCAACACACAAACTGTAAATATTCTATCATAAGAATACGTCACAAACTATGTGCAAAAATAATATACTGTTGTTTTTTTTTAATTTGGTTGTTCTGTTTCTTGCCAGAACATGAGCACCCTATTCACATTCTATTATTGCCCTATAATTCGTTACCTGGCTAACATTTTGAGTTCTAAACAAATTTCATTTTTTGGCAACCGTCCGCAAGCGATGAATACTCTTCCAAATTTCAAGTTTGTACGACATATTTTACTTAGTTATTGAATAAATTTGACGTTTTATCGTAAATCAGACAACAAAATCGATCAGAACATTGGAACACATTTTTTTCTAAACTTATGTCACATGCGTTCCGCAAGTGTTACTACTCAGTTTGTGATTGATTGTTATGACATATCGCAGGTCTAACAAACCAGTTGATTCCCAATGAATGCCAAAATATGTAAGGCCTTGGGAGTTCCTTCATAGTTTTCCATTTTCATTTCATTTTCAATATGGATATTCGATCAACAAGTACAGATGGAATCAGATGGTTGATGAATTTTGAAAAATATCGGAGTGGTTGTTGGAGAGTGATAATGATTTTGAAGAGGATGCATGAATCAGATACAGACGTCAAGTTTGTAATACGGGATGAAAGACAGGATGAAGAAGAGGGAATAAAAGTGTCATCATCATCTCAAATGACAATGGCGATGATGATGACGATCGTGATGATATTTTCGAACAGGACATCGCTGTGGACAATTCGAATAATGAAGGTTTTCTATTATGAAAATAACAAAGTAGATTCCATGTGAAAACAGGAGGTACTTAGATGTAGGACGATTCCAAGTTATATCCTAATTCGCCAAATATGAGAGAAATTTGGGAGTGTTTGTTTAGTCAGTAAAGAAACTGATCGATCACATTGTCTTCCCAGTCGGCTGGTACCAAACTCAAACTCACAACAAATCTCAAAGTCAGTCGAGATTTGTACCTTGTACATTCATGTACAGTCGCGGGCACGGAATTTCGGGCAGCAATTTTCTGACACATTAACAAAAACCGATGTAGCTTAGGCTTTATTGTCATTATGACAAATTTATTTTAATCATTTTTGTGTCATTTACTTGACATACGCTAGCAGCGCCAAAATCTGAATTCAAAATCCAAATTCTTCTTACTTATTGTCATTGTTCTTTGCTTAATATAGTTTAAATAACAACCCATACTCAATTCTTAAAACACACTTATGTCACTTATTCAACTCTCGCAGTAACAGTGACAGTTTAAAGTTAGGTTAGGATACGTAAAGCCTATTTCACACCTCATGTCAATCAAATTGACGTCCGTACTGCCCGAAATTCCGTGCCCGCGACTGTACACATCAGTTTTCAAAAGTGGGCATGAGAATGTGCTATCAATTTTTGTAAAGGACATGACAGCAAGGTCCATATTTTGAGTATTCCGTGAATATTCGACTCATTTATATATAACTCGCAAGGGTTGGCAGACTTTCTGAAAATGTGAATGTGGATAAAATGCTCGTTGCTTTCAGAGGAAGGTACAGGTTTAGCATATATATGCCAAAAAACTACAAAATACTACCTTCAAAATTCAATGCATGGTTGTTCAGTTCATATATTTTCAACGCTTATTACGTCGGCACGGCACGGAATTTCGGGCAGTACGTACGTCAATGTGACTGACATGAGGTGTGAAATAGGCTTTACGTATCCTAACCTAACTTTAAACTGTCACTGTTACTGCGAGAGTTGAATAACTGGCATAGGCTGTTTTAAGAATTGAGTATGGGTTATTTAAACTCTATTAAGCAAAGAACAATGACAATAAGTAAGAAGAATTTGGATTTTGAATTCAGATTTTGGTGCTGCTAGCGTTTGTCAAGTAAATGACACAAAAATGATTAAAATAAATTTGTCATAATGACAATAAAGCTACATCGGTTTTTGTTAATGTGTCAGAAAATTGCTGCCCGAAATTCCGTGCCCACGACTGTACACTGGAAGGGGTGATAACATGGGCCGTTTTAAAGAAGAAAACAAACGATTCAAACCAACTCAGTGATGCAAATTAAGAATATTAATAATTAATTAAGAATAGTTCTAACACCAGATCTGTATAGCCAGCCATCTATGGATTTAATAATAATTTTCCAGTGAGGTTTGTTGATCGCAAGAAGAATCGAGCATTCAACCTTACATCGTCGATGTACCATAGCATTGAGACGAGGCCTGATAAGAAGAAATTAGAAATCATCCACTATTATAACAAGACAAAGAGATGACTTGACGTTCTCAACTTGAAGTGCGCTATGTACTCATCCAAAAGGAGAACTAATAGATGGCCATTACTTGTTTGTTACTTTCTTGTGAATATAAGATATTTCAACAGTTTCATACTTTACTTATGCTCTCAACTTCTTTAGAATTAAGGAACTGCACACATTAACAAATACCATAGTTTCTCCACAATTTGATACGCTCAATAATACCGTCGCGATGGCAATCAATTAGGATTTAATTTTAAAGAATTGAATTTTTAGTTTCAAAATGTCATACTTAGATTGTCCAGACCTAATATTCTACCACATCTAAAGGTGATATCACTATCAAAACATGCAATAAACGAAAAACACAATTTTAACAACGTAAAAATCCTTAATAGAAAGAAATGTAAAAATAGACTTATACAGGAAATGATACAAATTCATAATAAACATAAATTACAAAACCGATAGTAATAATCGCAATTGTTTCTACAACAATTAAACTATTAACACTATATGCTTGTTGATTGAACTTTGGAATTAACTTATTTTATTGATTACAATAATTTACTAGTTTGATTTTTACCTCTTCCTCTTCGTTCAATATAAAAATAAAAAAATGTCCACACCTATGCGATATATTAATAAACATTCCGAATAAAAACGTGCAAAATACGTGCAGCGTTTGCACCATAGCAAACGCAAACAAATAAAATGCAAGCGTTTGTAACTTTATGTGCCGTCGATATTTATTTTAAACACACAAACAATATTAACTGTAAACATTTTATCATAAGAATACGTCAAACAATGTGCAAAAATAATATACTAGAGGAGTTCTGTTGTTTTTGAATTTGGTTTCGCAAAACATAAAATTTTTGAACAATTATACAATCTAATTGTATGTAATGTGGAGACCTTGTCCAATATGTTAATCAAAAAAATAATCCTCAGATAGGTCAATCTAGATGTAGATCGCTTCGACTCAAGAATGTTTGCCGTCACGAAGGCATCATGAAGGAAAATCTATTGAGTTGGGTTGAATTTCATCTGTGGTTGTGTTTTATTTTTATACCCATGTTTTTGTCTTTGTTTATACTAGGAATTTTCTATGTTTAACTTTTTGAATCTACTGTTTATATTCTTGAACATATTTATCATATTATCTAATCTGTTTAAGAAATACAAACGGTTGTCAATCTAACCTAAGTTATTCATCAAAGATTTTATGCTAAAACCTCACACTTTAACAATTGCTGAAAGTCTATGAAAAAACAAGAATACATTTTAGAATATTGAAAATTAAGAATAAAAAAATTCTAGTTTTTCTATTGGCCAAAACGTATTAATATCCATTGAAAACGAAATAATCACGATATAGAAATAACAGAGTGGAACTTAATGAAACAATTACATTAAGACCGAAAATTAAAAAAGAAAAGCCGAACAAACAAGAGTTTGTGAAAGTTGCTCCCTCTTCGAGCCAATATAGAAGTTAGTTAGAAGCGGCACCCGTGGCAACCACGCCGTAATCCTTCTCTTTATCAATAGAATTTAATGCTGAATATGTATGAGCCATTAATATCGTTTTTAAATTGAATTACTTCGTCCTGCCGAACAAGAGTCACGAAGCCGTACATTCGGATCAACCAATCGCGAAATATGAACCTTCGGCCGCAATTCAGACGCGGCCGTGGATTAAATTTCCATAACTACATCTGGGATTGCCCACCAATCGTAGATAGAGCCGATCTTAACAAGATATTAGTCACCATGGTAACTGGACTATTGATTGCAGGGGTCAGCAAATTTGCAGGTGGCGAACATCGTACCAAGGAAGCATCACAGAAACTTTCCGACCTCTACTGCCACCGCTGCGACACGATGATAGACGGTGAACGTTGCCAAGACCTGAAGGACAACGTCACTTTCTATACCAAATGCAGCAACGAGCAAAGAACGTGCAAGGTTTGTGTTACTTCGTAAACTTCATCAACTGTATTCAGGCATCACTTACGTTAATGATCCTCAATCAGGCAAAGTTTTCAATACTAGAGGCGACATAAAGAAGTAATACTTTATTTTTATTATCTAACATTTTAAGAACGTGATGTGTTCTGCTAATCCACTTAAGAGTTTAAAAATGAGGCACTTTTACTTTAAATCATTTTTCTCTTGGCATAGAACTTTATTTGAAGACATTTGAACATTTGAACATGACCTACCTCACAGGCTATACGCAAACACTGAAAATTCTTTGGAGGATAAATTTCAGTAATATATGCAACACCTTTGCAACGCACATATGTATTTAAAATTCTAAAAATTTTAAATTGTGTACAGGTCAAGAGGATATCGATGTCTGCGAGCACTGAAGACATCACCGGCAAACCGAAGCTCTGGCTGCTACAAAGAAACTGCACGAAAATCTGCGAGCCAGGCTGCATAGTCATAGGGGAACGAACCAAACTGCATTCCTGCACGACATGTTGCGAACACAGTTTTTGCAATACCGGAAGCGGCACTCGAAGCTTTTACTTAATAAGATCATCGTATCAATTCGTAGGTGTAATTTCTTGTTTGGTTTTAACCTACGTAGTCACTTACATTGCATAATTTTCTATTTGGTAATTGGTAAAAGGATAGTCGCGAACGTTGAGGGGAGACCAGAGACACAGAAAACTCCAATCAAATTTTCATCGCAATTTCAGCAAGATCAAAATTAACGCTAGATAAAGACTGTAATTCAAGTTTGTTTGAATTTATTTATAGTTTTGCTACAAAAGATATATGTAAACATTTTATAACTAAATAAATGACAATTGGCAATAGTTGGTTTTATTTGTATTTATCGGTTTGTCATGGCGATCTTTTAATCAAATATATAATTTCACTAAAATTTCACAATAATTTGTTAATATATATCGCGTCTTAAGAAATGGGTGGATGAGTATGTGGGTTATTCGTTCCGATTACATAATTATACCCACAAAATAGGCACACGCGTTGGTGCAAATTAAACTATAACATGTGAAAAAAAAAACAATCTTTGATAGTCTTGATGACGTGATGTTTTAAAACTCCGAATTGATAATTTTTATCTTCACTAACGTTATCCGTAGCCACCTACACTGTGTATCAACACAGTAATTAATCCCAGCAAATAACATTTGATATATGTGAAATTAATTGGGAAATCTTTTTGATTCGCAAATCAAATATGTTTAATAGGTTACCTGGAAAGAAAATAAGGGACTATGGATGGAATATAAAATGTTCTTTATATATAGTTAACTATTTTAATGTTAGAATATCAGAGCGAAAAGACTAAAAGAGAGACACATCCAACGCTGTTAACGATCTACAACAGCGCTAAAATTAACACAATCAATAATCTAATTCTAATTGCTCAAAAAATAAAACTGATGTTAATTCTTTTTTAATTTCATACGAAACAAACATTAGTGTCGAAACAAGTACAATAAATTGAACATCATCTATGTAGATACCAGATCTAAGGTTGAAAAATCGATAATGATTTATAACTATTAAAATTAAAACATGGTGTATAACACGCAGGAGGTTCATTTAATTTGAGCATTAAAGGTGGCTCTATTGCTAATATGTTTCGGTATTTAGATTGTAGGTAGAGAAATTGCGAAAATCCCATCTCGCACATATAAAATGAGGCAAATGGTAATAATATCTTTAGAGCTGCATCACACAGTTCTGGATATTGATTTCGAACTTTAAGCCAAAAATTACTCAATTCAAGCTCTTTGAAAACAAATTTGAATTCTTCTTCAGATGATAACTTAGTTAGTTTTCGCTTAAATGGAATGATTATATTTTTGGGTAAGACATACTGAAAGGGGTTCCGAATCTATTCAGTCAGAAAAATCTTTCACAAAATAAGTATTAAATAAATTGATATAGTATTTAAGATCTGTCAAGTGAGTTGTTATTTATATTTTTAATTACCGAGTGAATAACTTTTAGTTTGTTTTCTATAACAAAATGTTCTAAAGTAGGAATTTTATCATTGGCCATAAATTGAATTTTCATTGGACCAATTCAACAATCGTTCTTGAAGTGTTTATCATTTCGACTTGATGGCCTATATCCTGATGGACATGTAGACTATCAGACGCAAATGACTAGACATAATGTGAAGTCTCTTTCTGATCGTAGAGAGGTTTATGGCACTATATTGCTCTGGAAATTGGTTAATGGTAAAACTGACTGTCCACAACAACTTTCGAGGCTACATTTTCACGTGCCTCGCAGTGGCTCCCGTCTCTTATCAACATTCAGTTTACCAACACCGATGACCAATATCCTGTGGAAGGCTCCATTGATGAGGATGAGTAGTTCTTTTGATACTTATTACAATGATATATTTTTCAATCCATTTTGAAGCTTGTCGCTTTATTATATGATGTATTTTGTTTATTAGTGATTTGAATATTATTTTGTCCTGTTATTGGTTTTACTGTTGGGCAATAAATACATATATTTAATTGCTTACCTTGAAGACTAAATTTAACTGGTTCAATTTGGAAAAAATAGCACTTATGTAAGGTAACGTATGTACATAGTCACTATGTATGTTTTTCGATACAAGCGCCTCTTGAACCCTACAGTAAACCCATTGGGTGAGATTTCTTTGGTTCGGGATAAAAGTCCACTGTGTTTTCCAACCATGGTACGAGCTCCATCACTGCACACCCCCACACAATTCCCAAGATTTCTTCTCGCATAGTCCTCTGTAGTAGTTCCTTGCAAAAAAGAAAGTTTTCAACGACTTCATTTTTGTATTGATATTTTGCAAAACAAGTTAGTTGTGTGGAGTTTTTGGCATTCGGTAGATTCATCCACCTGAAGACTGAAAAATTTACTTTTTTGAATTGTGATTATAGGTTCGCTTTCCACATTATCTGCAATTTCAAATACTCTGCCACCAATTGTTGTATCAGAAAGTGGTATTTGATATATCTGCTGCTGTTCATTTTCGCCAAACGTAATGCCGAGTATATAGTAGGCTGCTGGAAAAATTAATTCTTCAGCAATTGTGTACGGCTTGTCAGATTTAGTTATATCTCTTGGTAAGAAGCCTCCAATGTTTTTTTTTTGTCAATATCCGTAAAAGTAGACAAAGTTTTGCTTGCATATAAAAAGCGCTATTTTTTCTGAAAAAATCAATGGTTTTATCTTTGGATTATGGGTGTAGTTTATTTGGTTTCAGTGCCCGGTTTGACTATACTGCTAGGCATATAAGGCCCTTAGTTCATCATCTTCAGTACATACAAACCCATTTTTTATGAACTCATTGTCAAACTTGTGAACTAGTTTGTTTGCTTTTACTTCTTTATGTTTTGACTCTGTATGTATTTGGTCGGTGTCTGAAGTTAAAGCAGCCGAAATCGAAGCGTCGTTTGTTCCTTTGTGTGTTTTTTACAATTATCTTACCCCAGCTTTTTGCCACTTATCCATGAAGAAACATAAAATATGTAACTTTAGGCAGAACGTTTATCATAATCCATTGATTGAATACCACTAATCTACAACATACCTAAGGAACTATATGGGCCATAGATACCCCAAGTCATATAAGTGATTTGAGTCATCATACTAAAGATAATTCATAAGGGATCTAATATGAATTTCCCTACGAAATATTTCCATTATTAACGTGTGAGCAACGGAATTGTGATTCAGGGAGGGCTTTGGAAGTTTTCGTTTATGTCTTAGATTAATTTTGAGTAATAGAACTACTCGCCGTTACTAACAGGTATACCAACCCTTTTCCCGGTAACTTAAATTTAGATTAAATCAAACTGCAGGCAAAGCTGTAAAAACTGAGGTTATGTTGGCAATAAAATTTTAAACAATACATTTTAAGTATGCCAACCAATAGTAATTATCAAATAAGATCAGTTATATGGCCACCACCGAAATCAGAATGTAACTCTTCCTTTGACGTCGTGCAAATGGTCTTAAAATTTCATTAAAAACTGTTTTACAATACTTCAAAAAGTGACAGTTTAAATGAACTATTTTATTGGATTAAAGTTACACATTCGTGGTATGTCTATCTCCCTCTTCCAGGGCCAACTCTAAAACATAATTCCGTTGCTCTCACGTTATAATCATACACGCTATTATTATTTTTTATTCCAAACAAATATGATGACAAGGTGTGGACATATATCTTTTGTAAATGATTAAGTACATTCTAAATAATTATATTCGTTGATCTGAGGTCAGAATTTTATTCTACTTCAAATAAAAATTTAACATTATCTGATGGTTTATTCTACTGACCAGTGGGCAGCTTATACTTGATCTCATATGCATTAAAACCTTGTTGGGCGCGAATGACCGTTCGCAGATAGTTTCAGTCAGCGAAGCGCGGTGTGTGTAGGTGTGTGAATGTTTGGTTTTCGAGCGTCTTCTCCGGTTGTCATCGAGATTGACAATTTTTATTTACTATTCTAATTTATTTCCAGCCATATGGTATGTTTTCATTTTCATTTGTGTATATAATTATTCACATATTTAAAATAATACGTGGCAGAATTTGCAAAAATAACACGACGAGTATTGTTGTACAGGCGTTTCTCCCTTGTTGATGTTCTTCAGCAACACGTAACGAGCGGTACAAATTAAACACAGATATATTTACATATATCAATAATATCAGAGTTTAGAACCAGCCAAGCACGAACGTACAGTTTGTTTCAAGATACTATATTCGCTACGTGCAATAAACGCACCGTAAACTTCGTTAGTGGGAATAGAGACGACAATTATTTGTATATTTAAAAAAGCTCCTTGAAAAAGTACAATTTGTTAAGGGCACAGAATATAAAATGAAATCGTTTGATACTGTGTACAATATACTAAATGAAATATCAAATACAAACAATTCTAAATAGCAGGCGATGCAAAAAATCAATCGAATCATTTGTGCAACTAAAGATAAACTTAATAAATCAATTATAATTAAATCAGATATAATTTAGAAAATATTCGTATACCTTTTTCATCTTTTCACAACTGTTTATAGATGAGAATAGATTTACATTAGTCGCCTGAGATAGCATCAGTTGTATCAAACTGAATATTCAAGTGCATATACATAAAAATGTACTTCACATTAATATTTAGAATGATGTGTTTTATTATGTCGAATAAAATAAATTAATGTTAACGGTTTGCTTCTATACGTAATTATATTAATGAATTAATTTTATGAGTCGACTCGTATGTATAAATTATTTCCTTAATCCATTTATTATTAAAAACGATAAAAACTGTACTTTGTTGCACCACCCACTTTTTTCAAGTGTTATATAAAATTCATCATCATCATCTTTTTACGATGTGGTTGCATAGGTATGTACAATACACAATTTCTGTTACTATTTTTACTTTTTTCAATTTTATCCTTCATTAACAATAATTTGAAATTATAAACACCATTGACGAAAGTGAAATATGTTCACCAATAAACCAATAAATTATGTATAGATATTCTTGTAATAAATTTATGAATCATAAACCGATTCAGGCGTAATATTCATTGCATATAATTTTTTCCACATTACTACGTGCTATAAAACATAATTTATTTTTATGGCGACTTGATGAATCTCGTAAACGGCCCTTAACTCCTGCACAATATACTGAAACAAACTGTATACAAATTGGCCGGGGATAAATAACTCGCCTTCGAATGTTACAACGAGGAATATAGACGAAAAGGTCGAAATACGAATAGACGGATAATACGGTGTCTTGTTTATCTCGGCAGTTTTGGGGCGATAAAAGCCACTCGCCAAATAAATAAAATCCGCGTTGTAAGCATTTTGAAGAAATTGTATGAATTTAAAGTACGTACTAAACGGTCGTGTAAATAACGGTGATACGAGGGGAGAACGAAATACAACTTTGAATAAATTTGTATTATTTGTATTTATCACCATTCCATACGTATAAAAAAGAAAATCGGAACAGTAAATTGAGAGTGATGACTTCGAAGGAAACCAAAAGAAAATAGGAGAAAGGAATAGAAATATACAAATAATAGAAAATACAGAGCATCAGAAACAAGACGAGGAACAGGACAAATATACGTTCTAACTGAGGCGATGGAAGAATTTATAAAAGGATATAAAACAGAAGCAAATAACATATTAGTAGAAGCTAAGGCACATAAAACAATGAAATGAAATGACTAAAAACTACCAAAGAAATCACAGAGTCTAGAGCAAGCCAAAATAACCAACAATATTGTAATAAAAATTGAAACATGAAATAGGGACGGGAGCGTACAAAACTCATATAAGGACTGAAAAGATGCAAGGTGGGATTTGAAAGTACAAAGAATAATAGGATAATGGCGTATAACAAAATCTGCTAAAATATAATATTCATAATGAACTAACGAAAAGGAACTCTAAGTATATTTTGTATATACAGAGTCCGCCACCACTCTGTAATTGTTCGATAGCGCCGAAATTATTCAAGATAGGAGAAAAAGGGTTAGATATGAATTCTTCGAAAACAATTGTTTCATAACCTAAAATTATTTTTAAATATACAGGCTGTTCCATATGTCCCTGGCAGTAACTCACTTTGTTATTTTAAATAGAACACCCCATATATTGCTGCATTTCAAATTTTACGTAAAATTCTAAAAACACTCATATAAACTACCACAGCTCTAATGAGCACGATTTTTCAGTTATCCGCAGTTATGTAAAAAAATTAACAAATGAAGATGAATTTAAAAAAATCTGTATCGGTGGTATTTTATGAAGGTGGAGTCTGAACATTTGGGTCCGCGATCTATAATTGGTACTTTATATTAAGATGAAAGAAAAGCAAAAAAGCATCATACAGGGTGTGTGTAAAATGGTGCTCATTTATACCTTAGAATTAGAATAACTCAAAATTTTCAAATGCAACACCCTATATATTATTCAATTTTTCAGTTCTGCATTAAATTCCTTGTAAAAAAAGCATACTAATGCTATCGGTTTAAAATTTATAGTTTTTGAGTTATTGGTAATTAAAAGCAAATTGACATAAAAATCACCAAGCGCAAATATTTAGATATATTTTACTGTGAATTTTTCATATTATTCACAAATAGTATTAGAAGAAAATTTCATTTGACGTTTCTTAAACGGCGGCCATTTTACGAAACTTAAGAATGGAATAATAATTTTAACTAGCAACTTCCTTATTTCGTAAAATAAAACTTTTCTTTTTGAATAAATTGGATTATATTTTCTAGGTTTATTTTATTTATTTCTAACAATAAATAATACTACATAATGATAATATGAATAAATAATTTATAAACAAATATACTTAATAAATATAGAACTTTTATTAATTAATTAAATGTTCAAAATGATGGCCATTCAGCTCTATACATAGTAGGGCGCGATAGTGAAAACAGCTATTCACATTTTCCAACATCTCTTGAGTTATCATTGTGAATGCCTCTCTTATTTTAGCCATCGTGTTTTTTACGAATCCCCAAAGAAAATAATCCGGTTTGGTTAAGTCTGGTGATCTCGGTGGCCAAGGGATGGGCCCTCCAAGGCCAATCCACCTATTGGGATATTGCTGATATAAAAAGTATCTGACTGGTACACTGAAATGGGGAGGGGCACCATCGTGTTGAATCTAGAGATTCTTCCTTGTAGGTAATGGCACATTCTCCAATAGTTCCGGCAAATCATTTTGTAGGAAATTTAGATAGATGGTACCAGTCAATGAACCTCCGAACAAATGTGGTCCAATAATTCTTTCGCCCAATATACCAGTCCATACATTGATGCTCCACCGATGTTGTGTATCTACATGTCTGGTGATATGTGGGTTTTCGTCAGAATAATAATGCATATTATGTCGATTCACATGTCCATTGTTATGAAATGTCGATTCGTCGGAAAACAACACCATATTAAAAAAAATGGTTGGCATCTATTCTTTCCACAGCCCACTCACAAAAATGTCTTCTCATTCGAAAGTCATCCGCATTTAAAAGTTGAAATATGTCTAACTACTTGCGCTTGGTGATTTTTTTGTGAATTTCTGTCAATTTCATTTTAATTACCATTAACTCAAAAAGTATACATTTTAAACCGATAGCATTAGTATGCTTTTTTACAAGATATTTAATGCAGAACTGAAAAATTTAATAATATATACAGTGTTGCATTTGAAAATTTTGAGCTATTCTAATTCTAAGGTACATGAAATGAGCCCCATTTTACACACACCCTCTATGATACTTTTTTTCTTTTCGGTCGTCATAATAACAAGGACCATTTATAGATCGCGGCCCCAAAGTTTCACACGCCAGCATGATAAAATACCACTGATACAGATTTTTTAAATTCATCTTCACGTGTAAATTTTTTTACATAATTGCGGATAACTGAAAACCGTGCTCATTGGAGCTATGGTAGTTTATATGAATATTTTTAGAATTTTACGTAGAATTTGAAAATGCAGCAATATATGGGGTGTTCTATTTAAAATAACAAAGTGAGTTGCTGCCAGGGACCTATGGAACAGCCTGTATATTTAAAAATAATTTTAGGTTATGAAACATTTGTTTTCCAAGAATTCATATCTGACCCTTTTTGTCCTATCTTGAATAATTTCGGCGCTATCGAACAATTACAGAGTGGTGGCGGACCCTGTATTGTTATATCAGTTTTTCTCGTTGTATTTGTGCTATTTCGGTCTGGTTTTCATTTACGAATAAAACTCTATTCACATCATAATGTTTTGCAAGGTATTTCGCTACTTTTCGAAAATTGGAAGGAACAAAATTATTTTACACATTAATGTAACCAACCAAACCAAACCAAAGAAACCAAACCCAATTCAAACCAAACCAAACCAAACCAACCCAACCCAAACCAACCTGCCCTAACAAATCAAGGTGGAAATAAGTAAAAACTAAACAACAAAAACAAAACATTTATGTTCGAATAATTGGTAGAGTTCTGCATCCTTCTCTCACAACCAAACTATGAGTGTTTCCTCCAGAAAATGTGTCATAGTCTGTTCCTCTCCTTTATGGATAGTTTCTGTTGGTTTCTCTGGTTTTAGATCCACAAAAAAATCAGAATTATAGCAGAAGAAGAAATAGACGAAGACTATGTCTATATCAAAAACTAATTAAGTTCGGGAAACCGGTTTATCTGCATCGTAAAATATCTTACAGAGGTGATGTACATAATCTAAATATAAGATTTAAAGGTACTCTAACTCCTGTTCACGATACATCTTTATTGGAGCGATCGTTTACGTATCAAATCTCTAAAGTATACAATAGCCTCCCATCGACTATTAAGAGTGTCTGCCAACAAATGTGTTCAAACATAAATTACGTCAATCATTGTATTGTACGCAGTGTCTACAAGGTATAACCACAATACTGTACTTTGTATTAAGCATCTCTATTATCTTGTATTTTGTTCACTAATTAATTTTTTTTATTTTTATTTATTTTTCGCGGTCTTGGTGGAAGATCAGGGGCAGCTACATGTTGCGCCTTGAACCAACGCCTCGTGTTTTCCCCAAGAAATTATTTACTCTGTTTATCTGTTTTGTAATATGTTATGTTATTGAGATGTTTGGTGGAAATAAAGACATTTATTATTATTATTATTATTATTATTATTATTAAAAAATAATCAAAATTGAATTCCAAAAGGTCACTACAGATGAAAACTAATAGAAATAGGCTAGGACGGAACACAAACTAAACGAGAGGGAAAATTAGGACAGCACTGCACAATATCTCCCAAAAACTGAAACGAAATTCAGATTCAAAAGGAGAAGATTACAGAAAGGGGAGGGGAAGAATACAGATACAAGTAAAAAAAATAAATGGAAGAAAATGAATAAATGGAATAAATCAACACAAGCATCCACTGTGCATGAAAAAAACTTACTTGGCTTGCTTCATAATTTGATTATGGATAGAGGAAATATATTTCTATATTTCCTCTATCTGTCTATCTACTCCCCACCCTGTCACGTGAAAGTTGAAGGAGAAGGTATCAGATATAAGAGCACCTAGCAGTTTGGGGGCCTGGTAAAGGGAGAATATATAAACGAAAAAATACTGGCAGTAATCATAAAAATTATTATAAAAGAAAAATGTACCATGGTGATGGATTAAGATAAAGCCTTACTGTAATGCACCAAAAACTCTCAAATATCTCTAAAGACGAAGATTGAGCTAGCGAACGATAATTATTTGTTTTATTCAATTGTAATTAAATAAATTTTTTCGCAGCACTTGAACTGTACTAAGTATTTCTTTTTAAGTTTTTTTTTGTCTAATTTACTAATTATACATCCAACTATTTCTATACTTTCCCCTTTCTACAGGTTTCCAAATAAGCCCGAATAAAAATTAAATATACTCGATCGCCTTCTTTCATGAACAAGTTAATTTAGAGCATTTTCAACAACTTCAAAATGAGGCGAATAATATTTGACGGCATCAAGGCAAGTAACCAATCGTTGAACGCTGAATTGTTATGATAATATACAAGAAACAGGAAAAATACAACCTAGAGTACTGGTAATGGAGTCCATGGTACATTAAAAAAACAATATAAAATATCTCGGACAAACATACTATATAATATGAAGACGAAGAAACACCAATCCAATCTTCATAATCAGACAATCCATTGAGAACAGTATATCTAGGAACAACGAGATCCACATTTGCTTCGTATATCTAGAAACAACCTTTGACAAAATCACAAGAGAAGATTTATGTAAAGCCTTAACAAGGAATGTGGTTGAGGATATGAAAAGGTAATGTTTTTCATGTATTATGACGTCTTCCCTTCATATGGGTTTTTACAAAAATCTTTTCTGACAATCACAACAAGTCACACGTATCTTGTTAAGATCGCAGCTCAAACCTCAACAGTGATATACGGTTTATTATAGCCAAACACATATTTCGTTACATTACGAGCATTGATACAATTCATCATGAATTTCAGCAAACTGAAAGCTAGAATAAATAAAAAATGTGTCTAAAACAAAATAAGGTTTTTTTTTAATAAAACTAATATTGTGAGATTTCACAAACAAAAAGACGTAAACGGCGCCGTAATTTATACGAAACACTTAAGAGTTAATGAACGCAAGATAAAATCAATTAAGCACATTAACATCAGTTAGAGAATGGCATGTGTTCAATGCTAAGTCATTTTAAGATCAAACATGCGGTTAGTCGCTGGTGCAATGTGTCCGTGCATCATCGCGATTGCTACACTCAATTATTTATTACATAACGTCCTCGCCTCTTTAGTGGATGATTTAAACGCACACGGCATCGTTCACGTCCACCCTCGAATCTCGGAATCGATTTACCGCCGACGGAGAGATTTAAACCGAAATCTCTACTACGAAGAAGACACCAAATTGAAAATCGTCGAACTAGAAGACTGGATTATCGACTTGGACACCGACCACGTCCTGCTGGCGAACTTCGACAGCGAGTGGATTTTCGACGATCGCTCGGTGAAGGAATGCGTGAAAACGTGCAATTACAAAACGGGGAGAGTGCGCGGCCACGATTCGAACTCCTCTGCCGCCGTCACGATATGCGGCTCGCAGATAACGGGGTTCATCAATTCGGAATTTGGGTCTTACTTTGTCGAACCGATCGGCGGTGACTCGAAACTGCACGCGATATATGAAAGCTCGCGAAGACGCAAGCGGTCCGAGGTCGTGTTTCAGCGAGAGTGGAAGTACTTTAACATGACGGGGGACACGATCGACATCGGAAGTGACAATAAAGTTGCCGCACCGGAAATTAGTGGAAACGGAGCACGCGACGATTTAGTTCCGGGTTCGAATGTAACATTGTGGAGGAGAGAAGATGGCTATTCTGAGGACGTTGGATATTTCATTGATTCCGCTTGGGAATCCATGGTGACACGTAAGTATAACGCATGCAGTAATTAAATGTCTACAATGTGGTAGCGTTTATTCCAAAAGGAATAAACAAAACAAGTGTTAAAAAAAATTGCCAAGGAATTTAACGTCAAACAAGATATTTTTGGATGTGATAACTAATTTATGTTTCTCCCATACTTTTACAGCGTAACCTTTCGTTACTTGCTCTAAATCATTCATTCGAACCCATTTTTGAATAATTATGTGCGTTTTTTGTACTAGACAACTTTATCATCAGTCCATTAATCCAGCAGTAAAGTGGACAAATATATAAAACTCGTATGTGAAACTACACTTTACATGCTAATTAAATAAAAATATTTAAAAGGAATCCCAAACCTTATGTTGTGTTTGGTAACTTCGTTGCAATAATTTGGTTGGTTCTCTAAATTATTCCAAATTGTAGCATAAGCCATTGCAGCATTGTAGCATTCTATTGAACCATATCCATATGGTTCAATACAATGATATTGGAATGGTCTTTACCATAATTACATTAAAGAATTTAGGGGTTACAAATATATTTAAAACTTAATACCACTTAAGTATACTTATTGTTATTAAGAAACTTAAAACGCCTTTTTAATATTTACACAAAGTATCTGTATTGTGATTGGAAGTTTATTTCTCCGCCACCGTGTATGTCAGATTGTGCACAGAGACAGGATAGACTAACCTAACAGAAAAGTTAATATTTTAACTATTTTCCTTCTTTGTTCCATGTTTAACCAATCATTAGCTTCTCTTCCTATAATCTTCCTTATAAGGTGTACATTCGTTTCCGAAATCCTCAACTGCTTTGGTGTTGTCCTCATTAGATGAGAGATTCAAAACAATTTCCTGAAAAGTCGTAGTGGAAGAAGAAGATCGCCAACGTTTTATTTCATATGGTTTTAGTAATTTTCTCAGTATTACCTTACTTATATGTAGCCCCAAATCTTTCGTTGTGTTTGGTAACTTATTCATAACAATAATTTCAGAACCAACCCTATGTATCTATTCGAAGCTTGGCATAGGTTACATTTAGGTTCGTTCTTCAAATCGTATAAGAAAAGTGTATGAGTTACGATGGCCCAAGTCAGCTCCAATGTTCAATTTGAACCTCGTTTATGTTGAAATTATATTTTTCTTTCAATCTGAGTAGGTCCTCTAAATTATTCCAAATTATTGTAGCATAATACAATTTCATTGAATTACAACCATATGGAGTTCAAGAAACTCTTGACCATCATTTTATTGCCCATATCTGAAAAAGCCACTTTGCGTACTGAGTTTTTGAAAAAAACATAAATTATTTTGGAAGTCCAGTTTGTTTGATGAATTTATTAAGAATGTGCTTTCTTATTTAGGCATAGGCATAAGTCAGTCATTTCTTTTTCAGCCAACTCCTTTTAATCCCATATATGTAGGGTAGGTGGCGAAGGGATCATATTTTTGAAAATAGGGGATACAAAATATATTTATAACTTAACCACTTAAGTATACCATACATCTTTCTAATATTTTAAAGTGATTTGCAAAAGTTCATGTCTCCCTCGCAGTATAGTGGGATGAAGTAAACAGGGAGGAAAGTTGGTATTTTAACTACCCTTATTCTTTGTACCATGCTTATCATTTGATGAGTCATTCAAAATAATTTCCTCATTACACGTGGTCGAAGAAGAAGCTTGCCTAAGTTCTGGAGTAGATTTCCTTCTTAATTTTATATTAATTTGCACAATATTAACACCTTGGAGCTTTTTGTTCTTTTTTGTGAAGCTCTCTTCTTTTGATTAGATTTTCTGATGTAAGAAGAGTCGCGATATTTGCTTCCCACCTGCGCACGTTTAATGCTGCTGTGGAAGGTTTGGGAAACATTTATTCCAGAAGATTAACCGATGTTTCTTTGTGTATGACTTGTATACTCTGTTCTGAATGTTCCTCCTCTTCATCAAGAGGCATTTTTTGGTTATGAGATGAGGGCTTTGAACAGCCACGCTGTTGAATGAAACCATTCATTCCTGTTTGCACGTAATGCTGAAACAAAACTTCATCCGTGGCAACCTTATTCCAAGATTTTCTCAGAAGTTTTCTAAACTATAGTCTATTAAACGCACGTAAGTACAACAACATAATACAATATTTTATTCAGAAATTCCATCTGCATCATACAACTGAAAAGTGTTACCATGTGAGAAAAATTAAGAGAACCTTTCCGGGCATCTTTCTAGAAAGAAAATTGATTTCGAAGAAAATGTTGATTTTTCTGTCATTCTTATCATGGATTAGGACAGAATACCGTAAACCTTTTGATCCCTTTTTGCTAAGACTACATCGAGTCTAGTGTTTAACTACAAGTCTGTCTCGACGGTGTTATAAATATTGCCGGGGGTTATGCAATTCCGAATTAGTCAGAATATTTTGATACTGCAACTGAACGCCACCACATATTTTCAGACTGCTATGTATCTCTGACTAATAATAAAAGACTGTAACAATTGAATTGCACTTCAAGAAGAATAGTATTTTAAACCTTTATTTTTCGCCTTCATCGTTCTTAAAGTTGTGATCTATTCATAATCTTTCATGTAAATCAAACACATTTTCCCCATGTTCTAGCGAACCATGTTTGTATTTTTATGTATTTTGTATTTTTATGTAATTATGAACCACATTGTTAGGTGAATACACTTAAACTTAAAAGTCGTTGTTTTTCATACAAATTGTTGTGCACTGTTAAGCATTCAATTCTTATTTAAACAATGAGACTACAGCATGTGCTTTTCAAAACTAGTGAATTATTACTCAGTGAACCCATGGTACCTTGGCGCTCTAGAACAATATTTAGACCAAAAATACGACTCTCCTATCAGTCTAGCTATCCGCAAATTACTTTACATGTGCTTCCAAATATTGCGATATTATAACCATTATGAAAGCGTCAGGTGGTGTTGAAGATTTTCAGTAGCTTTCAGTAGCTGAGTCTTCAGGCTATTCCAGAAGCCATTAAAGTCTTCAGTCTAATCATTTTGCCTTTATAATATTTCACCATCGCCTTGGGGATATTGAGCTAAGTCTTATTCAAAGATTAGTTCACCGACTGCTTCAACGTTTCCAGTTCCGCAACGAAACATGTTTTCCACATTGTGGAATATATTCAACTATTGAGCATTAGCTGCATTTGTATTTAATAACAATGATACTTGAACGTGTATGTACTTAGCAGTTTCAAGTTCATATTGAACTACTCCATCCTTAATAAGTGGCGCCTGATAACAGTTGCTTTCCTGTTCACTCAGCCCGATGCAAATCAAGTGTTTGTTTGCGTTACCAAATTCCCGTCTACGGTCCGAAAAAATGATCATCTCACGTGCATTTGTGTAAACAAACTATAGAACAAGCAATATAAACAGGCTAACAGTAAATCGCGAGTATGAACCCCTGCTTGAACATTTTGGATTGAGCTTTTTTTTATTAATTCTTTGTTATTAACAAAGAATTACATCATGGACTACAGTATCCGCCGAATTTATCCAACTTTTTTATTCTCCATTCTCCTCTATCGGTGATCTTCATGTACACTTAAACGTCAGTATGTAACATCATTTAGAATGATCAATCGATATAGTAGTCTTATCCCTTGCACTTGCGTGCCTGCACCCACCCACTACCAACAATTCCATACGCACTTAAAAATATCCCAGTCCATCGTTATATAATAATATAGTAAATAAATCACAAACGCAACAGTTGATTTGTACTTCTTCTCACTGTTCATCATGCCTTCTATTGTGGAAATTTTATATAATAAAAAAAATATCAAATTCACAGCGTTCACATTAATATATAATGTAAAAATCCGAATCCAAAAGTTTACTACCGATGGAAAATCCTATAACAAACTTATAGCATAAAGTGATATTTGCACAAATCCTTGGCTTCAACATATTTCTCAGTAACCGGCAATCAAGAAACCTATTAAGAAACTTTTATTTTTAAGGGCGCAAGAAACTTTCACATCCGGCTTCGTTATCTCCACCCCAATGGTTAGAGATAGCGCTTGCGGTCGATTACACGGTTATTAATTTCCACGGCGAACAAAGAGTGCGCCAGTACGTTCTTTCCTTAATGAACATCGTAAGTAGTATACATAGCAGTGCATATGAAATTTAACCATGATTTATAATCACAAATTAATATCACCGGTATAGTTTAATAATAATGGAAACTTATATTAATAGTTTGCAATGTTATCATTTCAAATTAATCAATTAAATTTCACTTCAAAATATCTATGAATTAATAAATATATAGAGGATGGGTGAAAAATTGTTAGAAAAATACAAATATCCGTACTTAATAATTACATAATTAATAACTTTTTGTAATTATTTTGACGAAATTATATAAATAATTTTAAAAGGGTTATTTTACTCCATTTATTTTGGTATATATATATATGGGTAATTCAATGTAATGGTGTAAAACTATTTTATTCAATAATTGCACTTAGTTACTATTCCTTTCCACACATATTATTAGATCCGTGGTAAACCATAGGTCCGCAGGTGTTAGTACAGTTTTTCACCGCGTTTTAACAATACAGTATTTGAGATTTTGTTTCGAAATTTCTTATACATTTTATTGTAATTTTGTGGATGTTTTTAAAACGAAAGTTATCTGGCTCATTACAAAATCATGTTATAACAATGTAATTTTCTTACTTTTATGTTATTGTTTTTAGATGATAAAAATTATGCAATTGAAATTTAAATGAATTTTTATGGGGGTGTTTTCTTTTGATTTCAAATGATTCGCCACCAATGACTTTTTAAATCGGCGCCTGTCTTCAGGTTCCATTTTTCGCTGTGTATGTTTATTCCAAAATTTTATATTAAAATAAACACAATAATATAATTATTTTATTTTGCATGAAGTTTGATATGTCAAGATTAAAATTTCTTTAAAACAGTTTTTTTACAGATTGTATGTAAATGCATTCATGGAGCCTATCGATTTTCTTATATGTCATTAATAATACCTTCTCCTTATTTACATTTCAACAACTATGTTGTCATCGTCAGAAAATGTAGGTATCTAAGACTAACAAAGTAAACATCAAAATACCAATCAACGCTATAAAATAATAAATTTGAACTTTTAAAAACAAGTTAAATTGTATCTTACAGCAATTCATAAAGTGCTGATCTCGGTATCTGCCCATAATCGCAATTAAGTGATTTAAATCTGTTTTTTAAGTTATCTAAATCAATCTAATTGATTGTTAGAAGATACATTTTTTAACAATTTTAAATTATTTAAACTTATAACATGTCTAGATTCAAATATATGTTGGGCAACACTAGATTTTTCCATTCTATTATGTTTTAGATGAGCCATGTGTTCTTTGTAACGATTTAAAATAGAACGTCTCGTTTGCCCCACATATATTTTATCACATGTACATACGACAAGAAACTCCATAAATTTATGATTTTTGAAACATATCTACTTTGGCATGCCTAAAAGAATTTTCAAACTGTTTAACGAAACGTAAATTACTTTAAAATGTTGATGTTTGAAAATATTACTAAAACCGTTTGTTGAAAAATGGAAAGGGAGCGTAATAAATTTGTTATTATTAAGTTGTAGCTGTTTTAACCAAAAAGATATGCGTATATTTTCGAAGAATATTGTTAACTAAATTCTCAGAGTATCCATTGTAATTTGCTATAAATTTAATAAATATTTTAATTCATTTTCAAATCTAATTAGCAAAATATAGAACACAAATTTCAAGTGAAGGTTTTAAAAATTCTGAAGATATGTCCTAATGAAAAAAGGAGTAAATATAATGGATATGGATTGGTGGATATATCGATAGTTTGCGATAAGTCGTCGAAAAGCTTTTCCAAAGATGAAATGTTCCTACTGAGGGGTTTGAAATATGTTTGCTTATTCAAAACGTACCAATCGATGAAATAATATCAAGTATTGAGTCACTAATTAAAACTTTGGATGGACCTTTTAAAAATTATTAAACAGTTTGTATAATCAAAATTGCAGAAAATTTGTAAATAACTCATAACTCGAATTGAAAATTTTTAAAGTTTATTATCGAAGGATTGTTTGTCATTTTGGACAGATTAGTTTAATTAATAGAGTTGATAATTGCTAGAAGCCCGTATAAATTATTAAATAAAAGTCCATTGCCTGGTATGATTTCAACAACAAAATAGGTCATTAAATCTTCTCCAAGATCACTAACGCCTACAGTTGAATATTGTATCAGTTTCTAATTCTTTCATGCTAAAAATGTATTACTAAAGATACATAAACCTGGTAATATAATGAGCCGTATTGTTTGTAATATTAATTCGCCAACTTATTTCATTTGTGTGGCTTGGGATTTAAGAACTTACCGACCAAATTTAATACTTTTTGAACAAAACTCCGTTTGCCGTTAGAAGTCTGAATCAAAAGAAACTAAGATGAAATCTTAGTTTCTTTTGATATATCCCATTAATGATATCCTACCTTGTTTAATTAATTAAGGAATATATTAATCTTACCTAAAGTATGAATGACAATTATTTCCAAATAGATGGCAAATTTTACCGGCAAACACAAGGTGCAGTTAGGCCTGTTTCCTTCCTTCCCCCTGTATCTCTCCTCCGGTCCTGTTCTCTTTTCTTCTACGCCAATCTCTTTATTTTCTTCATTATTTCTAATCCCTCTCCTGTCGCATCCAAAATCTTTTTCCAGTTTCTTCCCTTTCTTTTCTCCTCCATATTCCATTCTATCTCCTCACACTCTTCTATCCAATGCTTCCACTCATCTTTCCCCCCGTCGCACAACTTACACCTTCTATATTCTTCGTCCATCCAATATTTGTTATTTTTCTCCTCACTTCCGCACTTGAATCTCGCGATCATTCTTTCCTCCATCCCCGATCTCCCCCTTTCAAATATTCCGGTCTACCCCCATATGTACAAATTTCTTTATATCTTCTATTATATGTCGCCTTCCTCTTTCTCCCTTCTCTTCCTTGTGCTTTTACTTGTTTCCATCTTTCCAATATATTTCCCTCCATCTGCTTCCCTTCTCCCATTAACTTTAATGCTTCCTGCCATGGTACTCCTGCTTTTTCGTAAAGGTTCTTCCTATGTCTCTCCCATTTTGATAGTTCTGTTTTTCTTGTTTCCCTTGCCATCATTTCCCTTAACACCATCTTCCCCAGTCTCTCCTCCCCCTCCCTCCACTTCCCCAGCTTATATCTGACTACTCTTCTGCCCGCCTCTATTGCTATCTTTTCCTGTCCTGTCTCCTGTAAGACAACATACTCTGGTGTAGATCGTTCTATTTGTAGTGTCTTTTTCAATTCCCCCTGCCAGCTTTTCTCCAACAATCTCTCCTCCTTCACTCCCCACACTTCGGCCCCGTACATTAGTATGCTTTTTACACACACCCCCCATATTTTCATCCTTTCTCCAAATTTCACATCTCTTTTATTCCACAACTTCTTTACTATCCCTTCTTCCGCTCTTCTCGCTTTCTCTCCTACATATTTCATGTGTCCGTTCCAATTATTCCAGCTCGTCCATGCCGTTCCTCGATTTCTTCACCTTTCCATTGCATCTTCATCTGCTTTCCTTTCCCCCCACCTTTTCTAAATACCATAATCTTTGTTTTTTCTGTATTTATTTCCATCTTCCTTTTCTCTAGGTATTTCCCCACCCTACTTCCTGCTCCCTTTAATCCTTCCTCCGTCTCTGCCAATACTGCTATGTCATCAGCGAATGCTAATGCCCATAGCCTCTTTTTCCCTATCTTAACACCCCCTTCTTGTCCTCTCCTTAATACCTCTTCCATCTCCGATGTATATATATTATATAATTTCGGGCTCAACGGGCACCTCTGTCTCAGTCCTCTGTAGTTTTGAACTTTCCCGTTGTCCAACTGCCAATTCTCACCTCACACCATGTTTCTTCGTACAGTTCTTCCGCCTTCTTCCTTAGCCCTGCTGATATTCCCACTCTTTCCATCGTCTTCCCCAATATCTCCCTATCCACCATGTCGAAAGCTGCTCTTAGATCCATGAACATTACATACATCTTCCCTCTTTTCTTTGTAATTTCCCTCTCTACTAAGTAGTTTAATATGTATATATTATCTCTTGTTCCCCTGCCCTTCCTAAACCCCGCCAGCCCTTCTGGTAAAATCCCTATTCTCTTAGTAAACTCCTCCACACTTCTTCTGGAGCCTGTATCCATCCGTTGCTATCTACTCCATCTTCTCCTGGTGCCTTCCCCTTCGTTAGCTTATTCCTGGCTTTCATTATTTCTTCCCATGTAAATTCTTCTCTTTCCTTCTCAATCTTTCCTACCTCTTGACTGTTTCTCTCGTCGCCCTCCTCATCTGTCCCCCCAAGCATCTCCATATAATGCCTTTTCCATTCCTCTAATTCTATCGACTCCCCCCTCGGGCCCCTTTTCCTTTATTTTTTCTCAAAGATCTCCAAATCTCCTTTTCCCCCTGCAGTCCCCTTACCTCTTCTATGTCCCTCTCTTGTTGTTCTCTTTTTTTCTCTCCCATAACTTTTTCTGTTTTCTCTTCTCCTCCCCATATTCCTCCCAACTCTTTTCCCCTTCCCTCGCCTCCCTCAATTTTTTCCTAACCTCCTTTTTCTCTCTTCTGCATTCTTCGTCAAACCATTTGCTTCCCTCTCCTCTTCCTCTCACCTCTTTCGTTATCCCCTTCCCCATTATTTCTAATATCTCTTCTATATTTGATATTTCCTTCCATTCTCTCTTTTTTAATTCCTCTATAAACCTTATTCTTTCCTCCTCCCCCATACATTTCTTAGTCTCTTATCTGTTCTCTTATCTTTCCCTTCCTTCTCTCGCTTGGTTACTCCTTTTCCTATTACTACCTCTAGTGGCATGTGATCTGATTATGTCCTTCCCCCCACCCTAAATTCCTTTAGCTCTTTTTCCATTTGCTCATTTATGACCACGTAATCAATCACCGACCTGCCGCTTGGGCCCACGTAAGTGTATTCCCCTTCTCGATCCCCCCATTTCCCTCCATTTAACTTGCTCCATCTCCCTTCTTACAACCACTCATTTGATACTTTTCCCTCCGCATTTATTATTACGTCTTTTGACTTCCTTTCTTCTCTTCCCTCTCTCCCTCTCCATCCTGCCATTTTTTCCACTATGCCTGTTCTTGCATTCATGTCTCCTCCTATTATCAATCAAAGAATGAAGGGATAGAAGAAGCAGTGATGATAGGAAGGTGCAGTTATGGATAATAGTTTATCTTCATTTATTGCAATTCTTTTCATGATTTTTTTTTGAAATATAGTTCAAAAATGACGATATTTATATTTATTTATTCCTATGGTTTGGATTAGATTTTATATATGTACCCGAATTAAATTCTAAATTTCAATAAATTTCAAATATATCAGAAATTGCAAATTGACATATATAGAAAAGGAACTATGTTAGTAGATTTATTACATCAGATTCTAACCATCGTCTTTCCATTACGCAGATTAGGTTTGAAAATAAAATAAAAATATATCAAATTAATAGCAAATTACAATAGTTACTCTGAGAATATAGTTAACAATATTCGTCGAAATTGTAGGGACAATTTTGAGGGTACTTTTATTTTTAAAAACAGATTTAAGGGATCGCCACCTAATTAATTGCCGTAAAATACCATTTTTATCTTGTTTGTAGAAGGTCATATTTATTTATTATTTGATACATTACAGTTGGTTGCTATTTTGATGTTTATTTTGTTAGACTTAAATATCTACATTTTCTGACGATGACAACATAGTTGAAATTAAAGTGGTTAATGAATTTGTGGATAACGAGAAGGTATTATTAATTGTTGATTGTTGATGGCAAATTTTTCCAGTTTTTTAAGTTTAGACTGTTGGAATGAATTTTCATTTGTACTTCTTCATCAAGATCTAACATGTTCCATACCGAAAGTGTGCAGTCCAACTATCTCAAATACACATACACATATGGAACCTCAAGATATTGTTTGATATCCAAATGGTGTTTAGTCCTATTTTTCATACTTCACCACAAGTACACTGATGTACACTAATGTATATTTTGTAATACCATTGTTTATGAACCTGTTCTATATAATTTTGTATTTAAAACTGAGGCAATATCTTGCATTGCGTTTTGAAATCTTGAGAGCTTTTTATATACTTTACATTTTCTATTTTTATTCTATTTTTATGATACTGGTTCACTTCGATAAACTTTTTTTTGGCTTTTTTACCTTGATGCTTAAAATTATTGTAAGAGCTTACCTAATTTGTTTAAAGCTTATCGGTGGTGAAATATGAAATAACTAACAGGAATTACTATTACACGTTACCAGAAGATATGTACGTTTTATAATAAATGAAACCATAGAAATTTGTTCTAAACTTCCAGCAAAGAAAAAAGATAATTATATTTTTGATTTGATGATTCATTCAACACTATCAATCCCTCGACACACTTTGTACCCATTGACATTTCATACTCACAGTTTTATAACCATTTACAAACGAGCTTTTAAATTATTAGACAATCATCGAAGTGATCCAAGTGAATCAAAATCAAAATCATATATTTTTGTCTTTTAAATTGCAGTAATAGAAAAAGTATAGTATTCAACTCGCAGTAATGACCATTATGCAAACTTCATCTTGAATAAAGATCACTGCTGATTAAATATACACTACTTTATAGTAATATATATATAGTAAAAATAAAATAACGTAAAAATAAGAAAATACAATAAAATTTAAAAAAGCATAATATGTAACATAGTTGCTATATGTTTATAAACTACAACAATACAAAATGTATTTACCATAAATCAAAACAGAAAAAGCCTAATAAATATAAATATTCGAATAAGCAAAATGCAATAAATCCCTGTTCAAGCGCTAACGTAATTTTTGTAATTATAAAAACAATAACAAAAATTGCAAACTTACATATATTGTTATTTTTTCTAATGAACCAGATATGTGTCAGTTAAAAGAACATTCTTAAAATGTAATTAACACACGTCTATAATAAAATTAATTACTTCAAAATATTCGATATAAATATAAAATGTATAACAAAATTAAAAAAAAAATCGAAACAAACCAAAACCTCTAACAAAATCAGAATAGTCCCGATTTGTTACTAACAAAGTGCACATATACAAGTTGAAACCCATGTTTAGCTTAACAAACCATGACATTTTAAGGTGAACGCCATATATCAAGATCCGTCTCTAGATGCAAACCTCCACCTTGTCATAACCCGGCTATTTTTCTACAAAACGCGGAAAGAATCGGTAGTCCGGATAGGAAATTCTAAGCGATCGCTTCAAAAGGCCAACATGTGGAACATGCGTCTGCACATGGCTCTGGCGCCGGGGGAACCCAGACACGACATCGCTGTGTGGTTGACCAGGTCGTATATCGGTGGACCTTCCGGTTACGCCCCTGTTTCGGGGGTGTGCGACGCCAAGCGCAGCTGCTCGTTGATCAGAGACGAAGGCCTGACTAGCGCTTTTATCATCGCACACGAAATAGCTCACATGTAAGTGAAATAGAGTCGCGCGAAACATAGGCTAGAACGTTTCGACCTATGATTACGTAAGTCATCTTCAGTTATGAATAGGTTTAAAAGGGCGAGATTATTAATTGTCCAACATCGATAATTTCAGGTTAGGTCTTTCACACGACGGAGAACAAACGGCGTCAAACACGTGCGGAGGAGACGCGTTCCAAGGTAGCATAATGGCCCCGTTGATCTTGTCGACGTTCCACAATTTTATGTGGTCCGATTGTTCCAGGCGAGAGTACCAACGGACTATTAAGTAAGAAACATGTTTGTTATGGTACGTGCTCATGCAATAATGAAGAGCAAAGTCTGTGACAAGAAAATCTTAAATATTGTATACGCGTATACTAGATTCAAGTGTTACTGTCATATAAAACATCATTGTTCATTCTCCATTGAACTTGAAACGCATGCCTCAACATCCGCCTCATTGCCATACACTTTGAGACGTGCGTCGTTGCATGCGTTCCCTGGTTCTATATTTCATGTTGCTTAATCAGAGACGTTGTTATTCGTATTAAAATTGAATTTGTATTGCAGTAACGTCACATGCTTATCAAACAAACCACCGGGGCTGGGAGAAATCATATTGAACTCCACAGTACAATCTACTTTCAGCATGGACGAACAATGTCGAATGGAATTTGGAGAAGGGTATGGTATATTTTACTATATATCTAAAAGGGGTACAAACTAGACACTTAAGGGGGTTAATATTCGATATGATAAGGATCATTAATATTCTATATGATACATTTATTGTGTAGGGAATATGATTCTTCGTAATTTCAACCCATCAAGGTTAGAAGATGAGTTGGGTTGGGTTCGTAGAGTTATTACGATGAATATACTTGCACTACTCCATATGCAATTCTCTCAATCTTTTCGATATTCCATATTATTTAAATCGTGTTTCACAAGAGAAGAATAACTCTAGAATAACTCATATTTATAATGTGCCCTCCAAATGAAAGAGAAAGAAGTGGTCCTACATATTGTCACCACCCATTATAGATAGGAAACATCATGGCTCTTACAATTTTGAAAGTTCGTTTATAACAGATGTTGCAAAATTTCATTTTCCATATCACGACTTGGAAGCAATATCCAATGATATTGCTTGCTGTTAGTTACTCATCGAAATGTTATTTTATGCGTGGTGGGGCTTTCGGGCATTAGTCCACAGAAGTAAGAAACTTGTTCAACTAAACATTCGGCAACAGGTTGGGAAAGGTGGCCTTGTGGCATGCCCCTCGTCGCCAAACCTAAATCCCCTTGATTTGCAAATGGGGATGCATGTTTTAAGAAATAAAATTAGGAATGCTTAATCTTGTTTGGCAAGTTCCGGGTATTTTTGAACAGTTTATTGCTTTCTTCTCAGTTAAATGCGATCAAAACTATCTTCAATATAAGGTGTTTGGTTACGTATGTTAAAATTATTTTTAAATATTTATTTAATTAAGTATTTCACATCTTCAAAAACTTAAGCGAAATTTACCAGCCGGGATCGTAGAATCCAGTGATCGCACGTGAGAATTATTGGGCTTATAATGAAAGTTGCAAGAAAATAAGTGGGCAACGGGAATCAAATGTTTTTAAAATTTTGTTGCGTAATTTTGCGTAATTTTGCACAGTTGGGTGTGGATTTTTATGTCGATTTATCTGTCATTGCATGTCATTTAATAATTGATAATCCTGACGCAATGGTGAACAATGAGTGGGCAACAAGTTTTTGTTATTAAATCGTAACACAAAAATAATGACAATGTGTCTGAAATTAATTTAAAATACCTCGTTGTACTCCTTTTAATCATGCCATAAAGGAACGTGTTAAAAGTGCACGTAGTGAGTGGGAGGCCATTTCAATAGGAAAGTTTTTAAGAACTTAAGAAGAATGACTTAATAACTAACTTACTACACTGATAATTTCGTTCAATTAAATATAATTACTTTCAGAATTATTAGGACCACCTGTATTTGTATTTGAATTTCAAATGTAATAGTTTCTATTCTATTTTTAACGGCTTGCTCTACGTTTCCTAAATGAGCCATTACATTGTAGAAATCATCCTTTTCAGATCTTCGGCCGATGGCACAAATAGATCCGTAATCCGTTGTATATTTAACATACCGACCTTTTTTACTATTAACATACACCAATTTTCAATTTTAAGAAATGCCAACGTTTGATAAAAAATAAATTAGCAAGAATCGTACGTTATTTTTAGGTTAAATTAAATTGTAATGATAAACGTGAAACAGCAGAAATATTTATTCAATAAACGATAATTATAATAAATATCCGAAATTCTCTATTCACATTCTAAACAATGAGCGAAGCGATGATAAAATGCTTGCACAGTATTTCTTAAGGAGTTGGAACGTTTCCATTACAAGCTGTGAGTACGTATTGAGATTTTGTTATAAATTAGACTTAATACATCCCCAAAAAAAAAAATATCTGGGGATACATCTGGCGAGAAGGGTGGCCAAGCTATGACGCCATATCTAGCGACCACTTATTAAAAAATCGTGTAACAGGTCCCGTGGAATGCGGGGGAAATCAAATAGTAGTCAAGATGTCCGTCGACTAACCATTGTTTAATGCTATTGTAAAAATTCTGTTCTTTTCCAACTAGAAGTTATTTTTACTCATATGAATGTTATTTAGTCTATGGATCATAAATTAATACGCTGATAATTTATGTCTTATGTGAAAAGAACGTACTGTCTGTGTGTACCGTGATATCAAAAATTGCCTTTGTCAAGGGTGGCTCTGTCGCAGCTCCCATCGTACATTTGTGTCAATCATTTTTTGAATGTCAAAATCTGTCAAGTCATTGTGACATTTCCAACAATTACTGAATTTGGGTTTTCTTGTTAATAAAAACACTATTAGTATTTCATTACTTGTAGTTCATTACTATTTTACAGCTGAAACAAGTAGGTAATACATGTTTTAAGTTATTAAGTTAAGTTAGCTTGACAATGACAGAATTATTTCAAAAGAATGATTTAAGCTAAGATAACTGGTTTAAATTCCATGGCAACCTAGGACCAAGATAATTTTTGATATCACAGTAGGGTTGTGATAGATTGAGAATTCGTGTTTATTGTTATTGTTGTGTTAATAATTAAATCTATGAAATTAATTGCCTTCTTTACTTCTATTTCATATGTAGTGTCTATGTTAAATTCGACTGATGTGATTGGTCCTTGTTTCGTCCATGTAATATAGTTGGTTTGATGGGTTCCTGTGTTCTGACGAACAGTTTTCTTGGTTCGATGACGACGCGTTTCGGCGTTTGCCATTTTCAAGTGATGATTCAAGTGAATCAATTATCTAAACGATTCAAGTTTCACTTAAAACTTAATATTAATAAAAAAATCTTGGCAGTAGACGATGACTTAGCAATAAGTAAACACAAAGACAACTAAAATCATAAATACCTAGCAAAAAGCATAATAGAAAGTTGCCAAACCAAGTCTAATATGAGTAATGATGTAAAATACTAAAGTCGATCAAACAAAAAATGGTAGAAAACAATATTATTTTTAAGCTAATAAAGGTACTATTGCAATCCCGGTGACAGAGTCTTTACATAAAGATCATGAGTTCCTCCATAACAACTCATTTGTTAAATTATCAGATCCCACCATAAAATTTCAAAACCCATACGTCCTGCAGTTTCGTATGTAAAAGCCGCTTGTAAATCTTTCTAGACACATAATCACATAATGTTTGAACTTACTACATTGTAACCAAAATTTGGTAATAAAAATTCCTTTGAATTAATTAACAAAATCTCAAGTTTGGAAACCTTATTTCATGTGACGTCACAAATCTGTTCTCTAGTATACCACCCAATGATGTAATAGACTTTAAAACTCGGGGAGAATAACACTAACCCCATCTTAAAAACAGAACTTTTAAACTGTCTAGAAATATATTTAGATCAAAACTATTGTACATTTCAAAACGAATATTACAAACAAACGATAGGAATAGTGATGGGAAACCCTTAAGCCCATTATTAACTCAAATATTTATGAATAATTTAAAGAACAATGGGGTGGGTTTGATTTTGCACGTGATCGTTGGTATGTAACCAATACCTGTCGGAGTCAGAAAAGAATGGTACAGACTGAGCCATTTAAGGGAACCGATGATCTGTGAAAAATATCCGTGTTAAAATTTGTGCATTTTCATTTATTAAATTAAATAAAACTTCACAAAAAATCGTCTTTAAATTTTTTAACGTTCTAAATACAAACGTTTTTGATACATCAAACTCTTCGGCTATTCAATGTACTGAGGGATGTTATGTAATTTTCTCCCACGTAACATAAAATATTCAATCACCTATCACCAATGTCCTTCATCACTTAGCACATTTCGAACATTTATTATAAATGTTATATAATGGTTATCATTACAATTTAATAATGTGTAACAGTTTCTTTTTTAACAAATGTTGGCATCTGTTTCAATGTATTGGCATGTTTCTTATAAAATCTAAGATGAAAAATCACGGTACAACCAAACGTTTGAATTTGAAATCAGTAACGCGGAGTACAAATAGTTGCATACAGTTGCAACTATAAAAGGTACAAACACAACAAGTCAATAAAATACTAATAATGCTAATTTGCTTCAAGTTTACAAATGGTACATGAATTGGTCAATCGACGGAATTTATATGGCCCTTTTTGCTATTTGACTGTATTGTTTTTAACCTGTTGACTTAATTGTAATTAATGAATAAATAAAGAAGCTTTGAATTAAACAAAATCCTTTCCATACCCCAACATTTTAATGAACGAAAATGACTTAGTTACAAAATGAAACAAAATTGGACGTACATACACATCACCTCTTTGCCTGACTGAACAAACACGACTTACATTATTTTTTTGCTAATGCAATGAAAAATTTCCAAATATTTCTCAGTATAAGGTTGTTGGGGCTATGCATCTTGTTGTCGACATTTTAGTATATATGTGTCAAATATTTAAATCCAGTTGTTTCAATTTACGTTTGATGCTATATGATACAAGCCAATTTTTTTAATTGGCATAAAATTCGTTTAATATGAATAATAATAATTAGCCCACAATTACCCTTAATTAGTTTGCATGTTCCTGTTCATTTTTAATAAACGCAGTGATATCCTTCAACAAATAAGAATGGGTTAGAAACTACTCACATATAACCTTTTACAAAAACGAGGTTGCTCGATGATCCAAAGTGAAAAATTATTTAATAGTAAAGTATTAATTAATTTCTCATGGCATCCAAAGCACTAACATAATTGACATTACCAACTTAATCTGCAATTTCTTTTTAATACACCTCATATCTTTATAGTTAACGTTAATGTGCTTAAAAGCAACTATGTAATTTTTAACATTATTTATACAATTTGTAAACATGTAAAGCCTATTTTGAAGTCAAGTAGATTGGCATGTCCTCATCATCTCTATGATGAAGTCACGAGTCAAGAATTACGATGAAAATCTCATCGTTCTTTAAGGCTTGGGGGAATTTAGAGCTTGATGCTAATAAGGAGATCACAAGGAATGGGACACATAATAAATAAATGGGGTTAAATATTGTCCTTGGCCCGATAATAAAGCTCACAAGAAACTTATCCAGACATCATTTAATGTAATTTTTAGATATTCAATGTGTAGAACATTCGATATAATTGAAGCGTGTACGCATCTGTGGTGCGGACATGAAAAATCACCGTTGGTTTGTAAGACGAAAAAAGGGCCTCCTTTGGAAGGGACAGAATGTGGATTTGACAAGGTAAGAGACAAAATTTCCAAATTTCCTAAACCAATGACGCATATACACACATAAATACAGTACAAAATCTAACAGAACCACTTACGCTGCTTTATTCAAGCATACCAAAAACACAGGACACATTTTTGATTTCGATCATCAAAATTCTTACCAAAGAGACATACAAGAAGACGCCAACGCTATAAATTTTAAAACTGACACTCTCAATTTAAGCAAAATTTATAATAATTTATTATTGTGATCCGGCATCTTTCTAGATTGATTTTTTTTCGTTTTGTTTTATTTATTAATTTAATTTTAGTTTTATTTTATATTATTTGGCCAATGTTGAAATTAATTTTTCACATAGCTTTAGTTTGAACATTGATCAAATTACTAACTGATATTTAAGAGACCATTACTGCACTCATTATAGAGCCGATCTTTAAGGTTGTGTGGTGTAAGTTTTGAACTGTGTTTTTTAATGGGTCCGACCAATATTGAATTCATTTTAAATCAATTTTAGAGATTTGCTTTGTGTATTACATTTTTTTATAAACTTACAATGAATTGAACATCTAGTAGATTCTAGTTAATAGTTTTCTTATCTAGACTTTTCACTATGGGAATTTTGTGGCTTCAATATTAATTTCTAATATAGATTTTTATTAATATTGAATTAATATTGCGACAAAATTTCAAGTGTCCAATATTTGATTCATTACAATTACTATTGCATTTGAGGGTTAATTTATTTAGTATACACCTGTGTACAGGCTTTAGTGCCAAAACTATTGGAGTCATAATATATTATTTGATAGTAGTGAAATACTGTGTGCTACGCAGATAACAGACTTCCAATAAGCGATCCAAAGCCTGCTCGTTAAAGCCGCTTTAATTATTTGAATAAGAAAAATAACAAGAGCAAGTAACGGTTTTATGCAAAACAGTCAAAGGTCGCACGAAGTCGACGACTAACTTTACTCGAACGAAATATTGAATTATGTATTTAGTATAAAGTTCGTATTTACAAACGTTGAATGATCAAAAACTGGTGACGTAAGACGCTTCCACTATATATGAAATCGACTTACCCTTTGGTTACTGGAACTTCGTCGGCGCCAGATCGGGCTTTCCATCACCATTACACACTTAAACACCAAGTTCGCAAATTATACACCGTTTCACTCCGAATAATTTGTTTTAAAAATATTTAAGAAGTATGGGGAGTGAAAGAGGAGAGCAAGATGGAGAGAATGATGCAGGGGGCGTTAAAGAGGGCACTACAGCTTGAATGATCCACGCCAGAATATATAGTGCTGCAGGAAACAGTATTGGAAACGATGGCGGTGGAGGCGGGAAGGGGAGTAGTGCGATATGAAGAAAGGATGTGGGGATGGGGAGAGCAGAGGTTAGGGAAAATGATATTAATGGAGTTACAGAAGAGAGGAGAAAAGAGAACAGGACTATCAACATGGGAAGAAAACAGATTGAGGTTATATGAGAAGCCAGGGCTATCGACGTGGGAAGTACAAAGGAGGATAGAGGACGGAGAAGGAGTGGAGAGAGAAATGGTGGAAAGATGGAAGCAGGTGGACGCGCAGGAAAGAGAAGGGAAAATGAGGAGAGCGCAATATAATGAAAGATACAAGGAGATATGTATATATAGAGGCAGGCCGAAATATTTGAGAGGGGAGAGAACAGGCAGAGTAGAAAAAATTATTGCACGGTTTAGGTGCGGGAGTGAGGAAAAAGGAAACAAATACTGGATGGATGAGACATGAGTATAGAAGGTGTGTATTCTGCGAGAAGGGGTTGGATGTATGGAGGCATTGGATGGATGACTGTGTGGGGTAGAATGGAGTGAGGAAGAGAAAAATAAAGGAAGGGAATGGAAAAAGTGTGTAGACGAGAATGGAGAAGGAGTGGAACTTCTGACAAAAATAAAGGAGCGCAAGAGAGAAAAGGAAGGAGCACGGAAGAACGTGGAGGGATTGGGGCAAGAGGAAAGATAGGATTCATTTATTTATTTGAATATATTATTGAAATTTAGTTGATTACTTGGGATATATTATGGTTTTATACAAAGGTTGTAAAGAAATTAGGATGCCAATAAAGGTTGCTTCGCGTCGGCCAAAGTGACTGCGATTGTTTGCCGTAAGCGTCTGTGGCGCGGCTAACTTGGATTTCTTTTTGCTGCAAAGCAAAAAATTTTATCGCTGACTAATACGGGTTTACATACATTGCATAATTATGTATGTTGTTCCGTATAGAAATTTTTTGCATCTCTTTTATAGGCAACGACACAAATCTCTCTTATCATAATAGTTAATAAATCTTGAATTCACAGTAGTTTGCAAATATCATATATACACACATAAAATATATAATAATGCTGTGACGTATGTTTCGCTACAATGTAGCATTTTCAATATTTTTTTATTAAATTCCACTATTAACCTTTTTTCTCGGATTAATGGGCATACTTAATGTAATGCCATATATTAGAAAAAATATCAATGGTATAGTGGATTAAAACTGTATAATGGCATGCTGGACGAGTAGTACTATCCAACTAAAAAATATTTAATTGCATACCTTGTAACTAGGCATTATCTCAAAAAGAGTTACTCGTTAGTTCCAGCAGCAGAAAAGAGTATAAGTAACTAACTAGAAGTAAAATTCGTAGGCAATGCAGGTAATAGATATTCATCGTGTACACTGAGACAAATAAGGAACCGGGCAGCCTTCATACGCATAGGAAACACTCTCTCCTAGAATAATGTATTCTGTGCGCATTAGTCACACATTAATTATCAGTCCACTATTAAACGCCTTCTAGACAGTACATGTATATAGATATATGCTTTATTAAAAAAATCCAGAAGGTTAAAAGATTTTCAGCGAATCATTATTCAAATCATACTAGTTGTTGTCCACTACTATTTATTCGCGATAAGATGGTGCCTTTTAATTTAATTTAAGTCCTTTTTAATATCGTTTGGCAGGTACCAGCACTTATCTTCTTTCGTGTCTCAGTTGACGCAGTCATGTTATATCTCCGTCTTTGTCAACTACTTCTACTTCTGTGCAAAACATAAAATATTTATCATCGATGCATATTTTCAAGATGGTGTTGCTGCAGACGAGAAGTAGAACATAATGACATATATATATATATATATATATATATATAAGTATATATATATATATATATATATATATATATATACACGAAAGATGGTCTAATCTTACACCTCAATGGTGTAGTGAACATTAATTAAAACAGGTCCATGAAGACTACATGTAAAGGTATTTCAACAACTAAGGTTCTTGGTAATCGCTACTGACGAAGGGTAATAACCCAGAAACAATATTGTCTAGCGATCCACCAGTTAGTCTTCATGGACCTGTTTTAATTAATGTTCACTACACCATTGAGGTGTAAGATTAGACCATCTTTCGTGTAAATTTTACATTTTTCTGTCATATTTGACAAGACACATTTTCAATTTGAATTGTTTTTGAACTTAATTGCAGCAATCCTTTTATATGTTGACACTGGACATTTGACAGTCGTCTTGTTTACTCGCCGCGAGGTGTTAGACAAGGTATCGTCTTGTCAGTGTTCTGTTGTCAGTGGTTCATTAGGAGTGATTGGCTCGCGCCAAGAAGTTTTGATGGCCACTACATGTAAAGGTATTTCAACAACTAAGGTTCTTGGTAATCGCTACTGACGAAGGGTAATAACCCAGAAACAATATTGTCTAGCGATCCACCAGTTAGTCTTCATGGACCTGTTTTAATTAATGTTCACTACACCATTGAGGTGTAAGATTAGACCATCTTTCGTGTAAATTTTACATTTTTCTGTCATATTTGACAAGACACATTTTCAATATATATATATAGCTCATTATCTTTCGTTTTTCGTTCCTTACTACATCAAATTAGCTCATGGAAACCATTCCAGCAAACTATTGCCCGTATTCAAGAAGGCAAGCGTGAGTGCTGTAATAACACTCATGATCTGCAACAACACCATTTTGAAAATATGCCTCGATGATAAATATTTTATGTTCCTTAGTGAAAGCCATAACTTATCATCTTACATTCTCTGCCAGTTGGCAGATGTCAGAAATAGTTTTTTTTTAAATCAAGGTTTTTTTAAATTTACAATAAGGTTAAATATAAGTTTCAACAAAATCTTAATTGGCCGCAGTTGCCCTCGACAACTCAGTCTATGACTTCCTGAAGGTTAATCATAGACAATTTCTCGTGAAGAGTTTCACCCAAACATTTCATACTTTCCAGTATTATCCCATCACAGAAGCCGCTTTTCTCAATATATTGCTGGACTGGTGTATCGATCACATGTCTGTTCCTTCCGATCTTTCTTCACTTCCTCTAACCATCTCTCTCTGGGTCTTCCTCTATTAAGATTTTCTATCCAATCTATCTCCACCCATCCCAGCCATGTGTCCCAGACTCTTTGCATTTCACGACTTGGAGACAATGCTTGGTACTTTGTATTTCTCAGGAAAAATCAATTAGAACAACAATTAAAACAAATGAAAGAATCGTACAAGAATAAAGAAATAAAAAACTTCTATCAGCAAGTGAAAAAACACGAAGGTCAATACTCAAGAAGATCCCATTGCCTGACAAACAAAAAATGGCTATTAGTAGGTGATACAGAGAGTAAACTCAACCGATTTGTGCAGTATCTCTCAGAAGTGTCTAATAAGACTGAGTCAGAAGGAAATACAGAAAGGAAACAAATTGTAAGTGCACCCACAAACATGAAGTAGAAGAATGTATACAATAACAAGACTGCAGGAGAATATAACATACCAGTGCAAATTTTTAAACAAGGGGGTAGTTAAGGTTTGGGAAGAAGTATAGAATAAAGTACTAATAGTACCCATCCATAATAAAGGCTCAAAGAAACTATAACTACAGGGGAATTGCACTGCTCGATGTGACGTATAAGATAGAATAGAGAAATATCATAACGAGCTAGTGGGAGAATATCAAGAAGGATATAGTACAGATGGCGAGGACAACGAAATAAATAATAGAACTTTTAGGCTGAAAAAAAGCGAGAGGTATGCCCTCTCAATTAAAATGAAAGTAAAACAAAGTATATGGTTATGAAAGATGGTAACAGAGGAGAGTCCATGTCGACTGCTCGGGAAATAGAAAATACTTGATAGAGAAAGTAGAGTAAAGGGGATATCTTGGAGTAATTCTAACATGCAGGGGGGATGAAGAAAAGAAAAATGTTCAAGAACAACCAGCTGGTATTAAATAGTGACAAAACTGCAATCATTAGATTCACTTCAATCAGAAGACCTAAGGAGCGCAAGTGCACTACAGAAAAGTTTCTTTGAGTTTTTCTGGATTGGATTGGATGGACACGGAGAATACATATTGATAGGTTAGGCTCAATATTATCAACTGCGGTGTTCATGCAATTGGAATCTGGTGATCATCCGCTTATTTGCACAAACTGCTGACTGTGCAAAAACAAGCTATTCGAGCTATAGAGGGATGTTTACATGACACTCACTGTAAGTGATGACAGTTCCATGCAACTACATACAACATTCAAAATTTCAGCAAGAATGAACAGAGACACGAATATAAGAGCAGGTCCCGTGATAAGCTGATTTAAAAGCTCCCAAGCTCAACAAATGGGTCTGCACATTTATAATAACTCACCGCCTCACTTAAATCAAATAAGCAGTAGTCAAATAGCATACACTTGAAGAATATTCTTCTTCAACAAGCATTCTACAAGAGTTTTTCGTCCTGTATAATTGCTAGTGTCCTTTTTAAGCATCGATATTGACATAATATATATTACATTAAATACAATTATTATTGTGTATATGATTATATATTGGTAAACTGGTATTGGAATGTTCGAATATTAATTACAATGCCTCCATAAATAATTTGACTTTTTCTCAATTTGGTCCAATTGTTAGTGGTGTGTAAACGGATATTGCGAACCTGTGGACAAACGACGTTTCGGTATGGATCCCGTTTTGCACAATCCACAAGACGGAAAATGGAGCGACTGGGGCCCTTGGGGGCCCTGTTCTCGATCCTGCGGAACCGGAGTCGAATTTAGAATAAGAAAATGTGACAACCCACCGTAAGTAAAGTACATTTTTAAACTTGTACAAGCGTTAATATACATTTAAGGCCACTGTACGGTGGAAATCACTGTTTTGGATTGGCGGAAGAATGGAGAGTTTGCGACAAGGGTTCGTGCCGACAAACACGATCAGACATCAGAGCGCAACAATGTCTCCGACTGCCGAAGTATCTCAACTTTGGGAGCAGTCGAAACGCCAATATGACGTGGTTACCATTCGAGAGCGAAGAACGTAAGTAAATAGATACATTTTAAAATTCGGTGGCGACATTGATTTCGCAGATGCAATGAAATGCAAGCTGATCTGCATCAGCAAAGAAACGAGGGAACTCTACGTCACTGATGACAATTTAATAGACGGTAGCCCCTGTTCGTACGATCGGAGTGAAGATATATGCATTCAGGTGAAGGTTCATGATTTTAATTGACTGCGCCATTTATAGTATATTTTCAGGGGATTTGTCACAAGCTGGGCTGCGACGGAAAGCTATTTTCGTCAAAAAAGCTAGACTACTGTGGAGTGTGCGGCGGAAATAACTCGGACTGTAAGATCGTCAAATCGGTCTACCGCAAGAAATTGAAAAGGGGTACGTAGTTCGTTGAGTCGACGGCAATTTTATCGATTTGTGCGTTTTGATTTTGCAGAGGTCAGCAGACTTACGGTGATACCTCGTCAAGCCAGGCAAATCAAAGTTGAAGCGAATTTCTCGACGACGGATCTCATCGATCCGTCCGTCGCTTTCATGCTCAAAGACAGGAGGAAGCGGAGCTATTCGGTAACCATTCCGAACACGCGCGCGCATACCGAAATCCTAGCCGGGACGAAGTTTTATTATAAGAAATTCGGACGCGAACACAATATTTGGGCGATGGGACCGGTCTTGGCAGAAATGGTAATATTGGTAAGTGTATAATATCTTTGGATACTGACCGAAATTTAGAATACTTCACCAGTAATTGACAAATTATGCGATGATTTGAGAAGTAAAAAATAAGAATAAATATTACTAAATTGATTTACATCGGACCTAAAATTGATACTCATTGTGCCTGTGAATGTGATACTACACCATAACGTTTTGTGGTGAAACATCTCTAGTGACAGCCAGCATTATAAACCAAATTGTATGTAATGAAATCCAGGCACGATTACGCCTGCATGTCATTTCACTCGACATTGAACACACTCCCGTACCAGTTACACACGAGTGCGATTGTTCGAGACATGCATATATTATAAGACACATTTATACGTTTTGATATTTTCAGCTTTTCACCTCAAAAAGTGACGTTGAGCGCGGAGTCGGCGTGTCGTTTAGATCGCAATATTTCATTCATAAGGACACGTCTTTGAGCTCGAGATTCAAGTGGATTTTGGGCGGATGGGGCCCGTGTTCCCGAAGTTGCGGCGGCGGCCGTCGCAGCAAAACGGTTGCTTGTTTCGACGAACAAAGCAAGAAACTCGTACCAAGAAAGTATTGTTCCTTACTAAATAAACCAACCCTATCGTCTGAAAACTGTAACGTGTATAGGTAAGTGTGTAGTCTGACTTACAACATACAGGGGAATTTCATTTATCACGTTCGACCTTAAATTGGATAAATGTTGCCGGAATTAGAAAGCGAATTTAATCTGACTGGTTATGAATTTAGAAGACCACAAAGTTTTTCTAAAAAAAAATTTCGTCACTCTGTTGGAACCGTTTATGAAAATAAGCGACGCGCTCACCAAATGAAATGAACCAAAATTGAGACGAAATCTAAAATGGAACTGTAAAGTTCTCAACAAAATAGGAGCTAAAAATATTTAAAGATTATTTATTTTTAGTTCATACAGATAGAGAATGCCCGCGAACTTATACTATTACTCATATATTCGAATAATAACACGAAACATTGTCTATTTTTAATTTTGTGCCTGCCACTAACCATGTGAAGACATTACAGTACTCCCAGATTGATTCTTGTTTCGAGACACAACTTAATTTACTATACACCTGTATGAAGGGAAAAAGCTCTAAATTGGTTAATGAGATTAGTTTAGAAAACAAAGATTAGGATCAATTATCAAATATGACATAAATATGTATTAAAAAATAAATGAAATAAATCATGTCAGATTACGATTTATTAAGGAGATTGCTTGGTTCCATTCACCTTAAAGATAAATAATTCAAACTATTGCACGTTTATAATATAAAGCTTTTAAATAATAAAGATATCCAATCAAACTGATATTAATATTTTGTATACAGTATATCCCCGGAATGAGTTTACAATAGGTATGATTGACCAAACATTTTCGAATTGGAATTTCGTGTCCTGGAATTCCCCCCTGCTTGGTCTGAAACTTATTTTTAGTATTTTAGAATGCAGCTGCCCTTTTTGCTTTTTCGACGCCGCTGTCGAGATGTCCTCACTTCCATTTCCCTTCTTTTTGGTCTCTCTGAGAATTGATCAGGTTGGAACTTGTTTAACTCATTGATGGCTTCATCTCTTTTAGTACTTAGACCTTGTATATTCCACGTATCTATATTCAGTGTCCTTTTTCGGTTGCCTTGTCGTTTACATTTACTCCGTACATACTCCGAGACTGGGTGCTACGATTTTTCGTAATGAAGTTTTTACCCGGGCTTGGGACCGGCAGTGACAACTGTTAGGCTACTCAATCCACCCTTCAGTTGCCCCAGGCGGAGTTAAACTACTAATTCTTCTTGTAAATAAAATAATACCCAAAAATAATTCAAAATAAGTAATACAAATAGACAAAATTATTTAAAATATTTAGAAAATTTTTCATTAATTCTACAAATTGAGATTTTAAACCATTAAATGAACGACAATTTTGCTGTTGATAATCCCAACGGGTCAATCCAAAACTATTTAAATGTTTTCTAAAAATCAATTTGACCCCAATAGCGGACGATTTTGTCTTTTTATCACAATATTCCGCTTTTAACCGCGAGACGGTTAAAATGCTGTTTTGTATCAATGCATTACTTAATGTTTATATACTCTGCATCCTGCTTGGTGTTATTGATGAGACCATTATTTAATTTCCGTTAAATATCCACCATCACAATTCAATAATTTTTGGCATTGCCCCTTCATCTCTGATAGATTTTCCACTTTTCTTCTTCTATCGTTATATCTTACCACTTTTCTTCTAAATTAATCTAAGTTTGTTTCCATTAGTCTATTATCTCAGAACTCCTTCAACTTCTTTTACCATCATTACCCTTATGTTTTGTGATTTTTGTGATTATACTCTTATTCATTTTGTTTTTCTCGATTGCTGCTATTTCCTTAATGCTTACTTCTTATCCTTTTTGTTGCCTCTCGATTCTACCATCGTAATTTCCCGGTTTTATTTTTTTATATATCCTTCGATCTGAAAACCCGTATTTACTTCTTTTATTATATCTCTGGTATCCAATGCGTACACTATATAATCACTTGCCATCTAGCTTCCCTTTGCTTCACACTTGATTATATGTTTACAATTGTTTATTTTCTTCCCTTCTACTATACATCCATTTCCTGGTCACCCCATTTATTGCAACAGCCGGTAATTATTTTTGTAACTTTTTCCATTTCTACACGATTCCAGAAGTAATATTCTTCTTCTCACATCTTTTACAATCACCTTTAACGAAGGTTTTCTGTTGTTCTACTTGTTCTCGCTTGCTGATATTTATTCCAAGCTTATTTCTTATCCTTTATTTTGTTACGTCTTCGTTCTACAATTTATTTGTTCTCTTACTTTGATCTACGTATTTTCCCATATACTTCCTCAACTCCTCATCAACATGTGGCTAATAATCTATTCTTGCTATTTCATCTATTAATTTTCAGATTTTAGTACTTTCTTTCTTCCTCTAGTCCAAACTCTTTGGTTTCTCTATCCTGAGCTTTGTGGTTAATTAAGTGTCATCCGTATTTACTTCCGCTTTTCTTCATACCTTTACTTCTTACCATACTCCATACCATTCATTATGCAGAATTCCAATGATTTCTATCCATCCACATTTCTAGTTTCCTCCCATGTTATCTATATTGTCTCATATTTTCTTTTTTCATGTTCAAACATTATTACTGTATGTTCATTTTTTTGTTTACTCTTTCACTTTTTCACTTCTCTCCTTAAATCTGTATTTATGATATTATATCCATATCTTTTCCTATTTTCTATACTTCTTATTTCTTTTTGAATTAATCTTAATGTTAAGAAATTATCGCCTTATATAAGTAGTTATAGATTACTTAATTTTAATACAAAATTGTATGATTAAAGCTACGACAAAAATATTTTTATTCTTATTCAAAACAAACCTAGAAACAAATTCGCCAAAGCTAATAAAAAATCGGCACCCAATGTAAGAGTAAATTAATAACCATTCACATACAAGTTTCCCTAGTCATATTACATTTTCATTGAAACATTTCAGGAAATATTGCAAATATATATTTCATGGCATTTTAGATCACCGCGGTTGCCGCTTATCCGAGATTCGATTTCGTAAATAATTAAGTATTACTCAGAGTTCTGCTTTCAATTCCCATATCGGCATTACTTAATAACGATTTTCTGGCTTTACTCAATTTTTCACATGACTTGATTTTCTACTAAAATGATAACTGTTGATACGTGTTTCCAATAAAATGTATTAGACGTAGATCTGTGCGGCCATATTGGCAGATCGCGTTGTAGTGAAACTCCGTCTAGTGAGGTGTTCGTTGTGTACAGTTGTGTAAATCTCCGATCATCTGCAAAATGTCCGAGAGGGAGGATAACGTGTACAAGGCAAAATTGGCCGAGCAAGCCGAACGCTACGATGAAATGGTGGAGGCTATGAAGAAGGTGGCGAAGTTGGACGTGGAGCTGACGGTGGAGGAGCGCAATTTACTCTCGGTGGCGTACAAGAACGTCATCGGCGCGCGACGCGCCTCCTGGAGGATAATCTCGTCGATCGAGCAGAAGGAGGAGAGCAAGGGTGCCGACGACAAGCTGCGTGACATCCTGAGCGTGCTGGACAAGCATCTGATACCGGCGGCTTCCACTGGCGAATCGAAGGTCTTCTATTACAAGATGAAGGGCGATTACCATCGGTATCTGGCGGAGTTTGCGACGGGAAATGACCGCAAGGACGCAGCTGAACATTCCCTGGTGGCGTACATACAAGTCGGCGAGCGACATTGCGATGACCGAGCTGCCTCCGACGCACCCGATACGTTTGGTCCTGGCGCTGAATTTCTCCGTTTTCTACTACGAGATCCTGAACAGTCCGGACAGGGCGTGCCGATTGGCGAAGGCCGCTTTTGATGATGCGATAGCCGAATTGGACACGCTCTCCGAGGAGAGTTACAAGGGCAGCACGTTAATCATGCAACTTCTTCGGGATAACCTCACGCTCTGGACCAGCGACATGCAGGACGATGGCGAGGCGGAACCCAAGGAGCAGTTGCAAGATGTCGAAGATCAAGACGTCTCATAACTTACATAGATTGTAAAACAATCGATATTACTTTAGTAATATCGAACCAAAATACATGTTTTGAAAACAACAGTACGCAAATATAGAGTGAAAAGAAGCAACAATAGGAAACACTATAGGTGAACAAAGAGGAAAAATAGTGCATATTTTTTGCAATTTTTCATTTATTTATTCTTGTAGAAATGCATACTGGTATAAGCTCATTTACATATTTCATATGCTTATTAATAATACTGTACATAGAATACAAATATACGCACTATACCTCCGCCGTAATTTTTATGGGGTGAAAGGTGCGATATAAAAAAGAAATCTTCGTATGGTGGGTATGTCTTGCTGACAGTAGCCTTGCTCTTGAATTAGAGGATGCACCCTCAGATTTGCAACAACCCTAGTGAATAATTACTGCAAGTAGCTTGCCATTTTTCAGTTTTTAGTCTGCTACCATTAACAAACTTTTGAGAAAAAAGATTCACTGCTTTTACATTTTTTCACATTTCGTCCAAATTTCATGATTATTCATCTGATTTTGTTCTGAAAGATTTGTAGTTTTTTATATGTTCATATATGTATATGGTTTTGTACACTAGTAGTTTAATTTGCATATTTAGATTAATAATTTTTGCCAGGAGGAAGTATAAGTATTTGATTAGTGACGTAGCTTTGCGGATTGTTTCTTGTATATGCTGTCTGTAATTATGGTTGCTCTTCAGTATTACACCGATGTATTTTGACGATGATGGTATTGTAATTTTGGGTTTGGTAAGTTAAAATGTCTTCCTTTTTTTTGGTGGTGACAGATTTCGATTGGTTGGGTTGATTTTTATCTTCCATTTTATGTAGTATTTTTGTAGTTGTATGTACATTTGTACTTTTCAATGTTCTATAATTTCGCTGAACAAGTCTCCGTAAATCGCTGTATCATCGGCAAACAGTGCTAGTTTGGTTTGTGGTGTTTTTGGTAAATCTGATATGAAGATGTTGAATAGGTGTAGTCCTAATATTGAACCTTGTGGTACTCCTGCCTCCAGGATTGTGGATAATATTTTAGTTGAAGTATGACATTTATTATGTATATTAATTCGACTATTGCTTTTTTGAGAAAGTGTTTTATCAGTATGTTTTTTACGTCATCTTTACCTGGCGTTGTCATATTATGTTGCTTCCGTCATTTTAACTGTTATGTGTTGTGTTTCCTTATGTGAATCAATAGAACACATTCACTATTCTCTTAATTTTTTCTTGTTCTTTGCCAGTTAATTTAACAACCTCAAGACTACAAACTGGTGATTTTTATTTTTGAGGTGCAATTTGCCCTTCCATTATGCTTTGCCAACACCTGCCAATATTTTTTAAAGTGTATATAATTTTCAATATTATTTTCGGTATTATCTGGCGCTAAGCCCTTCAGTTTGCAATTATTGCAAATAAACGAACACATATTTTTGTGTTAAAAGATTAAAATTACTATCTTTCACTGTTCGTTGAAACACATCAGTTTTGTTTACGCTTTTTTTTAGTTAATTCCTTAATTACCTTAATATGTAGTATTAAATCTTCTTTGCCACGTACATCAGTTTTTGCGTCACTAGAGTCTTAATGAGACATAGACACTTAATACGTTTGTTTGTACTGTTTCATTTTATTACACCGCGAATTCACAAGATTAATTTTAAGTGTTTGTACTCGTCGACGGTTGTTGATTTTTGCTTTTGATTGATTAGTTATCTGACAGTAATTTGGAAACTTAATCCGTTGTGGACGATCGATATTGATCGGTCGTGTGCGATCGACAAGCTGGCTGATACCCGAGTATCTCTCATCAAACCTTTCACAATCATTGAATTCAAAGTTAACCCAAAATTCCGCTAAAATATACGTCAAATAATTAACTAAAATATTCATTAGAAAAATTTACGCAGTTCCTTTGTGTTCTTGTAATACAATTCAATGGTAATCTTAATGTACAGTACAAGGTATTATAAATATTATAATAGTTCACCGAACAATGAGAATAAGAAAAAACCGAAAGGGAAATTATTAAACCAGAAAATAAAATACTTCTGGACATTTAACACTTCTGGACAAGAAGGCTCAATAAAGAGATTCACCTGAAATTAATTGTTTAATGTTTACTGAAATATATTACACTATATAATTATTTAATAATTAAAGTAAAAGTTATCATTTTGCATTGCAAGCTTCTATGTACTCACTTTACTATGAAAATGCAGAGGTGTATATAACACAAGTGCACAAGTATACGCCATGGTTACCCAATCGTCTGATCACCTTAAAAATGATTGCTGAAAGTCTGGTATTGCCAGAGATCGTTGTAACCATTTATATAAATGTACAGTCTTAAATGTTGATGTTTTGATGTAAGGTGTGAGAAGGTCCTTCTAAGCTCACTCTGAGTATAAATATGTAAATTTATAATATTTATAATTTAAATCATTGAAAGTGAAAATGGACTTTCAACGAGTGTACTTCCTGTGTTCAGAACCATGAAACTGTTACCTATAAATTGTTCTCATTTGTCTTAGTTGTGAGTTCCACTGGGTACCGGGAAAATGGGAACCATGCTCCTCAACGTGCGGTTCATACGGGATTCAAAGCAGAGAACTTTACTGTTTGCCTCAGTCGGGATCCAATGAAAATGAAACTATACCGGATCCTTGGCTTTTGATGGTATCACCCAGCAAGTGCGGCAATTCCGCGCTTCCGTCAGTTAGGACGTGCAACAGGATTCCTTGCCCATCGTACTGGGAATACGGAGAATGGTCGCAGGTAAAATAAATATATAGATATCGAATGACAGCTTAAGTTGAGAATACATGGCAAATATATTTATCAAAGTAGCATATTTTTCTTTTCGCTAAAGACATGCCCGACAAATTTGAGCGAAACGTCTCCTGATGTCGAAGAGTGTAAACAATTCTATGGGCTGATTCATTTACTTTACTATTAATACTTAAATTAGAACCTGTGCTGATCAAATTTGATGCTTTTAGTGCTCGTCGTCATGTGGATCTGGAACATCAGTCAGGAGTTCACACTGTCCGCCACCAAACGGCGAGTATTTCTTCTCCTGCGGTCCATCGCCACCGAGCCAAAGAAGAATATGCAGAGGTCCATTCACGAGACGTAACAATGCCCTCTGTAAAGGACGAAAGAGAAAACCTTGCAACGGCGATCGCGTCGATAATTGCTCGCTCCCCTATTTAACAAAATACTGTAAACTGGTCGAGTTTCGGCGCATTTGTTGCAAGACCTGCATGGAAGCAAATTTGTTGCAAATTACTCAATAACTGCGCACATCTCTAAGTTAATTTTCGTACATCTGTGTATAATAAATAGTGGTATTAATTTTGTGTATAATTTTAAATGATCCTAAATATAATCAACTCTTCTCCGCTGCAAAAAGGGGAAACTCATTTTTTTATAGATATACTTTTAAAGGGAATATAGAAATAAGTGATTTAATTAATTATTTCGTGACAAATAGTTTTACTATTACATAGGTACTAGAGGAGATCAGTATTTAGCATGCCTGACATAGGCGTTGAGTGACGTTGAATCAATCTGACACATTAAAGTATTAATCATTTGCTGTTACGTTGGTTCAATTGTAGTTTTGTCACTTGTTACCTGTTCAAATAATTTAGAATTTAAGTAGGCAAGTTTAGAGAAATATAAAAATAGAAAAATCAGAGGTCCGTGCAAGTATAAAATTCTTGCAAAAGAAAGGGTTGTCGCCAAAATAAATTCAGACATGGTAGGTGTATTGGGTGAGGGTGCTGTTTCTTACCAAGTGGTGAAAAATGTGTCTCGAGAATTTAAACTGGGAAGACAAACATGTGAACATGCGAAGGGTGCTGGACGACCAGTGACTGTCACTACCCAAGAAAATGTTAATCATATACACGATATGGTAATGACAGATACATGACTGACCATTCGTCGGATAGCCGAAATTAGGAGTTTTTCTTATGGTACTATAGAAAATATTGTAACAAATATTTTGGGGCTAAAAAAGTTGTCTGCAGTTTGGGTCCCACGAATGTTGACACCTGATCAGAAACGTTCTAGAGTATTGCATTCTGAAGTCAGATTGTCAAAGTTTAAAGCAGATCCGGATTAATTTTTTTCTTGATTCGTTACTGTTGATGACACGTGGATTCACCACTTTGATTCTGAGTCGAAGCAACAAAGTATGGAGTGGCATCGCCGAGATTCTCCACCACGCCGCAAATTTATGGCCACAATTTTTTGAGATGTAGATGGAATTTTCATGACTGATTTTTTGGAACGTGAACATACAATAACAGGCTACTATGCAAACTTTATTTCAAGATTGTGTCAAAAAAGACTGGGAATATTGAACAAAGGAATTCTGTTTCATCAAGACAACGCTCCTCTCCACAAAAACCATGTTGCCATGAACGCTATTCTGAATGCAGGATTTGAATTATTTAACAACCCAACCCAACCCAATCCAGACCTGGCCCCTAGTGATTTCTTTTTATTTCCAAAATTAAAAGAATATCTTCCAGGTATTACGACAATAATGAAGTGATAACAGCCATGAATGACTGGTTGTGCAACCGAAAGAATTTTTTTCCAGAGGAATCAAAAGTTTGGATCAAATGCATCGACGTTCAGGGAGATTATGTAGAGAAATAAACGTTTGATATTTCTTCAATTTCTTTCCTTCTGTGTTAGGGACCGAAAATACTGATCTCCCATATATGTCGTGCTTTTGTGCTTCCTAACAATGGGTCGGCTAGTTCAAGTTTATGGTGTAATGGTAAAATCATTTCAAACCATTTCGTCAAATTGGAATAAATGGTGACCTAGCCTTTGCCTAATTACAACTCTGTTGGTTCATGGCAAGTAATTTTTAGCGCCTGCAACATAGGCACCACAATATACGGCCAGTGTGCAGTGTGAAGCTGACATTCATGACGTGTTGACAATCAGCTGCTATGATTTAATACACATTACAACGAGGAATGACTTTTTAATTTTCAAACAAAGATACTTTTGACGCGTTCTCTCTAAATGAAGATGTCTCTCAAGTTACACACTTATCTTTAATTATAAGGTACGTGAATTTGCATTAATTTAACAGGTCATTTATCGACAATTTTAGGTCAAAATAGCAATGCAGTACAATGAATTGCACGAACTCACAACTCTCCTTCGCGAACACGGCGACAAAATACTCGACGCTTCAAGCAAACTTTCCCTATCGACACATTTGCTGCAGAAAATGAACGAATCGTTCATGAACGTCATCGAGCACGACAGCTATTCATCATCGTTTCAAGTATTAGGCAACGGCAGCACCTTATTCGGTCTAGATCTCCAATTATTGTACGATTTTGTGCAGAAAGCATTGGCTTTGAAAATCCTGCACAAGCCAAACATAATAAGCAGCCAAGTGATCGACATCAATGTGTTTCACAATTTAAAACTGTTGGAGGTACATCGATTTAGTTTAAATTTATTGAAGGGATTGAAGAGTTTACGAACGCAGTTGCAATATTTGACGTGCATGCGAAGCGTTAACACGTTGCGCGAAGTTTTGGAAATTTGTGGGGCCGATAACACGCAAGGGTACGTGTGGAGTGAATTGAAAGAGGCGGTTTTTTGCCACAACGGATTAGATAACTTGGACACGAGCCTCGAATTTGTTCCTCAACTGAAATCAATTGATTTGAGCCACAACCGCATACAGGACGTGCAATCTCTAAACTGCCTCTTAAACTTGAAATATTTAAATCTCGGTTTTAATAAAATTGAAAACGTTCCAGCCTTTTCCGGACAGTTGTGCAATACTTTGCAGGTGTTGATATTATGTAACAATTACATAGAAGATATTAAAGAGCTGAGTATATTGATTAAACTGCACGAATTAGATTTAAGTAATAATTGTTTGGTGGAACACGGCTGTTTAGCGCCATTAACGAATCTCACATCTTTGCAAAAGTTACGCCTGAGTGGGAATCCATTGAGTTATCATCCCCAGCACAGGAAAAGAACCGTCAGGTATTTGCATGTTAGTACTTCTACGTGTTTTTTGTTAGACAATTCAATGCTGTCTAAATCTGAATTGCGACTGCTTGGGTCGCTGCATTCTACTTTCGTTGCTCTCGAAAGATCGGCGTCGTTTAATTCGACAACAACTTCGAATACGGTGGTACCGTGTGTGACTCCATTCAATCAAAATTCAGCGAATATAGAAAATGGTACGACTGAAGTTTCATGCAATCAATTGGACGCTCAAGATGTTTCTCAACTTGAGAATGACAATGTTGGGCACGATTTTCGTTGCATGCAAGACAGTGGTTTTGTGGCTGGACCTCGACCGGTCTCGCCATCTGAATGTAGCATAGGTAGTTAAACAATGTTCATACGTTATTTAATTAATGTAATAACGTTTGCAAGCAGTTCATACCTTCACACATTACCTACTTGCACGTTACTAACATTTATTATTTCATTAGAAAGTACTTCACAAGGTACGACGAAGCAAGTAATCGTTGTAGCCGAGATTCACAGTGTTACTAACCTTGAGCCCTGTAAGCTTTTCATCACATCGCGGTACACATTTCGTGACATATTTTGCATCATGGAAAATTTCAGGTTCTGCGACGTCTCTCGATGAAATGAACGAAAAGGTCACATACTGTGAGAGTGACATTGAAGTTTTAAGCAATCCCAGTCAAAGCAGCATTGAAGTGCTATCGAACAGATCGGGTCCCAGGTAACATACTGCTGCCGTTGCAGACAAAACCTAATTCGCCTTTAGAACTTACAGATACGTTCAATCAGCCAGTGCGATTTTAACTCAACCGATACATGAAATGAGTACAAAGAATAATCTCAAAGAGATGACGGATGAAATGCACAGGTCTTTTTGATATTACGATCAGGTAATTCGTCGATAAGATTTGTGCGCATTTATTGATTTATTTTTCTTTCAGGTAGTAGAAAAATCTCAGGATGTAACATGAAGATAGGCAATAATAAGCTAAATGATTTTATATGAAGCAATACGCTCTCTAAAATTAGACTGAGCTGTTGATGTTTTTATGCCATTTTCACAAGCGTAAAATGATTTGAACACATTCGGCGAGCGTTTTCTGATGATTTTTATGGTTGTGTTGGGTCTTCCATCTAGTTCAATTGTCTGTTATTACGAATTAAAGAAATTTATTTTGATTGTTTTGGTTTTCTTTATATATAATTTATGATTTGCAAATTTTAAAATTTTACTTTACATTGGAAAGTAGAAGCTGATTAAGTGTGAAGCACTAAAATCTTTAAAACAAAAATTACTTTGATTTTGTTATTTTAGTCCTTTTGATGATGCAAATTTGATTACAAAGGAATAAATTTAATTATGCAAAAGCTATATTTAACTTAGTATGGATAAAGTGGAAATAAATATAGGCTTAGTGCGACATTTGCCATTTGAATCAACTCTTGCTGAATATTCATGATTAAATGTATATAATTAAGAAATTTATTTAAAATTAACAGAATTTATATAAGACAAGTTTTAAAAGTTAAATATTGAAATACTACTGCATTTTTAAACTAATAATCCTATCAACATAATAATTTTGTATCTGTTTTTGAGTCATTTAAAATTACTCAACCAAATTTGGAATTACTAATTTCTCCTTCATATTGTGGCTCTCTTGTAAATTAATTGTCTTTACAAGTAGAGATTGTAAGTACTGGATATTTGTCAACTATTGTAATGAAGTCAAACTTAAATGTGAAATTTGAAAGTTACAATACTCCAAAATTATTTTAAATATCTTTGCGCAGCTTCTTTCTGGATACCTCCGTGCAGCTCCGTTTTAAGAATTTACTGCTAGTAAATTAGTAGTAATGGCAGTTAAATAATTTTTTTGAACAAATTATAAATTAATACTCACCTTCCATTTTCTATATTATCTATCATTTACTATCTATATTATTTTATGCGTGCCATCCAATAGGTGTATTTCATACATTTTCTGCAGTATCATTAATGTCGGATGTGTGTGATTCATCAAAATACATATTATTACAAATGTATTACAGAACTTCTACTTTTATCACTGCAATTTGTATATATTAAAAAAGATTGTCTCAAAATAAAATAAGTATATTTGACAAGTAAAACAAAAATACATACAAAGCGTTTTATGTACATAAAAAATCGCAAAAGCAATCGAAATGTTCTATATAAAAATAAATCTGTACGAGATGTCACATATGACCGCATAAAATCATCCAATGTTAATTTCATAAATTATTTCTTTGGTAATGGATAAAATTCTTTTAAGTTCCATAATAATTTACCATCCGTTTATTCTACCCAAAACTAATTTCTTGACTTTTCATATTGCACGGTAAATTCCTGTCGCGACAGTTCGCTCTGATCCCGTCGCTTTTGCCTCAATCGATCGTTCTCCTAAGGACATGCAAACAAAACGAATTAATTTTTCGGTCTCTCGACGCAGTTGCATAAGCATAAGCCCGTTTAAGCGATAGTTTACGATGGATTTGTCGTATAGACGTGACTTGAAATTGTGCATTTTTGACAAAAGCATTCATGCAAAACTGATGGAAACTTTAACCAAATTAAAAGAAAAATTCATTTACCTTAAGAATCATTTTATTTTTGACGAATTTCTGTACCCTATCTTGATTTCTTCTGCTCGTTTTATTATTATTGACATTGATAAGTCACTCAATTTATTAGATTTGTGAATCTTTTTTACATAACAATATATTTGTACAATAACTAAAATGATTTAATTTATATGGGCTTATAATTAATGTTTCTGTATGTGGAGATTCAGAACACTTATTTAGGTCCTTTGTTTTCACTTTAAGAAATTAATTACTAACCCATGTTACTTACAAATTGAACTAGCAAAATAAAATAATATTTGTGCAAAGTGAAAAAACAGAGTAGTCTTGAACACTATACAAGTTTCTTATTTCAAATTTAACACTAGTTTTACAATTTTTATTTTAAAATATAATTTAACCATAAAACAAATGATATGGAGAAAGACAATAATAAATTTATTACCTAAAGAAACATGTAAAGTCTGTATTTTGTCTGTAATTGTCATTCATATAGTGTAACAATGTTACAATGTAACAAGCACAAGAAGCAAATGAAAATCAATAGCCTTCGTTGAGTCAAAACAGATGTGAATTTTTGTGTTAGGTGTTCATAACCAAGCGTTATTTGTTAAAAATTGCATTGAACGGCTTCTGCACGAACCTTAGCGGTTGCGGGGACTCGTATTTTGGAAAGTATTTTATATGAACCGAGATACTACACCTAAAAAGCAAATGAAAATTTATTCGATATTTTTATTAAACTCACAAACCCGACGACGAGATAAGAGGCGTACAATAAATCTCAAACGGGCCACCCCTTACATAACCATCTTAATATTAGCACAAAATTTTTTCACAGCCCCTACACTACTTGAAATTTGAAACCCATTCCGAGTGCGCCGTTTCCGCCACCGTTTCGGGGGGAGGGGAAGAACTACACAAAAGTATGTACATTTCGAAATAATTTACAATCAATATCTTAGGTACTAGATAACATTCATTGACTTCGGTTTAACTTTAATCTAATTGCTATTTCAACCGGTTCAACCAAAATAAAACTACTTCGTACAATTCAAACATCCTAAACAATATAAAAGGAAAGAATTCGTTATTTTGATTTTATATAAACTATCGTACGTAAATGTTAAATATATTTAGGAACGAAATTAAATGCTGCTATGTTACAAAATAAAATTTCTAAACTAAAACGATTTGTCTAAATAATTGAAGAGAGCTAAGAGAAATGTTAATTTAGAGGTGCTCTCAAGCAACCCAATTATCGGCCACCATTGATTTAAAAAAAAATGTGTACGCCAACGGTTCTCAAACTATAGTTAAATGAACTCCATTGAAAATTAAAATAATCAAAATAATGGTAATGGTTTGAAAACCATTGTTCTATGCATAAATCATTCAATCATATCAATTGTATTACTTTAAAATTATTCCTCTCAACATTTCAAACAAGAGAAACAACAAAGAAAACAAAGAGAAACATGATAGTATGTAAATTACTGGTGATAATTTCAAGGATGCTGCAATTAAATGACACTACACATTTAAATGAGTCTTCCAGTACACAGAAACTTCTTGAACAATGTCATCATAAAGATCGATTTAATTTAATAGCAGAATTATGTGGTATTGGTAAATGATGAAGACAGTTGAAGCACGTGCCAATGTTCAAGCAAGTGTGACAAACCATATTTTAACATCAGAATCATGACAATCATAAAAGTTGGCTAAAGACTATGATAAAACTGTTCCTAGAAAACGAACACCACTAATTTTTAATCAAAAACACTACAGAGTGAAAGATGTTTTGTTGTTAAAAAAACTACAGACGTTAGCCAATAGAGGTGACGCATTTATGATCGAAACGTTTTTCTGGACCCACTCACTAGTCAGACTATTGTTGGTTTCTGCAGTAAATTATGTCCACAAAACAAAATAAGATGGTATTATAAAATAATGGCTAGTATATTGATAGAATAAGGCATAAACATATTCACAAGTACACAAAATAAATTGACCCTAACAATGAAAATAAATTAAATTTAAATTAATTTGCAATTTCACATCAAATATGTTTTTTTTAAGCAAATTACCACCTTTGATTAAAGGCTGTCATGTATGTACAGTAACAGTTCATGTGTAGTTCTCAGAAATAAATCGTATTTGGTTTCACGACAAAGCTCTTCTTAACAATTGAAAGAGTTATGCATAGCGAACACAATACAATGAATAAAATATAAATAAAGCAATACGTTAAAGTGACTAAGTCACAATTATAAACACATAATAAAAATCACAATAAGCATAATCTTCACTTTCAAGTTTGAAGGTAAACGAGTGCAGGAATTTGAAAAATGAATGTAGGAAGAAGTGAAGAAACCCATTAATACATGACTTCGCATCCCATTGACTTCTCGCTGTGTACAAGAATAATAATTTCGATATTAATGGCATACACACAATAAAATTTATTTCGGAGAATCCGGTAAAGATACAGATACAGGCCATTAAAGCACGCATGCCGAGAACACCCCCATAACGCGTCAGCCTATGTCAGCCTCTCCATTGAGCATGTTGCGATTATAAATAGCTTGTCTGTAACTGTACCTATTCGTCGGTGGTGATTTCCTTTCAGGTATCGGGGGCGGAACTATTGACCCCACATCGCCTTCCAGGTAAGACACTCCACTGGCTTCGTCTTCCATTTCGCCGATGCTATTTTCAAGCACACTGACTCCCGTTTCGGGATACTGAGCCATGCGTGCTTTTAAAACAAACACGTACGTCCTGTACCGTTTCACCTGGAATACAATTACCGTACAAACGATTTACTTACATGTTTAAATTGTAAATTACCTCGTACGTTAGGTATACCTCTTTTTCTTTGTAATTTTGTACAACTAATGACTTAGATCCTCGTTCCGGTGGTGCTTTTCGATGATCGTCGAGTTCATTTTCCAGTCTCATAACTCTCTCCTCGTGATCCCTCAATTGTTCCCTCTATAACATTGCAACAATATAATATAAATGTAAATACGTAAAAAAAATACTCACCAAATTTAATTTCGTAAGACTGCACGTCAGCAGCGGTCTTTGGAATTTTTTCTGCGATCCGACAGCTGCCTCCAATGGCGGTGCAGAAAAGCTGGCGCATACGAAATTGATTGTGTCGATCCAGGACTGCAGTTCTTTGGAATCGCTGCGCAGACAAATTTTAGGTAACACACAGAATAGCTTGTTGATATTATACGTACCTCGTTTGGAATAAATACTCCGCTTGATCCGCAGTCTGCAATCTGAATACATACTGTTTTTTGGTGTAGTCGGTGGCCGTCGTGGCCAGAGCGTGATGTATTCGTATCGCGTTGTGGAGGTTGTCGCTCATCTGATTCTTGCGAAATCCATTCTCGTCCTTGTGCAGGTAGAGGACAAGGTCGCGAAGTGTACAGTAGAACATTTTCCAACTACGCTTGTGAAACGGAGCTAAAAAAATGCAGCAAAGGCCTTCGAAACAGCTATTTTGTATTGCAACATGCTATGCAGGATGTAACTATAACTATGTATCTAGTAGCATCAGACGTGGGTTTTAACCACAACACAATCTGATTGGTATCACCGATAAAGCCATCGATCTACCTATATTTGGATAAGCATCTGAAATTGGCAATGAAATTCACTATCAAATTAATGCTCCGTTTTAGACCAAGTTATTTGTGAAAGAATGTCCAATTAATTGCAGCGGAACAATCAGATTGCAAAGACTCCAAACGAAACAATAACTGTGTATAATGTTTGCTCGTGTTAACTAGTTTCTCTAGATATTGCTAATTTAGATACAGTCAGTTACATTATCAATTAAATCTTGAATTCCGATCGGTGAAATAAGAATTCAAAACTTACAACAGCCATTAACGTGCATTTTAGTTTAAAATTCAATTTAATAAAATGCACATTTTCTTTGATAATAAATAGTAACAAATGAATACGTTATGGAAAGGGACTACGGCAGTCTGCTAATTAGTGAAACTTTCTCTGACAATATTATGCACCATCACTAGCGTATTCAAATGCAGTCTCTCAGAATTCAAGGTTTGTCATCTCAAAACAAATTTATATACATATTATATATAGAGGATACGTATGAATCTCCATATTACAATATAGATTTGTGAAATTGTTAAAAATTAAACGCTACTACAAATAATTAAGGACACAGATAAATTGAAAAGATAATCAAGTTTTAAGGGTTTATGGGAGTATTAATACACAAATTTATTGGAAAGGGGTAAGAGAACAAACCACACTTGTGAATATTTTTATGAAATAATTGGTTTATAATTTCGTTTCTGGTAATTACTTATAATGTAGCTTAGAAATATTTTTCATGAACCTTTTCGTATCTTGCCATAAATTTAACATTGGTAGCATAAACATATTTGAATATTTGATAGTTGATGAATTGTATAAGAAAAAAATAATGTCTCACGTATTTTTGTTACATCAAGACATAAAAAGAAAATCTTATGCATGTCTGTGGAGTGAGTGCTTGAGATAGACGTTTTAATATTAAAAATAAATCTAGAATACAAAAAATGTGAATTCCATACAGTAAGTTCAAAACCTTACAAACGTTAGAGAATACAAAAACCATATCTTCATATTAATATGAAACATTAATTATGAACCAATATTATTGAACCGAAAGTGTGTTTGATTCTCCGCTTCATACAATACACTCTATGTCTATCAAATCAATATCCTACCTAATTAACAAGGCAAGGTGTTGTTCAAGTGAAAGATTCATGTAATGAAATCGTATGGTAAGGTGTATAAAACAGTCAAACGAAAACAGAACTAGGCACACAAGCTACACATTAATCGGCATTTATAAAGCTTATTATTGAGTGAATAAAGAATACACAGAAGACAATGGTAAGGTGAACGGTGGTATATAGAAAATTGCACAGAACAAAAATCTTACCATATACTTCTGTTGCAAGTAAGAAGTCCAAAAAAAGAAACAGTAAGGAGATGTACTAAGACTACAGGACACATCGATCGAGATACTCACTTCTTTTGGCGTTAGCTTCATAACAGCATTTACGCATCACGTAGCCCTTCTTGTATTCGATCGCATTCATCGAACTTGGAACGTCCAAGAACGGGTTGCCGCAGAGGTTTTGTTCGTTCGATTTCGTCTGATTGTGAGGTGTGCCATCTTCTGCTTCATCATCGCTTTTAATTAAAGTTTTACAAATCATTAATTCGCTAACTAATCAAAAAATTAAAACTCACAGTGCCCATTCCAGCGGATGGTTCTTGATCGCATGATAGAGTTGCTTGAGGACCTCACGTGGAAAATTCTCCTTTTCGTTCAAACCTGCCAGGTTTTCTATAAATTCGTTACATGTCATTTTCCTACTGATGTTTTGCCCGTGCAAGTCCGTATTGAGCAACATTATAGCACAAGTCAGCGTGTGCACTGCATCTACATTACAAATAAATAATTAATTGGAAAAACCACGCACTGACTTTTCGTACCTTGCGAGTTGAAAGATCCAGGGTTACAGTCTAAAAATCTCTTCGAAAAAGGAACCAAAACCCTTTCTCGTTCTTGCGTCTCTCCCGTCAGAGGAAATTGTTTAAGGAACTTTCTTAACGCTATGTCTAATGTGTCCTGTTCGAAATCGAAATATTTTAAATATTCATCGCCTACAGCTCGACTAAAGTCGTTACTGCAAAAAAAGTGTGTAAGCTTAATAAGTCAGCACGTCGATGATTATTACTTTTTACTAAGGTGCCTAGAAACGTCCGATTTTTTAAATCCGTCCAGGCTGTATAAGCGTTTGGCAAGTCGAATGGCAGAGGGCATGTCGACAGCTTTAGGTGAATAATGGAAACTGAGGAGGCTGTCCACGTCGCTATCGTCTTCGGAAGAATTCGGTGGCGACGTTTCCCTTCCCGAATCTCTGTACGTCGCGTCCCCATCGTCGAAATCTTGGTCCAAATTATCACTAGATACCTATAAAAGAAAAACACGTATAATCAAATACCTGCAATAGTAAATTCAAGTATTACCATTACTAAATTTTACATTCATCATATATTCATATATTCATATATTCGTAACCACATTGAAACATACATTTATTGCATAAAAACGGATGTAAAGCAGGTATCTTTCTTACAATCGAGAAACTGTTATCATTCACCATATCTGATCAAATGTAGTAAAAAAAACTATAGATATCTTAATCACTCACAGCTGGATTCTTTTCTTATCTTATATTAAAAGCTAATTAGGCTCCACCCTATAATTTATCTAATATTTCAACAACGCGCGTCATACAATGAGGCAGATAAATTTCTATGTTTTATTATTTATAATATAGGGAAATTCCCATCAATCTGAATCACAACATAAATATATCTAGACCACTGATTTTAGATAAGTACTCAAACTAGAAAAAATGGCAATTATTTTTCATTTACTAGGAACGATGATGAATCGTGTAATTTGCAATGTAAAAAAGAGAACGGGGATTAAAAGGAGGTACAGAAATATGTATGCCGATAAAAAATACGAAAAACAATAAAACTCGCCTTGTGACTTTTTTCGATGTTTTTGATTTTTCGTTGTAAAATGTTTATATACCCGGAAAATTATAAGGAAACAGTCACACCACTTGTTAATTAAAATGGTTCACTTTTCAATCCAACAAAATATATCAGTGATAAGTACGAGTACAAGGGCTATTCTTTCTAAACATTTATTTTGCGTGTGACATTACGTTCCATCTATCGCACATGATTCATTAATGCATTTTCATTTTGGTTCTGCTGGACGACTTTTATTTGACCCACCGTGCGACGCCAATTTCATTTCCGTTGTTAGTTTTAATCGTTTTTTGATTTGTGGGAATGTTATTCGCGAACACTCAAATATTATTTTGATTTATATGGTTTTTTAACATTTTTGGGTGGTCGCGAATGTATTCGTATAATTAAGATTTATATTAAAAAATGTGGCAGAAAATACCTTATGTTTTCCTCTATCTTTGACACTGTTATCCTTATCTGGTCCTTTCACCTGTATCACAATTCTATGATCCCCGTCAGATCCATGTCTGTGGCGCGGTTCCGAAACAAGTAAAGTGCTATCACTATCACTGTGGTCACTAATTTCCATAACACAGTCACGTATGCCCATACTATCATCGTCATGATAATCTGGGCTCGAAATGTTGCTAATCGCTTCCGAAACACTAAAGTCACCGTTCGTTTGATTATATTGCCCGGAATCGGTGTGAGGTCCGTTCGTCAGCGTGTACGGGAACCTCCTGGATCCCGAATGACTCGACATAACTGAGGAAGACACGGATGTGGGAGATGCCGGTGAACCTGATCTGAGGGGGCTCGTCGACGAAGGCGACGTGTGTGAAGAGCTGCTCCCGTTGGAGAGGGTGTGGCACAGTTTGTGTTGTTCCGAAGAGGTCGTGACGGGAGCATTGTACGTCCACACTATCCGATCACTGTTACTTGACGAGCATACGTTGTTGGAGGAACCGCCGTCGGGTCGCGTGTCCAACAGCGTATTCAAAGAACTCGTCACGTCATCGTCAATTTCTATATCTACCGCACTCATACTTTTAGCATCTTGAAGTTGATCCTCCGAACGACTCGTTCGCACGAAATTGTTGAACGACGTCGAGGATTTGGCCGAGTCTCCCATGGGAGAAGGGTTCGAGTCTCTTTTGTTGGCACTGACTGGAGATGTGTTGGCGGAATTTGAGCCGGATTTGCAGTAGCTTTTTCTGTGTCCCATTTCCATCTCGTTCGGACTGTTCGGCACTGAATTGTGCTGATGACGTAAGTGGTGTGTGTGACTGTTGTGGTACCTCGAATTGTCGACCTAGAAGAACGCATACTTTACTGACAAAATCGTCACTTTCGTACACAATTTTGTCACTTTGCAGGTTAGCAATATTGACCGACTGATACCATTTATCGAATTTTGAAATAGTCCACGTTGAAATTACATTTTGCTTATCGGGGATTTTTTTTTAATCCTTACCTCATGCATCGATCCAACTTATATTTTTACGTAATATATTGGTACTAAATACTTAGATTAAACAAGCAATTTTATATGCTACAGGAAAAAACAACATTAAATAAAATAAATGATACAGTGGATATTTTTTCAATATATGACAAATATAAAAAACACAATTTCCAAAAGAATTAATATCCATTAACAATAATTTTCTTAAATTGTGTTTTCCCACATCCATCGTCACGTACCTTTTTTTGTTGTTTAGGCAAGAGACTTTGAGGCGTACGAGAAATATTTATTATGTATTCTCCCGTCATCGTAAAAGCTTCGCATTTAGGTTGCCCCTTGAGCTTGGCGTTCTCGTTGGCAGCCAGAGGTTCCCAATGCAATCGTTCATCGTCTTCCAATCGACCTGAGAGTAGTGGTTCCTGTTCGGGACAGCTGCCATTCGTACCCGTGTGTGTTTGGTGTATGGCGGGCTCAGGCCTGTTGTGACTGTATACCGTGTTCGTTAGCGCCCCCTTATGGACAGCCGCCATGTCTGCATCTCCACCGGAAGATAGGAGATGCTTTCGTAACGCCGATTTTATTTTTGGGTCTAAATAAAAGAAAACACATTTCAGGAGAGGTCGTTGCGCGAGAATCGTACCCTCATTGCTTCAAAATGAACGGTTTCATAACGATCGCCGTCAGTGACTTGAATTAAAAGTGCATGCAAAGGTTTTAAAATCATTAATGTTTGTAGCGGCATCTGCCCAATTTGGCAACGCGCATTTGTCCTACAGACCTATCAGTCTTATCACATACATTAACATAGATTAGTACGTGTGGATGAAATTAAAATGTTATTTGCGGTTCTATTTGTTGTTAATTTTACTATTAACATGCATATGTACGCGATTACTCAAAATGATATGTTGACATTTATATCGACTCAATATAAGTAATATTTAGGGTCCACTAGACATTGATTTATTTCTGATATAGTGACATTAATTTTATAGTTTAGTTGATATTAAAAACTGTTTGCGACGTGACATCAAACGCTAAATATTACTTATAAATCGAACTATATCCATTTTATAAAATTAATATTGCAATCTTCGGCACATCGTTGACGACGAGTTTTAATAAAACAACCAACCATATACCGATTTCTCTAGCTATTTGCGAAATAAACAAAAGCGATTTTTGTAACATTTTGTACAGCGGTCATTGTACGGGGCGGGGTGCTTTCGGTCGCTATTAGCTTGCTAGTTTACTGGTAGCTATAAAATCACCCAGTGGAACGTACAAGCGAGTAAACACGCCGGATAGTAAGTCTCGTAGAACTGGACTTTTTAAAAGGCGTTGCAGTTTTTTTGTGCGATATACACTGTGATAAGAAATCGTAGGGTGAAACTTTTATCTGTAACACCACATAACATAAAGCTGTACCAATATAATACGATAAAATATAAAAACTACGCATGCACGTTGATTTGGCGTGAATCGAACTATATTTAAAGATAAGGATACCCATAATATCACTGTTAACTTGAAGTTTCGCTTTATTGTTTTAAGAAGTTGTTTAGAGTACCACATATTTAAGTTTTAATGAAAGTTTTAATATTTCTACATGATTATTTATAATACACATCTTGTCAATAACGATGCTTAAATAGAAAAGACTAGCGACTAGCGAAAAGACATTCTTCCATTGGCGGACTCTTCTATGTAGTAGAATGCTTGTTGAAGAAAATACTCTTATGTTTATGGTTTGGGTGCTGCTCATTTGACTTAAGTGAGGGTGTAGGTATAAACGCGCAGGCCGATTTGTTGAGCTTTAGAACTTTTCATTCGGCAGTACGGTATATCCAACTTATCACGGTACCTGTTATATTCGTGTCTCTGTTCATTCCTGCTGAAGTTTTGTATGTCCTTTAAAACAATTATCGATAGCCTGTGTATCTAGATGCATGGAACTTCATCACTTTCTATTTTATGAATAGGCTTACAGTGAGTGTCATGTGAGCACCCCTCTATAGCTCGAACAGCTTGTTTTTGCAGTGTGCAGTTTGTGCAAATGATCCCCAGATTTTAATTGCATAAGCAACGCACCAGCGAAATTTTGTTGTTTACAGTTGAAAATATGTTGCTCAGACGCTTCCAGAATCTATGATTTTACATATACGAATGTCTAGTTCTTTATTTGCCACAATCAAAGTTGTGTCATCTGCAACCTATTGAACCGCAGCTTCAATGGTTGGGCAGATCGTTCACATACAAAATAAAAAGTAGAGGTCCCAGGATTGATCTTTGAGGTACCCCACTCCTTATTACTTCAGCGTTGTTGACTGTATCCCCAAAAACATATTGTGTTATTTTACTGAGATATGATCTAATCATCACTCCTCTAATTCCATAAACTATCAATTTATCTAGAAGAATTTCGTAACACACACAAAAGCCTTGGAGATGTCACACAGTTTCACTAGGCAATCCCTTCGAGTTTCTAATGCAGCGGTTATAATGTCAAGTAGACGCTGAAATGCTTGAGATGGTCAGGTCGAAAAGCATTCTCGAAATGATAAAGAAACGTCCCTATGAAATTATCAAATTTATATTTTGCATTAGCAATGGAGAAAACAGTCCATTACACAGCGCTGGCGTTATTATATACAATATATGTGCATCATGATCAGATATGTGAGTGACTTGAACATTTACAACACAATTTGAAATTTTAGAGAAGATATTGACTATGCAAGCTCTATTTCGTGTTGCTTCGAAGATTTCATGCTTTAGCCTCAAACTCCTCAATAAATTTGGGAACTATAAATTAAAATCTTTTTCACTTCCAAAATGAATATTAAAATTTCCTAAATAAGCAATTTTAGTGGTATTTGATTAGTTAGATATAGATACAGATTAGTGCATTCCATCATATTAAGCGTAATCTGGAGCAATGTTCGATATGTTGCGACTATAACTATGTCAAACTTGTAACTGTAAGCTGCTGATAATTCACAAACTTTATTAATTGACATTTGTGAAATAGCATCTGTAGACCTACATAAGCCACTTTTAGTAAATATTCCTTAACCTCCGTGCTTGTATTCACTTCGAACGAACATAGCAACCCTTTCATAGCATGTTATTTGATAGTGGTTTTGGTTATGTTTATTTAGCCAATGTTCACTAATTCTTATATCAGTATTAGTTGAATGCATCGTTAAAGCTACATTACAGTTTGTTCAACAAGCATTAAACATTTATGTGCATTATTTTTAGTAAAGTGTACCATTATTTTGATTGCCTGGTTTACTATTAGAAGGTTGTGTTGAATTTAATTGCTATTCAGAGTTAATTATTGCTTCTTTAACACATTCCAGCCATCTGTTAAAACATGGACACTGTCTTATGTACACACTTATCTTCTTTAACAAATAGCTGAAAGTTTGCAGGTCTGTTTCTAAGTATTTATTGAACTTTTTATTGTAAGGCTGTGATTTATTCACTAATTTCCATTTTTCTTGCATCTCTTCCAACCTATATTAAATGACAATTGTATCTACAAGTCAGCAGCATCATCTTCGACACCAATGTCGACACAATTTTTAGTTGTGGTTTTCTTGCTTTGGTTTTTTTTTACTGTATAATTACTTCCTAATCTTTTCTGGATCATCTGCTTAATTTCTGCATTTTACCCTGATTAATATCTTTCACATGTAAAGACGTGCGTTCGTTCTTTAAAATTTTGCGTTTTTTTCAAATTTAAGCCCAGGTGGTTTTATAGTCGCTTTTCGATCATCTATTATTTTATTACTATTCTGCGGTTGAACAGGTTTTATTATAACTACTTCTTCTTATCGTTGTTTGATAATTTGACTAAATGTCGGTTTTGGAGGTTGTGTAATCATGGATAACTTTTGCTGTGCGTTTTTCTTTTCTTTGTTAACACCCAGATTCAATTCCATAAGTAGACTATTATTATTGCTCATTTCTTGAAGCAGTTGTTTCATTAGTTTCATTGTTTCACAATATGCTCATTCATTCAGTTGCGACCTTTAACCTCACTTTCCAACTCCTTGCAACATTTAGAGAAATTTCCACTTAAAATGTTAATAGTAATAATTAGTGTGAAAAGCTCACGGACTAATTTGTTCTGATGTATTTATATTTACTAAATATTAATTGAATTTGTTGTTTAAATCTACAAACAAATTCATCAGAAATAGTTTCAAATTTTCTGACAAAGATATATATCGTTGACATTTTTTCTACTATATCTTTATTTTTTTAATTGGAATATTTGTTGTAAAAATATTCATGAAAATCATTATTAACGCAACATACTAACATCAAACACAAGGAAGCTGTTGAATATATGACAACAAATTATTTCGAGAGTGTTTAAAACTGAAAACAGAAATAATAAACATTATTTCAAAGCCGCGATCTGCGTTGAAAAGATAACGAAATAAAAATAGAATAACTGAAGAGAAATTAATTATAGCAAATTCCTGCATTTTTATCGATGTACATGTGTACATAAATAATTATGTAATTGCTTTGTTATATTAAACAAACAATTAATAACACAATTAAATCTTTTATTCTTTCTCAAACTCAAACATGGGAAAAATTACTGACCATATGTAACGGTAAATAATTCTTTAAACATATCAAGCGAAACATCAAGTAATTATGATATTTATATTTATTACATCGTATGTTAATAACACTAAAAATCTTAATTTAGGAGGGCTCTGAAATTCAATTGGCGTTTAAAGTTACTTTAGCCACAACCAAAATGTCAATTTAATTTTAACAAGACGTCAAAAGTGAAAACTGCTTTATTAATTAAACATGGTTATTACAACAGAGCAGAAAACAAAATTATTAGAATGCTATTTTCGAATAGGGCAAAAAGTTGATGGTGTTTGACATTATTCAATTCCTGAGGAGCTTTACAGATTTCCATGAAGAATATATGTGTTTTTTTGAGGTTAGAATCTCATCTGTCAACAGTGTCATTATTCTAGTTTCCTTTGATTGTGGCCAAAGTATCTTTAAACACCAATTGAATTTCAGAGCCCTCCTAAATTAGGATTTTTCTTGAACGCACGTTACTATCGTGCAACTGATGATAATTCACGTACAAACATATTTCCAATCGAAAATAAGGCTTAAACTCACATCAATGAGTGAAAAAGTGGTCAATATGTTTCTTGAAATCTTGCAAAACAAATTAGAATTAAAAGAATTAGAATAAGCTTGTTCCTAGAGCAATCATCACAGTGTGTGTTTCTTTATTTCTTAAGGAACACGTTTCAGTACAGTTGCACGTATATTACAACTAAGGTAAATATTTGTCGCTGAACATATGATGAAATTAGAAAACGACAACAAGAACTAGGGGAAAACGGGAAAAACTTGGAAAAAAATACCCAATTAGTTATATCTTGTATGTTAAGGAACAGGAAAATCTATTGGTTGAAATGGAGAAGCAAATCTGTGAAAAGAATATTGAAATTCATAGAGTAATTAAAGTTGATAAAGAGGATGTAAAACAAGTGTAAGGTGAAAAGATGATGGGTATAAACGACGAGGAAAAAGATATTGAGGTTGACTGGCGGGCAGAAACGAAAAGGGAAGACAAAAGTGGACGTGTTAGACCCATAACGAAATCGTTAATAAGCAAGCCGATGGAAAAATTTACGTAGTGGAGGAATTGTAAAACGTCAGCAAAAGTATACTATGCATCATGCTGTTAATTGTCAGGAAACCATTCTTAATATTCCCTCACTCACTCAAAGCTCATTTCGATGAAGTTCCGTTCATGAGGGAAAGTGAACGAGATGTATTCTAAGGCTGTCTTGAATTGGTATAACTGATGGGAAATGGGAATGACTCAGGAAACCTATGAGATGGAAAATTGTAATATGTTATATAAATGTAGGAGTGGCACATTGTTTCTCACAGTTTCCTCTCGAACAATAAAGATAAAAACATGGTGATAATTAGGGACGCAAATATAGATGTCTCATGTAACTCAAACATTACAACAGAATACGAGAATGTGGTTACTGCGCATGGGATTGAATGTAAAATTTCAAAGATTACTAGAGAAGAATTATGAAGTTCTCGTTAAGTCGTGCCTGGATCACTTATACATAAAGGGTTAGACTTTTCCAAATGTACAAAATTCCAAGGAAATTGCGAAAACAAGATGAACTATAACAACGCCAGAAATATAATAAACTACCAAATAAAAAAAAAACATATTACACTAAATTATTGGTAAAATCTAAGACGGGCGTAAAGCGGACGTGGTCCAATATTAAAGAAATTTTGGGAAGGACGAGGCAGAAAACTGATGACGAAGCAACTATTAAATATTTAAAGAAACCTGAAAGTGAAATAGCGTACAAATTTGCTGACGTTTTTAGCGGACAGGTAAAAGTGTTAGTTCATAGCTGCGATCTAACTTTATTTCATGTGAAGAAGAACAGCCCAACGCAATCGATTATATTTCTTTAGCGAAAGCTATTGAAATCGTTCATGGCCAGATTGTTAACAAATCAGATTGAATAGACAAAATAAGAATGTAAGACATAAAGGAATTAATCGAATTATTCGGAAGACCGATTTAGATAATTATTAATAGTTCACTTAAAGTGGGAAGATTCCCCAAGGGTCTGAAAAAGGCCCTTGCAAGGCCAATTTAACAGAGAGTGCACACAAATTACAACTATCGACTGAATTCGATATTACCAGTGATCGATAAAATTATTGAATGATACGTGTCGGACAGACACTGGTCAAATTAAAATTTTTCGATGAAAATCAATATGGAGTAGTTTTAAATAAATAAGGGAGGTAAAATACGTGCAATGTTCGTGGATCTCAAGGCAGCCTTCGACAAGGTAGACAGAAGATTAAGGAGAATAAGGAGAAGAGTACATATGTATCAAGAGTATCCTGACGTACAGAGCGGAAGTATACGGATGGAAACAACAGAAAAGGATAGAAAGGGTAGCTAAAAAGGGCATTCAACTTGGAGAAGTCAACGTCAGATTATCCAGGCAGGAGACAGTGAGCGAAAGGATGGGCGTAGAGGCGATGCAAAGAGCGACGAAGTATGAGCGAGCGAGGGACTAGCGAAAATTGTATTGGAGAAGTTGCATAGACAATTGAGAACAAGAGAAGTGGTATATTCAAATGGGAAGAAAGTAGGGCGAAATGTATGAAAGGCAGATAGTAGAGAGATGGAAGTGGATAGCCATCTTTCTTGGTGGCTATGCAGCCCTTGGGATGTATAGTGACTGAGGAGCATGATGTGATAGTGTTGAGGCAAAAAATGCAAAATCTGGTCAATGTGTTCTTGATGAATTAATCAAGGTGTGGATGGTTAGCCAATTGTTTGAAGTCAAGAGTGGAGAACCTAAGACCCTTTGCGGACTTCTAAACGACTAACTCATTAAGTTATCACGGCCTTCTAACTTGAAAGGGTTCCCTACCCCTTTTAAAGACAGGCTTGATTCTCTTTGTGTACTGATCAAGAAAATCGTTAAGGCTCAAATAAAACCAACTCATGCTTCGCCGTTGTGAGAGAAACAATAACAAAATCCAATATTGCTTCCTAATGCGACTCAGCTAGTCTAGCCATTAGATGTTCATAGAAAACAACTAGTTGATTGAAAAGAATGCCTTGTAGTAGATGTGAAATTATAGCGATTATTACCCTCATGTAAAATTAACCAATCATATTACAACATTGCAATGGCTTTTCTCAATTCAATGAACATGAATAACCGATAACAACCCTGAGAAGAGGGAAATTACCGCGATAATTATGCTTGTTAACGTAACCATGACAACGAGCTAAATTCAGACATTAAGAAACGTCAACCATGTCACGTTTAAGTAATATTGAAAATATAAATAATACACGTGTAATTCAACAATTATCTTCAGTTAGTATAGTTCAAGCACCATCAAATGTATATTATAAAAATTGTACCATCAATAATTATTATAATAAATAATGTTTTGCTTTTTTCGGGTAATAATCATCCGAATGTCCTTCTAGGCAACACATTTTTCGTTCTGTCAAAAATGGTGTCTCATTATCGATAATTTTACAAACACTCGTGACATTACATATGATAATTGAATGCCCGAAACTTTTGTAGAAGCTAATAGATGCAATCGCAAACGAAAAGAACCTCAAACTGACTTTTACGTGAAACTTTGTAGTAAGCTGTAAAATTCCGTCAATCGAACCATAGTAAGGGGCCAAGAAAATTGTCATAATAAACCGGATGAGTTAAAGCATTCCAAAGTTGAAATCATCCTAATCATCAGATAAACTTTAAACTTTGTTTTCAGTTTTAATTCAGGAAATTTTAATGTTAATGATGATCGTTCTAAAATGAGTTTGGCTACTTTGTACTTATTTATTCCCATATATTATTCATACGCCATCGAACTTGAAACTAAAATTTTAAGCCAACTGCAAAAATGTTCAATGATTTGTCCCAAATCTTTTATTGTTTCAGTGTGATATTTGAAAATCATCAAACTCACCCAAGTTTCAATTTTGTGTTTATGTTTAAAGGCTCAATGAATGAAATTTTGTTAGAATTTAATTTAAATATTCAAAATATTCTTATTAAACTAATAAAAGTTTCATTTTGAAATATTTTGCTAATAACATTTTAATAGATAATTATCCTAGTTTGTTATACACGCTCACGTGATGACTTTTCCAACACCATCAAGAAACCAAAACGTAATATTATTATTTTTATTATTTTATTGGTTGAAGTTCACACTGTTTGTGAACCTCCATCAAGTTTGCAACAAAAAACGAAGCCGTTCTAAGAAGTCAAAACTATACATACGTGTACTTACCAACGTCTTCAAACAACGATCGTTCAAAGGTAATCACCAGCATGCACCAAAGTAAAACTAGTTTTATGATGAGTTCAGCATTGAAAAAGAAATGTTTGGCCAATGTTCAACTCAAGAAAATCACCGCGTAAAATTAAAATCGCCAATTGGACTGGGAACGAACTAATGTAGGCCACTGGAAGTAAATTAAAATGAAATTAAATGAAACGCAGAAAATGAAAGTGAAGATGCTATCGAAATTAAGACATCAAATCGAAGCTAAACAAATAAACCAAGCAAAATAAACTAACGAAACAAGGGAAATGAGTTATAAATTAATCAGATAAAGATATGTGAACTGATCTATGAAAACGGATCTTACGTGTCAAAAAATCATTTTTCACTTTCTTGTCGATTCGGATAGAGTTTGGGACGCTCTTTCACGTGGTGCACACGTGGTTCACCTGCAAACCTTGAAAAACTTCGAAACTCTGGTTCTTTTCTGCGACAATTGTGTTGGGCAGAATAAAAACAACCCTGTGCTGTCGTATCTGCAATGGCGAGTGGCTCGAGGACTTAACAAAACAATTTTATTCAATTTCCTCCTTACGGGTCATACAAAGTTCGCACCAGATCGCCACTTCGGTATTTTCAAGGCCAAGTACGCCACTAGTACCATCGACATGTTTGAAGATTTACTACAGTGCGTCGTGAAATCGTCACCTGGTGGTTATAATAAAGCTGTATCGACCGAGGAAGTGGTTTGGTATGAATGGGACAGCTATCTTAAACAATTCTATAAAACACTGGTCGGCATAACACAATTTCATCACTTTATAATCACTACCGACTGTGTAAAAACGAAGAAATTCGCAGACAGTGCGGACGTGGAGTCGTTTCATCTTTTATTAACACCTATCGACGATCAAATGCCAAAAATGATAGAACCTATTGGTTTATCTTTGGAACGCCAGTGCTATATTTATCACAATATTCGCAGCTTAGTTTCAGATATAAGTAAAGCAGATATTGTAGCTCCATTACCATAACAGGAGTTGGCATCGAAGAAACGTGCGGCTGAATCATCGAAGAAGGATTTAGTATTGGAGAAAGGCGTGGCTGCATCATCAAAGAAGGATTTAGCATCGAAGAAACGCATGGCTCCATTACCGAAAAAAGAGTTAGCTTCAACGAAACGAAAGGCGGAAATTAGTATAGATGTTTTTGAACCGGATGCGGACCAAAGTCCATGTTCCTCACAACCAAAACGTAAAAAGGTCTCAAAAAGACGACGACGAAGAAAAATGTAAAAAATACTTAGTATTGCAAAACGTAAGATGTGTTTTTTTCGCGTAGAATGTTTGTTTTTGTGTAAAATACGCTTCTCTGGCATATTATAATAAAAATTTTTGTTTTATATAAATCCCCTTTTCATTAATTTTGAAAATCTGACACCGGATTCGTAATTAGCGACCCAAAAAAAACCATCGAGTAACAAGTTAACAAAAAAGTAACTAACGAGAAAGTGACGAAACAAGTTGTTTCACTTCAATAGCTGTTTTCTCGAAAACTTGTTTTCGCACGTAAGGTCCCTTTTCATAGACCAGGTCACATATGTGAAATTGAAATAAGCAAGTTACTCAATCGACCACATGTCAGTTAAGCAGCGGCCAACCTTATGTCGATAAAATAGAATCCTTGCCCAGATCAAAATTTACACAGACTTGTTTCGATTCGAGGCAACTGCTTTATTGACATTGGAATTGAGATCTTATCTTATCCGATATGTTGGTGCAGGCGCAGTGATGATATGTGGAAACTATGACACATCCTGATAATTATTTTTTGCACAACCCGTTCCGAACTCAGAGCGGGCGAACAAGAGCTTGTTCGCCCGGCACAGCGGGCTGAAATGTTGGCTGCTATAGTTTCTACCGTAGTTTCTACTTTGTGAATAGACATTACTAGTGAATTGTAATATAAACATTCATAATTATTATTAAATACAAACAAATTGATTCGAATTTTTGTCATTATTGGGTTGTGCAAAAAATAATGTGTTCACCACTGGCGTAAAACGATTTCAACTCGGGCAGTATCGGCCCTCACTTGGTAAACACTACAGGGTGCTGCATTGGCGGACGCAACATAGGAAATTCCATGTTAATTTCAAGGCATTCAAATATTGGCTTTCCTAATTATTTTACAGCAAAATTCCATTTAAGTTTTCTAAAGAGCACTAGATCATGGGCTAATTGGCGCAAATTGGGCATTTTTGCTATGCGCAGTTCGCAAATACATTAGAAAATGTATCGGCGAAATTTTTAAATTTTAAATCAAAACATCAATTCTGCCTTGGTCAGGACTGTCAAAGTTGACAGATGTCTCATTATCGTAACTGACAACGGCCCAATTTAATAAATTTGTACATACAAACATAATAGAAATTTATTCAAGTATCTAACATTGACTTTGTTTTTACTTTCTTATATATTATGTATAAGTAAGTATAGGAATTATGAAAATTTTCTAACTCGAGATTTCAACGGATATATATACACGTTTTGAGGTCCCCTGACTATCTTCGGAATGACGTCTGTGTGTCTGTGTGTCTGTGCGCGCTCTACGGCCCAAACGATTAAAGCTAGAGCTCTGAAACTTTAAACTTAACATTTGTATGTAGCAAGGTGGAAAACGTCCTATTTTGAACGCAATCTCTCAACCGGAAGTGATGGTTTACTCTTATCACCTTTTTCCATATCTCGAAAACGGTACACGTTACCGAAAAAAATATTCTTACATAAATTATAGATATTGATATTTTAAACAACTTTCATTTGCAAAGTTTTTTTGAAAAATGTAGCATAACTAAGTATAAGAAAGTTCAGTGTGGGCCACTGCAGATTTTTTCATTAAAGAGGCAAGTAGAAATAAGACAATGCCTTGGGTTGGGTTGGGTTGGGTTTCCCTATTGCATTTGCAATTATTCAAAACTGATCCTTGTTTCTCAAACTTTGTTACTAGACGTTGAATAGTGGATCTGTGCAGTATTGGTCGATCTGGATATTCAACCGAAAAGCTATCGCAGACATTCTGGAAACTCTTTGCTGCATAATATAACTTTACTATGAATATTTTTTCTGGTGTTGTATAACTCATTTTTAATTCGGCCGTTGTCAGTTAAGTTTATCAGAGAACTGTCTGTCAACTTTGACAGTTCGTGACTAAGGCCGAATTGATGTTTTGATTTGTAATTTCAAAATTTAGCCGATACATTTTTTAATGTATTTGCGAACTGAGCATAGCAAAAATACCCAATTTGCGCCAATTGGACCATGATGCAGTGCTCTTTAAAAAACTTAAATGGAATTTTGCTGTAAAATAATTAGGGAAGCCAATATTTGAATGCCTCGAAATTGACATAGTTAACATAGTAGCTATGTTGCGTCGGAAAATGCAGCACCCTGTTTGATATGTTTGTTTGAAAAGGTTTATATCATTTATAAGAATTTTCAACTCCTCCAAAATATCGCTCTTCTTTATTTTATACACCAATTACTTAAGAAACTTATCCTAAATTGTATTAAGTATTAAGCTATAAAATGCCGTTGGCCAAAATCATCGTCAACGATATGCCTTGCAACAAAAAATGTATTTTTTACAAGCAATTAGTTACGTTAAAGAACATGCTTACATATTTAAAATTTGTAATGCTATAAATATATAAAGGAAGACAGTTATTGCAGCATTCATTCTTATAAATAAACATCAACACTTTTTATTCAGATGCGCCCACCCGGTACTAAATAAAGTTCCTAAACTTTCTTCTACGACTACATTAATTTTTACAAAACACAACAACAACCCGCCACATACACATCTCGTTAGACGAACATACAGAAAATTAACAGAGAGAATCATTAGAAATAGCGCCTTACCCCTTTTTATTTTTAATGTTACAGGATCTGTAGATAGACGTAGACATTTTAAAACTGCAAGCAAAACGTGTGTTGTTAATAATATGATGTGTTAGGGATGTGTTCTCGCGATACAGGGAACATTTACAAGAATCAGAGGTATAGCCAAATTTATGTATTACTAAACTATCTAAGTGTCTATCGTACGGTTTTAACTACAGCGGGTGTTAATCTTTACAAGAACGAATCGGCCGAATGCGCTTAATCACTCACCTTCTTTTGTACTAAACCTGTTGACGTCAGTTTCATTGACTTTTAAAATTACATCGCCGATTTCTACCTGGAACAACATCACATTATTAGAGTTTGCCGCACATTTCTTAATAGCATCGTAGCAATAACGTGTCGTTAAAATAATTAAAAAAAAATGAAATTCTAGTTTCCCAGTCATCCCCGCATTCAATCGGTTTGTATAGAGCTGGGGGGCAATGTGATCAGCGAAACGTCGAACAATACGGCGTTTTACAAAGAGCCGCGAATTTATGTCGTCGAGCTGCGTCTCGAGGGTTTAAGACGAATAACTCGGGGGAACCAACAGAGAACGAATACGTTAGTCGTCCGTGCCCCGCAGAACGGAGTTATTAGTCTCGAGTGCACGCGCAATATTCGAAGTAACGTTCCTGGCAAACGAAGGTTTTTCATAGTGCCTTTTCGGTTCGAAAACGACGGAAATAAATATTGGATGAATAGGGGTGCGGAAATATAGCGATAACGTGTAACAGTGAGTAATTGAATCATTGAAAAAGGGCAAAGATCGGAAATAAAAAGGAAGGTGTTATCTGAACGATAAAGTGACTTTTATTCATAAATATTTTTGATTTTGAATACTACAGCAGAGAAATAAATCTCGCTCCCCATTTATAAGCTTAATAATTAATATTTTAAAACAATGAAAAAGCAAAAAATAAATATAATAATTAAATTAAATAACTAAATACAATAGATAATAAAACTAAATAAAACGAAGTGTACTATGAAACGTTTATAACGTCATCAGTTTTTTTCGCATGTTGGATACTGCCGGCTTAAGAGCAATTTAAAACATTACCTCAACGACCGTAAATAAGGTCAACTTATAATAGTTTGTTTTTCGCCAGTCATTTGATATAACAATGTAAGCGCGTGATGGGAGTTTATTTAAAATAAGCATTAAGCTGAATTCTTACTCATAAACTATCAAGATTTCTCTGATTTTCTTATCATAATTGGAACCACTTCGTTCCTTATCAGGTTTTTAACTAAATCCTTAGGAAGTTGTAAAGTTAATTTTTAATGAATTTACACACGAACCTTAATAAAGAAAACATGGCACTATTAATAATAATTAAATTTGCATAATAACAATGTGAGTACCGATTTACAAAACGTACCTCAATAATATCATGTAATAAATTATATACACTTAAAATATTTGCTAGTAATGGGTGAAAGTGAGTAAAAGGTGACCCCGTGACTATACTATTTATTACATATAGTACAAACATGTTGTTGAATGAAAAACAATCAATGCACATAGAAAACAAATGTATAATTTCTGATGTTATAAGCTTGTTTACATTATTACGTATTATTTTACTTTAACCAAATAGAAACGGATTAAATTACATACGTCATTGCGTTCTATGATTCACCGTGCTTTTAAAGTTATTACTAAATTAAAAAAAAACCAATGGCCACAGCGTAATTACACAATTAACATTCAATTATGATTTCTCAGAACGTCATTAATATAGTAATTACGAAACATGAAGAAACGATTTTATCGCTTATTTATCACTTAATGAAAATTTAATAGAAGAATCGTATACACCATCACATTACATAATCGAAATATTCCACATATAAAAATTATAAACATGATTTATACAACAAATTGATTTAATAAATTTGAGTTCTAAATTGCATACACTTCGTAATTTTGCATCCAAGCCTCTAATTTTAACGATGTTCGCACTAATAAAGCATGCTGAAAATATCTTGCACTCCATGGTAATGTAAAGGCAATGCAAGTCAGACCATCGTATAATGTGGGGCTGCGAAACATGCGGCGATACCTTAAAAGCATGCATAAAATTTGCCCGCTACAAACATAAATTTTAACAAAGTTAAGAGCTAAAACTAACAGCGAACAGCGATGTGACCTCTTTGTGTAGTATTGTCGTTTATCGATAACGAAGAAAAGCGCAAATATATCGACCACCGCTAATGGGTTTTCCAAGTATATAAAATAGGCTCAATGAAATTGTTGTACAAAGAAACGGGTAGTCGTAAATAAATCGCCAATTCGTCGAAAGAAATGGCGCATAGATCATCATTTTTAAATTAGTTGTTACTTATTTGGTTTACAACACAGTAAATAATTATATGATTAACATAAATTTTGATTGGATATAGGTTGTCAAAAAAAGGTTCGTGGGATCTAAACTTGATGTGTAATAAACATTTCGTGCAAGATTTCGAAGCTAGGACTAGACTACATTGAAATATTTGTTTAAGGTTACGTTGACGAGCTGTCATATTTATGAAAAATATTTTTGCAATTTGAAAAGTTATTAGTTATTAGTTATCATTGATATAATTCGAAAAAAATTTAAAGGATTTTACAATTCTGGAATCTGTAAATGTCGATAAAAAGTATAGTAGTGCAAACAGATCCAGGCACGGAAGACCATGACAGAAACGTCAGAAAACGATTAGAATAGTACCAATTTGACGGTTCTCTTCAGAATTCAAATAAAACGTTGCTAAGTATTTAAACAAAAATCAAAGTCACGCTGTTAGCTATAAAAGAAAGTGAAGTACCTTAATAACACTAAAGTTCTAAAATTGAATAAGATAATAAAGAACAAAGGGGCACTGATTTGCGAAATTAACATAACACCAGGAAAACAACCGTAAGTGTTAAATCAAGCTGATACTCCTTCCGTCTGTAAATTCCACGAATCTAAAATGAATTTGAATAATGAAATCCGAAGATATTTTAAATTAAGCTATATTTTTCACCACACGAAGCTACACAATTTATTTTATAAAATTTACACTAAATATCCATTTACCGCTAGATGTCAGATTATAAATTACACATCATTTATTTTCATTTTCCATAACTTCCTGTCTTGTGCTAAGCTTGTACGTATTTTTCGTTTTTTTTTGCTGCTCATCGTACTTGCTATTCCCATCTCATTCTAGGGTCTTCCTATTCTACTCTGACTTAGTATACTTGTTTGGATATTCTACCTTCCTTCATTCAGTAGAAGTGCCCTAACCACCCAAGTTGTCTGTCTTCAATTACTCTTTTAAACGGTTTCGATCTTCTCGTTTACATTACCGTATCATTCCTAATTTATTTTCTTTAAATCTTGTTCGTACGTCATCTGAGAATAATAATTCTTGTTACTTGTGTAATTATTACATTTTCCAGTTACCCACTCTCATTTTCTTGCATATTTTTTGCAGCTACCCACTATCATTTTCTTGCATATTTTTTGCACCATCTATTACAGTTGAGAACAGTAGAGGGCTGAATACACAGCCCCGTTTTAATCCTATTTTTTCGAATTTTCTTGATTCTTCATTGTTTTTACTTTATTTGTGTTATCCTGAATTTTTCAAATGCCTTGAGTAGATCGTCCTGTTTTATAGAATTTTTCTCCTAGCTATATAAATACGAATATTAGATATTGGGTACTTCTACCTCTTCTGAATCCATGTTATTGTTCTTCTAAAGTTGGTTCTAACATATCTCTTACCTTTCTAATATCCTTAGTTAGTACTTTTTGCGCATTCTCTCATGTCTCCTTATTTATATATCGGTAATATTATTCACCTATTCCAATCTTTGGGTAGTTCCCTTTTAGTCAAAATGTCATTCAACAAATTAGAGAATTCTTCGTTTGGTTTGTCTCCCATGTATTTCAACGTATCTGTTGTGATTTGGTCTTCTTCAGGTACCTTTCCTTTCAGTTTCTTGATAGCTTCTGTAACTTCTGTTGTTATTTGTTGGATATTAGTGTCTCTGTTGTAATCTAATTGTGTTTCTTCATCTTTTCCGTGTTCTTCGTCATTTTCTTTTGTTAGCTCGTTAAAATAGAATCCATCTTCGCATTATTCTTTTTGCATATGTTAAATATTTCCATTTTTGTGTTTTATTTTTTAACTTTGGTGGTTGTTTTTGTTTTTGTTAATAATTTTCTTCCAGTGTGTGTCCAAATTCTTCCCATTATTGAATTTTTGTATTTTGAATCATTTGTTTTACCCCCACTCTTTTTTGCTTGTATATATTATGGACTTTTTCGAATCCTGTTTGTAGGAATGTTTTCAATTTTAGTTTCTTCTCTTTTACTTGTTGTATTTCTGTTTACCTGCTTCTTTTGTATAGGAATTCGTAGTGTTGGTTATTACTCAACTAACTTTCGCTGCTTCTAGTATAGTTTCTTTGAATTGTTTCCATTTGTCTTCTATTTATATTGTAGCTTTTATCTTACTTTCTAGTTCTATATCTACATGTTCTTTGTAGATTTGTTTGATATCGTTCTTTCCCAATTTGTAGCACTTTGCTTCAATTTTTGTTATTTTCTCTCTCTTTGCTTCTTTATCCTCTTGTGTGTGTCATGAAATCCAGTTCCACCAGATAATGATCGCTGTTTATTTCTGCGTGACTTTCACTCGCACATGCATTACCGTTTTCCAATTTTCTTTTTTTATTATGAAGTAGTCAATAATAGATCTTTCATTCCTTGATTGTACTTCTCCGGTATACTTATTAATGTCTTTGTGCATGAATTTTGTGTTTGTAATAATATAATCATTTTCTACGCATAATTCTATCAATTGTTCCCATTATCACTTTTATTATTACTGCATATTTTCCCATGTATCTATCTATTTCAGCCTATAATGTTTCGTAGAACTCATATTTTTGTTATTTTCTTGCGTTTATCATTCGGTACATATGCCACTATTATGGACCATATATTTTATCGCATTGTTTTGCTTTGATCACTAGTAGCCACTGGTTCATATATCTTTCTTCTATAATTGATTTCGCTTTATCTGGGTTTACTATTAGTGCGACCCCTTCCGGCCTCTGTTGTTTAAACGTACTCCAGTCCAACATAGCTGGTTCTCACGTTCCACGTGCCCATTTTCAAGTTTTTCTTGCTATTCTGACTTGGTGTTCCCGTTTGTTATATACAATATTTATGTCATTTTCCTTTTACAATTCGTCATTTTTGATGTGCATTTCTATTATCTCTGAGTTACTAGTTTTTTGAAACCTTATTTGTCGGTTTTCTCTCAACCACGCCTCAATCTTTGTTGCTCCAAAGAGACTCTGTATTATCTATGGTGATCTTTCTCAATAGAACCTTAAAATTTTATGTTTTACGTTTTATGTTCTCTAGCAGTACTTCTTACTTGGCCCTGCACCATCCTCTTTTCCAATGTTGTCATTTTCAATGTATATTTTGGTGTCTCTAAGCTTGCTTTTCCTTTTCATTATTTCCTATTTGTACTTTTTATAGAACGATTCAATTTCTGCTACCATTACATCTGGTGTTCTATTTTTGCTTATCCTGCACGCCCTTACTATCTTCGTTTCAGTTTGTATGTTTTTCTGTTATCAATTTATAAATTTTATAAAATTTAAATTCGGTTCAATTCAAATATTGTGCCGATTCTTTTGTCAAATTGAAATATATCAATGTGGTTTAATTATTGTAAAAGTTGAGTAATTTTTGTTGTTGAGTAAATAAGGTTTAAATAACTTGAAAATTATAGACAATAATGTAATAAATAAAAACAACTTACCATATCATTGTTTAAGTTAAATATGGGATATAAATGGTAAAAATATCACCTACATGACATTTGATGCAAAATGAAATTGAATATTTATCTACGCAGTATAAATATCTTAGACATCAACATTTTGCTTAATTCATAATTCAATTAAATGGAGCTAAAACAACCTTTTAGAGCAAATGTACGCCATGAAGTTAAAAAAGCATGATCTTAGTGTGTACAACCAATGCAAACGTTAGTTAGTTACTTAGTCATGTAATGAGAAAGGCGTTTAAAATGTTGAATAAGTACAAGCCATATAATTCCATAAAATAAGTATAAATTGTACAATTTTGATGTATTTAATTAGGTTTTATGTGATTTAATTATATAGATATGTAGATTTTCTTAAAAATTGCCGGTTGGCATCATTACAAATATAGTGAAGCAACGAACGTCTATATATTTTAGTCGTGGAGCCGTGTCATGTATGATAAACGTTTAGGAGAGATATTTCAAAACCTTTCACGCCATATACAGTGTAAAAAATAAGCACTGTAAATATTAAAAACGAAGATGTTGCATTGTAATTATGTCGCAAGACAAGGATAGAAGCCCCCGCAGAATATAATGGGAGAACATCCAGGTAGGAACACGAACTTCTATATAAAATGCAACAAATAGCACTAAATGTGGTACAGTTAAAAATTGCAGACATAATTAACAGTCTCATCTATCCCATTACATCATCTCCAAGAAAGTTAATAAATTCGATTATCACATTACAGGGGAATTTCGTTGTTGGAATACTAAGTCAAACATCTTGCAAAAGAGACTAAATAAAAACCAGTGAGACTTTATTTCAGGTAGTACAACTTTGCAGGTTTGCTTGAAATCTTTGGACAAATGAACATATTTTGCACTTCCTTATATGAGATGAGAGTGGCGAATATTTTGGTGGGATTCGAGGTACCATAGCTTAATCCGTCAGGAAGGAAAACTAGTTTTTGAAGTATGAAGGAGATGTGAGTGTGTTCTTCAACATTGTAAGGGGCCTTTCAACTCCTAAAAGAGACATTTTTAATCTTCTACTTCGTACAGCTTTTTACAACCTTATAAGTCTTAAACTATAAGGATACTGTGTAGTAAAGATCAATAAACTAATAGCTGACTATTCCAAAATATTTTCAAGGGTCTATGGAACATATGGAACTTACACATCGATCACTGATAATGGCATCCCTTATATATTCAAGTTGACAATTAACGAGATTCCTACAACCATTAATGTCATTAGACTTATGGAAAATCGAACCTCAAATTGGATCTTCATAAAGGAATATATTGTGCCATTCGTTATTGATGATGCTGAGCAAATGTCGTCGAAGAATATGATCAGAGATTGGAGAGTGGGAAGGGAAAGACGCGGAATAACTGACAAATATAAAATCTTGATGGTGATGGAGGCCTTCAATAATTGATTCAGGGGTGTCTAGCCTTTCTTTTATAAAAAAAAACAATATGGTCACTGGCATTTGATAAACATTTGCAAATATTTTTATAATTTCGAGTCCAACCAAACGGAAAGTAGGCCAGGGATTTTGTTTTTATGAAAACGACGAACATATTTAATTTTATCCACATTTTCAACTTACAAAGAAATGTCGTGTACATTTCTGTGTAAATGGAAAACGTGGACCAATGGAATAACAAACTCACCTTTACCTCAATCCATTTCAGATACCACAATTCAACGTCCAATTTATATTGCATCTATAATTCACCACATCCACAGATAATAATCGCCCGCAAACGATAATTTTGACATGACCTGTCAAACGGTAAGTTATTGTATTTTATAGCAAGTGTATTTCAGGTAGTTGATGATGACACAAATACCACCAGAATCACAATTGGTCGGTATTATGGGAATTTATGCGCGTGCAAATAAGTTTCAGTAAATTGTACAAAACGCAACACTTGAATTGACATATGGCATGGTGTCACTATCAATGGAGTCGTTGTGATAACACATTTTCCGCATTTATTCGATAACAACACCCAATACTTCAAAATAAATGTTGAATTTAACGCCAAGAAAAAACGAATGCCCAATAGCGTCCCTAATTAAAGTTAACTAAATCTTATTTATCATAGGAATAATTGTAGCAATACTGGTTTCTATGCAGTTAAATGCAATTGATTATTTTGACATTTAATAGACGCCGAAACACTACAGACAGCTGTAAACAGAAACTGTTTGCTATTGAAAACACCAACGACAAGGAGAAGATTGTATATCATAAAGTGCAACCAACATAGAACGTGGAAGGTAAATGATTATATCGAACAATATGACAACAGATGGATGAAACATCAAAAAGGGACATCTGGACGTTAAACTTTGGGTACCACTTGTTAATAGTAGAAGTAAAGAACGTTTGAAGATTTAAGAATTTTGGACTTCAATGTGAAATGTGATGATAATGAAAGCACCGAATGCAAAGGTCGAAATATTTTAAGTATTGCGACGTAATTTGACTGCACAAGGTGTAGTACTTATCTTAATTTTCTGTTCTCTACATAGGAACCATGTCGGATTTGTTGATTTAGACATTTTTATGCCTTTATATTCGTATCATATATATTTATAAATGGCAAACAATATTACAGATAAACCATAGCACTGCGTGTTGTACGTCAATGCCACTCTTATCGTATTTGATAATCCTTCCACACTAATGTCAACTGCTCATATTAAACAAATAACTGATGGCTCTTCATGTATTCTCAATATTGCATGCACTCGATTCGCATAAATGATTTAGTCTGAGTTGCAAGCAATGTTGGGCGCCTATCATCGAAACATCCAATATTTTTTGAACTCGAGATAAAAAAATCTGTTCACGGTTGATTACTGGTGATATTGTAATATATCTTGTTTGAAGAAGTTGGAGATACATTTGAGGGAACATGAACTGGTTATCCCAGTCCACGAGTTTTATTCACCAACATGGTGATCATGCAACATTTTCTTTGTAATTGTAAAACACCAATCAGACAACATTTTGCTGAGGTGGGTATTTTCAAACGTTTAATAGATAATAATAATAAATATTACTGGTTTTCAAGGTTCAATATAATCGTGTTTACTAATTTTAATTTGTGTACACGTTAGTATGCAGCAGGCAGAATAAACAGCGGACCTAGCAAATCGCAAAAAAAGAATCGGAGCGAGGTTCGATTGCAAAAATACATATCACGAGACGCTCGATTATTAATAACCGTGCATCATAGGATGTTTGCATGCATCGATCGTTTTAATGTGAAAAATTGGCAAAAAATGGTTCTCGTAATTTACTTAGGTAGGGTCAAATATATATTTTCAAGTAGTAAACAGGTTCAATTGAACACGTAGGAAAAGACCAATTGTAGAGACGAGCAAGTGTTTAAATATATAGAAATTGTTAAATATTAAAATCGGCGCTCTTACTCTTCGAAGTTCCAGTGTGTTTATTGTCCATGTGTATTATATGGCACATTTTAGACCATCGACAGGAATCCCAAATATTAGGTAAAATAATATAGAAGGTGTGGTCACAATCCGAAGAGCACTGACGCAAGGGTACTTGAACACCTGGTAAGTTGTATTTGTGTTGATCCCAGCTCCGTTACAATTATGATGTGACACAGACGTATCGAAAATGTTTATTTAGTTCGCTTAATTATTTCTTATTATTGTAGATAAGAAAATGCAAGTAGGTCACACATGCGTCGGTTGTGTTAAGAATGCATGCATCGGACGCACAGGGGTTAATGCCAATTATCGACGTTTGCAACTAGCAGGGCTTCGCAAACTGGTATCTAAGTTTGAAAAGTACTGGATCTGAACCACAAAAATCTCAACCAATCGTAACGCGTCTTTTATATCGTGAACTGTGCATACAATACTTTTAACAAGTCCTCTAGCGTTTAACGATAATAAACGTCATAAATTTTAAGCGTTGAGAACCGATCGGTACATGCACTTACATAATTTACAAAAGGTCACAGTGGTTGTGCATCATAATGAGATTATCAAGAAATATTCAAATTGTTACGCACATGACCTACGCAATTCAAATAGAATTGCAGTTATGGCGCAAACACCGTACCTTTCCATAAGAATCTGACATAACCGAGACTTTATCAGCAAGGAGGAATTTTTATGTTATTCACACGGCTGTGTTTGCACGACTTGAAAATGAATCCACTATACGTAGGCAATGAATTGAAATTGGTTGTGGCAAATATTCGTGGGGATGAGAAATTATAATTAATCTCTTAACTCACTTTAATTCGTTTTTCTCTACACTCGTTTTCACGTCGAATCAACACACGTACCGCCGGCGTAACTGAACAAACACATCACTGCGACCACGGAAACAAGCGCACTCGCGTTTTCAGGGCGTTTCGTCCACGGAAGCGCCGTTTTCTGCTTTTAAAAATCGACTCGTCGCGAGGTAAACGCCGTTTGTTTTATCAGAAACGCTCGGGCTGGAGGTCGCGCTGTATGTGAATCCGGTTGACGAGGAATGCGACTGCCGCCAGCCGGCGGGGACTGTGGAACTGGGTCACACCCAACGCTAGCGCCTTAACACCACCGGTTGACTACGTTCCTACCCTGAAACACTTCCCATCGTCGGACAGCCGATGCTTCGCGGCGCTTATCCATTCATCGACTGTATTTCCAGACAGGAAGTAAAAAAAATCGTTTTATCGCTCTATTATAGTGGCGGTAATTTACGCTTCGGTCGTGTTTGGGCCACAGTTGGCAATGCTGTCCTAAATTCCTGAAGAATGCGCGATATTATCGCCGCGAAATGTTAGACTCAAAAGGGCAAAATGGAAAGAAATTGCCAAACGAATCCAAGGTAATAATATAATAACAAATTAAAATGAACAACTGCGAATAAAAAGCGACAAAGAAATAAAACGAAATACTGAATATACGAGGGGAGATCATTATTTAGCATCCCCGGCATGGTAGGCGTTAAGTGACGTTGATTCAATTTGACACATTAAAGTATTAATCATTTGTTGTTACGTTGGTTCAATTGCAGTTCTGTTATTTGTTATCTGTTCAAATAATTTAGATTTTAAGTAGACAAATTTAGTGAAACTCTAAACTAAACTCTGTCACCAAAAACAATTCATGAAGACATGGTAGGTGTATTGGGTGAGGGTGCTGTTTCTTACCAAGTGGTGAAAAATATGTATCGAGAATTTAAACTTGGAAGACAAACATGTGAACATGCGAAGGGTGCTGGACGAGCAGTGACTGTCACTGCCCAATAAAATGTTAATCGTATACACGTATATTGTATACCATTCGCCGAATAGCTAAAATTACGAATTTTTCTTATGGTACTATAGAAAATAATTTAACAAATATTTTGGGGCTAAAAAAGTTGTATGCACGTTGAGTTCCACAAATGTTGACACCAGATCAGAAACGTTCTACATTATTGCATTCTGAAGCCAGTTTCGCAAAGTTTAAAGCAGATCCGGATGAATTTTTTTCTCGATTTGTCACTGTTGGTGAAACGTGAGTTCACCACTTCGATCCTAAGTCGAAGCAACAAATTATGGTGTGGCCTCGACGAGGTTCTCCGCCACCCCGCAAATTTCGTGTTTTGCCACCCACTGGCAAAGTTATGGCCACAATTTTTTGGGACGCAGACGGAATTTTGATGATCGATTTTTTGGCACGTGGACATCCAATAACAGGCTCCTACTGTGCCAACTTTAATTTCAAGATTGCGCGATTGCGTCAAGGATAAAAGACGGGGAAATTTGAGCAAAGGACTTCTGTTTCATCAAGGCAACGCTCCTGTCCACAAAAGCCATGTTACCATTGGCACTATTCTGAACGCAGGATTTTAATTGCTTGAACATCCCGCATATTTACAAGACCTGGCCGCTAGTGAATTCTTTTTATTTCCAAAATTAAAAGAAATCTTCGGCGGACCAGATATTACGACGATAATGAAGTGATGACGGCCATAAACGACTGGTTGGAAGAGCAAGCGAACATTTTTTTCCAGAGGAATCAACAGTTTGGAACATCGTTGGACGACATGCATCGACGTTCAGGGAGATTATGTAAAAAAATAAACATTTGATATTTCTTCAATGTTCCCATCTATGTTATAGACCGTAAATACTGTACTCCCCACGTAGATCAAAAAAATGGGGCAATAACTAAACACAAAAGTTGTAGAGAACAAAATAATGAATTAAAACTATATGAAATAATGACCAAATCTAAAAAGCTCAAAATCAAAATAATAAAAATAAGATGAATGAAGACAAGACAACAACTGCTAAGAAATAGGAACCACATTATGAAAAAGCAACATTCTTTACTTTGATCTCTCGAGCACAACTTCTGCAATTTACCATCAACAGCCAGCTGCGAAGCTGAGATGGGATTCAATCAACAAAGTTACAACAAAGTAATTTTAGAAGATGAACCGTTTGAACACGAATATTTTGTATTTTTTACAAAAACTATTTAAAAAAAATCACATTTATAAGCATATTTATATTAGGATTTTTCAATTCCAAATCATGTTTATATGTTTCTTATGACTGTAGATTTTCAGTTGGAAATAAGTTTATTTCCGCAAGGTTTCCTATTTAAAAGTCGAATTATTCCACCATTTACTTAACGACTTTGTTTATTATAATGCAAGCATTAAACAGAAACACAGAATACCTAAACGTCGCATTACTTTCATAAATACAACGGAAAATTTTATTGTGTATATTTTGACTGCGTCTTATTTACAAAAATATCTAGTAACAAATCTTTATACTAAAAATAGGTTCTATGAATTTTGAGATATTCATGGTTAAGAGAGCCACGTAGAATTTTTACACGGAATAAAATGTATGCTCTTATTGCATAATGCACTGGTCCAAATAACAACGTAGATAAACATTGAAATTAATATTTCGTGAATTTCGCGGAAGTACATTTTAATCTTAATATCAGTCATCGACTTCATTTATTACATCAACACAAAAAAATTTCAAGGTCTCAACAACTATTCGTATCACATTTCAGGCAACAGATGTGAGTCAAACCAGAGTAACAAGATAACTACGGCTCGGGTTCAATTTTTTACACCAAAATGTGCTTAACCAAACCCTACGCAACCCAACATGTACTTAAAATGTCTTTACACAACACTTCTTGTGCGACGTAAAACCACCTGAAATCAGAGTAACATGGACTTGACGTCGGCGAACTTTGTTTTCATTAGACAGTAAATACCCATCTAGCAAGATGAACGCCCGAGTGAAAAAGACGCCAAACTATACAAAGGGTTTCCAACAGCACGATCTCGTTTAATTTGTTATTATTTTACCAACTTTTTTGAGTAGATAAAGTATCACTTTAACCGCAAGGGTAGATAAATTAACACTTTAATAGCAAGTGTGGATAAGATTATTAAATTTTTTTATTCAATTAAATTTATAAATGCCAACATATTAATTGGAAGGGTTAACGACAACATTAATTGTACAATTATAGTTATTAGAAACATTTATTTTTGGACACACCACAACTTGTAAGTGTTTGCTTTGACAATTGTACAGAGGTACAGGAAATTTGTTGACAGAGAAATCCATAGTAATGGACAACGCAATTGCGATTGTTGTGCCAACAATTTTTATTTCTTTGAAATTAAATTTTTGAAGTCCTATAGAAAAAATGTTTTATTACACACGACGATAATATCTCATTATGTTCTCGAGCGCTCTCAAAGATAAAGTACAATTTTATCGTCTTATATAATAAATAACTATAAACCCCCAGCAGTGTTATACATCAGTAGGTTGAACTGAGAGTGCTCTTTGGTTCGCGTCCACGACCGACTTTTAATTATGATGAAAATAAACAAATAATTGTGACGCAAGTTCATAAACAACAAACAAAAAGGAAATAAAGGAAACATTAAATATTATTTTCAGATATTTTATATCGTGCATCAAATTTTAAAAACCATGGTAGGTACTGTATTATTATCATTAATGACACGGAACCCAGAAGATATATAAATTTCGACTAATCATCTTGAAATTATTAGATTAGGAAATATAGTTAAGAATTCACGAATGGCGACTGCACATGCAAACCTATCTTAATCAAGTTCTGAATGTTAAAGTTTTATATTACAATAATTGAAAGAAAATAAATATCGCACACAACTGCTTATTCTAGTGCATTCAAGTCAAAAATAAATCCACCCATAAATCAACATAACAGGTCTATTGGTAGATGATGAAAAAGCTAGCTTCCGCCCAACTGTAATATTTGCTACGCGTGTAAATTAATTTCAGGATGTCATGTTTAGTTTAAAAACACAAAACCATTTTGTTTTATGTATGTTAATATTTTGTACATTTCTTTATTGTAATTTAGATTAAATTTGTGTTAATTAGCTACACTGTTTTAAGTTTCATAAAGAATTTCAAACGCTGCTGCCCTTTTACTGTCTTCGTACACAATGGTGGTAAAGAAATACATGTGGTTTTTATATAAAGATAAAGAAAACATGATTGATAGGAGCATAATGACGTTGACTAATTATTTAATACATTCAAATTGGAGAAAATTGGACAAAATCATTGCGATAATCTGGGATTTGAATCAAATATATAATATTAATTGTAAAAATACATGCGACATTTGATGTGCACATTTACATTCAAATATTAAGGGATGTAATGAATACAGACATGAAATGTATTTGCTATAATTAGAAAAGGGCTAGAACAATATATTAGTTGTTGAGTTTAAATCAAATTTGAGCCACAAATTCTTAAAATAATTTTCGGCAATTGGTACAAACCAGATATCAAAATTTGAACATTTGGATTGACATAATTAGAATAGTATTACACTACGCATTATATGGTTGTAGAACGAGATTACGCCATAAATTACAGGATGGTGAAACATCCAATGTTTTAAGTTACAAATATCCGCCTGGATTCAAATTAAGAAGGTGTGGACTGGATGTAAATCTTTTAGGGTACATGACAGCGAGTGATTTAATACTAAATACGTGAGTCAATGTGAAAGATGTTACTCTATAATATAATAGAAAATTGAACGTCAAAATACAGAGAGAAAATAAAATCAACAACAGTATAAAGTATCTTCGTTGTAAGTAATATAATCTGTATAATGAAGGCTATTTTGATATGTCTAGTTAAGGTTTTAATTGATATAATTGTATAAAATTGTTAAAAATTTTACAATTTTATACGACGTGGCAAATTACATAATGCGCGGAATATTTGCCGTGTCTAATCTAATCGTTTAATTGTAAAAAGGATAGTAAATGCTGTAATGTATGTGTTAAATTCGTGTAACTTATATAGGGTTTGTATTTAAAATTGCGAACATGTTGGTGTATCAGTTATTAATGAGGTGGATGATCGTTTTTAACCAATGGAAATGGAGAAGTGGTGAAACGTTACACTAAAGTTAACCATGAAATTTTTGAAACATCAAACATCGACCTATTGGTATACTTGGATCACAATTATTGCTTCATTTAAAAGATCGAAATCAAAGGATATACATACATTACTAAAATGTTTGCATGTCCTTTCGAACTTCGCGGTAACTGTGCTAAGTAATCAATTCCCATGTGTAATCTTTCGGTAGGCTTTATGTAATTTGTGTATTGTTTAACCTTTGATATTCTTAATTTAATTAATAATTTTATTCTTACAATAAAATGCTTCTTTTAATTTAATTATTTCCGAATCCGAATCTGAGCTTGACTTTTATCAATGAGCAGATACCTTGATTTTTCAACTTTTTGCAACTATCATTCAAGTTCCTGGTTTAAATTTAATTTCATTGTCGTATTCGTGTAAGGGGTTACATCTAGTTGGCGGTCGAATAAAAGGCATATTTTTGTGATATTTTTTTGGGAAAATGATTTGAGGTTTCGAACAATTTTTCACAGCAAAGGGTTTATTTTGACTACGTTTCATAATTTTTTTATTGCAAAAAAATCACGAATGTAGCAGATATAATATATTTCCTGGACAGCTGTTCAAAAAAGGCCTTCCGCGGTGACCACTGTAACTTTCATACCGAGCATCTCAAATCAAAAAACCAAATGAATTAAGTTTTTGTATCGTATTATCTAGTCCCTAATCGAAGGATTTGATCAAATATCAATTTTTGAAAAAATGATCGGCGATTGAAAGTGAAAGTGTAAATTTCGGTGAACAAATCACTTCATTTTCCTTAAAAAAAAGTATGCGTCGAAGAAAAAATACATTCAATTAAGGACTAGTTTCTGATATAAAAAGTATGAAAAATTTAAAGTAAATCGGTCCACTGATTTTTAAGATATCGTGGTCACCGGTTTTGAAAAAGCTGTTTCGAGAAAAACGCCTCTAAAGTCAAGTAATTAACAACTGTTCGTCGTATTTTTCTGCTGAATGTTTAAACGACGATACCGTTAACCTCATTTTTTTCCGGAAGATCCTGTGTGTTTTGTTGAGCGTGGCTTGCAGGCCGTAAAACGGGCCATAACTCGCTCAATTTTGAACGGATCGACTTGAAATTTTCAGAGAACATTTTTGAAACGTTATATTCTAAGAATCCGATTTTCGTAAATCCGGTTTTTTCGTATATCCTGACTAGATGTAACCCCTTAAGAACAAACTCCACCTATAAATTCTATTATTGTTAATTTGGTGATCCTTTGGGATAATAAAGCTACGTGATCTGTTTAAATGGTAAAGTGATGTCCTAATAAATAATAAGTAGTTTGTCTACTGCATAAATTAAACGTCACTTTTTCAGAAATAGTCTGGTTTCACTATCTTTCATCGTTCTAGAAACGAAGTAAATGGGTACATCAATACCATTTTGGAATTGAACTAATTCAGCTGCTATGACAAAGTTTCATGGATCAGTTCGTAGAATAAATTCTTTCAAGATTTGGAAGGAGGTCTTTTGTTCTTATGTTCAGAACCATTTTGTATTTTCCTTCAATAATTTGTTTAGCGGTAGAGTTTTTTCCGCATAATTCGTTGATGATAATAGTTAAGTATGCCTAAAAATGACCTCATGTGTTTACTTCGACATGATGTGGTTTAAAATAATGCCTTGCTCACTGATTAGGTCACCGAAGCTAAGCGAATTAGCCAAAAAGCGTGGTTTAGGTCTATTTTTGAAAAGGAATTGCAATTGTGATATTTCGCCATCAATTTAGTTACGAGCATGCAAACATATTCTTAAACTTTTATCATCATTTTTTACAATAACTACTGGATTAATAAAATAAGAATTTGATCTTTCAATAATCCCTTGTTTTAAAAGTTCTTCAATTTCTATCTCGACTCGTTGTTGGTACTTCTGAGAAATAGGGTAACTTTTACAATTTAGAGGGTCATCGTTATTGATTTCAATCTTGTTTTCATAACCTTTAGCAATAGTAACTTCTCTATTAAATAATTTGATGTTTTCATTTAATATTTCCTTATATTTCCAAAATAGTTCCCTCCTGCATCGATACATTTACGTAGACGTGTTTGCCACGCCTGGAAGGCACCTTGAAACTCCTCCACAGGAATTGCTTTCAAGAACCTCGTGACATGCGTTTGGATGTTCTCCACTGTCTCCCAATGCTTCCCTTTCAGTCGGGGGAACAAGAAAAAGTCACAGGGAGCTAAATCGGGACTGTACGGGGCCGGGGGACCACTGGGGTGTTGCTCCGGGCTAGGAAGTTGGTCACGATGAAGGCTGAGTGGCTGGGGGTATTGTCGTCGTGGACTTTGACCGCTTGGATGTCAGCCCTCACGCGCGCGACCCGGCGTTTCAATCTTTTGAGCACCTCCAAGTAAAAGACTGCGTTGACGGTTTGTCCTTGCGGTACGAATTCCAAATGGACGATTCCTCAGACGTCAAAGAAGACAATGAGCATGGATTTGATGCGGCCTTCTTTGAACGCCTTGTGCCACCTCCCGGATTGTGATTTCGAGATGCAGTTGTCTCTAAAGGCCTCTTGAAGCATCTGGAATGTTTCGGTAGCATTCTTTCCAAGCCGCACGCAAAACTTGATGGCGTACCGCTGTTCAAGCGAACCCTCCATCACGCCGTGTTACAAAGGCGAAAAACAAGTTCCACGCAAAAACACGTCCTTCCGCTCTCAATGCTCGGAGCAAAACAACCAACCGCGTTCGAACGGGCAAGCCCCCCTCCACATTTTCCGACCAATTGGAGCGCGCTGTGATGGATAGTCACATCACAATACGATCATGCGCATTACTTTCATAATGGACCCTGTATTCATCCAAAATTATCCATCTGCATCTCACCTTCGTTGATCACAAGTCACAAATTATTTATGAAATATGTTTTGATTCCTTTTTTTAAGTTTACTTTATTTGCTTTAAAAATTCGCCAATATATCCCACCAGCGAGGTGAGAAGGGGTTAAAGTTCATTTTATATTAATACATTATAAACAAATATAGATGTTTGATTGCGTTGCAAATAAATTGTATGCGTCACAGTGCAATGCGCTGTCAAAGATCACGAGTTCAAAGTTCATACGTATAACGTGTGCGTGTGTGCTGATTGATTGAATTCCAATTTATAACATACATGGAGCAAAAGTATGTAAATTACTCCAATATTAAAACGCAATGATTTATTATTGGAAACTGGCTAGTGATGCTGAACGTTTCCAGTTCAATGCTGTCAATTATAATTAGACTTTTGCTTTTACATGCAATTATGAATGAACAAGCTTCAAATATAATTTTTTAATTGATGTAAGCACTTCATCATAACTAGTGCGATTTTAGAAATGTTTATAATACTTTGCATTAGATTTTTACGCAGTCATATTAAAATAAATTTACGGTCATGAATGAAAATAAACTGCATCGATTCAGTTTATATTTTCTACGGAATAATAGCTGAACGTTTTCAGTGATTGTATGATAAATATGAAGTCGTTGGTGACGACAATTTCGTTCGCAGACAGTGGAATCGACGACACTTACCTTAGAGTCCAAGTCCAAGGAAACATTGCATTGGTAACGGTGTTTCAGATGACTTTTGCTTTTTTGGAACTGGTGTACGTTGTATTTTCGATGCATATTAAGAAATTATTTTCAAACGTTCCAGACAACGCAATTTTAATAAAACAGGGTTAAACTTACGTGCTACTGAATGCATCTAAATGTATGCCGATGAAGAACTTTCGAATTATCGAAGATCATACCTGAAACGAAAAGCATAATTAGAAAAAATATTTATTTACGACAACTAAATTATATCTATTTTAAATCCCACAATCGTAGGTGCACGCGTTCGGGGCGATGTAAACAGCACGTGTGCTTCATGCACCACGTGTGTAACCAGCATAATGTGAAGATATAAAGAGTATGCAAGCCTAGGCTTAGGCTTAGTGACGCATATTACATATTTAAATGATTACACGTTTATTGTAAACGTCCATACCCATTGCACGCATCAATTTATTTAGTTGAGGCCGTCCTTCGCAATGTATGTAATAGGTAATTGGTGTTACGAGTTAATGAGCTCATCAAGTAGGTAATAGTAAAGTAATTGTGGCTTCGTAAAGTGGCGGCCATAAATTGTAAATTGCAAATGCGTATTTAGGTGCAAGAATAGATTATTACGAGATTATATTAACGAATGCAAATTTTGTTTAGTGCTCTACCGAATTAATACTGTAAACCCCTCCCCTGAAATGATGGGATACATCAGCACTATTCTTAAAAATTGCATCAACGGATTGAGCAATATGAACAGATTTTCTAAATGAAAAGAACCGGTTCAGACAAAACATTCCTGCTGCTGACTCTGAATAACACGGGAAGCCAATATCTTTAATAAAATCACTAAGGCTGCGCATCCATCGGAAAATCGAACCAGTCCGTATGTAAGTTCGCATAATCAAATAAATCTTGCAACGTCAATAAAATTGTTATTGTTCACGGAATGATCATAATCCATCACAAACAAACACCGTTTATGTCACAGTGAAATCGAGTATTTACATTTTCATGTGGTTTTATTAAAAGTCTTCGTTTGGCTCAATAATGTAACGTCACTTCGTTTGTTAATTCGACATTCTGCTTATCTCCAATCACGGTCATCAGCTAGGATAAACTAGGCAAATGGGTGGCAGTTTAATTTCAATTAAACCCCTCCACTTACTGAGCAACAAGTCAGTGGGTTGTTGATTGTAATAAATTTTAAAACACGATTAAAGTCAATATCAATTTCTATATATAATTTATTATATGATAGACGTTGATCACTCGTGCCAAAAAACAGCATAAATAAAAACACGAAGTGAGTAGACGTGAGCAAAAAGGCGACGATAAGAGTCCTCGGTATCGAGCTTTATCACGGAAAGTTTTTTTTTATATTTTATTGTAAAAGAAACGACGTTTCAAACTAAAACTTATATTAAATTAATAAAACGTTAACAATACATGTGAAGTTGACAGGCAGTTACGAGCTACGGGAGCAAAAAGAACAGGACCGTACCGACGAAGTAATATCGAAGAATAACTAGTAAGCGATTAAATGGAAAATGAAGAATAACTAGTAAGCGGAGTACTCAACAGACGAGGTAAACAGGAAAAGAAAAGGAGAAAAGGTAGTGGAAGTACCCTTTGAGAGAAGTAAAAAATCCAGAGAACGCCTGTAAAACAATATAACAAGGGCGAGGATAAATTGGATCTAATACTGAAGGTGATGAATGATATGAAGGTGAATCAGAAGGAAATTAAAAAGGAGTTACAAGAGATGAGGGAAGAACAAAGTGAATTTAACAAAGAAATAAGACAATTAAAACAAGAAAATGAAAAATAAGTAATGAAAATGTGGAAATACGAAAAGAAAGTAGAGAGAACTAATAAACATGAAAAACAAAATGGGAATGGATCGAAAAAGGAACAAAGACAATGTGTTAATGAAAGGCTTATTAATTAACAACACACAACACAAATAAGGCGGAAGAAGTAAAAGAGATGTTAAATAACTTTGCCAAAGAAAAACTAAAGGTAGGGGTAAGGGTAAAAGAAGCAATGAAACTATGAGAAAAGATATTTCTGATAGAACAAGAGAACGAGGAAGACAAGAAGAAGTGATGGAGAATAAGTCAAAGTTGAAAGACGTAGGAACAGATAAAGTATTCATTGAGCACGACCTTACAATTTAGAAAAGGGCCTTGCCTTCTTTGACAAGGGAATAGCGAAATAGCATGAGCTGGCAATACAAGAAAGAGCGAAATGAAAGAACGTTAAAATAGGATACAATAATAACGTGTGAGCAACGGAATTGTGTTTCAGGGAGGGCTTTGGAAGTTTTCGCGTATGTCTTATATTAATTTTGAGTAATAGAACTACTCGCCGTTACTAACAGGTGTACCAACCCTTTTCCCGGTAACTTAAATTTAGATTAAATCAAACTGCAGGCAAAGCTGTAAAAACTGAGGTTATGCTGGCAATAAAATTTTAAATAATACATTTTAATCATGACAATCAATAGTAATTATCAAATAAGATGAGTTATATGGCTACCACCGACATCACAATGTAACTCTTCCTTTAACGTCGTGCAACATGTTCACAAATGGTGTTAAAATTTCATTAAAAGCTGTTTTACAATACATCAAAAGTGACAGTTTAGATTAACTGTTTTATTGGATTAAAATTACACATTCATGGTATGTCTATCTCCCTCTTCCAGGGCCAACTCTAAAACATAATTCCGTTGCTCTCACCTTATTACGATATATGCAATTGAATGAAAATGGAACAGAAATAAGAAAAGACTTGAGAACGTGGAGGAAATATAAAGGGGGAGAGAGATAATTCAAAAAAGCTAGGAATAGAGCAAAATGGACAAGAGCAATAGAAGATGGAATTGGTAACGAAGATGGAAAGCATAAGGCTAGAAATGGGAAAAGAAACGGAGAAAGGAACAAACAAAAAATAAAAAGAGAACACAGAAAGTGACAGTGATTTCAACGTATGAGCCAAATGAAGACGAAACAGCAAAAAAGAAAAACGAACACCGTGATAACCTAAATTTGGTTACTGAACGTAATAGAGGCAACATGTATGTGATGGAAGATATGAATGCAAGAGTAGGTAATAGAGACGATGGAACGGGAGTGACAGGTAAACACAGAGAACAGAGAGGCAGGAGCAACGGAACTAGAATGATAGACTACTGTCGACTGATTAACCCAATAGTCCCAAACACACATTTCGTACACAATGCATAATTCCGTAATAGAGACTACATATTGACAGAAAAGAGAAGAAGAAGTGAAGTGACAGATACCAGAGTCATGAGAAGCCCGGAAATATATAGTGACCACGTTTTGGTGATACAATAAAAAGAAATATTGTGAAATATAAGTGAAAGTAACTATATATAATAAGAAATAATAATAAACTGCAAAGTAATAGATGAAGAAACGGCAGAGAAATATATAGAACGTGTAGGACGCAAATGAGAACAGGATATAAGTAACAACATGGAGGTTGAAGAACTGTGGGAAGAATTTAAAAATGTAATAATGGAAAATGCGAGACAGGGACATAAAGACAAGCTGGTGGAGAAAAGAATTACAACAAGATATAGGGATCAAGAAGAAAATAAGGAATGAGTACATACAAAATGGCACACAATCGAAGTATGGTATATAAGAACAAAGGAAAAAAGTAAACCAATTGGTAAAAACGCACAAACAAGAGAGTTGGAAAGAATTTGGAGATGAGGAAAATAGTAAATCTAATTAGAAATTGTTTTTACAGTATTTAAAAACACCAAACAACACAAATGAGAGCACTAAAAACAAATAACGGATGACAAACTAAAAATTGAGAGGTGAAAGCAATATAATAACAGTGAAAAAGAGAAAAACAGTAAAGAAAATGAAGTGAGACCAGAAGAAAAAATAAACAAGGGAAACAATTCGATTAATGAAGACCGGTAAAGCGCGGAAGAAAAACCATATACCGAAGGACTGGGAAGATGGGATGATACCAAAAAGGGAGATAGAAGAAAGTGCAATAGCAATAGGGTAATTAGTAACGCACTAAAAATGTACGAAACAGTGTTAGAAAATAGATTAAAGAAAGAACGACTCGGTTCTCACGATGTGCCTTTGTGAACGATTTAATGTTAATGGCCAGATCTGAAAGAGATATACAGGACAACTTAAAAGTATGGAATGAAACACTGCGAAAATATGAATTGAAAATAAATAGAGCAAGACTAAAATAATGATGATAGGCAAATAGGAGGATGATATCAATAGATATACACATAAGTGAAAGAATTAAGACAATAAAACCATGACGAGAAGAACATTTATAAGAAAAAGTAAATTTGCACTTACACTTGATATTTATTAACTTAGATTTAATTAAATTAATATTTCTATTAGTTTTATTTAAACTCATTTCAGGTAAACTGAATCTGGTTTCACTTCTCGTTTAATTGAAGACGAATAAATTACAGTTACTAAAAAGTCGTACTTTACATTTTTACTTTTATTATTATACTACTGAAAATAAAGATGCTTCTATTCCTATAACATAAATGTTTTAATTACCACATTTCATTTACATTTGTCCATTGCCTTTATGATCTTGTGATGCAGCAATGATTGCAAAATTCAATTGCGCTAATTAGTGGTCAATTACACTGCTTTATAATCTCTGGTATGCGAAAATTTTTAACGCGATTTTTCAATAGCACTGTCATAACGGGTTTTATTTTGATTTTCTTCCATTTCACTTTCTTTGAATGAAAGTATACAATCACATAATAAACTATGCGCATTCCCACCTACGTAACTAGTAGTTAAATTTTATTGAAATTTATGTGAGGTAATAAGAACTCAATAGCTCCTTCAACGGCCTTATTGCTTTTTGATACATTTACAAATTTTAAACTTTGCATTACACGATTTTTGTGCTGTTTAGCAATTTTAATAATTAAACTTTTTTAAATAATTTTATATAATAATTTTAAATATTTGTTTGTAAATTTCGTGGGGTTTTCTGGCAATTTTGACTTTTTGTATTTTAAACATTTTTTAAATACAGACAATTGTGATATTTTTTCGATAACTGACGATTTTAAAAATTGACATTGTCAACAATTCTGATAATAAATAGTTTTGTACCACCCCCTGAACCTACTAATTTATTACATAGATGTGATACCCCGAAAGGTTCTTCGTTATGTCGTTGTGAACTCTCTGAAGATGTAAATATATTAACCTCTGAGTTTGTGTTTATGTGGCCATTGTGTGGGTGTGGTTTTTTTTTGAATAGGGGCTGATTAAAATCTGACATGTTATTACCATCACTAACAATAGATATCTAGTAACAATTCTGTAGTACATCCAGAAGTCAATAAAAATATATAAACTATTATTACACACGTACATCGATCGCCAGGCTAACGAAGTTGGCTGGCACAGCCTTGAATCTATAAGCTTAAAATCACGAATTTAGCAACTTTTGTTACAAGTTCTGAGCACGCATTTACAAAGGCACCACGTTTTTCGATTTCTAATCTATTAAATAACCCAGACGAGTTTAAACAGATCCGAGGGGCCTCGAACATACAAGAGACTGTACGTACTTGCGTCAGAGCAACAACGCGCGATAAAATTATTGGAGGCATTTACCATTTCACTTATAAAACCATAACCGCCGCAATGGCATGTCTTAAGCGGCACTTATTCCAAATATAGAAGTGACTTTACATAGGAGCTTTTTCTACTAATTAACTGCCGCCGATAAAAATAACTGCGACTAATAAAATAATACTCGGGCATGTTAAGTTATAAAACTCCAGTTCGATTGATTTATCTCGCACGGCGCGAATTAAGAATTAATAAACGTGCGAAAGAAAAGGAAACGTTTCGAGTGCATCAGTATCCACAATTAACCTACATCGTGAATTATTAATTGGCGTAACCTTGGGCGTAATTAAAAATGAATGAAATATTAGGAGTCGCCTACTAATAGAGAAAAATACCGCGCCGGTATGATTCACGAACGCGGAGAAATGAAAAATTAACCGCCATAGACCAACTCTTTATTAATTTGACCTCGGCGTTAAAAAAAATGTAAGTTTTTTTAAAAGTGGTTTCGTTCTTCTGGGCTTCATTTTATAAGAAAAGGCACAGTTTAAGCTTTAATTTTTAATTAACACATGGGTTGGCACGAGGACGTTATAATTGGTCATTAGTTATCCTTCGTGCGTCGCGAAAATTACACCACCCTTACTTTTAACATTACGGAGCGTCGTAATTTATAAAACTTGCAAACTTAACAGTCTGCAACGTCGCCTTTTAGTAGTCAAATTCTCCAACCAAAACAAAAAATACCTTCAAGGTAATTATATGGGTTCTGGAACCATTGAAGATTTATACTTTGCTTTAAAAATCGAAGCCGGGAAAACATAAGCGATTTGTAACATATTTACATGGAATTTAACTGTATAATAGTTTAGATGGGTGATCCTTATGGTGATTGTCTACTGACGTGCATATCCAATCATATTTCATCGTTAAATATAGGTCACCGAGCAAGGGACTGATTTATTCACAAACAGGCAAATACAGAAATGTCGGCCGTTTGATATCTTTATGCAGGGAAACGAAAGCGAAACGATACGGGATTAAAAGGATATTGAAATCTGCAGATGTATTGATTTTTCAGTCAGCCTTTGTTGTGTACCACGGAGTGCTTTGGAGGGCAATTACGGAAAAAGGTCTACATGAATATACTTTCAGTATATTAACTATTGGAAGAAGTTTGTTGAGAAGAGATTCTCTCACTAATGAACCTTTATTAGATTTCTGATGCGCCAATAAAAAGGCGTGGCTAATCGCATAGTTTCAATTCTGATCAGTAGATCAGTACATATTTTATTTTAGTGCTTTCCTCATCTACCTTTAAGCACAAATTAAGTAATGATGTTATGCTTCAATTTCTATATTCCCTGATAAGTACAAGATGCATATTTTATTCCCAAAAGCAGTGAATCAAAGTAATTTAGTGTATTTACGAGGGGAGATCATTATTTAACGTCCCTGCCATAGTAGGCGTTGAGTGACGTTAAATCAATTTGAAACATTAAAGTATTAATCACTTTGTTTAAGTAGACAAGTTTAGAGAAATTCTAAAAATGGAAGAATCAGAGGTTCGTGCAGTTATAAAATACTTGCAAAAGAAAGGGTTGTCGCCGAAAAAAATCATGAAGACATGGTAGGTGCATTAGGTGAAGGTGCTGTTTCTTACCAAGTGGTGAAAAATATGTCTCGAGAATTTAAACTGGGAAGACAAACATGTGAACATGCGAAGGGTGTTGGGCGACCAGTGACAATCACTACCCAAGAAAATGTTAATCGCATACACGATATGGTAATGACAGATAGACGACTCACCATTCGGCGGACGGCTGAAAATACGATTTATTATTTTTTTAGCTAAAAAAGTTGTCTGCACTTTGAGTCCCACGAATGTTGACACCTAATCGGAAACGTTCTAGAGTATTGCATTTTGAAGCCAGCTTGACAAAGTTTAAAGCAGATCCGGATGAATTTCTTTCTCGATTCGTCCCTGTTGATGAAACGTGGAGTCCTGAGTTGAAGCAACAAAGTATAGACTGGCATCGCCGAGGTTCTCCGCAAATTTCGTGTTTTGCTATCCGCTGGTAAAGTTATGGCCACAATATTTTGGGACGCAGACGGGATTTTGATGACTAATTTTTTGGAACGTGGACATACAATAACAAGCTCCTACTATGCCTTAATTTCAAGATTGCGCGATTGTGTCAAGGAAAACACGGGGAAAATTGAGCAAAGGAATTCTGTTTTATCAAGACAACGCTCATGTCCACAAAAGCCATGTGCTATTCTGAACGCAGGTTTGAATTGTTTGACCATCCCGCATATTCACCAGACCTGGCACCTAGTGATTTCTTTTTATTTCCAAAATTAAAAGAATATCTTCGGGGGACCAGATATTACGACGGTAATGAAGTGATGACGGCCGTAAACGACTGGTTGGAAGAGCAACCGAAAGTTTTTTTTTTTTCAGATGAATCAAAGGTTTGGAGCATCTTTGGACCAAATGCATCGACGTTCATGGAGATTATGTAGAAAAATAAAGGTTTGATAATTCTTCAATTTGTTTCCTTCCATGTTAGGGACTGTAAATACTGATCTCCCCTCATATCTTTAATGAGTTAAAGTTAAATCTTCTTTTTCAATATTTTAAACCCTTCCACCACGTGTTCCTACTTAAAATTCTTTTGGGCACGAACGCAAAAACCTCACCTCGATTAACTATAACAACGTTACGACAAAACTATTAAATCGAAGCTGTTGGGAACCACCACAGGTGACAGCTATTAAATTAACAGTACACTATGGTATTCGTCATTGAAATTAAAAATGTGTTCCGAAAATGCGATAGTGTTATCAAAGAAGAATTTATTATCTAGTTACACCACAAAAACATGTTATTCGCCGATAAGTAGTGTTGTAAATAGTCGATTTTATTTACGGCACCATTTACATTTACGATTATATTGTAATGTTTTAGATATGGTTCCCAGTAGCAGCTGATGAATAATCAATTTGCTGCTCGGATTGGCCGACGCAAAAATATATAAATTATAGCGAAATTCCGCGAATGAAGTCTAGTTGGGGGTACAAATAATACGTAGAACGACGACGTCAGTACTTGATAAGGTTTCGGCGTGTGTAAGGTTTCTCCCAACGAAAAATAATTACGGACGTAATTGCGTTGCTCTAAATATACGACTTTATAATTACAATATTGCAAATATTTATTCGCATAAATCTAGCGAACGCGTCGAACGGTTAAAATGCCCCGTATGTTCCCAATACATTGAACATGTGCTCCTGAATGTTCGCTCAAAACCTTGCCCTGCATTTTTTATTACGCGGATGAGTCATAGAACGTTAACGTGCAGCAGTAATAATATAGATGATCGAACAGCTGTGGAGCAGTCACGCACGCCGAAAGTCCCTGGCGGCAACTTATGGGTACACTTGACGTTCGTTTGGAATTATTACGAATTCTAGCGTACTTGACATTAATTTTAATAAAGGATATTAATTGTAGTAAAAAAAAACGTCGTACGGTCACGATTTCAAATGTCTTTATCCTAATTAAATTTAAAACAAGCACATATGAAATTTATTGATTATATTTTATTACCACTTCATTTATTAATGTATCTACGCTACAATTTAAAGAGTATGGCAAATTTGACATCAAGTTTGAAACGCAATATTAAACAAGATTGAGTACTTTGTAACAGCTTAATGGTTAAGTTATTAAAGACATGGTTAAGCTAGTAAAAGTTTTTACAAACTTAGGTCAAGTTATAATCTTGAAATAAGTAGATTTTACAACCAAGTCAGCATACAATCGATACGCCTACGAGGCCGCACCCAACACTGGTAATTGCGCATGCGTAAAGTTTCATTACCTGCAGAAACGGTTTGGTAACTCACCAGGCTCAACTGGTTTTCTGATTTCTGGTTGAAGGTTTTAGATGGAGTTCAACAAATCTCATAAGACGATAAGTCCTAATTAAAATGTAAGCGAACGGAGGCAATGATAATTTAGAAATATCATGTCCTCCCCTCGCCCTTAGTATAAAAATACAATTTCCAGCTCAGCCAATTTAATATTATTTCAGTTCGAAACAGGTCCAACTCAATTACGAAATGTCAACATATGGAAAGGCCATTTTATTTCATTTTGCAAGGAAAACCCGAAATATTATTTAGGCGTTTTTTAAGTGGAAAAAATCATGTAGAAAAATCTGTCGTTTGTCACTCGACATCAATCGTGTTTAGCTCTCGTTATAAAAAACAGTACTTTTTGCGCCTTGTTTCTAAATAGCTATTTTCAAGCACAAAAGTAATAGTGGGTTTTCAGCCCAGCCAATCCCAACATGTTCGCCCACATCACTGGCGCCGCAATTAATTAATTAGTATACGTGGACATTAATTTGCTGCCTTCACGTACTTAATTTCGCTGAAATTAATTAGTTTAGTTTAATCAACACAATACTCTAAAAATTGACGAGTGTTCGAAGGGCGAAATTGTTAGAAATATAAAATATGCATGCCTGTTCAAAGAAGAGGTGATTGCAGACATGATTTGTTCAACAGAAAAATTCCAAATATTGCAGCAGCATGCAATTGTAGTTTTGTCACTTGTTACCTGTTCAAATAATTTAGAATTAAAGTAGACAAGTTTAGAGAAATTGTAAAAATGGAAAAATCAGATGTTCGTACAGTTATAAAATACTTGCAAAAGGAAGGGTTGTCGCCAAAACAAATTCATGGAGACATGGTAGGTGTATTAGGTGAGAGTGCTGTTTCTTACCAAGTGGTGCAAAATATGTATTGAGGATTTAAACTGGAAAGACAAACATGTGAACATGCGAAGGGCGCTGGACGACCAGTGACCAGTGTTAGTACCCAAGAAAATGCTATTCGTATACACGATATGGTTGTGACAGATGGACGACGACTGATCATTCGCCACATAGTAATTACGAATATTTCTTATCGTACTATTTAAAATATTTTAACAAATATTTTGGGGCTAAAAAAGTTATCTGCAATGTTGACACCTGATCAGAAACATTCTAGAGTATTGTATTCTAAAGCCAGTTTGGCAAAGTTTAAAGCATATCCGGATGAATTTCTTTCTCGATTCGTCACTGTTGATGAAACGTGGATTCACCACTTCAATCCTGAGTAAGGATGGAGTGGCATCGCAGAGGTTCTCCGCCACCCCGCAAATTTCGTGTTTTGCCATCCGCTGGTAAAGTTATGGCCACATTTTTTTGGGACGCAGACGGAATTTTGATTTTTTTGGAACGTGGACATGCAACAACAGGCTCCTACTACGCCAACTTAATTTCAACATTGGGCGATTGTGTCAAGGAAATTGAGCAAAGGAATTCTGTTTCATTTCTGATCACAGGATTTGAATTGTTTGAACATCCCGCATATTCACCAGACCTTGCCCCTAGTGATTTATTGTTATTTCCAAAATTAAAAAAATATCTTTGGGGGACCAGATATTACAACGATAATGAAATGATGACGGCTGGTTGGAAGAGCAACAGGAAGATTTTTTTCCTGAGGAATCAAGGGCTTGGAGCATCGTTGGACCAAATGCATCGACGTTCAGGGAGATTGTGTAGAAAAATAAACGTTTGATATTTCTTCAATTTGTTCCTTCTACGTTAGGTACCGTAAATACTGATCTCTCCTCGTATCACATCCAATCAATTCTTCGTTTTGGTTTAAATATGATACGAAATATCGAACTTCATTCGCCTAAAAGTGACCTTGCCATGAATGTGTCAATATTTTTTTATACTATTTAACCACTATTTCCAAATATTTCTTCCGATAAAGAGCTATGCGAAATTTGATTTGCTTAAAATCGTTCCGAATATATGTAACCATTTTACATTCTAAAAACATTCGGACTTGTCCAGAAGTTGTTCACTCTCTCCACCCTCGATTTATAAATAGACTAGCGAAATTAATGCTTGGATTTTTTAAAGTTCATAAAATAATATAAGGCTGGATGCCAAGCGCTTAAATTTTGCAATACATATACGTCGACTCAAGATAAAATTAACGGCTCATGGTGGCAACAAACGATAAATATCGACGGAATAATTCAAACGTCTATGCAATATTCAAGCTTGGATTTCCCGCTACCTTACTCTTAGCCCCTTTCATAATTAACCGGGAGCGCCGTCATTAATATTACCCCCGCACGTCGACACCTGGTCGCGCCTGCATTTCCCAAAAGTAATAAATAAAAACGTTACAGAAATTTATCCGACAGGCCCGGCCGAGCACATTTCGACTCGCCCACTTTTCGTTTCTTGATTCGTCAAAAACGGTCGTTATGTTATAATTGCGCGCCCGCTCATACGAGGTGGCACGAAGTGCCGCACAATTACAGCTACACAATCACGAGATCAAAGAAGACTCCTGATACGGCAAAGCTCGGTATTATTGATTATAATTAATTCGATTCAATTCGATCTAGGACACGTTGAAATGAACAATTACGCTATAATCACTTTTAATTGAAGTTTGCCAGAGCGGTCGTTATTTACGTTGTTGGAGTTCAGGACATGAATATGGTTTTAAACTGTATTTGGCGCTGTTTCAAATATCAAATTTTGAAACGTTAAAATTTGTGTGAGAAAAATTTTCGTAGATACAAAGATTTATAAATTATAAATTGCTAAAAATTACTTAAAAATATAAAATAAGACATTTACAACGATATTTTGACAAAGTTACGTTACACGTTTAAATTTACGAAAAAATATTTTAGTTGATTTTTATAAATTAAGACATACCTGGACCAACTCGGTTATAAATTAAATGAGAACAAATTTACCCAGGCAAAAAATATTTGTACGAACATTAATACACAATTATTAAAAACATGTGTCAGTCAACTTTTGATTTTGTTTCTCGTTGACTGGAAATTTTGTATTAGTCACTTTCAGACTTTGATGAATTTTATTTTCATATCAATCGACGCGGAGAAAAATCTAGCTGACATCACCTCTCATTTGTCACTTGATTGGTCATATCTGGACAGATTTAATGCCATAGGGCTTTCACGTTGGCTTCATTTTACGCTTACGCCTACGTTCTTGATTTTATGAACGCCAATAGGTACTTGACAAAATCCTTAATACTTTAATTTATCAACTTGCGATGGAGTCACTGTTTTAATTCACAGTGTGGTACGCTCAGAGGTCAATTGATAACCAGGTAGGTTAAGCATGAGTAGATACTGTTCGAAGAGCGCCCATGCTAAGGCTCCGGGCTCACCTAGTGAGCTATTTATTATTGATAATCTTAATTATTAATTGCAGCTTATTTTTTTTTGTTGTGTGATTGGTGCCTATGTTCAATACTCGAATATACACCCATCTAAAAGTACCAATTGCAGTGTGCAATATATTATCCTTAAACGCAATTATTTGATTTTCATTTAAACATAAATCACCCATATCCATGTCCACGTTGCACATGTCCGTAAACTAAATTTATTAGCTAAACAGTCTGTTATTTCCTCGTATAGGATAATCTGTCACCATGCGCCATTTCAGTTGAAAGATTATCTAGGGAAAATATGCGTAAAATATAAATTAAATGATCTCGTTTGTATGCAAGAGCACGAGTCGTTATTAATTCAATGGCGACGGAATTTATACGTTACAGTTAAGAGAAGACGTCTTCACATTCAAATTGCACGACGTACCACTTAAAAAAATCGTCGGCAAAAAAATGGAAAAATGTGCATTATTAAAATTGCTGACGCAATCACAGGATGAGTTATTTCCCATATGTATTATGTATTATCACAACACGCAGATGGCAGATATTTGTCGTACTTCCAGATTGCATTTCCCTTATCTATCAATGTTGTATTTCTATGTATGATGGATCGAGGCAATAGCTTTCATATTTATGATTTTTTTGCGGATTTGCGGCGAGTAGTGCGTTATCTTTCTGAGCGAACACGTTTGCCGCGGCGACAGTACTCGCATTAAATCCAGCTACGTGAATATGTAGAGAAAGTAAAAATGTTTTACTCGTTAATCTGTCAATTTGGCACTTTGACGACAAGCCATTAGATTGGCGATTTATAAGACTAGTGTCTGCTTCAAAAGTAAAGAAATAATGTATACAGCTTAGTGCCACGCGATTGAAACCTTTTCATTGTTTCACTGCACGTCGAATGAGATTCTAAGAAAAATGGCAGAAGACGGATGTTTACTTTTTTACCCATTTTATTTATTACTGATTAGATATACAATCATGAAAATCGTTTTTTTTTTATTGTTTGTTTCAATCTTCTGCACGTTCATCAAAATATATGTTATTTAAGTATCGTACGTTGAGCCTCGTCGTATCCTTTTAAATCAGTTGATTCAGTTTATCATTTTTCATTTTCTTGTTACTTATTTTTTATTTTTTTTGTGTTTCTTGCTTATCTTCTTCAGTTTTTGTTTAGTATTTCTATCATTTGTTATTTAAGTTATCACGCTTTGCTTTTGTTACTTTTTAACGTTAGCCATTTCATATCCGATTTCAAATATTTTGTTTTTTTATTTCTACATTGTTGTTGAATTTTTGACGCATGCCTGTCTTTATCAGCGTATTTATTTCATATTACGAAATTTTAATTTTTACTGAAAATGTTTGCCACGCGTGAATCTTCACACTACTAACTACGTGTTTAATTACGTATGCTTGCTCGATTATTTCATTTTATTGATTATTGTAATTAATTGGACGCCAATTAACTCACTTAATAGTAATTGCGTAATTGCTTGTGTTTTGTTGAACCATCTTTTTCTTGGTCTTCATTTCCTTTTTCTACGTATTCGGTTTCTATATAAGGCCATCTTGGTCATCCTGCCCCAGTTTTGTCTCTCCACGTGCCCCAACCACCGTCTTCTTTACGATTTAATATATTTGCGCTCTTATACAGTTCCGCCAGTTCTCTGTTTGTTCTTCGCCTCTATGCTTCCTCTGTATTTTTCATCCATATATACCTCTTAATATTTTCCTTTCCCATCTCTCCAATTTTTCCTCCGCCATTAAATTTAATACCCAAGTCTTACATGCTAAAGCCTTATCACCGTGGCATAAATCTGTTTGGCCTTTCTTGAGACGTACTTTGATCTCATCATTGTTTTCAGAGTCCCATTACCTTATACTCTTCTAACTTGAATTCCTGCCCTTTGACTCGCCTAGATAGACGAAGCTGTTAACTTTTTCGAAACTATATTCTTTTCCGTTTGTAGTTAAAAGTACCAAACTACCTTCTTCCTCCCCTAGGTCTCTCTGTGTTCGGACTATCACCATATCTTTTGTCTTGTTTAGATTTATTTCCAGCCCAATATATCCCGCGTCTTATTCTAGTGTTCTTACGATTCTCTTAGACTCTTATCCTTGCTAAAATTGTTAATTGTTCATTGTTAAAAAAATTCCGTCAGTTTTGCATTACTATTTTTTAGTGTTACTTCCAATACCAAATGAAACAGTACCGTCGACATTGGCGTCCCTCAAATTCTTGTGATCTATGTCCGCTCCATGTTATTTTATTTGTTGTTTTATTCAATTTATGCTTCTACAAATATTGTGTGCAGTATTCTCCTATGATCTTCTCAGCGTAGTTATCTATTCTTCTTGTTATTTGTTCCATCACCTTGTAACATACGTCCAACAACGCTACCCACCTGTTATTTTGGCATATGGTTTATCAGCCCTTTGTGTATATTGGGCATATTAAGACTTTTAACCATCTAATATTAATTAATCTATTATTTCCCATTTAAGCATTTCAGCCGTTATATTACTTTCACCTGGACATTTGTTCTTTTCGAGGATTATGCCTTTTACCTCTTCTTCTGTTGGTTCCTCAATGATTATTCCATGTTCCTCTTGCTGATTGTGAGGTTTTGACTACCCGTTCGCCTATCCGTCATTTAACAGCTAGTTGAATGATCCTTCCAATTCTCTGCAATTTCTCCTTGGTCTGATATTAAAACTCCCTCTTCCGTTTTAAAATAGTTTTGTACTATGGCATCCTTTCTCCATTTATTTAACTTCTTGGTAGAATGACTATTTGTCTTTGCCTATTATTTTTATTTTTCACTATATTCGTCTCGTTGTGGTTAGTTAACATGAATTGTCTTAATATTATTTCTTCCGCTATTTTTTCACATTTCTAGTATTATTATTTGGTTTGTTTCTGTTATTGTTTCGTTTTTATAGCTCCATACTTCTTTTATGCATGCGTTTATTTCCTTTCTTTGTAACCTTCTGCTTATCTCTTTCGTGTACCTCTTACTGACTGTTATATCTTTTAAACGTTTTGTGTTATACTGGTTCGTCATTTTCATATTACTTATTTGCCATTACCTCTTTCAATTCCATGCATGTAATTCTAACTAAAAATGATCGGAATGAACTTCGGCTCTTACATTTGTGATTAGGTCCATGTGGTTTTTTCCTGCTCAATTTAATTTATTGTCCTGCAAAACGGAGATGACTACGTTTCTTTGTATATTTCCTTAGGTGCATGTACTCTATCAGACTTTGTGACTCTGTGTTTAGTTGTACAGGGTGTTAAAAAATAAGTGTCACAAACTTTGAGGGCTGATAGTATGGGCCAAAATATGCCGAAAAGACTTAATGAACATGGGTCCGCAAATGGACGGTTTTTGGAGATACGATTTATAGCGTACGATACGTCTACCTTCTCCTAACGATTGGTCAGCGATTTGACGCGTAGTAGCAAAACGTTCTCCTAAAACTAGTTGTCTGAAGCGCGTATCCTGACGCTCTGTGGTACGCCACGGTTGACCAGTTGGTCTTCTTCGTGTTCCTCTGCGTTCTTCTGTCCACACACGGCGGCCAATTTCGCGATAGGACAAACCAAGATCTCGATAGGCAACAATTCTACCCATATCAAAGTCATTAACATGGTGATAATTTTGACTTCTTCGAACTGGAGGCATTTTGTTACGCTTAACATAAAAAAATTCTGTACTAGTCAGCTCTTATACACCGATTTCTTCATAAACCACTATGAGACGAAATTTTGTTTTCGCAAACATAAAAGTCAAAACGTTGACATTGTTATCATAGCCTCTTTTAAATAAAGTCATTCTGTTGCTAAATAATCAAGTTGAAGAAATTATTCCTTCTGGGTGTAACACTTGTATTGCCAGTGAGTATATTACTTATAATTTATTTGTTATTATTTACTTCAATGCTTGTAAATTGCATTGCAATTTCGTTATAATTTATTCGACCTTAATTTGATTTATTGTCATCTATCGGTAATATATTGTAAATTATTCATTCGAAGAAGTTAAAAATCAACAGTCTTCAAGTAAATGTAAACACCTAAGCGCATTGTTTTGTAAAGATAACGGTAACCGCACAATTGAGCAACACATGAAACATACATATTCATTATTACTTAGACGTGTGTAATGCACATTCGCTGTACACTTAGAGTACTTATACTTTTCCGTTTCCACGAATACCGGAAGCGATGGTAATTTCGCCTGCTTGAAATAGCACGAAAAACCGAGTCCAAAACGTAATTCGACGACGTGATTCAGCAACGGTTACCGGCGCGTCATTATAAAATTAAATCGTTCGCAAGAGGAATAAAGAAATCGCTAGCGAGGGGGTGATAACAGAATGATTGGAAAATTAATAAATAACTTTTACAGCAGCACCGACCGTCTCTTGGCAATTTCAGTATTTAATGTATAAATTAGGGAAAATCATGTAAAAATCCAGTTACAGCATTCTTATGTTTAATTCAATATTCAAATTGGCTTAAAGCGCCAATTCATTTATTCAACGTTTGTATTGGCGCGCGTCGCTTTTAAAACTAAACCGTTTTGTTATTAAATGATTATTGCCCATGATTCACGGTCGTAACTTTTTCCAACTTGCAATAACAATATTTCTTGTTGAGCACATTCACTTTATATTTCTAAGATTCACATTATTATTATTATTATTATTACATATCTTTATCTATATTTTAATTGCCGTTTTGTAAATAAAATTTCATCGTTGTTATTATTGTTAAAACATGCTGTCGACGACGCTGCACAAGGGTAATGCGTTTTTCAACACCGCCAACTGGTAAAACACTTTAAGCTCGACGCCGAGTTTATTTATTCTGCGCGTGTTATCGTCCCAGGTCACGCATTATGCTACTGCGAGATTACTATTTTACTTATTCGTTCGCCGACTCCGTTCACAATAAATATACATATCGTCGTTACTCCCGAGATAACGGTCATAATGAGTCGTTCTCGAAGAATAAATCAAACGTCGTTTGCATCATTACGTTTACGTGCAGCGTGAAAGTGAGGAACGCACCGGGCGGTGACATCAAATACGCGAGGTTTCTACATATGGATTATGGAACGCAATCCTAGAAATGTATGCAATTTTTTAACCGTTCGTCTGTAGAACATGCATTCTACCGTTGGTGTTTCCTACAATTCCAAGCTACGATTTTTTTTGCAATAGGACCATAACGTAGGTTACAAAAGTTTTGGGAAAATTTTTGAAATATAATTATTCAACCTATAATTGTTTAATTTCTTTTGGTAATACAGAAAACGATGCAGTGATTCAGAATACATTTTGTAAAACTTTGTAAACACAAAATATTTTCAAACTGCAGGAGAAACTTGACAGATTCTCAAGATCCCATGGTAAGTTGATACACCATTGAAAATAATACGAAACATTTTTATAAAACTTTGTTGCATACGTCAGTGGAAGGGTGAGATACATTTAAAACAATATTTAAATGGCTCATAGCAAAGATTGTAAGATTCTTGAATACGATTTCAGGTAATTAAATACCACCGCCTCCGCCATCAGTGTGACTGGGAGTCTCACTAATTTAATCCATATAAAAGTTTGCTAGCCAGGTAATTAATTTGAGTCGCATTAAGATGATTAATTTTCTTCTATGTCTCGGAGCAGACCCTGGTGGTAAACTTAATAACTTTGAATATATTTTTCACATAATTTATTTACACGCGCTATAGTGTGTGAAATATATTTTAATATGTATGTGTATATGTTTCAGCGATAACATACCAGAGTTTATGTGCAAAACTGTGACACTAGTGAAATATCAACATGGTGTGTTTACATTGTAAATGTCATAGTGCAACAGCGCAATGAAACGTAATTATATATAAATATAACAACCGGAAACTAAACTAAACTCGATGTAAAAATCAACCCTTAAATGCATCATAATCGGTACACCTTTTATTTTAGCTGACTAGAGCCTTCTGACGTATGTAACAAAAGTTTTTAGAAAATGTTTCAAATATAATTATTTAAACTATAATTCTTTTACTTAATCTGGTTGTATAGAAACCGATTCATTGAAGCGTTAACTATAGTTATAATGTATAAATAGCAGCTAAAGGGCAACGGGTTTCAATGATTCGCAATGTTGTGCGAATGCCTCTCATTAGCCTTTGGACCGTAAGTGGGTTAAACTCTCGAATCTTTTGGTAGATTCTTCGTCGTAGTTCTTCTTCATTTTGGGTTTCCCACCCACCGTCGTAAACTTTTCTACCGAGTAAAGCCAAAAATTCTTCTATAGGACGTGTCTGTGAAATATTCGGGGGGTTATTCTTTTTAGGTATACATGGGATATTTTGTTGCCATAACCAATCTTGGGTTCTTCTCGCATAATGGCACCATGCCAGATACCGCCAGAACATATTATCATTAACACGATGCGTTTGAATAAAATTTTCTAATTTGGGGAGGCATCTTCAAACATAAATGTCTGCATTTACACCTTCGCCCCTAACTCGCCCATCATAAGGTCTTTAAACCAGCTTCCGAAACGGCGCACCACACTACTACTTTGTCTTAAAATTTCGCTTTTTTCTTATACCTTTCTTATACCTACATTTTTATACGTATACATCATTAGGAACGTCCTCGGTGTTGTCTGTATAAAAGCCTTCGTTTCATTTTATTTCGGAGTTAGATAATGTAAAATGTTTTTCGTCGCCTAAATTATCGTGGCATTGTTTCTGAAATGTTCTAATCTTAATTGTCTGCAGCATCTTGGAATCCTCTCTTATTGAGCAGTGGTGTATTTTGGACATTTTTGCCGCTTTCTATATTTTAAATTATTTCTGCTAATTTCTCTCCTGGATTTCATATGGAAAATGTGAAATCTTCAGCCTAATCTTCTCGTTGAAAATGTTAACTATATGCGCGCCCATGTGAGTACATCATCTATTGGTCTGTAGACATCTTTCTCGTAAACGTAAACAAGTACTTGTTTTGCGGGATGTGTGAAGGGGAAAGCAAATATTTCGATCAATGGACATTTTCAATTATTCTACTCCTATTGTGCATTTTACATTACTTACATTATCTATACAATTTTATGAATATCAATTGATTTACTTTCGTTAAAAAAAATATATTGTTGGTTATCAATTACTAAGAAAAGCCTACTCGTATTTTTTCAATTTCGTAACGATTGTGTAATAAATGTACAGCCTGGACCAATGTAATGATTTAATCAACTAACGAGTTATTTCGAGTGTTTCGTTGGCACCGTGGGTATAAAGGCTGCATTCACGAAATACATACAAACAGGAAAGCAATAAAAATCCGGCCGTAATGATGCGGAATCAAATACGTCTAGCCGCCAAACATATTGGAGAATGTTAGTTGCATGAACGACATCGGCCACGTCGATCGCGAGTACGGTAGAATATTCGAGTAATCAGGTTACATTTCCCAGGCGTTCGCAGCGAACTCCTACATGCCGACCCAATCGATAATAAGTTCATTAGTTCGTACAATGTTTTACCATTTCAGCACGCAAATAGTTTAAGTCGTTAAGTGGTTACGAGCAATTTGCCATCGATGTTTTTCTTTAAATAAATACCGCCCCTGTAAAGGCCATTGTACATTGTTTGCACATCGTAATTCATGAAAATGAAAAAGTTTTTCAAACTGTATATATTTTCTAGGGTTGGTACATTTCGAGTCAGATTTTATGCATCTCTTGTCTATTACGCGCGTTAATTTGCGACCCACCCCTTGAGTTATATACATATATAGCGGCATACAGTCTCCACTCAAACAACGCATAGCTAAGCTCGTATCAGATTACTTATGGCTTGCGCTAACAGAATATATACGGTATGTATTGTGCGAGCATAAACAATATACCTACATTTATTTACTCTACGGTTGCCCTGGCCTAATTAACAAACTTAGATAATGCGGTGTTTTTGTATTGTAATAAAAAATATAAATTACAGTTAAAACTTTTAACTACCATGATTTTCCAAAGAAAAAGTGTATCCTTCGTATTAGAAGCCCACAAAATATATATAATGGTATCAAAAAAGTCAATACATTGAAATATTATAAAATGATATTGTCATATAATACCTACAAAATATTAAAAGAACAATCTACTAAAAAAGTCATGAACTGAATAAAAACAATGAATAAAGAATTTCATTATGCTCACTACAGTGCATCATTTCACATATGTCAGATTTTTATTTACAGTCGCCTGCAAATTGTATCCAGCCGCCAACTAATACGGCATAAAAAACAAAAATGTTATTAATTCCGGCCCTGTTTATATAAATTATATTCGCCGAACGAAAGCAATTAACAAAGTAACTTAGCGAATAATTTTTAAATTATATCTGGCCGACGCCAGGTAAAACGTAAAAATTATTTTGAATGGCCAAACTGAAAGGCCCTCCCGTGGAATTAAATTATTAAAGATGTACTGGAAGCGTCAGAAGCTCAATTTTTACGCCGGACAGTCACAAGTAGGGTCACAAGTTGCCATCAGAGTTTCGAACAATAAATTAATATCGGGTCAGTATTTCCGTCGTACGGTTGGTGATCGGTTTTTAATTAATTAATTTAAATTAATTAGAGCCGGCGTTAAGTTTTCATAAGAACTTAGCTTCTTGAAGGCCTCTTATGTTTTGAATAAGTGGATAATTCTATTATTAGAATTCAATAAATTTTATTTCCTCTGGTCGTGTTATAAAATAATTATTACAAGAAAAATTCAAATAGAGACGTTTTTAACCCTTAATACCAATTTTAGATTAGAGAGAAGGGCGGGAAACCCATTTTTCAGAAGGGAATTAATTAAGGGCAGAGTTTCTTTTCTTCCTCTAGTTTTATGTTCAAAAATATAATTTTATATTGATGATCTTACATTTCATATGTTTTTATTTATGTGTTTTAGGTTAGTTTTAATTTTGTAGTAAACTCAAATTAAATCTTATCTGCTTGTTTTTATTGATCTTAACAGTAAAATTTAAAGAAAACTTATGGTTACCGTCGCCCAAGTTTGGACGGGAAAGTGCGTTTTGATTTTTCTCTAATTTGACGGATTAAACGTTCTACTTGTGGGCTGGTGGCAGCTAAACAAATATAAATTTGCTCACAAGTGGACGTTAAGTGATTGATTATCCGCGCGAACATGACAAAAAAGGAGCAGGCGGACAAAGTCTGGCAATCGGCTATGTTACCCCTACGCCTCTGAGGGAAGACCATTTGGTGACCGAGTTCCTAGATCTCTCCCCGGTTTTGTCAGGTCATTCGGTTCAGCGTGGATAGCCCGTGTCCCGATTTGTGATTAATTAGAAGAGGGTTGGTGATCACAAAATGGAATAATTTTATCAGCGCCTAAACAATGGTCCGCTATTAATTTATGAAAAGTATAAACAAAAAAGACCCTAGGACCGACCAAAAAGAATTTTTGCATCAAAGGACTTATTTTTTGATTCCATAGACAATCCTCGTTTTCCAATTATTTCTATTTCAGCGAGCCACTCAATTAGAACGTTTTAGGCACTCAAAGTCAACGCAAAGTTGAAATGTAGGAGACGTAATGTATTAAAGCCTAATTATTTTTTGCATGTCGTGATTACGTTTAGATAGTTCCAGACCCATTACCATTTTTTTGAGAACGGGATAGCGTGACTAACGCGTTGTTTTGAGTGCAGTAAACTGTGGAAGTTTCAAGACATGCATGTCGCGAAGTAAAACGCGATTTTAAGTGAAATTTATTACATTTATAAAAACTAGTCTGTTGCATTAAAATAACCTTTTAAATAATACAATAATAATAATCGTTGTATGTATGTGAACTCTTTCAGAACCGCACGCAAAGTCTCACTTTGACGTATTAGCAGTGAGCCTGCTACTATCCGAAGATTTTGGAATTCGGATATCCGAATACCCGATACCCGGATAGTTTACTATTCGGACTCGAGAACCGAAAGTCTGATGCGGATATCGGATTCAGGTCCGGATTTCGGTTCGGGATCTCGGCAACCGAATTCTAGAAACGAAACCATTTTCCAAAAATTCATGTTGTACGTGTTAAATAATGCTGCTGCTGCTTTTACAGTTATGAGCATATATAAATTATGACATTACAGTATGTACACAAGGAGCGTTCTTTTATAATAGTATTAATCACCGCATGAGAAGTATGACTTATGTTAGTCATTAAAAATCAGTCACTTAATTAATAAAAACAACACACGAATAATCTCAATGTTGTATATTATATGCAAACGTATACTCAATAAATGCACGGTTTGAATTTCGATAACAATATGCGGATCAGGATCCGAAATAGTAATATCCGGATCCGGATCCAAAACAAAAATATCCGGATCCGGATCCAAAATCAAAATATCAGATTCGGATCCCGTTCCACATCCGGAACCGAAGCAGCACTATCCGGATACCCGGATACTTTAAGCCTCGGATCTAAAATTATCCGGATCCGGCTGATTAGCAGTGTCATTGGGAAAAAAATACAACTCAACTAAAGTTAAAACGACAAAATAATCCTTATTGAATATCGCCAAAATATAATTTTGCGACTTATTTCTTTCTTTACTGAATACAATTATTTTATGCCTTAAATGCAGCAAATATATTTGGCCCCACCGCCAACAATTTCCGCCTATAGTCGCGTATTTTTTTCCAAGAAAATCGCAAATCGAATCGCAAAAAAAACGCGCACTGAATGTTGACGGACCGGAACGAAATACACAAAAACCAATTAATCATGGCAGCATCGCAACCTTGGTAACAATTGAATTGTAAATAACGTTTGCGAATAACCGCCACTTTTACACGCGATAACATCGGTGCATTCGGCGATAATAATAGACGTCATCATTGCAGCAAGGCGGTAAAATGTGTGAAAACTTTTAATACGAACGGCTTTAATTACGTAGGAAATAATTCATAGTTGGTCTTCTGGATAGGAGTACAATGAGCATAATTTCATACGGCTTTGTTTTCACTTTAGGCTACAAAAGTAAACTGTTTGCGACAATAAACATTATTTATGGCGTAGGAAGTGCATTTCGGTTCTTTTCGCCGTTGCGTTAACTGGAAATTTCACAAAAAAAACTCGATTAACGTGTCCGAATGTTAATTTGAGTGGATTTTAAGTTATTCGTGTGCATTATAGTTTTAGTTGATGAAAAATAATTATCAGAATCTCGTATGATTATATTTTAAATTGAATTAAATTGATCAATAGTCAGTCCGTACCACAAATTGTATTAAAGGAATTCTTCAATATGTACAACAAGGCAAACATTTCGAGACTAACCGAGGCTAGTCGATTCAGCAGTTCAAGTAGAAACTCGCAATTGCTTGGGATTATAATACTGTAGATATTTGTTGAATTGTTTTGAAATATAATTTGCCAATATGAAACAGATGTATACAACAGATATATAGGTATGAAACAGATATGAAGCGGTCATAGTCGAGTCTGTCAGGACAGCTATGAGCGTCTCGATTGACAGAAATGACAACGACCATAGGAGTCCATTAAAATGGTAACTCTCCGGGAAATCTATAAAATAATTAAATAATTAAATTAAAGCGAGGACCACTAAAAGCCCCGGGACTAGATAACATTCAAAACAAAATCCTTCGGAACCTCTCCCCGAAAGCCCTCGTCCAACTGACGTATATCATCAACGCCATTCTAACCCTGCAGCACGCTGCAGCCACTGGAAAAATGCTGTAGTTATTTCTATTCCTAAGCCAGGAAAGCAACGAGACAAACCGGACAGCTACCGACCCATTAGCCTCCTCACTACGCTATCGAAGGCGACAGACTGTCTCTGTCTCTGTCTCAACGATCGACTGAGGGATTACGTCGAAAGGCATGAAACGAACAATTTGGTTTCCGAGACGGACACGACACCGTACAGCAAGTGGTAAGACTTGTAACAGACATACGTACGGCTTTTAATCGGACAAAAGTTGTGGCAATGACATGCTGGGCCTGCACAAACCATTTGACAGAGTATGGATAGATGGACTTATCTACAAACTAATTACGTACGGACTACCATTATCGTTAACCAGACTGATCTATTCATACCTGAATGACAGACAATTTCAGATCTCGACTCGATCATATCATGTCAGCGACCCATATCATAAGAGCAGGAGTGCCCCAGGGATCCGTCCTTGGTCCGCAACTATTCTCATTATAGATTAACGACATGCCGACGCACGATGACACATCAATCGCCATATATTCTCATCCTCAGAAATCATAGCCCACGCGAACATCGACAATCACATGAGGGGACTCGAACGATATTATTCCGACTGGAAACTGACTGCAAACCCGACTAAATGTGAAGTGATCACATTCACGCGACGATACAGGCGGTATGCAATACCGAATCCGACAAGGATTAAAGGTATTGCAATACCGATCAAAACGACAGTGAAATACCTAGAAGTAACAGTAGACACTAAAACGACTTTGGTGCACATATTAAAGAAGCGAACCGACTCTGACCCACCGCCCTAAAGACCATCTACGTACTGGTTTTCAAGGGCAGCAGACACAACTGAAAACAAATTTTTACTTCTGACATCGTCAAAGGAAGCACCTTACATGATTTTAATTGTTAGTTCTTAAATGTTAACTACTTAATAAGCGTCGTTTCGTAGGTGTAAGTTATTTTAAATGTGTTTTTGTGTGTAGTATTTGTTATAAATATTATGATTGTGCGAAATTTTTAATAAAAACATTTGGATTTGGACCTTCACGATTTACGAGAAAAGTTATTCGATACTCCGTTTATGTTGATTCTTGTGATTCTTTATTTATTGTTATATAAGTTTTTTATAGCGAGTATTTTTAAAATGACTGAATACAATAAGACAAAACAACACATTTTATTCAACAATAAAAGTAAGAACATTCGCAAATATGTATAACAATTGTTTTAAAAAACTCTAGCAAAATACATTTTTTTAAACAATTTAAAATATTCCTTTACGTTGCAATTTATACAAATAAATCGGCGGACCCTCCGGCATTTCAGATATTATTATGTCTAGAAATTTCTGAGCCTTAATGTATCGGGCAATTCATCTTAGATAGTCAATGTGAGTATTCGCAACCAATCTCTCATCGGTATTTTCTAAGTGTCCTTATTGAAAATATATTTCTTTTCTGTACTTCTTGTCGTTTATTACATTGATATACATATCCAATATTTACATTATTTATTTAAAAATTACATGTACATGCACATGTATTTCACGTGGAGATGATAAGATTGCGATACGACTGCCCTACATTGACGATTTACGGTGGCTTCCTCGACAAGGACCTTGACCCGTAGTAAATGTCCGTGATATATGATAACTTATGTACGAGTGTTCGTCCTATTGGTGACAGCCATGGTCAGTTTCCACTTCGTGTAGTAACGTAACTCCCTTATGTATACTCACTATATCCAGTGAAATACTAAACTGATTTTCCATTGACGACCTTAACTTAATATAATTATTCGTTATGCATTCTAAGAATATATCATAAATTGCTTGGTTAATACGTTCGATTAATTTTTAAACACCTCACCTACTTGTGTTCGAAGGATTGTTTCACAACAAAAGGTGACTTTTGTTATGTTCTAACTATATATAATATTTATTCAAATATTTACACTTTTGGTCAGAATCCTGTCGTTCATTGTAAATGTAAAATATCACCTTGTAATTAAATATTGAAATAACGAGACTTTTGCAGGAAAAATACGAGTATTTCATTGTTTTTTTTATTTTTCATTGTTTAGTACAAATCAAACGAACACTATTTTTTTGTAACTAAAACTAATTTAATAAATGAATTTTTTTAGTGAAATATTGTGTTTTAATCATGTGTAATTTCGTCATCATATGATGATGATGATGATCTATGGGAAGATTTTTGTATAAATTGTAGTAAATTGGCGGAATGTATGGTAGGAGACCAAGCATGTCTTTCTTCTTTGCGTTAGTGGCTGGTCTTTTTGCAGCATAGAGTGGGTCTTGACGAATATTGTACAAGTGGGCCTGTCGTCCTTCCTTTTTTACATATATCTAGTTTATGAAAGTGTGTGTCTGCATTTAGTGTTTCCTTAAATTGAAATTGTAAAGTATGATTTCTCTCAAACCTTAGCCATCCAATATTTAGCCAGTTAAAATCTTAACCTTTTTTTCTAATTGTTATAGAATTTTCTAAGGCGGCGGTACTCCAGAAGTCGGCATTTTCCATCTCAGTAACAACAAAATAAGGTTCTTTGCGTTTGGCTGTTTTTATAATATCAATCCATTAGTCTGGGCTATAAACTTGACCAACTAGCGCTCTCTATTATTCCAAATTCTCCATCATTAGGAAGATTAGAATTTCCAGGTACCAAGAATTTGTGGTTATGGTGTCAATACGAGTATCAGAATCTTGTACAAGCTTCAAAAGGGGTTGTCTTGATATTTCGATTTTGTAAAGTGCAAGAATCTAAATACATAATGACATACAATGAAGCAACTTCGTCCCAGACATTCGTGTATTCTCTATTATTATTAAAGTAATCTATTCCCAGATTGTATAATTGTTGCATGTGTCTTATCGCGGTGCTTTAAAATGGTTAATCTCCATTGAATTCAGTGAATTCCAATGATTCAACAAAGCTTTAACTATAATTATAATGTATCACATCGCAGCTAAAGTGCCATAGGTTTCAATGGTTCGCAATTTGGTTGGTGCGAATGACTCTCATCAGCCTTTGGACGGTAAGTGTTTTAAACTTCCGAATCTTTTGGTAGATTCTTCGTCGTAGTTTTTCTTCATTTTTAGCTTCCCTCCCACCGTCGTAAAGCCCACAACTATTCTATAGGACGTGCCTGTGGGGGTTACACTCTTTAGGTACACATGGGATATTTTGTTGCCTTAACCAATCTTGGGTTCTTCTCGCATAATGGCACGATGCCAGATCGCCTTAACATAATATTATCATTAACATGATGCGTTTGAATAAAATTCACTAATGTGATGAGGTATCCTCGAATATAAATGTCTGCATTTACAGCTTCGCCCCTAACTCGTCATTAGGAACGTCCTCAACGTTATGCGTATAAAAGCCATCGTTTCCTTTTATTTCGGAGTTAGATAATATGAAATATTTCCGTCGTCTAATATTATCGTGGCATTGTTTCTGAAATGTTCTAATCTTAATTGTCTGCAGGATCTTGGAATCCTCTCTAAGTGAGCAGCCGTGTATTTTGGACATTTTTGTCGCTTTCTATATTTTAAATTATTTCTACTAATTTCCCTCTTGGCTATCACATTCCTCACGGAATAATGACTCGGTAAATTGTTGTCTTAGAAATATTTTGGTTTCTATAAATGGCGACAATGTCACGTTTGGGCATTTAGCCAACCAAATTGTAAATACCTTTCCGCAATTCTAACTTGTATGACAATTCGTAAAACTTTGCAAACACAAATATATTGTGAAACTGCAGGAGAAACTTTACAAATTCCCAATATCAAATGGTAAGTTGATTGATTATTACATACTTTAATTTTTGGGTTTAGTCAGTTCAACCTCACATTTTTCGTTACAAAGGTTAGCCCCGAATTTAAATATTTTCTGTTAGTACTACTCTTTCGTGTGTAATGGCTTTGATTTGCAGGAAACCTTTGAATATGGGCAACAATATCAATATTATCAAGTTTTCGAGAACTAGTTGGGTTTGTCCTTAGGTTGGGAAACAACATCTTTCGAGAAGCACGGATATAATCTTCCATCACGTATTTGAAATGTCGTCAGAAAATATTTCTTACACACTGATTGTATCTTGATAATACACTTTATGAAATACTTAAACGACACATTTTTTTCTGCACGATACCAATTTTGGGCGTTTTCTGTTAATTGTTTTTGTTTTGCACTATAAATAAATAACGTAATATATTTTTTAGGGCACCCACAATCAACATTTTCGAATAAAAAATATGTATTTTAAAAATATGGAGTTACACCACTTTTATAAAGAACGAAACATATAAATCAGTACGTTTTGTGTCCGTTTAGATAGCACTGCTTTGCCAATTTAATTAACCGATATTTTCCCTAATTTCGCGGCAAGTACACCATAGTACATCGAGAAAGGTGGGCATTGTGGAAGAGGAAATATTACCTGCAACTTATTAACATTCACGTTAAGCGATATCCTTGTAAGACGATTTTATTAATAAATTTAGCCTTTGTTCTATGTTCAAACGTGACCCACTCGACTTTGAAAGCGACCTTACCCATCGATAAAATCATTATGCAAAAGGCGTAATACGCCGACAAGTAAATTACTTACCTTGCGTAACGTATTTTGTAGATAATTCGTTAAATGCACGTCGAAGATCGAATAACTTAAGAGGGCATAAATTCAACGTGACGCAACTCAGCCTGGATAATATTTTTAAGCTTTATTAGAGCCGATGCCGCACTTAACATTTAATAACATTTCCACATGTGAACACACACGTGGAAATAAATAGAAAACGTGGCCACGAGGAAATTTTTGTTATTTTCTTACGTAGGTGTATCATTCTTCGCACTATCGCCACAGCGGTTATCTTATTTATTTACATTATTTATAGGCAATCTGGTATTTATTACTGCACACAATGGTTCTTTTCAAGAATCCGCATGGTTCGTTGATGTACAAATGAATTTCGTATGAGACATTTCTGAAATAGGAAAAATCTCGTTAATCTTTGACGACATACTTTCACAGAGAATTGCTTTCGACCGCGTTGCTTTTTCGCAGTTCAGCAAACACTCGATTCAACTCGTGATAGGCGTAATTTATTTTTCGTTAGATTCCGGGTAAATAGTAAAGGGAAATTGATTCGTTGATATTTAATGGAATGTTTCGTTTACACTTGCGCGATTTTCTCTGAGCGTAATCGACAAATTGATTGTACACAATGCCGCGGATGAAATAAAAATGAGTTGGAACCATAGCGATAAATGCTTTAGAATAATTTAATTGACTCGATGAAGTTACATAAATATATTTGTTATTCGTTTACAGTTGCATTCAGGTATGTTGATAAGTTGTAAAGAATATAACAGTCGCCAGGAATGAAGTCGGAAATAGGGACATAAAAATAGAACGTCACTAGTACATAAAACCAATAATTAGTCTGTAAATACGAACTATGAATATAATTAGGCAAACATCAAGATCATGATGTAAATGTATAGTTTACGAACTACTTTCATTCGAAAGTTTAGTCCAATTTATATATATTACGTAACTGAGCATAACACATAACTTCAATTCACGTCACATTTCGTTTTGTGAATATTTTTTATAGAAATACATATTTTTAATATTTAATTACATTCCCTAATATTTATATGAATGCATACAGTTTTGTATGATCTATCGTCTAAGGGTTGACTGGATATTGCATGAGATGTACCGAGGGGTCTTAGCTTTTGGAAGAGTTGCTAATAGCACGCGAAGTTCACTAATCGATGCACGTGTCCGAAATAGTAGTGTAGAATACAGCGACGTAGTTAATTGGTGTGAAGTTATGAGTTGTACTTAACGGTGGCGAGGCAAATTTTGGCGAACAAAATTATGAAACATGCAGAGTTGGTAAGATAGTGCTGACTAACAGTTGTTGATGTATTATATTATGTATTATATTTTATCGTTATATGCAATATTGTGAGGCAGTTATCTTCGGTGGCTGAGGCGAGTAGTAACCGACTCGCCCCCCACGTCCAGTGGGGATTGTAAGTTCATGGTATTAAATATATTGAATATAATAATCTCCAGTCTAATACAAATATATCTACTAATCCATTATTTCTAATTAACATAATTGTTCTTCCTTTTTAACAAATTTATAGTCTTTTATCGAATTGATGAATGTCGTCCAGTCGTTTTCTTCCTTGCATTGTCCATTTCTTACGTCCTGGTGTTTGCCTCCTGATGTACGGTGGCTAGGATCGCTATGTGAAGACTGCCATCTCGCGAGATATGATAACTGTTTCTCTGGCTTTGGGTCAGTATCGCCATGTGAAGACTTGTAATAAAACGAACTAATACAACACGAAGTAATTTATTAATATCAATCCACTTCATCTCGAAGTCGATGCTGATGTGATATACGACTGTAGATTGCGCATCCCTGACCTATGTGATAAATGGTCAGCGTGCTAACGCCATCGTTGACTATAATTACACTTCTTTCACACCACGTTGCCTTAGAGAAAATTAGATTTTAAAACTATATAAATTTTTTCTTATGAGAAACTAAATTAATAAAAAATCACCAAGTATATTATTCTTGAGTTTATTAGTATCGATTTGGAATTTATGTTTGCTTTTATGAATTGTATTATTTCCTGTATGTCTATGTTTAAATATATTTTTTCTATGTTAAGGATTCTTACGTTGTTAAAATCAAAATTATGTTTTTCTTTTATTGCATGATTTGATATTGCAGTATCACATTTACCTAATATTAATGTGAGTACATATATACATATGTGACTGCTTAATGTGCATAAATGTTGTTTTGTTTATAATCTATAATTTCTTTTTTGTACCAGTTAACTATTGAGTTAGTGTGATGTGATGTTAGTTTGGATAGTGTTCGTTGGATCTACTTTTAATATTTTATGTTTTTCGTATTCCGTTTTACATGATGATTGTGGTATTGCATTTGTCAATAAAAAAAACTGCTAACTGAATAGAATCAGAAATATAAACTGTGTCGAAAAAACTAGTACGAGAATATATAACATTTGTTTCATAACTTTTGATACTGAATGCAAACGAATACCATTTAGAAAAAAAAACACAATATTCAAAAATTTCTATTTTTAAGAAAACTGTCGAAAACACATTTAGAGTGCACTTAATGGACCATCGTCTTCGATTTTCCGCGAACACCGCGAATTAGGTTTTCGGTGGTGTTTAGAGGACAGTGGCGGCTCGTGAGCTCGGGGATAGGTGAAGCAGAATCGGTGGCAAGACCCCCCCCCATAGCGAGTGATGTAAATATATTTTTTCCCGGTTTGAAAAAATATATAGTTATATGAAAACGAAAATAATAATAACGTTATGTTATGGTTATAGTTTTTTTTTTTATTTCTTGAATATAATGTCAATTTTCTTTCCTTTAAACTTGCAAACTTATCGATTATGTCGTCGAAAAATGGTTCTGCATTAATTAACTCATTTAATAGTTCTTTTTCAATTGAAAGTTTCGATAATAATAATAATTTTTTAAAACATCGATTCTACATTTTGTCTTTAACTTTAACTACAACTTTATCGGTATTTAATATGTCGGTTTTTCACTATTTTTCAGATTCTGCTTAGAACTATTATGTGTACATCCATCGGCACTTTTAACAAGGTAGTTTTTTTTAATTTTAGAGACTTGGAGAGTCACGTATGTTACCTTTCGAGTACAATTTATTCTAATTATACAGGAATATGCGGGTATTAGATTTAAAAAAAAAAAAAGTGCAAAATAATTTGCACTTGGGAATTATTTTTAGGTGAAGCGGCGCTTCACCTGCGTCATCGGAAGAGCCGCCACTGTTAGACGATTGTCCTTTTTTGGTACAAACGGTATATTTCCTCAGTCAGTGAATCCGTTGTTTTTTCGCATAATGGCTGCTTGCAAGATCCGGGCAAAAGATGAGTTTATCGCGAGCGTAATATTTTTTGACAAATTTCTTCAATTTCAGCAAGCATTGGCTAAATTTCAGAATAGATCACTTTGGATTTGACACCAACCTTTGGCTTACATTTCTATTTGCTGGCATATCTAACATTGTCTGATGATGCTTCATTGCTGTCAGTATAAAAACCGCCGTTTCCACTTTATTCATGGTGTGAAAATGTGAAGTACGATTCGTCATCTAAAATTATGAAAATTCCAATCGCAAACCGATTTACGAAGAGCACAGCAGCATTTTGGTATTTTTTCGTGTTGTTGCTGTGTATATTTCGGTGCCCGTTGACGTTTTCGATAAATCACGTTGTTTTTGTTTGAAAATACGATGGACTGTTTGAAATATGAAATTTGTGCCGACTTGCGTGATGATGTCGTTGCGCGACCAAATTTCTTTTTATTTTCTGGCTCTTTACCTTCACGACACAGAAAATAGTTGCACATGAGATTGGCTTGTCTTTGAACAGCACAGAAGCAAAAATTTCAATTTTACTGAGCCTTTCAAACAGATTGGAGATACTTTTGCGCAAATCCAGTTTATATGATTTTTTATGGCAAATTTCAAACAAACTGTGTTTGACAGTACAGCAGAAATGCACTGCTGACACCACGGATATTTAATTGACTACATTTGCCAGAAGTATTCATCTGAATCGCGTAGCACCATCTGCTTATTAAACTTTATGCCGTATACCATATGTCCCCGGATTGAGTTTACAATAGGTATGATTGACCAAAAATTGACCAATTGAAGCAGTGAAATAGCTACCGATACAAGAAGGGTTAGGAAAAAAAATAAAGCTAATAAAGGACCCGTGTTCAAAATGGCAAATTTCAAATATGTACCTGAATCTGAGAAAAGGAAAATATGTATAGGTGTGTATGATAATTAATTCGATAAGATAATTATAATGCGATTACTAAAAGCGAAATAAAAGAAGAACGAAATAGTTTATTTTCTGAATACCAAAGTGGACGATAAGTTCTAGATCTTCTACCACGAGAAAGAGGAAATGAGATGGAATCTCTTACATTTTTAATTGAAATTGTATGAGCGTAACATTTCTATTACCGCAGTGACGCGATGAAACATACATGTTTTTCTCTTGTAACGCAAAATTGCGCCAGATAATGCACATACATAACTGGTTCAGTATAGGTCCACACAATACAGATAACGTAAACAATAACCACAATGGTAAGCGACACGAACATTGCTTGTTATGTTATCATAGGTGACAGCAAACAAAATCGAGAATAGTAGTTATACTCCAAGGCACACAATTCGAATCAATCAAGTCGACGTTTTATCAGAGTAACTCGCACAGGCTTCCAATGCTAGTAAAAACACAGCTATCCAACGACCGCAATGCATTTATTTCACTTATTATTTTCTTATCCGAACGTAAACTTACATTTAGGTTTATTTTACGATCGCCATCATCGATCGTTAATGGCGAGCGGCCCGTACAAAAAAAAACGCACCGAAAGTTTGAACAAAGATGGCAATTCGGTGCAGGTTAGTTACTGCCCGATAGTTTTTGTCGACTTTGCGCTGAAAATCAATACGCTATTGCACATTGCACTTGCTCTGGCGGCAAGAAGCCGTTATATTCCCGCACCGAACAAAACATTATAGGACGTTTCTTTGTAGTCGTCAAAAAGAACTTTAATAAAATCCATGACCATAAATTAAAATTATTTCGAACTCGGATTATGAAATCAGTTATATATAATACCACTTTGCAAGTGCTAACTAATGTACGTTTTGAATTAAATTGAACTAAACATCAAAGCAGTCGGGAACCGATTAATTGCATCCTATAATTATATTATATTATGATGCTTATCATTGTTCTAGTATTTGCGTTTCCCATGTTGGGCGTCAATTATAATATGATATGAATACTAATAGTGTTGCAATGAAATAACGTTAGGTATCAATTTATTATCTCGTTAACAAATTGAGTTGTGAATTTTATTATTTTATATTACTTAATTCCTTCCTGGCCGACGTCCATTCGACATTAGTTGGAGGTTCACTAGGTTACTACGGGAAACGCGAGTCATATGAATCAATTAACCAATGTAATGAATAGGGGCGACTTCGTCGGTGTTTAGGCTGTGATTCGTCGGTCCTTCAACTATCCAGAAGCAACTGTCACTCATAATTATCACAGACGAAAAAAACCCTGGAAAAGCCCTTGGTAGTCCTGTCAATTGCAACAAAGTAAAAATTACCCTAACATCTTCAATGAATTTGCCTAAAATACAAATATGAGACAATTTATTCTTTATTTTTATTATTTTTAAAGAATGCGGAAATTGAGATTGGTCCACATCTAGTGCCGACATCTCAATCTCCAGTCCCATTCGCTGTAACGCGTCGTAGAAAATAAAATTAATCCCCTAATTCGATAGTCCCGCTAAGTATTATTGGTATCTGTAAATCTTCTTTGCGGCAGAGCGAAATAAAAGTCGAAAGTAGGACACAGACGAAACCTAATTCCAGTTGCGAAGAAGGTTAAGTTTTAGGTGCGGCGCCGCTTCGACGACGTAATAACGCCCTCGAGACGTCGCGACGCCTACGACGCGAAAATCTTCGCCTGCCTTCGTCTTCCAAGGCAGCGCCCACGTCCTCTTATTTTTTTACGGCACCGCAAAGGTTGCATAAATCCCGCTCGCGCGCTCCGCTTAATAAACTAAATAGCAAGATGATAAGGTTTCAAGCTTAATGTCGAAGTTACCGTTTGAATAATACGCGCGGTATCTTACGCTAAGTGGCCGTTTAACATTTTGTCGCGCGATAATGGTGAGTCAATGATACCATAATATATATTTACGAAATATGGAATAGACACCACCGCAAATCGTCCAGTAAATGGTTAATCTACGGCATAACTAGAAACAAAAGTCTTACCACACCTAAGTCAAATAATTGGAATTTTGTTAGAAGTAAGATTAAATAAAAAGTGTATCTCAATAAAATTTATATGTGTATTTATGACTTATTGGTTCGATGTAAGCTCGCCATATACCGTCTGAACCGATTATTACACAGTTTAATTTATTGCTTAAGTATAATATAAAACGTGATCTCCAATCCGCCTGTGTATGAAAATTCCGTGTAAATTCCGCACGTTATCACATTAAATCGTGATTCTTCCGCTTTATGGCGAAATTAGATAACTTCATATAATGTATACGTCTAGGAAACAAAATTCTTGTTAAACTATAAACTGAAATAAATCATTCAGTAGTGCAAGAAAATTTCTTCATATATATATATATACACATATAAGTGATTTTAATTTCTAATTGGAGTAAGTCATCAAGAACACCAAAACTTCTCAAAAAAATTATGTACAAAAAATCTGAAATTTATTACCAGTAACACACAGTAATAACCAACAAACATCGTGTTATTTGCAACTAGCCACGGAAATTAATTTCAGATGACATAAACGGTCAGCAGTGCCAAAACTAAACAGATAATGAACAAAGTTTAACATGTAGCAAATATTTGAAATTTCCATGTGTAAAAGACCAGATAAAATCCTTCTTTAACAACTAATTTTGTAACAATACTTGCATTTATATAGATGAATTATGATTACTGAAAATAATTTTAATTTGCAGCAGTGACGTCGAAATAGTTCGGTTTTAGATCATTTTCTGTTTTCGTACAACACTTGCATTCATATAGACGAATTATTTTTACTGAAAATAATTTTCATTTGTAACAGTGAAGTCGATATAGTTCGGCTTTAGATCATTTTCATATTATATACCCTGGATTTCAAATAAATGCACTACATAGAAGGAGTAGATGGAGAGGGCTGAAAACTTGTGTGTAAAATTTTTATTGAAGATATGTCAATAATGTGTAACATCCTCGTGCTTGAATGAAAGAATTTATCCTTCTTGGCATACTAGAAAGTAGATGATACCCAGTACTATTGCGTACTGGGGTATTTCGTCCCAGGTTATTTGAAGTTGTTGCAATCCATCTATAGCGTTTGGAGGCTGAGCAAGATGACACAGTCTTCGGGCCATTATTTCCCAGGCACGTTCTATAGGCGATAAGTCAGGCGATCTGTCAGGCCAAGGTATCAAATTTACATTATTTTCTTAAAAAAATCTTTGCATCATTATCTTGTTGAACGATAGCTTCTGGATGGTCTTGAAGCAAAAGAAGAACAACTGGTTGTAAGATATTATCGATCTAACGTCGAACATTTAAAATGCCCTGGATAAACGTTAAAGGAGAGCGGCCTCCTATTTTCATGCCACCCCAAACCATTACACCAGGTGTTAGGCCAGTATGTTTTCGTTGTATAAACTGAAAATTGTATCGTTCCCCTGTAGGTCTTCTCATTCGTGTACATCCATCGGAGTGCCATAAACAAAACCTAGACTCATCAGACAAAATGACATCATCCTATTCAAGTAGTCAATGTTGTCTGGCTTAGCACCACTGAAGTGTAGCTACTTTGTGCTGAGTTGTTAGAGGAATACGAGAGTATGATCTCAATCCAAATGAGCGAATACGGCGATAAATGAGCTCATCGAGGCCCTCTGACCAGCTGCTCTTACCCAGATTATTGCAACTAAGCGCAATGGTTCCCAAGGGTCTTGAAGACAACTTCTTCTCAACAGTCGATCTTCCCGTTCCTGCTTCTGGGACGCCCAGTGCCTCTACGTCATGTTTGTAGCTGTTCTTCCTGCCATCTTCGATATGTTTTCAAGATTGTTGAACGTTCTAATCTTCTGACGATTTCTCGATATCCTAATCCAGCTTCGTGCAGACCAATTCCCACTGGTGGCATTTTCACAAACAGAACAGTGACAACTGATAACTAGATTCACAAAAATACAGCGTTACACACAGCCCTCTCAGTCTACTCCTTCTATGTGGTGCATTTTATTTGAAACCCAGTGTATATAAATACATGACAAAAATCTTTTAAAATATTTATTTAACGATCGTTTCGACAAAGTCTTCATCAGATACTAAAATTGACATATAATTAACAATAATTAGGAACATATAAACAACATACAGAAATAAAAATACAAACTTAATACGTGAAACTTAAAAAATAATTGTAATTGTACATGGAAGGATTACTAACATGTATTGAATAAAATTGATATAAGCAAAATAAGAGATGTGTCTTCCGGGTGTTGCCGTGTTTGTTGAAATAAACTTGACGTTTCGCTGATCATACTGTCAGCTTCTTCAGAACGTTTCTAAAGATTGGTGTTGATATCTTTTGCTCCGCGTTATATAGCCGGCCGTTGATGCGTATCCGTTACGTTCCGTTGATCCGGATCCGATATCGTCCGCTGATCCGTGCCCGATGCGTCTCCTGGATTCGCCCTTGGTGGTCCTGGCTGCGTGGTCGATGGTTCTTTCTGCGTCTTCCATGGTTCTTTCCGCGTCTTCGATGGTCCTTTCAGTGCCAATTTCCAAACTTTGCTCAGTCTGTACCCATCTTCTCGGTTGAAGTTGTTCGGGTTCTTCATTATTTCCAAAGATTCTCTCACTATCCGTGGGTAGTATTGACTGTTTCTAGCGAGGATCTTGACGTCGTTGTAATCGATGATATGATTGCTTCCCGTGTGGTAGTGCTCTGCTACTGCGGATTTTTCTGTGCTACCATGCTCCATGTCTCTGCGATGCTCGTTTACTCTGCACTGTATGCTGCGTCCAGTTTGTCCAATATACGATTTCCCGCACTGACATTGAAGCTCGTATATTCCTTTAACTCGTAATCTTGGTATCGAGTCTTTATTTGACGGAAGCAGTTCTTTTATTTTCTTAGCGGTGCCGAATCTGACGTCGATATTCTTCTTCTGTAGAGTTTTCTTCAGCCTATCCGTCACTCCGGCAATGTAAGGTACGTACGCGTATCCTACTGGTTCTTGTTTTGGGTCATCCTTCGTTTTCTTCTTAGCCCTGGCAAGTCTCTCAATCTCCTGTGATTTGTAGCCGTTTTTCTGCAATGCGTCCTTCACATGTTGGATTTCTTTAGTTTTGTTGCTAGGATCACTAATCCTGTCTGCTCTGCGTAGCAGTGTTGTGACTAACGATCGTTTCTGCTGTGGATGGTGATGAGAGTCTGCGTGTAGATATCGGTCCGTGTGGGTCTTCTTGCGGTATACTCCATGTCCCAATTTTCCACTGTTGTTGCGTTTTACCAGTACATCCAAGAAAGGTAAGCAGCCATTCTCTTCCATCTCCATCGTGAAGTTGATGTTGGCATGTTGTCTGTTGATGTGTTCCTTGAACGTGTGCAGACTGTCTATACCGTGGAGCCATATCACAAATGTGTCGTCCACGTAGCGGTACCAGCATTTCGGCTTCATGTCACTAGAGCTGATGGCTTCTTGTTCAAAAGTCTCCATAAAAATATTGGCGATGACTGGTGAGAGTGGTGATCCCATAGCTGCACCGTCCTTCTGCTCGTAGAAATCTCCATTCCACAGAAAGTAAGTGGTAGTTAAACACAATCTTGCTAGGTCGATTATATTTTCTTGGAGTCCCTGCGGTATAAATCGTTGTCTGATTAGTTCTAGGGTTTCTTCTACTGGAACATTGGTGAAGAGAGATTCCACGTCAAAACTCACTAGTATGTCTTCGCTGGTTATTTGATATCCATTTAAAATCTCCACAAAATGTTCGGAGTTCTTCACAAAGCTGCTAGTTAGTTTGGCAAGAAGACCCACACGGACCGATATCTACACGCAGACTCTCATCACCATCCACAGCAGAAACGATCGTTAGTCACAACACTGCTACGCAGAGCAGACAGGATTAGTGATCCTAGCAACAAAACTAAAGAAATCCAACATGTGAAGGACGCATTGCAGAAAAACGGCTACAAATCACAGGAGATTGAGAGACTTGCCAGGGCTAAGAAGAAAACGAAGGATGACCCAAAACAAGAACCAGTAGGATACGCGTACCTACCTTACATTGCCGGAGTGACGGATAGGCTGAAGAAAACTCTACAGAAGAAGAATATCGACGTCAGATTCGGCACCGCTAAGAAAATAAAAGAACTGCTTCCGTCAAATAAAGACTCGACACCAAGATTACGAGTTAAAGGAATATACGAGCTTCAATGTCAGTGCGGGAAATCGTATATTGGACAAACTGGACGCAGCATACAGTGCAGAGTAAACGAGCATCGCAGAGACATGGAGCATGGTAGCACAGAAAAATCCGCAGTAGCAGAGCACTACCACACGGGAAGCAATCATATCATCGATTACAACGACGTCAAGATCCTCGCTAGAAACAGTCAATACTACCCACGGATAGTGAGAGAATCTTTGGAAATAATGAAGAACCCGAACAACTTCAACCGAGAAGATGGGTACAAACCATCGACCACGCAGCCAGGACCACCAAGGGCGAATCCAGGAGACGCATCGGGCACGGATCAGCGGACGATATCGGATCCGGATCAACGGAACGTAACGGATACGCATCAACGAAGCGCAGCAACGACCGGCTATATAACGCGGAGCAAAAGATATCAACACCAATCTTTAGAAACCTTCTGAAGAAGCTGACAGTATGATCAGCGAAACGTCAAGTTTATTTCAACAAACACGGCAACACCCGGAAGACACATCTCTTTGGAACGATGACCGTGAAAGCCTACATTCGATTATAAGCAAAATAATTGTATACATGTCTTATTGTACACCATATTGTAAAGCACGTGCATCTGCAAGGCAGTGGCAGCTTGTCAGAGGAGGCAACGGAGGCAATGCCTCCCTTAATCATTTTGTATAATGAAATTTTTTTGTAATTTATTTTTTTCTATACATGAGTGTTGTTTGCCTCCTCAAGTAGCAAACCCACGAGCCGCCACTGCTGCAAGGTTATAAGGTTAAGCAGTGGGGAGATGCAATTACGCCATTTCCCATCCATTAAACTCTGAAACAATAAACAACCAAAATACTTAATTTAGAATTTTATTTAAACATCAATATTGTAAATGTAACTTTTATATTATTTGAAAATAAATTTGTGATAGGTCCTTTTCATACATTTTATTTCTCTTTTTAATATTTTCCTGTTACTAAAGTTGAAATTATGGCCAGTATTATTAGTGTGTCTCTTTAAGCAATTTCTCCACGCCTGTAATTGTGCAACGTTAAACTAAAGTTAACCTAGAAATCGTGAAAACGTTAGATGAAGTTTAAGCTTTGGACGCAATATACCACCCAAATAAAGCTACAACTTTATTTAAAATTGATGCAACCATAACTGAAATAGAAAAGAACAGTAAAAATCTAAATTGCGCGTGAGAGATGTCGTATTTAAGTAAAAATTAAGTAAAATAAGTTCTATGATATCACGCCGATACGTGTCTGAAAATATTATTACTACGTTCGATACCTTTTAAAATAAATTAAAGCTTCCATTCGTCCTATATAGTGACTAGTGAAGACTAAGACGCGCTCGCCGAAATCAGACACTCCGAAATCCACACGTAATTCTTTCCCATTTACGAAATCACGTACCGGAGCTTTCGACGAATCAATGCGCTATTTATGAGGGAGCTCGGTCCCTAAAAGCTCCCGAAATCTCACGCGAATCGTCGCGTCGATAACGTACGACGCCATTCTGCAGAGAAAAGGCGGGATTTGCAACACTTCTCTAAATTTTTATATAGGTCGTAAGAATCCCCTCGCACTCGTTTAATTAAAAGGTCGTTACTGAAAACTTCCAAGGAAAATCCAATATCATCTCAATTCGTATTAAATAAAGCTAACGTTTTTTTTTTTGCATGAAAGCGACGGCATAGAAGAAACTGGCGAAACGAAGTGTTTGTGGGCGAATAAAGGGCCCCGGAATACGGGTCACACAATGAGGAATAATTAAAAATTTTAACTACTTTCTTGAGAATAAACGTTCATTAGCGACTAGCGGGTCGTTGCAAGCTCGCCCGTAATTGAGAGCGGTGGAGCATAATTTAGCATAAACACCTAAAGAAGTTCGTTCGTTGACGAGATATTAAATGAATCATTATGAATAGGCTAGCTTTTCTGAAGCGCGCGACAAATTGAATGGAAAATGGGCGACCATAAATTAATAACAAAAATGTAGTGCAAAATCAAATCATATACTCGGTTTCCATATCTCGACCCATTAATTTGTTCGTAAAATTTATTTAAAATACTTTAAGTATATTATAAATTGATTAATGGCGGGGTTTTGCATTACAAATTTCGTATACATATTGCTGCGAATATCACAATTAATTGTGTCTAATGATACCATCACAACACTATTTTGACATTCTTTTCTTTATTTTGGGTTTTTACTAGTTAAGTTATAACAAAGCCAAGTAACAAAGTAACAAATCCAACACCTATTCGATGAAATAACATTACGGTTTTAGAATACAATTAAAATATTTCCAAATCTTTCCCAGATCTGCGACTAGATGAACATATCCACGTATTTATTTATCGATTTCTTTTTTCTATTTAATTATCAAGTTAATAATTATTTTTGTAATATGTCTAAATGTAAATTATGGCAGTGTAATGTTAAAAAAAGGTTCGTGACTTGATATTTTTTCATCCACTTTGATGGGCTTTGTAAACATGTCACAATTGCTCTTCCTTTTCAGTTTATACATATACCGCACACCAACTAATTAACAGTACTTTCGTGTTCTAATTTCCTCGCGTGGTCTCGACATCAAAGCAAAAATGTATTTTCATTTAATTAAAGCGTAAAACATGTGTCAACATAGCGGAACAATTTTATCGTGTAAGTGCACCCTTTAAACTCGTTAGAGCAAGGCTCGTGAAATTTTCTTATATTATTTGTGGTTTGTTTTAACCGGTTTGATTCAGTTTCAGCCCCAGCTGTCGCAAACCGAACCGTATGATTAAGCGCAACTCAATTGAAGGATATTTTATGATCACCTTTAAAACTGCAACTAACCATATCTATTGTTTTGCGCGAATATTGGAGATTGATTGAACTTTCTATTCCTTGCATTCTATGAAACCGCACAGTTCTAATTAAGCACTTTACTTTCTATATAAAGATAGTCGTTTTCACACCGCAGGTCGAAGTTAATGGGGACACTGTTTACACCGTGCTGGACGATATACGAGAGGGAGATCATTATTTAGCGTCCCTGAGATAGTAGGCATTGAGTGACGTTGAATCAATGTGTATTAATCATTTGTCGTAACGTTGGTTCAATTGTAGTTTTGTCACTTGTTACCTGTTCAAATGATTTAGAATTTAAGTAGACAAGTTTAGAGAAATTCTAAAAATGGAAAAATCAAAGGTTCGTGCTAAAATACTTGCAAAGAAAAGGTTGTCGCCAAAAGAAATTCATCAAGACATGGTAGGTGTATTAGGTGGGGGTGCTGTTTCTTACTAAGTGGTGAAAAATATGTCTCGAGAATTTAAACTGAGAACACAAACATGTGAACATGCGAAGAATGACCAGTGACTGTCACTACCTAATAAAATGTTAATCGTATACATGATATGGTAATGAGTGATGACGGCCGTAAACGACTGGTTGGAAGAGCAACCGAAAGAATTTTATTCCAGAGGAATCAAAGGTTTGGAGCATCGTTGGACCAAATGCATCAATGTTCAGAGGTGTAGAAAAATAAACGTTTGATATTTCTTCAATTTTTTCCTTCTAAGGGAACGTAAATACTGATTTCTCTTCGTACATTTTAAACTTTTTACGAGCTTTTTGAGCGCAAACGATTCCAACCTACCATTTTGCCCTTGTATTTCATACAATCGACATGTTTTAAACGATTCCACAATATTCGATCCAACATTTTTGTTAAAAGAGCTAACTGTAAAATACTTTCTGCAATACTTTGAAACATTTCAAGTCTACAAACAGTCGACTTATTAAATTATTTTTTTTTACACCGATCCCCAATTTTCGACTCTCGTTTCAATACAAATTATGCATTCAGCAATTCTCAGTAAATGTTCAAATACATATAATAAATTCAAATTATCGGACAACGCGTGTAAGCGTTTTAATTGTCAAATACAACAATTTCTCTGGAAAAGTGGGGCGATTTCATGCATATTAATCCGTTCAGGAACTTCCGAACGCCCCGGATTAAACGACGTCTGAATAAACATGAGCCGTTACGTTGTTCATATTTCGATTCGACGTGTACACACTCAAAATGGTACGTTTATTATTCGACAGACAATGGCTCTTGTTCTCGCAACTTAGGGTAATTACGATTTCTTGAAACGAAACACAACAATGATACGTGACGTCACGCATAATGTTCTGCCAGAGCGATTAAACACCAAGCAGCACTTAGCATAACATGCAAAAAAAGAGCAATAACTACTATACGAAACGATAGTGTGAACTTTTTGTCATTTCAGAAAGAATCTGAATTTAGTACTACGTTCGCAATGTTTCAGTGCGTTTTCCCACCATGCCAGTTAATAATTTACCAATTTATTTCGTTGCCGTTACTTTCATCCTTTCCCAGACGAGTATTAGTTCAATTTTATTAATTTTAACTTTGCGGATTCTATTCTTAATAGAATGGAATTCCATTTGACAATTTTGAGATAATGTAGCAGTAATTTGCTAAATAATTCAACACAACTGTTCCGTTTTATGTTCGTATGTTAAACGCTTTCTCGAATACGACATCTTTCTCACATTTACAATTGAATGCGACAAATTACTCGGCGAACCCCACGTCAATTAAATTTTTAACTTTTGCTAGCAACTCGAACTTCCGTCGCCTTTTTCATTTTCACAAGAGGAAATTTTGTTCCTATGTCTATACAACAAGGGACAAGTAAATTAAGTAATTCATTTTCTCGCAACGAGCTTCGCAATTCACTTGATTATTTCGAAGTTAAATTGCACATTGAACGTATAACGATTCCGTCAATATTCAACGAGATCTGTTTCTCGAGCACAATCGCTTTATTTAGAACTCAAATTCAATTCCAGTTTACTTCCAGCCGCGCACACACTAACGAATAATTACGAGAGTTTCGTGATGTCGATACGAAGTATCGAGAATTGTTTTAGGAGCGATTCTAGATATACAATTAAGAATATTTTTGTTCACGTGAAAGAGCTTTCCAATAATGAGCACTTGCAAAACGCTATAAAGAAAAACTTGTACACTACCGTCCACGGAAGTTTGGTCAAGTAATAAATGTTTAAGAAATCCTAAAATAAAGGCAACTAATACTAAAAAAATAAATTTACTATTCAAAGGGATAAAAATTATTACAATCTAACCAAAAAAAAATAAAACACTACCGTCCACGGAAGTTTGGCCAATTAATAAATATTTAAGAAATCCAAAAATAAAAGGCAACTAATACTAAAAAAAATTTTATTATTCAAAGGGATACAAATTATTACAATCTAACAAAAAAAAACAACTGGCATAACCTTCTTCGTGTAAAGTTATTATGCTGGAACGTTTAGCAACACCTATCGATTTACCTGGGGTCATTTCGAGTACTTTTATTCACTTATTGTACGACTTGTCACTACAATAACATTCTAAGGGAAACTAAAATCCCAATAAAGCATTTTAAATAACCAAATAGAGTACGGATGAAGTTCTACGAGAGAAAGGGAATGCCACAAAATCTTTACCTGCTTAGTCCCATTGATAAGACGCGTCCAATAAACAGATTAAGATAATCCGATGCAAATTCCGGTGTTCGGTGCCTAATACTTTGTTTATTTAAGTTGCAAGTGTGTTTAGCACGAATACATATTAAGATTATCGTCATTGAATGCAATGAAATTTATTATATTAAGGTATTTGTAAAACTTTCTCACTTGGCCAAACTTCCGTGGACGGTAGTGTAGGTACAGTTTCGTTAAATAACTACTTTTAACAATAACGATTATAATCGATGGTTAAAAAACATGAAATTTTCATTTTGAAAATTAGATAATAAACCAGTGTTAATGGAACACCCTCACATAAGTGCTCAGAAAGCTAAAAATCAGGGATTGGAAATTTTCTACACGGACGAACTTAGTGTGGTGCAAATCATGTTCGACAGTTCAGATGGGTTGAAAAAGTGAACCCGGATAATAAAGATACTTTTGACCATTGTCGAGGTGAAGTTCAACAAGTAAACTGTAATAGAGGCGATATAAAGCGACCATCTGGAGCAGGTCAAAGGGTAATTATTTTGCATATTGGTAGCGAGAATGGATTTTTGGAAGGAAGCCGTAAATGCTTTATAGGCGAAAAAAGAAAGCAAAAGCCGATTATCATCACGAAATGAATAAGCAACATTATGAGGAATGGTACCGGCACGTGCTTTCGGTTATACCAGCATAATCAAAAATTATGATAGATCAAGCTCCTTATCATACAATGCTAGATCCTGATTTTAGGAACCCTACATTATCCTGGAGGAAAGATAACATGATTGCTTGGTTACAGAAAAACAAGTACTTCCGGAGGGCATTACTAATTTTTCAAAATTGACTAAACCACAGCTGTTGCTATTGTTTAAGCCGGATCGTTATCAAAAGGTACTACTATTAGAAACTATTTCAAAGCAAGTAAGAGGAGACGATGTGAAATTATTGTGGTTACCTGTAGCTCATTGCGAATTTAATGCTATTGAATTAAATTGGGCATACATGAAAAGTAAAGTTGCAACAAGAAATAATACTTTTAAAATTAAGGATGTATTGGAATTTTTGTCAGAACGACGTTTGAAAGGAGATATGGAAGAATTGTTTTGAGCATTATAAGAAAATAGAAAAAGAACACTTTATAGACGAAATTATGGAACCATTTATAATTGACTTGTGAGAAGATGATGACGATGGTGATGAATTGTCGGACGAGTCAAGTGATAGTTATGATGACAAACAATGCAATCATGAAATTGATACCGATGATGCTCCTTTTCCTCATTGCATCATAGAGGATGTTACATGTTGAGAATTCGTATCATTTTTCATTTTATTTTGCTGGGCATGTTGGGTTGTCCTGTTACCAGGGTGAAAGAAAAAAATAGAATATCGCGTTCGATTGACAAGTGTGACACGTGCATTATCAGAATAGAACGTTGTTCAATAATACTGTTGGCGTTTTATTCCCGAACCGTCGTAGAATATAATACCGGTGGTCTTATGATTCGCGACATTTAGTGGCGACCGTGACAGGACTCGCGCGTGTTTTTGTGTCGGCGTGGGTAAGCATTTCGTCCTATTGTTTTTCCGGTGAATTGACTTTGCGACGGGCCGCCCGTATTTACTTTTGGTGAACGTACGCGGAACACGAGAATAATGGAACAGAAGAAAAGGCACAGAGGCGTTCTCCGTAGCATGTTTACGAAAAATATTACTGAGCTGGAGAAGCATTTGAATGCAGTTGCGACCGATGGCGTTAGTGTGTCGTGGGAGCTACTGCAAGATAAGTTTGACAATTTAAAGGTGGCTGATTCCGAAATTTACAACCTGATGCTCGACAAAGACGCAATTGAGGAGGAATTATTAGCAGAAATGGAGAGCGTCGAGGTTTACATGGAGAAATTCGCAACAGTAAGCGGGCGATGCCAGAAATTGCTGAAAGGTAACGAATCTTCACTAGATCAACAATCCGTTGTATCAGAAGGGAACCCAGCAAGTAAGCGTAGATTTAGATTGCCAGCTATTGAGTTCAAGACCTTTAACGGCGATATAAAAGACTGGTTACCGTTTTGGTCTCAATTTCAAAAGGTGCATGACGATCCAAATATAGATTTGAACGACAAAGTAGAATACTTAATTCAGGCCACAGTGCCGAATAGCAGAGCTAGAAATTTAGTAGAAAGTTTTCCCGCTACCGGAAAGAACTACGAAAAAATGATCGAGTCCTTGACGTCAAGGTTTGGACGAAAAGATTTGCAAGTCGAGGTGTATGTGAGAGAATTATTGAAACTGGTTGTACACAACGCCATCGGAACAAAAATGGAATTATCAATGTTGTATGATAAAATCGAAACACAACTACGCGCACTGGAAACATTGGACATAACTTCTGACAAGTGCGCTGCGATGATTTTCCCATTGATAGTCATGCGTACCACAAGATTTATTACGCGTGTGGCAGCGTTCGTCGCATAAAGACTCCACGACTCCCACCCCAACGGTTCTAGGGCTGGAGACAAGGTTGGCAAGTCTAATGAGTTTTTTGAAGAACGAGGTAGAGAACGATCAGCGGACTAAATTGGCGGCCGAAGGTTTTGGTTTGCGGCCCACTGGTCAAGATAAGATCTCTACACCTACAGGATTGATCAACCATGGTGCACAGAAGTGCGTCTTCTGTGGGAATACACATAAAAGTGCCAACTGTTTCAAAGCACAGAAGCTGACGCTAGACCAGAAGAAAGAGATTCTTTGCGAAAAGAAGGCTTGCTATAAGCGTTTAAGAATTGGACATCAATCGCGAAAATGTAAAGCCCGCTTGAGATGCCTAGTCTGTAGCCAATCACACGTGACGTTAATGTGCCCCGACTTACTAAAGGAAAATCGCGTCATTGAGAAGTCTAAATCGGCGAAAGGTAATAAAACGCATCACGCGACGGTAAATGAAACGTTGACTTGCACTAACAGCACCAATACGCACGTATTTTTACAAACGCTCCGAATTAAATTGGTGGTTTACGTTACGTAAGAGCTCTAATCGATACGGGATCGCAGTATCGCAGGACACTTATATCCTAAAATCAACGGCTTTAGCACTGGGATATCCGTCAAAGAGAAAGGAGAAAATTATTCACTGTTTGTTTGGCGGTGCTACTTCGCAGGAGAACCATGAATGCTACGATGTGACGGCTACACATAAGAATTATAAGTGTTCATTCGAAGCCTTGTCACAATCCGTGATTTGCACGGACATAGCTCCTGTATTCGATGGCCCATGGATGCAAGAATTAAATAGATTGGGTATTCATGTGACTGATAAGTTCGAGCCAGCTCCCATTGAACTCTTGATAGGATCAGACGTCGCGGGGAGGTTATATACCGGTAAAAGGCACATTCTGAGCTCGGGATTAGTGGCTGTGGAAACTCTTTGTGGATGGACCCTAATGGGCAGAATTCCCCTGAATACGCCAAGAAGTACCACCATGACCTCGATCTCTCTATTTGTTAAAGACGCGTCGATCACCCGATTGTGGCAGCTCACGTCACGTCACGTCAAGAAGTAGTTTCAGCCGCAAAAGATTTCTTTAACGAAACGCTGACTATAAACGAAGATGGGCGGTATGAAGTGAACTTGCCTTGGTTGGAGACGTATCCACCACTGCCTAGTAATTATGCTGTGGCTAGAAGGAGATTGAACAAAACAGTCCATAAATTGGAAGTTGACGGTCTTTTGAACTCCTATGACAATATATTTCAGGAATGGTTGAGAGAAGGGATTATAGAGGAAGTTTTGGAAGATAGCCGAACAACCGTGGCCCAGTACCTGCCACAAAGACCTGTGATGAAGGAAAATAGCCCAACCACGAAAATCCGGCCTGTCTTTGATGCCTCCTCCAAAGAAAAGAACGGACCCTCCTTGAATCAATGTCTCGAAGCGGTCCTAATCTGATCGAGCTAATTCCTACCATGCTGCAAAGGTTTAGGCAAAACAAGATAGGAGTGACGGCAGACATCCGCAAGGCGTTTCTGCAAATTAGTGTTGATAGAGCAGACAGGGATTTTCTTCGTTTTCTATAGAGAGGCCCAGGAGATGAAATAAGGACTTATCGACACCAACGAGTGGTATTTGGTATTAGCAACAGTCCATTTCTACTAGGAGCTACGCTAGAACACCATATTTCGAAATCCTTGGCTAGATGTGACAGTGGTAATGTATCTTATTCAAAAGATACAGTATCGCGATTGTCTAGAAGTTTCTATGTGGATAATTGCGTCGCAAGTGTACAGACCGAACAAATGTTAATGTGTTTCATCGAAGAATCCAGCATGATTATGGAAGAAGCTAAGTTTGACTTGCGAGGGTGGGAGTTTTCTCGGCAGATTTGCTCACCTGATTACAGGCATACATCTCTTCTGCGATTAGAATGGGATAAAAGACTAGATACGTTGAGACTCAATACAGATTTCTTGAAGGGCCTGGATAAATTATTACAGGAACCTATTACCAAACGGGTGATGCTGTCCTTGGCTCAGAGAGTATTTGACCCGATCGGCTTTATCTGTCCAGCCACATTGCTTCCAAAACTAATGCTACAAAAAACCTGGGAGAAGAAGATTGGTTGGGATGTAAGTGTGGATTTAGAGATAAAAGAAACTTTTTGTGATTGGGTGAAGGAGCTGAGTGACTTGCAAACAATTGAGATACCTAGATGGGTACGTTGCGGTCCCGGTGAAGCAAAACAGCTGAGCATCCATACATTCTGTGATGCTAGTCAGAATGCGTATACTGCAGTGATTTTCCTGAGAGGTATTTATGATGGCAAGGTTTTCATAAGTCTGTTAGCAGCGAAGAGCCGGATATCGCCCTTAAAGAAAATTACCATACCTCGCTTGGAACTTTTGGCAGCCGTTATTGGTGCTAGATTGTATGGATCAGTTAAGGATGGCTTAGCATTGGAAGCAGAAAGTTACTTTTGGAGCGATTCTACCACTGTGATATCCTGTATACATCGTAATGAAGATTGGGGAACCTTTGTCCACAACAGAGTTGCGGAGATTCGAAGAACAACACCCAGTGACATGTGGCGTTTTGTGCCTGGAATTTTTAACCCCGCAGACCTACCGTCCCGAGCTTGTGGTGTAAAATTTTTGTGACACTCTAGATGGTGGGAGGGACCGCACTGGTTGTACAAGGACCCGAACTCATGGCCCGGACAAGAGAGCATGCAGTACGACGAACTTGAGATAAATAGAGAGAAAAAGAAGAAGATTGGGTCATCCTTACATAACACTGGTGGTGATATGAATGAGGATGATTTGCACTTAACCTATTTTTACAAGTACCTGAAAACCCTGCGCATGATTGCTTGGATATTTCGGTTCATATTCAATACTCGGAACCCAATCAACAAACGCAAAGGCACACTCACAGAAGAAGAAATTGGGAAAGCCGAGACATTATTTGTAGTGAAGCGGGTGCAGCGAGATTCACTGTACGAGAACGACAAACGAATGGATTGGCCTTTGGGCCGAGTCACTGAATTGATGCCTGGACCAGATGGACAAATTCGTCTAATAAGAGTGACTACCGCCAGGGGACAGCTACTTCGGCCTGCACAGCGCATCTACCCTTTGGAGTGTTCAAGCACGATAGACGATGCAACGATCGAGGGTGCTGATCATGTGGACAACATCAACGAGACTTCACCGGAGACGACAAACATCAAAGGTGACAATGGGGAAGAACTATTGCGCGAGCCTGTGCGGGGAACTGCGCGAATGTGCAAAAGCAGAGTACTGTTAACAATTCCGATACGGCCGAGTCGTCTGCCATAAGCATCTCTGCTCAATTCGTGGGCAACGTAATCGGCGCCATTCAAAGGTTTACGCAAAATACTAATCTGACTATAGGACCAGAACCAATCTAAACAACCACTTCGTTCAGAGACTTTATACCGAAATAATGCGACTATTAATAATATTATGAATATGTCGATTTTTCAAGTGTTCCTTCGTTCTTATATTGGACCGCAGTCATGACACATTTTAATTGCACATCCACCTAGACGATAATGAATATACATTAAGGTAAAGAATGTCACAATGTTTTGCGAAAAGCATTGTACGTGAAAGATTGTATGTGAGTATAGACAAAAAGAGCAATTTTAACGACGACGTGTGAAAAAAACTATAGAACTTGTATTTATTACTTATAACATAAATGTTAATACATGAACATATTATCATTATTGAGCTGTTTTAGTATTTTTTATTATATATGTAAGCATCCATTATAACTAATCTATAACAAATATTACATTACCGTTATGACTAATTATTATTTACGCTGCTAAAAAATAAAATAAATGAGCTCTGAAAATAATCCAAAAAAGTTTGGAGTACCGCCCTGGCAGAATTACACAGCGCTAGACCGAAACCGCTCCCTTCGGGGGGGGAACTATGCGCGAACATTATTGGAATACTTATCTCGCTCCCAATAAACAAATAATGGGTACAATTAAATTTCAATACGTATTTCGAGATAGGCACAAGTTGAGGTTTCCTTAGAACTACATTCCGCTTTCGTGCGACATCTTGTAACGGAGATAACCGAGATCACGAAACCTACGATTTCCGGCAAAAGTTTTTTTTATAATATTGAAAACATTAAATTTCCACTCTGTACACAACATATCAGATTACGTCCACGTCGAAGTTTCATTTTTTATTGTTGAACGGTTAAGTAGAAAAAAAGTCGGCTATCCGTTAGATATGGCAACAATCAGATGCTTTTTGCACTAATGATTACTTCTAAACGTAGGGGCACAAATATTTGAACTTACAGTATGTTACGTAGAAATGATCGCCGCATATTTTATTTATATTATATTATTTATATTTATAAGCGGTTTCTTTGATATATGTCTCCAAACACAGGGGACTATTACTTTGGCACTGATAATAGTTTTAACAACAACGATTATAATCATTTAAATCTGACCTCGTATCAAGATACTCATTAAATGCCTTATTAGAGCCAAATACCACTGACCGATGTGAATGCATAATATCGAACAGACGGACACCGCGGAAATTACAATTTAGGAAAAACCACACACGTAATACCCTATTATGCATTTGAAACGTCGAATGCACTTAATAAAAACACGACTTTCACTACGGACGACTGCGTTGCCATTTAAAGTTACCATACTTTGTCTGGATTTCTCACGGGTGTTCTAAAAACTGTATTTTTTAAACAAACGTCAAATCATTTAAGACGTTTCCATTACTGGCAACATATGGTCAGTTACTAAATTTTACACCAAAATCAACAAAAGTCACTTTGACCGCTCATAAAATTACCAAACGATGTCAGACGAAACAAAGCATTTTCAATATTCCGGATTGTAAGTAACGGTAGAGATTTTGTCTTAAATTAGAACTATGGACGTTTTGTCCATAGTTCTTAGTCTAAAATTGAACAAACGGGCAAACCAGGTGTCAATGTACCTTAAACGCCTTAAGTAATGAAGCGGCCAACTATTACACATTAATTATATTTGAACGCTGTACGTGTACATTTTAGTAGATTGAAAATCGAACGTTGCATAAGAGCGCAGCTTTGAAGAAAATTCTTTCACAATCGTGCAGTTCCCACGATCGGATTATTGACGGATTTATTCGAAATTATGGCTCCGAATGTATTCCACCAATCGAATCGGCGTTTCGACGTACTGATAAAAAACGCCGACTTGTTTATATTTCGTAAATTTAATAACAAACAAACGAGCTGTCAAGATATGCAGAGAACCGCCCTTCTGTTTTCACATAAAACGGGATATTTTACTCCCCTTATGGACGTATGTTGAGCGAAACGTACGTTTTCTGGGTCGTTATTTAAGTTACTTATCAATATTTATTTCACGTGTACATATGAAAGTTGATTGGCCGCTGTCACCGCGGTACGTAAGACGCCAATTGACGAAACAACAGTATTGAAGATGAGCGAACTTACCTCTCCACTTTCCGCGGCCGGAGAATCGTCTAATATGTTGTAAATAATAGGCGGTAATCCCGGTTTACCTAAAAGTGAAAAGCCAAACCCCGAATTTTCACTCCGGTTTAAAACCACTGATAGCTCTTCAGCCATATTCGTTAACCACTACCATCGATTTTAAAACCATAAAACATAGACAACACAATCTACCTTTCACAACATAACCTCCCGACCAAATAATACGCGTCCGTTAACACCAGGCGTCGCTACCGTATAGTCGGTTGTTAAAGATCCCGGTAACGTCCATGGTGAATTAGGTACCTACAATCCACATTTTTATTATCATAATCAGCTTGTTTTTATAACGGATTTAGATGTCCTTTAGATAAATAAAGAAATTGCATCAGTGAACTAATTACATTTTTCTGTACAGTCATTTTACGTCATCTACTTAAATTCTGATTTTATTACTTAAATCGGCGACATAAATTACTTATAAATTACGTGGATTATTGTGGTGACGGAATGTGCTTGCACTAGAATACAGCGATCTTTGTTACTTTCTCTTTTTTTGTTGCTATTTTCGCGCACGCTTCCAAGCATAATTAGGTAATCGTGGTAAATTGCTATAATACAGCTGCTGCGATAAATAGGAAGTGGTTTTCCAAAATTAGTTTAGGTGCCGAATTACGCCAAAAATAACCGCAAAATGCAACCGTTCGCTAGTCTAGTGAAAGTTAGTATTCCCAACTATTTGTCCAGTTTACCAATTCCAGATAGCATTGGAGGATGGTTCCGGTTAGGAAGTAAGTTTGAACGTTCCGTTAATAAAAATATTTTTCATGCATTGTCATAGTTCGAGATTGGGCCGTCTTGATACCTCCGACTGCTGCTCTGGCCGGTTTTACATATGTCACCTACCTCGCTTTCTGTCCGCATGGAAGACCGGCGCCTTGCCGTAAAATAAATCCATCGGTGCTGAAAACAAATCCTAAAGTCGTCGATACCATCGACGTGGAAGATATTTCAGAAAAGGCTGTGTTTTGCCGGTGTTGGAGGAGTAAAAATGTTGGTATCAATTACGTAGCTGAGTTTTGTAATTATGGATCTTGATGTTTTTAGTGGCCGTACTGTGATGGTTCTCATGGGGCGCATAATAAAGAAACCGGCGACAACGTTGGACCCCTCGTCGTCAAGAAATAAACCCTGCTTAAAGATATTGGTAGACCACGATGTGGAATTAGAAAACTTTTGGATTAGATGTTGATTTGGTTTCGGTCAAAACTTAATAATAATGTTAATGTTAACGATACTTTTATTCTCATATATTTTTATAGGTTTTATTTTTGTTTATTAACCACCAGTTGTAAATATACAAAGTGAAAGAAAAGACGGGGTATGTTTGCCTTTGCAGTCGAAATGTAAATATAAACAATGATCAAAATTTCCGTAGATAACCAGCGGCACATGATTGGCAATCAAGATTGCTCGTGTATTAGTATAATATGTTTAACAATCTTAATCGATGAGTGATGGATTTCAAACGTTTAATTTTGACTTATGAATTGAGATAATCTCTAATCACGGATTATATTTATTGCAACTATTGATCAGTTATGTCACATTTATGAATGGAATGAATGAACTAATACAATTCGTTGCTAAAAATTAATAAAATTGATTGTGTAAGCTGCTTATTGAATTGTTACGAAACAACCAATTAATTGAAATAAATGTGGGGTAAATGCTACAAAAAAATGCACCAAAAAATTATATTCAACCTTCACCAAGAGTTAAGCAAATAAGTGATTGTTATAATGCCTTATCCTTGACTTTCCATCAATATCCTCGTTCCTAATTAATGACCCAACCACTATTCATATATCTTTTTTTATAAAAAAATGTGAAATATTTTTTTTCTGAAATATAAATGCAAATCAAACCATCTTTTTCATAGAGTATGTGTTACTAGTGTGCTAAAGAAAGAAGTAAGTAAAACCTTTTTTGTACTTCAATTTACAGAATATTATAAAAATCTTCAAATTCCTTCTTTCGTGTAATAACTTACAGTGTTACATAAGATCAATAATAGTGTTCCAAATACTTTTACTTGAAAACCTTAAATGCGCAGTATTGTTTAGAAACGACATACTGAAAACCAGGGACTATGAGGAACTTCTTATGTTTTTTTAGTAATTATAATTACTAATTCTTGTTTCTGAACGTATTTAGACTTATTTTTCGTACTGGCAATAAACAGTGCTTCTTTGACTGTCAATTTAAATGTCAATTGACACTTTGGCGCGAACCAAGTTTTGAAACTATGTTTGGACTTCAATAAATATTGCATAAGTATATAAAATTATTTATATTTGCTTGTTTGTATCTTCAATTATATGTATAAATTATAAAATGTTGAAAATAATTGATATCCTAGAAATAAGTACAAATCGGTTTGTTGTAGGAAAACTACAGTGCGCATTACTGTGAAAATGATTTCATGTTTGGTGAGGGCTTTTCTTTTACGTTTCAGCTAGCCGCGTTTACTACAACGGAATATTTTATCGTATTAAGGACTCCGAAGACGGATTGAATATGTCCGACTCCGGGGTTGAAGACGAAGGTCAGTATTATCAAACCATACAAGATATTCTTCGAAACCTTGAAGATGAAGATACTCAGCCTGATTTGGTGGATACTGATCATCCTCTTGTAACCAACGATAATGAGGATATGCAAGACCCCTACATCCTCCCCGATTCCCGATCTCTCTCTCCACAACCGTTGCCTATTGCAAACATGTCATCGCAAGGGACTAAATCATCTTTGGCACATCGATAGTCCCTAAAAAAACAATTAATTTAGTTGATTCATTTACACACAAAATAATCACAGCGATTGATTTCACAAATAAGATATTTAAAATAATATTAATAAAAAAAAATCTTTAGTGGTCCGCAACTGAACTTTGTTATACTTAGTTATACAAAGTTCTTTACAATTTCAATATCTACAACTATTATAAGAATATTTTTTTCGATAACTTACGTTTTTCGCAATACGGAAAAAGTGATAAGAGTAAACCATCACTTCCGGTTGAGATATTGCTTTCTAAATAGGACGTTTTCCTTCTTGCTATATACAAATCTTAAGTTTAAAGTTTCATAGCTCTAAGTCTGTTTTTAAACTAGGAGGAGTGAGTTAAATTTGCCGCGCTAAAACCTACACCTGTAATTGGCCAAAACCGAGTCTGTTTTACATAATCCTACGTGGTTGCATTCCAGTTAACAGTTTTGTGCTCGTAATTCCAAAAGCAAATAAATCAGTTCATTTCAGAACTATTTGCTTCATATTGTTATACCATCGTGATATTTTGAAGTATATATATTGTACCCAATACAAGTTTCGCTTCAGTTTCAGTGTAAATATGGCTTTTCCATTTACTCCTAGTTTAAAAACAAGGTATAGCTATAACCGTTTGGACGCTAGAGCGCGTACAGACACACACAGACGTCATTCCGATAATAGTCAGAATCGATTCAAGGGACCTCAAAACGTATATATCCGTTAAAATCTGGAGTTCGAAAATTTTCATGATTCCTATACTTACTTTTTTCGTGTGAAAAATCGTCCACAATATTTTATGACATTTCAAATATTTTTTAATTTAGTTGGAGGCAACCCTCCTTCCAACACTATTTAACGGTTAATCCAAACTTAACCTACAAGTTTGAATTTTGTTTGTCACCAAACAAGCAATTTGTGATATGAACGATAATCCATTATTTAACGATACACTCGATAATTTTACATTCTCTGAAACCGATAAACTTTTAAAAAGTCGCTTGTCCGCTGGCAACACGAATATTTTAAACAAATTGAACACAAATGATGTTTCTGGTAAATCCATTGAAAATATATCCTTAGACGATTCAATATTTTTTGGCGAATCATTTACCTTACCACTTGCGGAGGGCGACGCCAACAGAACACATAGGACAAGCAGCGAGGATATATTTAGTGGCTCCGAAACCTTTTTCGAAAATCTCAGCATTGGCGAAGATTCTCTTTTAAAAGAACCGAAAGACATATGCAATTCGCGATGTCGATTAAAAAGTACGTCAAGCGAAAACGGTTTAAAGGCTGAAGAACTTGCAACTTACGATTTAAGTTGTGAAGCTAAGAGACAGGTGCAAAAAATTCACGACTTGTCAGATTGGGGTTTGCCAGACATGATTTTGCAAAAATACAACAGTCGTGGAATTAAGAGCATGTTTGCTTGGCAGTCGGAATGTTTGAGTAATCCTAACATCCTGGAGCGGAATAAAAATTTGGTGTATTCGGCACCAACATCGGCCGGCAAAACGCTCGTCGCGGAAATTTTAACCATAAAAACCGTCTTAGAACGAAATAAGAAGGTATTATTTATTCTGCCTTTTATATCGGTGGTGCGGGAAAAGATGTATTATTTTCAAGACATATTGTCAAGTAGTGGTGTGCGAGTCGAGGGGTACATGGGGTCGTATAATCCACCTGGTGGGTTTCAAAATGTACAAGTTGCCATTTGCACCATCGAAAAGGCTAACAGTTTGGTGAATCGATTATTGGAAGAAGGTTCTTTGGGCGATATAGGTGCTGTAATTGTAGATGAAGTGCATTTATTGGGAGACCCTGGCAGGGGATATTTACTGGAGTTGCTTTTAACGAAATTGCGGTACATGTCGTTAAAGGATGTTAATGTAAATATACAAATAATTGGAATGTCAGCGACACTGCCAAATCTAGATTTGCTGGCTAAGTGGTTGGATGCTGAATTATACACGACTAGTTTCAGGCCGATACCTCTTTATGAGCAGTGTCACGTGAACAGCGAAATATACGATGTCGATTTCAATCTCAATAGAAAATTAGAAATGTTACCAGATCTTCAAACAGACACCGACAACGTTTTACAATTATGTCTGGAAACAATTAAGAATTCGTGTTCTGTTTTAATTTTTTGCCCGACAAAGAATTGGTGTGAAAATTTAGCACAACAGATAGCAAAGGCCTTTCACAAATTGGGGAATTCAAAATCTCTTTTTCAGGAGTCTTTATGTAGAGAATTGAATTTAGAAAAAATTTCTGAAGTTTTACAACAGTTAAAGCGATGTCCCGTTGGTTTGGACAACGTGTTAAGCAATACTGTTTCATTTGGTGTTGCATTTCACCATGCAGGGTTAACGATGGATGAAAGAGACATAATTGAAGGTGCATTTCGTTCATGCACATTGAGGGTTTTAATAGCAACATCGACTCTTTCTTCCGGAGTTAATTTACCAGCTCGACGGGTTATAATAAGAACGCCAATGTTTTTTGGAAAACCCATCAGTGCTTTAACGTATCGTCAAATGATTGGCCGTGCGGGACGAATGGGTAAAGACACGGCCGGTGAAAGTTTGTTGCTTTGCCAAAAAAATGAATTAAAAATAGCGAAAGAATTAATGTCAGCGAAAATGGAACCCATAGAAAGTTGTCTGGAAGGTGCTGGAAAATTGAAACGGGCAATTTTGGAAGTCATTGCCAGCGGAGTAGCCTCGAGCCCAGATGATGTTAAATTATTCACCAAATGCACACTTTTAGCCGTGAACGCTGAATTTATCGATCCGATCGAAGAATCCGTTAGTTTCTTGCAAAACAATGAATTTATTCGACTGCAAGTTTTGGAAGATGGGTCATCGAAATATGTAGCGACCTCGCTGGCAAAGGCATGTTTATCGTCGTCCATGCCGCCAGAAGAAGGTCTGACGTTATTCGCTGAATTGGAAAAAGCTCGACAGTGCTTTGTCCTGGAAACAGAGTTGCATTTGATATATTTGGTCACACCATACAATGCTTGCAATCAATGGAACAACATCGATTGGATGTTCTTTTTAGATACGTGGGAGAAACTGCCGGCGAGTATGAAACGTGTCGGGGAATTGGTGGGAGTCACAGAGTCGTTCATGGTCAGTGCATTCAGGGGTAAAATGAAAACTAACACTCGACAAGCTTATCACAAATTGCTGATACACAAGAGGTTTTATACTGCATTGGCGTTGCAAGATTTAGTTAATGAAGTCCCTTTGAGTGCTGTTGCTGCGAAATTTAATTGTTCGCGAGGGATGTTACAATCGCTGCAACAAAGTGCGTCCACTTTCGCCGGCATGGTGACCTCATTCAGTAAGCAATTGGGGTGGTCAAGTGTCGAGATATTAATATCACAATTTCAGGATAGATTACAGTTCGGAATAAGTCGGGAATTGCTAGATTTAATGAGACTTCCGCTGTTGAATGGTCTCAGAGCAAGGGCTTTATATAATGGTGGTATTGAATCTTTGGTGCAGTTAGCATCGTCGGATTCTTGTACTGTAGAAAATATATTGCATAAAGTTGTACCATTCGCAAGCGAAAAGGAACGAGACGGAGAGTCAGAATACGACGCACAAAAAAGGAACAAGGTACGAACAGTTTGGATCACGGGTAAGCAAGGTTTAACTGAGCACGAAGCAGCCGACATGTTAATAACTGATGCTAGACAATATCTGCAATTAGAAATGGGTTTAGCTGACGCTAAATGGCACAATGGCAATAACAACTCAACAATAGACAGTGGCAAGCATTCATCATTTAGTCTCGACAATAGTGGAAATAAATTAGAATCCCATGCAAAAATGCCAAATTTGAGTCAAAGTAATACTGGCAGTGAATCTCTACCTTATATGATTGAAGATATAAAAGACAATAAATCAAAAACAAACGTTAAAGAAGATGAACTATTAGTTTCATCTGAAACAATTGAAATTATTACGTCTGACTTGGAACATAGTCCTAATGTAGAGAAAATTAATCCAAACACCTTAAACTGGTCTAATGAAAGTTTGTTTGAGAATAGCTTCAAAACAGAAAATGGTGTTGCAGATAATAATGAATCTACTGACAAGATTAAACCAAATGAATGTGTAAAGTACGACACAAATCTACAGTACAGTTTTGAAAATAAGTCTTACTTAGACAAAGCCTTTGCTTCGAGTTTTAACTTGGACACAGACTCCTTAAAAATCTCCACTCCAAAAGCCAACACTTCAAACGATTTAATAGCAAATTCACAAGGGGACACATGCGACTCTTCATTCAAAAATTTAACTAGTTCCAACAGAAAACGATGTAGATCATCCAATAATTTCGGCCTCAATGCAATTGACTTATTTGCAGAATCACCATCAAAGAAAAAGAAAGTACCGAACAAAGAAATGCTAAGCAAAATCAACTTGACGCTTGTAATCTCACAACGTGAGTGTCCGAATCGTGACATTCCCTGCAAAGTGGAAACAACAGCACTGGATCTGACAACCATAGAAATCATAAATGTGTGGGACGACATGAAACTGTTTCACTCATTTTGCCAAGAAATTCAGCAACAGAGTGCAATTTCTTTATCAGTTGCGTGCACCAGAATTGAACAAAAAAGAAATACAATCGGTGAAAATGCAATCAAGCAAAATATTGTAGTCAAAAATAACGAGAATTTTTGCCATGAATCTCGACAAATCAAAGGAGTTGGCATATCGTGGGGTGGAAATACGGTTTATTATGTATCGTTTGATTCGAACTTAAATAACGATGAAAAACTCAAACTACTTAAGACTGTGTTGAGAAGGGGTGATTTGATTGTGAAAATGTTCGATTGTAAGGAACAAATTAAGGTTCTTAAGTTGTGTTGTGATGTTGATTTTTTCTGCAAGTTGGAGGATCCAAAAGTCGGAAGTTGGTTACTTGAATCAGAAGAAAAAGAAAAGAATCTGCAGGCATTGGTAATTTTATTTTGTGTGCGTTAACTAAGTATATCATGTCATTTTTAGGCTTTGAAATATTTGCCAGAATCTTTGAGTTTGACAAGATTGGCGGGGAGTTGCAGAGGCGTCGGCAGCGTGAGTTTGGAACTTTACAGTTCGATAGAACCTAAGGTTCGTAGTTGTGTTGAGGCAATCGCCACTTGGCATTTGGTTTCATCAATTCAAGATACTATAGCCGAACTGGATATGAGATTGTTGCACACTTACTGTGAGTGTGATTTCGTAAACTTTTAAGATTAAGTCATTTATTGTATATGACTGTTTTGTGTAAATTCGAAAATGTCATGATTATAATGAAATTGCAATTAATTATAAAATATATTTTAAAGCTGTAATATATATATAGATAGACATTTTTATGTTGTTTATTCACAGGTGGAATGTTTTAATAACCATATGACACAGAATTAAACATTTTTTTAGATGTCGAAACAAACAGTATGTTAATATTAGCAAACATGGAACTAGTTGGCATTGGGGTTAATCAGCAAAACCTCCAGAGTCTTGCCGACACCATTTCCGATTTAAGTTCAGCTTTCGAAAAACAAATTTTCAAATTAGCAGGTAGAAATTTTTGTCTGAGCTCACCAACAGAAGTTGCAAAAATCTTGGGAATGTACAAGGGAAGGAGAGTCAGTACTAGTAAAAAAGTTTTAGAACGAAATGAGGACCCAATAGCGAACTTAATAATTCAGTGGAGGAAATTGAATAGTACACTGGTAAAGCTGGTATATCCTCTATTGCGAATCGTACAACACGATAGGATCTATGGCTGCTCCATCACGCACAGTTCTACGGGGCGTATTTCAATGCACGAGCCCAACTTGCAGAATGTGCCGAGAGATTTCGAAGTCATCAACCCCATTACTAAAGAACCAGTTGTGGTAAATTGTCGACGTGTATTTACCCCAATGCCAAATTTTTTAATTTTTTCCGCCGACTATTGCCAGTTAGAATTGAGACTTCTCGCACATTTATCCAAAGATTCGACATTATGTTCAATCATGCGAACGAAAGAGGATGTATTTCGATCAATCGCCGCAAAATTAAATAATGTCGAGGAATCAGAAGTAAGTTGTTCATATATAGCAAACATCAAAACCAATAAATGATTTATTTAGGTCACGGATCAGCTGAGACAGAGGGCAAAACAAATTTGTTACGGAATTATTTATGGGATGGGTTTGAAGTTGCTTGCAGAGCAGCTGGGTACGACTGAGGCAGATGCAAATGAATTTTCGGTAGCCTTTCACACAAAGTACCCCGGGATTAAAAAATTCATTCAAGAAACTTTAAATGGCTGTAAGGAGAACGGTTATGTTGAAACAATAGCTGGGAGACGGAGAAATTTACCCAACATTAACCATCAACAGAGTGCAGTAAGAAGTAAGTGATTCAGGGACAATAGAAACAGCAAATCTTAAAAACATGACATACAAACATCTGCTACACACTTTGTTTTGAGGGATTTTATGGGTATTACAAAAATTGATGTTTTCATCAAGAACATATTCTTTTTTTATTTTGCAATTTTAAATAATTTTTTCACCTCAAACATAAATCATGTAGACTGTTTATACCTCAAAAGTATTTGGGAATGATTACTTACTTTTCCAACAATTGACTTAAGATTGATATGAGGTTCCCAATAGTAAAGTTAGTATTAAAATGTTAAATTATATGTTTATAGGCCAAGCAGAACGACAAGCTGTCAACACTACCATTCAAGGATCTGCAGCAGACATCGCCAAAAATTCAATGGTTTTAGTTGATAATCGGTTGAAAGAAAAATTCAAAAATTCCAAACATAAACCACGTTTGATCTTACATTTACACGATGAATTATTATACGAAGTGCCAATGAAATACATCAGATTAGTAGCTAAAATCATTAAGGACGCAATGGAAAGTTCTGTAAAACTATCTATTCCATTTCCTGTTAAAGTAAAATGTGGGGACTCGTGGGGTAACTTGCACGAAATCAATTTGTGATTGCTTACAATGTAATTTATTTTAGTAATTTGTGTATGATTTCAACATAATTTTAACATAGACTGGTTGTGATAAAATTGTAATTTTTCATTATTTTTTGCAATTTTGTACAATAAATTTTATTCACAAAACGATTGGATTTAAATTGTTATAAACAATTTTACTTTATTTACACTATTTCGAAATCAAACAAATCACACGTGATCAAAATTGTTAGCAATAAGTTGCAAAAATTTAAACTAGAAAGTAAAACAACTTATGCAGTTTCGTCAACTACTCCATTTTCTGAAGTGTCTTGCGAGTACTCGACTTCATTATAACTTTCTTCAACTGTGGCACTCAACATATCCTGTTGTACAACCGAATGATTAACTTCAACTTGTTGTTGATGTTGCTGAATGAGAAGTTGATATTCTTGCAATTTCCTGATTTTTTCTTGTAATTCGCTATATTTGCTTTGCAGCCCTCGTTCTCTCTCCATTTGTCGGCTGACATCTTCTGTAAGGGACTGGAAAAAGTGTTTAGTACAAGACGCATGAATTGTAAAGTAAAGTAAAGTAATAAATATACCTGAATTCTTCGAGGTAAAGCAGCTTTTTCTTGCTCTTGGAGAAACTTAAATGTGTTCAATTCCAGATTTGCTTGATCAATTTGATCATACAAGTCCTGAAGTTGCTTGATTAGTGCTTGCGCTCTCGACTGGTAACCACCAGTCAAAATTCTCAACTTCTTTTCCATTTTGGATGCACGCTTGGCTTCTCGTGACATGTGAGACCTATTTTGCTCCAATCTTTTTTCAGCAGATTCCAGACGATCCTTTTTACTAGCTAGATTTGCCCTAGTGTAGCGATTTTGATTGGGAAGGAACAGTACTTGGCTCAGACACTCCTCCCATACTTGTGTGTAAGCATCTAACGATAAGTCTCCATGGTTCATACCATGTTTGACAACATCCATCTCTCGTGACAATATAAGTTTTCCCAAATTTAGATCATCTTTGTTTATATTTTCATATGGATGGTGCTCCAAGTAAGCCAATTGTTGTGCCTGTGATATTGTTTGCCTTTTTCCAGGCTGTAGGTTCACAGGATTTTTAAGATTGTCATAGTGTAACATTGTAACCATTTCCTTTTTAATAAGTTCTTCTGCTTTTTGCATATCGGTTAAGGAGTGACACTCATTCGATGGTCTAAGTACAGCCATGTTTACATCTTGAGGTCTGGGTAAGTCGCGCTGAATGACTTTTGACCGTAAGGCGAGTTCTTTAGCAGCTTTTGCTTTCAGCTCAGCTTCACGTCTCGAATCGATGTCAGCTTGATCTTCAATGAACTGCTGATGTAATTTTTCTTGTATTTCTTCCTCTTGTTCGGGGACAACAATTTCATAATCATTTTTTGGAGCAGGTAAACTGCTTAAACCAGTTCTCAATTGTTCCTTTAATGACGTATGATAATTGCGGTGTTCTGCAGGAGTGGCTCCCACATCTAGTACTTCTTCTGGATTTATATTTAATTTGTCGCGAACGGTGGTAGGTGTGTAGTCAGCAGCATTGCGAGTCTAAGAATATGTTCTGTTAAATAAAAACAATCATTTAGTTTAAAAAAAACTACCTGAGCAACAGGCACAAGTGCTCCAGTTTTCGGTGTCACGAATCCCACACTTCCTGGAGTTCCACCACCATCACTTCTTGCCGATCGAAACGGTGTAGCCAAAACCGTGTTTGGAGTTGCTATGGTGGGTACTTGAGGCATCACACCGCTGAAATCTGAATTATGCAACGGAGTATTTAAACCACCTTTCAGTGGCGTATCTACATGTGTCAGCGCCATCATATTTTGTGCTTCTTGTAGGATTCTATCAGTTTGAGGAGCTGGAGTTCGTGGTGTGGTGGCAGCCTGTGGGGTAACGGAATAATCTGAAAGCAATGTATCCGTCGTTTCCACACCACTTTCTGCAGCGACCTCTCTTGCCACTTCACTCGCTCGGCCTAATTTCACAACTTGTTGAAGTTCCTGATCAGATATTTGAGGCTCGGGCAGAACCAGCTTGGAACGTTTTTTCGCAGGCTCTTGGTTGTTTAACATCGCCAATGGAATATCATTCTCCTTACGCTGCTTCAACTTTTGTTTATCTTTCCGTCGTTCTCTCTAAAATCACAAAGATGCAGTCAGTTAATAACGATTCAAGAAAACGTACCTCCTCCTGTTCGATTCTCAATTCTCCATCCAAATTTTGCTGGCGCATTTTGGAAAAATCTGGAGCCATCGGATCGATGGCTTCCTTCGATGTGTCGTAAAATCCAATGGCAGGTCTTTTTTCAAATGGAATTTCTGCATTGTAATCCACACCTCTTTTTTTCTTACGCCGAGAATTGACTTCGATTCCCGCTGCTCTTAGCTCTCTGCGCTTTTGCAACGCCGCCAATCTTCTAGCCTCTTCTAGTTGCTTCTCACGAGCTTTACGCTTTGCTTTTTTACCTTGCGTGTTCGCCAATCTCGCTCTGGCTTCAGACAACATCTCCAATTCTAAAACAACGTATTTTAAACTTTAAAAACAACGAATGGGATTCACCTTACCGTCTTCATCCATATCTTTTGGGTCAGGTCTGGCAGGTTTCGTTTCAGGATTCGGATCGATTTCACCTGGTTTAAGTTTCCGCGGATCATCGGTGGCATCTTCACCTTCTTCTTTCTTTTGCGCTTGATCGCTAAAATAAATCAATTTTAAAAATGCATTTATAATGGGCAAAAACATACAGCAAATATTCGTAACGCTCGAGACACTGCGCGGCAGTTCTTCCAATAATGGGAGCGATGGTTCTCCATTGTGTTGGCATCAACTTTGCCAGATGTAGCAATTTTTCGTCTTCCTCACGTGACCATTCTGTCTTCTTGATGCTCGGATCCAGCCACTCGAACCAACGTGCCTTGCATTGTTTGGCAGACTTGCGATGCAACAACGAGGCGATTCTTGACCACTGATTTTTGCCGTATTTCATTACGGCAGCTTTCAGGATTTCATCCTGCAATTTCAAATTGAAAAAAGTTCGGCATACCGACGATTCGAAACTTACCTCGGTGTTCCGCCACACGCCGCCCTTTATCATGATTCTCGGCATCTTTTAATGTTTTTAATTAAACGACGTTCGCTATCTACAAAGCTTTCCGCGTTAACTTTATTTTGATTTCGTTAACCTAAACGCGAAAAAAAACCGATACTCTAACGAGCATAGATTTGAAGTTAGGAACGTGTTGTTGATGCCTTTGGCGCAGTTTCAATTACGCACAGTGTTGCCACCTGTCAGGTTCCCACAGTCATATAAAGCAAATATGATAGATCATAGATTGAAGTTTTCACTCTTGTCAAAATGTCCGTATCAAAACTGAGAAAACCATTTTGTGTCGTACTTTTACCAATGGTATGTTGCCGACACATACCTTAAAACTCTAACAAAAGTACAGTCGAATGCAAAAAAAGGAGACAAAAACAGTTTCCTGTAATTGATTTTCCTCAAATTGTTGTTGTGTAAATGTGGCTTTTTAAAATCCCCTTTCCTTCGAAATTTGACAATCTTTCAAAGTTGACATTCATTTTAAAATGAAGTTTCTTTATTCCAATAAAACTTGAATTTTCTCAGTAAGTTTTCTTAATCCACGTGATATTTGATTTATTTATTCAGTAACGGTGGTTCGGGGCTCTAGTTGGGGGTACCTACGCTTACGGCTTACCAGTTCATTAAAATGTCACTGAAATGATAATACTGACGTTTACATCACATTGCTAATATCAAGCAAGTATATGTCAGAAATGTTGGTTTTAGCCGAGTAGTTCATTTGGCATTCATATTTTATTGTTGGCAGTTGGCGATGTGGATATTGTTGACATGGGTAAAGTCAATAGCATCAAACGTTCTAAGTAAAGTTATGGCAAATTATTTTTAATTTTGCTAAACTTTAAGATAGAACGTTACTTTTATATTGCAGAAGTTTTTTGAAAGGTGTTGTTATTGTGTTTAGCATCATGTAATTTTAATGCGTAAGTTAAATATTGCATATCGGCGGTTTGGTGTTCTCGGCGACATCTATTGGCGAATTGTAGAGCCTTATACTTTGACATGACCAAAACCAAAATGGCGCATTACTTGTTCCCACTCTACTCTTATTATTATGAAGGCACTCTCGTACTACTGTAGTGTTGGTAGTCGTTGGATAAATAAACACAAAACCAAAAGATAACTTGGTTTAATTTATGTTATATGTACGTTATTAGATCAGCATTTACATAATTTTTTGACAGGTATAGTATAGCTTTGACAGATAGTATAGCTATGTGATCAACAATCAGTGTAATATTTGACAGTGACGTTGACAGAAACCGTGTGTTAAACCTTTGAGCTAAACGATTCTCCTAAAACCATAATATCAAAAGTGAAGGGAAATCTATTAATGTCACGTCCACGGATTTTCACTTATGGAAATAAATACGTAATCAGAAAATCAGACTTATAATTAATGTTGGCATCACGTCATATTTGTGTACCTTTGTACACAAACGTCAACGAAGTGATATTTCAACAATTAAGATAATACGTTCATTTACGTTTATATATGAAAATTCAATCGAACATCAAAAATGGCTGGTTTCGCGTTAAAAATAAAGTCAAAATTAGGTCAACAAATAGTTAGAAATTTGACCCCCGAGAGCACAATAAAAGACTTAAAGATTTTATTATCAAATATATCCAATATACCCGTTGACCGATTGCACGTATTGTCTGGATTTCCACCGAAATTACTGGACTTGTCCATCGAATCTCTGAGTTTAAGCGCCAGTGGAATTGTCTCCGGCGATACGCTCATCTTAGATGAAAAGGCAGAGCAATCTGGAAGGTTTGTGTCGAAGAATCCTAGCAATAAGGAAAGTGAAGATGTGTACGTACCAGATGATCAAATCAACTCTCCGGGAATCTTGATGAAGCACATCGTTCCCGCTGACAACTCATGCCTTTTCGCTAGTATATACTTTGTGCTTAACGGGCAAGCAGACGACTCTGCCACAGTAGCGCCTTGGATGCGTCAGTTAATAGCCGAAACAGTGTCCAAAGACCAAGTTAGTTTCTCCGAAGCCATTTTAGGAAAACCTAACTCTGAATATTGCACGTGGATTCAAGACGACAAATCGTGGGGCGGTGCCATAGAAATATCAATTTTATCCAATTATTACGGTATCGAAATTGCCGTCGTCGATACAATAAACGCCATAATTAACAGGTTTGGTGAAGATCAAGATTACGCGCATCGTGTCTTTTTGATGTTCGATGGAATTCATTACGATCCACTGTATTTGGAGCCATTCGAAGTACATCTTCATTTTAACAACGAACATATTTTAATGGTTTTTATTTTAGGGCGGAAAAATACGAACGATATTCCCTTCGGAAGAGGTGAGATTACTTGCCGAAGCTGAAGGATTGGCGAAGGAGGCAAAATCGAGTAGACAGTTCACGGACGTTAACAAATTTACGCTGAAATGCTTAGAATGCAATATTCTTTTAAGTGGACAAGTTCAAGCTCAGCAACATGCACAGAGTACCGGTCACAAAAGTTTCGGTGAAATGTAAACTACGGCACCAACTAATAGTTAAAGCGGCATAATCGGTGTGTTCATTATAAATCATGCTTATATTAATTTACTTTTAATTATTAATTCATTATAGCATTACACAAATATATATTTAAGGCGAATGCGAATGTCTATTTTTCACATTTACTATTTGAATATATTGAGATCCGTAAACACCTGTATAAAATTTGATATCCAAACTTCTCTCCGGCGCACAGAGGTCATTTTGATTATTCTAGCAAATAATAAATAGTATCACATTTAATTTTATATTTGTAGTGTATTTTTACAACTGATGCGTGGATGCTTGGATTATATAGTATACCAAGTTAAAATTCATTTTAAGGTATACAGGTGACCCAGATCATCATGTTTCATCATATTTATCTGTAAACGCGTAAAATGTTGCATACATATTGTTGGGGCATAAAAAAGAAAATTTTGGACCCAAACCTGAAGTCGATATGTTGATCCGGTCGGGAGTTATTTAGGGTGAAAGTTCAAAAAAGTAATTTTTTTTTAATATAAACACTAAGTCCCTGGCATTTCTTGGCAAAAATATATACTCGGATTGAAATGCTGACATATCTAAGAATTAAAACAAAATGAAAAATTTACGAACAAACTCGAATATATGTATTGCGGGCTTATTTTATAAATGTAAAAATCGAAAACTAATATAACCACATTCAACAAGCTTTTTTTAAATTATTAATATAATATGTGACGGTTATAGTAATTTTAAACATCAGTATATACCTTGAACGAATGACAACCACTAAATAAAATAACCACGGTTGTGTGATAGATTTTTTAAAATATTTTTTTTATGTACGGTAACAATATTTAATAAATAAATAATAGAGGTTAGGACCGGTAAAAACACTAACTAACAAACGTACGCGTAAGAGCGAGACAAATATATTTATGTCGCAGCCTACACATATACCCAATTTTCTAGAAAAATAATTATAAACGTAATCTGAAACATGGTGAAACTCGAATTATTAATTCCTAGATAAATCAAAATGACCTCTGTGCGGCGTAAAGATAGGTACGATATGCATTTGACCAAAATTTCTAAAGGCATGAATGTAGCACCAGAATCACGGTAATATTAATCTATGGACGATTGGCAACAGTTTGGCATCGTTGTGTTTTGACAAATCAGTTGTTCGAGATTCTTTAAGTGGAAAGGTAGTGTAAAGTGGTTCCTGCATACTCGATTTTTACGTGCAATTCGTGTGAAATGTACTTAAAAAATTATAAATTATGAAGTGCACGGGAAATATCGACGCATAAAATTAAAAAGATGTGTCTTCTGCCTGCGTTCGACGGTCCCGTTTTAACAACGAACAGATGAACGAGAAATGGAAGATATCGTCGATGAAACAGATTTAAGGGAACAAATATTTCATAACAATGTGCGAGAGCAAATCGTAAGTGGACATTATATAAGATTAGATGGTTCAATGGTAATTTTAAATAACGGCAGCGCCGTTGGGTACCCATTGTCGCAGTCTAGTGTTTTCAAATTTAAATTGGCGAGACCTTTTAAACGATACTACGTTCAATCTGCGCCTGAAATTCGTTACACATCTACCTAGTATTTATTTTTAGCACAAAATAAAATACGATATGCAATGAAGTCAACAAACTTCGCGCAATTCAAAACCTCAGCTCCCATGTACTGATAAGTTGACCACCGCGCCAGCCCTCCAGGTCATGTATATGTAGCTACAGCAAAGCCATACATTTTTGGACGGCCTCTTTAAATTTAGATGAAATTGCCACAGTGGATTCTTAGATAACCTAATTCAAGGCTTGATTTTTTTTAAGTGATACTAAATTCACTCATGGTATGTCATGTATGGCGTGTCATGTTACACGTACCTTTAAAACAATCTAACGAATCTAAATTATTTAAGAAAACGAATCGTTTAGAGAAAACGAAAGTGAAACTACCTTGTAGAATAGATGCTTGTCCAGTACATCGATTAACTAGAAAGTTATTTGTTAAAAAAAATATTAACCAAATATTCTCCATTTAATGTAATGTTGATGATAATGTGGGAAAAACTGAGTTTTTTAACACACGTAACTGCAATTTGTTACACAAGAAACTGTGCGATTTTGGTTTGATTTACGTTTTAAAAATGACGACCTACACATTTTCGTACAGCACGTATTTTACTTCTGAAAGATATTTTCTAATATGTGTTTAATTGCACGAGTTATAGGAGCAATTTTAGATGCACGAATGTACTTATAGCCGCACACTTGACCCATTTCTAGTTTTTAATCGTCAAATAAAAAATAAAACCACGTTTTACAATGTTAAAAATTATTGCAATTAACACGAGGATCTAACAGCTGTATTTCATCGATTTTTGTATTACGTCCACGTGGATACGTCTTATCGACATCATTTACGTTATTTAGGTGATTGCCCTCCACGTCAGACATTGCGATTAGTTTTGTATTTTTATGAGATTTCGTGGATCTAATTCATTTGATATTATAAATCATTGAATTAGTAAGTTTAATTTATGAATTGCCTCGAATTTTAATTAAAATCATTTAACAAAGAATCGTTTGACCAGATAAACGTGCAAATGGAATAAAATTAATGTTATTGTCTCGATAAATATGTCGTATTGTTCTTATCTAACAACTCTCATTAACCGCTCTCATTATACGCGCTGATGAAACGAAATATTATATCAATGTGCGCTCAGGCGTTAATATGCTGTTCATATAAATATTAAGGCGCATTTCTGTGTTCGGATTTATTACAATGAAGAGGCTCGACAAGTCCTTGAATAATTATCATCTCGAATGCAATCTGTAACGCAATGATTGTGTTATTATGGTGGCGTCGCAGAATATTACATGGATTATTCAAATTTTATTTATGAAATCATGCTGGTGCTTATTGCGAATGCAACTGTATATTTACAACTATTTCTTAATAGAAAGTTGTATATGCCGAGTTTAACATTTTACTGATTCATAACAAATCTTCCAATTGGAAATTAGTTGATACACTAATCCGACCACAATGATTATTTTGTGGAGAATTGAGTTGCCGATTTAAGTAGTCTCTCCATTGCTCAGCTGTCGGTGGCCTTCGTATACACCTAAACGTCAGTTCGTAGCGTCAAAGAGAATAATTAATGGAAATAGTCAATCGAGATAGTTAAGTCACGTACAATGCACTTGCGTACCCGCACCCATTATCTGACTAGAACAGATACAATGGACCACCGGACTCGCGCCCAGGTCAAGCAATCACGCCGCTATCATGCGTGTTGCAATACTGTTAGATTGGGTGCATTTGCATGCCTGCGCACACAAGCCGTCAGCAGACAGCTCGCGTACCAACATTCATCGAATTATGTCAATGTGCCCCAGTGTGATCCCACCGCGCAACGCTGACAGGAATGTATACCTCCGCATCTAGCAACAACAACGACAACAGCCATAACAATGGCAACAGCAACACAGCAATAACAGCAACATAGCATCAACCACCATAACCATCACCACTGCATTCGGTTTGCAGAATAGTCATGGTTCACACCAATGACCATACTACAAATAGCACAATAACCGCGCAACTACTGCGATGAACATTCGCCTTATGCCAGGAGAACCCGCACGCCACTGTGAGAGCACGACTCATATGTTAGAGGACCGAAGATGAATATATTCTTTCCGCACACAACTCCACCGCTAGGGCTAATGTGGTATGTGGGAAAGCAATAAACCTCTACAACGTTTTCATAAATATTCACGCGCTAAATATGTAATCTTTGATATCGTATAATGTACCTAAATGTCTTAAATAAATCTCAAGCGTAACAATATGTGTGTTTATTAACAACAGAAATGTTGACATCCGTACTTCAATTTAAATTATTTATCTTATTTTTTGGCTCGTTTGCTGTGCGTTTTGTGTAAAGAATGCAACCTACACACTTACGTGACAAAAGATCGAATGCAGTAATAATAGAAAATGCAACGCAGATTAGTTAATTCAATTGAACTGCGACGGTGCGGTGCAGGTCGTCTGCACCTATTTTACACCGGGCTTGGCAGAATGTCTGGCGTATAGAAATTTTGTTTTGATAATGGGATTCACGTGTTCGAGGTTGTCAGGCTTAAACTTTCGAGCAACAAACTAATTGCAACCACGTGAAATTTCGTGGAACATTTTTTATTAAAAATGTCGTCAACGAATACCGAATTTATTAAGCGAGCTATAAATAAGTCGCTTAATACGCTCGGTTTATAATTAATCTGTAAACATAACCGGGGATATAAGAATATAAACGCAGTTTAAATGTGTGACTTTATTTACGCGATAAGTGAGTAAACAATTCGAACTTCCGCAGGATCCATTTATCGAAATTAATTGCGACAGTGCGTGTTGATAACGCAAATATTATTTGCACGTTTTTATTTCAGTGTAATTGATTTGGTGACAATTGACTGTACGAATGTATACATAAATTATAGCCACATGACTGTTTGTACTCGGTGGTAGTAACAGAAATGCCATAAAACCACATCTAACGGATTACTAGCCATGGAGTTCTGGAGCCTGCGTTTTATCAAAAAGAGAAGACAGTGTTTATACATTTTGTATTTACATGAAATATTAACATAAACGACAACACATGCCATCGGCACATCGGCTCTCTATACATTGTTTGCAATTATATTCGTAAAACTGGTTAAAACCAATTGATAATGTAATTCGACAATTTCCAAGAGTGAACAAAGTCCAATGAGGAAATAATGTTGACGCTATTCGAATTAAAATAGTCTGATAAGAGATGAGATACGAGAAGTTAACATATAAAAAATTCAACCAATGAAAGTAAGAGAAATACGCAATGAAATAGAAAATAAAATGAAATATTTTGGAGAACAAAATAAAATTGTTAAAAATCTCGGAAATAAATAAAAAAATACTGCCAGAAAACAAATTAACTAAACAACTGCTAAGAGACATATTTGACACAATACAACTCAACAACGAAAAGTACAATTAAATTAATTTCGTATAAAATTGAAAACAAAACAAATTATTTTTTGTTTGTCGCTTCGCATTGTTTGTCTCGATAGTTTTATTTTTTTATTTCGCAGATCTTTTAGTTCTACAAAATGAACCTGGATTTTTTTAACGTATACAGAAATGTTTTCGTTGTATTTGTATTGTTTCAAATTTGCTATTCATTTGTTCCATTTTAATTTCTACGTGGTAATCAATAATCATCCATGTAGTTAATTCAACAACTTGATATGAGGAAGAGACAAACCGGGAAAATCAACCCGAATTGTTCAATGTTTTGTGCAGAATTAAAAAAAGTCTTACCACTCGCGCAGCGCCGCCACAAACCATTTAACAACTTGCCTTTTTATAAGCGAGTAACATAGTGCGGCACTTTAAGTAATTAAGTATTATTTTTTCATTCGTTCCACTTTGATTTGGTGAATTTTCTTTGATTTTATTTTCAATTCGTTTTAGTTTATTTGTTTGGCTTCGCTTGACTCCAAAAGTTGTCTAGTGGTTGATATTCAACTACATCTTTGGACGCGGACTTTGTTTATTGGCGCTGATTAGTAATTCGAATAATAAACAAAATCGAACAAATAAAAAACAAAACAAAAACAAATAAAAGATTATTTAAAAATCGTCTAAAAACGACATGAAAATTGGTTAAAAATTAGCAAAATTACAAACATTGTATAAAATGCAAAAAAACCTAAAAATTACGAAATATTTTGTCGAATATGTCAAAATTTCTACATCTACATTTACTTACATTGAGACCAACCTTTTTTGTAATAATCATTTCGAGGAATCAATAACCAATTATGGATACCAATTCACATATTTATACATATATTTAACACGTTTAATACTAAATTAACAATTATTTCTAATTTCTTAGCCTTCCTTTACTATAAACTAGTTTTGAAAAAATACAAAATGGAATTTGTTATAAAATACTAACAATGAATAGTTCTAATTTTATTACATTATGTGTAAAATATATCAACAACAACAGAATGACTAAAATCTAATAGTAAGAAATAGTTTTTTTTTAACGATAACTTTGTAAAATAAATGGGGAGTTGTATATTAAGACACTATTTTGCTGACTCAGTTAAAGTGTGGTCGACTGACACTCTTAAATGTTGCGTTAATACTTTAGGGGCGACGTTATCACGCTTATTACTTTTAAAAGCAGCTATTTTCCTGTTGGCAAGAGAAAACATTTACCAGTCTCGCATGATCAATAACCGCGACGTCGAATTAGCGATATTGCCAAATGCAAATAACTAGTATTGATATTTGATCAGCGTTTGTGTCACCTAGTTCATTTGAAGTAAAAAACTACTGTTTTACGTATACGAATGGATTTGGTGGACAAGCCAAATAATTATATAGGGTGGGTAGTTGTAAATTAAAACCTCAAACGAAACGAAACGAAAGAAGAGGTAGGGCACAATTTCCCTTGATAATGCTATTGTAACATTGAAATTGGTTTGGGTCGGTCTGCCCTCGATGAATTCAAAACTGATATTTTTTTTTTTCGCACATTGTGCCCGTAGAAAACATGTCGATTATTTTTTAACTGGGCTTTAAAGTATGCATACAATATCTTCGCTATTTATGCCAACATGCGGTACTTTTCACGGGATACAACTACGAATTGAATCTTAACTTAACAAAAACTTTCAACAAAACTGCGAATGCTAACGTCACAAAGTGAATTGCTCTTTTAAATATTCCTTTGTGCTCTATCAAGAGCAATAACTATCTACTTTTGTGTTTATAACAACAGCATTTTTCTCTGTGCAAAGTTCAGACAGAACAAATCAATGACAAACAGTCATATCAGTGTTTAATTTGTAAATGTGTTTCCAAGATTCAGTTCGCTTTAACACAAGTTTTGTATGTAAATGTAAAATTCCAACTTGATTCAAAACAAGTTTTGTAAATGCGTATATATGTCGCGTAATTTACAGTGGAAATGAAGAATAGTTTTCTACAATGCAACATACAAGTCCGCTGCTGCGATTAATAAAGTCTACGCGATAGTGGCGTTGCGATTATCAAAAAAAGCAGACTAAGATTACACATAGCACAAAAGAAAAAGGGGTGCATGTATGTTTTTTTTTATATAGGTGTCATATCATTAGTGACAATTTATTAATATCAATAAATTTTCTTTTATAGATTTTCCTGCTCCTCTTCATCTTACTCTACCTGGCCAGCTTCGCGCTGCTGGGCAGATTCCGAAGAAGAGGCCGCGAAGACTACTACAGCACAGACGAGGACGAGGTGACAGTCTATCGAATCAGCACTTGGCTGTGCACTTTTTCTCTCGCCGTCTCCATCGGAGCGGTCCTACTGCTGCCCATCTCGATAATCTCGAATGAAGTGCTGATTATATATCCGAACAGTTACTACGTCAAGTGGCTCAATATTTCACTGATACAAGGTGAACAATTGCGAAACGGTCGCTTTTATGGCCTCTTGTTTCGTTGCTATCTTTGTATATTTGCGTCTTATTAAGTTTGGCGTCGTAACAGTATTTTAACAACCTTGCCATTCGTTAATTTTTCATTTACTGACGTTTTAATAGCTGTACATTTCTACTAGAATTGTTATTCAACAAGCGCTGTTTTATCACATTTCACAGGTATTAGGTATTATATATCGCGTTAATCAAATAGCTTTGACGTAAATTGAAAGAGCGATACTGGGACGTATCATTTACGTCGAACGTTGGCATTGACGAATATTACTTAATATGTACTAATAAAACAGTAACAGTTTGACATCGATACGTAAATTAAAAATAGGTGTACTGTGCTATATATATATATAGTGTACACATAGATATTTTTACAGTATTTCGATGTAGCGGAATTTATGTAGGGGTAAAGAAATAGCAAGCGGGGCCCCACTGGATTTATGCCAACGACACGACATCGCTAACGGATTCACCTTCCGTTCGAGCATTCGACAAACGTACTACGATCTGGGACGTACGTGCATGACACACTTTAATGGCCCCAGTACGAATAATTTACAATGGTAGCGCTAATGAACTTCGCGATTAGCTAATCGTGACCCGATTGTACCGTTAGACATTTCGCATGTCCTCGTGAGGAAAGTCCCCTATGGACATGGATCGCGTTAACGTTTGTATACAATCAGTTGAGATCAGCGACTTTGTCTTTATCAATATATGTGTAATAGGATTACATTTATCTTAAGTGCATTTCGATTAGAAAAGTACACATTTAAAAAAATAATAAATAAATTAGTCACGCTGTCAAATGGCAACTAATTACTTGCGACATGAATTCGCCCAATAGATGTAAAATGCACACATCTTCGTGTGCAACCCGAAATTTTGCAAGTTTTGAAAATGGGCAAAAAAGTTCTTAGAATGCTTTTAAAAGCAGGCAATTTTCTCTCCGACAAGGTCTTCCCAAATAGACTGGCGAATCGAGAGTGAAAAAATCATTTTTTTGGGCTTTAATGCTCAAATTGAAATACTTTAGAATAATTGTGGTAGTTTTGTTTTCGGCCCTTAAATTAAGGAAAATTGATGGATTATATAAACCCTAAGTTAAGTCCAATTTTCTCTCTGGAAATATCTTTGCAAATAGACTGACGAATCGAGAGTGAAAGAAATCCTTTTTGGAGCTTTAATGCTCAAATTAAAATCCTAGAATAATTGTCGTCACTTTGTTCTTGGCCCTTAAATTATCAAGCAATTGATTAGTTAATTAGTTGCCAACAGTTGTAATTAAGAATAAAAATACGGTTTCTATAATTATAAATACTTGCATTTAAAATTATATTCAGGATTAATTGAGATTAATTTTTTCCTGGTATCGTTCAAGTTAATTTAAAGTTAATCTAAAAATGTGATATGTTGATAACAGTGTTTGTTATTTTTAATGAGTATTATAATTCAAAGGTGCATTGATAGATAGTATGTACATTGATCTACAGGTACAATAGATCAATTATAGAAATTAATTAATAGTAGTAATTATTTAGCCGTGGAATTGTGCTTCACATAAGATGAAATGGAATCAGATTTGTAAATAAAAATAATTTACTGCCATGCACCTCCCTATAGGGTTCTATTATATAGGAAACGAAGTCCTTCAAGCACCGCTCTGAGGGATCAATTCTGTAGTTGTTTTTAGGTCGACTAGCACAAGTGGATGGGGGGTCGTTTGTGTAATTGTTAAAATATCATTGAAAATAATGGATTACTGAACTCAATCACAACAACAGGGCCAACATAAATTATATTACAAATTATTAAATAAACAACAAAGTCTAAATTATTTGCCAAAAGTGTTTTATTTTTTTCATAATGCTCTTGAAAAAGATAAATTGCAAAAATACTGATCTCTGACATAATTAATTAAATAGATATACCATCCCACTTTGCACTCAGATTTAAAAAAACCTGAGAAATGAGATGTAACTGTTTGTATGCTGACACAACACTTTCGATCTGATGCACCTGGCATATCACTAAAATAATTCAATATGCACTGATTTGAACGAATAAATTTTGAACATTAGGTTTTTGAATTGATAACAAATGTTCATCATTGAAATTAAATGCGAAAAAAATTTGTTACTGTTCAACTCTTATTAAAGCCCTTTTCTGTTTCAGGTCTTTGGAACTATGTATTTTTATTTTCATTTTTGTCATTATTTGTTTTACTGCCTTTTGCGTACCTATTCACCGAATCGGAGGGTTTCTTCGGACACAGAAAGAGACTGATGGCAAGAGTGTACGAAACGTTCGTGGTCCTGGCTCTACTCGCCATGGTGGTGCTCGGCATGACGTTTGTGATTTCCTCCTTGATTGATAAAGACAAATCCAGTATACAGACTCTGCTCGGTACGTTAACATTTTGATGTTTTTATGTTTGATACAATTTGTTTGTTTCAGATTTGTGGAGTTATCACTTGCCTTTTTTGTATTCCTGCATATCGTTCATAGGTGTACTGATGCTTCTAGGTAAGGACTGTCATGATTACTATTTTTTATTCATTTGTCATTTTCAGTGTGTACACCACTCGGCTTTGTTCGTCTGTTTGACGTAGTGGGTCAATTTCTTATAAAGCCAAAATTTCTACGAGACATAAATGAGGAGTACTTCGCGTGCGCGCTCGAAGAAGAATCCTTGCGTCGCCGACTGAAGCACGCACAGAGTACCGGAAAATCGTACGTCAGTCCGGCGCCGATGTCGTTCGATTGCAGACCTATCGTCCAAGATGAGTACAACTTACCACGGGGGTTACTGCGGTTAAGAAACGGAGAATTGCAATCGGGACTCAGTGTCCGCTTGACGGAGGTCGAAACTAAGCGAAAGTTGCTTGACAAGCAGAGACAAACTTCTTCGCTTCGCAGAAATGTGCTCTACCCCATTGCAATGTTGTTGCTGTTGGGTTTGACGGGAATTACCGTTCTTATCGTCGTGCAAAATACCATGGAACTGCTGATAGGAATTAAAGCACTCCCTTTGAGTTCTAGGGTAAGTTTTCTATTTTTATATGCGTTTAATGTAACTTAGTTGATGATTTATATCATTTTGCAGCAATTCACGTTTGGGATCAGTTCACTCTCAATGCTGGGACCCTTAGGTGCTGCCTTAGAAATCGTGCTCATCTTGTATTTAATTGTAACGTCGTCCATAGGACTTTATTCGTGGCCGCCTATGTCTAGGATTCGCCCTCGCACTCGAAGCACCCCGTTTAGTCTTATAATAGCCAATTGTGGCCTTGTTCTGGTTCTTAGCTCCGCGTTACCGTTGTTAGCGAAAATCTTAGGTAAACTGTCGTCACTTGAAAGGGAACGATCACTGATTGCACTTTTTTCGCAGGAATAACAAATTTCGACTTGTTAGGAGACTTTGGCAGTATCGAGTGGCTGGGAAACTTCAAGATTGTCCTGCTGTACAACTTAGTGTTTGCGGGAGCCGCCACGCTGTGTCTCGTGAACAAATTCACCGCGAAAGTGAGAAGGGAACTGTACGCCCGGTTAGTTGAAAATTACGTCTTTCTCAGTAACTGTGTTTCATTTCTGAATTAACAAGCGCTTTTTCGCGGTAACGAAAATTGCATTTGAAAATTGAAAGACTGAATCGTTTTTTTTTAATTAATTTTCCCATTGCTCAAGTAACGCTATTTTATGTGTACTGACATTTTTAATTGTAACGCATTATTATTGTGATATACCAGTAGAATTAAACTAATTTATTAGTAGTTAGGGAAGGCGAAGTCGAATGCAATTTTTGTGAGCTATGTGCTACCTTCACACGATTTTCTCTTGCTTTATCATCTTTATAATTATGTACTGATGTTACTAATACCAATGTATTATTTTATATTCAATAGAGCCAAAGTACAAGTGTATTGAATTAGTTGTTGAAATTGTTAAACTGTGTTTAATGATTTATACACATTATTCTTAATATAAGTATTGATTATAATTATTATGTGAGATTTATATATATATATATATTATACACATACCCTTCCTTTAAGTTTTATATATTAAATAATGTAATACTTGGACTGAAAATAAGAGTAGTTAAAAACTTATACTTATGTTTCATATTTACGTATATAAGTATGTAACTACTTGGGCTTAGTTTAAAGACCAAAGCAAGGGGTTGTTTTATTATTGGTAATTTGACTTAAATTACAGTTCCTTCTATTAGTGCCGTACAGGTCCTTTCTCAAATACTAAAAATTTATATGTAATTTTGGGTGACAATATTGTTCTTCAATCTGGTAATATTACTATGCTGGATCGACTAGTGCCAATATTTCTGCTGTGTTATATTGTATTTATATCTAATTATGTATCGGCAATTGACAATATCCGCCATAAAATTATAACTGTGGTAAGATGCTTTCAAGTAAATCTTTACATTTCTTAAACTCTGATAGTTTATTTTGTCGCAAAATGCAAAATGCCCACAGTTTATAGCCTAAATTTGATTGTTGTGTTATCGCGTCACAAAGTCGAGTTTAACTAAATTTGAGATTTCAATAGAAATATTTGTTTTGTTCACTGTATGTACTCACATAAAACTTATTTATTTATTCAGAAAACAAAGTGAACAATAAAATTTCATATTCTTCAGCATTTAATTATCAACCTCAATTTATAACTAATTTATAAACTACATATTTGCATTGATGGTCTGTTACAATAGTATTCTCCTATATATTGAAGGAGGCAATTCTGCACAACCTCGTGTTTCATTGGTTAAGTAATATGGTGGTGGCTTCCATGGAAAAAAGGTAACTGGTTGGAGAAAAACAGAATCTGTAAAACATCTTTGATCAAGGTGGGATTTTGACATCACCAATGTGCTTAATCTATAGTTATATTCAACATACACAAGAACTAAAGCACCGCAAAGAATAAGGCAATTCTATACGAAGCAAATTCCATGTACCACCCAATATTTGTGTTACTACGACTCTCTACAAGAAATTTTCACACGCAATAGTGCAGACCTGACTTGTTCTAAATTCAAAAATTTGTACTTGTTTTTGTTCCACACAGTAAAAAATAATCAAAATCTGCAAGTCTTATAAACTACTGTTGCTGTCACTTAAATTAGTTTTAAAAATTAAACCATTTGTACTGCGGAGTGGTTTATTTAACAAGCCAATGAGAAAAAAGTGGTTCAAGATCTAAGCAGGTTCCAATTCAAATCATTTAAAATATTTTTGTTGGATTTAATGCTAGCTATGTTTTGTAGATGATAAACACCTCTCTGATAATTTGTGAAAAACAACTAATCATCTGATTAAGTAATAATCGTGATAATCCTACAATTATTCGCCTTGTTGTTCTTGTTTCGGTAAACATGCACACAATAGCTTTGCCAAATATATTTCATACTTTTATGATTAACACGTTGATTGCCTACCATTTTCGTGGTAGACGCCTACCATGAGTTATCTTTTTTTTCGAAGTTTGCTTTGGGTAGTGCAAACACACGGCAGGTCATTGCTGGTTGCAATTTTCTTTTTGGTATGTTCTTGAAGTAATGAAATTTAGTTTGTTTCGGTTTTTTATTATAGCTTTTCGGTATTTTATTTCCCAAATGTGTGACTAATAGTTCTCTAAATTTTAAAAAGTTAGTGTAGCTTTTCTAGGCTTTATGAAAAAGTAAAGTGCATTGTGTAGATTTCTTCAAAATAGACTTGGCTATCAATGTATTAAGATTGAAATTAAAAGATACTGAAATAATGAACACTTAAATCAAGGTCTAAATATCTCGTATTCCTGACACCCTTTCTGAAATAATTGGTTACTGCATCTGTTAAAAAATTTGTTCGTGATTCTTCTGCCCCAGGTAATTATATATTGTTAGATTTAAATATCACGAAGGCATGCGTTTAGCTGTTGTAAAATTCTACCATCAATGGAGGTCATACACACCCTTCTCTTAGAAATGTTTCTTGAATGCAAATATGTTAAAGACAAACTTATTTTACTTAAATAAATAATTAATATTATTGTAAACAGTTCCCGCTAAACATATAATAAAATCATCTGCAATGAGGTAGTGATTCCTGCCTTGAATTTTTTTAATTTGTCAGCCACATTTTTATTAAAGAATAGTAGTAATTAACACGTTAAAGACCGCATGCCCACCGGTGGGTCACTCCGCAACAACATTACCGGTTTACATGTTGGGATTGGGTGACCACCCGTGGGCATTTTAATTGAAATAAATCTAGGGGTTAAATAATGTGTACCTCAAATTATTGTACACTAAAAAATATTTAAAAAATAATATACGTAATTAATAATAAAAATAAAATGCCGGTCCATGTGAGAAATACGATTTTGCAATGCGGTCTTCAACGTGTTAATAAATATTTTTTTCCAAATCCATCGAGGGGAAATGTTTTGTTTATAATAGTTTTATTATTACTTTTTTACTATGTTTGCCTAAGTTTCGAATTGTGGTTTCACTACTGGTACCGTTATAGACTAGTGCTAGAATAAAGACCAAGTAAAAAGTTATTATCATTACAAGTGGGGAACATTTGTTCGAGTTAGATGATCTTTATGTTAATGCTGCTGCTACACAAAAGCCTTTCATATTCGTACATGGTCTTAATCTGTAAAATTACTAGTTTTTCGTAATTGTGTTAACTTAACATTAAATCATCCACTAAATTACTAATTATCGCAACTTTGTAGTAAAAAATTAAGTTTAATTTTGTATTTTAGATTTTTAAATTTTGTGGGTCTAATTGCGACAGATCAACCCATCTCCGTTTCAAATACTCCGAGGACATCCTTTGTTGTAAGAGATCGATAGGCAACATTAAATGCATTTATTTACTTACATTGTAGGTAGCATAATCGGTAGATATATTTGTATGTTAATGTTGCATTATTTGATTTAAAATTTCTTTCGTCTTGTAGGCATACAAGACATACAATAATTATATAAGCTGTTGCTGGTAACAGAATATTGTGGTTCACACATGGCACATTGTAACAGTGCCCATCTGCTAGCACATATGTAATTTATTTAGTTTTCAATCGCCAGCTGTAATAATTGATACTTTATAAAAATATTTTAATTGTTGATTTTTCAGTATATTATAAGTTCGTTTAAACAAAGATGGTTTTATTATATTGTCGTTTCCCAATGTTAAAGTATTTTTAGTAGTCTAAAAATATTGCACTCTATTGTAATCAGCTTGCTTCTAAATGCAATTGTAAAATAAAAAAAAACTAAGGTTTGTCACAAGACAGCTAATTTTCTTCTGATCATGATGCTTTAAATATTGTTCAGAATTTAACTTGATTATCATGAAGTATTTTATGCAAATACTAAATTAAAAATCCGCGGTGGTCCGCACGAAACTTACTTATACTACGGTTTTCGAGAAAACTTTTCAAATGAAAGTTGTTTATAATTTCAATCTCTTTAACTTATATACGAACATTTCTTTGATAGCTCGTACTGTTTTCGAGATAATGAAAATGGTGATAAGAGTAAACGATCACTTCCGGTTGAGCTATTGCGTTCAAAATAGGACGTTTTCCTCCTTGCTACATACAAATGTTAAATTTAAAGTTTCAGAGCTCTAGCTATAATCGTATGGACGCTAGAGCGCGCACAGACACACACACAGACGTCATTCCGAAAATAGTCACAAACAATTCAGGGGACCTCAAAATGCGTAAAAATCTCGAGGTCGAAATTTTTCATGATTCCTATACTTACTTATACATAAAGTATAAGTAAGTAAAAATCTGCACTGGTCCTCACTGAACTTTCTTATACTTAGTTATAATCCCCTTTTTGAAAACTTCAAATGACATGTTTAAAATCTCAACATTAACTTTTATAAGATTTTTTCGATAACTCGTACTGTTATCAAGATAATGAAAACAGTGATACAAGTAAACCATCCTTCCGGTTGAGGTATTGCTTTCAAAATATGACGTTTTCTTTCTTGCTATATACAAATTTTAAGTTTAATGTTTGATAGCTCTAGCTATAATCGTTTGGACGCTAGAGCGTGCAAAGGTGTCATTGCGAAAATAGGTAGATTTGATTTAAGGGATGTCAAAACGTGTACATCCGTTAAAATCTCGAGGTGAAAATTTTCATGATTACTATACTTCCTTACACATAAAGTATAAGGAAGTAATAAGGTTCCGAATATATTTAAAATAAAGTATAATATAAAGAAGTTGGTATTTTACATCTATTTATTTAAATAAATGACTTACACAATTGTCTACTTTGAATTTTGTAGATAAAACATTGTCAACAACATAATTAATAGTACCGTCAATTCTAAAAACATCCAATTGCATAATATAATGTTCGTTATAAATAATTTACTACGGCACGTTCAATTCTATATATAATCAATTATTCACAATATCTACTTATATAATCCTAGAATCATTAAATCGTTTTAAATAGAAAAAAATAACACTATAAAAACATCAAGTTCCGTGGCAGCATAGTTCTCAGGTAAATGCCAGTTCTGTCCATCGAAGCAGTTCTGCAGGGTCTCTGCTACCGAAACGCCGTGCCGTGCACAGACCGGAGTGTTTTCGGAAATGCTCTTTTCCAAATAGATTCTTTTTCGTAAAAACACAACACAAGGTGCGGAGTGAAAACTAGTCTAACGGGAACTGAACGTTTCACTCTACACGATTATTGCAGCAGTCCCGCGTGCTGATTGTAACCCGCAGGGATCTACTGTGGTCTGTGCAGGTCGGCCGCCGCAATCCACAGCTCTTTAATCATGTCCAGTGGCACAGCCCAAGGTTCAGAGCGCCGTCACAGAAGGAACTACATAAATAAGAATAGCTAAAAAAAGATAGGGGAGGGAGTTAGGAGATAGCTTAGGAAGGTTAATGTTTTAAAGGGTCAATTTAGACGTAGCACCTTTGGCTGTTCCCATGAAAATCCGTCTCGTCCAAAATGACCGTACGTACTCGTCTTCTGATAGATGGGTTGTCTCAAATTTAATTCTTTGACGATTTTTCCAGGTCTCAGATCGAAATTATTTCTTATGACCGCCAGAAGCTCCTTCTGTTTCAGCTTGGAGGTTCCGTAATCGAACACTGTAATGGATAGTGGCTCGGCAACGCCAATAGCATACGCCACTTGCACCAAGCATCTCCTGCAAAGACCGGCTTTGACCAGAGATTTTGCAACCCAACGTGCGGCATAGGCTGCCGATCGATCGACTTTTGTAAAATCTTTTCCAGAGAAAGCGCCACCTCCGTGCGCGCCCCAACCACCATATGTATCAACGATAATTTTTCGACCGGTCAAACCGGCATCGCTCTAAAACAAACACAGATTTAAAATCACAATTACGCAGCTAATGTTATAATTATACGTGTGCAAAGTTTATCAGAAAAACTGTTAACATCATGGCTCTCAAGAGTAGCAAATACATAAGAAACATCATGAAAACTTTGTCACAAAATTTTTATAAAATGTCGCAGTGAAACATAATTACCTGTGGTCCACCAATTATAAACAATCCACAGGGATTAATGTGTACAACTGTTTGATCGTCGATATATTTCGCAGGAATGACGTCTCTAATTACTTTTTCCAATACTTGGGATCTCAACTCGTCTAGGCCAATTTTTTCACTGTGTTGCAGAGATACGACTACGGTGTGAACTCTTTGTGGAATGCAAGCACCGTGCTCAAATTTATATTCGCAGGTGACCTGTCGACGAGAAAGGAAAAAAGTAAAGTCAAATGTTTTCACTTTCACATAAACTTAATATTTAACGTTGCACCAAGAAATAAAGTAATGTGAGATAGCATTGCCCTCATCTAGTATCAAAACTAGAAGGAAACGCCTATAGCAATCTTGTTGTTTTAGCACATTATGGGACATTCAGGCAAACCAATTTCGCAAGAATGAGGACATTATCACGTGCATATAATGAATTAATTATATTGAAAATATCAATGAATAAAAGTTGCTAGTTTAACTTGAAACTGTAAGAAAACGATTTCATGTCGATGTACAGTAGGTACAATAGATCCGTGCGGTTGCAGTGTAGGGGCGATTAAATGCCCCACTCAATACAACTAACAGTAGGCAGACGAAATTGAACTAATTATGGTAAAGGCTCGTTTATTTTGAGACTTGTTCGTGTTTGCAGGATTTTACATATCTGCAATAACACATGTTTTGATAAAAATCGTTTATTGTAACCTAAGGTTGTGTAATAATACTATAAAGGATTCTTAAGAATCTATAAATTTTTTTTGCTTCGTCACTATCACTGCAGCAGGTATTCAGCACATCTACTATATATCTGTCTACTGTATTTAAAACATTTTAATTATGAAAACCAATATTGCCAAAATAATACAAATTTGTTTTAACTATGATATCAAATATAATATTATAAAACAGTAAATGTAAATGTGAGATATATGTCCTTAGAAAACGGCAATAAAAATTAAATTATTTATGAAACTTTTCATTCAATAAGTCGAACAAAATTGTCAGCAATAACCTGTGATCTTATTAATTAATATTTCGCCGGAATGTGCCCCATGAAATCTATGAATACGACGCGTTTAAAATGTAACATTAACTTGTCTAAACTGTCACCGAACAATATTGATTATTACAAAGACGATATTACATGTCACTATTTTTTATTTCTCTCTGACCTTGTGTTGTGCTCTGATATTTAAAGCACAACTATTAATAACTTTTAATTGTTTAAAAATTGATAACCATTCGATAGGAGGCCGAATGTCAACTTACTTGTGTTTTGGAATCTGGTCTAGCCCACCAGAACACCCCAGATCTTCGAAGGTCGGCAATTTTGTGGTTCAATCTATGTGCCAGGACGACTGTCAAAGGCATGCATTCATCGGTCTCGTCCGTCGCGTATCCAAACATCAATCCCTATAGCATCAAAAAACATACTTAAAATTTCCCCAAAGACAATCATAAATACCATCAAGTTCAAGCATTAAAAAGCACCAACTGTACATTCTTTTAGTAGTATTATACGATTATCTACATGTAAATTAGTACGACTCGATGAGTAATGTGAGATATGCTTTGCCCTCATCTAGTATGAGCACTAGAAGGAAACGCCTATAGCAATCTCGTCGTTCTTGCACAATTTTGGAACAGTCGTGCGAATTAATTTCGCAAGAATGTGGACATTATCATGTGCATGCGATAAAAGCGATAACCTCATGTTATAATTGTGAAAAAGCATGATATTTCGGCAACATTTGAATTAAAAATGAGTCGTTTAAAGAAACTATGAAATTTACGTTAATCCTTTTTGTAATTCGAACTTTAAGCAGAATGTTACACAGAAGTGAACAAAATCTAAACAAATTTATTTACATGGTGCATTAGGTATGTAATTAGATGTTAAAACATTTAAATATAAACAAACGTAAAATCTCAAAGAAAGTCCTCCACCAAAGGTAAAACGACTGAAAAGCAAAATATATACAGAAAGCGACATTACTGAAAATAAAAATACAGCCGTCCTAAAGAGACGTGTGTTTGTGTGTGTTAATTTAAGCTACGGCTTCTAAAAATCACCTGGTCACCGGCACCAACTTCTTCTTCATTGCGATTTTCATGCACACCCGCTGCAATATTCGGAGACTGCTGGTCCAAGGCTAGGAGCACACTGCATGTCTTGTAATCAAATCCTGTATAAAATCGTTAATATTACACAAAAATTGAATCCTGACGAGATAATTCGTATAATAACCGAACCACCCAAACATGAATTGATGTAAAAATGCTCGACACATCGGTTTCGTAGACTTTATTACAACCAAAATACTTTAAAATTAACACGTCAGATTTTAATAAATAAAATGAAGTATTAGACCAGAAGCAATGAAATTTGGGGTGGTAGTAATCAAGCAAGAGGTCACATGCTAATAAAGCGCACCCGACATATCTTTGAAGCTTAATCCATGTATTCCTGATTTATCGAGAAATGTTTATACCTGATCGCCCGCCCCAATTTCGAGTTCTTCCCTATTTGCGTGCACTCCTTTGGCAATGTTCGGCGACTGTTGCTCAATAGCGACCAGCAGGTTCAGAGTTCGCCAGTCGAATCCTATTCGTCAATTTCAAGGAATACATTTTTCGTTACCAAAAACCGGCGATGCAACAAGTACTATTCAATGATTTCTACTGATATTACGGTATTCGGCCGAAAATCTTGCCCTTGCTCGGATTACGCTGCCGCAGGTGGCTCCGTGGATGCAACATATAAAAAAATCCCAAATGCCAAAAAAATTGAGCCCTGGTAAATCTAAGACATAGGGTTTCAGCCGAATATTCGTTATTTAGTTAATCAAAACAACCTTGTCGTTTCAAAAATCGTTATTTGTTGCATCACCAAACACAAGATCAATAATTTTCGTTTAAAACATGTTTTCATCGGGGGGGAAATTTTGAACTATAACTCGACGACAGATCGTCACAACGCAACTTGAAAGAACGCAAGCATTTTTTCAACAAATTACTGAGTTTAGTTAACGCAAAAGAGAGCAACGAATAAAAGAAAAGCAAGAGAATAAACTTAATCGAATGATACGTACCTTTTGAAGAATCATCGTAACCTATATGGGCCACCGTTTCTCTGACGATTTTTTGATAGTCGACGACCGCCTTTGATGTGATCTCACCGCACAACAAAATCATCCCAGTTTTAGTGACGGTTTCTTCAAATGATTACAATTAATTTTTTCAACGCTTCGTTAATTGTCAACTTACCGCAGGCGACTTTTGCGTCCGGATCCTGCTGCAGATGAGCGTCCAAGATTGCGTCACTTATTTGATCGCACATTTTATCTGAAATTTCAATTCCATTCAAAAATCGGGCGAAAATAATTATGCAACGCTATGTTATGCATATTACGTTTTATAAACAAAGTCGGAGCACGTGGTTTTCGACATTGCGAGACTTTCGAATTTCGAGTACTATATTTACGCACGTGTAGAGATCAAGGTAATTTGATGATCTAATAACGCGTATTTTAGACGCCGCGGCCAATTTTAAATATAGCGGCGCTTGTATCACAGCGAGGCGCCGCGCCATAACGAACACTCCGCCATTTTTTTCGATCGTTTTGGTTTAGTCGAAACGTACCTGGATGTCCTTCGCCGACCGATTCTGATGTGAAAAGGAAGTTGGAGCCGTCTTCCATGTCATAGGACGTTGACATGCTGTGGCCGTTGGTATATCCATTCGTTAATGTTGTTTCAGGCATTCTGAACCTCGCCGAGTACTAACACCGGACTTGTACTTAGTTACTGTGGAAAAGAGAACAGCGCGAGCGTTGCCAGCAGTTTTATAATCTTCGAGCGGGCACGTGATGAAAATACGACGACGTTATTGGATGTTATGACTGTTAAGCTAGCGACAAGTCTAAAAATCCAGTACAATACAAAATAATGAGCGTTTCAATGCTGAAATAGTCACGAATAATAATATTGTTTTCGTTTTAAATGGGCGCAGAAATGAACGTGTTATTTCTTCGCTGGTGAATATATCGTTCGCGACACGTTCCTGATAAACTCGACTTGGAAATATAAATTACGTCGTTGCGCGATTGTATAATATCAGCTAACTGAACCGAACTGGCTATTTGAATTGACTGCGCGCTAAAGTGTATGCAAAATTTATAAACCTCCCCCACTTTCTTCCAATCGTTATTTTGTCCAACTACATATTCGTTATATTTTGCAACATGTTTTTTATTTGTTATCGGCGATTTTTACACATACGTACATACATAAAAAGTTCTCGTTAGTGAGAAATTAAATTGACTATTTTCACTGGCTCTACGTAATGGGAATTTTATAAGTTTGCTTGCTATGAATAAATAGGTGCTGGAAATAACGATGCAAATTGACGACATGTGTCGTCATTACCTTTTAATCCTGATGCAACAGTATGACGAATATTTCGTCATATATTGTAGATGCTTCCATTAAATATATCGGTTGCACTAAGCAATGTGAAATTTAATGATTTCTTACAAACAGCGTTTTCATTAGAATGAATGAAAAAACCGATTTTTAAATTTAAATCTGCGACACAAGCTAATATTGTGCGATTACAAATCTTTCGCAGTGCATACAATTTGTGGCAGCAGGAGAATAAAATTGGAATCATTTCGCTTCAAGGGTACGATATCTATATCAGATTATTTTGCTAAAATATAGCAAGTTGGTACATTCTAGCAGTCAATTGATTGGCTCAAATTTCAAATAGTTACAGACATTTTGCAACGGTTGCGTCCACTGAAAGCATCATTAATATTTAAGCTACCAAACAATTTTATAAAAACAATTGTGTAATATTTTAACCTTTGGCATATCCGATTGTTGACGCGGTTATAACTTGAATTGTAATTGTGATTAATGAAATATAATTGCTATAATGTCAATAAAAAGTTGACCACCATTATTAATTTATAACAATTATCATTTAAAATGATAACTGCTCGACTCCCTCCCCCAAGCATGCTGCAAATAAGTTGACCCAAAAACTAAAATGGAACGAGGATGATAATCCGATTTTGAAACTAATAAATAATATAATTGTTCTAGGCTCCAATGCAGTTTTATAATATTCTACGACTTTGATGTTTCTTCCCGTGAGGGGTTGCTAGTCCCCCATCGGGCGCCTCCTCAGGTGCAACTGGAAACGACAACATTAAAGATCCCTATGGATATCCCTAGTACACCATAATGGCTGGTTTCAGTACAAAATATTCCGGAGTTTTAATTCCCCCAAACGGATCTCTGCATTGAAAGTAGCTGATAAACAACCCAACCCAACACATATTTGGAGAAGCTCTAGATAATGCACAAGAAGGAATTTCGGTAAATGAACAACGTTTAAACAACATCAGATACGCTGATAATACAGTAATACTTACCGATAATATGGAAGGCCTGAAACAACTAATGGATAGATTAACTAGTAGCCATAAATATGGACTGGATATAAACATGGAGAAGACTAAATATATGATTATTAGCAATAACAACATTCCCACCAGACAACTAAGATTAGAAAGTGGAACAATCAAAAGAGTCGAGAAGTACACATATCTCGGCACCATCCTGAACGATAAATGGGACCACTCGCAAGAAATTAAATGCCGAATTGAAAAAAGCAGAAGTGAGAGACCTATCCATGAGCACAAAACTAAGAATGCTACGCTGCTACGTGTTTCCCGTGTTACTATATGGAATAGAGTCATGAACAGTGATAGAAGCAATGGCGAAAAAGATCGAAGCATTCGAGATGCGGCTCTACAGAAGGATGTTGAGGGTATCATGTACAGAGCATGCAACTAACATTGAAATCAAATGTCAAAGGAAAAGGAAATCATGAATACCATTAAAACAAGTAAACTACAATTTCCAGGCCACATTATGCGAAATGAAAATAGATATAATCTCCTGCAGTGCTTATTACAAGGGAAGGTGGAAGGTAAGAGAAGCGTTGGAAGAAGAGAAATCTCATGGCTAAAAATCCAAGAACTTGGTTTTTCATTATAACCACCAAACTGTTCCATGCTGCTGTAAACGAAGTTAGAATAGCCAATATGACAGCCCACGTCTGGAACAGATAGGCACCAGAAGAAGAAGAAGAAGATTATGTTTCGTGTCTTTTTGCTTAACCATCATGTAAGTACTTATTCCATATTTTATTGTTTGTAGTTGGCTACGAGAGAAAAAATGGATTCGTCGCTGGTTGGCTTAACAGTTTAGTATATTTTATTTTTTATTTCAAGTTGCGCGTGTGTATTAACTTTTGAATATTCGATACCAAACCAAAGAACTTTGATATCGCCATAATGCAAACTTGTAGCTGAATTCGAAATCAGGGTTACACTACAAAAATCATAATCATAATGTATATTATCGTTGGCTCATTGACATACATATGTATTAGTTAATAACAATCTGTTTACATGTTGCTTATTTGTCTCCTTGTCAGGAAAGATGACAAAAATGATACGTTTATTTATAAACGTTAGGTTATTTATTTTTAAACGTTAACGTTATATTACATAAATATCAATTTTTATCCATAAATTAACTAAGTTTTGTTGGAATTTCTCTATTTCGTTTACGTGCATATTTACTATTTTTCTTTTCTGATTTTTACATATAATATGATTCAACACTTTGTGAATACTACCTCACTACAACATTTGGATCCGACTCGATGAAATACTACAAAAATGCCACAATAACAAAGACAAATTCCGGAGGGTCCTTTTAGAATCGCATTTCGTTTATAAAACGCCCTTAATCACTTATCAATTTCAACGTTCGAAAGCAAAAACCCAGTTCGATTTAAGAGTTCGTAGGCCTCCCAAATGACGCAATTTGTATTTTTATTGGTGAGTTGTGACGTTATTAATGGATTAAAATTCGGCCAAAATAGATACACTATCTCTGCATGTCCTCATACATATTGTTTGTGGTGAACATTTCGATTGGCTGTCAGCATAACATAAACACATACATTTCAAAATTACATATTTTCAATTACTTAATCGTTCGTACATAGCAACATTTGTATCCAAGCACGTTTGCAGATAAAACCCCGAAATAATTGCGCAATTTTAATCCGTTCGCGGAATTAAATTTATGCAATGTCGTTCTGTATTTGTGACTTGGAAGGGTGTGTGTGTGTGGATATTTGTTTTTTTTTGTGTCTCTTGAGACCGTTAATTTGGGTGAAAGCCATCAACCATGGCATGATTATTGATACAACGATCGCAATAAAAAATATGGAATGGGATTTACAAGTACGTATACTCCATTCACGATGTTTCCTCGTTCCAATAGGTGATGATATTTTTTATTAGGTTGTATCCAGGAATTGTCCTATATTGACATTGTGGCCATTTTAATAATAATAATGGTATGTTTATTGACCATTCACAAGGCATACAAAATACAATGTATGTACAAAAACTTTGAAAAAAGTACCAGATAAAATGATTTATTAAACCACCTGGTTACTTTATATGAAAATGATCGTTTAAATAATTCAAGGTGGTGAGCAGGCGGTGTCAGCAAACCCTTATTTCTGGTCTTTAATGATGAACATCAGTTCTAAATAAAACTTTACGGTATAAATAACTGAGTTGTTTGGTAAACACACTTTTGTAAAAGATAATGCAGGCATGCCTGTTATTAATGTTCAGCCAATTAGCCCAGCATAGTGAAATAAATGATAATTACATTATTTAATTACATCCATCAAATTTGTATACATTACATAAAGTGACGATCCCAAAATGCTACCTTGCGGCACTCCAGTTGCGCAAGTATACCCCGATCGATACCCCATTTGTTTAAATGATGATCAATAACTTAGATAAAGTTGGCACTAATGGTTCGTAAATCTTTAAAATTTGACGGAATATTATTTATGGCAATAGGGACTACTACGGCTTTTTTTACAGCATGTGGAATACATGGTTTGAGATAAGCAGACATTAATTAAATGGATAATGTGTTAAGATAGGTAAAATTTAGCGCCACAAATTAAAAGCAATGTAATCAGAATTACGTCTATATATTTCTCGTGCTAAACTGACAATCTAACACAGCCTGAATGAGGGGAGAATCGTGAATGTGATGTATAAAATAATAAATAAAAAATAACAGTTGATGGCGAGAAGACGTAGTTATGAGGTATTTATGTAAATTGAAACAGGAGGAGGCAAGAATGTTATATATGAGTGCAGTTTCATGGTCACTTAATCTTCTGCAGTTATGTTCGATTTGTCGTGAACCTTGTTGAACCTAGTAGATACTAAAATTAACCAATAATTTGGGCAATTTTTATTTTTCGAATTAGTGAAGGAATTGCGTATTTTACGTATGTAGAATGTTGTCACAAAACCCAAAACCATAATGAACACTTTGCTGAATGTACAACTTGTATAGTTTGAGAGAGTAAAAGTTCCTTCACGAGTTATCCATTGATTTTAATCAATAAGTAAAAAGTTATTAAACATGGAGCGTTCATTTTTGTTAAATTTAAACCACAATTATTAACATTATCAATCCAGTGTGGCCAATAAAAATAAAAGCTGTTTACATTGTTTTTTAAGGAAAAACTATGGCGATAATATTTAATTTGTATGAAGAATTTCGTGGAAATGAATTCGAAAATTGAATCATTTTAAAGACTACACCAGAGACAATTAATCAAGGTCTAAAACCGATATTAGACGAGGCTCCGGTTAAGTGTGATAAACTGTCACGTCGTTAAAAAATTGTACATGCGTCTTCGTTGCTAAAAATAACGCTCTGGGCAACTGCAGTCTTGAATTATTGCAACGGAGAATACACCCCAGTTTTCGAAAGTAATAATTTTTATGAACATTTTTCGTAAATTCTAATGACATGGTAACTAAATAAATATTTCATTTTACGTTATCTAAAATCAATGTTTGTGTTTAGATATTTTTCGTTTTATTTAATTTTTTGATAATGAACAATTTTGATTGCTTTAATTTTCATTGGCTTGCGAGACATACTGGCTATGAAAATGATAAACACTTTAATAACTTCATTGACTTTAATCTATAAGTAAAAATGATTAAATATGAAGCGTTCATTTTTGTTAAATTTAAACCACAATTATTAATATCAATAGAGTGTACAGTGTGGTCAATAAAAATAAAAGCTGTTTGCATTGTTTTTTAGCCAATAACTAAGGCGATAATATTCAATTTGTATCGAGACTTTCGTGGAAATGTATCTCAATAATGAATTATTTTAAAGACTACACTAGAGACAATTAATCAAGGTATGTACTGGTTAGGTTGTACTAACACCGATATTAGACGAGGCTCCGGTTAAGGGTGATAAACTGATACGTCGTTAAAAGATTGTCTTCGTTGCTAAAAATAATTTAGTTAAATAATTTTGGTGTTTAATAACTTTGATTTATCTATTACAATCAGTATTTTTAAAACGTACACATACCAAAATAAACCGGACGTCCTATTTAAGATTTTCATTCTTTAATATTATTAGTTGAATATCGCTGAAAATTCACACATCCATCACCAATTTGCATAACATGCACATGATGCATATTGATAAAAAAATATATGAGACAATTTATTTATTATTTAATAATATATTTATATATATATATATATATATATATATATATATATTTGTGTGGTACGTCGTCGTAATATTCATTTAATTATTTTGGGATTCTGTAATCGATAATCTTCTACGACTTTAATATGCCACTTTTATCTTATCTTTAAGATTACGGAGCGGACCGTGTTATTGATCTTTTGGGCGATTGTCAATTTTTTTATAAATTGTCATTGCAGCCTAAAAAAAAATTCATTTATTGTGCATTGTATTTATATATATGTAATTATTTATCTTTATTTTTATTTCATTACGTATTTATTTATTAGTCGATTTTGTTGGCGTACTTTACCAAAATTTATTAGTTGGTCTTTTGGAGTTTGTATGTTCGGGAAGGTGACAACCGATATTCAACTGAATTGAATCACTTAATCCCCTTTCTGGCCAACATTTAAATAACGTTTAAAATTTTAGTTGTCTTAACGTTAGTATTTCAAAATTTAACAAAAACTTAGACAGTCAATGGCATTTTTATTTCATGATTAACATATTAAAATCAACCAAACCCAACCCAACTCAACCCGAATCAACCCAAACCAAACGACCCCAACATAATGAAACCATATTTTATTTAACGTTTATTTACCTCTATGAATGAATACAAAGACCCATTCACGTTACTGAAATGTTACTAAATTTAACTTCTATACCCTGCACTGTACCACTTTGTAGCCATTTAATGGTTTCAACTGCAAAACGCAACATACACAACATACAGTCAATTATTTGGGGAGTACTACTTTTCATTCATATTTTATTTTTTGCTTAAAAACTGCAATAAATGGAGTGAAATTTAAATGAAAGGGTATGTTTTATTAAAAAAACTTCAACTGAAGAATAGATAAAAACTATTACAATTTTTTTTGTAGTAGTCGTATTTTAGTGACGTGAAATGTTAAAATTTTACAATAAAAATAATGGTTTAATAATGCTGGATGATAAAAATCAGGAAGTTCAACCTTACCTTCTTAAAAATAATTTCAGATATCACCGCGCATAACACGGCGATTATTTTTTTAAATAATTTAAAACATAAATACACAAATGATTGGCTATCGGGCAGTATGTATAAAGTTCATTGTTCCATTTATCCAGCCACAAAACATGGTAACGAACAGTACATTATTAAAAAAACATAAATTTCTACAAACGTTTAACTGCAACCTTATCTTAAACGCGTCGAAGAAATCGTGCGATAAATAAATATCGATTGCATTTTTAATTCATGTTCCGATAAATATACAATTATGTTACTTACCTGTGCGGTTAAAAGTATTTTGTGTAGAAGCCGACGTCTGCCTCAAACTGAACGATTTACGTACAAAATTATACGTCTGAAGTGAGTTGAAGAAGAATGTCGTCAAGTTACCTTTTAGTTGCACACAGGTGTTAAATTACGGTGAACGAACGAGTCTTCGATTATAACGTAACGACAGAGTGAAGTATGACGGGGTTTTGTTACTTATTTTCACGTTTTAAATGTCACGTCATTTGAGGCACAATGTGTTATACAATGTTAGGGGTAAGAATCGCGTTGAAAAATGCCGAGTCGCCTGACGCATAATTTTCTTCAGATCTTAATATTTGCTTGTGTCAAACTGTTACGTTAATTATTGCAAGGAGATCTCCTCAAATTTTAAATTATTTACGTGATCGTTACTAAATGCGAAGGAAGCTGTCACTGCGTAATATATAATTTTTAATCTAGGAAAAAATCGTATGAAATTTTGAAACATTAATAATTAAAAAAAAAATTTGGTGACCCTGGATGTATATATAAAAAAAACATATGATTGCGATTTTGATCTTTGCAGTTATGTTATCTTAATGAGGACCCATTTGTTATGATATATTAATGAGCAACCTCGCACTGATAACAGCCACAAAAATTGTTGGGGTTATCCCACGATATTTAAGTTTCAAATAAGAAAAATAGGGCAAAATATTTTAAATTGAACGCGTATATAAAACCCCACCTAACAATCTATTTCTTTTTGCGACATATTTTTAAACAAGGCCACTTCTAATAATCTATTTCTAACTTTAATTGACGAACAATGCTGAAACTGAAATTCCAAAAAAAAAATTAAATAACGCCTGGTTTATTTAGATAGTTAGTTTGTAGTTTAACGACTTCGAAATTTTTATTTGCGAATTTAGGTGTATGAAATAAAATCAATATATTTGTGACGCCTACTTAATATCACAAATAAGGAGTATTTCCAATTCGTAACTTAATTTATGTTAGTAGCAATTTATTCACTATTATGTCAAATCAGTATAATTGCAGCAAAACAAAAATTTACATACACGCGCAAAGATGTGATCAAATTACAATACATTTCGAAAAAAGTAACATAAAAATAGTCAACGAGGATAACAAAAATTTAAATGAAAAAAGCACACTTTAAATTTCATAGAATAAATTGTAGCAGTAAGTTTTTATGCATAAATTGAAATATCTTCAGCAATTGTATCAGGGGATTCAAAAGAAATGTATCGACATGGGGTTAAATCGGTCAAATGTTACCAGCAAACGTGTACATTGTTTAAAAATAGAAATAATGATGGTCCAAATGAAATTGAAACAGAGACAAAAATTAAAAGCTTTTAGCGACTGGGTCGATGGGCAATAAAATACAACGACGTTTACAAAAGCTATTATATATATATATATTGACACCGAGAAAAAAATTATACGACAGTCAAAATTAATTATATTTCTACTTGTAAATCAACATGATTCGTGGTATAAATATTGCTATTCAAACGATAGAAATTTATGGGGTAAAGGAATTTATTCGTAAGAAGTACAATTTGACGATTACATGATTGCTAAATTAATAGCACCGCCAAATTTACGACTAATATGTTGTATGTAAAATCGCCATATGTATTATATGGCGATTTTACAACCAAATTAGAGATATTTCAGATTACGAAGGACAAATGGGCAAAGATCGGAAACTAAAATTAAAATTAAACAGGGTGTGAAACAGATAAATTGCCTGATCCCTCGATTATTTTCATTTTAATTTAACCCGATCTTTTTACTACTCCTGTCCTTTGTCAAGTATTTCATTTCTTCGGTTGTTTTTCTTTTCGCTCCAGTTCCTCTATTACTTGTCACTGGTATTTTTTTCTCATCTCTTGTGGACTCTACTGACATGGTTTTACTTTTTTCTTTAAGATGTCCTTTATATACTCGTATCTGCATTTGTCCAATTTTGTATTTCTTTTACTTTTCATTAGTTATATTATTGTATATATAATTACAATTGGATATGGCAAGCAAAATGTGGCATACGAGGCGAAATAAAATAAAAAAAAACCTAAAAAATATGTCAGCAACGGAACCTGAAAGAATAGTCGGTATGATCGTATAAAAGGGAAGAAAACGTTTCACGAGCAGACGAATGAAAACTTTGACAAAAAGGGTCGATGAAATAGGGATCCAGTGGAGGAAAAACTCTAAAATGAAAACGTTAACTCACGAGCGGAGAGTCAAGGAAATGGGTAATGGAACCGGAAACCAATTTCCTATCCAACATTTTAAAGGAAAATCAAGATATAAAGACAAGATGACGAAGAAATTGAAATCAAATTAAATGTGAGACGAGATGAGATTATTTTCCTCTGATAAATAATACAAAATAAATACTTCTTATAACAAACAAAGAATTGTCATTCCAAAACCTTTTTTCAGATTCAATATAGATGCGTTCATGCGAATGTATGTAACCTTCGCATGAACAGACGCATGAACGACGCATGAACAGTGTTGTTTTCAATCACATTGCGACGTTTTTATTTATTTATTTATTTGCACTATGTTTTTGTTTAATTTATACAAACACAACCTGTGTAGCTTTTCACCGTTTCTTATAACTATATTATTTAATGGCAAATTAATTGAGAATTCCTTATTGTAATTCAAGGTTGGGTTGGGTTGGGTTGTATTGGGTTGGGTTGGGTTGGATTGGGTTGGGATGGGTTGGATGTGTTGATTGCGTGAACCTCGAGCTTTCGTACCGTCTTCCAGGACTTCTTGATCTGAAGTTTTTTATTATGATTTTTGGACCCGGAGAACCTTAAGACATGCAACCTTTTTCGCCGTCTAGTTCTTTGTTCTAATAAGAAGAACGTAGACAGAGAAATTTATTTTATTTATTTTTATTACACAAGCAGTCGATTATGAAGTTCTTAGCTATATTATCTCAAATCATTCATAAGATGACTTAGTTGTTTAAATTTGGTGCCTAATCCACGGGATCATGAACAATGATAGCTGTTTATTTCATTTAAATCTAAAATAGCACCCATTGTATTTGAAAACAATGAAATATTTTCCATTCGATTGTTCGTTACCCACGCGACTCTTGCGGTGCAAGTTAATTGTGAAATTATTTGAACTCAGTCTGCAGTACAAGTTTATTAGTTTTATGGTCTAGTAGCCTGACTGATTGCAAATAATTATGGAAAACGAAAATGCATGTTATTATCACCAATTATCTATAAAGTTATCAAATTTATGTTAATAAATGATAATTAATGTTAAATCAGTCAACTTTTTGGTTTTTGGTTTGTGCTTCCAGGTATTGCTTTTCAAGTCTTCTTCCATAATTTTGATCGTTTTTACCCCAGAGCAATAGTTGCATGTTTCCCAATCTTTATCTTTTCACGCCTTTTTCGATTTTCCTTTAATTTTCTTCAATATTTCTCGTGCTCTTCCTGATCTATCGTGCAGCATTATATTCGATCCATATGATTTCGAAGTGATACTTCAACAATTCGTTTCTAAATTTCTTCCCATTTTACTACCAATTTCCTATAGAATCTCATTTCTGTATTTGTCTCTACTTATCTCTATTTTTGTTACCGTTCATAATTCTGCCCACGTCGTTCGTTTCTACAGAATTTATTTATTTATTTACTGGTAAAACTAGATTAAAACTTATTTACCTGTTCCGGTTTTGAGCCATTTCTTTTTATGTCCTTTCTATAATTTCATATTTTTGTGATTCGACAGTTTTCTTTTATATAATTTTTTAATCAAATCTATCATTCTTCTTCTTCCATTGCCATTCGATTTTTCCAATCCCATGATTCACATATGTTTGCTATAAATTATTCCAACATTCGTTGTAATTGACAAAGGGAAACGTGAAACCCTCATACGAGTAGCTGGTTAAGACGTAATTGTTTGGAGTTCTATCTTTGAAATAAAATTTCAGTGGCCTCACCGGCATTTGAATCACCGACCTTATTAGGATTAGAATTACAACCAGCGATGTAGATCACATAATTAGATCAAATACATTGAATAACTTAATATTTCATTTACATTTCACGTCTACAATACTTTATGTCTTATTATTATTTGTTTCTGTTTTGTTTTAAAACGAATCTTGTTAACTAAGAATTGCCATATAACCTAACGCAACGTAATTACAGCCAGCCCAACATTTTCATTATAAAATGAGCCTCTGATCGATACGAATTTTGTACCTATTGCGACCAAATTTCTCGATCAGGAATTGTAGAGATTCAAAGCAGACGGGTCAGTTACCCCCTTTTGTCTCGAGATATTAAGGCGTAGTTCTACAACCACTGCTTGCAACTTTGCTTATAAAATAATATAATGAATTTAATGCAATTTTGTTTAGTAAATAGGATATAAACTAAACCCACATTAAGCGCCAGAAATAATTTAATTTAGTAGTGTTATTTCTAGTTTTTTTAATTAATCTATTTTATTTTGGTATTTATATGCGAGCTTTTGTTCCTATTTTCCTCTAATTATCCTTTGCTAATTGGCTCCAAAGCACCCCGATAGATATTTCGAAATGTCAAGTGACAATGTTTCCATACTCTCAGTTGTGGAGGTTGTCTTTGACGGCTTTAATAATATATGAAACGGTTAAATGTATGTGTAGCTCCCTCAGTAGATTCGGTGATTTTTTAGCTACTTACATTTCTGTCTGTTTTATTCCTTTAACATTCCATATATTTATATTTATTATCACCGTTGTTTGTCTTTTTATTTTCGGTGTATCGTTGGTTTTGCATTGACGTTTTTTCTAGTCATCTTCTTATTTTTCCTGAATGTTTAGTATTGTCAGATAAGTAATGTCATTATTCTTACTAATATGTAATTATTTTTCTTTGCCGCTGTTTCTTCCATTCTCTTTTTGACAGGATATTAATCTTAGAAAAAAATCTTATTCTTCTCCAAGCTTTCTATTTTTAATACACAATTATTACCTTTTGCATCTTACTATTTTATCTTTTATAAGTATTCATCTATAATCAAAAACATTGTACCCGAATATGTAGGATGCAAGAGGTTAACAAGTTTCTTTGCCTCTGTCCATGTTATTTCTGTCGTCTTTAAAATTCTTCCTATTATATTACCTCAAGTCTCCTTCGGTTTTCCATCCTTCCTTTTTGCTTTCCAAATCATTTTGGTTGGTATTTTGTCACTCATGTGCAAGTGTTCTCACCATTCCAGTTTTTGTCCTTCTATATATACCTATTGATTCTATGTCACGCCCTTGTCTAATTTGTTCGTTTCAAATCATATCTCTTCTGGTTACACCCTCAAGCTCGATATCTTCACCCTCTAATTTTATTTGAGACCGTTTCGTTTCTGCTGATACTACAATGATTTTTGTTTTAAACTTGTTCACTTTCATCCCTTTATCTATTAGCGATTCATTCAATTCCTTCGAGTTTTCACGTATATCTGTTTCTTTCCTTGCTACGATGCTAAATCCTCTGCAAATGCACACATGTCTGGTTACTTGTATAGGCATTTAGTAGTTTCTGATGCCCTTGCTGAAATTTGTATCTCGTTACTCCTCATGATTTTTTCTCCAAAAACTCAATTTTCCTGCATTAACATGGATAAATTGCACCAAAATGTAAAAATCCGTTCCAATTCTTCAAAAAGTGATTTTTTTAATTTTATACTCAAACTCTATATTTTCAAAACCGACTTTCTTGTTGTTCAAGCCGACCAACTAAAATTTTTCACCTGCTAGGCTTGTACTTAAAACAGGTTGGTAATTATGTCTTGAAATCTAAATATCTTGCAAGGACTTAATTTAACATCGATAAGAGAAATCTGCCTGTCGAATCACATGTATATATTACATACACATTGAGATAAAATTTATCTTGAATAAATAGCTCATTGCGTGCGGCGTGTGCATTCGCTTGAAGGTAAAGTCTTATGGACTGACATGACACTGAATATACCAATAACCTTAGAAGTGCGTTGCATTGGCGAAAAGAAACGATAACATTTTTGCAAACCGTGTGCTCCATGGAGGTGAAATGGTTATCTCCATCGTTCTCGGCGAGAAAGAATACAATGCATAGTTGTGTCTATGATTTCTGCATTGTTATGTCCATTAGGCGTAGTTTAGTGACACCGAGCAAGGCCGATATATTTTACTATTTAAGTGACAAATTTAATACACTCAATTAAAAAAGTTTGTGAATGAATATCTGGTGTCTCGTTCACATTAATTTAAAATGTAGAAAACTTTACCTACACATCGTGATAGAAGCACTGTGTGTAAATACGACAATCAATATAAACACAGTAACGTAAATAAAATATTAAATTCACACACGATGTTTCGTTTATTTTCTGGCTGGTCCCCATTTTTTCGTAAAGAGTATTTTTTTTGATCAGTTACCTTGTATTTAATTTTTAATTTTAATTTGCAAATTTTTGTTGCGAAATCATAGTTTGGTCCTCTATCTAAGTTTAAACGATTTTCTTTTTTATTTAGCTTCATTGATTTGATTATTAGTATCATAGCATATGCAAATTAGAACGAAATAATACGCAAATGATACAAAGTTACTTAAAGCAAAACAAGCAACAGGAAACAGATGTAGCAAAATGATGTAAACAAACAACATGGAGTGAAATAAATGATCACAATCATGCTAAAATGCAAACTGTATGCTATTTGCATGATCAATGTGTCGCACATATATTATTCACTGCATTTCAATACATGAATAACATGAACATCGTAATTTTACATATTTATGTCTCCCTGCCACTATAGACACGATCTTACTTTACAATTTAAGGGAATCATGAAATAATATATTTTCACACATTCAACTTGGCTGTGTCTAAACGGATGATGAAACTTTAAACATAGTTGAACGATTAAATTTTATTCAATTCAATACCAATCTTAACATTAATGTTATTTGCTCATAAATATTTTAATGGCTCTTACAATTTCAAATGGATTATTTATTCATCTCGCCGTGAATAACTGAAAAAACGATAAGGCCACTTTACAGTTTCGAAAATTATGCACATCGTGATTATATGTGAAGCATGCAGTTTTTAATTTGCCCGGAGAAACATCTGTGGTTTTGCGAAGTTCAATCGCGTTTAATTTCGACAAAGGCACGTAACGTTTATGTCCTTAATTACTGTCATTAACACAAAGTTCACATCTCGGCGATTATTTGTACTTATCGTGGATGGGTTGAGCGGGAAAGCGGTTCACATGCTGATGCAGCGCTCATTTAATTCACATTTGTGTTTCGAGTTCCGAATTTAAAATTCTTCGTCCTGCTCGTTAGAACAGTTTTTCCGGAAAACCAAATGGATAAATTTATCCATTTGGTTTTCCTGCATTTCTGAGATCCCTTAGTATTTGTTATAATTATTAGAAGATTTTAATAGTTTTTCTTTTATAAATGGAGGTCGAACGAAAATAGTTAACGAATTAAGAAAGAGTGGCAACGAAAAAATATAAAAGACTATCCAAACATAAAAAAAATCAGTGAGATCTTGAGAAATCGAAGATTGGTAACTTTAAAATAATCGAAACAAAGGTAGAATATATTAATGATTAATATACTGCTTGTTATAAAATTAGATTATTAGAATAGTTATAAAAAAACCCAATCTGTTTGGTATATCTCCGAAAAATTATATTAATTGAGGCACCCTATTTACACTTACTCAAGAAGTTCAGATATTGGTGATTTATTAAACAATATTGACTAAAGGTCGAGGTGGAAGTGGAACAAAAAGATCTATAATAAATAATAAAATAAAAGATAACGATGGATTACGATGCCTTAGAGCAGCGTCCGAGACAGCTTTTAAACATTATAAATATAAACTGCAATAAAATAGTCATATCATGGTTGAATGATTCAAGAAAGACGACGATGAATTTCTTTTTCGTCGTCTTCCAACTGGTTGAAGAAATTCATGAAAAAAAAAATTCTTGAAAAATGTAATAACCGCTCGAAAAAGGTGTAAAATATCCAAAAAAATATAATAAAATCGATTAATAATCAAAGAAGGAGATAAGATTAAGGATTAAATAAACATAAAAAAAAACGAAAGTAAAAATGGCAAGGTATGGAGAGTGGTTTAAAAAGGACATGATGTGGTTAATAAACAAATAGAAATTATACCGAGGAAGATGAAATGGGTGGAATATATTTACAAAATCTGAAGCAATTTTTTTGTTCACATTTGTAGAGTCAGCGGTAGGCGCTTGGTGAAACATTGTTAAATAACGAAAATAAAACAGCGTTACAAATAACTCAGTTATTTGTAACGCTCGATAATGGCCTAACAAGCCGAAACAATTGTCGCCATATAATAAATAATTCAGTGAACATTAAACCAAGTGTTTTATTTTCGTTATTTAATTTTTTTGTTGTAAACATTGTAGGCTTGAAAAATACAGTGCAAAGGATGAAGTGTATAGATGCAAAAAAATGTTGTAAATCATATAAAGGCAAAGTGAATTTTTTCAAGAATAACGAAATGCAAATGGTTATTATCTAAACAACATGAATGAGTATGGTTTTCTTTACGTTGTGATTCATGATGAGTGATATGATTTCCTATCGATACACTTTAAATATTTTTCCGTTAATCGTCTCGAAAACAACATTTGACAACTTGATTTTTATGAAATTTGTAAAAACGAATCCTAAAATTTGTAAATTTGGTCTTTTTTATGATTTCCGGAAAAATTTAAGACAAAGCACTCAGTAGAATCTCTTATTTGACTCGGAGCCAAATATGGGCGAATCAAAATATTTTAAAGATGTTAAACGATTTTAATAAATCTTATTAATTGATGGATTTGACAAGATACGCTTAAATTAAATAAATAACATGTTACAAATTAGCTGTAAATATAAAGATTATTATGTAGAAAATAATGACAATACTAACGTATTTATGGCTGCTTTTACGACTGCGAGTGCCACATTAAGGTTTGAAGATATATTGGGTGTATTAGTCAAAAGTGCAGTTTATTATATTGTATGTATATTGTATTGTAAATCTTGTCAATTATGATAGATAATTGATAAAAAATTACCCTATCGGTTTTCATGCACACAAATGCAGCGAGTTTTGAAGATTAGATCAGCATATTTTATTTTGTCTTGTTTGGTTACACTCTCTTTGGAATTCTTCAAAAACAACGTTTTACCTGTTCATCATATATTGAACGTTACACGTGGTATACGCGACTGCCAACCCAACCCAACTCAATTAGTTGCCAAATGTCAACAAATGGTAAATGGTAACAACTTTATATTTTCCAACTCAACTACGAAATGTAACCATTATGGCATGGCATTTTAATCGCAAGGAAATGCGAATTCTTTGTTTTTCATTTATTTTATATAAACTGAAAAAATGGTATCAGAACTGATACCAAATGTGTCTAGTTATGTCACTTGTTATTGACTCGTGAAGCGGTACCATTTTGCAACTTGTTTTATATAATAGCTATGCCACTTGTGATACACGTAATGTAATGTAAAACTATTTTCTTGCTGTAGAACGATTTGGCAGTGGAATTTAGTTCAAGATCGTTTTTTCTAAAAAAAATTATTATATTTATGATTTAATGAGTTGGGTTGGGTTAGGTGGTGCAACGATCAAAGGCAAAAAGATTAATGCAATTTTATTACAAAAATATGTTAGCTATAGATCAAAGTCTACGAAATGGACCAATTTTGCTTAGATTTGTCCTGGATGACAATTGCTACTCAGACTAAAATCATTTTCTCAAATTTATCTTTAGATTTAAATATAGTGTTGTCTGAAACAATTTCTCGGACTGTCAGTCAAAATGTCGAAATGCACAAAAAACGATTCATTGTCTATTTAAAAATCTGCAGTGTCCCGCATTGAACTTTCTTATACTTAAATAATTTTCCTAATACATTAACTATAAGAAAATAATAATTGGTTGAATATGAACTGCAAGGTCACTATTAATTTTTCACGTCATTAAATATAAAGATTTTTAACGTTTTTTCCTTTTGAAGAATGAAAATGTTTTAACAAAAGATAATCGAATTTTTCTTCGGGTGATCCACGCAATGTTGGCAGCATTCGTCCAAAAATATTGTACACATGTTCACAACAATGTTGATATCAATCGATCTACACGAGCTAATCCGAAGACGGAACGAAGCGAACCGGCGGGGCAAAAAGTGCCAATTTTTTGCAAGAAATACCTTAGATAATTGTTGCGAATGATTTGATAAGTAGTTCGATGACGCATCGCAGTCTTGTGCGATGACCTTCACGTGCGGGTGGCGTCGTCTCGGTTCGATCAATTTCTTTCAATTTCACTTTATTACCGGCGAATTTAAAACGTGCTTTACGCGGAGTGGAACAGCTCGTTTTTCACGTGTGATTTGAGGTGAGACTTTCGCGATTTGTTATAGACTTTTGGACGGACGTCGCGGCGGAGGACTACGTGAAAAGGCGGCCTGACGAATGTAAGTCGATTTTAATAATTTCGTGGTGTTTTCGGTTAGTTCGCCAAAGCGATTGGAAGCTTCGCTAAGTGTGGTGCAACAAAATCGCCGCCATTATTTCCGAATTAAGTTTAAATGACATTTCGTCGCGCGTTGCCAACTACGGCACTGGCTTCTCAAAGACGAGTCATTTTCTAGTAAATTGATCGCGTGCGTGTAGTAAAAAATATTTATCAATGTTAATGAAATCTCTAGATACAATTAATGGTTTTTTGAGATTGGTATTTGCAGTAGATAAATTTTAAATTCATTCAAATGCAAAATTGATTTACGTTTAAAAATTATTTAATTTTTACATTGGTTAATTATTTTTTTAACAACAAAAATTGATAAAGGAAAACAATTGACTACGTTTACACCATAGATAATTTATTGTTATAACTATATATTACTAACGCATATATATTTATACAAACAATCCGGGTACCCCGGGTACCACGATAGAAAAAGCATGATTTTCGTATAGTATCATATAGTATCATACAAAAAAAGTTTATTGTAAAAATATAAGTAAATATGGAGTAATATATAAATAATAACAATATTTGTCTTTTTCAAATTGTTTATTTATTGAATATTTTGAAATGTGATTGTTGTACAAAAATCTTAAAGTTTTCGTTCTTTGCACTATAATATACAAATACCTTATGAAAAACTACAAAAAAATAATTCAATTTCAAACTTTTACACAGATATATTAGAAATTAATGATTACAATACAAATATTTTGTGACTTTTGCTGTGTGCTGATCACAAGCGGGGTTATTACAGTCAACGCAAGACTTTCTTGTCTTTTTTCGCTTTCGAATAGGCTGCAAATTGCAAATGTAGCATGATCGTTGTTATCGGTTATCACTTGCTGGTTAGAAAATCGCTCTTCTAGCATTGGCATGTACATAATTTAATTGTTATATTCAGGTAGGAATGTCTTCCTAGAATATGAATAATTAAATATTAATCGAATACATATAATTATTCTAGTTACAATGGGCTTTTATCAAGAATTTCGTGGGCGGGGTACCCGGGTACCCTGGTGGCAGATGCTGTGAGTAAGGGATTGCTTTTATCTCCAGCATTAAATAAAATAATTGATAATTTGCGATTTGTTTATTTTGTTTTCGAAGAATGTGCGCTGTGGTTTTTCCAAAATAGGTTAATGTTGTGAATTGATCTTTATTTAAATTTGAAATTTTTGGATAAATGTGACAAGTTGTGTTTTGGTACCGTTTCTTATTAATTACGTTTTGTGCAAGATTGACTATATATGTCATGGATATAATTTTATTTAGTTCCACATTTAGATATTAAACGATATTAATTTAGATTTTTTTGGGGTGGTTACTGATTATAACTGATAGGATAGGAGCAGTGAATTTTTTATAGTATATTTAGAAGAAAAAAATATCAAAGTCATATAAACAGCAGGAAAATAGGAAAAGCTATTACAAGATTTTTTAACATATGATGTGTTTGGTATTTCTGACAGGTGATGGCCACCATGTTTTTTGTTTATTATGAAATGATATACACTTTTTCTATTCGTTAAAGCATATGGTAGACATATTTGTTATAATTAATGAAACTTGATAGAAATATCAAAAACGATTATATTAATTCAATACAAAAATTGTAAAAATTTAAATATTTAGTATTACCCAATTACGTGTGCTATTTTCAGGATACTTTTAGTTCAATATTGAAAAATGTTGTTTTTTGTTTAGGATAATTAACTGTCCAACAGGTAGATATACATTTGGGGATATTATAACTAGTGTTATAATTATCATCGGTGATAGACTGAGTTAAAATCGATGAAAATCGACCGAGTGCGAAGCACGAGTTCAATTTTCTATAGGTTTTAACGAGTGGTATCATCGATGATTAATCATAACACGTGTTATATTTGGTGAGAGAATATAATGAACGTTAATAGAAAATAAATTGAATTGATTCAACTGAGATTCCTTATTAATTTTAGTATTTTTTGGGGTCTTCTCAATTAACTTTCAAATCTCTTCCTCGCTAGCATCTTCCCATCCACGGTGACCTACTGATTGAAACATTTTCTGGTTAATAGCACAATTTCCTGACTTCGATGCGTCCGTTGAAACTTTCTGTCACTTTGACAGTAAACAATTTCATTCATTAAACATAGGTGACAGTCAACATGCGGTGATAGAATTATCATCATTTTGATAGCCTCTTCTGCGACTTTGTTTTTGTATTTTAACCAATCATATTAATGAAAAATGTACCATGTGAGACGTGGATTATATTCTCGCTGAAATATTAGATTATTATTAGTTATCGTCATTGATTGCCAATTTGTTTTCTGCGTGGAGCGAAGTTATGGTTCATATTTTAGTTTGTAAATAATATTTTCTTCATGTATACAGGTACATTTCACGAACCACATTTTTGGAGATAATTTTGTCGAATGAAATTTTGGCTATTATCATTTGGCAATTTTGACAGTGTCAATATTTTTTATGTAATAATAAAAGGATTTGTTGAAGTGTGGAAGAATTCTTATGTTAATTGATGGCTAGTGACGTTCTATACAATTAGTAAGTTGTTGGTTATTATACTCGTATTTTCAAAATTTTATATTGCCGAATGATCTTATCGAGTGTATATAACGTATGTAACAAAATTAAAGGGCCATGGGTTTCAATCGTTCGCAATTTCGTGCGAATGCCAATCATCAGCTTTTGGACGGTGGGTTAAACTTTCGAATCTGTTGGTAGATTTTTCGGCGTAGTTCTTCTTCATTTTGGGCTTCCCATCCACCGTCGTAAACTTTTCTACCCAAAAAAGCTCAAAACTCTTCTATAGGATGTGCGTGTGGAACATTCGGGGCGGTTATCCTCTTTGGGTACATATGGGATATTTTGTTGCATCAACCAATCTTGGGTTCTTCTCGCATAAAGGTGCGATGCCAGATCCGGCCAGAACATAATATTATCATTAACATCATGCGTTTGAATAAAATCCACTAACTTGGGGATCATCTTCGAATATAAATGTCTGCATTTACAGCTTCGCCCCTAATTCGTCCAACATAAGGTCTTCAAAAAAGAGCTTCCAAAATGCGCACCACGCTATTACCTTGTGCACAAATTTTGCTTTTTTCTTATACCTTACGTCATTTTGAACGTCGACAATGCTATCTGTATAAAAGCCGTCGTTTCCCTTTAAGTTAAATAATGTAAAATATTTTTCATCGTCTAAAATTATTCTGGCATTATTTCTTAAATGTTCTAATCTTAATTGTCTGCAGCACCTTGGAATCTTCTCTAATTAATTAGCCGTGTATTTTGGACATTTCGACGCTTTCTATATTTTAAATTATTTCTCCTAATTTCCATTTTGGCTGTTATATGGGAAATGTGAAATCTTCGGCCTAATGTTCTTGTTGAAACCCCTTTTCAATTTTTTGCAGATTCAATGACGTACTAAAGCTTTGCAAAATTCAAAACTCGAGGGTGACCGACCCTTCCTCGCATTCCTTAATGACGCCATAAATTGTTGTCTTAGAAATATTTTGGTTTCTATAAATGGCGACAATGTCACGTTTGGGCATTTGGCCAACCAAATTGTAAATAACTTTCCGGAATTCTAACTTGTATGACATTTTGTAAATCTTTCTAAATACAAATGTATAGACAAACTGCAGGAGAAACAGATTCTCAGTATCCAATGATAAGTTGATTGCTTTATTTTAATAGGAAAAATAATACGAAAAATGTTTCCAAAACTTTTGTTACATACGTTATTAACATTGCAATGGTTATTTTTGAAATCTCAACCTGCTTGTTTATAGTTCATTGCATTTTATATGCATGAGTACCACCATTTGGGTGGTTTCGTATCGTATTGTCGTAATCGTCATGGAGGAATTCAATTATTTCAATGTAAATGTGATGAATCACATACGTATATGGATAAACAAACATGTGACATTGTGACTGCAAATTACATTTTCTATGAATCGAATGAAACGGTAATTGAAACTTATTACCAAGTTCATGGAAAAATAAAAACTTCCATTTTATAATCATGTTTTTTTAATTTGTGAGAGGTAATACATCGAATCCAATCGTTATTTATTTTGCACTTCACTTCAGTATAATTGAAACACTAATAGTATTAATGCTATTTGAAATAATTTACGTCAAATGTGATATGCTCCGTAAATGCGTCAATAACTAATTCATAACATAACTTGAAAGCAACTTAAACGGTCGCTCATTTCAACTTGATTACAATAATTGTATCAATTATTGACAACGGTATACTTATTATTACTCCTCACAAAACTGTAAGAAATCAAAATATTTAATTATTTTCCTTATTAAATTTTGCATTTGTAATAATATTTAACAAATGCATTTTGATTAGGTTTTTAAACTTGTCCTCCGCCAGCCGAACTTCAACATCTGTTTAATATCCTCAGGCCTCTTCCTTGTAACCTGTCGATTAATCCTTCCAAGTATCCAGTTCCCCAGGAAACACACATAATCGATGTGTATTACATACTTATTATCATTTTCTCATTCTCACCAGGTAAATTACCACCTATAACATCGTGTTATGGTGTTATTGATATAATTATATATATTTTGTATTGTTTTGCGGAACGAACTGACGTGGTTTCTCTTCTTCGATAAAGTTGTTATTTTTGATAATATTGCACCGAAAATAATTTTCACATTTTATAAGTTTAAATTAAACTGTTAGAACAATTACAGTTTGTTGGGAAATATTGCTTTTTACATCTTTGTACCATAAAATCATTATATACTTCAAGTATTTGACTTCAATGGTAATGGAGCATTTCTATTAATGTTCTCCCGTATTCTTATATATTGATTATTAATGTTTGATTATTCTTTCGTTTTTGATTTCTTAGATTGTAGAGGTTTTTTTGATAATAAAACACTTGGTATGGTGTGATGTGACATCTCGGGGATAAGTCGGCCCCATTTTCTAAAGTTTCCTGTGCATATGTGTTTCTCATTTTTTCGTAGAATGTCATCTGGGGGATGTTTCTTACTTGAACCTTGTGAAACGTATGTAGGGTGGAGTTGTTTTAATTGCTTAGGTGCAAATTTAAAATGCAAAAAAATGTTTAATAATGACAATTATCTATGATAGTTTTATGTGTCCACTATGAACTTTAAGTAAAATTAATTTTGTTGATACCGCGTACTAATGTAAAAAATATTATCATCATGTTTATCCTTTTAACGTTTCTTTTACATTATTAAATTTCCGATATAAATCATTTAATAGGCTTGATTACTTATCCGCGTTATTAAATATGCTTTCTTATATTAATATTATACAATCGCAGTACATTTGTACATCCATTATCTTTCTTCGGCTATCTACTTGTTACATAATTTTTATGTGTTTGTATCTTACATTCTTTTACCACATCCTAATTATATCTATAAATGAAAATAAATCGTACAATGCGTCGTTCTCAAGCATATTCACTCTTTTAATTCCAACCAGGTTGACTTTAATATCAACGCATGATACGACTAAAAACAGCGATAGTTTGTGAAAACTATCTACCAGGTCCGGAGTAGGTGGCGATCGCAGGAAAAATATTACGCATCACCTTTCGGGGCATGGATGTGAAAATATTTGTTACCCAAAAGGTCAAGAATATTCTCAGATAAACGGTATCGTTTCCGAACTGATAGCATTGTAAATACCAACAAAAGGCGATAATAGCTCGTTGTTCATACGTAAGCCGTAGATAAAACGAAACGATTTTCATAAATTATTCATGTAAGACGTAATTATTTAAATTTAAGTACACGATTTTAACCGTGTACTGCGCCGCTATTGATGCGTTGGTGTGAGATTCGTCCGCGTTATCTTGGAAAGTAATATATTGTTTTCGTCGATTTTGCGTGACTTTTGTTCGTTCGACGACGATTAATTCTACATGAAAGCAAAACTGGTTACATAATTACGGCCGATTGCGTCAGCTCGAAATAATAAGCGCACGTTAATATTTTTTGGGCACGCCTATGTAGTTTTTGAATTTTATAATGAAATACTTGAAAAGGGGAGAAAAATTATGAAAAATGTGAAAGACCATTGTAACGAGTGATGGCAAATGGTTGTTGAAATGGATTGTGAACGGGTTATGTTCATTGATGTAAATGAAGAATATGTTGTTTTGTCCAAAGTAAGAATGCAATGAAGGAAAAAATAAATTAATTTTATGAAAGAAATAGATAACGTCGAACATAATAATGAAATAATATGGGGGATCCAAATGGGATGGGCAAAGATAATGAAGATACGGGAAGTTTGCTAGGAAAAGAAGGAGACGAGAAGCTGAGAACGAAATAAGGAAAGAAAATGAAGAGCAGGAAAAATGCATTTGATAAATGAAAAAATAATGTCATAAAGTAAAATTAAAATTAGCAAATAAATTTAAAATTAAATTTGATAAATGCATCTTTAGGATGTAATATACCAATGCACTCATAGGACGAGATTCAGGCTAACATAATAGATACTGATAAGCAATGGGGAAAATATTTTTTGTTGAGTTAGATTTGACATTTGTTTTTTGCTAACGTTTGGCATCTAAAAATTACCAAGCTTTTCTATATCACATTAAGCGCTTGTTTTCAAGACTCAAGACCCAAAAAAATCATTGTTTCAAATCTCCATAGAAGAGAACATATCCACTTACCGCCACACCACGCGTAAAAATATTATGGCACCTGTGCATATTACAGTTCTGAAATCAACGTAAATCTTCAAATTTCAGCAAATTTTCAATACTTCGATGAGTTCTCGAAATTAATATATCGATGCATGTATACATAAAAATAGAAAAATAACGGGTTAATGACCTCAACGGGTTCATTCCATATCTCAAAAACTTCAGCTGCTAAAAAATGTCAACACTACTGAAATCTATACAGAAACCATTGCAAATAGTCTTGACACTATTTGTAAATATTTTTGGCAACGAACGAGATAAGGTATTTATGTTTTTTTTGCAACTCATCACGACGGCCGAAGTATCTTCTATGTGAGCATCGAATTTGATTCAATTTATCGTTTCGTAAACGTAACGATCGCACATATGAATTAGTTGAGAAAATTGCATAAAACCATTGAAAGCAAAACCGATACAAATGCTTAAAAAATAACCACCCCAACCTAATCCATGCGAAGTCAAAGTAAATTTAAATATTAAATTAAAATTGAATTGAAATTAAAGCGTATCAGAATTGATCCAAACTACAATCTAACGCGTGTTTAAAATTTGATGGGGGGGGGGGGGCTGTCATTTATATAAGTGTGAAGGAAGGTTGTAATTGTCATTTTATTGAAATGAGGCAAGTACGCTTAACACAAATACGTATTATTCAGGGTTGGAGTTAAGGTATGCAAACAATTTCCTAACCCAACCCATTCGAAGTCTAAGTGAAGAAATTAAACAAATCAAAGTGAAATGATTACAATTAATAAGCCTGTTTCAATTTTTTCGGATGGGGAGAAGGGATACCCTGGTTAAACAAAATTGTTGCATGTTTTGTTTTTTTTTTAATTTTTGCAGTGTTGATACACACACACCAGAACCACAATGGCCAAAATTATCTTAAGAATTTTGACAAAAATACAAATAATTCATATGAAACCACGAAATATACAAATTGTAAAATTACAAAAAATGTCAACATGTCAAAAGTAAATGATTTTTTTTTTCAAAAATGCAAGGAAATTTTGAGTGTACCTGAAATTTTAGACCTTTTTTTATAATTTTTGGCATTTTATACAAGATCAGGAAAAATTGTCATTTCCAAAAATAAAAAAATGTTTAAAATTGAAACATTTAAAAAAATGATTTCATACTATTTATATTTTGGAATTTGTATAATTTGATTGTTTTACAGTGTTTAACGACGTTTGCACGTTGAACAATTATGACAGTGTTGAAATGTTTTGTATTTTCGAACATTTTTAGAACATTGTTGTGAACTCTTTTATATTTTCGCATCAATATATAAAAAAAATGAAAATTGTTAAAAGCACATTTCAATAATGTCAGTGAATCTAACAACAATCACACAAATTGTCTAACGTAATGGAATTTTGTATCAACCATTTTGATCTTCTTACAATGTTGACAATTTGTATAATTGACTTTATAGAAATTGGGAGGGATGTGAAGATTTGGGAACCAATTCAATATTTACTGAAACAAGGATTTTTGAAAATATCGTTGTCTTGCACTGTTCATATTTTGTTTCAATTTTGAGAGAAACACAACGCATCTCAAAGAACAGCAAAATGAAATATAAAAATGTCGAAATTCAAAATGCATGAATTTTTCGATTTGGATTTGCTTTTTGGATATTAGCATTTTTTTGCATTAAGATAGACTTATAATCGAATGTAGGCTTTCACGGCCATCGTTCCAAAGAGATGTGTCTTCCGGGTGTTGCCGTGTTTTTTGAAGTAAACTTGACGTTTCGCTGATCATACTGTCAGCTTCTTCCGAAGGTTTCTAAAGATTGGTGTTGATATCTTTTGCTCCGCGTTATATAGCCGGTCGTTGCTGCGCTTCGTTGATGCGTATCCGTTACGTTCCGTTGATCCGGATCCGATATCGTCCGCTGATCCGTGCCCGATGCGTCTCCTGGATTCGCCCTTGGTGGTCCTGGCTGCGTGGTCGATGGTTCTTTCTGCGTCTTCCATGGTTCTTTCCGCGTCTTCGATGGTCCTTTCAGTGCCAATTTCCAAACTTTGCTCAGTCTGTACCCATCTTCTCGGTTGAAGTTGTTCGGGTTCTTCATTATTTCCAAAGATTCTCTCACTATCCGTGGGTAGTATTGACTGTTTCTAGCGAGGATCTTCACGTCGTTGCAATCGATTTTATGATTGCTTCCCGTGTGGTAGTGCTCTACTACTGCGGATTTTTCTGTGCTACCATGCTCCATGTCTCTGCGATGCTCGTTTACTCTGCACTGTATGCTGCGTCCAATTTCTCCAATATACGATTTCCCGCACTGACATTGAAGCTCGTATATTCCTTTAACTCGTAATCTTGGTGTCGAGTCTTTATTTGACGGAAGCAGTTCTTTTATTTTCTTAGCGGTGCCGAATCTGACGTCGATATTCTTCTTCTGTAGAGTTTTCTTCACCCTATCCGTCACTCCGGCAATGTAAGGTAGGTACGCGTATCCTACTGGTTCTTGTTTTGGGTCATCCTTCGTTTTATTCTTAGCCCTGGCAAGTCTCTCAATCTCCTGTGATTTGTAGCCGTTTTTTCTGCAATGCGTCCTTCACATGTTGGATTTCTTTAGTTTTGTTGCTAGGATCACTAATCCTGTCTGCTCTGCGTAGCAGTGTTGTGACTAACGATCATTTCTGCTGTGGATGGTGATGAGAGTCTGCGTGCAGATATCGGTCCGTGTGGGTCTTCTTGCGGTATACTCCATGTCCCAATTTTCCACTGTTGTTGCGTTTTACCAGTACATCCAAGAAAGGTAAGCAGCCATTCTCTTCCATCTCCATCGTGAAGTTGATGTTGGCATGTTGTATGTTGATGTGTTCCTTGAACGTGTGCAGACTGTCTATACCGTGGGGCCATATCACAAATGTGTCGTCCACGTAGCGGTACCAGCATTTCGGCTTCATGTCAATAGAGCTGATGGCTTCTTCTTCAAAAGTCTCCATAAAAATATTGGCGATGACTGGTGAGAGTGGAGATCCCATAGCTGCACCGTCCTTCTGCTCGTAGAAATCTCCATTCCACAGAAAGTAAGTGGTAGTTAAACACAATCTTGCTAGGTCGATTATATTTTCTTGGAGTTCCTGCGGTATAAATCGTTGTCTGATTAGTTCTAGGGTTTCTTCTACTGGCACATTGGTGAAGAGAGATTCCACGTCAAAACTCACTAGCATGTCTTCGCTGGTTATTTGATATCCATTTAAAATCTCCACAAAATGTTCGGAGTTCTTCACAAAGCTTCTAGTTAATTCCACGTACTGTTGCAGTTGTTTGGCAACATATCTGGCTAGTTCATAAGTTGGAGATCCGCATGTGCTTACAATTGGTCGTAGAGGGTTTCCAGTTTTGTGGATTTTCGGCAGTCCATATAATCTTGGAGGCTGAGTTTCTGATGGCAGTAGACGTCGACGTTCTTCGGTATGGCTGACTCCCTGATTGCTTTCCTGGTTTGACGTTCTATCTTGGCTGTTGGATCTCTGCTTAATTTCCTGTAGTGTTCAGGATCTAATAACTTGCTGATCTTCTCATTGTAGTCTATCCGGTTCATCACTACTGTCGCGTTTCCCTTATCGGCACGTAGAATGATGATGTCTTTATTCTCACGAAGTTCTTTCAGTGCGCCCTCTTCTGCCCTTGAGATATTTCGAGCTGGTGGCTTGGTTTTGCAGAGTATTTTGCACGTCTCGTGTCTTATTTGTTCTGCTTCTTCTGCTGGTAGGGTCCTTATTGCACATTCCACTTGGGTGATTATTTCGTCTTTCGGTATCCTGCTTGGTGCAATAGCGAAATTTAGTCCTTTCGATAGTACTCTGGTTTGTTCTTCTGATAACCGTTGGTTGGTGAGGTTCACGACAGTCTTCTTAGGGTCCAATCCTGGTAGTGCTTCGGTCTTCTTATGATATATCTTCTCAAACTTCTTGATCTGATTTCTAGTAGCGTTGTTGAGGTGATGCTCTGCGTGTTCGTAACTAATCCGGTCCACTGTTTGCCACATATCTTCTGACAGTAGCCGACTTAGTTCCAAATGTAGGCGATACAGTTCGTTGGATATTAAGTTCAGTTCGTAGTATGTCTGGCGCACTCTTTCCCGTGTAAGTGCTTTTTCCGCTCGGCGAATAATCCTCTTAGCAGTTGTGGTCCTGAGGTGGTGTTGTATTTTAACAAAATTCGGTGTCGTATCCTGATCTCGGCAGCGTCGTCAACGGAACGTAACGGATACGCATCAACGAAGCGCAGCAACGACCGGATATATAACGCGGAGCAAAAGATATCAACACCAATCTTTAGAAACCTTCTGAAGAAGCTGACAGTATGATCAGCGAAACGTCAAGTTTACTTCAAAAAACACGGCAACACCCGGAAGACACATCCTTAAGATTGACTTCTTTGAAAATGTTGATTTTTAAAAATATATCTTTGAACGTTGTTAATTTGTTTACTCTATTTTAGCCAATTTTCAATATCTTTGCTTCTAAAATTCTTCAAAATTTTAACATTTTTGACTATTTTTTCACGATATTGTCGACGAATTATTGACACATTTAAAAATAATGTTTTTATAGTTTGGAATTTTAGCAAATTTTTAGTACATTTACTACAAATATAAAATTTTTAATGTATTGGAAATGCATATTTTTCTAATGCATTTTTTGTATTTATTATAGTCAAGCATTCTCAAGCGTTAAATATTTAAATAATATACATTTTTTATTTTATGCGTGACAATGACTACATCACTAGAATGTTACTATCGAAACAAAAAGGCCTAACTATTGAGTCTGAAGGCCCATGCCTTAAACAGATGTCATCACTTGATACATTTTATGTTTTAATATTTTCGTCAATTTTAAAATTTTTGAATCTTTGACGAGTTTTCTTTTATCACGTTATGATTTGCATTTTTGCCATTTTTACGTAAGTTTTTATTTAAAATTTTGACAATTCTGTGACATTTATAGACATTTTCTGCATTGCATAGGAAATGTCAAAATTATCGAAAATGTAACAAATATCAAATTTGTATATACCTAATGTAGAATTTACAAGATTGCAATGAAAGAGATAGAAACATTGTTAAATAATAAAAATAAGCAATAGAATCAAAATTATTTTTACGATTGTAGAAAGGGAAAAAGCGCAATTAAAATTGAGCAAAAAATTAACGGATGAAACAGGTTGGGTTGGATTAGATTCTTCTGGATGTAGATATGGATAGTAAAACTGTCAAGCGTGGTGTACCGCCCCCTTGTAAAATTGTACCAACAAAATATCGTAGTCGAAAAGAAACTATTTTCGAAATTCGTCTACGCCTGACCATTACTTTCTTAGTCTCCAATAAAGACGATAATTCCAAGATTCATAAATAAGTAGGAAATGAAATAACGAATTAAAATTGAAAGCCATATTAGGATCCAAATAAGTATATATAGAAGACGTTCATGGGTGACAGTAAAATGAATTGGGCACCAAGAAATAAATGCAAACATATGGAATCAATGAGACAAAGCAGAAACGACGAAATTAAAAAAAAACACACACACATTTGTTAAAAAATAAAATGATATTGCTAACTAATGACAACTTAATAAAATTAAGCATTAAATGACGAATGAATGGTTAATTTTTGTGGATGAAAAAGGAAAAAAAATCAAATAAAATTAAGATATTGAACGTGAAAGTGAAAAGAAATAAAAACGAAACAGATCAAAATTACAGGAATACACTAACTGGCAAATATACAACAAGGAAAAATACTACAACCGAAACAATTAAAATAAATAATAGAAAATCATACTGATAGTGAAACATTACATGTTTATTAAAAATATTGAAATAACATTTTTATTTAAAGTTCAATATTTGCGGAATTATTCTCTGCAATTCGACAGAAATAAAATCGAATACAAATTGAAATAAAGGGCATAGGAATAATAATATTAAATGAAAACCAAAAGAAAAAGAAACAGAAAACGTGGATACAACAAAATTAAATGAGTTCCAACCTATTGGAAACTGGTGCAAAAAAGGGAAACAAAAACTTGTACGAAAATAAAAATAAATGAGACAAAAATTAAGAATCTAAGTGAAAACCAAGAAAAATATTTAAACTAACCAGATTAATTAAACGAGGAAAATCATTGGAAAATTTTGACGAAAGTCGAGATTAAAAATGTCAAAATTTAAGCAAAGCGATGATTTTTTTTGTACTTAATAGTATAATTGTGAAAATGTATAACTCCTGGAAAAGGTGAATGTAAATGTTCTGAAAACTGTAAAATGTAAATGAATGTGAACTTGTGAAATTGGTAAAATATTAAAGTAGGTAATGGATTTTAAGCAAATTAATTGCATTTTTAAAGACAATTTATTTCTACTTAGCATTATTAAATTTGCTTTGCAAAAATGCGTTAATTTAATAATAATTTTCTGGGGCATTTTGAAGAGAAATAAAAACTACAAGTTCAAATTTACTAACAATTAAATTACCTCGTAAGGTTAATAAAATGTATGTGCGATACATAAATTTACAACAATACTTTTAATATACGAAAATATTAGCCAACATAATTTAAAGAAAAAAATAATGTAGTTGATAATAACGAAATTTGTTACTTTTATCAACCTTGAAAGTAAATTTTCAGCCGGTGTATCAGTTGATGACACCTGTTTTGTCTTTATGGACTCATCAGAACACCAGCGATACATCAGCTGAGGTATATGTAGTCATGCAACCATGAGTTACGAGAAATTTGTGTGAGTGTATTAACGCCATCGAGACGTCAATACCATCACACTGCTATGTGATTACGAAGGTCTACTTTAACCGACTAAGTCGGTACTGTAGAGAGTTGTAACTGCTTTGAGTAGATGTATTAGGTGACAATTTGTCCTTCAGAACTCATCAGATCACTAGTGATGCATATACTCCCACAAATTCTTCGTTTTAGCAACCTGTGCGTTAATATGAAATTGTATTTTTCGGTGTATATGTATATAATTGTAGGTTTAAATACAAATGATATAGGTTAAATATAATTTGGGTGTAATAATTAATTAATTGTTTATCACATTTATTTTAAAAACAACAAATTATTATCATTATTACATGAGAGTGTTTTTCAAAATAATTTACTATATTTTACAGCGACAATGATAACATTTAAATTTATCAGTATACACAAAAATAGTAAATGAAAATTGCAACGAATCCACAAGCTACCATCTATAGCTCTTGCACACCGATATTTAAAAGTTTTAAACACATTTTATGGAAATTCGTCGTTGATTTGCCTTAAAGATCCAGATATTCTTATCCAGCGCATTTCGTGTATATTTGCGAGTTGATTTTTCAACTTGAACGCCGATAAATGTAAATAAAACATAAAATAAAAGAGGTTACATGCGAATACTCCAGGAAAAAGAGGCTTGAAGAGAGCTTTCAGACTCTGTTGCACTCGTTCGAGGATTTACGACGTGTTATATGTGCTTCATGTATTTTACATACATTCCTACATTCAAGATACTTAAAAAAAAATATTATTTTTTTTTGTTAAAGGGAAACGTAATTTACAAGAATCACGGAAATCCCAATAAACATAGTCAAAATTAATTTAATTTCCCTCCGGGTCTATGTTTATAACTTACAAGTTGTGCGTATCGACATGATCGATATTCTTGCATCATGTAACTGACCACGATTACGCAGCGTTTAAATAATTGCGATGATTCAATTCATCTTCCCGATTGCCTTACAACAACAATATCCACGAGTAAGTCCATCACATTTTTTTTACAAGTTAAAGTAATTAAGAGAAGGAAAACAAATAAAAAAATATTTCAACAACCCACGTCTTACTTACGTAGAGTATTTGATAATTGGAAGTTCGTTCACTTATCGGAACATGATAACCCCGGGAAACTTTCAAATATCTGGTAGCGTGACTTGAACTAAATAATCTCGCGATGCATCATGAGATTTATTTCTCGCGCAATACTGTTGTGATTGCGAATGCCCCGTTTCCTCGAAGAGCAATTGCATCATTGGCATTTTGTAGATTTTACTCGAAAAAAATTGAGTTGACAGAATTGGGGAATAGTAGTCTTATCTCCATAAGCCATAAACGTCAAAATTTGCGATTTGTAATACAATTGGTTTCCTTGTGTTCACTCAAAATGAATAATGCATCGATTGTAAGACGCACCCTTATTTTTCTATGGTAGCACACCAAAATACAAAAAAGATATGTCTTATAAGCGTTGTAGGTCACTCAGTTCTATCAAGAAACTTTAGAGAAAGCTAAATCCTCCTTAATAAAATATGAAATTTTATGCTTGCAAACTTCTCTTCTCACCATCATATAATGTTGTGGATTGAACTTACTGATCATTTCCTGAAATATTACAAGTTATCACCAAGTTAAGAACCACTGCACTAGGACGAAAATTATTACTATTTTTGTCAACCTAAAACTGTCTAGCTGAAAAAGTTAGATCAATACAGACTGGAAGATTAAAGTATAATGTTATTGGTTAGTGACATATGCAAAAAAATTTGGGAAAATGTTTCGTATTATTTTTTTCCTATTAAAAATAAAGGAATCAACTTACCATTCGATATTGAGAATCTGTCAAGTTTCTTGTGCAGTTTGAATATACATTTGTATTTACAAAGTTTTACAAATTGTCCTACAAGTTAGAATTGTGAAAAGTTATCTACAATTTGATTGACTAAATGCCTAAACGTCATTGTAGGTTATTATTTTTTTTATTTAAAATTTTTCTTATATTTTTTATTATATTCCTATTATTTTCAATTTATATTACTTGTCCTCAGTTAACTTTAATATTTATTTTTTTAGCAAGTGTAAAAAACTATTAAAATTGCCATTTCGAAATTAAAAATAAAAACTTATGTAAAAATGGCATAAATGTAAATGCGCTTTCTGAAAAAAATGACCAAAAAATGTAAAATTTGTCGAAAATGATAAAAATGTCATATTTAATTATCTAAATATGATCATAAGATGATAAAAGAAAACCCGTTAATGATGCAAAAATGTAAAACATTGGCGAAGATATTAAAACAAAATGTTTAAGATATATGCCTTCAGAATCAGTAGTTACGCCTTTTTATTTCGATATAAGTATAAGAAATGCAGTGGAAATAATATAATAAATTTAATTTTTAATTTTTAATATGTGTACAAAAGTTCTAAAAATTTGCTAATTTTTAAAATTTGTCAATAATTCGTCAAAAATCTCAACATTTTGAAACATTTCAGAATTACAGCAAAAATGATGAAAATTTGCTAAAGTAGAAAAGTTTTTTGTTTCAACAACGTTCAAAAAATATATTTAAAAAATCGATATTTTCAAAGAAGTTAACCTTAATGCAAAAAATTGCTAATATCCAAAAACAAAATCCCAATCCAAAAAGTCAAAACAATCAAGAAATGCATTTGGACATTTTTTTATGTCATTCTCCTGCTTTTTTAGATACGTTTTTCTCAATATTGAAACAAAATATGAACACACACACACACAAACATTTTCAAAAAATCCCAATTTCAGTAAATGTTAAGTTGGTTCCCAAATCTTCACATCGGGGGTATACAATTTCTATAAAGTCAAATATACTAATTGTCAACATTGTAACAAGATGAAAATGGTCAGTAAAAAATATAAATTCCATTATTTTATACAATTTGTGTGATTGTTAGATTGTTAGATTCACTGACATTTTTGAACTCTAAGAAATGTGCTTTTTAACAATTTTCATTTTTTTATATATTGATGCGAAAATGTAAAAGAGTAAACATGACTAAGTTCTAAAAATGTTCTAAAATACAAAATATTTCAATAAGAGTCAAATTATACAAATGACAAAAATAAATAGTATAAAATGATTGTTTAAAATGTTTGATACTTGCATTTTAAACAATTTGAAATTGAAACAATATGACAATTTTTCCTGTTCTTCTATAAAATTTCACAAACACCGAATTTTTTGCATTAAAAAAATCATTTAGTTTTGACATGTTGATATTTTTGGTAATTTTAAAATTTGTATATTTCTTGCATTTCATATGATTTTTTTATTTTTGTCAAAATTGTTGACATTATTTTGACTATTCTGGTGTTTATGTGTTTTATCAGCACTGCAAAAATGCAAAAAAAAACAGAACATGCAACAATTTTGTTGTATCTCCCCTCACCCGAAAAAGTTGAAACATGCTTATTAATTGTAATAGTTTGACTTTCATTTGTTTAATTTCTTCACTTCTCAAACTTCGTGTGGGTCAGGTTGGGCAATTGTTTGGGTACCACAATCCCCGACCCTCAATCGTATTTAATACATATTTATTCATTGTGTTAAGTATGCTTGCTTCATTTCAATAAAATGACAATTACAACTTCCACACCCCTTGCTCAAATTTAAATTTAAACTTACTTTGACTTCTCGTTCATTGGTTGGGGTGCCCCCCCCCCCACATACACACAAAATTTCAAGTGTTTGTTTATTGCTTTTGTAATGGGTTTTAGGTCTCATTCTACCAATTTTGACAAGGTTTGATTTTATAGTTTCATAGCAGTTTGGCTTCGCAAGGGAGAGATTGGGAAAATTTTTAGGGACCCTCCCTAAAAAAGCTCGTGGGTTGAGTTTGGCATATTTTTAGATCCTCCCCCTTTTAAACATTTATTAAATTTGCATTGGTTCTGCTTTCATTTAATCAATTTTGAGTGAATTATCTTAATTTAATTCCTTTACTTTTCAATTATCCTTTTTATTTTAAATTCGCGTGAGTTGGGTCGGGTTGAGAAACCCCCTACGCATTTGTATTGGTTTTGCTTTCAATGGTTTTATGCAATTTTCTCAACTAATTTATATCTGCGATCGTTTTACGAGTAAACAAGTTGAATCAAGTTCGATGCCAAAAATATATACAAATAGTGTCAAGATTGTTTATATTGGTTTCTGTATAGATTTATGTAGTGTTGTCATTTTTTAGCAGCTTTTTTTAGTTTTTGAGATTTGGAATGAAGCATGTTGGTGTGATTTTTTTCCTATTCTCGAACCTGTTTGGCCAGTAAATCTAATAAAGGACAATAATTGACTTTTCTCCCGTTCTGTGTTCTTCTCTTGTCTATTTGTGTATGTTCTTATTATTTTAAAATTTTATATTCGCTTACTATGACGCTGACTGAATTTAGCACGGTAAATTATTTAAAAAGGATGTTGATATAAAAAATACTGTAATATGTATTTGTAATTCTATTTGTTCTATTTCTTTTTGCAGTCGTTGTTAGCTCAAGATTCATTTGAAAGTATCGATCTAATAAATCATATCAGCAAACAAGTTCTGGCTCAGAAGCGGATAGAGTACTAATTAAAAGGCTCTAGTAGGCGTTTCAGATCTTTGGTAAAAAGTTCCAATCGAACGAATTTGTAAATCCAATTTTGGTGATTTAATATGTCAAGAATTAACCTTTCGCGTAACAATTCGCAGCAATAATAAATGTATACAAATAACTTAGCAGAAGACATTTTAGTAGTAGTAACAGATCCAACATGTTTGTAATGATTTTTGCTAAATGTCAAATATCACCATATTAAAAGCAAGGAAGTAAGCACCAAAATTACATAAAATTGTTGTCTTGCTGAGGACCTCAAAATGAGAGCGTCCAAGAATATAAACAATATTTGTTTTGCAAAGCCAACCTGTTTAAATCAAGTTACATTGAATTTGATCAAATATAGAATTTTTTATGTGAAGTGTGTATAACATTTTATTATAAATAGTTTTGCAAAAAATAAGGCTAAATTATTGAAAAAAATCTATTGATCTACTGAACGTCAAATCGAGGACATTCCGGAGCATTCCCGGATGTCTGGTCACCTATTGAGAAACGTTTAATATACTTTTAATGACCTTGACTAGCAGTCCCAAAGAATAACACGCTCTCAAATCGTGGCCAGTTATTTACGTGAATCTAGCTTATCTTCTAAGTAATGTGATCTACCATTGCGACATTTACATTTACAGTATGCATGCACATGAATTACATTTCCTATTGCCAACGAATTCATTATTTTGGCAACTTGGCAACGTGCTCTTTGAGAAGCCATCTCGTAAACAACTTGTCAACTACATTTTTTATGCTCGATATATTATTTATGACAAAGTTCGTATTTTTCATTCGTATTTTCCATTTGAAACAATGCTTTATTTTTCGATGTTTGTATGACAGTAACACATAAGTATCAATATTTCCGGTATTGAATGATATGGTTGTTCAAAATAGATACAAAGACCAAGTTCAAAGAGTAATTTGGCAACTGTTGGAAGTTTTATACCATCAAACATCACTGTTGAGTAAGCATCGCTGCCGTAGCTTGAGACGAGTTCAGTATTATTCCGTTAGGTGATATACCGCTAGTACCGCGCAGAAATTTGAAGTAAGCGAGACCGCTGAAAATTTTTATAAATAATATAATTATTACCTGATCCAAACTGCCATAACCTTGCGGTAGCTCGTTTACCATATTTAACTTTTTTCTATGGCTTTGATTCCGTCAATACAACGGTAGGATACCATTAATCCAGATTATTGCTGCATATGAAATTCAATTTCGAATTTCCAGTCTATGTTTATATGCATAATCATTGTTAACTCGATTCTGATTTCCGTTTTACGTTACCAATTTGATATTTTTACCAAACCCCTCACTTGTTTTATTATAGAATTGTTTAAGATTTAGATTTAGGTATCAATATGAAAATGAAAAATAATTATTCAACGTGACATTTATTGTAAAACAATGTTATAAATAAAAACGTAAAACATTGTAAGTGAAACATCGTTATATGCGCTCTGAAAAGCAAAATATCACTTCATCTAGGGTAGGTACATCTATATGTCGATTATTTAAATATGGTAAATAATAAGTATTATGGTATTGTATTACAAAGGCACTCCTATTCCAAAGTCTTATTATATCAAAGGGATTATAATTATCAAAGGAACACATTCATTTCCCTACAGATAAATTTCATGGTGTTTTTGCTCCGTTTATATCTACATTTACAAATTAACAATAACAAATATAAGGATGGTATTTAACTTGGTGTTCTAGAACGTAATTAGTTAGTACATTCGGAAGATCGATTTTTGTGTAAATATACCGAAAAAATATATTAAAATATGCAACGTTACATAAATAGTTATAGTGATGTTAACATAATAAATAAATGAAAGAAAACCATGACATAATAATGACTAAAATTATTTACAATTTCATGTACAACATGGTAATTAACAACGTGTATTTGATTTCTTTCAATTTTCACCTAAGTCTACAACTAGGATCGAATCTATTTTATTTGGCTAATGACTAGATACTTACGCTAAATACAATTTACAATAATCTACAATAACGCGTGAATTAAATATCTGAAAGATCTTAACATTGATTAAAATAAAAGACAAGTAATAAATTACAGAGTTTTCACGTTACGTGAAAATGGCAATGCTTCTTATTGTTAGCATAGTTGTATTCTGGAGTAACTGGCGACCGCGATAGCAGCAATTTTCCTCATGCAATTATATTTATTTTTAACTTACAGCGCATGCAATTTATTTCCAAACCGGCGGTTAGTTAATTGTGCGTTTCGGTAAAGTTACGCGAAGGTTAGTAGACATGTTAGGTCGTAAATAAAAAAAATATACATCTATAAAAATAGAAAATTAATCAACAGAATCCGCATCGCACACGGTATATATTTAACAGGTACGTAAAACTTAACAAGACGAAGGGATGCGGATTTCAAACGAAATAAATCGGCGGTGGTAGGGGCTATATGCGTTCGACGTAGTTGCCGGGAAAAGTGCCGAAGGCGCCGGTCCTGTTGCTCGAACCAACGTACCAGCCGTCGTCGCATTTTTCTAGGACGTAGACGGTGTCCCCTTCCATCAGTTCCAGCTCGTCTTCGTTTTGGGGCTTGTATTTATAAAGAGCTCGGTACCTGAAATTTTCACATAAAAATGTTATCAAACTTTATATATTATTCACCACGCGAACCCAAGCGATTTATTTTATAAATAATTATATTTAAAAGAAGTCCTGAGATAAAATTTAAATCAATTAAATTCAAATTTTCTAAAATTTAATTATATATACTTATATTTAAATATATCAAAGTGTTTGTGTAATTTCATGGGAAACCATTGGGCATGGGTGGTTAATTGCAGAAAATCTATGGGCGGCACATTTAAACTACTGGAATCAATCCAATAAACCACGTAAAAACTTTACATAAAAAATTTCAAATTATTCAAGTGAAATATTTCGTAACGGGTCAGGTGCTTCGTTTTCATAATGGACTGAAATTCCGACTGAATTTACAAGAAAAACGAATGAGAAGAAGGCATTATACTTGTGAGCTGTTCTTTCTGAATTTACATCGCCTGATATTGACTAAAAACCACGGCCGACGACAGCTAATTTATATAAAATTTTTACAACGTGGTCTCTCTAGCGAAGCAGGGAAATAAACGTTCGTTAATGTTTGTCAAGGGAAAGTCATCCACACAATAATTCTTATAATGAAATTCTTATGTTTAATTTCTTTCTTGCAATGGAATATTTTTATTTTAATTAAAATATGTTTATGTAACTTCTTATGTTCTAAGTACACCTTCTACGTGCATAGTGACCACAGAAGTAATCTACTCGTATTTTAATGGTTATTTACTTGGTGTCACGCTAACCGTAAAAAGATACACGATGAGGTTGTTTTTCCAAATCTTCTAAAATTTTCAGTCCCTCGTTACCAATCTGACGAATCCCCGTTGTTCCACCCTCATTTCCTCAAGGGTATGAGCACCCAGGTTCAGATTATCACTGATATCACGATTAGGAACATTTTTTTATTTGATAAAATTAACATTTAGTTATTGGTGGATGGGATTACTTTTGTGCAGTGATTCCTTAATCCTTAAAATTTTGACGAAGTTGTAAAACGGTTATCCAGCACCATTTGCAATCCAGTGGAACCTTTGTCTCGAGAGAGAAATTTAGCAGATTTTTTCACACGTTTAACAAATTTTTTGTTCACACTAGGAGGATGCAATGGTCTGTTAACTTGTTGTATCTATCATCAATTAAATTTGTATGGGATATTATGGGGCCATCAAATGAAGTTCAGCCAAGAGCGAATCGATCGTAACATGAAAACTTTACGATAAATATTTCCAATTAAATCAAACACAATTGTAGTTATTGACGATTAGATTTAAGGCTCTGGATTTTGAAATTACGAAAGCGCCGGCCGAATTTACAAACTGAAATGAGGCACTGACCAACTAAAAACCCCGAAAATTGTGAAAGGTGAAGGGTAGCATATAAAAACGAGGAGAAAATTATCAAGTCCGCATCGGGAATTAGACAAGACGGATGTGATGGCTGACGTTACGCCAGCAGAGCCGATCGTGCACTTCGATGTAACAGTGTGATCAATTCTTTCAAATATATTTCCGAATTAAATCTCATAGAAACGTTCGTCAGCCTTAATAAATCCTAATACTTACGGTATAGGTTCCGATTGAGTCTCGATATGGAGGGTCTGATTCATCGGGTTCCTCGATCTGCTCAACGATCCGTACGTACCACTCCCTGTCATCTGGACTGGCTTCGCGTGATAACTGGGCGCGTTGTCGGCACCCTGAAACGGAGGCACGTAGTTGTGCGTTCCCATTGATTCCTTTCCGCCGGCGGACCCGTTCAGAAGCAGCGAATGGGCAGCGGGTGCGGCGATCGGCTTGGACTGGTGTAAGGACGTCGTCGTTTCTACCGGATCGATCAGCATATCCACGTACGACACGGGAAATATTCCCTTTCGGCCCCCGATTTTACCTTCGTACCAGTTATCGTCCACTTTTCTCGTCACCACGACGAGCTCGCCCTTTGCCAGCGATAGCTCAAGGTGAGTCTGCGCTATGAAGTTGTATTTTGCTCTTGCCTGGCCTTCGTGCGGTTTGCGGGTCGTCGTTTTGATTCCGTCGTAGGGAATTATCTACAAATAGAGAAAAAATTTAAGTACATGAAGTAATCTATCATTAGTTATTTTTTAAAAAATGTAGCTGAAACAAGTTATTATTTTTACGTTTTAAAAGTTACAACATAGACTTGAAGGTTGTGGACCTGCACTTTAACAAAGCTGTGGAACCACAGTGGTGATAATTCCGTAGTTGCATTCTACGTTTCTACTTCAATGTTCGCTATTAGATGATTTAAGGGTCGCATCTTATCTTAACAATTCTTCCAATACACAATTCATGCATCTGACTGACACGACAAAATTTGTGCTAAATATAACGTGACACACTGACGATGTGACAACTTACTTCGACGTAATTCGCAGGGAACAATCCGACCATTGCGTTGTGTTCGCCTTCGTACCAATTCTTATCCACCTGTCTTCGTATGTATATTACGTCGCCCTTGCGAAAAGTCAGTTCCCTGACGGATTGGCCCACGAAGTTGTACAAGGCTTTGGCGATGAGTCGAGGTTCCGGCGATTTCGGTCGAGGTTTGAGTTTCGGGCTCAGATCGTCTATGAAGTCGTCGTACCTGTTCAGCGGGATGGGGGATTTCTGTGAGGGGATGAAGTTGTCGGTGTGTCTGCGACTGTTCATGTCCTGTAGTTCCTGCAAGCGTGATAACATATTTGCAATACGATTGAATTGGATTTAGTTTCGTCACTGAGGATTCGTCGAAAACTGTTTACATCAGAATAAAATTTATTGTGATTTCGGAGCAATTAAGGTATTTTAGTGCGCACATAAGAAAGAGGTAATTGTAAAAACCTCATTGATTATTAACCCTGAATGTCATAGGAAATTAACAGACATACTTGTGCCTTGCCACAAGGATTGAACCAATATTAGAGTCATGGGACAATGAGAAGGTACCATGAATCCTGCAGTGAATCAATGTGCATGAACAACCACACAAGCATTCCGAAGAAGAAAATATATTGAACAAGAAGATTGTGCCAAGGGAACCATCGCAAAATAATGTAAGGAATTTATTATTTTCTATCCAGGAAGTTACACCAGTAACTAAATCCAGCATGCGTGGTAATCACATTTGCAGCATAGGAAGAAAAGCTCCTACACGCTTGCATCTGTCTGTTTTCCAAATATCAAGGACGTGCGTCACATATACACCAGGAAGCATATTTTCGGTTCAGATTCTGAATGAATCGTACGTTCATCTAAAGTACTTGCCATGAGTTTCCTAATCAAAAAATCAGATTCAGTTATTATGATTCCAAAATCAGGAAATAACTTGAAAAAAATGGATTGAAACTAATCGAAATTCATTCGTGCTGGAAAACTCGCTTCAGTAGCCAATCAAATGTAGTATTTAAAATCTATGAAAATATTCGAAACTATTGATGTGCCATCAATTTAACTTCCTGCTCACGATTTTGAAATCAGTTTATTTTTTGCTAGGAAGTACCGCACATAATGTGAAAGAGGAAAAAAAATTACGAAGATTGGGACAATGAACACTGGAATGAAATGAAATAGTGGTTGTGACGTTACAATTTGTGAAATGGGTCACATTATGTTACTAAAAGCAATCTGAGGATACGAAAACCTAGTAAGATTTTTTTGCCATTGGTTACATCCATTAGAGAGTACGATGAACATTTTATTTGTTTTATTTAATTTTATGGATGAAACAAACGTAGTAATGAGCTTTCCTCACTTTAGGAAGCATTCTAGACCAGTCTGAAGATTATAACTGTCCGGGTTATTGTTTTTCTCAGCAATAAATATTACCTCAAGTGTTTGGGTGTTTGGCTCTTTGAGACAATATTCAGCTCTTACTGAATAAAAATTTCAACAATATACATAAACTTAAATGAATTTTCACGATTAAGAAATTAATAATAAGAAATAGGTTTATGTAACTCACTTACGTTACCTGTGAACAAACAAACTGATATTATCTTGGTGACTGTTCGAAAAGAATTTATCGTTTAAATAGCGTGATACAATGACACTTGATTTAATGAAATTAAGAGTTTATATTGAAACGTGTGTCAGGATCGTATTGTACATTTAGTTCCAATATTTGTTGTTTCTTGCAACGTCCGTATCGTCAGACGTGCCTAAAATATAGTAGGGTTACTTTTGTAGTAATCTCTATCGCAAACGAGTAATCCAAAGTGCTCGGGTGCAACTCGCTCTCGGGTCATTGAAATTTAATTTCTGAGATAAAGTTCAAATATTCACGCCTGACCAGCTAGATAAGGTTTTTACGCTTCCCTTAATGATTGAAGTTTATTACGTATATAAATCGGCCTTGGTCGTGGACCCGTTGAGGTGCACAACCTGGCAGATAAATAAAGAAATATGAGTTTTAATATCTTTGGCAAGTGAATAAATTTTCACTAAAGACAAAGATAGAAATCGTGGGAAGATTAGATTCATTTTTTAAAGATTTTTCAAAATATCTAAATATATTTTAACAATCAGTGGAAAAGAGCACATGAACGTGCATTAAAGAAAAAAACGAGCATCGGTTTCAAAACACACAACCCATCAAAAAATTGCTTTTAAATGTTCACACTTTATTTTATTCTAAGGAAAACAGTTCTGGACTGGTCTCGCTAGAATATAAGTATTATGACTCACAAGGCAACACATATGATTAATTTTAATTATAAAAACTCCACGCCATAACGATTTAATTCTTAGTGGAGTTCGATTGTTGGTATTGCGGGGATGGGTGTAGGTGATTGGATTGACATTGTTGCATAAATAGGAACTTTCGAAAGCAAGGACTAGGAGAATTTATGAGAAAGAATTAGAAAGTGCTGAAGAACTATAAATGGGTCGATAGAATTAAAAATATTAATTTTTTCTCTCCATAATTGCTATTTATTTTTAATTCAACATTTATTTCTTTTGTCGTTATTTGATTTTCGTCGATTTTATTTGATTATTGTTTACTTTTTGGGTTCTGATGTCACTTGCATTTTCTTGTTTATAGTTTTCTATTTATTTTTATCCCTTCTTGAAATTCAGTTTTGCATGCTAGATGCTAGATGCTAGAAATCCAATTATGTAAATTGCTCAAATAAATAATTCGAAAAAGACAGTTTTACCACCATAAATAAATTTCTCACTTAGAGGTGTGCGTTTATTATTGTTTTAATAAGTTAACTAAATAAAAATATCATACCAACCAAGTTATGCAATTAGAACTTGTTAGTCAGTTCGGAGTCCACGTCACGCTTTACGTTATACTACTTACATCGAGAGATTGGCTAACCTGAAGATATTTTCGGCGACGTTCTTCTTGGTAAATTTTCTTCATGTGTTCCGCTTGTCTCCTCGCCAGCTCGTCTTCGCTCAGAGATTCTTTTACTTCTTGTCGAACCGGAGTTCGATAATGTATTGTCACTTCGTTCTCCACATATTTCCGAGGCGATTCTGCAAAGTAAAATAGAGGTCACATTCTAGTTTCAGATCAGGCTGTAATCAGCTAAGTTGGCGATGCTTTAATAAGTTATCTAACTACCCCAATTTAGGCACATGTTATGTATCATTTGGTAATGGAATGTATTGTCCCATTTACTATTTTATATATTTCCATTAAAATGTTGTTTGCGGTTTTATTTTGATCCACGACGTTTATGACATTTTTAACTTCATCCCTGCCCGACGCTTTATATAGGAAATAATGTGCGCTGGTTCTTCAATTACATTGAATGATTTTGGTTTGTTCATTTGCGACATTAAATAAAGTAGTTGTTTTATCGATTTGTATAGGGTGAGCAGAGCAGAGCTCTGTGAGCAGACACAATGGGGGCTCGACCCTGATAATTCCTTTCTTCTCGATGTTCACGATTTCACCTTTTCATTTACAATTCGTTAAAAAAATATATAAATTACATAATTATAAATAAAATTTTAATAAAGAGTAACGACAGGTTAATTTGCAAGATAGAAGATTATGGCGTTTTCTAAAGTAGATTTTGTGTAATCATGAATCTCCATTAATGGTACATCAAGTTTGATGTTCCACTTCCTTCATCACAGATCTGCTTCAGCCTGATTTCAACGCGGCGCAAATAATAAATGAAAACAAATGAACCGGCGACGTAATTGGAACCCTCATTAATTTGTCTTTCATAATTACAACAGCATAGAAATAAAGCAGTTACTCTAGTTACAGTTAGTAGTCAACGATGTAACATAAACATTCGCCGTGAATAAAAGTTACTGTTAGGTATCGTGATACTTTTTACGGTTTATTTTTTATTACATGCCTTAATGTACGACAAGTGTCGCCATTAGAATTCGTTTACCGTAACGCATTTCTTATTTACTCGTGCGGAATAATAAAATTATGGATTTCGACGTTGGACGGAGGAAATTCTTCGACAACAAACAATCATTTTAAATGAAAAAATCCGGCGGGAATTGTAAACAATTTTACGTACTAGTTAACTAACCGTTTCCTATCGAATAATTGATCGGACACGTCCAAACCATTCAATTTCATCAAAAAATTCAATTTAGAAACTTTGTTATTTACATTAAGTGTATTAGTGCAACTTTCTCTGGGTAAAAAATGTGGGTACTTTGATTTCCTGGAAAACTGCAACAAGGTTTTTACACTGAACTTTAATTGAATAGTTAATCAAGAATAGGAGATTGTAGAAAGTCGATTATTACCTGATTTAAAAAATTACAAGATAATGCTCAAGTTCATTTCAATAATATTTTTAATTCATACTTAAAACAACGTGCTGAAATAAATCGGTTTTATCTTGCAGGAAATAAGTGCCAGATTTGCACATTTGAAAATAGTAAGTAACATTATTGATACACATAGTGTTTCTGGAATTGGTTTCTTCCGTTGACACAACATTAAATAAAAATTGAAAATAATATTGGCTTGAAATTTCTAATCCTGTAACTTTTATTTAATGTCAAAATGATTTTCATAAACAAGCTCACCATCATCGAAATGTTCGCTATACAAATACGTTTTATTTGATAAACAAAAACGTCAGTGATTTAGTTTCTGAAACAACTAGGACCGAATGGGGTAGAATTCGATTTTACTTCAAAACACAAAACTATGAAATTAAGAAATATTTGGTTACCATAATCAAACAGATGAAATGGAAGTGAAACGTTATTGAAAATGTGTGTAAAACCTCTAATTTAAAAGGAAATTTCCATTTAAATGTATGCAGCGTTGAAGAAAACATCGAACACGTCATATGCTGGTCATGTATTATTTAAAATGTTTTTTTTTCGATTACATACAAATGGTTCTTATTATTTTTTTCTTGATTAAATCTACAAAGCGATTCACAACTTTAACCACGAAAGGCTCTCCGGATATCAAATCTTTGATTCTTAGCGGGGTAATATTTGCTGAGAGTATAAATTATCAACATAAATTATCAAGCAATAGGTGATGGAAAATTTGTAGTCTATTTGTTCTAAATTCAGTACAAACTACTGAATAGTTAATCATAACCAACACCAACCAATAAAAAACACTTAAGTGACTAAAACAAGAATTATAAACCACAATGGGGATTTATTAAAAAAAAATCATAAATTAGACTTGCAGCAATAAAATAATTAATATTTATTTCTAAGGAGCTAGTCGTTAAAATTATTGGGAGTTAATTATTTTGTTTTTTTTTGTTATATAAAAAAATGATTTTAAGCCACTAGCTATTTTTCATTTTCGTTGCATGCAAACGAACACCAAATTGGATACAATTAAACACAAATTTAATAACGTGAATCAATTCTTCTTAATACTATTCTCATTGATCAAACTAAATCGCAGTTTATTATATTTGATAGGGTTCACATGTGAGTTTGAATTTTTGAAATAGGGTCAATGTTGTAGTTTTTAGTAAGACTGCTGGGATGTGCTTCATTATAACACATTACGTTTTGAATTTGAAATTTCAGGTCTCAAAAATTGCATCAGAACTGTTACGGTTTAGGTTTCGAACATTTCCATATTAAACAATGACTTAAATAATTTGGAGTAAACAATTAAATTTAAATTGATCGTTTTCCAACCCAAGCAAATGCAACTCAACCCAACCTAACATTTCCATGGGAAACTTGCAGACTGGGAAACGACCCAGACTTAAATTCTCACTCAAATGCAATAAAATTAAATAATTGTAAAATAAGGGTTCATTGGGTCGACTTTTCTGAAATAGGTAATAACTTTTAAATTGGTTTCATGTGAATTTGTATTTCACTTTCAGGGTTGTTTCATACGTTGCATAAACAAGTGATGGCAGAATTCTGGGTTCATTGGTACACCGTTTCCATTATTTAATTTTTATGTCTGGCTTCTTTTGTGCAGGTCTGTTAACTTAAATTGAAGTTGGACTTGTCCTTAGTTGGATTGAGGTGTTTCCTCAATTGTGAACTGCTACTTTAACTATGTTATTGGTTATAGTTTATGTTTTCTGAAATTTGTTGTATTTTGTATATTGTAATATGGTTGACGGTATTTGGTGGGTACAGTTTGGTTTCAATTATTGGATATAATCGCAAATTTAAGGATTCTGTATAACATGGACGTGGCGAGAGGTAGAGGTGGGTGTCGACCCTGTCTGTACTACCTTCCAGTGCATTTTATTGTGACTTTTTACTGTGCATCCATGGACCAAGGAAGGACGTTTACGCCTATTTAGGAATCAGGGACACGTCATTTTGAAAATAGTCGGAATAGGCTTACGAAAGGTCATAACGTGTATTCAGTTGAAATCTCGAATGTGAAAACTTTCATGATTACTATATGTCCTTATTCATAAAGTATAAATATACTACTAAGTACACTTCCTTATAGATAAAATATAAGAAAGTAAAAAAAATACACAACCCCAAACAAATCATAACGCAAAATAACAAGTCGACTATCTAAATTGACGGGGCGGAAGAGGAGGAAAGATGTTGATATTTTTTACAAACCTTTGGAATGCATTTTATAGTAAAACATCAACAGGGTGTGCCAATTGTAGAATACCAAAGCACTATTAAATTCATATATAATAATATAACGGAAGAAGCAAAAAATCGCAATAAATAAAAAAATTAAAAGTGATGAAAGGAAACATTTCATAATTATATTTATAACCAAGCTCCGACGAAATAAATACAAAGTAAGCGAAAATAAAAATTAAATTAATCTACAATCAATATGAATAAATGAAAAAATAATAATTACCTGAAACAAATAAAATGAATTCGATTTGAAATTAAAACTACAAGCAGAAAAATGTAAAACTAAACAACAAAACTATACATAAAAATAATATAATTTAAATGAAAACAAAATAACTACGAAAGAATTATGCAAGTGATAAAAAATGTAGTTACGGGCAAAACACGAGGAAATAAAAAGAAGTGAAGAGAACAAACGTTTTTGATAAAACTAGTGAAAACCTGCTTAAGAAAATTTCAATCAATAGAATTTCAATAAATATTAAGCAAATAACAAGAGTAATGAAGCAAAACTAGTGAAGAACAACTTCATTAAATATAAATGAAACTCTAACGAGATAAGTATGAAAATAAATTACGACAATGGAAATAAGTAATAGATCTCAAATTATGAAAATTGAAAAAGTTTGATCGTTTTAAAATCTTTTTGTACTGTGCATTTTTATTCACTTGGGTTTGTTAATAAAATACAAATTTAACTGAGTTTTCGTAATCTCCTTCGGTTATATTATATTTTTATAATTTCCCCTCAGGATCCTGTTCATGTTCCTGATTTCACCTACTGTGCCTTCGGTGTTTCATGTGAAGTTATCTGCAAGAAGAATTAGGTCCCATATTCTGAAGGATAATCGAAATTTTGAGTATCGTTTTTAATAAACGACTTACTTGGCGACCTCACATGAGGAATGTTTTCAATTTTTAGTGGGTTTATACGCGGGCCATAAAAACGCAATTAGTATACGGCATCGCGCATGAATTATTCAACTTAACAATCCATTGTTCCTCCAGCACAATGTACATCAGCATATTTATGATCATGTGCAAGTAATGATTCATCCGCAAATGATACAAACCAACCTTGAGGAAAAATTGATTACCGCACTTAACATAAATGACACCGCGACAACATACAAACGCCATTATAATTTGTAAAGCAAACTTACGACTGTTACTTCGCAAAACCACGCTCATGATTTTTTAAAGGGACACTGCGCGATTAGTCCGTAATTCGTTGGCGCGTTGCGGTCTAGACCAGGCGCGAGAAGAAACTGTTTACGGATAAAGATGTTGTCACTTCTGGTCACTTTCCAAACCCCACCGGTCAAAGTTGGTCGTTAAGGTCCGCGCTCGTCGCGTTTGTCTTTGAAACTAGTCGAGAGGAAGTCGCGAAAATGTAGGGCGTTCGAGTCTCTCTTATTTTACGCGCGTTTTCTTTCGTTAATTAAATTGCGCCATCGGATCTTGTGACACTGATGCGCAGTCGGAGTTAATTTAGTTTAATTAAAATGCTTTACACGAGGCGCGGATCGTCTCAATTTGTGTCGCTAGCGATCGCAACCAATTGATAACCAGCAGATTTGTTTGGCCTATTTATTATACGATGCGATGTTACTTATAAATTGTGGTTATTGATTGATCGGTTCTTTGCAAGTGAAAGTTTCGTAGATTGAAATATTTTTATTAAACGTCATAAGTTATTCAAAAACAATTTAAATTATATTTATATAAAACGAAAAATTGTTTCAGTGTCATTTGCATCGTTGCCTATTAGTACGATAACAGTAGATATAATTCAATTCATATTTTGATCAAATTTATCGCCAAGAGAACTCATGGTTATTACTGATCCTTTGTATGTGTTTGTTGGCTTTACTTGAGTCTGTTTCGCAGTTCGCCCATTCAATAACTTACTATAAATATTTCTTTGAAATTAAAGTAATACAAAATAAAAATTGGGAAAACGTCCCAGTATATTTTTTCATCGATAAATTACAAATATTTTCAAATATCGAGTTTCAAAAGAAAAATTTTAAAAAACTAAACTTTCCTACGCAACGGTTACAAGCACTGTCGTAAAACGGTTTCCAGTTTCTAGTAAAAAGAAACCGCCATAAACGTTTAAAATTTCTTCCGAGAGAAATTTATCGAACATAATTGCCACTCGCGATTCGAACTTTCCTGTATTGATTTATCGCGCCGTCGAAGTTAGATGAATTACCTCGAACGTTCGATAACAAAATGGCTTGCGGTTAATTACGTGATATCGAGGGCCGATTCTCCGATAAATTCACGTTAAATTATCGACACATTAAAGCCACACGATGTGCAACGTTCGGTAAGAATCGAAATTTAAAACCTTATTATAAATCACGTAATAGTAAAAATTTAAACCGCACGTTTTTCTCAGATATCGAGGTCAAAGTAAAGCGACACCTCATTAGAATATTGGATCTATTTATACACAAAAATGCTTTTGTAGCATAGGCTTCTTGCGAACGTTCAGAAAATCTTACACACGCAGCAGTAAAGTTTCTTTAGATCAAATATTGGGAGAAAGTCAATAAATAGTAGCGGTGTTATATATTTACAAAATTTCGCGTCCAACGTGGGGAATTGCTTTTATTTTAATTGAATTTATCGCCACGAGATATGAAAGATTAATAAATGTATTGCCAGATCCAAAAATTATTATTGTTACATATTTTCAATCAATAATATTAAGCAATTATTTGATGACACTTGATATTAATCAGATATTCAACGTATCGATTTATTTAATGGGAAATTATATTATCTACTTATCGCATTAATTTTATATTAAATTGTTTTTTGGTTATGGTTCTAATAGTGCCCAAATAAATTATAGAATGTTTAATGAGCAGACTGTTCAAAATGTATGAAATGTGTGCAAGTGATGGTAGTTATTTCAGGAATTAGGGTTGATGTACTTGGGGATGTCAACCAGAGTGAAAATGTGAAAATTTTATTGGCAAACGGAAAAATGAAAAATTGAGGAAATCAACCTCTTTACAAGTAGACTAGTAGACTCGATTGTTTGAAAAAAGTCGAACGTAACGGGAATTCGATAGAAACTTTAGAAGTTTGGATATTAACTGGGTATATGTAATAGAAACTTAAATGGAATAAGAAGTTTTCGTCGAACCACATGAAAATACCGAAAATTTTAATTAACCTGTGTCTATTTATCTTTCTATTTTTGATTCTGCCATTTTTTAAAAACCAATGTTTAATTTAAACTTTTATCCTACGCAAATAGTTTGATGTTAAAAGAGGACTGTAGTTTTATATAGTAATTATTTGAAAGCTGGTTTTATCTGGTTGGTTGCAGGCTATGTTCTCCGTAGGAAGGTAGATCATTTTCTTTATCATGTAATTGTATTATTTTAATATATTAAAGTGTCTGGTAGCAAATAAATAAAAATGAACAAGACCTCGAAATTAATCGAACAAGATTGACAATAATTGCAAGGATGCACTCATCTGATCACCGGCCTATGCTACTCATAAAAAGATAGCCTCTGTTTTCTTAAGGAACAAGTAAATAAGGTAAATTGAAACGAATAGATAAGGGTTAAGAGTACTCATTGCGTTTGTTAAAATCTAAAGCTCGTGCAAAAATTAAAAATTTATTAATGGGAAAAAGTTTAAATTAATTATTAAAACCTGGTCTACCAAAATTCATCAGTGACTTGAAGTAAATGCAATTTTTTCTAAGTTCCAAAACCATCGAATTAATTATTTATTTCCTGCAATAAGTGTTTAATTAGTGCAAAGACTATGCAAGCGTTGCAAACTTTGAAAATGTAAAAATGGAAAATATAATAATCGAAATTGTAGTTAGGATTACGGTCACATTTACTTGTTTTTCGTAGCAAATAATTATACACCTTGGACAAGGTTTCTAAACATAATTATTCAAATTAAGCCTCAAGTAACATTGAAATAACCATTCATGTAAACAAACGATATGTGTCATACGATATACTTGTTTACGGAGCAATTAACCGACATTCTTACGTAAATTACTTGGCACATTTCATAACATGTAGTGCAAACAACATTATAACGATTTGCAAGCAACTTACGTGAAACAAAATAACCGAATACGAAATACTAACTGTATGGTATAGGCCCGTACACCATGGGCATAGTTCCTATGGTGTGTCTGTAATGTTTCGTATCCTGTTGACGAACGCTCTGACCTGGCGGTTTCCTCCGGATATATGCTTCCATACTTCCCGCCGATTTCGCAGTTTCCGATATTTTAATTGTCGCTGCACACACGCACACACATTTACGTGTCATTCGACATGATTGGTCTTGAATGATTCAACACCTCAGTGTGGTCTATTTGGATACACTGTTGTATTATCTATAATTTAACTCTTATCTACATTGATTGTTAGATAGTGTCAAATAATTGGCGCTAAAGAATCAGTGGCTTTTAAATTATGCAATAGTTGCAGATAAGACGTGTGCTGTTTTATATCCTTTAAGATTAAATAAAAAAAATAATATCTATAAAACCAATATAGTTTCTATTGCCCTAGATATGAAACAAAATAATTATAAAACAATAAAAGTGGATACCAGGCATCAATAGTGACACAAAACCCTCTGCCAGATAAACTTCAGTTTACTATAGATTTTATTTGGTGATGACGTTTTTCTACGATTTTCGAATGTACATGAACAATGTGAGGTACAAGTCGTATTTTTTACATAAGTTTGGATATAGTAATTTTTGCTACAATCTCGCAAATTGTTATGGAGAGATTACTTAGGAAAAAAGTAGGTAGAAACTAATTTTAAAAGGCACTGACGATGATTGATGTCAGGCTCAAAATCTGCACCATTATATAAGGCATGCAGTGTCACTTGTAAGTAGTGCAATGAATACTATAGATCTATACAGAGAAAATGAATAGTAGTCCACATCACCCATGGTATTCAGAACACTTAATGCAGTGGTAAAGTGTGATTTTCAAACGAAAATTCTAAACAAGACCGTTTATAAACATATGTATGTTTTTATAAATGTGTGCGAGATTTGCTTTATAGGGAGTTTTGTTTATTTACATACATGAGCAAACATTCACTCTAAAGGGAGAAATTAACTAAAGATTGCTGAAAAAATTTCCTAGACGAAGTGAGAAACCACATCTCAAGAGTGAATGAGATTGAGATCGTGCAACGAACTGATCTGAAAAAAAGGCTCGTGCAGACTTCCTTGAATTATATAAAACAGGCACAATGTGTCTCGCCAAGCTTCGGTGACTGGGAATTAATTTTAAACACACGAAGATATATTAAAAACTGACCAAGTTACATTGTCATAGAGACATATGCAACTAAGTGAACATAATTAAATAACTGATCAAATTTTGATGTTAAGTGGCAATTAAAACGAATGAAGTGCAAAGGACATTGGGCCTTTATATTCTACTCAATGGATTAAGAACAAAAGTCAGAAATTTCTAGTTGTATTTGGAGTATTATTTTCCATGTTGTCGTTGTCTCCGTTGGAGTAAAAGTATTTTGCGAAAGTTCAAAGAAAGTTCCGAGTAATTATTATTTAAATACTCTCATAAAATTCCAATTCATCGTCGTCAATTCCTCAAATGGAACCGTTCAAACCCTGTTTCTTTGATGGCTGATGGACATGTATAACAGTTTATTTCCCCGCCCCCACATACAGATGTTCGCAAATATAATAACATTTTAATTTGCCGTGAACATAAAAGGTGTCTTTAAATTGAATTTCGCATTTGGGGCACTTGTTATCCTAGAACTGGCCCTGGGTATGTAGTACGTAGAAAATAATTTTAGATTAATTCTGGATATGCAACTTATCAAATAGGGGCATTGGAAATTATTGCAGCTTTTTAAGAGAGATTTATGAAAACTCTGACATGGTATTGAGCTGTGATACTAGGGAATAACAGTATACCTTGGATAAGATACATGCTACAGATCTTGATTATGAAATAGATGAAAATAACAGCGATTTTATATCCACCACCATTATATCAATTCCATTTCGAAATTACTTTCCAGGTTTTTTCTCTATTGGTAACAAATCTCAGGTTCGTTACACGAAATTTAAAATAGTCAGCATTGATGATCGTTGATCGTCCTATTTATCGATCAGTAGCTAATGCATTTGATGCAAATTTATGTTAAAAATTGTTAGCGAGGGGCGTTCACAACCTTTGGATATAAAATTTTCCCCTCTCGATTTACTTGATGGAAATTTTGTGTACTTGCAACGTAAAATTACAAATTACAAACACCTTCATTTGTCCGTTTTAACTAAATACGTCTACATAAATACTACAATTCTTTAAATGTCCATCAAGAGAATTTTCTTAATTATAAATTTCGATTTTGATTTACGCGATGTTTTTACACAGCGTAATCACCATCTGCATTTAAATGACGTTTAAAGTTTTCCGTGACGCAGCAAACATTTTCCGCGTTCATTAGCAAAATCATAATACGTCTCACGGTTTATTCCTCCCAGAAACTGTTTAATTGCGCCGGATTGATTTATTGCATTTATTACCATAACGTTTTTAATAAGCACATTAATCATATTTGTTCAAAACGCATGATACGCTGATAAGCGACGCACAGTGCGGTTCACGACACGACTCCAATCGAATTACAAAGTCCGCCACTTGGAAACACCAGCGTCGCACTTTCTTTACGCGTTTCTCGATCGTAAGAAGTGGTTGACGGCACGCGCGATGCGGCCCTCGAGGACCGAGCCAGACTACGCTCGTGTGACCGCGGGTTTTAGCAACGCATCGCTCGATTACGCGGCGTTCGCACTAAGACAATGCACGCCAACGTCGAGATACTGTTATTTGGAATAAGTGTGGGAGAGGCGGTCCGGCGTAATCGAATCGATAACGCGAAAAAACAAAATAATTAAGTTTGAGCGCCGCGGTGCGAACGCGATAGGGAAAAATCAATAGATTCAAATTGGATTACGGTTTACCGCGTTCAAATTTCCATTAAAGGGGCGCACCGGTAACTCGCGTAATAAGGGCAATGCCAAGGATAGTTTCGTATCAAGAAACAGTTACCATGAAAGTTAAAGCAGGTTAAAGCATGACTGATTTAACTTCAATAAATATGGGAGTGGATAATTCTGTTTTAAATTTTTTACACAGTTTCAACTTGAGAGACTTCACTCGATTAATAAATAAGAGAGAATGGAAAACTTGAATTTGAAATTGTTTGGTCCCATCTGCACATGCAGATATATTTTTAATTCGATAATTATAGCCTCACATAAAGACGGTATTTTTTGTGTTCATTTTAAGTTAACGAAAAGATTTCAATTGCATCCTATTCCGGCACATCTGCGTACCGCAAGCAGAAATATTTTATGACGGTCAAGTCCCCTTCTTGCACTGGATTTCTTCGACCATTTAGATTTAAACTGCACATACTGTTTTCAATTATCTATAGATACAAGACGCGTCTATTCCACCACCAGCTGGGTTAGTTCTGCTATGAAATTAACTTGTAAAGGCATGTTTTCGAAACCAACTGTAAGACATTTTACGATGGACCTACATTTGAGCATTAAGTATCCGAAAATCGCCACGAACAAATTAATTGCAATTTCTAAATAGTCATCACGCGACTTTTTTCGGAAACACATTCGAAATGCAACTTTCCCCATGCAACCACTTCAAAGTGGCCACCATCATACCTTCCGAGAAATAATGTCCCATTTAAGGAAACGATAATGCCTTTTTATTTCAGCATTTTATCGGAAGTCATCAATAACAAAGCAACAAGTTTAAAAAACATCAAGAGTGGAGCATCAAATACAATATTTATGTGGAAAAATTGCTAATACTTAAATGGTTTTTCTGTGAGAATTAAGTCGCTTGCACGAATTAATACAGCCCAGACGATAGCGGTGCACAACAGTGGCGTATTCGATAGCGAAATTAACCTTCATTAATCGAACGCGACAAGAATGGGATTGAATCGGGTATACTTAACGAGGTACCACATAAAAACTCGCATGGATGGGTGGGGTAAAATGAGAACCATATGCAATATGCTGTTTGGATGGTTGCAGATGTTTACATTTACCTGTGGTCGTGAGAACGTGTGTTGGGAATTTTTTATCAAACATTTTGTATTATAAAGCTTCCACCACCAATACAAATTCTGCAATCTAATTCTAGCTCCCGTGCCATTGCTATTTTATTTAATTTTTTTTGATGTTGTTTGATTCTTTATCACAAGTTTCGTATTTCTCCTCAGACATTTACGTTTCAAAATTCGAATTGATTTGATTTTCAGTAATATTATATTTTCTGAGTCGTTGACAATTTCCAACATTTTAATATTAATAACTAAATTAACTAAATATACTAAATATATGTATGTTACCATATTTTTAGCATGTTTTGCTTTTAAAACAAAATCCACACTCGACCAGTCTAAATCTAATTGCATTAAATCTTATTACAAACTTGATTTTACATTTCGTCATAACCTGATACTTTTGCATATTTGTCAATTAAAGGCTTTAAACAATACGTAATTAAGTTTGATATTTTTTCGAATTTGATTTTATGTAAATTTGACATTTATCTAACTTTAAATTTATTTTGTTTTTATTTCACCCAAAAAGTCTTTAGTTTTTTATCTTTTAATGGTAAGCACATTTTGTAAATTGTACCCCCCCCCCCCCCCCCCCACGTACACGCACTAATTCATCTGCGCTTTATCTTTAAGAACGTGCTCAGAGATCATATGTTCCTTGTTGTGTACCTTCGTTCTTTGCTTTTCGTTCCTTCAATTTTTATTTCTTTCGCCATTTCTTCTTTTAATACAGCATCTTGTTTTATGGAGCACGTGAGATAATGCTACATAAAATCACCAATCATGCCGACTACAGATTCTTAATTTTTTTGAATTCTCACATTAGCAGTTCTTTCCCCCAACACCGCTTCTAAGGATACATTATGGGAGGGGGAGGCTGATCTGTCTCCAAGAGTAAAATTCCAATACTGAGACTAATTGCAATCTGTTTATTTTATTGCAAATTTTGTATTTTACGATTGTACGGTGATAAAAAAAAACTTGAATCATTTTAAGTAATTCATGCAAATGATCTTTGAAGATACTTTGCTTAGTAATTTTAAAAACATTATTGGAAATATTTGCCAATTGGTATTTTTTTGTTAATTTTCGCATTTTTTAAGTTGTTGATCTTTATAGAAATCATTTTGAATTTTTTGGAAAGCACTTTTCAGTAATTTTGCATCTTTGAAAATTCTAGACTTTTAAAGAATCCGTATTCAATTCCTTTTTAATATTTTCATATTTTTTTAAATTTGATTTTAAAATTATTTTCAAATTTTTGACATTTTTCGTAGATTTGAACTATTACATAAACATTCGGTTCCGATTTAAATTTTCTTCTTACATTTTTTCATTTTGTCTACACTTTATTTTGATTCCTTTTTGCATTTTTGACAACTGCAGACTTTTAAACAATCCGCGCACTCAATCCAAGCTAATCCAATTTTTACAATATTGATATTATTTGAATTTGATTTTTTTTAATTTAGATTGTTATTGCAACAATACGTACCCAACCCAACCAAATCTATTATTTTTTTATTTAATTTCAAATTTGTTTATTTTTGAACTACTATCACCAAAAGCTAAGGTTCTGTATGGTGAGGCTTTGACACTGCAACGAAAAATCATGAAATTGCAGAAAGGAGCAACGACGTTTCGAAAAGGATTATATGCAACTGAAAAATTATTGGAAAATTTATCATTTGTAAGCATTTCGAGTAATATGACTTCTGCAGAATTTTTTTATTCCTGGAAATGCGCACTGATAAACAGCATACGGAAGGGCGTCGCTTTACTATTGACTAACAGATTCATTCACTATCTTTATATAAAGAAAGCTTAAACATTCATGCATAGTTGTTTTTTACCATCTAGTAAAACTGTATAATTTTGTTAACTAAATTCCCAATCAAGCCTTGATGAAATGTTACCTAATTTCCATTATACCATTTAATGTTGCGTCTTTCGTATTTACCATAGTTTGTTAACGTCGTCAAAGGAATAGTAAATTTTAGACGTAATTGATTGCAAATATGTGATATTTACAATAAATGCTATGTGGGTGCTAAATTTTCATTAGCAGTGGATGTATAATTGATTGTATTAGTTAGATTTTGGCCAAAAACATCATATACAAGCAATTTGTACTTATAATGTGAAAAGAACGTCATAGGTTGTATTTATTATTACTTTTTAGTTTGTGTTTGCAATAAACCTTGTTGCTTAGTTGATTAGGTGTTTACATAATTTCAACGTAAATTTAATACGACGAATCTACTCCCTAAAGCCACATTAAGGTAATGTCGATGCATTCTTTGCATTATTTTGTAAAATAACCGACACGTTGCATTGATCCTATTCGAGAATTTGTAGAATTTCAATACGCGTTGGTAACGATATCATCCAAGACCTCCCTAGCTGTCGGAATGTTACAGCTTTGATTTAATGCATTCAGCATCTCTTCATGTGCTTAATCTCGGATAAGTGATCCACTTCAGAGGGCCTCTTCACACTAAGCATCTGCTCAAACAGGTCCCAAGGGAATTGCCACACAGTGGCGTGGGAACTCGCAGTTGTGCACCTCGGGGATTCATGTTAAACTAGAAATTAGTTTTTAGTGACGGTTGTTGCCAAATGGATTAATGTGTTTTTACAAGATAGTTCAGTTGAAATTTCGAATGTTTTTTGGCGATTTTTATTTCTGATACTCAATGCAAGTTTATGCGCTTAATTATACATGAGATACTGAGAGAGAAGGTTTTATCACATAAATCGATACACTTGACAACGTTGCCGCTGTCGAAGATATTTAGAATTAGCAATCAACGATCATTGTTCTATCCTCCTCTATCTCCTGGAGCTTTAGTTTTCCAGGTACCCCTTAAATACCGAACGACATTTTCAAGCCGTTTAGGACAAGCGAACTTGGTTTTTAGACCCAATCTTTTCTTGTAATGCGACTTTCATGTCTTTTGTGTCCATCGTCATGTAATTTTGTTGATTGGTGTTCTCGAGATATAATTAATTCGCTTGCTTGCATGCGCAAGAAGCGGTGGGCTGGATACATTAACTGCAGTGGCGTCAATGGCGCTGATTAAAGTCTAAGTAGAGCATTAGTATTACTTTTTTAAATTTTATTTATAAATTAGTTGTAAATTAGTTGGATGTTGCAATAACTTCTCGTTCTAGACAGTACGATCATGTTTTATCCTTCAGAGAATTTTCTTATCTACGTGACTGAAATGTGTAGTTACTCTTCGGTGCACGATTTCGTTTATAATTTAATATCAATTTTTTTATAAAATTTACTGACGGAATATGTTTTAGTGCTCCTTTATTAAATTCTGATATCGATGGCTGCTACCTTTCATATTTACTAGAGGTAGCTGGGTGTCACATAATTTTTGACGAAACCAATTTAAAAATGGTTTTCTTTCAGAAATAAAACGTTCCCTTTAAATTACATATTGCGACCATTATGTACGTATTAACTCGTAATTGAATTTAGTCGACACGAAGTTATAGTAGTAATAACTTGTCGATATATTGACTGCGTGTGAATAATTTTAGTTAATTGTAAAATTAATTAAAACGTGGTTAGCGCATGTTTCGCATTTAACTACTCTGAGCTTAATTCATTGATATCCCTATTCCTGCCCAATTCGAATACGCAGAAGACTTCATAGAACGTACATAGTTCCCATGGACATATTTGATTAATTTGAGAAGTGAATGTCACAAAATGCAATTTCACGAACCTAAAAATATCAAGTTTTTCTTCAATATTGTAAATTTCAATACATTGTTTTAAAGACCATGACTAAAATTTATTTATTATTTATTTTATGTTTATGTATGTATCACAATGCTTTGTTATTTTTATGTTAATGTGTTTTTTGGATTTTATATTGATCTAATTTTGTTTACATAGTTTTGCCATTAAAGTAAAATATTTGGTATGATCTAATAATACGATTTTACTAGATTATGCCTAGTTCTTTATCACATCGAAAGCGTTCGTAACAAATGTTTTAACGTCATAGATAAACCGCTCCATGTCATTCGATATAATTAAATGGCAATCTTCGAGTGCGTTCAAAAACACCGCTATCTCCTCAAGTCTATCAAACATCAAGTCTAAGAAAAATATCGAAGAAATATGCACACAAAAATAAGGTGAACAACGTTTCTACAAATTCAATCACATCGCTCTGAATTATGGTCGCAGCGTACTTATATAATAATCTCAAACATGCAGTCAAGTAAAGCAAACAAATTAGTAAAAACAGAAAATGGAAAATAGCAAAATTTGGAATTTCAGAAAATCGAATGAAACAAGTCAATTGAAAATACGAAAATTAATTGTAATAAAACGTGAATGAAGTGAAGTGCCATTTATCGCAAACTGGAAAATTTCAAACAAAACTTAGTACAAATTAATGGTAGTTTCAAATTGTTAAAAAAAATCGCACAGAAGTGGACAACTTATTAATATTGAACTCAATTAATCAATGAACTTAATTAGGGTGTACAATTTTGTTAAAAGCAGATGTAGCTTTGATAGATTAACTTTATAAATTGTGCATATTCCATAAATGTAATTAATGTCAAAATTATTTTGTGTCAATCGTAAACCAAAAGGACCGTGCCATGCTGGTTTTTATATATGATTTTATTATGAAAAGAAATAGAACAAATGGCAATATAATTGTTAGGTGGAATCCTTTTCTGTAAATACAAAATTCTCAAGTTGGATTCAAAATACAAATTTTGACTCCTAAGAAGGGTTTTATTATTTTTACTTCAAAATTCAACAGCATTTTATACTGCCACTCTAGGAATTTAAAATTAGCACAATTATATATGTCAAGCGCAAGATTTTGCATTGTCATAGCTGGAAAACTGTGTATGTTGAATCATTGGGAAGTGTCGCAAACGGACTAATTAATAAGAACTAACAGAAATGGACTACTCATTCATGAAAAATAATTTACCTAGTATAATATATAACATTCGCTTAGACACATGTTGTAGTTATCGATTGTAAAATATAAATTTGTACGAATTGTCGTATTGACTTAAATTACGTTTGTACATACATTTATATATATTTGCGAACCAGATCATGTAAATTGTGAATAACTGCGTTAAAAATCGTAAAATGAGATTTCACGCAAAAATATTCAGAAATACAAAATATGCATTTTTTAAAGCAAATATTATCATCATATAACGTGTAGTTTATGAGATTTTTCTAAATTTACTGGCTGACGTTTCATTACGCAATTAATTTTATTAAAAAAAAAACGCTGATGTATGTCAAATTATGATACTTAAAATTAGACCATAATTTATTGTACACATTTTTGAAATATGTATATTCATCTCTTTGCCAACTTAACTATAACATAAACTATTTCAACTTCAAATGTGATGGATGAACGAATTTTATATATTACAACTATTTCACAATACCTACCTAGATAGGAAATGTATTATTTTTACCACGTCATGACTGATTAGTTGGTGTTTCTTGGGGAGCTTTTGGGTTTTAAATTAATTGCAACCTCCCAGGTGTTGACGTGGCATATTGTTTTTTTTAAGATTTGGCTGACAGAGTTTGCAAGGAATTTTGCTACATTATATGTTGGGCTTTGGCTGCTTATTATTGGTCGTAGGGGATTTTCCTTCTTGTGTAATTTTGGTTTATATAATTTTGGTCGTTGGGCATTATTCATTTCTAATTTGAATGCATTTTTTATTTATTCAGTTGTCTTTTCAAATGCTTGGGAACAGAAAATCAATATAATAAAATGATCTTTAAAGAAATGATATACATTAAAAATACTCTAATAATATAAACAAAATCTCAGCTGAATATATAATATCATACAATTACCGGGTTATTAATTAAGGGGTAGGTTGCCTAATAGTTAATTGGATTTCCTCTGTTACTTAATATTTGTGCTGATGAGTGGTTTTGTTTACATCATTAATATATTAAAATAAATAAAATAATATAAAATATCTAAATTTCAGTGACATGTACCAAACGTGCATTGGCACTAATAAGATTTTAAAGGTAAGTTAACACGTCGGCAAACTATATGTAAAATAAGTTACACATAAACACCAAGAAAAATGTTGTTCCGCAATTTCCAATTTTCTGTCGTTAAGAAATCTTACGAGACCAATATATACAATAATGTTGCAGAATGGCCAAATTTTGAAACATAAAATATTTCATATATAATAACGAGAAATGAACATAGCAATTATTTATACCGAAAAAATATCATTGTTCAAATCTTTCTGGTCGTATAATGTCAGTCAAAAAGAGGGCGACTTCTAAAGTACATATTTCCGAATTTCGTTATCGTAAAATAGGTTTTTTGAAGACTCAACCAATATGAACGAACCTCAACAAATGTTTTTGATAATTTAATTAATTGAGTGTCACAGCCCTTCTCGGTACTGAACGAGATCATTGGTCATTGTTTTTTACTTTGTTAATTCGTAGTTTTATTTAACGGCGCTTTTGAACAGTAAAAGAATGGACGCAAGTCAAATAAGAAAGTGTAGCTTGCGACATTGTACTATGTAAACGCGGCTGTCTCTGACTGACTCGTACATTGATTTGGTAACCAACTTGTAGCTAATCAATAAAGGAGTGCTATCCCTATAAATTAGAATTGTTTTTCCCGAGCTTTCGCGGTTTTGTTAATATTTTAAAATTTGAATGAATAAATACGACGACAAACAATCAATAGTTAGAAGACATTGAATGCAAAATCATTTTCAATTAGTACCGTTTTGTTGCATGCATTTAATATCTATAATGTTACCTGTATCCTGGTGCCTTACTCCGGACATTCGTTTCGGGGGAGGTATAGGGGCGTCTGGGTCTACATACAATAACACAAAAGTGAGTACCGTAACAATGTTCGCTACAAAATCAACAATGAAAGCATGCGATACGAAAGTACTTAAACTATTCTGGAAGGCCTCTTTTCGTTAACAAGCGGTGCAAATAAAAAAGGTGTCCTCTACAACGTAAATACAACACCTTTAAACGTAACGGTGGGTCTCGTAGGCGACCACCACGATCTGTACCTTGCTGGCTCTACGTTCGGAACGGGCCGTTCGTACCGAGTGATCGGGCGATGAACGATTGCATCGTACTTTTCCATTTTTCGTGCGTCTTCTTGAGTTTTCGGTTTTAAAATGGACGATAGGGTGACTTTCGTGCGGGGAGGTGACGCGGATCTCGTGCGATATCTAGGAACGAGGGATCGATCTTCGGATAGCGGAAAATGTTCGGGCGACGACAGCGACCTGCTGTTATCCTCGCGTTTGGGAAATCTATGGGCGACCCACGACGCCGCCAGATACGGAGCTATGTCTCTCAGCTCGTTTAAATTCGGCGACGAGGTGAACATGTGCCCGAGCAACGACATGTTTCGATCGGGCGAGTCGAATTTTCGACGCATCTTTTCCACTTCTCCGATCGGAATGCCCAAAATTTCCGCCAGCTCTTCGGTGCTTCTGCGCGTATCCTTTTCCGTCGATTTTCTGGCGTACAATGTGGCTATTTTGCTGATTATGTTTATATGAGGCATGAAACGGTCTTCGGCTTTTAGGCATACGGGTGAAACGACTCCGGCTTTTCTTGTTCGACTGCGACCCCTTCCGGAAAGTGAAGGGTACTCGTATTTACTACGAAGATAATCGACTTCGCCGTTTCTTTGTCCTGGTATAAAAATTGGAGACTTTCGATTCATCTGTGGGTCACTGTTGCAACGTCTGGATAACAACGACCTAGAGTTGTATTTGCGGACTTCAAATTTATTTTTTAACTTATTGACATCTCCTGCTTTGACGGCAGCTAAATTGCTGACTTCTTCGTACGGTGATAAACTGCGACTTCGGTACATACTGTCGGTGCTGTTGGAAAACGATGCCGGACTTAATTTTGGAATGCAAAGAGAGTAATCGCTGGTGACGGTAACCGGAAGATTACCCATTTTAGCCAACACGTTTTCGCCGAATAATTCCTTGAAGTCTTGATATGATTGCGACGTGCTTTTCGACAAGTTTGTCTCTTCGGGACGTAAGTTGCGCGCTAGATTTGTTACATCGCTAGGCTCTGCCGGTTTGTAAACGGTTGGTGTGTAGCTGTCGATTTCCTTGACGTGTTCGAAATATTCCACTTTCTTCTTGACGTCTTTTTGATCTAAGCAAATTACGGTTTTGGCCGACTCATCTGTGCTGTCGGTTTCGCTCGTCGACGATAATTTCGCCACACTAACGGCGTCGGTTTTAACCAATGCGTTTTTGGGCTGCGCCCATTCCAGGAGCGTCTCTTGTATGTTGTTGCGATGCGCTGTGTTGTCGCTTTTGGCCAGCACCAGCAAAAACTCATTATCGTTTTGCTTCTTGTCTTTATCGTGGGCGCCTTCCTCAGACATTTCTAACGAATAGCAAGTTCGAGGAGATGGCAATTCCGCTGTAGTTTTAACGTTTGCTTCGGCTGCGGCGATAGCACCTCGCGTTTCTTTACCAAGCACCAAAGAAAGCGAAGTTTTGTATTTATGCCCTTGTCGCTGCATCACCTCTTTGCTCAAACTCTGCGATAATCTTTTCTTGTCGGTCTCCGTCAACGCGTTCATTCTCGAATTACCATCCGAATTAAATGAACTTTTCCCGCCGTAGATGCGTTCCGATGTATCAGAATTTCTTCTTACTTTGAGATAAGATTTTTCATTACTTTTTTCGACTGGAACTTCCACCATGTAACTCTGTTTCAGAGCATTTTTATTTCCGTTTTGGTAAATTTCAGCCAGTTGGTTTTTTAAAATATTCACCTGTTCCATCGACAAACTGCTCCAGACCCGGCTCCCAATTCCTCGCGTTAACAAACGTTCCGATTCTAGAATTCTTCTTTGCGATACGGGCTCGCGCCCTTCGGAATGCGAACGTTTCTCGGTTATACTTTGCGCTAAATTCACCACGGAGTTACCGCGCCATAACGGCTTATACATTTCCTTCCTATATTCCATTTCGCATCGTTTCGCAACATCTGAATCTGCGTGCACAAACAAACTTTTTTCGAATTCGTCTTTTATATTCTCCACAGACTTTTCCTTAATTCGCAACCCCCTATCGTAGTCTTTATTCCATTTATAGGCTTCAGCGTATTTCGGCAAATACAACAGATCTTTTTCTCTCTGATTGTCTTTCAGTTCTTTGTAAATCGTGCCGAGTTCCTTTTCCGCCTTTTCCCGTGATCTTACCTCCATCCACCGATCGTAGTCTATGATTTCGTCTTCGTTTTTACGCCGAGGTCTTTGATCCGTCGATGAAGTTTTTCGTTGGAGTTCCCCCAATCTTTCTATAGCGCTGTAAAATTTATTAAGTTCTTTGAATCGGTCGGATTTTCTGGAGGAATGCACGACTTCGCTGACGTACGTTTGATATTCTTTTTTGTCGAACGAGTCGATCGAACTAGTACTTTGGGTCAGATACGGATTACTTAACTCGAGATTATTTTCGCCGGTTTCAGCTGCGCTTTTCGACCTCTGTGACTTTCGACGGATGAAGTCGATCGTTTCTGGATGCTTCGACTTTGTTTTTTGATGAGATCTAATGATCCGCTCAGGGGTGTAAGTTTCGATCGGTGGAATGGGTTTGTTACCTTCACGTTTTCTGGCAGGATGTGAACGTTTCTGTGCAGTTTTCGGCGAAGAGCAACGACTGGTTACTTCGGGCGAGACTTGCCTGCTGGTTTGATTGAACATTAACATATCCGGGGATTTTACTTTTTTAAGTTTCAATTGCTTTAGTGCTGGAAAAAAAATCTCTCCTTTTTCAGGGGAATTTTTTATGGAAACTGTAGGTGAAGCAGGTCGACTAGTTTCACTAAATACCAACTTAGGTGGAGTGACGGATCTAACGATGGTCGTTCTGCTTAAACCTGGGCGACGATTTCTTAAAATCGGCGATTTGGGCCGTGTCTGCGCCGTAGCTAATTTCGGTGGCAAACTCGTACTACGGACCTTTTCATGCTTAGAACTTCTTTGGTAATTTTTGTTAAATTCTATCAAACGTTCATCCTCCCAACTTACATACTTTGGACTGGCGGACCTTGATCTGATAATCGCCGCATCCATGGTTTTGAATTTGGAATCGGTTACCGGTTTGGTGTGTTTAAGGTAAATTTTCAACGCCCCTATACTCGGTTCCGAAACTGACGTGCTTCGTCTATGCAGAGCCCGCGTTTTCTCGGTTATCCACGAAGTCTCGACAGGGGCACCTACCGGCTTCGGCACGTTTCTCAAAAATAAATTTTGGAAGAAGCTGTCCGTTTGCATAAATTCCTTCTGCTTTTTAATGTCGTCCAATGTTACTATTGAACCAAATTGGTTATCACGTTTTAAACGTTCAGTGCACGCAGGTCCCGTTTCCCTTTTACGAAGTACTTTCCTTTCCTTTTTCGCGATTTCATCGTTGAGTTGGTCCTTTTTGGATTTCTTTAACTTGCCCAAATTGTCTTTTACGTCGGTTTTGGGCGACTTAAGTGGAAACTTAACTGGAGCGTTGTATCTTCCGTTTTTTGTGGATTTGTTGGATTTAATCGACTCCAACGAAGTGGTAGAACGAGATGTCCGGGATTTTTCAGATAAGTTCGACAGAACCGGTGATAACGACTCGTGTCTTTGATCTAAAGGTGTGCGTTTTAAAATATCTCGGCCTTTCTCAGAGATGCCAACTTTAATCGGTAAGGCTTGAATGTTGGACGTAGATTTTTCCCCGTTTCTGACAGAAGAAAGAAGAGTCTTCGTTTGTTTGTAGGTTACTCCCGAGGGCGTTTGGTTTAAAATCGCCTTTTTCACTTCAGTGGGCGACACCAAATCCGGCGATTTTATCAAACGTTTATCAATATGTAACTTTGGGCTAAGATCGAGTTTTTTCTTTTCGGTACCGAAAGTTCTATCCAGTGACGTTGGTCGAGGTTTCGTGTTCAATTTAACGTCTTTTCTAGTACAGCTTTTGCAACTTCTTCGAACTGAGTTGGTCGAACTAGAACGGGACAAATTTGCTCTAGAATCAGTTGTAACGTTAGTCTTACTGTATATTCGATTGGCTGACGTTTTAGGATCTTTACTGGTGGTGAGATACGAGGTAACTTTTGATCGCAAATCTGGAGAAGCGCTTACAGTTTTAGTAACCCTCATACGTGACTCGCCTTTCTTCTTAGGCACCGGCGAGAGCTTACAGGTGATCTTATCACGTAGGTACTTCACGTTGGCTTTATTAGCGCTCGATGCCACGAAACACGTTTCGTGGCGTTTTTCAAACGGCGACTTCTCCGACCGGACCTTCATCGTCGATATCAATCGCAGGGTGGAATTATTTCGCGACGATTTTCGCCTGGGTGGCGAGGGTGGTAAGGGCGGAAGTTGTGGAAGGGTTTGGGCGTTAATCGACGAAGGGGCGGATCTCTTATACGTTGCGAAGACGTGTCGTGGATGAGAAGGAACACTGATCGGGAACGCCAGCACGTCGTTCCGCGAGTTTGATTTTTTGTGCACTCGAATCCGAGTTAACGTCGGCGATATCGGAATGTATTCGATATCTGAGAAGTCTGTGGAACGAAAATTATTTCTTTTTATTGTCTATGCTTTAATGTAAGTGGTGAACCCAAGAAATGTGATCAGAAAAGGAAAATGTGTGTGGTTACTGTGAAACGCTAATTTAGACAGAATATTGTACGTGTGGCAGCTTTTTTATAAAGTATAATTTTAAGGTGAGATTATAATAGGATAGACAGAAAATATATTGAAAGAAGTTAACGGGTAAAAAATTGTACATGGGTTTACTATGAAATACCATCAATGGTTGTAAATACATGGTCAACGATTTCAAGGATAATGGTGACATTACAATTGGAACATTGTAATAATAAGGCTCTTCGAGATATCTATGCACCAGGGCCTGATTTGTTGGTTGTATATCAAACTGTCATCATACAATACAAAGGAAACAATACCTGTCTGTAACTTCATATAATATTGTATAGTTAAAGTTAATAGAAAACTGAGCAGATAATCAGCATTAGAAGTGGATGGAAACCAACGTCTTTATCTTTACACACAATCAACTCAACGGAAACATGACACTGATAAATAATAATTGTAATCATGAATGATTTATTGCAGATAAGTTCACATAAGACAGGGACAATAAAATTGAGGTCATAATATGTAACTACAATTGAGTGATAATAATTAGATGTTTTGGACAAAAATAAATATATGAACATGAACTTAGTGGATATTAATATTGTCATCTAAAAAAAAATATGGAAATAATGAGGATAAAATGTGGGGGCATTAGAGCGGGCATTTTAAAAGCTTCTTTTCTTGCCAAAGTGTGTAAAACGTTGACATCCTCAGTTAGAGGCTTAGAAATAAAAAGTGAGTTACTGAGGCGAACGCTGCCACAATTTATAAAAGTATTTTTGAAGTGAAAAACTCTTCTGAGCTACTCACCATCAATATACTTCGAAATCTAAAAGTGGCGGTTTTAACAGACTTGCCAGTTCAATTTACAGCAATTGCATATTAAAGCCAAAGAGTGCACCGTTTCATCTAGAATAGTTCAATTACTTATATCGGTTAGTTGCGAACTTCATGCACCACAAACCTTTAAATTACAGCCAGAGATCACTGCTCTCGTGTTAAACTTTATACTTACTTGAGTGTCGTGCAGTTTAATTATAAAAAGAGTTAGTTGTTAGATCCTTCACCTGAGACTACGCGAAGATAAAAAGTCACCGATACCGTAGAAGTGAACTATTACGCCTATCGATAAACTCACCTTTCGGACGTTCTGGCGCCGGCTTTCGCAATCCGTGCAGTGGAACGTCGCCCCCTCTTTGTATGTTCTTGTAGACCTCGCGTTGTTCGGACGGGCTCAATTGATTGGCCGTGTCGTCTCGTCTTCGAAAAACTAGCGTCGAATCACTTTCGTATCCGGATTCCTTCAGAGCCCTGAAAAGATAATAATTTTCTATTATAATTGTTATTAATAATTAGTTTTTATAGTTTACATTCTTACGAATTCTAGAATTCAGAAACCCTGAATGATTTCAGATTTATATTATAACTGTTTAGCCACATATACATATATGTAATAAGTACAAAGCAATTCTGGCGCCGAACGTGGGCAACATATCCTACTCGGTAGAATTTTGGTTTCAAAAAATGACTATAAATGAACGAAAAATAGTATGTAATGCTGGCAACTCTGACATTACTCGACTAGCAGTCAGAGGAGGAAACAGGGGTGTGGATTATGAAAGGAAGCCAGCAAAATGAGAGCTGGAGGGTAGTTCAGTATTTAAATTGGAACTTACAAAGGGTAAATAAAAGATGAGAAGGAGACAATGCTCGTCGATTAGATACCAGCGATACCAGCTTCATAACTGTCATAGGACCAAATGCATAATATGATTGACAAACTTGTGTAGGGTGAGTCGAAGGGTCCCAAATTATATTCATACAATGGAAGGGAGGTTGATTATAAAGATCACATGCCTAGTCTTGATCACTAGACCAGAGTTAATTTTTATTGTGATAAATTGTAACGTAAGCAACGTATGACATGGAAATGATGTCTTGATTTGTAAACGACGAGATTATGAAAATGGAAAAGAAAATCAATACTTACTGGCTCATATGCCCTTTATGATGGACAGGTTTCTGTTGCTCCAGATGCTAGAACAGAAACATACGTAGTTTTCAAATTTAACTTAATTTGTTGACACACCCATGCGTAAACAGGTTAGATCGTGCAGCATGCCTACGAGCATCTCCTATTTGTTTGTTAAATATAGACGCATAACGTGTGGAAAATGTGCAATGTTAAAATAGCCGATGTAACCGTTATTAAGCTACACAATGTTTCGTTCGCGTCCCGTATCGATGCTTGTCAGAAACAGAAACAAATGGTGGTATTAACATTAAATGGTAAAGTCATGCGTCTTACACTTCTAGTGATGGCTCTAGAGAGCATGTAGTTGTAGCTGGGAAGGGCCGAATGATCGTCCAACCACTATACCACACCGAACAAAGCACTGTTAGTCACACCACCCACACCAACAGGAATTTTATCAACTAGTTGCGATCAATCGAAAACGTTAAATTGATCACCGATCAACGAAATTTATTTTAGATGTAAAAAAAGTTTGTAAGATGTTCCATCGTGTAACAAAGCATTATTTAAATCCGATGGAATACCTTATCAATGGAAAAATTCTCCCATTTAAATGAATAAAATCCACAACCATAATACTGAAAACATATCCTACCCCGTCGAATATATCCATGACTTCGTCCCACCACTAAAAGAGAAAAATGTTCTATGTAATACGAACACAGGAAGCTCACTACTACTAAATTATTTTTACGAACAAAGCGTGATTTTTTAACATTATTCAACGTGAAACTAAAGCAATTATGTAACGTTATGTACAGACGTTTGATTTACAGTAAACTAGGGGATTATTTCTAGTTTGAATACGTGGACGATTTAATGTTTCCTTACTTCTTTGGCTTCCTTCTCCGAAATGGACGAATGCCCCGGTACGTAATGTTCTATCCTGCCCGGTTGATTTTTGTAGACATCTTTTCCGTGTTTAATCACTTCAGCAGCGGGCGCAAAACTAAAAGTAAAAACATATATTTAAGTCGAATGAAGACTGCAGGAAATATTACTAAGTTCCAATTTTTGCACTTTGTAATAGATATAAATATGGGCTATGTAAAATAAAAGAGGTAAAAAGTGAGCTAGAAAAATGTTTGAAATAGCTGGCGATTAAGTCAATATTAGACATAAATACTTTCCGCTACATTTGAACAACCAGCATTGGGAATTTACAAAAAATATTTATACATTATGTAACGAAAAAATGCAAAATTATAGTTGAGACGAAGCCACATTGTGTTCTTAAGGTAGAAGTGTTGTGTGTGCTGCGTTGAAATGGATAAATTGGAATATTGTGCCGTTATAAAACTGTTCGGTTTGGACGGTTTATAACCAACGGAAAACAACGCAATTAGAAGTGAATATATAGTTGGGAAAAATGAAAATCGAAGAAGTAGATTAGTTTGTATATCTGGGGGCAAGAACGATGTGAGATCGATGTGATGCGGAAGCGATGAAGCACCTAATAAGAGCAAAACAGTTGTCCCGAAGTACAAAATTAAGAATTTACAAAATAACACTGAGACCTACAGCAACGTATGGATGCAAGACATTGGTATTAAATAAGAAAACACAGGAAACAGTAAGGAGATGGGAAAGGAAGATAATTACAAGGATATTGGGAGGAAAGAATATAGAAAACTGATATCTAAGAAGGTGGAATGAAGAGATATATGAGATCTTCAGTGGGCCAACGACCGAGGCAGTGATAAAATCAAGAAGAATGAAGTGGCTAGATCACATGAAAAGAATTACAGAGGAGAGGATACTAAAGAAAATAGCATGGAGAGTACCAGCGTACAAGAAGGGAAGATGAAGACTTAGGAAAAGGTGGTAGAAGGCTGACCTACAGGAAAAGGATATAAAGAACCGGGAATCCAAATCAAGAAATAGGAAGATATGGAAACAAATAACAAAGCTATGGGCTTGAAACGCCTGCTAAAAGCTATATACATATATATATATATATATTGTTGTCAGTTCTTCTAGATCGCTTAGACCGAGAAGACCAACCTGAAGATGGCAATTGTGACATTGCCGAAACGTCGGAACAACCCTTACAGGGATAATTCTACAACGCGGTTCATTACCCGAGAAAAAAGCAGAACATATATATATATATATATATATACATACATAGAAAATAAATGGATTTTGAGCCTAAGAACACAGCCTTTTACTGCCAATCCATGAACTTTCCACTTTACCCTCGTATATGTTTTATTTTAAGTTATTTTTGTCTTACTTATAAATAGCAAAATCAATTATTCGTTACGACGCCTACGTCAGGATATGTAATTATACTTCAAACAGTATTTCGTTTTGCTTCGTTTCATTTGCATTTGTTGGATTTTCATTAGTTTTACATTTTTGACTGTTTTATTTTGATGTTGGAACTACGCTGGGTATCTAACGCACTCATTTGAAACAGAATGAATTTATTTTAATTTTATAATTTATGACAATTTATATCCATCACTGTTTGCAATTGGAAGCACATTTTATGTGAAGTAATTGGATTTAATGGATTTCACAGGTTCCAGCATTTTAAATCGTCGTAATACGGTGGTATGTTGTTGAGATATCTTGCAACTGATAGTAAGTAACGAGATATGCAAATAGTATTACTAACTACTTGGATTTTATTTGCTATGGATTTTACATCCACCTTAAACAAATATTTTACAGTTATTTTTAAGTCGCAATTGAATAAGTCAAGATCTCATATTTTACGATGATCTGAAAATTCAGATTACTTACTTATTTGTCGAGCTCCTCGGCATCGTGTACGTAGTGTATTTCTCGCCGGTGGGCTGCACTCGTCGCCTGTCTAGAGTTGCGAATTTGCTGTCATAGACCGTGGCGTCGCTGTCGTACGCACCGGGTTCCGGTTCGGACAAATATCCGGACATGTAAGGATATCGACCTTTAAAAATATCCAATGCACTAACGAAAAACAAGCCATTCAACGAAGCGGATATGTCAAAACGCACACACGCCACTCACTATCACGCCTACATAAAACTGATAAAGCTGCAACCAATAAATATGAAGAGCTAAGACGTTGACATTCTTATCGACAGATGTTATGGTTCAATTGACCAAACGAAGAAAAAAACGGACTACAATGAATGAGGAATGAATGTTTGCATCGCGATTGTTCTATTTGATGTTGATTTATCAAACTGCGTCATGAAAGACACGCACTGTTTTATAATATTAACGTATCAAAGTGAATAGAACATTTAAATTATTGTTGTTGCATTTATAGTCCACATTAATGATAAGTCATAAACACTAGTAAACTTATTTTAAATTGAATTATTTTGTCAGTAGATTCAACATAAATTATCCCGCAGTACAATTTGAAACCAAATACAATTAATTCTTCGATTAAATTTCTTATCTTTAACATGCATAGTGCACACATTACATGCGTTGATTTTTTTTATCGACAGACGTTATGTTTTATTTCAATTATGTTTTTATTATTACGACCTTTCACATCATTTTACACTCCAATGAATTGAATTTTCATTTACGCTCGGTTCGACATTGTTTAAAATTTAATGCAAGTAACTGACGAGTTTTACGTGGTTAAACTAACACTGATTGTTTTAGTGCGTGCGTGTTTCATACGTCCAAGTCTAAGTAGGTAAATGTTAATATTTATCAATCAGTATCGCGCTATTAATATTCTACGCATGACGTAAATCGTGCTTAAAAAAGATTACGTGTCATTTTAACGCATTAATTGCAATCGATATGAAGCGATAATGCAGAATGGTTCTTGTACGTAAGATGATTCGTCGAAATAAGTACACAATATCGCGACTTCAATCGACGAGATAATTAAATTGATATTCGTTAAAACATCGTTTTGAATTTGGCCAACAGGACGAGGCTGTCTGCACAATACAGCGATCATATTTTTCTAGTTTCACTTTCCCATCCTGCGTTATCTTGACTACTAGCCAAGCTGCTTGTATCTACAATGTCAACATTGCAAAATAAGATTGTTTGCACCACCAGTATTGTAGAAAGTTGGCCGTGTGCATTTTCATGGATGAACCCACGTACAAGTCAACCAATCATTACTGGGAACATGGGAAGAAGTGCGTAGGAAGTATGTAACGACAGTTATTATTTGTTGGCAATATTATAATTGCTGTGTGCTTCCCTTGATCTTACTTGACATACTTTGCTTCAGTAACTGAAGTATATTGTGTACTTATTTCAAATATGAACGAACAGAAATTAGTGATAGCAAATGATAAAAAGCTCTCAACCGACACCAATTATCTGAAATTTAAAATACCTCTACGTTGCTTGTATCGGACCGTAACAAAATCGTCTGTAAAAATGAACACCATTTATTGCAATTACACGTTTCGTCCTTAAATACCAAGTCACTTATTTATTAAAAAAAATCAAAAGTATAATCGAAAACTTACCGTCGTAGCGTGGTTTCTGCTTGTGGATCGTGTCGTACATTTTCTTATACCATTTCGCTTGATTGTGATCGCGCACTTCCTGATAATGAAGAGAATGAAATTCACCGTCCATGAAGTAACCGAATTACTTACAGATCTTAACGTAACCGGCATTCCGTCCTTCGTGGTCGGTCCAACGCCTTCGAATTTTCGTTGACCGAGGTCTGCCATTTTTCTAGGCCTGTCGCCGGAGTCGTTGACGTACTCGTTCTTCAATTGGTAGACTGAAATGCACAATTATTAAAATTTGATTTGTTTGGATAGATTCGCATACTTATTTCGCCGGGAGCTAAATGAGGAGGCGATGCGTTTCCTTTTAGGTGCTGTTGGTGGTCTTCTATGTAAGAAGCGCCTTTAGGCAACTGTCCTTCTGAAATTACAAAAAATATTCAATTTTCTTTCATAGACGTGGGTAAATTTATACCTCTAGCTTTTTGGAGGAGAGTGATCGTGGGATTTTGCGCTTTGGGGAGTCGCGAAGTCGAAAATTCGGTGAAGCCAGATGCCGGGGCTGAGTAACTATTTGGTATGCGTTTTTCTAACGATGATGACAGTGCTATGCCTATATCGCTACTGGTGCTGGGACTCTTCCACGGAGGCTCTGAAGAATTATGTTCAGATGGACCCTATGATAGAGGAAAGGCTCAATTAATAACGTAAACGAAAACCGGTTACAATAAAATGACACATTTAAGTAGGCGGAAACGTTCAAGGAATGCATAGTTAAAATATAATAACACTTACATCAATTTGTTGTATATTTTTTCTGCCTAAAACCGGAGATTCAAAGTTTACTGGTCTAAATTCCTTCCGCTCAAGGAGCGGACTCGAGCCGGCACTTTTCGGCGTCCAGATTGGTTGTATAGATTCATTATTGTTGGCTTCTTCCTGTGACGATTGCCTTTGGTAATCTTCGGGCGTGTGCGCCGCCGATTGCCCGGGTGACCACACACCTACAATAATACTTCGGTTTATTTTCAAATATTGCTACGATTGTTGGTGAAGTCATGGGTTAATAAAATCACGTTGCACACCCACTCGCATACGCATGTCAACTTCAAGCTTAAATGTAGAAGCTTTACGAGCTTACGATCTATTTATATCTATAAATGTAATGAAAGCACGATAATGGAATAGAGTAGAATCTACGTCGCCTAGCTTCTATGTTTATTAAAAAATCAATTCGTGCTTTAATGTAAATAAATAAATAAAAATACCGGGAACCGCACATGTGTTTAATCAAATGGTCCCGTCGTCGAATTTCGCAAACAAATTAAGTTTTCGTCGGACGACGAGGCTTCCTAATGACCCAAAAAGAATTATTTTTATCTAATTTCTAGGGTTTCTTCGTGATCTTGCGACATTTCCGTCTGTCGCACCTGCCAAAACTTAGTTTGCCTTCGGGTGTAAATATAGATCCAATATTCGTGGCGCTGTAGGTAACGTTTGAGTGCGATTTGTTATTAAAAGGTTCATTTTATATTATAGATGGCTTTATTTTTTAACGTTAATATTGTTATAATTATACCAACAGTCGGTCAATTTTTTTCAATTATCAATAATTCCATTAATGTCTCGAAAGAATATTTAAACCTTTTTGTTATAATGGTTTTTTGTGGGGTAAGCTAGAACGAGATCACTGTTAAAAATAAATAAAGGAATATTAGAAATGTAATAACAAATAAAATACGTTGCGATATAACTACTACGTACTCGCACCATTTATCAGGTCGATTCAACCTTTTAAAATTAATCACATTCCTTAACCTCTGTTTCCTTAGCCAGAGAAACTTTTGGGTTCATCTTACGACCATAAAAGTACGAACGTCTCAAACTTTTCGTTGTTATTCACAGAAAACTACCTCGGGGATGCATCCATATACAATTTTCGCCTCCGCAGCCGCGTTTAGTATGTCGTACAACAACGTTTTCGAAAACCTTCACGTTCTAGTGTTTCAGAATATGGTGAAATTTTCGGTGTTTTCGAATCGAAATTAAATTCCCAGCAAATAAATAAATGACGAATTTTAGCACCTTGTATTATTTGCTTGGAAACGAAATTCCAACGTTCCCAAATTCAGTCCCCGATAATTTTCTTCGGTACTTCAAAAAGTTGGCGCTGGTTAATTAGGTAACAAAAAATTACGTGGAAGTGTTAAATCTTGAAATAGTCTAACAAGACATGCATGTGCTTGTAATCTCTTCATACGTATTTATTTTGTTGTTTATGTGGTTCGTCAAACCAAATTACAGAACGACACTTGCGTCAACGCTTAACGCCCCAGAATTTGGATTCAAAGGATTTATAATTTTATGAATTAGAAGTAAAATAGTATTCATACTACTATGTACGTAAAATGCATTTAAAATTGAAATGGAGTAAACAATAAAAGTTTATGTACAGTCTATCTTGAGTGTATGCTCCAAATCATGTCAGTTTATAATATTATCTAAAATGTCATGGTGCAATTCCAGCAAAGTATGACGAAAAACTAATGAATGATAATGGCATGAAACATGTATTTCATTCTATCCTAAATACACATGGATCGATAATACTAGTGATTTAAATGGATATGCATGTGGGGATCATTGACATAATAATGAAAATTTGAACCTGTGGTTCATACACATTATCATCTTATTCTTGAAATGCAAACACGATATTTGCGATGAATTCTAATGGAAATGTCGACAATGAACCTAAAGGAATATCAGAAAGAATGCACACCACAGTAAAAAATAAGAGAATGAAACAGTTTAAGAAATTAAAAAACTATTGGTGAAAACATTTTCAGCGAATATATTAAGGTGATGTTTCTCACTCTATGGGCTCATCAGACCACCACACACCAAATTTTATTTAAACGAAGCGTTCTTTATTGCCGACAGCTGGGGAGTAAATGTCAGTCTTTATAGTACTATACTTTGTTTTTAAACTAGGAGGAGTAAATGGAAAAGCCATATTTACACTGAAACTGAAACTGACGCGAAACTTGTATTGGGTACAGTATATATACTTAAAAATATCACGATGTTATGAACTGATTTATTTGCTTTTGGAATTACGAAAAAAGAAATTACGAGCACAAAACTGTTAACTGGAATGCAACCACTTAGCATTATGTAAAACAGACTCGGTTTTGGCCAATTACAGGTGTAGGTTTTAGCGCGGCAAATTTAAATCACTCCTCCTAGTTTAAAAACAGACTATAGCTTGGACAATGAACGTTATGTAATAAAAGGCTTACTATGAATCATTCAAAATATACGACATATAGACTGGTAAAGAAAAGTTCACTAATTGGCTTGGACAATGAACGTTATGTAATAAAAGGCTTACTATGAAACATTCAAAATATAAGACATATAGACTGGTGAAAAAAGTCTACTAATGTGAAGAATAATTACTGGCAGGGAAATATCTTATATATAACATTCGGAAATGAAAAATGCTTTCACTAAAAGAATTACAAAATAAACAGAATAGAAACAAAAACAGGAGCAGAAAATATTGAAGTCAATGAAAATTATGAAAAAAACACGTTTTTGTTTTAAGGAATAACTTAGGCTTAAATTTTTCTAGATTGCAGCAAATCAAACGTGTGTCTGTGCGCGCTCTACCGCCCAAACAATGAAAGCTACGAAGCTTTAAACATACGATTTGTATATAGCAAGGAGGAGAACGTCCTATTTTGAAAGTAATATCTCAACCGAAAGTGATGGTTTACTCTTATCACCTTTTATGTGTGTGATATAGCTATCGAAAAAAATATTCTTATGACAGTAGATAGTGAAATTTTAAACAACTTTCATTTGAAAAGTTTTTTTGAAAAATGTACTATATCTAAGTGTAAGAAAGTTCAGTGCGGACCACTGCAGATTTTTATTATATTTACGTTGACTTTTGGCACAGTCTACTGATATGTACATAATTATCATTGTCTGCTACATTTTTTTATTAAACCCACTTGAAGTAACTAATTTTTCACAGATCACACTTATGACACTTGAGAAACTTTGAACGTTTGATATGAAATTCGTGTTTCTTTTTTGAAAAAATAATAAGCGAATTTTGTCTCTATTTCACCAAAGTTTGAACACTGATCGTAAATCTGGCAGAAACAAAATTAGACAAATATAAATATTTAATGCTGGGAATTTTGGTAAGTAATTATTTTAAATAATCTAATTTTAGCCGATCGCGTAAATATTTGCGCGTTTTAGTGAAAACAATTTTTAATATACATCGTTCAAATTTTGTCACACTCTATGAATCCTTGTCGAAAATGTAACGTCGACAAAAAACTTAATTTAATGTTTCATTTGTTGAAATCAAATGTCACTTACTTATTTTACTTAGGGAATTATTATTTGTATGTGCAGAGTTTTGTACAATAACATAATGGGCACTGGTATCGATTATAAAATTGTAGAATATATTTAAACTACAATGGCAACCAACATACAGACGCATGTTTATAATATTTCACGCACCTATATTTTTGCATGTTTTATGAAATATGAATGTGTACAGTAGAGTCCAATTTACATAATAACAAATAATTTAACAAAAATGACGTATCATAATTATTAATATAATAATTTAATCAAGTGAGTCTACAGTTATGGATAATAAGTAAGGCATACGTATGAAACTCTTAAATTGCGTATCTGTTTATTACAACACTTTGAAGAAAACTTATTTTATTTATTTATGTATATTTATAGCAACTTTATAACCCTGTTGCAATCTTACGTTGGTAATATTTTGGCCGTGGTGTTGTTTATTATGTACACCATCTAAACGTTAATTATTGACGGCAGCTGCGCTCTTGGGCACTCGCAATGTCTTATTAACCCAGATCTATATTGCGATTGATAACAAGGGCGGAGCTGGTCCTAGATCTGGACGAATTGGCCTAAACTTATGTTTATGTTGCAGGCAATCGATTTATTCTGTTTCCAATCCACTGCTCTACCTGGTGGTAAGTACATTTCTACACAATCTTATTGTGTTTCTACAATTTTTTGAATACTGTTTATATAATGTATCAAAATATTTTGTGCCTGATCGAAGAAACCAGCTTTATCTTGTTCGTTAAAAAGCAGAAAAAGAACATGTGATTTAATGTCTTGGTCAACAACATCTTCGTATCTTTGCTTTACATCTTTAAAATGTGCAGTTACAACGGTAACATTTTTATAATTGGAATTGATACCTGGTGAGATTATTTCAGTTGTTGGTAGTGTCATACGTCAAATTTCTTTGTTGCTTTTGGATGTCTATTTTGTTGTTTTTGTGTTCCTCGTTATATTATTATTTGTTTAGCATATTACAATGAAAATAGCTCTCGTCAGAAGTCGATCGTATTGATATTTTCAGAGAGGAGTTATATTTTCAATTTATATAATACAATTATACTTAATATTCCCGAATTATTAAGTCTTTAACATTTAACAGTTGATCAAGGCACAAAAGGCCATTAAAATACTTAAGGGGGACGCATTAGCAGTGGGCAAAGTCTAATGGCCTATAATGTATATATACAGCGGAACCAGGATCATTCTAAATCGGCTGATATCTAGCTAACCTCCGAGAAGCGAGGGATTGGTGAAGGAACTGTAAGGAATCATAAAAGAAATGGAGTCTACAGGAATTGTACGTTCCTATAGACCTTTTTCGTGGTCCAGAAGGAATTTATTTTATATTTTATAACTACGGTAAACGAAGACATGGGCGTACCGAGTGAAGCACCGATTTTAATTTAAATATTTTGTGAGAGAATACGTTGCCGTGAAATCAACAAAACAAGTATGAAAAATTTGGTAAAGAGATTGATATTGATATTGAAATTGAGGTGCGTAGCACACCCGGTGCCGTAAATATTATGAATATTATGTAGCTGACACTACATTCATAGTTACGCTAATCGAACAAATTAGAAACGAAATGAAACGAAACCAAGTCAATTAATATAAAGCAATTTCAAAACTGATGGAAGCGAGTCGAGGTATTTATTACATTTTTATTGGGTTGGTTTGGGTTGGTTCGAAAAAAGCTAACTAACTAACTAACTAAAACCACAAAACCCAATCAAACTTTAATCTCGAATGGCTTCAAAATATCGAATTTGGGTTCAGTTTGGGTTTTGGTTTATTTAAAGTTCAAGTTAAGAAAGAGATCAAAGTGTGCATAACATTATAATTGGAATGGCTCAATTTACGTCGGGTACAAACTTGGCCTTTGGGTTTACTGGGATTATTCAGATTTAAATTGAGTTGTGTGCTATTCGAAACATTAAACAACTTGAAAACAAAAATCCAATCTTGACTGTATTAAATACATTCGTACCTTTGCTCGATTTGCATTCGATTCGATCACATTAGGGTTTACGTTGGAATTCAAATGATAAACCCAAACAAATGTTGGGTTTGATCAATTTGAAATAATCTGAGTAATTTTTTAATTACGTTCTAAATTACCTGCGCATGATATCCTTCAAATATTATAATGAACCACATGTTTATATGGCTAATGGCCATTATGAAGAATACCACATCTTCTGCATCTTCATTTTTGAAAGTTGCAAGAAGCGATAACTCATTACATTTACTTGTAGAAACTTCATCGAACAGAGAGATGGACGTTTAGTTTCAAATACATACCTGGATCCATTTTCTATTACAAAGTAAATTCGGATAAATAATCAATTCAATCATTTTTGTAGTGGAATAACCCCTTCACCTGTACCACCCAATATTTCTGTGTCGTGTTCAATATAAAAGTCAAATGCAAACTTAAAATGCATAGCATTTTTAGCGGCACGCACTGAAGCTAAACACAAATACCAAGCACTGACTTATAACGTTCAGTACTACACTGGAATATTAAGTACAACATGACATATTTATTATACGATGCAACAAGTACATACAAATATAAAATGGCGAGTACAGGAAAAACGTGATAATCTAATTGGGCACAATTGCAACAGATTATATGATTTGATCCACCGTTGGCTAGCGCAGTGGAGACCATATTACGAACGAATTGGCGTAAGCACCCAACTCGATTTTGATTCAAGAAAAATTTATTTTGGTAGGCTGAACAACACAAACGAATCAAATAAAACAATAGTTAAAATCTTGTAAATCGTATCAAAATCAAAGATATTCTTAATCTTATGAGTGATAAAAATTGTATTCAAATTCAAATAAACGAGGGAAAATAAATAACGTACAAATAAATAAAGTACAACAAAACTTCATATTATTCCATTGGTGGTTTAAAGTACACCACAGTTGATTTGAATTAAGGAAGAAATTCAGTGATACATAATATTGGTTGACAGAACCACTTGTTCATCCCCCATAAGTGATTTTTGTGTAGAATAATATTATAATTTTTACTCTGGAGAAAATGTGTATCTAAATTCACTGAGAAGAATGTACCTTTTATGCTAAATAAAATAAAATACGTACTGTATAAAAGCTGTTAGATATTCAAATTGAAATACTGAACAAAATCCAATTAAATACTGCAATTCGTAGCCTTTTAAAATAGTTCGTTGTGTAAGGTCAACTTTTAGCGTGTGGCGATTTTTAAGTGAATATTCGTTGTTGCATTTTATCAGATCTTTAATTGCACTTTGCCCCAGTTTGGATCCAACCTTCTCACCTCCACTCGACGAATTTCAAAATTTTAAAGCGTAATTTATTTACGTTGCGTTATGTATCTAATAATTGCAATTCGTATTCAATAAATATTATTTGTTAAGGTTAGGCATAACGTGCCTCGAATACAATGTAACCAGGTCGAAAATTTTAGTGTTATGTTCTCAATGGCACACTTAAATTTTTTTTAATGTCGCAAAACACCTGAATGACCTAATTGATTTACGATTATACTAATCAATTAAACGGATATTGACAACAGCGATAATCTATAGATCTAGATAACTAAATCCAAAACAATGGCTTTGAGTGCAACGACGGAAATGTTTTCACCTGGTTTGGATGCAGTGGCTTTGAATGTCGGCGAGGGTGCGATCATGTCGAAATCCCAGCTGATGCACCAGTAAACTTAACCTCGCATGGCGTAAGCGCGCGGCCACGTACGCACGCACCGAAGTACACCGGAACGACTGCCGCTGCAACCACCGGCGTGCGCCGCGACGCCAATACCGATTTAGACCTATCGTCGCTGACTGACCGACTAAATTTGACAAAGTGACTAACTCCGACGTTTCCTCAATGAACTCGATTAGCACGTTTTAATTTATTTTTCCTCGTGCGAACTTGGCGTGTATTTTTCATCTTGAATTACTTAGGTCCGAATCAGCGGCGGAACCATTTGGGCTCCGATCACAAAATTACTCAATCATTAAAAGGGCCCAATGAAAAACATTTTGCACACGGGCGCCGCGAACTCTATTTGCGCTATTGATCCAGCGCTGTTTGCTAACATTATCGTTATTGCAAATGTCAGTGGGATGATGGACCGAAAATATCACTTTAAATTCCAATTAGATGGATCGTGCATAACTTTAAATTACGTTGTTACGGTGCAAGTTCAAATGTTTGCGAGCCCCTTTTAACTTAATGCATGCAATTTCCGGCCTCACGTAACATTTCACTTCCTGAGTGGCTACTACGTGTTGAAAAACCATTCATTATGAAGAATACGTTTATATTGTCGCTAAATAAATTTGATAAATCTGGAAATTTTGCGCGCGAATAATCAAGTTTTAACGATAATTGACCATAATAATATGCACAATCTAGTTCTAGTAACATTCATCACTGAATAGGGGAGGTGGGCCAGAGAAACCATTTCATAAGTTTAATTTTTACATTCTTTTTTTCTTCATATTACAAATAAATATTTTAGATGAAGCATAACAAATAATATTTTTTTATAGCAGATGTTAAACTATTATTTTATCAACTATTTTGAGTAGATAAAGTAGCACTTTAACAGCAAGGGTAGATAAAATGATTGAAATGAATTAAATTTATAACAAGAGACATTTTTATTTTCCCTTAAACTTGAAGTACTTCTATAGAAGACGATAAAATCTCATTATCTTCTCGAGCGTGAAAATATTGTTTGTTTTGTTCACATGTCAAAGCAATTTCATGTAGAGCATCATTTTGTGTATTATTTCCTTCTTCCTTGATGACATTAATGTTGGCCTAGAAATATTTTACTCGAAGTACAACAAATTTTGTTAGTTGCGTGAGTAATAAGTGATTATTGATTAGATAAAAAATTACTGATGTACAAATTTATTTTGACTCAAATATCGAAGAACTAAAGCGATTTGCCGTGAAGAAGCTTCTATTATTATTTGAGAACGACAAGGGGAACATGTTTTAAAACATACAAGGAACTAATCACAGGAAGGGTGCATTTTGTTCTTAAAACTGAATACGATATGGAGATAAGAAAAAAATTGTCAGGGAAATTAGTAAAGATTAATCAAATATGTATTAGTATAGAGAAGTACTTCATGATAGTATCCTTTATGATACTGACAATTGGGCTATAATAGACGTTATGATGGGCCGTGCTGATGTGATCGAATTTATGGGATGTCTACAAAAATATACATAGTATGATGGGTGCATAAAGTTGGAAGATGAACTGAATCGACGTCATGGAACCACATTCTGTAGTTACGATATGTTGTGGTGATAAGAATTGTGGAACTGCGTTAACTTAAAGCATGCGTGTCATATCTTTGAAATATCTGTTAATAAAAGTAATAGTTTTGACTTCTATTCGTGTTTATTTACATTTTCTCAAAGTTAGATTACAAGAAGACCCAGTCCATATGTTTTCCTTTTACAAGCAACTTGAAGAGGACTATTCGAAATCGCTATTATTAAGTAAAATAACTAAGATGGGAAAATAAATTAATGGTTTGAGGGATGTATGTTGTACGGTCAAGAGGCAATCAAAGAATGTATGGGGCATGGGATGAAATGAAGAAATGACATAAAACATTAGAAATTTAAATTGGATTTGATATTTTCTATGCATGTAGAGGAGGGTATGGATTTGCATAAGGGTAAGTTCCTTAATGTCGATCTGGGACTGTCGTGCTCTCTCAACTACGGAGATCGAACAAGATTAGCCTCGTGTGGATTCTAGGACCCTCTAATAAAGGGAAACGAAGCAGCCAATTCCTTTGAAAGGAGTTAGGATAACCTGGAAGTTATTGGCCCAGAAGCTCCAATAAGATCTGGATTCCATACAGATGCTAGAATATTGACAAGACTGGAACATTCCAAGACAGAAGGGCCCATCTTCTACACGTACCAAGGCACTATTGTAGTAGGGCAGGAGAGCCCTAACAGCTCTAACACCCCTGGTTACTGGACAAGATTATACGTATAGGTTGGGTTTGGCTGATACTGCAGACTATGCCTTGAATACGATTAGACAGCAGACCGTGTCATATGGGTCTACCCCGCGGGGGACCAAGTCATGTACTCAGTATTTGGTGAGGTATTTGGTGAGGCATATACTTACACTCAACAATGAAATGTTCGAGCATTAAGTACGAGTTTTAATTTGAGTAAAGCGAATGCAGAAATAATAATTTATTGGAAGAAAAGATTGGCCTTATCTCAGTTCGGCACCGATCACACGAATTGCAATGTTGACGAGGCGTTAGACATTAAAGCCGACAAAACTGAATGGAATCGTTTATCAACTGGTCTAAGGCTAGCTTAAACGTTATGTTGATAAACAACGATACAAGTTCGTCTACAATTCATATCGATCTTTCAGTGTGAACGAACTAAACGCATGCAATAATTTTTGTGAGTAGGAACAGTAGGAAAAGAGAGAAACATTATATTGATCCTTATTAAGATAACGCGATATTATTGAAGAAATAAATGTTATCCCATTTTGTTACCTCCACTTCACATTAACTTGGCAATAATATTTTTTAAATAAAAGCAATGGGTAAAGGTGGTCAAGGTTTTCTGCATCTGAAGAATCCATTTCTTCATAAGTAACTAATGATATAATTGTTGGATGTTTTGCAATTATAGGGATATCAATTGGTTCAGGTATAAGAAAGTTGATGAAATACGTTGTATTCGAAACGAAATTAAATAAACAAGAGCACAGATCATGGACATGCATCAAGTCCATGATCAAGTTCACAAATTCACAAATCATTAAAGAATTAATGTAATTGAAGATACACATGCTCCAAAATCACATTGATTCTTTTCTTTACAATTTGAGGGAGCTGTCAGACGAACATGGTGAAAAGTTTCACCAAAAAATGATGAGTATGGAGCGAGGTGCGAGGTATAAAGGCAAGGAATTTGTCGCAATGTTGGCAGAATATTGTTGAAATGTGAGCTGGGAGAATTTTACAGTCGCTGCTTATAAAGATGCATTTAATTTTTATTTAAGTTTTTGTTGTACATTCAATAATTAAGTAATTCTGTACCACCTGATGGCCGGATTTGTATTTATAACTTTTTAAGCCTTGTTTTCCTTATTTCATAGTAAATTTAACATGAAATACATCATTAAGTATTTGAGTATTTCAAATACATCTAATCGCAGAACCTTGACGTGATTGGAAAAACTTGGAAACGATATGAAAATTCGACGCGATATTTTTTCTGTTGTACGGTTTAATTTTCACCTAACCAATGTAACCTTCCAACTTTTCCTATATTCCAGTAGAATTATACTTATGACAGAGTGATGTCTCCTAACATTTGTTTTAAATATTATTATCATTGATATTTCTGCTATTTCTTCCTTTTAAAAAACAAACGATTGTGCCTTGACAAATAACAATTTTAAGATGAATTATAAAAAAATTATTTATATGAAAATAAATAATATTCTTTAATATAAAGCAAAATTAAAAATTACATGCACAAGAATAAAAAAATTGTGCTTAATTTATAATCGACGCAAATTTGAAACCACCCATTAGAAGTGCAAGTTGATATCTGTGTTGAAGTGAAATTGAAGATAATTACAAGAGAATCGCTTAACAATTCATTTTTTAAGCGCAGATATGAAACCAAAATTTTGATAACAAGAACCGTATAATAGCATATATTATTTATTTAAAAAAAATAAGTTTTGAAATTTTGTGTTCAAAGCCAATTACTTTATCTCTAAGCTTTGTTTTATGCAGATAACATGTTTGTGTCGTAAAATAAAGCCACTTTACGCTCCTTTGGAAACCTAATCAGAATCTAAACAGACTGTAACAATTAAATTTGTTGACATACTCGCAGACATTTTGCTTTATTGAAGAAAAACACAAGCATTTGCTAAGAATTTATTTGCTTACATGATGTAATTATTAAATAAAAACAGTACAATAATTATATTTACTTTAATCACATAACGTCATAAGAGAGCATAAACGCACGTGCTACTGCAACTTGCATCTAATTGCGCATAAGTGACTAGAAAAATAAAAGCTGGTGCGAACGAAAAGCCTCGTGAGATAGATGAGGTTGAAATCAATGTTAAAGACCACAAACCTCTGTTAAGCAGAAACCCTCGCGCCAACACGAGCGAAGAATCAATTTCGTGCAGCAGACTGGCATTGTCCTTATGTCGATTTCTGCTAAGCGCTCTATTAATCCTGCGGGCCTCTTTGCATTTCCGCGTGCAACCTACACCCATGCGTGCATGCACGAAGCAATAAATTAAATTAAAATAAAGTAACGGTAAATTGAATCACGGACAAATAACAAGTAAAATTATTTATGTTGTTTTATTTACATGTTGAATATAACGTGTGAGCAACGGAATTGTGATTCAGGGACGGCTTTGGAAGTTTTCGCGTATGTCTTAGATTGATTTTGAGTAATAGAACTACTCGCCGTTACTAACAGGTGTACCAATCCTTTTCCCGGTAACTTAAATTTAAATTAAATCAAACTGCAGGCAAAGCTGTAAAAATGTAGGTTATGTTGGAAATAAAATTTTAAATAATACAATTTAATCATGACAACCAATAGTAATTATCAAATAAGATGAGTTATATGGCCACCACTGACATCTCTACACAATGTAACTCTTCTTTTAACGGAATCAACAACATTATGAAATATCCAAGGGAGTGTTATTAATTTCTTCAATTGCGTTAGTAATTCGTTCTTGTAGATAGCCTAGATCATCAACAGGAGTTTTGAAAATAGTGTTTTTCAAATGTGGCCATAAGAAAATGTCACAGGGGTGATATCATATGACCTCGGAGGCCAAATTGTCTCTGTATTTGAACTAATGATGCGATAACCAAAGAATTACCTCAGACAACTAATGTTTTCAAAAGTCGTGTGTGCACGGGCGCTATCTTGCTGGAAATAACCTTGCTGTACTTCGTCGTCGTGCAACATGTTCACAAATGGTGTTAAAATTTCATTAAAAACTGTTTTGCAATACTTCAAAAAGTGAAATGAGTTTAAATGAACTATTTTATTGGATTAAAGTTACACATTCATGGTATGTCTATCTCCCTCTTCCAGGGCCAACTCTAGAACATAATTCCGTTGCTCTCACGTTAGAACTAAATTACAATATAATGCTAAATAAATAGAGAGAGAGAGAGAGCAAAGCCTATCTGAGTATAATGCCGAAGAGTATTCGCTATCCTCCATTATATAATTTTAAGTGTGTGCGTACAGAAAATCACATAAATGTGACCAATCTGATTAAAATTTCATGTTTAATGTTTTCGAATTGTTACAATACAAGTGCACGTAAAATATCACCATAATGTAAAATTATGTCAGTGGCTGCGTTAAAGGTGACCACGGGGAAGTGGGGACAAGTAAGAGCTTGTGAAATTTGTACATAGTTATTCTTCTAATTGACGAGATGTAAGCATGATAAGTTATGTGGATGATGGTAGGGGACGAGTGGTGCGTTGGGTCTATATATGTAATAGTTGTAATGTTTGATTATGGGCTGGATCAACAGGTAGCCAGCGTTGTTAGTGTGGGGCCTCAAACTATCTGTCACAATTGGGAGTTTAGTGATATATAACCACTCCAAATTGTCATGGATAGTTCGAGGTTCTACAGTAACCACGCTGATTATATATAACCAGCGGATTATACACTGTGTATTACTACGTATCTATGGGCAATGGAGGCTGTCACTTGTCGGTCCTCTTACTAGTCCATAAGAGGGCGCAGTGTTTGGAAAGTACTAGTTTATGAATAATAGCATGTGAATATATCTGAATGATACAGGTGTTCATAGATAATGATTTTCGAAGATATCGGAGGGTACATCTGATTTAGCATCAGATGTGCAGCGTACAAATGACAGAACGTGGCGACATCGTTGTTTGGATTGCCGAACTATAATATAATTTACACTTTACATCAAGAAAAGTAAGCAAATTTAATTTAAAAATCTCAACAAGTTTTAACACACAATTTTTCGACTCTAGAAATTCTAATTCTTAAATTTTTCGTCGTGGACAAGAATAATAATGGACATGCTCAGCAAAAAAAAACGATAATGGTGGGCTGAAATTCAGGAAGACGGGAACTTGAAACAAAACTGTTCGCAGCAACAAAATGTAATAACGGAGACGTGCACATTTTTGATTTTTATAAATAACATAAAATAATAACCTCGACAGGTAAACAAAATGGTTAGTGTTGAATTCTATTAAAATTACCGTTGAATTGTGCATTGTTTAAATGTATGCATTAATACGTAGTTATTAAGTAAACGAAAATGTTTTCGTCAACAAATTATGTACAATAAACGGTGGAAACGTTAATGTTGAATAATTGTTTACATAATCCCAAAATAATATGTTTTTGTTTGTCTGCTATAATTTACGAACACAAACAAATTGAAATTTACTCGAAAATAATTAATTATGTCGTTGGAGAATCAACACGTTTTGTAGCGCTTTGACGGATTAAATTGTTCAGCAAATAATGTGTCTAAAACTATTAAAACTACACAGCAGATTGTATTTTCGAACGTGCATCCTAACCCAATTTAAAGCGGCTAATTATAGAACATTTATGTTTCGCCGAATTACGCTCGCCGAGAATGAAAATTAAGTCGATGACGTCGAGTGTTATGTCACAACAGATAAAATAAGACATCCAAACAAACAGCAAATGTCTTCAATCAAGTTAGAAGTGGATTGAAGGGTATTAGTAGCGCTATTCGAATTCAAATGCGTGGGTTAAGACATTTAGTAAATCGCACAACAACCACTGCAACTCCAAACGTTTCATCCATGACTCACCATCTTCGGGATTTTCTGGTATGGCGTCGGCGGCCTGTCTAGTAATATCGACGAACTCTTTGAGATGCTTCGGCAGTTTCTTGGCGCCGATCAGAGATTCCCCGTCCATCACCAAGACGGGCTCCTTACCGTTGTCCTCCGCATCGGATTTTTCTATGCTCGTGCCTTCCCCGCTGTCTTCGGAGTTTACTCCGAGCTTGCGCTTTCGTTTCTTCACTTTATCCATGAATTCGTCTTCGATGTCGGGCACGTGGGTCACGGCGACCTTTTCGTTAGCGTCGTGCTGGTGATGGCGCGAGCTGATTTTGATGACTTTGTGGTGTTTGCGATCTTCGCGAGCGGCCACCTGTTGCATGTATTCATCGTACATTTGCTTTCTGAAGCACTCGTTGGCAGGACCGATCGGTATTTTGGTAAGTGCATCAGCGTGGTCGTCTCTTTTTAAAAAGTTGCAGGTTAACTTTCGTTTGTCTTCTTCTAATTGTTCGAGTTCTTGTTGAATCTGCTTTTCTTTCTGTATGAGGTATTGCATTTGTTGTACAAAGAATTCTTGCGGTAGCGATTGTCGACGGGTATTTCTAACGTCATTTATTTCCCTAAAATTTATTAGGGAGCCTCTTCGATTCACCGCGGAGGTTACGTTGCGTTCTTCAAATTTATCACATGTGTTTAAATTTGTTTCGCTTTGACTTTTTTCGCGTGCCAACTGCAACCATTCTGAAAGATCGCGGGCGTGCAGTCGCTTATTGGTCTCGGTTGCACTGTAGATCTCTTTTCGTTCCTCGCGCATATTGCGCTTATCGCTGTTTGCATCAAGTGTCGCACTGGATTTCCTGTCAGTTGTGTCCTGGATGATCGCCAACAGTCTGTTAGTCACTTCTTTCGTATTTGCGTTTTGTGAGTCACGGCCGAATTTATCGCCAATGGACGTTTCGGCGTCGGAAATTTCGTTGTAACCGCGTCGTTCCATAAACTTTGTGTGCAAATCGAGCAATGTTTTCGCTTCATCCGGCACCTTTTTCGTCGTTTCTAAGTGGTCCCTTTGGGTAGGTGAAAAGCAGACGACGACATTGGCGTCTTCGTCGGTGGCGATGCCGACCCATCGTTCTCGATCTTTCGGTACTTCAGGCATTGGATCGCTAGGGCGACTATTTTTAACTGTAAGGGTAATAAAATAATAGCGGAGCGGATTTCGGCGCTTTTGTGATAGAAACGTTAAACTTTCGAGGGTTGGTCACATAATAGTCCTAAGTGTGTAGCGAGGAGACGAAAATAAATGCACACGAGCAGCGGCCGTTCAAATTTAGACCTTAGGTACTATTGCTATAACTAATGTTACAATGTTCACCATAAAACCATAAAATGGTAAATAAACATCCAGAACTAATTAAATTTGTGTCTGCACTGATTTTCAATGAGGGATACGACCCTTTTAGTTTAGGTACGTGTAAGCTGGAACAAATAAATAACATTTTCACCCAATAAAAAGTGTCATGTCACGAGTGGAAATGTTGTATCTGCTATGCTTTTTATAATAAAAGGACGAAGTAAGTTAATTATCAACGCAAATTTAAATGACGCAAAGCAGATTTTATATCCGCATTTATGGCTTTACATAAATTAAACAACATCTACGAACATATAGAATATTAGAATAATATGTTGTGTTTTGTTCGATTTCATTACACTTCTTTATGTTATTTGTTTTGTATGTAATAAACAAACCATGAACATTTCACGTTTCTATCACAAAAGTTAGGATTGTTACCGAAAACGATGCCATTACACAGGATGTATCTAAATTGGCGTATAAGCTTCTCGCTGAGTTAATATTGCTCCAAAATTGTGCATTCCATATGAGATGTTAAGTTAATAATTGGTGACAAGAAATAAAGCTGTCAATTAATATTTCCTTCATGAACTTAAACAAATTTAAATAAATATATGCTATCGATTATATCAGTAGCACCACATCTCTACTGCATATTAAACTAAAAACATGTAATGCGAACTCTATTTATGTACGTTTATTTTTTATATTCATTTTCCGTTTCATTTACTCATTGAAAGCTGTTTGAAATGGGACACCTCAACTCTCAAATTGTGTTATTATTTTTTATTAAATAGACGTTTATTTTCTATTTTCTCGTTAGTTTGTCTGTTTTTGTTTTCGCTGTACGTTCTTTTTTCTATCACTTTTTACATGTCACCGACAGGATTCATCAAATTAATTAATTAATTCTATATCGAAAGTATTTCCCCAACCTAGTCTTTTCCAATCGAATCCAAGTCAATCAAATCCAGTCCAAAGCAACTGAACCAATTTTTGTTTCTGTATTTCTCTTCTTTTTTTATTTAACTGGTGGTTTTAATTCGTTGGGGCTTACCTTCTGTTATGAATTTCAGTATTTTCTTATTTTGATTACTTGGTGCGACTTTTTTGGTAGTTTGCTAACTTGATTCCAATGATATTTCAAAATTGTTTTATATTCTTTAGTTTCTTGTGGCATTTCTATTTAATTTTTGTATCGTGTTTTACGAATATTTTAATCCTGTCATTTTTATGACAGTGTTTTATGTTTGGATTTTGCAGTTTCTTGTCGTTTAAAACAATATTTTCCATTACTAATTTTATATTTCGATGGGTTCATACATTGTTTTCGTCAATCTTTTCATTGTTGTTGTTCACCATTTTTTTTGCCTATCAATCATCTTACCGAATACTTCATTAAGTCGTTTCTTTTGTATTTAGGATTTTTTAAGGCGTATTTAATTCATTTATTTCATATTATTGTTCTTGCCCTGTTTTTTATTTTGTTTTAAAATTGTGTTTATTATTTTTATTTAATGTTTCCATTTTAACAAATAATATTTTCGGTTAATATCGATTATTTTTTCTTCGTTGTTGTAACTGATGCGAATTATTTTTATGTTGGACTTTGTTTCCTTCTACTTTTATTTCTTCCTAGTTTTCCTTTCGACATTTTCGCCTAAACATTTTTGTTCGTTACTTATTTTTCTTCGTTTAATTATTATTTTAATTTTGATTAGTTTGTTCATTTTTAAGCATGTTGCAAATTTTTGTTATTTGTTATTGTTATTTCATTGACTTATTGTCGTAGAATTATTTAACAGTTAATTTATAGTAAAATGCAGAGACGACCTTAACTTATGTGATATGCCAGGAGTGCACAAACTCCAGTTTTATATAAACAAGTTTGCATTTATTAGCTAAAGCTAACCGATTAGTTTTGACAGGAATGTAAAATTAATATGACAAACGTTTATGGTAAACATTTTGGGGCACTGAACATGAACAAGTAGATAATTGTCGGTTGGTATTTGTAATTTCATTGTCATATTTGTATATCTTGAATTGAAATAATTACAGCATTCGCCATATTCTTACCCAAAATCAAGAAGCTCACACGCCAATTTATAGCCACCTGTACATCCCAAAAATCCTGAAAGTTTCACGTTTCTATCACAAATATCACTCCTTCATTTCTTACCGAAATCCGTTCCACCTTTACGTGCATCGATTTTTGGCGATTCCTTGGCCACGGAAGCGACTTTGCTCTTATCGCATGTGAAATCTTCGAGACTTTGCGACACTTTCGCGAGTTCTTCCAAAATATCGGCACCGAACGGATGCGCCAAAAGCATTTTCAAGCACAGTTCTTTAAGCGTCAAAGGTTGGGTCAGCCCTTCCACGTCTTCGTCTCTTAAAATAGCCTCAACATCGGCAATCGAGGAAGTCGAAGGACGTATCGTGCAAGAAGTGCCCCGACTGTCGCTGCTTTCGCTGCCCATCGAAGGGGAGCGAGATGAAATCGGACTGACGACGTTCGTACGCAACGTTGGCGCAACAGCGTCGCCGAATTTGTTACGTTGCAAGGTGTTTTGAGCGACAACGTACGTTTGAAATCTTGCGTCGTTGAAGTGAAATTCCTTGAAATTTGGATTAAAGACGACGCCGTTTTTCGGAGATCTGTTCGGCGTGGGGGGTGGCGTGAGTTGCGATGATGGGACGGATTCCATTTCTTTGTAAAATGCACTTAACGTGGATTCCGGTTGGGTCTGATCGTCGCATTCGAGGTCGGCGAATTCAGAGTCGTCGAAGTCGCTGGAAGTTCCGCTGTTTGTGCTTCCATCGTCGTCTAAATAAACCACTTCGGCTCCTGAACTAGTTTCTGCTACGCTTATCGTACATATGTCCTCCGATACGATCGGAGTTTCTATCAGATTCGTTATTGGGCCGTAATAATGGGATTGCATGCGTTGTTGCTTCGTCGTGTGGTGAACTGCCGTTTCATTTTTTTCACTCGTGCACTGCCCGCCCGAATAAGAAAATTGCTTTTGCTCTTTATCGCTTTGATCGCTCCCTTCTTCACTGATTACGTCCAGAAATCTCGGGTTCTGATAAACCGGGAAGAAATATTGCGCCAGTTGTTCGCGTTTTTTCGCCCGACGTGCTCTGATGCTTTCCGCGTCTAGCTTCGTGATTTGCTTGACCGCATCTTCGGGCGACGTCGCCAGATCCAAACCTTCCAGAAAATGCCTTAGATTCGTCTCGTCCTCCGACGAAATGAGCAAATTTTGAGCGCTAGCGCTGTCTAATTTCAACGTCGTCGTGTCCATCGGTCGAACCGTTACCGATTCTGTTACCACCAAATCTTCCGTCACTTCCCAAGCGATGTCGGTGTCGGCTTCGGCGATTACGGCGCTGTATTCGGTATCCCTTTCAGTTTCCGATAATTCTTGTATCTTGATCGGTTCATCGTCGTCCAAACTCCGGCTTTTAATGACGGTTTTTTTACTAGTTACAGTTTTTGGAGATTCTACTCTGTAAGTCGGTTCGTTTTCTTCGTCGTCGCGCACTGACGAGTTTTCGGATTGTTCCATTTTCACAGCACTTGCGGTCGCGTCACTGGATATTCTATCGCGTTTTTTACTTTTCTTCTTGTTCGAATTACGTCGCCTTCTAGACCTTGAGTTTCCGATTACGTCGTTATCTGCCATTGCGCTGCAATCAGTCGCCAAGTCGTCGTCGAACGCAGTGTCAAACTTTTCACCGCCTACTAAGTGAACACGGTGTTATAGGAAGACAGGTGTACCAACACAGGAAGAAGCCACATCGAACGTGTTAGTCGGCCGAGTTACGAAACGGAAAGGAGTCGTCCATTAGTAAGGGTTATGAATTACGACGCGGATCACGCACTTGCACTAACTACGTAATGTATAACGTGCTCCGAACAATGCTTACTAATATCTATACGTACAAACGGTGATAAGGGGATAATTTGCATATCTTAAATTAGAACGTTGATAAGTCGTGTGTACATAAATATTTGCAAGCTACCTTCCGATATAAAGTAAATATTTACGTCAATACGAACCTCTTGTGTCGTTTAACGTGGACGGTGTGCTCGCGCTCGAACTGCAATTCGAAGAAACTGTAGATCTCTCGGAGTAAAATTCGTTTTCTTTTGAGCGGGATTTGGTGTCGCCTGAAATTCGAAAAATATTTGTTGAAAACAACCTTAGAAAATCACCGGAAATCATTTACAGAAACGTCGACATATCGGTTTATTTTTACGCTTGAAGCAAATAAATCTCGCGATGATGTAAGTTTTACGTGTGTATACTTAATGAAGGTCACATTTGTGTCGCTATTTGACCTGCCGATAATTTACGTACGTATGGATGGATGTATTAACGCGATTGCAATATCAGCTTTGATTTAATTTCAAAATATTTACACATTCGATGTTTTCATATTAAATCTTAAACACGACGTAATTGAATAATCCCTTCAATCGACAGCACGTTTCGTCAATGGCTATCGATCAACTTTTCAATTGTTATCTTAATGCATAATATATTTGAGTGGCAACCGTTGTTCCAAAATCCACTTAGTTGCGAAATTATTAAATTAGTCTCATTTACAAGCTATCCTATTTGCATAATTTCAACTTAAGTTTCTCTCTCTACACTTAAAGTAATAAAAAACGTCAGCCTGAACCATTTAAGACATGAATACGCCAACGTAAATTTACGTTGAAAAGTGTGAAAGAGTTTGCCATCTGTGTATATTATAAATATAAATTGTTTCCACAGTATGGCGTTTCAGGGAAGAGAAAGCGAAAAAATGAGTCATACGTTGCAGAACTAAAATTAGATTAATTCACTACTAGCGACAATTAAGCAGTTCTGTAGTATTTATAATAAATAATGGGTATTTGCTACAAATTACATTGTATAAAATTAATTGAGTATGCACGAGGGTGGATCTCTATGCTGCACCCCTGACCCCCTCACAGTTAAACTACAGTGGCATTATATTTTTTATTTTTCCCCCTCTACACTAATGCACTTGGTGGCATCGGTGCTCCAACATCTCAACAACCTCATGGAAAATTTGTTGTCCGACCTCTGCAAACCACCTCTCTACAGCTTGCACCACTTCATCATTACTGGAAACATTTTCCCGCGTAAGTTTTCTTTTAATTTGGGGAACAACCCGTAATCACTGGGGGTGAGATGTGGCGAATATGGTGGGTGCTCCACTAATTCAATCATCAGTCATGGCAATACATGTGGCTGGGAGCATTATCCTGATGGAAGAGCACACCGTTCCTTGACGTCAGTAAGTGGTGCACCACATGATATGATGAGCCAGTATCTTCCACAATGTCTCTGATGCGTACTCGGCGGTCTTGCAGTACGATATCGTGTACTTTTTTAATGTTTTGTCTGTTGTCATCGTTATGGAAGGACCACCATATGGTTTTCTGGAGGTATTTTATTACGGCTCTTTGTACTGCAGGGTCCATTTTTATGAACAATCACGACACACAGTGCAATAATTACCCATACCACAACAACGCTTTGAAATACAAAGTTGATATTTTGTAAATATGGTCTACAAATGTCAGTTAAGTAACTGTCAAAAATATTAATCAAGCAACTACTTAGAAATAGGCCAGGGCCGGAGCATAGGGATCCACTCTTGCATGTCTTTTCTTGTAGGTATTTTTCAGGGTTTAAATCTTTTTCACCATAAAAATTTGCACGAAATTATCAGCATTGATTTACATGAGAAGTGTTCATAATTAAATTTTACTTAAATGTCTTTCTCTCAAAAAGTTCACGTGTCAAGTTCCTAATATTGCTTTTAACAGCTGGTAATTTTTAAGATGTTGTCAATTCTGCGTAACACACAATTGAATCGCTAATACTATTTTTCTATTCTTTGCAAACATTTATTTTACTTTTTTAATTCTCTAATTTCTAATAGTATGTTGTAATGTGCCTGTGTTCCTGTTAATGATACACTTCATGCAAAATTGAAAGTAGTTTATTGGTTAAACACATAATCAAGCGTGCGGTAGAGTGAGATAGGTCGGCTGACCTACGATTACTCGCCGCAATGCTAGCTCTTCTGCAACTTTTGTTGCGAAGTAAGCATTCGTTTTAAATACCTGCCGCTGTCGCTGACATGACAATATCTGTTTATGTATTTAATATCGTGTCGCTTATGTTGCGTGTTTCATTTTGTAAGGTGTCATATTTAGGCCGCATGCCGATTTCGTTAATGGTACAATTATTTAAACTTCTTAAATTTCTTAGAATTATATATATATAATGTCATGATAAATATATTTGTACTCTCCTTACAGTTGGCTTGTTTTCTGTATTCTGTCACGTTTGTACGAGTACTTATTCTCACAACTACCATTACATCAATATCAGGAGTTCTTTTAAATATGTGACGATTATTTCATAACAATTACGATATATTCGTAAATTTTGTCAAAACTGTACCAATAGTCATCAGTTTATGATCTAGTTTTTAAATTAAGGAAATATTGTTCACGAAATATTGTATAAAAACAATAAAAAATATCAAAATATCATTTCCCCATCGTAATCGATGTTAAAAATAATTTTCTTACCTAATGATAATCTAAGCATGAAGATGCCCAACATATATAGAGTGGTGAAGATACAGAGGGAGGAAAGGAAGACGGGAAGCGGGGTCGAGTGAGAGAGAAAGAGGAATAGAAGGAGAGTTTGAGGGAGAGGAAGGATGAGATGGATGAGGAGTACACAAAAACAAAAAGTGCAACTAAAAAGATAAGTTAAACAGCAAACAATTAAACATTTATTTTACTTTTTTAATTCTCTAATTTCTAATAGTATGTTGTAATGTGCCTGTGTTCCTGTTAATGATACACTTCATGCAAAATTGAAAGTAGTTTATTGGTTAAACACATAATCAAGCGTGCGGTAGAGTGAGATAGGTCGGCTGACCTACGATTACTCGCCGCAATGCTAGCTCTTCTGCAACTTTTGTTGCGAAGTAAGCATTCGTTTTAAATACCTGCCGCTGTCGCTGACATGACAATATCTGTTTATGTATTTAATATCGTGTCGCTTATGTTGCGTGTTTCATTTTGTAAGGTGTCATATTTAGGCCGCATGCCGATTTCGTTAATGGTACAATTATTTAAACTTCTTAAATTTCTTAGAATTATATATATATAATGTCATGATAAATATATTTGTACTCTCCTTACAGTTGGCTTGTTTTCTGTATTCTGTCACGTTTGTACGAGTACTTATTCTCACAACTACCATTACATCAATATCAGGAGTTCTTTTAAATATGTGACGATTATTTCATAACAATTACGATATATTCGTAAATTTTGTCAAAACTGTACCAATAGTCATCAGTTTATGATCTAGTTTTTAAATTAAGGAAATATTGTTCACGAAATATTGTATAAAAACAATAAAAAATATCAAAATATCATTTCCCCATCGTAATCGATGTTAAAAATAATTTTCTTACCTAATGATAATCTAAGCATGAAGATGCCCAACATATATAGAGTGGTGAAGATACAGAGGGAGGAAAGGAAGACGGGAAGCGGGGTCGAGTGAGAGAGAAAGAGCTATAGAAGGAGAGTTTGAGGGAGAGGAAGGATGAGATGGATGAGGAGTACACAAAAACAAAAAGTGCAACTAAAAAGATAAGTTAAACAGCAAACAATTAAATGGAAAATTAATGAGAATCGATAATTCAACGAGGCAAATAATCAATATGGGACGATATGAAATGAGACGATAAAACGTGAAAACGAAAAACAACAATTTGTGTGTAAAAGAAAAAACGAAAGTAACGAGACAATAAACGTTATAACTGTCAGTGTAAAAATATTTTTTATTTGTTCGCAGAATTGGAAACGCCATTTGGTGCGTTTGTAAATTATAGTGATTATCTCATCTAATTTGTTGACAACTCATTTTTGAATATGCTGAAACACTTCTCCAAATTGCAAACTTGGCAAAGACTTGTGTCGCCCCTATGTCATTCGTATGAACTTGTGTATTTCTTTTTTGAAAATTGGCGAAATATTAGTATTCCCGCTCGTTTGTTCGAAATGTAACAAAATAAATCAACGGTTCACGACATGTCGCTGAAACACAACGACATGGATGCTAAAATATTTGTTCTCGATTTTAAATGTAAAAACTAACCTTGTGGAAGAACTTGATCCGCCGGATGAAACATTGTTTCAATGGCGTTTCCGGTTTAATAACAATGTTTAATTTTTTCATCATTTTCATCGTTATTATAATTTTTTTTTCCCTTAAATAATGACATGGTACGTGCGTGCAATATAAATGAAAATTATTAAGAATGTATTTTGAAATAATTGTGGTTAAAATTGGTCGTTAAATTTAGTTTTGTCAACTATTATTAATAGATACAACAAGAAGAAGACAATAAACATTTAAGAAATAACTGCTCCAAGTCTTCCATCGATAATATTATATGTTAAGATGGCGGGTTGATGATGCCAACTTATTTTTGTACCTTTATAACAACAATAGCATTTAGTCCACATGGTTTGGTCAAAAATACAGTTAATGACTATTTGTCTAAATATAAATCCGAAATTAAAATAGCATTGTTGAAAATGCAAAAAAAAAATATTGAGAAAATTAATACGCAAAAAGTGCAAATATGTCAAAATTGTAAAAAATCTAAAATAGTCCCAATTATTAAAACGTTAATATTATTATACAATACCATCATTCTGAACATTTTCAGAATTGCCTTTTGGCAGCTTTGAAATTAGAAAATTCAAGCTCACTCTACTACTCGTTGAGTCGAGATTTCGGCGACTTTATTTATGGTCTTCGTCAGGGCAACAGCAATGGTTTAAAATTATACTGACATTGAATTATTATTATTATTTTTATAAATAGAATAATGTAATAAGTATCAGTCAATATTTAAATAGAAAGTTAAAACATATTCTAAAAGTTTTGATCAAAAATTCATGTTCAAGATCTTTAGTAACAAAATTACTTTATAGGACAACTAATAGTAAAATAATGAAACTAATGAATGTAGAAATTTTTTAAATCAAAAAAATCGTTCAAATATTGATATAACAGATTTAATTAACAATATTATAAGAATTTTAGTCATGAAAATATAACCAAATGACCAAAAGAAGTAAGAAAACAATAAATACAATACTTAGTGAACTTAAAGGTGAAACTCTACCTCTGTTACAGTCACACGTCACTGTTACAATGTCAACATTGACAAAAATATTACATAGGTCATACTCGACAAACAATGAACATTAAAAATATGTAATTGAATCAAATTACGGTAAACGAACGTTTTTAAAAATGTACCAGATCCACAAGAATTAAATGCCGTCAACGTAAAATAATTTTAACCGAATTTACACCTCTTAAAAGCTGACGATCTAACAATTAACGAAACTATCATTCAAAATGCTATTACAATCTAATAATCTAAATTTTGGGGTTTGGGTTTTTGGGGTAACGTAGTTAAAATATTGCCAACTCTTGGTTCATAAACACATATCAACAACATTTAAAAATGGTCTTTCTTACACATTAAAGGCAGTGTTAAAATTCTTCCGTTTACATCAATTTGAATGTGATGTTAAATATAAAATTAGATATAGTGAACGTAATTAATATATTATTGATAAGTTTAAAGTTTTAAAATTGGAAACACATTTTCTATAAATAATCTCAAATATCCTGTAGATCCTTATATAAAAAAAAAATAATCCAATTTGAGTATAATTGGAGACTATTACAGTTGCCCCGACGAAGAAGAAGAAGAAGAAGAAAAGGGTGGTATTTTTGACTATCCAGTAGAATTTCCCTATTTAAACTTTTAGCTATTAAAGCACGAATTATTCCTGTCCAGATCTGAAAAAAATAACTTCACTACCGGATGATGACTTTGTCGAAATGTCGGAATAACTCTTTTAGGGTCAATTCAAATACGCACTTTGTTACGAACCAGTAAAAACAGATTTTATCTACGAGAATCTGAATACTGAACAAAATGTGGAATTTGTTAAAAAATTGTAAAATTGACAATATTTCCAAAAACACAGAACACAGAATAAACTATTATGCCAAACCCTTTCTAAATATTAACAATGTTTTGAATTTATATTTCGTGCTCGTTATTTAAAAAATTAATAATTTTCAGATACTCAAATACAGTCAAGGACGATTACAGTACACCCGTTATTTATCAATGAGTTATCAATGCATTTCTCGTAGACGACTTTATTTGTGTGGTCGCGCAATTTTTTAATTATGTTTTTTTATACGTACATTTATTGTAACAACTAAGATTATTTCTTGGGTTCTTGCTTCCTGGTATTCATTTTGAATTTAACATTGAATTAATATTCACTGCATCTTTTGGTGCATGATTTTATCATAGGCAGATTAATATTTATTTTAATAAAGTTTTATTTTTATAATTTATCATATAATAGTTAAAATGAGAAAGTTGAAACGTCCACATATATGATAAGCATTGTTTCACTTTTTTGGCACCGTCGATTGTACTTGCATTGAATTGAAAATACGGAGAACATTATCATTTTCTAAATGGTAAATTTACCATGTAGCGAATTAATTATTTTGTCTCTTAAGGGGACAAGTACATAACCGGTAATGACGATGTAATTGCCTTTCTTTAATTTGTAACTAACGACCGTAATTAAATAATTCCAGCGTATAAAGTGATAGCGATCATATGAACATCATCAAAAACACGATACCGTACTGTATGCCATTTTCCATTTCCGCATATTTTAAAATGGTTTTTAATTGCGTTATTATCGGAGGAGCGTATCGAAACAAGACCACTTGTACATTTTCACACGCTATTGAAACGGATAGTCGTACATCGTATCGAACACCATTGTTTCCGCGGTGCACTGATGGAAGCGAAAATAAAATATTGAAAAAATGCATTCATTGATCTATAAAAATTGAATTTGGCAGAAGAAATTAATTGGAAATACGATTTCAATTCTCAATTGCCCAAAAATGTATTCAAATTTCAACTGTATATTTTATAGATAGATCAAAGCCAACACGGATTAACTCGACCAAAATAGCTCTAAACGGTTAAGTCGTAAATACCTGGTAATTTGCACAAAGTCCAAATATGCGGCAAACACGACAAGTGCAAAATCCGACACGAACTGAACGCGACGCGCCGCGAAACCTCCGGATTGTCGTTGCAAATGTTGATAACTAACGATTTATGTTGGGAAACGGATCAGGGTTGTGCGATGGCTCTAATTACCAGTCCCACTACGACACTCTTCCGGACATCGGTGACGGAACCGGAGGAAGGGAGTGTCGCTCGCTGGAACCCCTCGACCGTATCGCCCGCTCCTTAAATTGACAATGCGAACCGTTTTTCAGCGCCACGGCGATGCATGGGCGGCGTGTGTGCGGCAGTAGATCATCGAAGATTAGGTAATCCCGGTGTTGGGCTTTGTCATTTAGCGCATCGTAAGATGGGAAGGTCGTCGCCGTGAAAATGAATTATCACGAAATCTCGCAGTCAGGCCCATAGAAACGCGTTATTGTAGTTGTTAAAGATCACGGACAGTTAACCGGTTAATTTGTTTATTTATTTTAATAAAAATCCATGATTTGATCTAATGGGTATAGATAGTTTGGGATTATTTCAACCGCTACGTATGACATTTTAGGTGGACACAACGTAATTTCCAATTGTCACAAAAAGTAAGAATTCCATTATAATCTCGTCCTTGACGAAATGTATAAGTAAAATTTATTCGATATTTTTACATAGTGAATTTTTTGTTAGTTTTAAGGGCAGCAGGAAGACTTTTCGATTCAAATAGAAACTTTAAAGGGGTGGAATTTCGTTCAATTACTTTTAAAATCCACCCGAGTTAGAAACACTTAAAGTTTCTATGACTTATAACAATAAGAGACAGTTGAAAGATGATGTACAGGTGTGGAAATGATAGCAAACGGAAGTATTGGATGCAGTATTAGTGAAGAACATTTTGAGTTCAGAATAATCAACCAATTTTCTATCGTACATTCGTGGCCAGAAAAATTGGAACAGCATAGAACCTTTAGGACAGCGATTGTTAAGCTATTGGACTCGATAAAATTCTCCAGTTGATTTTTATTTCCGCAATTTCGGTTCTATTAATAAATGTAGAAATATGTTAAATCATTCCCGAGATGATTTCCAATAATCCAATAATCAATGTTTATAATGTATCAAGTTCATTCAACCACTGAATTTATTGGCGAAATTTACTAAAACACCAAGATTACATTATGGGAATCACATATAACTACGAGAAAATGTGGAATAAAAAAAACGTTACTCAATTATTTAAACAGATGTCAAATAAGATTTAGCCTCTTTGTTACCACTGGTGTCCATTTTAGCACCTGTAGACATAGTACTAACTCTAATTGTAATGGATATAAAATGCAATGCATCTTAAACGAATAGATATAAAATATGATTTGAAACATTGAACCCAGTTTGGTTGGGATTGTCGTGCTGAGGAGTTCGAACGAGGAGGAAACGCGATTCATTTAAAAAAGTGACAAATGATATATGATATATGATATATATGACATCGATTGAAATGATATTGTAGCCATAACTCCGCTGACGAGAACACATATAACCAATTAATATATTGACTTAAGGCAAAACTCAATAGGTAAGATAATTAATCCACAATTCGGAAAGCCAAAGTGTAATCTTGCGACAAAAGGAACAAATAAAACGTTGACTTTCTTGCATATAATACATCAGTGCATAGGTTAATACAATGGTCAGTGTACTAAGTTATCAAGCATTAACTGCACGATGAAATACAATAAAATATGTCGATTTATTTGTATTCATCGCATCTTCTTAAAGCAGATAATCAAAGGAATAAAGCTTCTGAACATAAACAGTGTACCAGGAATAGATCTCATATGAGATAAATTACTGAAAAAAAAGGATTATCGCTAACACTCATATTTATCAGTATGCGTTGTCTAGGCTTAATGATCTGCAACTGGAAAAGAGCTAACAGATTTTACATACTATAGTGGTATAACATTGTCACCAATTATTTCCACGCTGTATGGAAATCTTCGTAGAACGGAGCATTTGATACCGGATTAGCAATTTACGTTCTGACGAGTTTATTTAGTTATACAAGTCTAACTGATGTGACTTTTGAACCATACTCCGCGAGGAAAGAAATATTCAACATACCATGTTATTAAAATGGGGAATTCAAAGGTTTCGGAAAAAATAAGCCTAAATATTCGAAAATTGCCAAATTAAGAGCATATAATAATCCTGACTTTTAAATGAAGTTTAAATGCCTTAACGTGACCATACTCTTCATCAATGTGCCAGTTGTTCAAGGTGGGTTCTTTCGAATATTCTTCTAATATTGATTATCATTTTCCATCGTTGAACTTCCTGCCGCTGTTTCCATTGCTCTCTGATTAATACAATTCATATTCTAATTTTTCCAGTTTCGAAGATATACTCACTTAATTTTACATAAGCAAACTTGTCGATCATACGGACCTTGCCTCCACTCACACAATCAGTGGCATACACTGTGTTCAGAAAAGGACGATGTATCAAATTGGTATTTATAATGAATCAAATATTTGAAAAGGTGGCACTATCAGTTTGAGAAGTATCAAGTATTCTACTGTAAACGAATTTCTGTAAATCTGTGTATATTATGAGGAATATAAGGATATCGTGGTAATGGGAACAGAATCTGTTTAGAATCGATAATGTTGGAGTGAGAAGTTTGCAACGAATAAGTATGGTAAACAGGATATTTTATGCACCTTTCGACGTCGTTCATGAATAAAAACGATTCCAGTAGCGCAAACATTATATTTGTACAAAAATTGTTATTTGCTTCGTTATTTCGAAACTTATTCACAGAAGATTCGTTAGGCGTGCGGGTCTGTGAGAAGTAAATGCTCTTCTCGACGCCCTCCAAATCCCATTCTATATCTACTCAGATTTTAGAAGCTTCCCATTGGTTGTTCAACATTGTCTTACGAAATCACGTGCTCGTTATTATTGCATGAAATACAATAGCGGTATTATAATGCTGAGGTTTTCAGATGCGTTTTTAAACCAGCAGGCCTTAGGCCCGCATCACATGCCGAGGTTTACGTGCACCTCATCCTAACACTGACTTTGATCATGACGTCCGAGCTAGTGGAAAATTAAAATTTTGCTACAAGGGTTCGATATTAGCAGTGGTTAAAATCGTGCTAAGCTTGAGGTGTTTGTGGACACCATCAGTCATGTAAATAATATGTAAACTTTGGCAAAGATAAAATGAATCTGTAGCTTTTGAAAATTACATTCGGGAAGTACTTCTACAAAACCAAGTAAATCTGCACAATTTGTCAGCTTGTCAATAGACTACATCCTGTACGATTAGTCGTCCCTGAAAAAGTCTTATTCTGGACCACCAGTTTTTGGTTGGGTTGGGTTATTAGCACCAGCAAGAAAATACACTGATATGTCAAGGACTATTTTACAAACTAACGGCATATTTACAAGAGGTTATATACGCCATTATCAAAGTCTTCGTACTAGAAATATTTTTTTACTTAAAATGCCAAACTCAGTTAGCAAAATTAAAACCTATCAGGTGTACCACATCACCATTTGCTGATGACACTGCCATCTAGGCAAGAAAACTACTTCAAGGCAATATGAACGCAATGGAAACATGTGATATCAAAACAGAATTTGCAAATGAGGTGAGCCGTAAATTACATTTTCTAATCATATATTTTATACAGATAATGTAGAACAACAAGGAATTTTAACTTGAAAGACTCTTGTTGACTTATGTTTGAAATATAGCTCATGGAAAATATTACGCATATCTTTCATATTTATTTACAAGTTTTAAGGCAAAAAATGATTATTGTTTGTAAAAACAAACTTACCTCAAATACAATAAAGGGATAGAAATCAAAAAAAAAAAACTACCAGCTGTATTTTTAACATTCGTCAATACAAACATGTGTTTGATTCGGTATCAGTCTTATATCAATTAGTGTTCAGAGCAAACTCGAATCGTCTTCAGGGTACTGCATGATAGTGTTTTGGTCCATTGTTATACGTCTTATATAAATCTGCTCTATTAACGATAGCAAATAAAACGTTTGCGGACGATCATCTACGAAAAAAAATTACGAAAGTACATTGTAATAACATCTAGTATTCATAATGAATGTTCACTCAATGTAGAAATATCAACAATCGAAAGAATCCAGTATACATGGTTTTATCTGGACAAAGAAGAAGAAGCAATTAGACATAAGAACAAAGAACCGGTTAATAGGAATTGCTCGTCTCAATCCAAAAGTAGATTCTATTTTGTATAGATAACATATAGGTATAGAATTGTGGGAATGCGCCAATAAATCTAATATGGCAATCAGAGAAAAATAGTTCGATAAATAACAACTTCCTGTGGTATTTATCATCCCCTCGTAAATACCAGTACACTCCAACCGATCATCAGTGAAAAATCGATAGACTTCAACCCTAGTCGTACACCAGAACGCTACGAGAGCATATTATATAAGAATACTAGACAATATGCCCCATATAATTGACATATGGTTGCAGAGGATGCTAACCACATCCATCGTTGCCGTATACATTGCAAGCAGATTAAAAAAATATTTGGACCAGCAACCAGCAACTTCATGATTTAGCAATAATGCTACACATTGATAAACATTATGTTGTTTTGGTTTAGAATTTTTTGAAAAATATACTTCGAGGAAAATTTAATTAAAAAATGATTAAATTTAAAGCTCGTAGACACACAATTTTAATGTTTCTTTTATGTAGAATTAAATCTATTATTAAGTTTTTTTAGAAATATTGTTTATGCAAATTTTCGTCGGTTGGAGTAACTGGATTTATTAGTAAGCTGGTAGTGTATACACGGACTATAAGACATTTTAAAGAGATAAATAAAAAGTGACAGAAACGACAGTAGAAATTGTGAAGAAGAATTCATATTTTACTATAATCTTGTGTTAATGTGAAATGCGAACCTGTGTCTTAATTTATCGCAAATGAGGATCCGGGCTACCCGTGTAAATTAAACGAAAAACCGATGAGATTTCCTTTTAGTTTTATGGTTAAAAGTGAATCTACAGGATCAACATAACTCCAATCTTATTAAAATTTAAAAAAATTGCTTGCGTAATCCTTTCTCTTTCTAATCCCAAATTGGGAGAGAGGGTTTAAAACGTCTTTGTTCGATTTCCCTTGCGCACTTACTTTATCACACACGACGCCCGAATTTATATAAAAAAATTATATTTACTTAACACTATACACTAATTAATTTTTTACTTAAATTGCCTTTAACGCCGATTTTATTATTTGAGACCGAACATTTATTTCTCCGTTAGATCTGATTGCTCCAACTTTTACTTTTTTTGAAGGAACTTAATTCGCGCGCCCAGATGATTTTAACTCCCCCGGAGTTAATCGTTGACTTCCCTTTCTTGTTAATTTTGTTCTGGACAGCTTCGGGGCTTCGCTCGCACCATTTTTTGACTTGCCATTCGCACGTTCTCGATATTAACTGTTCGTAAAAAATCATAATTTTTATCATCCTGACGAAGCAGGAGAAATTTGGATCCCCATTCAAAGGTTTGTTTATCTTTTTGACGTCTTAATGTAGCGGAGGTCTACATTAAAATACTATAAAAATTGATGAAATGGGTTAGTCTGCAAAGAGAATATTGGTAGGATCGTTGGGCGATCGTTTCTATGTTATTATGGCCTCCTCAGTCAGAGATGCCTAAAGCCAAATCACGTGATAAATATTATTTGCTAAAGAGTTCATAATAGGAGCAAACCATTCGCCCAAAAATCCAAGTCGTGTTATTTTTGCATGCTCAACCTGTTCATTTAATTTTCAATGGCTTTTTAATGCACGATTAACATCAATATAAATAGTTTAAATATACCTTCGTCGTCGTAATTTAATTTTACAACTGATTATGGTTCAGTGTGAAACGACGGAAAAAATTGAAGTGAATAAATTATAGAAAATATATGTTTCTCCGCATACTATTTAATTGGAAAACGAACTCGAACTCGATTTAAAATTTATATGTCCTGCATTACGGACGGTTCGAGTTAAAATATTCACGTCGCTGTTTGCTCAGCCTAATTCAATTATTTAAGTGTGAGACGACCGCGAGATTCATTCACACATTTAGGCCAATTGTGTACTAAATTATTTATAACGCGGCATTTATTTTCGACGTATTTTATTTTGCAACAAAATTCAAATGTATCACAAATGACAGATTTCAAACAATAATCTTTTGTTTGTAATTGGTGTGTATCCTTCCAGCGTTATATAACGTGCAGTTACGGAACGGTTTCGACGCATTGATTCAAAAATTCGCCTACCATAAAGAATCAAATTACATCGTACAAAGGTTCAATTAAAGCGGAGTGAATTTATTGAATATAGACCTCGCATAAAACGCAACAAACGGCGGTTCCGATTTGAAGGAACGCATCTGAAATCGGAAATACATGCTTACAGTTGGTCGGTATTTAGATATTGAATGGATTTGCTATCAAAATTGGTTAAATTAACTAACTTTTACATTTTATTTAAAATACAAATACTTTTAATTTGTATCTAATTTGATCGATAACCTAATAAATGTTTTAGATTACTTTTAAACAACGAATTCTATAAAAAGCGAAGTGAATTGTTTTTTTTAAATTCTAGATTCTCTTCTATATACAACGTTTTAAATAGGTCGACAGATTACAAAAGCGATCAAATAAATTTGTCCCATCTCATTATATTTATGTTCGTTTTATTTAAAATCAAAGGAGCTTACCTGGACGAACCTTGCGCGCGAAAGCACTATTTTTCTTCGTGGTCAGTTTGAAAAATTTCAACTCGCCGACGAATTTAAAGAACCGTTTCGAATTAATTTTACGACATTTCTGAACTTTTCCCGGCAACGTGCCATCTTTACCGAAACAAACCATCCAGGTCAGCTTCATCGCTCCGCAATACGTCGACAAATTGTAATTTCTACGGGATCGCGAGTTAAATTTTGGTGCGTTTTACTTAAGATACTGAAAGAATTTCGCGCGGAGCCGGCGAGAACCTTGTGGAACTGATACTTCCGATTCCGACCCGCCTACCGAGACAATCCTTTAACAATATTCCGCTATTAAATTAGGTCATCGCGAACAACACTGGAAACTTCGTCATTAATAATGGTAATGGAATTCGAATTAAATACAGCGATTGTTAAATCGGTCTTCAAAAAATATGTCGTCTGGTAATTATAATATTGATTGACTCACCGTTTAACTTAATATCGAAACTGTGATCACCATCCTTGTGAGGGGCGGTTCGTTTTTCGAAGTTTTTCTCGATTTCACACTGGCTTTTCGTTGTGCTCACGCTGTACGTAGTGCTCGATGTGTTCGATCCTGCGAAATAAGGCACCAAATGTACAAACTTCAAATGTTGGTCGTGTGCAACACAATTCTTCAGTCACTTCGTTTAACAATATTATAGTATATCAATCTAATTGACGAAGTAGAGTCGCAGACATTTCGTTACCTAGACACGTGCACCGGAGAATTTTAAATTAAATTTTCTACTAGTTCGAAGTGACTTTGGGACGTTGAGGTTGGACTAGTAATCGATTCGAAGAAGTGCAAAATTGTTGTGCTGTACGTATTGAACACTCCCACATTTCTTAATCCGCTGTGTGAATAATAATGTAAATGTATACTTTATGTTATTAGGAGCAGTCCGGACGCATGTTGGCGCAGATGACGCATACATTAAAATTTGTTTTAGAATAAGTCCGGAAAATGTGTTTTATCAGTCAACGATCCACAAATTTGTTTTCGATTGTCAAGTAGAAAAATGGTAAAATGAAATTACGAATGAGAACAGAAAAACAAATCAAAATATAAAACACAACTAAAATTAAAATAACGAAAGAAAATACTACAGTACATAAGTGTACAAGAAACACAGATAAAATTACTGAAATAAAAATAAAGCAAGAAAATACTACAGTACACAAGTATAGAAGATTAACAAACCTGAGAAAAGTGACACTACAAAGGAAATCGAAAAAAGCGACGAAAAGAACTGAACAAGTAAATAGAAGTAATATCTAACAAAAAACTAAAGGAAATATAGAAACCTAATATCCACAAGATGTACAAGTGTACAACTAAGCAAAATAATATAAAACGAATAGAAAATAAATAGTAAATTTAAATAAAATGAAAGAGAAGGAAAAGGAAACTAAATTAAAAATTACGTGAATAATTACTAAAAAATAATTTCACTGAAATGGAACAAAATGTATATGGCATTTTAAGTACTGGCGTCAAAGCTCCACCCAGATACAGCTATAAAAATAAAATCTGTTCTAAATCTATCGACCTTCCTACATCGATTGATATTTTTTAGTACTGCCAATTTGGGAAAAAAATGAAAAATAAGTAAAGGCGACTGATCAAAAAGACGTATATTTTGTAATATTTATTTTTTAAACTTCATATGACATAAAACTAAAAAGGTAGCCTTACTAAGAAAATTTCAATACGACGCAATTTCCATGATACTGAAAAATAATTATCTTGATGTGTCTACAAACTTTGAATAAAAAGCAAATTGAATAGGTAACTAAAAACGAATTAAAAATATGTTAGTATTGATAAAGGAGCTGAATCTAAATTTTTAAGTTATTTCTAATGTTTCAAGGTGCAAGTAGCTTATGAAAGTCTAAGGGAATTGTATTATCACTCTACTGTATGTGAAATATATTGTGGCCTAGATGGCTCCCCGTTTTTACAAGATCTAGTTAATTTCTGGCAGGGCTACGACTTTGTTTTTGGGTTCCATGTGAACACAGTATTATACATAGATTGGAGTTGGATTGAGATTCGGATTATCTGGCTTGGGTTCGTCAATTCTATTGTACCGGTCAGGCTCGAACGTTCTACTACTGGAGGTGACATTCGTTTTACACGTATTAAAGCATAAAATGATGACGCGTAAAATTTTAATTTGAATTATAAATGAAAATTTTAATTATGGAGAAGCATTGGGGTTGGTTGAGTACAAATGAAAGCAAACCATAAACTATTATGAATAAAGTGACGAACCCCAAAGTGAATTAAATGGAACCAATGGTGAAACCAAGAGTAATTAATGGAAGTTATTTTGGAAAAAATAATGGTGCAGCATGCAAGTTGTAAATAATTAATTGGGCCAACTAATTTGGGTTGGGTTGGGCCGGTTTTTGGATTTTATTGATTCCATATAGTCAGTGCTGAACTGAACGGCAGAGATAGGCCTAATCCATTTAATACAATACAATGTATTTTGCACTAACTTCTAAGAACAGTTTGCAATCATAATGTATATGGTGCATCAATTAATTATATTACCGTCTTACAAGTCTTACAAGTCTTATATCAAAGAAAATGGTTCAGGGAATTCATTGATTCATTTACATGCAAACCCATACTAAACCAAGATACAAATATCAGTCAAAGCATAGATTATTTAAGATCTTGTTTTTTTATTCGATCAATACATCGTAGAACCTCTACACAAATTTGTACAATCAGAGCCTCATTTCTGCAGAGTCGTAGATACTCCATGTTACTGATAAATTATTTAAATTCCCATTTGCATGAAACATGTTCCAGTTTATATCTTGCAGGATTTGGTCTACATTTCTGGCTTACGTCGTGTAGTCTTCTATGATGATGGTGGAAACTTAGTATACAATGAAAAACATATCCAGACTTGCAAAAAAAACCTGCCATTCAGCGCTATAAGTAGGAATTCTTATAGTGGATTCCATCCAAGAAATAAAATACTATTTATTGGCGGTAATTAAAAAAACTAGGATTGCCATTGGGCCGTTTCATTTTTACTTTACTTTGTAAACGTCCATGTGGAAAAGACGATTTTCCAAAACAAATACTGTTTCAAGTTGTAAAATATAAACTCGCCTCTTTTCTTTAATGATCATTTTTTATCTGATATCTTGCCCCAAATGCTCTTACTATATTAGTGCACTTATTGATTGTTAAAGTTAAATGTATTGTGTTGTAAAATATAAGTAATATATGTTAGTGTTGCATCAAACGAATGAACATCAATTAAGTAGGCCTAATCTGTGAAACTATTCTGCTACTAAAATATCGTGTGTTACATGAATAGTTGCTGACGAACCATAGGTGACTCATTGGCTACATAGCATCGTTTGTAATGAAACCACTAAATCATTTGGGTTGAATTGGGTTGGTTTTGGTTGGGTTGGGTTGGGTTGGCTTTGCAACTTCTTGATTGTAAAATCGTCACTGTGAGAAGCTAATAAATGCTAAGCCAATTGAAAGGCACTCATATCGTTGCAAAAAGTTTGGTTGCTCCTAATTTTAATCAGAGCCCAACTCTAGTTGCTCGATTTTCTAATCCATAACCGCAAACATACTTTTCCACGTACTGCCTCTAACGATATCATTTGGTGTATTAATTGTTTTTTCTTAAACAAAAATCATTTTTTTTTCTGACTATGTACCAACGTATTCAACTGAGAGATTCTACACTTCATATCTGTAAACTGGAGGCGGTTATAATTTAAGTGAAAGCTTTTACAATTCAAAGTAGAATAAAATAGCAAACAACTTGAAAGAATCAGTTGCGCCTGATTTATTTACAGGGGCACAGTCGAGTTAAAATTTTAGTTTTGTCAAAATCGCTTATTTGCTTCGATTAATTTTCCAACTAAATCATATTGTTGTAAATCTTATAATTAAAAAAAAATAATAATAGTTTCCTCCGTTTTTTATTTTTATCCGGCTTTGTTATATATGATTTGTCTTTATTGATTAGTTCTCATGTTCGTTGTCGTGTTACTTTTTTCGTTTTAATTGTATTTCATAGAAAATAGTTATATAACAGCAATAAATATCAGAAATGATTGAGTTACAAATGCTATTTAGGGCAAAGATATAGATGCAAACTAGGCCCAGAGAATCTGTTCTTGCATTTGGTTTTTTTTGACAACCTAAAACAGGAATTTATTTATATAAGAGCCAAGTTGTGGTACATATATTGTTTCAAAATAATTCCAATTTCAATTTTTCTTCAACAAAAACCCATTTTCTTTTTTTACTAATGGATTACATGTTTAACTGTGTGATTTTTATCCTATTGCACTTTCCTAGAAAATTCCGTTTAAAATATTTTACTTCATTCATTAATTTTTCATCTAGTCATTGTTGTAAACCTTATAATTTTTTAAAAATAATGGCTTAGTTGTCATTGCTGAAAATTTAATGTCTTTAAACAGAAGATAAAGCAAAGAATATTAAGTTGCCTTTACGTTGATTACTTTATTGCATTTGATGCGTTGCAATGTCGTGTAAATGAGAACCATTTTCAGCGCTTACGCCCTTTCCGATATTTTATACTATTCATCTTCACTTCCACCAGGACCGCACTCTCTGAAGTCCGTATAGATGACCCTTTTTTATCTGTACCTTGGTTGAGTGCGATGGAATACCACGTCTAAATCTACTAAAAAGTGCAAGACCATGATGTTGTTAAAAAGGACAAAAAATCAGGTTTGGAAGTCAGTGGGGAGACTGGGTCATCTATACGGACTTCAGAGAGTGCGGTCCTGGTGGAAGTGAAGATGAATGGTATAAAATATCGGACAGGGCGTAAGCGCTGAAAATGGATCCAAGACAAACTACGTATAACACGTGGCGAATGTATCGTGCAAATGAAAAAATTATTATCTTGGATGACGAAAAATAGTTCATGTTGAGCAACTCTGAAATGAAAGGATGATGTGTCCCTATAATATTAGGTACAAACATAAAGCGAAATTATCTAATAAAATGCTCGTCAGGTACGCAATTTCTACAGTATCTTTTGGGGGAAGAGTTGGGGGCGAAGCTTGAAACACTATAGTAGTGTTATATTAATAATTATATGTAGTGATATATCAATAATTATCTATATAAATTGTTCCAATTCATCATCGAACATCATGCTGAAGACAAGAGCATGTTTTGTCCGTTGATTTATGAATCATAGATTTTGCCAATATAATTGCTGGAATACTATAGAAAATTATCTTATATGAGCTACTTATGTGCTTTGTTTATTAATTCTTTTGTTATATTTTTCTTATAAATTTCTGTCTGTATATACGTGATTCTTATATTCATTAAATCATTTTCCACTAGACAATTAGTCGTATAATGGTTTCATTCATATATGTTATTTAAGTAGTTTTTGGACTTAATTTTAATTTGCTTCACGAGGCTCTTTATTTAAGCAATTATCATAATTTTTGATATTGAACGATTAAAACCGGGCCAGAAAGTTTCCAACTGTAATTAGTAACTTGTCAAAGTTGATTTTAATACGTAATATAACTAAAATTGTTTGCAGTTACTTTTCACCTCTTAACACTTGAAAATGAAACATAAAGATGTAACAATAACCCCCAAACTCGGAAACTTAATAGCAGCCACAAGACAACGGTCAGTTGGATGCACGTTACAAGTAAATGTACAAGTGATATGAGGAGGGTATACAACTCGTATTATATTGTTATTGAGAAATACCAATGCTTTATGGAATAAATCAACTATCATTCGATGCAGGAACCATCGCAGCTTTATAAATGCAGCTTTGGGATGAACTATTTGGCTAAAAGCTGATATGTCATCGATCAAGATTAAAATCTAAAAAGCAACAATACAAGCCAAATATAATGAAAATAAGAGAATGATTACATAATTGTAAGTAATGGATACCAGTGCACAAAGAGAGTCAGAGGAGAAAACACATTAACAAGAAAATAAAGCAATAAAAGAAATCTATTAATAACTACAAAGCACACGAATCTAATATAATGGAAAAAAATTATAAATAAAAGAACAAAGATGAAACAAATATGTAAAGCAGCAAATTAATTTCAAATTTCATAAACATGAAGCAGTTATGAAGGAACAACAAAAATGAATAAAGTAAAGTAAATGACAAAATTACAACTTGATTGGATTAGATTAGAACAACTGAAAAGTAAAAATAGAAAAGTGGTGTCAAAATATTGATATGTGATTTCTTTTGGGGTCTTTTAAATGTAGACTTTATTTTGCTATGCTAAATCTCGCCATGTTTTTCTCTACTCCTTGAAAAGTCTGTTTCAAGCATATAAGGAAGTACGCTATAATAAACATAACAAAGCTTCGACTTAATTCTTTATTCCAGACTCCTTGCAAGCAGAAGTAAATGCATCATCTGTTATATAAATGAAATGCCAATAATTTGTTCCTAATTCCGTTTGCTTTGAAAATCTAATCTTGATTTATTTTCATCTTGGCCTATTTCACATTTCACTAGAAGAACAATATTGGTACTTTATATCATACCATACTCACGTTTAATGGATTCGGTGTGTGTCTCCTGATGTACGGTCTTGTATTGGCGCCGTTTCGGGGAACCGCTATTGTCCCTGCAATCAAAAACAGCGCGTCAAATATTCACGTGTGAGATCGTAAAACGCGAGCGCTTAATGCGGCCAATTACGTCCCCGAACAACAGAAATTAGCGTCCCCTGTCGTGTTCGGCCATTGAAGCGCAAAATACAATGGCAATTATCAATCGTAAACAAAATAATATGTAACACAAAGAGGAGACCGTGTCACATTGTTACGTCGATCAGAAAGAGGATTTCTGGTACGCTGGGTTTCGGGGCCGGTGACGTCACACGGGGTGAGGCTTATCAGCACGTCCTATTTGTTGGCAAATACCACTGAATAGTACAATAAATTTGATTAATTTTCGTTTAACAAATAACGAGTTAAAGCGTAATAGTTAACTTAACTGTAACGTGTCACTCTGTCGGCAGACACACACCGCTCTAATTTTCTTTTCTTGTTTTATTTTGCACTCTTATTTTTAGACATCCCAACGTCGGTTTTCGCCTAAGGATTATTATTAGGAAATTTTCGGTGTCGTTACGGTGCAATAATAGATATGCGATGCCACGTTGGGGTTTTAGTGAATAAAATCTTTTTTCGTGGGTATTTTTAAATATCGGTTTAAACAGACAATTAGAAAACATGGAAAGCTGATTAATATAATATTATTTCATATAGAATATTTTAATGTATTTAATTTAGTCGTATTTTATAAATTTGTAATTTTTAATAAAGTGGTCAATTATTCATTATATTTTTATAAATATTACTAAGCTATTAGTAATTATTGTTATTTTATTCTTAAATATCACGCAATACCCGCATATTAGTAATCGGTGGCATTTCGAACCCGATGACATATAAGTGTGGTTTGAAGAGATTAAATTCAATAATGAGAATTGAAGTTACCTAAATGTAGAATTAGAATAGCGGCAGATAATAAATTGGACTTGACGATTGTTATACATATGTGGACATATGCGGACATATGTCACCTGTTGACTTGTCTCTTTGAGCGTTGTTAAACGTTGACAAACTGTATTGGGAATAACATTTGGAAATTGATGCAATTCTAAGGGAGGCTAATGTCAGTGGGTGGCAGTTGAAGTGACACCAAAACATTATCTTGGCTTTAGCGCAGAGCCAATTAATTATTGAATCTTATATACGCATTGGCCACAAATTCATTCATAAATAGTGGCCCACTACTAGGCATTCAACACAGCAAGTAAATTTTACAATTAGTATCGGTTTAAAAATACTTCAAACAGTTTCTTCCTTTACCATATATTTATTCTGTACGTTGAAAAATCTATCACTCTACAGCAAAACGGTAAGTATTTCGCGACGCAATATATTTTAATTAATTAATAATAATAATACAATTAATAATGAATTATTAATTATTTGATATTTTTGTTGATTTGATATATTATTAAATTATAAGGGCATATTTACTACTACTACTATTACTTCATAATAAATTACATTGTTGATGCTTTAAAGCTACGTTTTTTAATAAATGATGGACGGATTAAAAATAAGCGAGAAATTAATTTTAAATACAAGAATAAATTTCGTTCAAATAGTTATTAAAATAAACTTCTATTAATAAAAGTAAAACTAATGAACTTAAATGAAACTACAAACTAAGTTTTCTAATTTTCGACTTAATCAAACCACTACGATTTTTATATATGACTCAGGATTCTCAGAAATGTGAATCCTAAAAAATTCCAATCGTTAAATATGCATAACTTCTCACCTGCTTTTGCTATATAGATGAAATTTACTGTTGGTAATGTAATAACAGTGCAACAATATTTGTGGACGCCTCACAAACTACACTTAAAGCTTGCCACAAAAAAGGATCCAAGCAACAACTTCAGGATACATTTTGCAATTAAACGACGTTGTGCAATGACAAGCAAAATTTTCGAAGGGAAAGAAGAAGAAACGCTGGAGAAATGCCAACCCAAGGACGCCGAGACCATCAACGAATTTCTTCAAGGCCAGAATTTATTATGATGCATATTTTATATCAAAGGAGGTATGCCAGCAACACTCATGTTGAAAATAATATCGTAAGATTTCATCTCCTCGTGAGACGGACTAAAATAGAAACATCTAGAGAAAGGTATTTCCTCTAACACAACATGTATTTAGTAAAACGACAGATCACACTAATCAATTATTTCAATTTCACAAAAACATCAATTCACTCCCAACATTCAACTCAAAACGTCGCTTCGGACCTGCCGCAAAATAACGAAATTGAACAACCAACATGGAATCTGAAGTTGAAGCTGGAACCTGAACTATTTGTAAATGATTTTGTATCTCACTTCGTTTTATAACTGTTCATGATATTACAGGAGAAAATAAAATCCTGAAACTTGCAGTATTTTTCAGAATTTCGTACAGTCTCACTTTAAACTAACAAGTGACAAACTCGAGCGTCGAGATTAATCTTCTTCGGTTGGATTTAGGCATGAAATATATTAGAATTTCTCAACTATTGGGGTGAACGTGAAGGTGAGGTTTAAAAGCAGAATCTGAATTGTCGGAGATAATCCCATGGGATTTTGCAAACTGTCTAGAAATATGCAACCACTTGAGTGTATTTTGGTGATTAGTTGTTGGGCTACAAAACATTTGGACTTTCAGTTTTAGTAAAATGAGTTGGGTTGGGTACAATGTGAGTTTTGGTGCAATTCTAAAGTTTTGAAGATATATAAGTTTATTAAATTTCACCTTGTCATGAATGTATTATTATTCGTGTTAGATGCATCTTATATGAAACAGATGTAATATAAAGTTAATAAGATGTATAACATAACATAACATACTGCAAATTAATTACATATATATATACTAGATGTGCCTTACTCAATATTGGGCAGTATTGTACAAATGTTGGTCGTCGCAGTTGCACAGGGCAAATCTGGATCTTACAGTTCCAGTTCGAAGTCTGGAAGTCTGTTCAATGATTTCCAGATCTCCCAGCTTTTGATGCATCCGAAAGCTACATTTTCTGATGGAGCCATCCAGTGTTGGTTTTTTATGTCTTAGATTTCGTGGTATACTCTTGAAAGTGTATGGTAGTTCTTAGGAAGCTCTTAGTCTTTGACGTGTTACTTGTAGTGCGTAGAGGGGGTATCGTTCGTAAGTTGACGATTTAAATCTTTTCTTATAGGCTGCTGCTTCCCTTCGGACGCAGTTGGTGCAATACCAGCCATGTGGTAAACTCTGTTCAAGGGGGTAGGTGTCAGACATCCCGCAATGTCTCATTCAGCGATACATCTATCTGTCTGACGTGAACTAACTTGTACCATACTTAGTAGACATATTCCTTTGCCGAGTGGCAGAGATTAGCTGTAGTTTTTACGACTTTTGGTTTGGCACCCCAAGCACCCGTTTTAGTTTAGTGTTCCTGCAATGTTGGTGTAGGCTAGGCCCTTGTCCAACGTAACTTTGAGGTATTTTAGGTTTGGGCAATGCAACAGTACTTATTCCTCATTATATGCATCTTCTGGAAGCCTGGTTGTTGCGGCGATGGAAGGTATCTACTTGGGTTTGGCCCAAGTTACTGTAGTATTGGTTCAGCTCATTCCGTACCTCAGACATTGACCATAATCATCGTCTTTTACAAATAATTTGCGTTTTAGCCTTATCTCACATCGTTCGCTATTCTTCAGTGGGGATCTAGCTTATGATATTGTATTTTTCATAGTATTGTTTGAATTTTTGAGTCTTGGTGGGATCTACAGATATGTAAATCACTGCCTGGGGCGTTGTTTTGTTTTCGACGGGATTCCTTGTGTTGGTGTTTATCTTTGTGTTTATTTTCAAGCACCTCACCTTGTGGATGTGCCCTTTTGTGGCTATGGCTAGGTACCAGAGCTATAACTTTAGTTGTTATTTCCTGAGCCAGTTGCTTCCGCTTATTGCACATGTTTCCTATTTATCAATTTGATAATCGATCTTTGGAAATTGCTTGATAAAGAGTTTACTAAAATACGTGAGGTCCCTCCTCATTTTTGTATTGTTTGCATAGGGAATGAATGTGGTGTCACAACTTATACCGTGGAGTCCTTCAACTGTCACATTACATTCAATAAAACAACTATCAGTTTGTGCAATGGTGTGGTTGTATGCGATGCTCTGGCGTAGACAGATGCCACGCTATGAAAAACTGATGGAGTTAAAACAAAATCTGTAATCGTTTAAGTTAACGTAAAAACGTTAAAAAATAATACATTGTACACAATAGAAAAACGCGGTAGCCATATCGATTATGTCTTCGCCTCACCCCATTAACATTTTGTAAGTATCCCTTTTTGCACTTACGTCATAAATTTAAAAAAATATTCACGGAGCTTTTGCAATTTACGGGTAAATAAATCCCAATTTGCCTCTCCCTATAAAAAATACATTAACGTCAACAATGTTGCTCATAGGTTTTCTTGTTTACAGAACATGAAGAAACAAATGTGCACGTCCAATGTAAACACTCCTAAAAGGTACATGTCAACATCTGTACCGGAAAAATCAACAAATACACAACTGATTTATATCCTAAAGTGGATTTATAAGGAACCGATGAAACATGATGAGCTTTCTAAAATAAAATAAAAAGGCACAAATGTACAATGCTGTAGAACGTTCATATTAGTGAAATTTTAGCATGGATGCTTCAAATGGGATATCAAAAATACCGGGTACAGAAATGGAACGGATTCGGAGAAACATCACATTTAGTGTAGATTGTTAGAACGATTATGTACAAATAAATGAATGCATTTAAAACAAATACTTACTCGTTCAAACCCAATCGCAGAGCATCGCCAGAAATGTTTAATAATCCGTGCGCCTCTGAATTAGTTTTCTCCCGTGTCGATTGTCCATTAATCGATGTTATGATATCGCCTTCTCTTATCCCCTTGCAGGCTGCTTTGCTCCCTGGATTGACCTGCGAACATACAAAGTCGTATAGTTGGTTGCCTGCATTGCCGCCTAATGTAAAGTTTATGCATGAATATCGTAATTAATTCGTCGCTCAAGTTCAAGGATTGGTTTAGACTAATTTACTTTTACGAAATCAAACATTTTCACTTAAGTTAAAATTAAGTTAAAGCTGCGTGACGTCGATATTGTAAAAAAGGCAATTTGGTCATATTTTTTATTTGCGCCAAATAGAAATGGGAGCATGCGTGAGCATTGTGTTAAAACATACTATTTGAATAGAGTTCAAAAATTAAAAACGAATTCCTTGACACGAATAAATAACTAGGGCAAGTTTCTAAGTAAGTCAGAAACACGAAAACGTAATTACTAATACGATTTTAGAACTGTGTGCAGTGACAGTAATCTGTAAATATGAGCTATTACAGGCAAACCAATTACTCGCGAGAGACACGTTGTAAGATATCCCTCGCCAGCTTTCAAACTTGAAAATATGATTGAACTAAAAATAGTTAAATTTGCAAATTTACTGAGAAACTATTAGCACAAGGATATTAACCGAAGCCAATAATATTATCGGCATACATTTTTTATGTCAATAAACCTGAAAAATGTGTTAACGAACCAATGCACCTATAAAATCTATATACGCAGTGTTTTAATCATTAGAATAAATATATTTGCAACTTTAGAGAAACGAACATATGGTTACTACAATTAATTTAATAAGAATGTCACACCAAAATTGTCCACAATTCTCTCTTAGGAAATGAAATCTTCACCTGGACTTCAAAGAAAACAAGCGATTGGAGTGTTATTGACGTAAAGTTATTTGTTTCAGATCAAGTGATGGCGATGACGACTTTCAGAAGAAGGTGAGTTTATTATGGTCACTTTAGTGTCTCATAATTCTTAAGGGTTAAGGCCACCATGCCACTTTTAAAAAATCGATTTTTTTTAAAGCTCAGAACCTTCCTCATAGACACAAGAATAAGTAAAAAAGTTTCGTAATTGGAAAAAATATCGAATCGCTCGTTTGCGGTGTCGCGGCGCACCAAATGCAAACGCGACCGTTACCGCGTAGGGATTTCTTGATAAGTTGTGTACTTTTGTTTTATAAACAATCGAATATGTAATTTTACGTAAAAAATCATTTTTCTATTCACATGCCCACCATTTTTCGGCAAATCGATATTTTCAAAATTCCCTACGTGGTCCAGTAGTTTATGATATATATTGAAGGAAACTGTTTGGATTTTTATTCTACGTTCACATTTGGGGGCACTCTCGGTTCGCCCATTTGGTTCTCCAAAAAAAAAAACTCATCTTAGGAACCGCATTCTGGGGCAGCCATTTTTCAGTCAAAAACAAAAAAATTATATTCATAGATACTTCATGAAGTACTGCATAAAAAATTTGACAGGTTTTTCACCGTAAAAAAATCCTAAAATTGTCCTTTCATTTTGACGCGCATGGTGGCCTTACCCCTTAAATTAATAGTTATTGTTTCTATAATATTAACGTTAATGTTCATACTAATATTACAATGTGTGAGAATATTAAAAAGATTGTCTAATACCTTGTAATCGATGAGATAGTTTTGCGCAAAACATTTTGAACAAAACAGTGTAGTTGCTTCTGAATCAAATTAGAGTTGGGCTAGATTGCAAATGAAAACCTCAAGAGTGAAAATTTGACAATGTGAAAATGTACATAATAATAATAAACATAACTGCGCAAATATTGTCGAAGTTGTGGAACTACTCCAAAAGAATTAAAGCAAGTTAAGAGGATAGACAAATACGTTGGAACTGATAGTGAATTGAAATTTTAAATTTAGTAAGAATTAAGTGTAAAGTTATCACCACTTTGTTACCTAATTTATACTTAATCACGCAATATTTTTCAGTTAACGTTAAATATATTATATTATATATATATTTTATTTCTATTTCAAATGTGGAAAAATTAACCAATTCTTTATTCCAAAGGGGATCAATTACACGTTCTTGGTTCTCACAACGAGTTGCACAGAATTAAATATAACAAGATTACAATTCAAGTAAAGAAAAGATATACGCACCGCATATTCTCTACGTTTCCCGTACGGCGAACAAAACTTCAGCATTTTATTATATAAACGTACTAAAAATTCCAACACCTTCGCACTATCCCACCACACTACACAACTACATCCATAGATCACTGCAATGTTTATTGACTAGCAGAAGCCCTATGGGACAATCACGCGAAAGGTAAACTTACATTAAGAAAATTCCACATGAGTACACCTCACACAATTACCTATGCAAACATCCCTCAAGACAACGCCAATAACGGCCTTAATTAGTATTCCGTAAGCAATATCGAAGTTTATATAAAAGGTGTTTAACTATTCTAGTCAAATACCAACTTCCCGGCTTAGTCGTAAGTTAAACAACGAATGAATTTAGAAGTTTAAACATTCACGCTCGTCTGCAATTTATCACCTAAGAATGTTATGTATTATTTTATTGAAATTATTTTAATTATTAATCGAATAACTTTATAAATTACAAACGATTATACGTATTTTGTTTAAATAGGCGAGTACGTTGTAACCTCGAAACGAAAACACTTGGAAACACACAGCTTCACTGTTACTCCGAATGCCCTTAGAAGTGTTACTGAACTTCTCACAACGATGGATTATTGCTGTGGTTTATAATAACCGAGAAACCTAATCGAGCACCAGACATCGAAATTCGATACTACACGCCCTGCTATTCAGGAGCGCGCTGTTTAGCCGCTTTGAAAGTTAAAAAGTTGATGTCATATTAATTATTCCTTATGCAATATATCGCTGAATATTTATTAATAATAATTTTTGTATAATGTAAGCATTTACTGTTATGTACTAGGTGACTTTCAAGTCAACTTATATATCAATAATTTCCGCCCTCGTGTCCTGTCACCATCAGTACTGTGAAAAATAAATATGTATGTAAATATCCCTCTACCTTTCTTACTTCTGTTTCGCATATTTTTGCAATATTGTATGTTCAATCCACTACTGTTGTATAAGTTGCTTTTCATCCTTTTCCACCACATGTTTCAAATTACCAGGTGTTCTGCATTCTTCAGTGGCATAAATCCTTCGATCTTAAGTTTAATTGAGCCATAGTTATATTATACACATTCCTCTCGTTTACTTGCTACGATTCCTTCTTTTTATTTTTGATGTGTCGTTTTCAATTTTGCGACTTTATGATCATGCTCTTCATCTTTGGGTTCTTCTCTTTTTGTATCAAGAAGTGTGCATTTCAAGGACTCTGTTTTTTTACAGTCAATACATCACACGCCACCTTCACCTAGTCAACATATTTTTTGCTAACGCATTCTTTGAGCTGTCACCAATCCTTTTCATAATCATTTTTTTCTTTTCCTTTTTTGGTATCACCAATTGTTCGTGTAATCGCTCGTTCCGTCGTTGTTCTCATTACTATCGCTGTCTTCCTTCTTCCTGCTTAAATCCTTACAATTGTGTTTCCTTCTTCCCATTGTTGTTTGTTTGCTTTGCAACCTCGTTTCATAAATAACTGCTGGCCTCTACTTGCCTCTGTTCATTCTAATGCAAAAGGTATTTTCTATTAGTACGTCGCTTCCTACAGCAACCACAGTATTTCACTTATACTTTGTGATACTTTCACTCTTGATTGGGCTCGTGTATTATACGATTGTCAAGTAAAGCTTTATCGTTGCTGCTATTTCTTCGGTGGATCAACACATTCGCACTAATTCGTATTTCAGTCGTATAGGCGTTGTGTGAATTTCAGTCCAACCAACCTAAACTAAATTTGTTACTTGTTCAACATTTATATTTTATTTAAACATATTTCCAATGAATTATGACATTTAAAACTATCAAATAAATGAAAGTCGCGTTCTAATAACATAAGCATGAAATAAAAACCAAATTGGTCAAATACAACCAAACGTTTCCTTAGACATTAGTGCGTCCCCGAGGCGATGCTTTAATGTCCCCAAATTGCTAGGTGCGGCTTCGTAATGACCATCGCTTATTACATATCGCAACTGTGCTATTTTAATTAGAAAAAAATGCATTGCTCTCACGTTTTGAAAACGATCTGCGAACGTAACGATCACATGGAAGTAAAGTTACGACTGTAGATTATGATTATTATCATTATGTAAAATCACTAGTATTTGTAGTTAGGAATTTGACTTTCTCTTCATTTAATTCCATGTAAATATACGATACATCATTGCAGTTCTATTATAATTTTCAATTACCTTTCTTCCATATTGACAATAATAATCCTTCTTTTTTATGTCGCCCGCTGTCTATCAGTATCGTTATTGCTTAACTTTTCTCGTCCATTATTGTATCTCCAAATATGTCAATTCGACATATTTGATTCAACATTATCCCCTTTCCATATTCTATCTCGTCTTTTTACTTTCAGCTTGTCAGTGGTTCTCATTTTATTTTGACCAACTGAAAATTTACGTTTATGCATATGTTAAGAAGTGCATTTAGTTGAAATGCTACTGCGTTATGATTCTTATCTTTTGCAATTTCTGCCACCATTTGCCATTTCCTTACTTAGCCCAGTATCATAGCAAATGTTACTTCTCGTTAATCTCACAATTTTGGAAATTTTGCTAGCATTACTCGACAATTGTATTCGACGTGATTTGATCTCAAATTGTGCCAAGACGAGAACTTTTCCGAAAATTTGAATAAATGTAACAATCTCTTCTCATCATGGTGCAGCTCTAAAATTCGTGTGTACGGTAAATTCGAAAATTTTATATAATAATAACAATTGTATTTATATTAACAACTGAATAAAGCAGTTCAAATAAATTTCCATAAATAAACAAGCATGCTGTACTTGAATTTCAGCGTACATTTGATCCTATATTATTCTCGTCGAAAATCATGACATCGTCGGCAGCCAGCCATGGCGTTATTTTAGCAAAATGGGGCGTCGTTTTCGCCAAATGTCACGATCCATATACGATATAAGAAACCGCCATAAATCATGCCCTCGATTAGTAACATAGAAAACGTTCACGGTGCACTTCAAAGTAATATTCAACGAGATAACAAAAACATGATTTCACGAAAGTGCATCGTTTCAAACTAGACTCGTAAATTCGGCCCCGTCAAAGTTGTTGTTGCAGGTCGAGATTAACGCACTCAATTAGCTTTAATTAAAGATGTCTATCCGAAGAAATGCAATTAGGGACAGTTAATTTTAAACGATAGAGTCGTCGGATGACTACTAATGCAGCTTGGCCCTGTCCTCTGTCACTTCCTTTGTCGTACGGATACCGAATGCAATTGATACGGTTTAACTAAGTATATAAACGCTGCTAAAGTGGAGCATTGTACAATTCATCTATGGAATTACTCATCTCTTAATGAAAGTAAATTAACCTTTTGTAAGAATTCGAGTCGCTTCATTGCGCGAGGGGACCTGAAATTACTTGCGAGTTGGTATTTCGCGTAATTAGAAAATGATTGACAGTACTTATATCACATTCTTATCGGCAATAATATTTGAAGAAAATTGAGGGACAAATTCTACAGTTACTTACTTACAAAGGATATTCAGGTATTTTCACAGAGTCAACTGAAGTGGGTGCCACATGCCACATCATGGTAGGCATAAATCATTTGACAAAAAAAAACTTTTTCTTGAGGTTTCAGTCTTAATGAAATCTTTTATAGTCGTAGTTTGTGACAAAACCACATAACTGGTCAACATTATTACAAACAAGTTATATGTAGATCTTAGACAAGTGGATGATTGATAATTGTTGGTCAACTAAGAAGGACAGTCAAAACAATTTATTTTTTAAAGCAGAATAAAATATGTCATATCAAACCTACCGAGGAACATAATATCCAAAATTCATTTCTAATGCTCACTAATACCGTTCGGCGGCATTTTGATGATTAATATTGAAAGACAAAATAATTAGCTGTAATAATTGTTTATTTTATAATTAGCTGTAGTAATAAAAATAAGTGAAACGTATGTTTCTAAAATGACGCAAAATTTTGTACTGCGTAAATCGCAGTCATAAAAAATATTCATGATTTAAGAGCACGGTAGAATATTTGGCGTGGAATTACCTGTTACACATGAGTAATTCATTAAAATGTTATTAGTTAAAGCGAATGATTTGACTAGTAGCTTTTATTTCTGACCCTGTTGAATCAACCTATTCCTAAAAATTGTTTTAGTTCCCTGTTAACTATTTCAAAGTGAACGAATTCTATTTAAAATATTATTATTATATTATTATAAATAATATAAAATAAGCTCGCCTTAAGATGAGTAATTGCTTCCACGTACGTTTATTTTGTATCTTGACATTTTAATGGTTTTCACGGTGAGAGTGTTAAGATCGATAATTGATAAGTCGTGAACTGCGCTCTCACCATGAAAACCATTAAAATATCAAGATACAAAATAAACCATACCATGAGCGATATGGGTTAAGCTTTTATGTTTATTTTTCATGTTAATAATTATTAAGTTTGAGATAACGTTTCTAAATGAAACTTTAGCTTATAAGGGTATTTGAAAAAGGGGCGGCCCGGAAGTATAATTAAACAAATCTAAGTAGACAATAAGTCGATCCCAATGATCAGATTTACTGAAAATCTATGTTAAACATTTAAACGCCTATTCGTAAACGTATATATTTTTTAAATTAGAAAACACAGGTTTACGACAATGAAAAAAATTGATGGAATTGATCAAGTTAATAAGTTAGGAAATAATTGTCAACACGACGTCATGCAGTTTTGATGCTGCTGTAGCAGTGAGGAAGCCAAATAATTATAGATTGAGACAAGTGTTTTATTGCCTGCACCCTGAAAATTCCGAAGATTTACAAGGCAGCAACTTACTTTGTTATTTTAAATACCTAAATACTATCAAACACTTGCATGGAAATGCCTTAACAAATTGCCAACAGCAATTAGAGACGAAACTACTATACGTGTTCAAAAATATGTGTTCAGATTTTTTCATCGATAATGAGTATTACACGATTAATGATTATTTGAATTAGTAACTTAGTGACATCTTGACATGTACACAAGACGATATATCACACTATATTACAATATGTATTTACATTCAATGAGAATAAATACCCATCTATCTATCAATCTATCTATTGTTGCATTTTTGAATTCTCATAAAAATTCTTTGCACTAAAACGCAATTATTACAAAACACATGGATATAAAATTCAATCAATCTTATTTTATCGTATTATAGTGTGAACTTTTGGAGCCGTGGTCTAGAAACGGTCCTTTATTATCAGCTATTGTATATCGATTAATATTTTAGTTCTGAATTAAATTCATTATAAAAAAATATATCAGTACTATGGGTTTAAAATTTATAGCATTTGAGTTATTGGTAATTAAAAGAAGAAATTACCGGAATTCAGAAAATAAGCAACGATAGGAACAATATATGGCAATGAAAATTTTTTTGATGGGGTGTGTTTTCCGACGAATCGAATTTTCATAAAAGAGAGCATGTTAGTCAACATAATATGCATTACTATACCGACAAAAACGCACATATCATGAGGCAAGTAGATGCACAACATCGGTAGAGCGTCTTTGACTGGGCTGGTATATAGGATGAAAGAATTATTGGCCTATATTTCTTCGAACGTTCTTTGATCGGTCCATATATATGAATTTACAATGAAATGTTTTGCTGGAATTATTGAAGAATGTGCCATTAAATATCTGGATTCAACATGGCGGTGCCACAGAGATTTCTTAGATTAGATTAGATTTCATTATCCTAATAGGTAAGTTGGTCGTGGAGGACCCATACCGTAGTCCCCAAGGTCACCCTACTTAACAAAACTGGATTACTTCCTTTGGGGGTTCGTAAAAAGTACACGTCAACGACCAGAGAATATATGATCGCAATAATAAGACAGGCGTTTACAATAGTAACCAGACACATGTTGGAACTTGTGAAAGGTGTTTTCAGAATCGTACCAAATTATATATAGAGCGTCACGAGTGGCATCTAACATCTAATTAATCACTGAAAGTCGTATAATTATTAAGTATATTTGTTTTTATAATTTACTCATTCGTGTTATCATTTTATATCATTATCTAAAAATAAATAGTTTTACCAATTTCAAATTAAATTTTAATGAAATACTATGTTTGAATCAGAGTCTTCAATAATAAATGCCGATTCAGTTGGTGTATGCATGATCGCCATAGGAGGGTCAGAAGGACTCGAGGGGAAAGTCGTAATTTTCATTTTTTTGCGAGGCGTGTCCATAAACTGTGGGGATTATTGTATGGGGCGCTATAACTTATGAGTGTAAGTCCCGTCAAGGAAATATGAACGCCTAGCGATATGTAGATGACGTGGAGTAGAACCACATATTTTTCCATTTCTTGGGCAGTTGGAAGATTCAGTTTGCCAGCTGAATAATGCGTGTCCCCATATTGTGAGACGTTCTATGGACCGATTTGGAGAGGATATGTCAATCTCTTACCATGACCACTCCGATTTCCGATTTTCGCCCATCGAGCAAGTTCGGGACATTATGGGGATATGACTAATGAACTAATGAGCTGCATCTTCCGTAGATGCTACAAGCTCTACATCACGAATTACAGGTTGCTTGGAAACAAGAGGAAATCGACCATCTGCTAGAAGCGATGCCATGATAAGTGGGGGGCCAATGTGTAACCAATATGGGGAAACCAATCCATTATTAATAAAAATTATGTTCATATTTTATTCTTTTTTTAATTTTTTTAGTAGTTAAACGTTCCTGACCGGTTTGGTCAACAAACCTATTCTTTCTTTGTGTTGCGATTTTCAAGTTATATATCTGTGTGTGTACACCGATCATGTTTTTGAACAATTAACGAAGCCTTTATTTTCGAGTAATATTTACGTTTATACACATTTTGGTTACACGATTATCCTTATTTTATACTTTGTGTCTAGTTAAACAGATCAGAACCTTTCAAATCTTTTTGGGGTAATGCGTAACAATCTTCAATACTGTTATGTAAAATGAAACTCAAGTAGAACATATTGAACACGCTATATCTGACCTTTACCTGAATTAATACTTTGTATAGATCTTGTTATTTATTATTGAATATAAGTTTCGGTAGACTTAGTTTATTGTACTTTATTTTGAGTCATACTATACATCAACATGAAGAAATAATTTGTATCGGAAATGATGTGAACTTGCCATAACAATGTTTTATTTGTGTTCCAATTGTTTGTGCTTTTTGTCTTTCGTGTTCCTTTTTTGTAGAAAAATCTAAAACAGGTACGAAAAATATATCTTAAAATACAGTTAACATACAGCATCTGGAGGTGGCGTGCGATTTAATGTCAATAAGTTCGATACAGTTTTTGAGTAAGCCTCGATTGACAGCACGACTGCCGCCGATACTATAACTAACGTAACGTGTATTTATAGAGCGCGCCTGTACGTGACTTTTTAATGTTAATTCAGGTACCATGCTCAACGATTTTAGAAACGTTGAAAAGCTCACATACGTTTGTGGTGATTTTAATGTTAATTTCTACTCCGATATGTATATGTAACAAAAATGCTGCTTCCCAAATAAATTAATAAATTAAAAATATGTTTCCGTCATAAACCACAAGTAATAATTGGCACCCAGCTTATCGACTCGATAATATTTCTCTCACAAACAAACCCATCACAACAACGCATAATTTCACAAATCTTCTTAAAAGGTTGTAAACTTGAAACAATGAAAGCTACAACTCTTCGTAATCGGATTGTTTTAATTCAGTTGCAAAAGGGTTTCATCGTGAAAAAATGCAAAATGGTTAGCAGATTTATTGAACACCAGTAATTTACTTTAAACGTGTAAATTATATTAATGTAGGAATTATAAATCATCGTGTAGAATATTTAGATCAGAGAAGAAACTTGCAAACCCTGTAAATAATTAATACTTTCAAAACATTTTGAAATACGTACCACAATAAACAATACATTTTATCGATGGTGTTAAAAGGCATAAAAAAATGGAAAATGGAAACGGAAGCAATTTGATGTGAAATTTTTGAAAGAGCTTGCGGTCGATCAATTAACAACAAACCAGTTAATGTAATTATTAATATGAGTGAAAAGAAATAGAACGATGCAAGTCAGAAAGACGTTTATTTGTGATGCGTTTCAATATAAAACATATTGGACCTACGATTTTCCAACTAACCAATGTAATGAATCAGAGACAATCGCAAAACTATTTCTGCATGGACTGAAACTCTTAGAACTTTATACAAGCATATGTAAAGCCATTTTGTAAGTGTGATATGTTTTGACTTTAAATGTCTCCATAACCACTCCCAATTAACAAGTATCGTCTAAACATGAGTTTCAAGCACTGATTTAAGAGTGCTGTTGTTAAACACACCATGAGCAGGTCGTCGTGAATATACACTTCTAATTCTCAAATTAAAATCATAAATTGTTTGTACATTTATAAAGAAAATATTTTTCTGGAACGGAATACTTTTGTATGTTCGTCTCTTGACTATACTATATTTATTATGGTACAATCAATTGCTTGGAAATCTTTAAATCCAATTTGAATGTACAGCATTTCAAGCTTATTAAAAGGACGATACAGCTGTCATCACATGATACATCCACTGAAATTTATTTTCATCAAAAAGATGTTCGTTAAACATCCATTCAAATTATTTAGTGACTGTATGTCACTTATTTGTATTAATTAGTCGATATTAATGGTACATGAACGAATTCAGCGTATGTGGGCTATATTATCAAATATTGCAAACGTGACTAAAAGTATGTCAATCCAACAAGGCCATGTAATGAAACACAATACAACACACACACATTGGTCATCTGTTTTTGTGACGGTCTTAATAAATGTACAAATGAATATACAAGAGTCTATGGTAATTCAAATAATTTACACAAACTTGGCAGATCATTACATGCTTCCCAGGGGAAATTCAAACGAAACCGTTATAACAAGAAATTTCAGAAACTTAAGTAACATATCGCATTTTTTAATTTCCTGTTCCAATTGGAATTGGTATTTGAATGACGAGCATCTTAGTACAGACGATTCTCTGCATTATTTCCTCTGCATATGCTTTTAAAGAGTGTTAGGTAGGCGTTTATTTCGTTTACTCGATTATTATTATTAATCGAATGGATCCAGCAGAATAATTGCCAACTCACCGTTTATCGCCAAACTGATATCATGTCGTCAAAGAAAGTGCTAGAGAGGCGTTCTTACATCCATTCAGCGGTAGCACATTCCAAACGCAATACACACATCATGGCAAAAGCAATGGCAACAATGGCACCACATGAAAATATAAATAGCACCCTTTACAATACAGCGGTTACGATGCATAGAGTTACTTACAGGGCCCCTTTCGGGGGCCCGCCCGGTCCCACGTTGCCTCTAGTAGCTATCCTCGAATCGGTCATGTTATCAGCTTTGGACACCTTTACCATTTTCCGGATATCTTCGCATGCTAGTGTACCTGAAAGATGCACTCGACGTGCTCGTCGCTCTCCTGTAGAGTTACAGGAGAACCAATGGGCGTCAGCCCCCATGTCGCACCCAAGGAATGGCATAGGCGTACTCGACAGGCAACTTTGGATATTAGCATACCTTGCCTTCTGAACATACGGTTCCAGAATCACTGTCCCCAGTACTTCGGGGACAGGTCGAGGTTTGCCGATAACGACGCCTGTTATCGGTTCACCAAGAACAATGACATGTCATTCCATTCTGACTAAATGATTAGCCGACCCCCGTACCACACAGCGGGGGCCCTCAATACCCAACTCTCCACAGACACCACAAAGGCGACCGGCAACACAACAATATATATATCCACATGCATATATATATCCATAACAATACAATGGGTATCACATAATAAATCGTTCAGATGTATACAATTCTACTTTACCAACGCTGAAGAAATATTCCGTAATATGATGGAAGCATATGTCAATAAATCTGCAACTACATCGAATATAATAAAGTTACGAAGCACGAAATTAATATGAATCCAAAGGGAAATTTACCCAGGAGTGTTGTTGATGATTGTGATAACGTCATACCATTCGATAATGCTGCTTGTGAATTTAATAAATACTTTGTCAATTTTATGAGGGAGTTAACTGATAGTACATCAGTTAATACCACAAAATTAAAGATTTTGAACTATAATACAACCTACTGTTTTTGTATCCGGTAGCGCATATTGAAAAAGAAATTAGTAGTAGTTACTTTTACGACACTAATAAATCACTCATTTTAAGAAGCAAAATATTTTAAATTATAGACCAATTCCATTACTGTACATTACTGTATTTTCAAATATTTTTGAAAGAGCTTATGCAGAGCATGTTCTAAAAAATAAAATTATATCCGAATGTCAGTTTGGATTTCGATCGGGTAGTGGGACGCAATACAATTCGATACAATCAACCATCAATTAATTCTCCATAAACTGGAGATGATCGAAATTAGAGATTTGCCACTTAGTTGGATATCGTGATTTCGTGAACACGGGCGTCCCCCAAAGGTATTACCCGGGGACATTATTATTTACACTATTTATGTTGGAACTTATATCAAAGATCTCTTGACTTGACTGCCTTATTTTTCTCTTGGGATTTTGCTCACATTCTTGTCCATGTAACATGCAATGGTTTCCTCCATTTCCGTTGGATGGTACCTTCTAACAGGTAGCACTGCTATACCATTAAAATATCGTGTGTTGCGGTGCCGTGTGACTATAAATAATGTAATAAACAAATTTATGATTTCATCGACTAGTTATTGATTTTTAAAATTATCATTAATGCCATATTGCATTATTATTACAAACAATGTTTACATACCAATGCCTAACTGATTTTCTTATGCAAATATTTGTAAATTTTTCATTCATATTCACTACATTATAAAGACTGCTTTCGTTTTCAAGGCAACCCATATAACGTAGTTATTCTTACGTAAGGCGCATACTTGAAAAAACGTGCACGTGGCGCATAAAAATAATTAGTTCAGTGTGTCTTGTTTCCCACTTATCTCTTGAACAATTTGGCCCTAAAGTCAAAATAGCTTGGAGACAATTACATTGTGATGCAACGCGAGTCGGAAGTAGTCATCTGCTCCAATTTATCGCGTCCGCTATGCGAACGTCGGCGGTCATCTTTTATGGATTTAATGTATAATTCACCGCGCACGTTGGTGTTTGCCGCTCGAGATAGCACGTAATCAATATGACGAATGGCTCTTAATTAATCTGTATGCACGTTATGATGTAATGAGAACCTAACGAAGTTCGCTACTTCTGTAACGCGTGAACTATTTCTCGTTAAGGTATGTTTTTTTTAATTTTCTGGTTCCTACATCTCTACTCTTCCTTGTCGTATTCCAGTAAATAGGTCATTATATTATTTTACATAGTGCATCTGACCATGCCATTCTTGCTCCTTCTTCTCCCTACGATTTGTATGCCACTCAAATAATGGTAATAATGATTGACATATGAGAAATTAGAAATTTTGAACTTCATATATTTTAGCACTATAAACTTCTGAAAATGGTACTAAGAATACTTGGAACATAATAAAGGCCAATCGAAATTTTTTGTTGTTATGATCTCAAGCTGAATAATAGAACACATTCAAAAATTAAAATGGCCATGACAAAACACGAAATTCAGTTGTAGGCTTATATTCACTTAAAACATGACAATTTTAGAAATGAATATGATATGGACAACATTTTATATACGTTTGGGTTTTCCAGAAAATTAATAAAAGAAATTGTGTACGTAAGTAGGTCATGTTTGGCAGAAGAGGAAAATGAAAATTTAGATATTTTAGAATATAAAATGAATGGAAATTTTAGTAAATGTTAAAAGGATCAAGAATAATACGTGAACCATTTCTTAGATTCTGGTTTTTAAGAAAATTCAGGGTTTTTAAAAAAATTTGTTTTATTGGCAACGTAGTGCAAATAAAACAGTAAATTTGAAAATTACAAATTTAAGGAGTTCTTCATTGAGTTTGAACGATTTTATTTTAGATATTGAATAGTTGATTAGAAAACTATGTGAGGATTGCATGTTTGGCATTTTGTAGCCACTTCTCCTCAAATTCAAGATTTTCATATATTAGTCGACTTTTATCGCGCGGTTATAGTAGTAGTGGAGATCAACAAGTTAGGATCCGCCGACGTAAGCAACCTGAATCTCAAGGTGTCTGTATATCTTGCTCCCGTTAGAAATAGAAATATTCTTAAAATATCCACGTGCCAATATAAGCAAATAAAAATGTACAACGTGACGTAACGTTAGCCAATTTTTATTTGTCAATGTTAAGAATGTAAATAACGTAACACAAAACTTTGTGTTCTTATAATAAGTTTGCGATTTTGGGACCACGTATTAGTCGAAGCAGATGATTCCAAGCAATCCAAATAATGCATTTTTATATTATTTGTACAAATAATTTATTTCTTTGGTTTGCAATTTGCACGAATTGGGCACCAACGATGACGCAGATTTATTTAAAGATATTTAAAATGCAAAATAAAAATTTTAACAATCGCAGGTGGAATGATCAATGCCCATGCGCACCAGAATTGATGTTACTAGTTCCTAAAACAAAAGGATGGAATCCGGGGCGCCACATCCTCTGCCAAGTTCCAACGTTTTATTACTTCTGGACATTTCGCGCGAAATCTACTGCCTACTACACATACGCGCCGCATATTGTCGGACAAAAACATTCTCAGTAACTGACGCAGGTGGCCTAAATATAAACCACACGCAGATTTTATCAATGGAACCGCGAAAGCAAAGCCTAAAATTCACAGCGATATTTTACGATAGCGATTGAACGCTTGATCATTACCGTTTGTGCAACGATTGAAATTACTGCGCAATTTCTGCGGACGTGGGTGCCAACACAAATACGAGATCCTCTGGATACGGTAAATTGTTTATGAACAAGTTAAAACAGGATCTTGTGTATGTAATTAATTATTTCGTGTAAGTGGTGTGCGAAGATTGGAAGCAAGCGGAGCGGAAATTCAACGGATTGATAAATCGATTTGGGTTGTTTACGTATTAATAACCGCGAACAAGTGGTGCCTATAAAATCGTGACTCGATCATTAACAGTGGATAATAATTTGCAGAGCTCCCGGATTACAAAAATAATTTATTAATTGTATAGTTTACTGGTGCGTTAAACATGGAGTAGAATTTGCTAACGGTTATTGAATGAACGTACAGAAGATGTGGGATTTTTGCTTAAATTGGATGAAACGGTTTCCCATCTCTTAGCATGATTAAAAAACGCAATCACAGGATAACAAGTGGTTCGGCAAATGATCTGTAGTTAATGTAATGTAATATAGTAAAAATAAATTGGTTTTATTGGCGCCCAAGTATAGTAGAAACAAAAATAGATTCATTATCCATCTGTACAGGTATTCGTTCATTCAACGCAGGAGGTAGTGTAAAAACAAAAATGAAAGTACCGCACCTCTATTATTATACGTTTTCTATATCCTGGATTTCTACCATTGATATGTCTTCAATTTTCTAGGATAAGGAATGCTTATTTTTTTTATTGTTTTTAGAAAAGCAGAAAACGTGGTCTAATTTTCAATAACACTTCTTTGGGCATTAAATGTCTGCCATATTTCTAGTTTCTTAATTCAAAATTGGTATTAAGATTTTTTCGTTATTGAACTTTTAATCAAACAATTGGCCAAATAGATAAATTACCCATGAGCAGTCACACATAAACATTGCAAGAATTTTGCAGTAGCTTTGTGTTTTGGTAGAGGTGTCGGTATGAATCGTCAGTCTATCGAAGTGATGTTGCTTTCTAAATACAAGCAATGGATCTAGGAGATATCACAAGTGCTTGCGTGTGTGATAAAAATACATCATTCACTTACACTTATAGTGGAAAATAGTGGAAAATTTGAACTCATTCCTTACCAGCTCGTAATTTTGTTTAGTTTTTCTTAAATTGGATCTAAAAACCACTCAACAATTCTATTGATCTTGCATTATAAAAGGCAATGGATTATAACAACATGTATCATTTGTAAAAAGAAAATGGAGTGTGATGGTGTAGTGCAGCTTCGCCCAGGCTAGACATATCAAGCAAAACTATTCAAATATTTTCGTCCATGTAAATTTGAATTATTGATCCTAATGCTATGCATTAATTCAGGTCATTTATTCTATTATTTTAACTTAATTCCAACCAATGTTTGTCTCGATAATTATATTTCCGAATCAGCAATTGCCATTATAAATGATTATTTTACTAAAGTAATTTAAGTCATGAAATCCATTGCATAGATCTCAACGGCTTAGAAATTAATTATCAGACGATCATTACCAGAAAACCCAAATCTAATGGGCTTTTTGTTGTAGATTCATTTAATTTTTTTATAACATTATGAAAGATAAAACAGATTATCATTTGTTACTTTTCATTTTTTACTTCCCTGAAACGAACTGCAAAACTTGCAAAATCCTTCGAACTTTACAAATGCGGGCAATTTGGGTTTCATTTTGATTACCACAGGAAATGGACAATATTGAAACCCCCTATATCGATATTTACCTTGGCATAACATAAGGCTGAATTAATTGATATTCCATTGGATACCAATAAACCAAATACATCTAAATTGTCAATTTCTATATTATTTCATTAGCAAATGTGACTTTTGCTCCATTATAAATAAGTAGAGCTGTAATTGAATATTTAACATTATAAGATGGCTGTAATGTATTGTTACCCAAATTGTCTGGACAATTAACATTTGCTTTATTTTTTTATAAGCTGTCGAATACAATTAATACCATTGTTTTCGACAGCCAAAGGAAGTGCCGTTTGTCCTTTCTCATTGGCTGCTGCCACATTTGCCTTTTTCAATTCAATCAGCAAATAGCCCCAGAACGCACCCACTGCCGATGTTTTAAATATTTATCTTTCAAAATTCATGGCGTCTACCAATAACAAAATATAAATCATTGGTAAATATAAAGCAATAAATAATTACACAATTGTTTAGTTTCAAAGATTTAATGTAGATGCAATGTAGATGTTCCACACACTGTGGCTTTATCAGATGACAAATGGAAATTCGATTTACAAAATTATGATTTATATACAAATATAGAGCTAGAAGGTGGGGGGTATCCAATGCTTTAATTTAAGGTCCGTGGCGCCAAAATTGCGCCACCAATGCAAGATCGTGAAGTAATAAAAATAAATAATAAAACTATTATGACGAAGATCGATTATCTAAATGTCTATATTAATGTTTTATTTTAAATGGCATCTGCGATGGACCAGAAATATATTAATATTTTTACTCGTGAAAAAGTAATCGTATCAGAAATTATATTTTTATATGTATATTAACATTTAAATGTCATTTATAATACGCAATAGGGCAATAGAAAGGATAGGAATATAACTTCTTATCCTTAGAACGAAGAGGAAACATTATTTGTCTTGTCAGACAAGTGTCGAATAATTTTATTGCCGGCTGCACAAAAACGAATCGAAAATCCCAATCGTCGTATTTAATTATTGTTTTTGTTGTGTAAGCTTGTATAATTGTTGACGAAGCATATATAATGTATAGTTTATACGATAATAAAATAAACCACTACTCGTTATTGGCGCTTATCGCAGCACAATATATTTAATATCTACGCCGTATTGCCTGTAAGACGTAACACATATAATACTAACTTATTACTCATTGATAATATATCCGAGCAACGACTTTTATTATTATTATGGTCCATAGCTACGATGAATAAACAGTGTAATAAAAAAGAAGTTTTTTGAAATATTAATTGTGCTTCTTTGCATAAGAACACTGCTGTAAAATTTTATTATGGCCCACAAACTATTTTAGAAATAATAGGCCTTCTGTGAGAAAATGATGATTCTATCAGTCTTTACTATACAAAAGAACATATCCCATGTTCAGAAAAGGCAATAATTGTTTAAGTCAAGAAGGAACACATTTCACTGCAAGAAAATAAAAGCATCGAAAAATTCCCTACAATAACTTCTACTGCTGAAGAAATATCTATTATCAATTTTAAACAAAAAATTCTCTCCAGAATATATAAAAAATAAAACTTTTCCATGACAGGAGAATTTGAATTCAAATTAAGCCATGAAACATCGAAAACAAAAGGAAAATTAATTGGAAGAACACGAACTAATTCCTAATCACAAGCACTCAATTTGTATTCACATCCTCACCAGATATCTCAAGCATGTTTATATAAACAATTTAAATATTTAACACATTTACTGGTCAAATTAAAAATCTCGGAAACATTTAGGACCAGGCTGAAGATGTAATACATACATACATATTAAATATTTAATACGCTTGACTAATTGTTACATGAAAAACCTCTGATACATTTGGAACCAGTTTCAAGATTCGCAATTCATAACCCACATAGATAGTCTTCGCCTTGCCCTCTCTGTTACTGTATGCCCCTGAACTTGTTCTTACAAATCAATTGCTACATTAGAAGACTAATTAAAACGTAACGTAAAGGCACAGATTATGAACTTACGTTGTACAAATAACATTAATTTATGTAATATAATAAGAAAAATACGAAATATTGAAATATAAACGCATTTTTAAACAAATTTACATCACAAAACATCGTTTATTATTTGACATATTACTTGAAATTGGTTTTCGCAGACAAGTTCATGTACATATCAAAGTTTCTATCGGCTGTTAAAAAAATAAACAGATGTTAATTCTCCTACTTAAGGAACGCATTGTGTACGAAGCTTTAAGCAGATCTCTCGTAACGATCTAGTCTCGGAACCCCCGATGGCACACCAAGGCATTTAAATGGAAATGCTTACTTTATCACATTTTTCATGAATATCTTATAAAGCAAGTGAATGGGCCGTGCCATTCCTTACATTTCGATCTAGATTAAGGTTTCCATTAATAGATGAGTATTTTTCATGGTTTTTCGTGATAAGACGCGCGCAGCATTCTGAAGCGGCTTTCACAGACATCTTCAGAGTATGTTGAACCCGTCGCACGTTTTCATCGCCTTGTGTTTGTATATACTTTTCGTTCCGAGTGATTTGTTTATTTCGACGTTTCAAGAAGCAATGCATTCAGTTCCACGTGGTAACGAAAAACGATAAAAAAATTTCGTCCTTATTTGAAAGCAAACGGAATGTTTGACATACTCTTGACATAAGAATATTGCGAGTAAATTTTTTTCGTATTTTTGGAAATTTTGCAGAAATATTTAATGGTATTATTGCAAAAATGCATCGTTCATTTTTCAAAGAGAGACGGTGAACACAAGTCGAAAGTCACAAGTTGAGACTTCTGGCACATAATTCCACAATTTTTTTTCTGATATATGGATAACCTAATAAACGTTAGAATATAAGGTGGGTTGGGGAAAGGCAAATTCGCTATCATAATTATCAATAATTTCGAAATAAAGATAACAAAGTTCACCAAAAGCTACCATTGTTGTGCTGCTGGTAAAGTCGTCCTTCGATACATTGTCGGTGGACCTGAACGGAGCACCAATAAATAACAAATATGCTTCGATCTTACTTGTGTTTCCATAACATGTTATACGGTAGTGATGGAAGCTAATACATCCTCAGATTTGAATATCTGCAATGGACAAAAATATGAACATACGTGTACAATAAATTCGCAGCTTTATTAAACACATGTGGATAAAAATTCGGATAACAGAATTTTAAATCCAAGAGATAATCGCCGAAACAAATCAACATTTCCAAATACCTTCTAGCAAATAAATTGTGCATATGTGGGAAACCCCAATAATGAAAATTAGTTTGGGTTTGAGATTGATATTATACTGAGAAGAATGGGTAAGAGAATTGAAGAAACATACACTTGGGCTTTGGGATTATATAGAAGAGAGAATTTGCAAACGTCGAGTATAAAAAATGTGGAAATGTTTAAAGCTTTTTCCTTGCAAGAGATGAATAAAAATGCACATTCAGAAAAGAGAAAAATAATGTTTTGACAAGTAACGGAGAATTACAAAGAAGCTGTAGGAGATTTACAAATTTTATAAAAAAAAGTTGTGATATTTGACCCCATGTTGAGATTGAACTCATCATATGATAAATTTAAATTCGTTCGTGGTATTGAACTCCAAATCTATCATACATACAAAAGGACTATTCATAACAATTATTTAGAAAATAAATGATGATTTTTTTATGAACATAATTGGTTGTGTGGTTTGCAAAATGATTTTTATTTGATCAATGAATTCTCAAAAACATCATTACCTGTGATTTTAGACGAGAAATTAAACAATAATTAAAAGTTTATAACGAATGTCGATGAAATGGTTTTTAAAAATTAAGTAAAATGGCGAAATGAGGTAAGTGGCTATGAAATTCATAGTTTGCTTAATGTATAAATGGGGCAATATGCATTTAAATTAATAGTGGTACATTATACGTTTCAAATTCCTACTTCAACAGAAATTATATTTGAAATAATTGCCCAAATAAATTTATAATGCATTGAAAAATGTATAGATCGACTGACAAATAGGGAACCAAATAGAACAATATTGGTATTTGTTTATGTACGTAAGTTATTTGCTGCTTCAAGTCGATATATCTGGTGCATCGTATCGTCTCTTCTGTGTGATTTGAAACAATAAATCGATTCATTCACTTTAACAATAACGAAGATTTTATGCCACGAGATAGTGAGGGGCATGAGTTGCTTAACATCAGCCCTTTGCTACAAAATATTCAAGAAAGATTGATGGCCCATAGAAGGCGAAACGGCTGCCATCACCTTAATACTTTGCTGAAATTTATTTTCAACAAAGATTGAGTTTGGTGCTAATGAAAGAGAACGTTGCAGATTAAATTCTGACAAATTAAAATCAAGAACAAAGCAATACAAACCAAAGAAACGTCACAACCGGGTTACAAAGTACTGGTCTCCTGTTTTCATTAGAATTTTTACGTTTCTGCTCGCTTTCCAAGTACACCGTTCCAGCAGATGCAATGTTGTGCTAAAGCTTGCTGAAACAATAACAAAGCATATAAACCTTAAAGTGTCCTTTGATAATTGGTGTACTAGTGTTCTTTTGATTGCTAGTTTACAAAATAAGGTATTCTTCTACGCTATAGTCCAGTACCAGGTTATATGAAAAATAGCTCAAGAAACACGGAATAGGAGATTTGCTATAGAAAACTACCATCAACGAACATACAACAAAATAACTATACTTTCTTGTGAAATAAAGTTGCTTCAATTTTGTCGACCAACGCAGGCTCACAACTAACTGGAAATACGCTACGAGTTTGCAGATGCAAAAAATCTAACAAAATATTAGACTGTCCACACAGTATACTGAAATAGAATGAATATATGGGAGGCGTGGAACTGTTATTCTATGGGTGGATTCTGTGGTATTAAAATATCGAAGAACGAATATTCATCCATACGTCGGACATGTATGCCGTGACTAATTGACTATTACAGTATAGACAATAAAATCCGTTGGTCGATTTTTAAATTTGCCTGATGGTTTATGTAAATCTTGAAAGCCCGAGCTTACACTAAAAGAGGGTGACATACTGATAACCTTGGAGACGCCTGTGTGCAGTACACGCCGAAATGTTGCCGATATTCCCTAAATTGAAGTATGACTAGTGGACGTCGTTGCAAATTTTTACCTACCTGTCAATCCCAATATTTCGATACATTTATCTCAAAAATGGAATGAATCGCAGAAAAAAGAATGTTGCATAACGAAATGAAAGAACGTGACGACAAAATTGGATTTCAGTAGTAATTCAAAATTTGCTAAAAAATTGATTCGAAATCTTGTCTTTGTGAAATTCTATTACGAGCAGCGTAGGAGAACCTAATATTGAGAAACTTATTTCGAGCCCTCGGACAATATTGACGTCGGGCGAAATATTGTGCGTGTATGGTCCACGCAGCCACGTCATCGTTGAGCAGACAAGATAGGAAGTTTAAACTAGCTTAGAAGATATGACCACTGGATATGTTTTAGCTTAGAAGATATGACGAAGATGAAGAGTAAACAAATACTTCAACAGAATCTTACCCCTAATATGCCACTTCCACTTTGACTTACAGTATTTTATTTATTTTTAACGGCTTGCGAATTAAAATGGAGCAGACATAGCACGTACGAAACTTTAACTGAATCAATATGTCATCGCCCAACTTTTTGAAAAAGAATTTTTAAATAAAATTCTTGACGGAAGCGTTCAAAGAATCAAATGTTTTTTTCTTTGCTACACTTATAATATTTAATATTTAACAACTAGCACATACATATTATATTCATTAACCAATTGAATAATTGTAATTGTATATATTTTAAAATGTCCTTTTTTGATTTCCGCGTCAAAAAGGGGCAGATCTCAGGGTTCTTTTTGGATTACAGTTTTTACTCATGGGTTTGTGTGGTGAAAAACTTTAATCGAATGTTTGGGGTTCCTTATTGTTATTTATGCATTTTTACATTTTTTTCTAATTTTAGAAATTGTGTTTGTAAACTTATAGGTTGGCGTTAATATTGTAGAAAATGCTGCACTACTGTTGTTAAATTATATGTTCTTGTCCTTATTCCAGTGACAGTTCACTTCTCTTTTGACGGTTTTATCCGTTGCTTGGCAAAATTCTTCAAAACACCGTTGTCCACTTATTTAAAATTTCTTGTCGCAGCGACGTACACCGTAGCAGACAAATTTATACCCCAAATTTAGCTGTCTTTGACTTACTTATAATATGATTTTTTTTTGTTTTGTTAGATTTATTGGCTTTTACATCTTTCTGTTTTCCTTCATAATTTTGTCCTTTTTAAATCCTTTTAAATTTTTATTGTTATATATATTGCCGGCTATTTTCTTCTCATTCAAATGATGTTTTTACTTTCCCGTTATGTTCCTTCATACTCTCATAAACTGCATAAACATTTTGCTTGATTTTGAGAATTCTAATACATACTTGTAAATATTCATAAATCTCTAAATGTTCGTTTTCGCTTCTTATTCTGGCCTGCAACCTTTATTTCAGATCATTTTAAACCAACTGAATGTTTTTTTACGCCCTTAAAGATTCATTATCCCCAGGAGAACGAAATATTGAAAGCCTACAATTTTATGTAAATTACATATTTTCTATTTGAAATGTTCTCCCCTCTCTTCGTATATATTGTTCTTTGGGTATAAAAGACTTCTTATATGTTATTTTTCATTTCTTCTTCGCGACATTGCACTCTACTTATAGCTGTTATAACTGTTTCTATGTAGGTATGTCCCGTGACGTCATGATATCCTAGACTGCGTTTAGCTATCATATTTTCTACAAATGATGATTTGTTTTTTGCAAATTTTTGTTCAATGTGGGATTCATTGTTGCGGTGAAGTTTGAGGTTTAGTTTGTTTCAGTTCTGGTGACACTTATGTGCACTTTTACGTGGTAGTTTTGACGGCGTTGAAAAGTAATTGCTGGGTATGTACTAATGAAAGAATCATACACCCAATAGGTGCTGCGAACGTTAGTTAGGGAAAGAAAGTACAATAAATTGTTTCACTTTTATTTGAGATTGTCAAAAGCGAATTCCAAGAATCTTCAAATTTGATGTTATGCAATATTACGATCCGTAAAACAAACAATTTGTACTGATACTTTCCAACAATGTGTACTCCAACAATAGAAATCCTCTTGGACGATTTGTTGATAATGATCAGGGCAATCCGTTTTACTATCATGAGATTACGTATAAATTTATTTTAACAGCTAAGATTTTAGTGTTTGCCATTGACGATCTCTAATAAGAGCAAAACAATGTATTGTCCAGCGATCCATCCCGTTTTCTTGGTGGATCTGCTTAATTAATGTTCATAGAACCTTTTGAGTATATGATTCTTCCATAAGTAAGGTACTTTTTCATTATTGACGACATATTTTACACAACTTAATATATCGGGCATTACTGCGATTGAACATTGGTTAAAACAGATTACTCGATATTTAAGTTCCTCTTAGAATTAAATTAAAAATAGCACATTCGTGAGTTCATATTAATTTTTAATATTGATTTGAATTTAATGTTAAAGTAATATTAAAATTTGGCTCCGATATCTGATTCGTTACGCGGGAATTTTTTAGTTAATGCGTTCCGAATTTACGTGTTTATTTTTAACCATGTTTTAACGATGAATTTTTGTGATTGATAATTTAATTTTATAGCTGGAATTAAACTTTCATCATATTCTCGAAATAAGAGTATGTAGATAGTCGCCCATGTGACCGCATTAGTATTTATTTAAGGTCATTTTTCATATTAATGTTTATTGCTTGACAATGATCTTTCGAAAACCTTATAAATGCAATAAACTTTTATATTACCAATAGTTTTTTTATTGTATTACTGATTAGTTCGTGGCCGTGATAATTATCTTTCAAAGTTATCTGCACTCAAGAATATTGACAATAACATTATTTGATTAATGTTTGATAAAAAATATTTCTATTGCACTTATGTTTTATTAGTACTTATTTAATGAGATATACAAGTAAACTTTGGATGTTTTATGACACAAAACAAAATGCGTTCATGAATAACATTGACATTTCACTAAACGTGCACAATTTACAAATAAGTTGAATTGAACGTGTTGTACATAACCTGACTAAAAATAAATGTATAAAACAACAAAAATTTACGACGTCGTTTGTCATTTTCACTTAGCGTGCCATACTAACTTTAAAAATAGAGGTACTGTCATCGCTTTATTGAACATGAAATATAAGATGCAAAGCGTAAAAACAATCATTGATGCCATTTAAGGATTCTGCGATTAATGATTGAAAGACGACTTACCCTGGATATTCGCAGGGGTTGCTGAACGTCGGCGCCACCGTGCATCCGGAAACCCCAGGGTGAACCACCATCTAGCACCACTTCGCGAGATGTCATAGTTTTCTAGACCAAGAGCCAGTTGGTGCGAAGCCAACTTATCTTTACACTTTAGTTAGAACACTAATCATCGATCGAAATAGCCGGACACAAAACAATTTTTAAATTCGCGTGTTTTGAAAATTATCCATTGACAGCGAGGCTTAATTAACGTTAATGAAACGAAATATTAAAAAAATGTTTAACTGACGTAAATATCCGAGCACTGATAAAACTCTTATCTGCGATTTTGGATTAAAGATAATTTTTTGAATGTGTTTAAAGTGAGGTCTCTTGCCGCTTCATACGTCGATCGTTGATGCGTGCGTTACCGATCCCGCCTGCCACAACACGCGAGCGAACTGCGCTGCGCTATGTCTTCGTGACTTGGAACTTTTCTTTACATCTGCGCTCTTTTCCAAACACTCTCGAATGCCGAAGTATTTGCGTTGCACTAGTCGCGACCTGCAACGTGAAAAATTCGCAAGTTAAAAAAACGCCCACGCCGTCTGTCGTTTATCAAAGTGCGTTGATGTGTAGGCGTTATTTTTAAATGTAAAATGCAGAAAATATGAACCTATTAATATTCTTTGAAATTCCGATTTAAAAAAGAACAGAATTAAGTCAAGCTATTTCATATTGGGATTAGGATTGGTTTTCCACGCTTACTCATGAGTAAGCGTGGAAAACCTGCACCCTGTACCATGGTACAGGGTGTACTTTCTGCAAATCAGCTAGGACGCACGCCAAAGTGCACGATTTATAATTAAACCTTGTAGATTGAGGTCCTGTCTTCTCCTAGTGTAAATTAACCAGCAACCACCTAATACATTTTTAAATAAATGAAATTTTTATTTGACATAGTTTTAGTCTCTAAATATATCATCAATATTAAACGAATAGCTTTAACCTTTAAGTTAAATGTCGCACTGGAACCGGTGAAAACCAAAACAATGTTGACCTTCTATTTATACATTTGAGTGTAATTTACCGCAGCCGCTGGGCGTATCGGAGCACGTCGAAGAAAATTAAATAGAATATTCATTAAAACAAATTGCAATTTTTTGGCAACGTTAATTTGATACAGAAATGTTATTTTTGGATGCTTCACAACCAGCACCGGAGATAACGTATGAAAGATATTCTACGACAGGATGATGTCATAAACTGGAAACGGTTAATAGTTTACATAAAAAGGAATGGCTTATTTATGCAAATGTTCGCTTATCGCTGCGAGGGAAATTAGATGTAATGCAACACCCACTCACATCGCATGCTAATACAAAGATAAAATTAAATATTTATTACAGAAATATTTATTTATATTTGTTATTCATTGCGTTTTTGAGATCAAGTAAAAATGTAAATAAACAAAGCGGTGGAAAAATATTCGAAGAAAATGAATAACAAGAACAATAATTTAAATTAAATATAATGAAAACGTAAATCAAAATCGAGTCAAACCAACAGAAACAGTAGCGAGGATATAGGGTTAACCATGCTGCAAATATTTACTTAGAACTAAGAGTGGTGGTGTAAGAAATAAAAATAATATATGCTTTCACAATATGATCAAACATTTAAATGAACGTGCGGCGATGAATAACTAGTCAAGTCGTATTAATTTTTGAAATGGATTTGTATTGTTCCTTGACATTCAATCTTCGTACCGATCATCCGTACGGACAAAGACGCAGTTCTACATCAAAACGTAAGAATAACACGATAAAATGGACATCATAGTACGAATTACGGGTAATTGCCAGACGTACTAACATAAAATAAATGAGAAATGCATCATAAAATATTTAAAAACTCCAAAACAAGCATTATATCAACGAAAAAAAAATAATAATCAGAATTGCTACATAACATAAAAAAGATGGAAATGGTTAAAAATATAGAATATAATTAGTAGAGAAAACACAAAGAAGTAGAAAAATGTAATTCATAAAGAAATAAGAAGTGCTAGATTTGCACCGTATTTTGTCATTGTCCACGTAACAGTAGGTCTTATTATTGTTTTGTATAATCTTATTTTAGCCCATCTTCTTTTTGCTAATCGTTTTTGTAATTCTTTTTCTTCGCCCCATCTGCATGTTAGAGTTACTCCAAGATATTCTGTTTGCTCTATTTTATCTAACACGTGTCTCCTATTTGCCGCACAGTGGATTATTAAAGCTGTGGACTCTCATCTGTTTTACCATATACATACTGAGTTATACTTTCATTAATTGAGAAGCCTTGTTCTTTGGCATCGCCATCAGTACTATACCATCGCCATAGGCCACTGCTGTAATACTTCCATAGATCAAACCCTCCGTTCTTATGCCACTTTCCATTTGAAATACTTGCTGCACTAAAATGAAGAGGATTAGGGATTGTGGTTATCTTCCGTCCATTAATATTTTATTTTGTGTCCTATTTTTTCTTGTAATTCTAACTTTCTCATTGCTTCAAATAATTTGTTTCTGTTAATAGAGTCGTACACCTGTCTATAGTCGATGAATAGTAGCTGTAAACTCAGATTTTGTTTCATGATAAAAAAACTGGTCATTATAATATTTCTCTAATTTAATCCTAATTATTTTCCCATCAGTGTATACTTGAATGCTTTAATGCTTTACCATCTTGTTTTAAAATTCCCACTATTATGTTATTTTCTCCTGCACTCTTGTTATTGTTTTGTTGTTATATACATTCTTCTACTTCTTTTTAGTGAGCGCACTTCCATTTTTTTCCTTTCTGTATCCACTTCTGATAGATATTTCACAAATCGGTTTAGTTTGCCCTCTGTATCACCTCATAATATCCCTTCCTTGTTCGTGAGGCAATAGGACCTTCTTGAGTATTCACTCCCTGATAGAAGATTTTTATTTCTTTATTCTTGTACGATTTTTCTCTTTCGTTTCATTCTTATCCTAAGTGATTTATCCTTTTTCTTCTACACAACGCCGTAGTTTCCTTTCTTATTTGATCAAACTTTTTTTATTTTCTTCGTTCTGTTCTTCTTTTACATTTAGTCCAGCTATATTTGGGAACGATATGTGGCGAAATTAAAGTATAGGGATTAAATCACAAGGAGAATAAATGAATAAATAGAAGAGCAATACAAAATGTCAAGCATTGTGTCCAAGTAATGAAAATGCAAAGAGGCTGGAGCATATATGTAGCGGGCATGGGCGGAGATAGATTGGTTAAGAGAATCTTAATACGGGGAGAAGATGAAAAGAGAAGGAGAGGAAGATGGGGAAAGAGATGGTTAGAGGAGGTTAAGAAAGATTGTGAAGTAATAAATTCTAAGAAGGCGGAATTAATTAAAGTATGGGGTGAATTAAGAAGGGGAGTAAATAAACAAACAACTAGAAGAGCAATACAAAGTACCGAGCATTGTCTCCAAGTGGTGAAAATGCAAATAGGCTCGGACACATAACGAGGACGAGCGAAGATAGATTGGTTAAAAGAATCTTAATAGGGTTAGAAGAATGAAAGAGAAGGAGAGGAAGACCCAGAAAGAGATGGTTAGAGAAGGCGAAGAAAAATTAAAGGAAAGTGAAGGAGAGGAAGGAAAGAGATGGTTAGAGGAAGTGAAGAAAGATTGGAAGGATATGTGATCGATAGTATGTCGAAATCCTACAGAACTTTGGCCCACCAGTCCAGCAATCGATTGAGAAAAGCGGCTTATGTCATGGAATATTACTGGAAAGCATGGAATGTTTGGTGAAACTCTTCACGAGCATCTTCAATGATTAATTAATTATCACATATTATTGCGAAAATTTTCTGAGGTTGGTGTACACTGCTCTTAATGTGGTTAACCTCACTGTGGTTAACTTCTTATATGTTTCAACAATGGTTTTCGAGCTGATTATTATAATATAACATCTGGCGTTCTTCGGGGTCTCACCTTGGCCCGCTCCTGTTCATTATTTACGTGAATGACATCAATAACTGCTTTGAACACTGTAAGTTTCTACTGTATGCTGATGATTTAAAAGTTTGCCGTATTGTTAGCTCTCGTGCTGATTGTGCGCTTATTCAGAATGATTTAACTATATTGGGAAAACTGTACTGAGAATGACTTATTTTTGGAATCATTGGAAAATGCCATCATATTAGTTTGACCAGGAACAGAAGCGTTATCAAATTCAAGTATTGTATAAACGATAATGAAATTAAATTTTCAAATGAAGTTGTAGACATGGGAGTACATTTTGATTCTAAACTAATATTTCTTAATCATATTGAATATATAGTTAAAAATGTACAAATTAATTTATTTTAAGAACATATAGATCATAAGCCATAACCACTCTTTATTATTCTTACGTATATAGCAATTTAAATCACGCTTCATGTATTTGAAATCCTCGATACAAAACATATGTCGCTAGTATCGAGCTTTTACAGAAGAAATTTCTAAGGTATCTGTTCGGGAAAATAAATCCTGATGTAGAAAAGTATACGCCCAATTGTGTACTGAATGCAACATGGTGACTTTGGGGGCTGTAAGGATGGTAGCTGACCTTTTGATACTTTGTAAGATTTTAATGGTGTTATTGCTTGTCCTGAACTATACGCTTAATAGCCATACATATACCGTCACGGACTTTACGCTGCTTCGATTGGTTTTCACAACCGTTTAGCAGAACATCAAGTGGTATGAATTCTTCGATTTCCAGGTATATTGTTACTCACAATATACTCTTATAGGCGAAATTGACATTTTACTGATAAAGAGATTAACTGCAGCAAAAAATCTTTGCTGCAGTGCGGGACACGAATCACCCGTCCATTTAAATTTAAATTTAAAGAAAGTTAGTTTTATATTCATTCTTTCTTATATTTGTAGTTCATCAATTACTCAATATAAATTATAAATTAAATGTTCTTGTTTAATTGTATATTAATATGTTGCTTTAGTTAGTTAGTTGTAGATATGAGTGGTTACTGTTTTAGGTTAGTCCTGTTTGTAACCCAAATAAACAAATAAATAAAAAAAATTACCTTCAGGTAGTCATAGACTGAGTTGGCGAGGGCAACTGCAGCCAATTATGTTTTTTGGTGAAAGTTATATTTAACCTTATTTTAAATTAAAAAAAACCTTATTTAAAGAAACTATTTCTGACATCTGCCAACTGGCAGAAAATGTAAGATGATAACTTGTGTTTCACTAAGGAACATAAAATATTTATCATCGAGGCATATTTTCAAAATGGTGTTGCAGATGATGAGTGTTACTACAGCACCTACGCTTGCCTTCTTGAATTCAGGCAATAGTTTGCTGGAATGGTTTTCATGAGCTGATTTGGTGTAGTAACGAACACATAATGAGCTTACCACTGTCATTATGTTCGATTTTTCGTCTGCAGCAACACCATTTTGAAAATATGCCTCGATGATAAATATTTTATGTTCTGTACAGAAGAAGTAGGTGGCAAAGTCGGAGATATAACATGACTGCACAAACTGACACATGAAATAGAATAAGTGCTGATACCTGCCACACGATACTGAAAAAGGACTTAAATTAAATTAAAAGACACCATCTTATCAGGAATAATAGTAGCGGATTACAGCTGGCATGTTGTTAATAATGGTTCGCTGAAAAGGCGTTTAATACGACCAACTTTATTCGAGAATCTATCACTGCATAAGGGTATAAAAAGAGTTATTGTAGAACCGCAAAATGGGTTATTCCAGAATGATGGACCATCACCCATATGTATCAAGAAGTGCTGAATTATTTACATGCATTTTATGGTGATTAATAATAAGTTTACTTTCACGATATCTTTCTATGTATTTCCACTTAACCCCATTAGAGCTGTAGTCTCATCTGAAGAATACGATTTTCAAGACGTTCTTAAAAAATTGAATTTGACAAAGAAAGTTATGTTCATTTTTTCTCATTGTTATGGAAAAAGATGTAAGCGTGGGTGTTCATTTAGAAAAACATGTCCGATAATTGCTTTTGATTTGAATGTTGTAGGGGCACATTTTTGTAAATGTCGTTTCCTAACGCCAACCCATATCTAAAGACGTTTTGATCGTATGTTATTAGATAATCTTATATTATTGGTGCTTGATGACTTGAGTATCTATAAGCTATGCAATAAAAATGGAATAGTTGATGTATTATATTTTCATTAAAACGCCTATAGAGAAAACCTCTTTCAAAAACGAATCGCGAAAGACCTACAAAAAAGGCCATGTTTGGTAAATCTGCTAACGCTAGAATTGAAGCTCGGATTCAGGCATATATATGAATGAGATTAATGGTAAATGATCGATCACCGGGTTGCAATAGAAATTTTGGGAAAATTGTACAGACAATTCGAAGAGATTGAAACAAAGTTGATTATTTAAAATATTCATAAAAGGAGTAAAAATTGCATAATTTTCCAGATGTAGAAGATTGTCAAGGTTGCTCGAGAAAATTTTAGTGCTGAGTTACTGAAGACATTTGATCACAAGATAAGTTTGAGGACAAAATCTTCAGTTAACAATATATATTTCGTTTGGTTTTTAAATTTTGGACTTATCAGTATATCATACTGTCGCAATTCAGAATAAAGTTTTCAATCAAGAAGTACCAAATATTTTCAAAAAAATCTTGATTTTGTATATGTGATTACACCTGTAACCAAATTTCAGGAGATAGGCAACAAGTATACGGGTTAAAAACTATGGTTGCCTAATTTTCATTTAGGAGCTAAAATAAACCATTGCATATATTATGCACGAACATTTTCCTCTAAAAACAGAAGAAATATACTAGGTGGTACATGCAAATATTTTAACAGTAATTAGTTTTATGATAAACGATTTGAAACAAAAGTTGTAACATATGAGTGGCAAATGAAAATTGTTTTATTGTACTAGTTATAGGAAAGCAAGAGAAGGTCATGGGAAGATAAAATAATTTTTTGAAATGTTGTATTGAGTTTAAAAGTACTAAAATTTATATGGATTAAAAGCAGTAGATAAAATATTTTGAAGAACAACAATATAATGATATTTGAAAAACAAAGCGCACCTATTAAGAAAATTATGTATGAAAGTAATAACTTGAGCACAGTATGGAATTCGTTTTATGATATGGTTTTGCCATTCTTGTGACTTCAACGTAGGTTGGTGTAACAATTACAAAAACCCATTATCTGCTTTTTACGTGTACCACGATAAATGTGCACCATTGTATGAAATTCATATAAAATGAAAATGTATATAGCTGATGGGCATATTAATTGTCAAGGCTGAAGGCAAATTTCATGCAATCATAAATACCAGATAGCACTGGTTCTGCTATGTAATTACGGAGGTCCGCTTCGGTACTGCCCATACTTGGTAACTACTTCGCACCCATTGTCCCAAAACACTGCTTTGTCGAAAATACATTTCAGTGAATGTAGCAGGTGATGATGCCCGTTTCGCCCTCTATGAACTCATCAGATCCCCACAAATACTCTCTAATTACATAGCACCACGAATGGTGGAGGTATCGACGTCTAGGTGGCGCCAATACTCATACAATTAGTCCTATATTTTACGAAAAAAAATTGTTTAGTTATTTAATTGGTGCTAATTGAATAAATGTTTTTGTTTTCTTTCAATGTTCCTTTTTGCTATAATTTTGCGGGAACTTCACTCCTCCAGAAAATACTCACTGCTTAAACATCGTTTTCACATTGGTTTCGAAAACTGTGACGTTTCGTAACGTCAATTTATTTGCTCAGATTGTTTTTCTAATTTTGACATGCAATATTATTTTTCAATACTATTGCATGTCAAAATTAGAAAAACAATCTGAGCAACCTGTCAGTTTTCGGTAACAAATTATCAGCTTACATTTATCTGAATTAAAAAATTCATAGGGTATTTTGTTCTTTGCTCTGAATTCCATTTGGGTGGATTCCAACTGTTTTCTTTTATTTGTTTTATGAATATTTCTGATTTGCATTTCGTTTATGTCTCCCAACATGGACAGTTCACATACACCCACGCAGACGTAAAACACGTATTTCTTTTAAAACGTCGACTTTGAAAATGTATATGATTCCTGATCTTCCTTATACATAATGTATAAGAAAGTAAAAATACTAATACCAAATATCCATAATTAGCATTATGCAAGTGTCCATTAACCCACATATAGTGTTGATAATATAGTATATCTATTTCACTGAGAAACATATGTTTCATTCGTGGTTAATGAAGGAAGGTTGGAGGATAGAAAACATACTTAATCCGAAAATGCTAAATTGTCACAGCATTATTATATTTATTATTATATTTATATATTTATGTGTATGTGTATATATATATATATATATATATATATATATATATATATATATATATATATATATATTGAAAATGTGTCTTGTCAAATATGACAGAAAAATGTAAAATTTACACGAAAGATGGTCTAATCTTACACCTCAATGGTGTAGTGAACATTAATTAAAACAGGTCCATGAAGACTAACTGGTGGATCGCTAGACAATATTGTTTCTGGGTTATTACCCTTCGTCAGTAGCGATTACCAAGAACCTTAGTTGTTGACGAAGGGTAATAACCCAGAAACAATATTGTCTAGCGATCCACCAGTTAGTCTTCATGGACCTGTTTTAATTAATGTTCACTACACCATTGAGGTGTAAGATTAGACCATCTTTCGTGTAAATTTTACATTTTTCTGTCATATTTGACAAGACACATTTTCAATTTGAATTGTTTTTGAACTTAATTGCAGCAATCCTTTTATATGTTGACACTGGACATTTGACAGTCGTCTTGTTTACTCGCCGCGAGGTGTTAGACAAGGTATCGTCTTGTCAGTGTTCTGTTGTCAGTGGTTCATTAGGAGTGATTGGCTCGCGCCAAGAAGTTTTGATGGCCACTACATGTAAAGGTATTTCAACAACTAAGGTTCTTGGTAATCGCTACTGACGAAGGGTAATAACCCAGAAACAATATTGTCTAGCGATCCACCAGTTAGTCTTCATGGACCTGTTTTAATTAATGTTCACTACACCATTGAGGTGTAAGATTAGACCATCTTTCGTGTATATATATATATATATATATAATTATTGTACAAATTCTCGACTGTAAATCACTTAAAATGGTACTTATCTTGTATCATGAGCAGTCAGTCGTTGAATAAAACACTTTTAGCAATATTAAAGTTTATTGCGACACCTTTTTTTGCAATAAGGTGTTTCGGAAACCCTTGTCAAGCAATAAACATTAATATGACAAATGACATTAAATAAAACCTATCGCGGTAACAAGGCCGACTTTCTATTACCCCAGTATTTACTGCAAGAACTAGGGAAAACCTTGTAAAAACCTAGTTAGGGTATTCGACCAACATTTAATTCACTACAATACAATTTAAATCACAACGATAAAAAAAAATATATATGATAAGATAAAAATAAATTAACCCGCAATTGTAATAATAATGATCAAAAAATTGTATTGTAATGAATGAAATATTGGACACTTGGAATTTTGTGACAATATTAATTCAATATTAATAAATCAAAATTAATATTAGAAATTAATATTAAAGCCACAAAACTCCCATTGTGAAAAGGCTAGCTAAGAGAACTAATAATAAAAATCTACTAGAATGACCAATGTTTAATTCAAAAAAAAAAAAAATTAACATTAAAACAAAGCAAATTTCTAAAAATGATTAAAATGAATTCAACATTGGTCAGACCTCTTAAAAAAATATACAAATCAAAACTTAAATTAATGTGCCAATAATCAACTCAAACGCAGGGCCGCTCTAAAAGGATAACGTATAAATTCCAAGTTAATACATGCCAATGCCATAAAAAATGACTATGCAAAAGTAAACACCAGCATGCACCAAAATAGAACCACACATCAACCTTAAAGATCAGCTCTACAATGAGTTCATTAAAGGTCACATCTCTTAAATATTAATTACTAATTTGATCAATGTTCAAACTAAAGCTATGTGAAAAAGTTAGTTTCAACATTGGTCAAAATAAAACTAAAATTAAATTAACAAATAAAAGAAAAAGAAAAAAATCAATCTAGAAAGGTGCAGGCTCACAGTAATAAATTATTATAAATTTTACTTAAATTGAGAGTGTCAGTTTGTTTGCATATACACACATAAATACAGTACAACATCTAACAAAACCATTGACACTGCTTTATCCAAACATGCAAAAAACACAGGGCATATTTTTGATTTCGATAACACCAAAATTCTTACAAAAGAGTGCAATTATAAAAAGCGTTTGGTTTTGGAGATGTTACATATACAAAAAGACACTAACGCTATAAACTCTAAAACTGACACTCTCAATTTAAGTAAAATTTATAATAATTTATTACTGTGAGCCTGCACCTTTCTAGATTGATTTTTTTCTTTTTCTTTTATTTGTTAATTTAATTTTAGTTTTATTTTGACCAATGTTGAAACTAACTTTTTCACATAGCTTTAGTTTGAACATTGATCAAATTAGTAATTAATATTTAAGAGATGTGACCTTTAATGAACTCATTGTAGAGCTGATCTTTAAGGTTGATGTGTGGTTCTATTTTGGTGCATGCTGGTGTTTACTTTTGCATAGTCATTTTTTATGGCATTGGCATGTATTAACTTGGAATTTATACGTTATCCTTTTAGAGCGGCCCTGCGTTTGAGTTGATTATTGGCACATTAATTTAAGTTTTGATTTGTATATTTTTTTAAGAGGTCTGACCAATGTTGAATTCATTTTAATCATTTTTAGAAATTTGCTTTGTTTTAATGTTAATTTTTTTTTTTTTTGAATTAAACATTGGTCATTCTAGTAGATTTTTATTATTAGTTCTCTTAGCTAGCCTTTTCACAATGGGAGTTTTGTGGCTTTAATATTAATTTCTAATATTAATTTTGATTTATTAATATTGAATTAATATTGTCACAAAATTCCAAGTGTCCAATATTTCATTCATTACAATACAATTTTTTGATCATTATTATTACAATTGCGGGTTAATTTATTTTTATCTTATCATATATATTTTTTTTTATCGTTGTGATTTAAATTGTATTGTAGTGAATTAAATGTTGGTCGAATACCCTAACTAGGTTTTTACAAGGTTTTCCCTAGTTCTTGCAGTAAATACTGGGGTAATAGAAAGTCGGCCTTGTTACCGCGATAGGTTTTATTTAATGTCATTTGTCATATTAATGTTTATTGCTTGACAAGGGTTTCCGAAACACCTTATTGCAAAAAAAGGTGTCGCAATAAACTTTAATATTGCTAAAAGTGTTTTATTCAACGACTGACTGCTCATGATACAAGATAAGTACCATTTTATATATATATATATATATATATATATATATATATATATACCGGGTGGAAAGTATCAAACCCGAACATAGCAGAATTGCATTGGAATATACTTTTATGCATATACCTGCTCCCCATTTCCACCGATAAAACTTATAATGACATCAAATGAAAGAGAATAATAAACGGCGTCAACTGATACTAAAATCTTCTCTTAATACCTTATCATTACTTTTTTACAAAGCAATTAATATTAAAAACCCAGATGCTATAAATTATGGGCGGCCGTGCTTCTGTCGGCACAACTCACTATTTGTCAGATTTGACAACTGCATAATTGATTTAAATTGCTTTGTAAAAAACTAATGATAAGGCATTAAGAGAAGATTTTAGTATCAATTGACGCCGTTTATTATTCTCTTTCATTTGATGTCATTATAATTTTTATCGGTGGAAATGGGGAGCAGGTATATGCATAAAAGTATATTCCAATGCAATTCTGCTATGTTCGGGTTTGATACTTTCCACCCGGTATATATATATGATATATACAAAATAATTCAAATTTTATTAAGTAAGAATCAAATCCATACTTACTAGGTGTACCAACGATACACACGCTACCGCCATAATGAACAAAACATTTTGTAAATATGCGATTATGCAGTTTTTAATATTGAAATTACAGAGATTATGATAAGAGAGAATTTTTGTCGTTGCCTATAAAAAAGATGCAAAAAATATCTAAACGGAATAACATACATAATTATGCACGTAAAATCCGTATTAGTCAGCGATTAAATTTAATTTTTTGCTTTGCAAAAATAAATCCAAGATAGCCGCGCCACAGACGCTTACGGCAAATAATCGCAGTCACTTTCGCCGACGCCAAGGACGCTTCGAATGTTTTACTTGTTCACAGCGTCGAAATCTTTCTTGAAACGGGACTTAAATATTTTTAAAATAAATTATTCGCGGGTGAAGCGGTGTATAATTTGCGAACTTGGTGTTTCAGTGTGTCGCGGTGATGGAAAGCCCGATCTGGCGCCGACGAAGTTCCAGTAACCAAAGGGTAAGTCGATTTCATATATAGTGACGTCTTACATCACCAGTTTTCGATCATTCAACGTTTGTAAATACGAACTATATACTAAATACATAATCCAATATTTCGTTCGTGTAAAGTTAGTCATCGACTTCGTGCGACCTTTGACTGTTTTGCATAAAACTATTCGCGGCGTTGATGTGTCGTATGGTATAATTCGAAATAGCTTTCTAATTGCTTGCTCTTGTTATTTTTCGTATTCGAATAATTAAAGCGGCTTTAACGATCAGGCTTTAGATCGCTTATTGGAAGTGTGATATCTGCGTAGCTCACAGTATTTCAGTACTATCAAATAATATATAATGACTTCAATAGTTTTGGCGCCAAAGCCTGTACACACACTCATACAGCTGTATACTAAATAAATTAACCCGCAGATGCAATAGTAATTGTAATGAATCAAATATTGGACACTTGGAATTTTGTGGCAGTATTAATTCAATATTAATAAAAATCAATATTAGAAATTAATATTAAAGCCACGAAACTGCCATACTGAAAAGTCTAGATAAGAAAACTATTAACAAAAATCTACTAGAACGGCCAATGTTCAATTCATTGTAAGTTTATAAAAAAATGTAATAAAACAAAGCAAAACTCTAAAATTTATTTAAGATGAATTCAACACTGGTCAGACGTCTTAAAAAATACAAATCAAACCTTAATTTAATGTGACTAATAATCAACTCAAACGTACGACTGCTCTAAAAAGACAATGTATAAATTCCAAGTTAATACATGCCAATGTGTTTACCTTCCAACGCCATAAAAAATGACAATGAAAAGTAAACACCAGCATGCACCAAAAGAGAACCACACAACCTTAAAGATCGACTCTATAACGAGTACATTATTGGTCAGATCTCTTAAATATCAGTTAGTAATTTGATCAGTGTTCAAACTAAAGCTATGTGGAAAAGTTTGAACATTTGTCAAATAATATAAAATCAATCTAGAAAGATGCTTTATACATGATAATAGTGTTATTGCAGTTTAGTTTCATAAAAATAACGTTGATTATTTTTCTTTCCGAATTGAATTTTGAATGAATGATATTGTGAATAGGTAAATATTTAGTAGGAATTGAAAATTTGGCACCTAAACTCAGTACTACTTCACATTATAAGGGATGTCAATACTTGTGAAATTATTCAACCGATTTTCATTAAGTGTTGGTAAAGTACGTGTTGTTTGTTTGTTAATTCATAATGTAATTTTCATTATCTACTGTGATGTCTTGCCAAATACACTATTTTCTTCCATTCATCGAGCTTCCTTGTTCAGTCTCTAATTCACATTTTTCTGTCTCTTATTACCTCATCCTTACATTTACTTCTTGGTCTTCTTCATGCTCCATCCATTATTTTCTTTATCGCTCCACGTCCTGATTCATCCACTGTCTTGTTACCTCTTGGCATTATAACGCTCATAATATTAATCGCATAGCTTTCCTCTCGAAATTCTTAATTTTTCCTCGTCTCCCCTGGACATCGACATAAATTCAGTAGTATATGTCTTGTACATTTGGATTTTTGTGCCTCGGCTTAACTCGCGATTTTTTAACAGTGGTATATTGTTGTATAATGCTTTAACGCCCTCTTGTATTTGCTGGTTTGTTGTATTTGTTCATGTTATTAAGGGCTATTCCTAGATACTTGAATGTGTTAACCTCTTCGTATTCATAATTATTTATTTTAAGGATTGTTAGTTGTCCTTCTTTTTTTCCTGTTTAGTCTTTGCTTACTATATGTTTCCAGTTGTTTATATACTCTCTCCAAGTGTTTTCCGTCTGCATAAGCTGACATCTGCACTTTATTCTTATTGATTATTTCCATCCAGCTTTACGTATTATACTCACCAGGTGATGTTGAGCAAGTAAACAGCCAGCGTTTCCCCTTGTCTTACGCCGCCAGTATACATAAAAGATTCAGTTTCTCCTTTTGGCACACTTACTATTGCTGATGTTAGTTTTGTCGGTATTCGTATTTACTCTATTGTTCGATACAGGGTTCTTATTACACCATCAAATGCTGGTTAATAAGCTATAAACATTATATACAAAGGTATATCATATTCTCATATTAATAACATTTTCAGTTAGTTGCTTCATGATTTTGAAGGCATCAGTTGTTGACTTCCCGTCTTTAAAACCACATTGATAGTCCCTGACTACATTTTTTGTATTTGTTTGTTTCTATTATTTGCTTCTTATCTTCCGTTTCCTTAATAAGTAATTTCCTCCTTTTTTATCATTTCCGCGTCAATATTATCACTTCCTTCCATTTTTAAATTTATTTACTGTTTCCATAAACATTTCATAATTAGTCATTGGTACGTGGATCATTCTTTATATTTCCCTTGTTGTTCGCCTTCGTTAACCCTTTTGCTATTTAGTAGTTTTTCAAATTGGTTTTTCCAGATTTCATTTATGTTTTCACCCTCATATCATATTCAACATATCCATTTTAATTTTTGATTCCTTTTTTAGTAATTTGACTATTTATTTTTTGCTTCCCTGTATTTAAATAAAATGTCTTTGTGTTGTTGTTTCTGTTATCGTTTCCTCATTCCTGCATTGCACCACCTATCGATTCTTTTTACTTTCTTATATATTATGTATAAGTATAGGAATCATGAAAATTTTCGAACTCGAGATTTCAACGGATATACACGTTTTGAGGTCCCCTGAATCGTTTCTGACTATTTTCGGAATGACGTCTGTGTGTGTGTCTGTGAGTCTGTGCGCGCTCTAGCGACCAAACGATTATAGCTAGAGCTCTGAAACTTTAAACTTAACATTTGTATGTAACAAGGAGCAAAACGTCCTATTTTGAACGCAATCTCTCAACCGGAAGTGATGGTTTACTCTTATCACCTTTTTCATATCTCGAAAACGGTACACGTTACGGAAAAAACTATTCTTACATAAATTATAGATATTGATATTTTAAACAACTTTCATTTGAAAAGTTTTTTCGAAAAACGTAGTATAACTGAGTATAAGAAAGTTTCGTGCGGACCACCGCGGATTTTTTGCATATTTTTCGGCTTCTTTCCTTCGTTCTTTGTATATTCTTAATGTTTCCTCATTTCCTATGTTTAACCAGTTTTTTCTTGCTTGTCTTTTATTTTCTACAGATTGCTCACATACCGTGTCAAAGCATCCTTTTCTAAATTTGTTTTTGTTATACTCAAGTGTCGTTTCTGGTACTTATATTCCGCTCCTTTGTTATATTCTTGTTGTAATTTTTAATCTTACTATATGTTTCTTCATTCCTTCTTTGTAATTTTCTTCATATTTTTCCACTTTTATGTTTCCTATATTCCACCCCTCTACTGCTTTTATGTTGTTTCCTGTTCCCATTTGTACTTTTATTACTTACTTATACTTTATGTATAAGTAAGTATAGGAATCATGAAAAATTTCGACCTCGAGATTTCAACGGATATACGCGTTTTGAGGTCCCCTGAATCGTTTCTGACTATTTTGGGAATGACGTCTGTGTGTCTGTGTGTGTGTCTGTGTGTATGTGTGTCTGTGCGCGCTCTAGCGTCCAAACGATTATAGCTAGAGCTCTGAAACTTTAAACTTAACATTTGTATGTAGCAAGGAGGAAAACGTCCTATTTTGAACGCAGTCTCTCAACCGGAAGTGATGGTTTACTCTTATCACCTTTTTCCATATCTCGAAAACGGTACACGTTACGGAAAAAAATATTCTTACATAAATTATAGATATTGATATATTAAACAACTTTCATTTGAAAAGTTTTTTCGAAAAACGTAGTATAAGTAAGTATAAGTAAGTTTCGTGCGGACCACCGCGGATTTTTTTTATTGTGACCAAATAATGGCGAGTGTCCACTGTATGTTCTAACTTACTTCTTGCCGTGGTACCAATTCCGTATCATGTCTTCACATCTCTTTCATAATTTCCATCATTTTACGAGATCTTAGTAATGTTTGTATGTTCCATGTGTCGATTTTCGTTAATTTTCTTCTATTTTTTTCTTTCTTATCTGGAACAAATTTCTGTTTCGTTGCCCTCCATATTCTATTTTTCCATTTTTCATAATCACATTCGCAGTCATTATCCGTCGTATATTCTTTTTAAATCAGTTTTTTGATTGTGTCAATGGAATCGTCATTTTCTTCGTTTTTGTTTTTCGTCTTTCTTTTATAATGCATTTCTCTTTTTGTTCCACGTAAATATTTTCATTTCTGGTACGAGATTCATATTTTTGTTTTATCTACTCTTCCACCTTTTATTTCTTTCCTTCGCTATGTTCACTATTCTTTTTGTATTTCTCTCTCTTTTATAGTTAGTTCGTTCTCAATATATATCTTTCCATTTAGGTTTTATTTTGTTTTTCATTATATCCATTTTTTGATCCCAATTGACTCTTTCTGCTACTCTATCGTAGTAGCAGAAATAGCTAATGTTATGTTGTTTTCCAATACTTACCAATACATTTCCAATACTTTCCGCCTGATTTTCTGATATCCATTCGTCTATGTATAATGTTACATCGTTTTTCCTTCAGCGTTTTCCTCACTTATACTATTTTTCTTTCTCTTAAAATTGTAAAACTATTGGTTCCCCTTAGCTAACAGCTGTTTTTTATTTTCGTTGTTTTCTGTTCATATAGGAGGTAGTCCAGTAGTAAATTACTTTTATGAACTCTAGCCTCTTTCCCACAGATGGCAGCTTGAATGCTTCATATATTTTTTATTTCAAGAATAGCCGCGTTCCATGCGAGCTTTGTTTGTGTCTACTGCTTTACTTGCGATGCTAAGCTTTGAAACAGTGTGTACTTCTCCGCTCCTCAAAACCTGTATATCTGTTAAATCTCGTCGAAAATTTTCGCGATTTCTGTACTTCCTTATACATAAAGTATAAGACAGTAAAAAACACACATGTTACGTACCTTTGCTCATTTACATATCCAGTTCCTTTCACGGTTACCGGGCAAATAGAAGTAAAAATGTATAGTCATACCGGTTACTAAAGTGAAATTAGCGGTAGATATGTGATGTCGGGTCTCAAATGAAAGGTTTTTGCAAGTAGAAGGAAAAAATAACAATCATTTCCGATCAATGCGGAAGTATGCATAGTTATATGAAGCTGGGTAGTTTGTTATTCATGTATTTCATTATTTCGGGAGCTATCACCTTCCAAGACCTTTTCCTTATTTTAAGTTTATTATTTCTATTCATAGATCTTTCTTCGTCATTTAGTCTTCCATATCTTCACTCCAATTATTTGATTTGACTCCTTTCCCTATTCTGTATCTTCTCTTTATCCTATGCTAATATTTAATATTTCTTCAAAGTGATTTATCTATTCATTGCTCTTCTATCTTCAGTTTTGTTTTTTAACTTCTCCAACCTAATATCAAAATTGTCATCTCTTTCTACAGCCGATCAGAACTCTTGGCATATTTTTGATGTACCTTTTTATCTCTTAGTCGTTATACGTTTATTGTTTTCTTGGTTTCCAGTTTCTAAGTATTTGGACATTGCTAAACATTACGTTGTACAAAGTAGCCGAACAAGGAAGAATTTGTTCCAGGACAGTGCAACGTAAAATATGCTCCTCATTTATCTCGCTCCACTTCTCATAAAGCTATAATTTGTAGACGCAGTGAATAAGCAAGGCAATGATTTGAGGTTTTGTTTCGAGCTAGTATATCAAATGCCAAGTTGAATGAAGGAGTTTTCATTTGGGCCTCAAGTCAGAATACGTATGTAAGATGAAGTATTCGAAAGTCTGTTAGAGGAAAAGAACTGATAGCGTGAAGATCTTTCAAATTAGTGGTATATGGATTTTTGGGGAACAACAAAGATGAACCTTACGAGCCCATATTAGAAATACTTGTCAAGAGTTAGAAAGATTTGGGTTGCCTGATGTTTTGAAGATTCAGTTTCTTCATTCCCAGTTTAATGTTTTCCCTTCCAATATGGAAGCAGTTAGCGAGGAGGAAGGGCACACAATCCACTAAGAAATTCTAACTACTACTGGTTCCTCATCAAAGAAAGCAAAACTGAGTACAGGAGGAAAATATCTAAAAGTAATTTTTACAGAGAAATAAAGAAACAATAAAGTATGGCTTTCAAAATAATGATTCGATGTCTATATTTTTTCTTCTAGACGCGATGAAAAATTTGAAAATTTTTGAATTTATCGTGTCACATATAAATTACCACATTTTGCTTAAGAGGTATGAGAGTTGCTTACAGTAATTCACAGAATGTTAAATATAAGGGAAAATCCACAATTATAGCAGTATGAGCTGTTATTACCGATTGAATCTGAGTTATCTAGTAACCCCAATACACCCAAGTACATCTCGTAAAATCAAAGCTATAACACCGTAATGTTTTGATTAAATCAGTGGTCGTAGTATTATATAACATTATTAGTTTTTATTTACAATCGACATTTCACCCCTCTTCTACCGAAATTATTATGTAAATCATTTCCTGATAAATAATTCCGTCTCCCATTATTATTTATCTTATTTCCAACGAAGGCCCTCGCCATTCCTTTCCACGTGGTATTGCCACTACTCAATCTAGGGTTTGAATCATAATTATTGTTGTTTACTATACTGTCCTCTAGATCTTAGTATACAATCACATTAATATATAATATTGGTTCTCCGATCCCCTCATATGGGGAATTTTATCGCATTTATTTAAGGCGACTGCGTTTATATTCAATTATTCTTGTATTTGGTATAATATTGATAAGGATGTTTATTTAATGTGAATATACAGTAACATTGTTTTACAACTGGTCATCTAGTGATGAGAATATCTTCAAATTTTAGCTGGAAATACTTTAACATTTGTGCGGGTTTGAAATTTTAGGTACTACATATTTATAAATTAATTATTTTAAAATGTGAAACCATGTCTCGTTGAAACAACTCGACAAGTTTGTTACCAAACACGCGACCTTGTTAACTCTATCGCATAATGGACCGTTTGTGTATATACCTTGTTGTAAACTCAACCACTCAGTCATTTCAAATTAATTTTCCTACAGTTTACGAGAATTTTCGCGATTTACGACAGCTTAAATATGTAACGTGCTTAAACAATTTCCATAGTTCGTGCAGCAAATTAGACGTCAAGCTATCGGTCGTTTCAGGCGAACATGCTCGCAAAAAATTAAACACGGCCTGCGCTCAAGATGACACATTTGGACCCCATTTAAAATTACAACACCAGATGTGAATACACAACTTGCTTATTTATAAAGCCAGGTGCAACCAGAACCGCCCATTCATAAGATAAATAAATTGTGGATTTATTATTAAATATTTCATTATGCATTAAATTTCTGACAGAAAAGGTTACCTTCAATTAATCATATTTATTAATGTCACAAAGAAATTATTAATGGAATCATATGTTGAAAATGTGCTACCAATGCTAAATTCGCCTCGCATAAAATTTCTTTGGTTCACAAAAATTCAGAACAAGAATAAGGGATAAATTATAGATTAGGTAATCAAGGTGTTAGCCGACTTTTCGATATATACCAGAAATGTGCTAACGGGACAAGACATTTTTGTTGACATAATTTTCTCCCCTCTTCCCTCTGTTCATTTAAGGTTCAATTATACATTTAATCTTTAGTTTACTGTTCTTGTAGATAAATCTATAGCTAATAACATAAACTCCACTTACTTAATATATATGTATTCAATGAAAATATTTTAAATTATTATTAAAAAAAAATTAATAGTTATTAGTTGTGTTTTAAATAAAGATATTATTAAGCTAAGAAAACTTTAATATTTTCAACAATCTTTGCGCACAAAATTATAATCCCACTGCTTTTAACCGATTGTAAATACACATCGATGGCATCAATAATGCAACGTTCAAATACTCACCATTACATCATCTATTCTTGATTGTTGATATAAGCTACGTAAATGCATCTTCTGCTATTTGCACCGATGTATTTTAGAACATAGGCGAAATACGATTCGATCGAAGCGCACACGTTATTGCGGTTTCACATTTTGCAGCGGTTGGACTTCATTTCTGATGCGGACTGGCCTAGGCAATTTCCGAAACGTGCACCTCGGATATTCGTGCGCCATTATTTGATCATGCGCGACATTTAGATCAATAAATCCCACATGTTTCTGTTTACGTTTCTTCTCTTTTCTCTAGTGTGTGATTTAAACGTTCCATGAATTTGTTAGCAATGCAAAATATTTGCAGAGTTATATTTAGAAATTTGCGGTTTCTGCTAAATAACATAATCTTCATGTATTATCCAATCGATGACAAAGAGAAGTTGTAATGTGAAGCTTAACTACCTCGATGGTTAATGAAATGCTCATCAAAAATGGAATGTGAGAAACAGTCCATAAAATATTCTTGGTGGCTGTTTTAATTTTTTTCCACGATTGAATTTGCTCATGTTTTAGCCCAGCTTGGAAAAGTACAATCAACCATGAATTCATTCGTAATTGTTAATCCTCTATAGGCGAAGTTAACAATTGTTGTTTAGTTCGCATAAGTTCATAGTGATTAGAATGTACTTAATAAAAATTTGGCAACCTTCTACTTACCTATCCATGTGGGTGATTTCGAATGAAATTTGATTCGTGTCGCAGAAAACATACTTTTTTACCCAATCTGTTCCATCATTGACATTAAGTACTTGACATAACGGTGTCTTAAGAAAAAGAAACATTAAAATTGGTTGTATCAACTCTGCGCAGATCTTGGGAGATTTGGAGTTGAGACAAAATCAGAAGGATCAATGTGTTCCATTAAATTGATAGGTGCACGTAGCTGTATAAGAAACAATTATAAGTAATTTTATAAGACACAAAAGATATAAAAAAAATTTTCAAATTGTTTTTAAACATTTTGAAATAGTAATCGCTTTCAACTTTATGTTAAATATGTATTAAGACACATGCAAATAATGTTTTAAATTACCGATTAAAAATTGTACATTAAGAAGTGTGATACGTCATTGCCGCAGAATTATTAATCTGCTGTTAGCTTTAAATTGTGCGTATGTGTAATCGCAAGGTTCTTGTGTAAAAAGAAAAGAAGCATTATAGATTTTCTGCTTCACACAGCCCTAAGTTTTTAATTCTCACTAAAACGTTGCATCCTTTTCCACAGCTTTCACGTTTTTGATGTCATTCATGAGATTCTGAGACGATTTCGCCTATAGGCAGCCAACATAACACTACTAATGCACTTGTATTCTATAGGGTTCATTTATTTATTCACTTACTCCATCGGTATATGTATTACTTTCTTAAAATAGTTAAGATTTAAAGCGAGATTGCAGATTGATTTTGATGTGTATCGATAAACGCTCCAGAATCAATCTATCTTACTGCTATTGGACTAATCCAGAAAAACCGACAGTAACACGTTTTCTCCCTTTCGGAAGTCATGGAGTACTAACTAGAACATATTTTCCATTTTAATTTCGAACAATGGAGCCTATTATTAAATTAACAGTAGCTCACTATGTGGAAGTAATTAATTGACTAAGAAACTAAAAATATTTATTTTCAAAAAGTATTATAAAAGATTTACGTCGTTGTCACAAATTGGCATGCTTTCCTGTAACGAGGAAAATAGCAACTGACATCAGCAACAGATTACACATCACTTTATTTAAAGAATCTTCCAATCATTTTGAAGATATGTCTTCGTATATGAAGCTAGCTACAACTATTATTAGCTTGAATTTTGCAGCAGCAATTACTTACAGTTTTACCACAATTTTCACGAAGAAATCTCCTTTGACGATGTTTGCTCAGCACTCACCAATTGATTTGATTTCTAGTTCCAAAATATTAGTTGGCACTTTATTCCATACCTATAATTTCTTTATGGAGCGTTTGCCCATTTAGATATATGGTTATTTGTTTTTATGATGTAGGGATATCCATTAACTGAATCGTGCGTACAAAAAAGCATTTATTCATTTATTCTGTTTATAATCTAAAAATATCATATCATATAAATAAGAATTAACACTATTATTATTTGGCATTAGGCAGTGAACAATTGTTGGCAACATCTGTATAGGGATATATTTTAACAACTTGTATTTAAAGATTTAGTATTGTATTCATAAAATAATTATAAATATGAAGTTCTTTAAATCACATAAAAATTATTTTCTATCATAACACAACAATGGCTGAGAGCAGAGAAAATTAAGGAAGCTGTAAAAGAAATTCAACAAAACGCAACGCCTAAGAACAAACCCCAAAAAATGTGGAACAGCTACGTTAACATTACAGTTAAGTGTTATCCTACAGTATATCTTACAGAAGATGAAAAAAATATGTTAGCACAGTTTGTAGACATTATTCCACAATTAATTGTAATTCTGATTGTGTTTTATTATTAATTCACACTGTAGGGGTTTCCCCAACCGGCTTGAAGACGTACATACAAACAAGTATGCAAAATGTTGTAAATGAAACTAACATACGAACTTAATTTTCACATGGTTTATCTAGCAAATATTGGTACTGTACTTTCTGTAAAAGACCCTGAGTTAAATCTAAGAACATCTGAATCAAATAAGTGTATTGTGACGTCGTTAGTGGGTCAGATATTATAAAATAACCTAGGATTTGGATAAGCGGAGGGTACCTTCGTATAGGGATGGGCATTTATTAAAGATAAAGATAAAAGAAAGTCCGTCCAGCCCTTTCTTCATCACTTCAGTGGTTCTGGGCCACCATACAATAGTACCATATCTTAACATTGGACTTATGATGGCGGTGTATACATAATTGTTTTTGGCTTCGTCCCACAGGTTTTGCCTACAGCTCTGCGCAAAAGGCTCTTATAGGTTTGGTTGCTTACTTATAAGAGCCGACCCTCTCTGTTTTGTCTGGGTTGACCGACAAGGAATGATCACTGCACCATCTTGCATCATCTATTATTTTTGGTCTCTTCTGCATCCTTTTACAGATGGTATCTTCAAATTTCCCGCCGACTGGGATTGCCACATTATCCGAGTAAGCTACAGTAATGAAGGCTGCCTAGAACCATTTTCCATAGTAAAGGTAAAAGCATACCATCTTGCAGTCAGCATCTAGCCATAAGGCGAATTATGAATTTCTCTCCCTCGCTTACGTTGACCAATTTGGTAACCAGCAGGTTACAAATCCAGCCACACAGTGCTGGTTGCACATCCTGCTTCTCTAGAGCGCCCTTGATTTTCCAACGGTAGTTTTATTACACGCACCTTCAATATCTACAAATACCCCCAAGGTGGATTCTTTATTATCCATAGACTCGATACACCTCACTACTAAGTGTAGGGCTGTTTCAGGCGATTTTTGACAATCACTGTGGTCAATATAAAAACACGCCCTTTCCAGAGTCTAATCGAGCAGGAACGACAGGCAGATGGATCTATATGCTTTGGGGACTGTGTAGTCAGCTGTTCTCTGCTTGGGTATGAAAGCAACTTTGACTGTTCTCCACACCTTTGATGTGTATGCATACGCAATGGTGGACCTGAACATCTCACAATGGTTCACCAACTGGATCAGTCTTCTCGCAGGTGACATGACATGAAGATATTCTTGTCGATGATAACAGAAGCGAAACTAATTTTTGACAACAAAATCCCTGTATCAGATGCTGTTGAATTCAAATCCCTAAAGACAATAGGGCATTATTTATTCAAGGAGGGAATGTTATCTACAATTTAGAAAGGCAACTTTTGTACATCCATTGCATAAAAAAAATATATCAACGAAGATACCATCTAAAAGGAGTTCAGAGGTGTATTTCCAGTTTTCAGTTATACACACTAAAAACAGTGATTTAGAACATTCGAATTCTCGTATTTGAATCATTAAAATTGGGATTGAAATACGAATCATTATAGGCCTTTGGAATAACTCACCTTGTCAATGACAAGTCTGAAATGAAACATAAAATATTAAGGTTTTCACTAAAAACAATGACAATGTTTGACATCAACCATATGCCTGTACACATTTTGGCCGAATTGCAAGAATTTGGTAATTTTATGGAACTTATTACAAAAAACTTTGGGGAATACTTCTTTAACGTTAGATGTTGATAAAGAATCATCATCAATCACTGAAATTTTTACAAGGACAAAGGCTGCCGAGAGAAGGACCATGGGAAATGTGGAGAAATTTTCATATGTAATTACTTATGCAGCCTTGGCAAAGTATCGAAGCGAAAATGGAGAAAAGGGGAACCGAAAGAAAATAGGAAAAAGCAGTGGTTAGAAAAGAGAACGCAGCATAGAATAGCACACTCAGCAATGGAAATTACAAGTAATTCTACTGCAAACACCTAAAAATAAATATAAATGTGAGACATGACCACTGGATCTATAAATAAATAAAATCCGCGGTGGTCCGCACGAAACTTTCTTATACTCAGTTATACTAGGTTTTTCGAAAAAAACTTTTCAAATGAAAGTTGTTTAAAATATCAACATCTATAATTTATGTAAGAATATTTTTTTCCGTAACGAGAACCGTTTTCGAGATATGGAAAAAGGTGATAAGAGTAAACCATCACTTCCGGTTGAGAGATTGCGTTCAAAATAGGGTCGTTTTCCTCCTTGCTACATACAAATGTTAAGTTTAAAGTTTCAGAGCTCTAGCTATAATCGTTTGGACGCTAGAGCGCGCACAGACACACAGACGCACAGACACATACACATACACACACACACAGACGTCATTCCGAAAATAGTCAGAAACGATTCAGGGGACCTCAAAATGCGTATAGCCGTTAAAATCTCGAGGTCGAAATTTTTCATGATTCCTATACTTATACATAAAATATAAGTAAGTAAAAATCCGCGGTGGTTCGCACGAAACTTACTTATACTTAGTTATACTACGTTTTTAGAAAAAACTTTTCAAATGAAAGTTGTTTAAAATATCAATGTCTATAATTTATGTAAGAATATTTTTTTCCGTAACGTGTACCGTTTTTGAGATATGGAAAAAGGTGATAAGAGTAAACCATCACTTCCGGTTGAGAGATTGCGTTCAAAATAGGACGTTATCCTCCGTGTTACATACAAATGTTGAGTTGGAAGTTTCAGAGCTCTAGCTATAATCGTTTGGACGCTAGAGCGCGCACAGACACACAGGCACACAGTAACACACATAGGCACACACACAGACACACACACACAGGACACACAGACACACATACGTCATTCCGAAAATAGTCAGAAACGATTCAGGGGACCTCAAAACGTGTATATCCGTTGAAATCTCGAGTTCGAAAATTTTCATGATTCCTATACTTACTTATACATAATGTATAAGAAAGTAAAAATTGAAATATGGAATAAATGAATAGCATTCTTCAAAATATAGGTGTCCAGAATATACAGTTTTAAAGAAATACAAAACTAGGAGTTAAATTCTCCTCGAAAACGGGTCACGATTAATCAATGACCAAAATGCTGATGTCCTTTTTCATTCTAGTTACTCTAGTACTTGTATTACGTTAATTTCTTAAATCTTTACTAAAACAAAATTTGATGATAATTTGAAGTGTCCTGCCTAACCCAGATAGGAAATTTGTTGTTTCCCTAGTGCAGGTTTCTTTAAAATTTTCTTTCCGCAGCAAAAAAAATTGACGGATAATTTTTGTAATACAATACAAATATTTTGGTATAAATATAAACTATTATTTTCCCCACATTATTACCTACAATATTATTGTAGAATGTTTTATTCACCCTCAGCTGTATGTCTGTGTTACTATATCGTATTTATTTATATTTAATAACGTGCTAATAACTTGGAATCATGGGACACGTTTATACTGGTCTTTCGTTATACAACTTCAATCGCGCGAATACCTTGGTATCTCGCCTAACATTTTAAAGCTGCCCTAAATAAATAGCCCTGTAATAAATAGCCTAATTGGGCAGGCAACACATTTTGCAGCTTGTGTGTAAAAGTTGCATATTTTAAAGCTTTGAAACTCAACAATCAGTGCCATCTATTATCGAAGAGAATCGTACACAACAGAAAGCTTTCGTCACTTTGTAAATATATTTTTAAGGAACATTTTTAAAAACATATTCAGGTACTGAAACAAAATACTTAACCAAACCATTTATCAACTTTGACAAATTGGTTTTTAAAATAATTTACGGAAACTTTTCTAACATTATATGCGTGTTTCTCCTATTATCGTTTATTGTGCGAAGCACCTAAACGTGTTTCAAACTCTTAACGATAATTTGGAATCGTCATAAACATACAACATTATAGATAATGTATGTGACCAAGGGCTGATTAACGTCAACAGTTGAGCTGCTTACTAAGCATCGATTTAGAAAAAACCTTTTTCCAATTCCTATGAATAAAATGCTCACTTGGTATATTAAATTGCGTTATTAAAACAACAGTTTAATCAAAAGGATGAATAAAATGTTTACCGCCACACTTTATTCACTTTGCTATTGACATGAATAAAATTGGAAAAAATATTGTATGATACACGTGAATAACGATATTTTATCCACTCAAAAACATTAACTATTTTTTCCTGGATAAAATTCGACTTTATTCATTTATACCATAAATAGCTATTGGTGCACAGTAGATTTGTTTGATTTTGTTTGTTTTGTTATTTATCATCACAACATCGAAATTTTGTGACCATTGTTAATAATTGATATTCTCAATTTGATCCTTTGGTATGTAACTGTTAGGCATGTCCGGATTTAGTAAAAAAAAGTGAAGGCATAATATACGAGAATGTATGGTTTAGAAAATTTTATTTTTATAGAATAAGCGTGAACTTTAGCCCGAGCACTATTTGCATTACTTATGTTGTGAACAGATTCATTTTTGGGTGAAAATATTGAATGCATTTCTTGTCACACAGTCGATCAAAGTGTTTTCCTTATAAGTTCACTGCAAATTTTCAGATTTAGGACAAGACTAAATGGACGTTGCTTATATATGTACAAGCTATGTTTTTTTTAGGTTCTATATGATATTTGAAAATTGGGTATAGATGCTCCTTTGTCAAATTTTGGGTGTGTTATGACTCACCCAATACATTTTAAATACAACCCTCCTGGTAAAATAATGTATTAAATTTAACATTTATTGGTGTATTTATATGCTAGTGAATTTATTATACATAAGTTTAAATACCTTAATGGTAAATGGTCTGGTGGTCAGTTTTTCAGTAGTAGACTTCCTGGATCCAATTTTCGAAGCTATTAAATAACTTGGGCAGGAACAATGGTTAGTTATTTTGACCATATTTTTTTTCTGGTGGTCCATACAGTTCATTGTAACGTGATTTTAATATATGGATTTTGTTTTATTTCGAATGGATGTTTTGTATTGTTTTGCAGATGTGTTTTCTTTTCACGAGAATACAATTAAATACAAGTAAAACAAAAAATTGCAAAAGCACACTTTATTATATACAAGAATATTTACATTATTTACAAAAATAAACTGAAAGAACTGTACAAAATAACCAAAATAAAATTTAAAAACAATAAAAACTTAACGATGTGACACAATGCGAACAGAACTACTCCAAAAAAAGCGGTGATTAACAGAACTACATGTACACGGTTTTCGTTAATCGCATCAAATGCATTGTACTCATTCAAGTTTACAGTTTCGTTGAAACGACTTTTAAATTCAACACACGAAACAAATCTTCGCGGACGCTCAAGCTAACGAAGATCGCCGGAGATTTTCTATATCTCGAGTCGTCCGATTCCCGAAGTTTACAGCAAAGAAAGCGGCGTAAGCGAGAAGCGACACAAAATTACAATAAGGCACACGGAAACCAAATTACAAATTACGACTAACTTAACTTAAACTTAAGAAATTGTACACCGGACACATCATCCAAAATTACTACAATTATGTTATAATTAAAATTGGAAATTAATTATATTACGCTACGATTGAATATAATCACTTGATGTGGAATATCGATGTTGGGTCGATTTATCTTTGAAATTTCAGGATTGACATTTTTCAGTTTCCAAATGTAACGTTTAATAGAATTTTTAATTGAACGAAACTTCATACACAATAATTATGGGGTGGAAACTTAACAAATAGAATAATAAAACATTAAATTGAAACACAATTAATTCTCGAAATGTTCGCAACAACAAAACAGCAACAACATTGTAATATCTAGCATTTTAATAACATTAGTAAAATTGGAAATTAAATTGGTGTCGGAAAGAAAAACAAACAATTAGAAATAAATGCCCAATTAACAAAACAAAAATTCAACAAACGAATCAAGATTAAGAAATATTTTTGCCAAATTTTGTCGGAAAATCTCAACGACATATAACGTAACAGTAAAAATAATGGAACGTATGTAGATCTAATAGCTGAACGATAATATAAGATTTTAAAACGGTAACCAGAAAAAACAACAAGGATACTGTGTCACAATAAAACAAAATTGGTAACTAAATTGGTGTTCGAAAGAAACCCAATCAATTAGAAATAAATGCCCAATTAACAAAACAAAAATTCAACAAACGAATCAGGATCTAATTTTGCCGAAAAATCTCAAAAACATATAACGTAACAGTAAAAATAATGGAACGCAGATCTAATAGCTGAACGATAATATAAGATTATAAAACGGTAACCAGAAAAAACAACAAGGATACTGTGCACAATAAAACAAAAATTCAACAAAGTGAGAAACTTAACCAAATAATGGTGGATTTAAAGTGCATATAACTTCATAACATATATGAATATACTCAACAAAATTCAACAAAACCAGGGTCGTGATACTGCTAAATTAAAGTGATAAGGAGTCCAAAAAATTGTAGTAAAAACGATCCCAAATTGGGAATGCTATGACAATTGTTTTGTCAACGACGATCTGGTGTATAACAATATATTAAAACAAATTACGAAACAACAAAACTCAATGAAAATTGCTCAAACGTAACAAAGGTTTTGATTTAAAACCATATAAACAGAGAACATTAACTGTTAGTTTTGTAAGTAACATATTTAAACTGTTAAGTTAAACGTAACGAAAAACGAAAACAATATACTTTGCCTCTTTGACACTGGGAAATTTCAAGAAACAAAGAAAAGTTAATTATAAACAACTCCGTAACATCGTAGATTATTTAAATGAATAACTAATAAGATCATAACAAGTAACTGCAATAACAAGAATTGTAACAACACAACAGAAACTGAAATTAGATAAACTTAACACTGAATAACTGGATTACGTAACAACAGCTTTCGAAATCATTAAATAAGAACTTGTAACAACAGCAACAGAAACTCAACTTAGATAAACTTAACACTAGATAACTGCAATACGTAACAATCGCTATCGAAATAATGAACTGAAGAAACTTAACAATGCAAATGTACTTTGATAATAGATGTTGCTGGTTTATGTAGATCTGTACCCCAGCTCTTATTCATGTCAATAATATGTAATATTTGTTAAATTATTTAACTCTGAACATCTAATCTAAACATTTGAAAACTTAATAGAGTTGTGACCAAACATAAATAGATCAACAAAAACTTAACAATAACGAAATTTAACAAACTTAAACAATGAAACTGATTTGTAGTCTAAAGAAAAATATATTTTCCAACATCGATATTCCTTTCATCGCACGAACAGTATATCTATTTAAATGTTAATAGCTAAATGATATGTTAATTAAATTAACTTCATAACTAAATCAGGTCAACTAAAGCTTGGATTAAATTAATCAAAGGATTTGAAATCGCTGCGTGTTTCCATTGATTTGCATGGGGTTTATATTGTACGACGCGTTGAATTACATTTTTTGTGTAATAAATTCTTACCACGTGGAATTCTACTGCTGCTGGGTGGTTAGTAAAGAATGGGATCAATCACCATTTTATGCTCCTAAAAATAAAATTAACGTTAAGTCACACATCATTACTGGGTCTTAATTACAGTTAAGTATCTCGTTTACGTCAGTAGGTGATTACCAACACCGCTGCATAATTACTTCCGGATTTTGATTGCGTTACAACAAGGAATTTTGTGTCGTCAAATTTGTTATTAGTGTAATTGCTTTGGTCAAAGTTTTAATTATATTCTAGCCAACTCGAAAGATAAAAACAACAAATGTTTCTATTTTAAATTTGAGAAATGCGAAGGAATTCTAATCGAACACAAATAAAAAAAACTAGAAAAAAAATAGATCACGATATAAAAGTTAAAAGTGGAAAAATTTTACAGGCTTCAGCACTAATCTTGGATCATAAATTTTACTGAAAGCAATAAAATAGTGGATACATACCTACTCGATTTTTGATTCTTTCGTAAACTGCAATCTTCACAGATTAATTTCTTCATCGACGAAACCGACGGAAACTTTGTCCGGAGCAGGCCATTTGGCCGCTCCGGCTATTAAACGTAACACTTTGAAGGCGAGCTTTTGAATGTCCAAATGAAAAATCGCCATCGTTATATACCCGGAATCCCCTTCCACGTGACGTCGTACCGCGATAATCTGTGCTTTTCCCCCACCTGCGTTAAGAGGGACGACCCGATTGCATAACGAGCGAACAAAACAACCCCTGGATCGACACTCACCCTTTAGCATCCGAATTTAACCGCGTTTCGAACAGGTTGTTGTTTTTTCAAATTGCAGTTTCGCAGTATTACGGATTTCGCTGTATGTTTCATTTCTACGAATCACATATACTCGAAATTATGCAAATTGTACGGTGGCTGTGCGCTTCGAGGGGTGGCGTGGATTCCCAGAGTTCGGCACCTGAACTCACGAAATTTCCCCGCGCGCGGGTCATTCCCACGGTCTCGTACGCAACACCTTGGCCGGCTACCCCAAATAGCGTTGCAGAATATTGCATGGGCAGTGATTTTCCCACACTTCCTATTGAAGATCAACAACCCTTAGAATTCGCTTACCTGGTTCTGCGCTGTAATTCGAGACTGTTACGTTTGCGTTTGGAACGTGTTATTGAGACGGTTGTTCTCATAATACAACTGCTATAAAATGCAAATTCTTAATGGGATTTTAGTGTTTAGTTATTAAAGCTCGCGATTAAAATTTCATAAGAGGTCAATTGTTGAATTTGATATTAAATGCGTTTATTAATTTTAACTCGTTGTGAATCGGCGTAAGCAGATTATATTTCATATTTTGATTTTAAACGTTTTATTAATAGAACATAAATAAATCATAAATTGTTTCATTTATAATTTTGCTTTCGTCTTGAATAAAAACGAACGCAAAATTGAGATTATCTTAATTGGATCCAATTTATTAATATTATATAATTCGAGAGATGCTGTTGTTGTCGTTAATCAGGGAAAATCATTTCTTTTCACATGGAGAACTACTTTAAAATACTAACAAATATAATAATCTATTATTCATGTTTCGTTTAGCTGATATCCTGATGAAAACGTTCACCTTGTCGTCACTTACGTCATGAAGATTGTTGTAAATTTCCATCTATTGACCGTCAGGTACATGCGTCAATTTGCCGTTGTTGGTATTCAGTAGAGTTTGGAATCTTTATCGATATATCGATAAAGCCATCACATAGGATCAACGTAGCGTGTCATTTTTACTTTCTTATACTTTATGTATAAGAAAGTATAGGAATCATAAACATTTTCGAGATTTTAACGGATATGCATGTTTTGAGGTCTCTTGAATCATTTCTGACTATTTTTGGAATGACGTCTGTGTGTCTGTGTGTTTGTGCGCGCTCTACGGCCCAAACGATTAAAGCTAGAGCTCTGAAACTTTAAACTTAATATTTGTATGTAGCAAGGAGGAAAACGTCCTATTTTGAACGCAATCCCTCAACCGGAAGTGATGGTTTACTCTTATCACCTTTTTCCATATCTCGAAAACGGTACACGTTACGGAAAAAAATATTCTGACATAAATTATAGATATTGATATTTTAAACAACTTTCATTTGAAAAGTTTTTTCGAAAAACGTAGTATAACTTAGTATAAGTAAGTTTCGAAAGTAGTTAGACTCCCTCAATACATTTTCTAATTCGTTGAAGTTGTATTAGAGCTTCTTCGTAAGTCTTTCAAATAACAGATGGTGCCAAGTCTTAATCTAAGTGTGATTTTAAAATAAGCAAAATAATCATTTTTAGAACCAAACGCTTGAAATATGCCGGACACATTCTTGATTTTAATGCCTTTTAAGTTCCTACAGAAAACTCTTGCTTTAGAAATGACATATATGCAACAAACACTAATCGTATACATTTTAAAACTATCAATTTTTGACACAAATTTAAGCAAATTATATAATATCAATACTACGTTCTTACTCTTGTGTGGTTATTTTTAACAACGTTGGAGGACAATTGCATGACCGTGATTTCGTTTCCATTTAAAAAGTCGCAAATCGGTATAATTGTTGACTTAATTGTTATGCCATCTGTCCAATATTGAACCACATAATTTTAAAATAAGAATTAATGTTTATCTTTGGTGTTTGACTTGATTACTCATGGTGGTGTTAATGAGTAAATTAATAAGCAAATAATTATTTGGGATTTGTGACTTTAGTTTTTAGAGCTTATTTGTTTTGAGTTCTATTAGACTAATTTAAGAGTCCATTTGTATGTTTTAAGTGGTCTGATTTTGATGCAATGCTAATGTTTTGCATAGTCGTTTTCTAATGATTGTCTTTGCAAGAATCAGTGATGGTTTCATTTTACCTTACTATATCGGAATTGCTGTGAATCAATCCTTTGCGTCTGGTACAAGTGTAGTAGTAATTTACTTAATTGTTATGTTTTTTCGTAGCTCTTTGCAGAACTTGATCTGTGTGACGTTAGTATGTATTTATTCCTGAATAATAATAATAACGAAAATTAAAATCTACATTATCTCGTAAGTACTGAATTGATCAAACGAAGGGTGACCACAAGATTATATTAATAATATTGTTTAATAGTTATTTTTTCCTCGTTTATATGAAAAATGCTCGAGTATAAAAGGTGTTTCTTTTTAGAATTAATATAATATCCAACTTATAGGCATTGTGCAATTTAAAGCAGAATAGATGGAATAATGAGACATTGATTTTAACGTGACCGGTTTTAAAATACTAGTTATAAATCACTCCGCCAAAATTATCGCATAAAGTGAACGTTTTCTTTTGCTTAAAATGTGGGTTTGTATAACCCCTATTCAATTTCTTCTCAAACTTGAGTTAGAGCCAACCACAGCTGACGATGGATTGGTGGTGGATTTGGTAACCTTCCAACTGTGTTATCTAGAGCATCTCACAAGTGCTCAATGGGGTTTAGGTATACACTCCTTGATGGTCATTGCATTTGCCGAATTTGGTCGAGTCGAGCCAACCACAGCTGACGATGGATTGGTGGTAGATTTAGTAACCTTCCAACTGTTTTATCTACAGCATCTCACAAGTGCTCGGTGGGGTTTAGGTACACTCCTCGATGGTCATTGCATTTACCGAATTTGGTCGAGTGTGCGGTCAAGCATTATCATGCATGAAAATAAGGTCATCCCCAATGGGTTGGAATAGGACAATGTGAGGTTACAAGATATTGATAATGTACGTCCCCACATTCAGGTTTCCTCTTTCTAGCAACACCAATTCTGTGCGAGCGTCTAAAGTGATTCAATTCCCAATCAACGTGATTTTGGGCAAACAATAATCGTGCTCTTCGGCGAGCCGCCGTGAAATGTGTCCCTTTGCTGGTATCCTGGGCTTCATATCACGTTCAGCAAGTCTTCTTCTAATAGTATTTGTACTTATTTGGAGCTGATATGTTTCTAAAGTCATAACATGCAAAGCTTCAGAGTTCGGTGTTTCAACAACCGTGAGAATTGAAAACGATCTTGTGGAGCATTAATCGGTACCGATTAATGCTTTTAATTATTGCCATCTTGTGTTGAATAATAAAATGTTATCTTTACTAATTTGAACACTTTTCCTAATCGGTGGTTGATAACTTTTAGGATAGTTGCATCTTTTTGCTAATATCGTATCATTGCACTTATCTTGCAAAACCAGCAGTCTAGAGTCGTCCGCATATGATATGATTTAAATTTGTTTAGTTCTTCTCAACATTCTTTCCACTATACGATTGTCTAAGATGTTTTAAGTTTATTTGCAATATGTCTTATGTGACCAATACTTTTTGTACAAAAATCTCTGAATTCAAAAGTTTTAGATCAATAATTGTTAATAAAATTATTCATACTGAAATAACAAGAAAGTGCAGAATACCATGATGTCTCCCTTGGTCTCTGAGAAATAATCATAATTTGATATATCGCAATAAATTTTAGTAATACTAAAAGTCTTTCATTCTCCGGTTGATATCTGATTACAGACAATAAACATGTAGCGCCACGAAATAATAGAATCATCCACGTCAGCTTGAACAAGCAGGATCAAAAATTTGTTCGTATAATCAATCAGTTATAATCACGAGCTGATTTATTTAATCCTGACGTTCGTTATGTAATACCCATGGAGTTGAGCCCCGGAGAAGGTTATTGGATCTTTGTAGTAAATGGGTAGTGTAGATATGCATGTGTGTCGATTAAATTCTTTGTAGAATATATTTAACAAGAATATGCTTAAAAACTCCAATGCTTTCTGTATAGATGGGTGGGTGATTTTTTTCAAGACATTTAACAATACCACAATCAAAATAATATCTTATATGTATTCCCAAACATATGTGTGAATGTATTAACGCCATGTAGACGTACTATACCGGTACTCGTGTGGCTATGCAATTGCAGATGTATGCGTTGATCTAATAAATCGCTACTAAATGGACTCGCATCTATTCTGCATCATAAAGGACAAAGCAGACCTCTTTAATTTTATAGCAGTACGACTGTGGGTACATTGACGTAATACATTCAGACGTTTGTCATCCATGTTTGTGTTCAGCGAATCTGTCTGAGGGGGTCTGATGACCCCACGAAATGACCTTCATCGCCTACAACATTGCTGAAACTTATTTTCAGTATATTCTCAATTTAGGTTTTAAAGGGCGACCGCAAATATAAGTAGAATTCTTCTTTAGCGTCATTTCTTTTAACATCTGTCTTCATTTGCGATCAACCCTAAGCTATATAACAATTTTAATGATACGAAGGCGGATATATAGTGGCCTCGTCGACTGGCACTAATTATAGTTTAATTTAGATTAAAGTATCTTAGGATTTGAAATGTAGTCTGCGATACGTTTCATTTGTATTACTCTAAACAATATGCACCTGACTAATCCTGTGAAATTCTATACTGCGACGTATGGGTTTTCTTGCAGGAACATAACAAGACATTATCTGTTGGATACCTAGGATTGCAGTAGCTGATAGTACCCATGTGGAAAATATTCCACATGAGAAAGTGGGTGTCATATTTCTGCCAAAGTCCTGCAGCAAAATGTAGCCGAACAGTATATTTATCCTGGTCTTTGCTAAAGTGACAAGCTGATACGAAGTTGGTGGTCATAAGTAAGGTATTGGTGCAATGCAATGCAATGCATGCCTTTAAGACTTGTCGAGTATGATCTTTGCCGCTTTCGATTGGTCAGGAAAGTAGACTGCTATTGATATCTTTGAATATTTCACGTCTGTCGTGCCGTGCGTCTCAGTTCAGCTCTGATTTTGAATCCACTAATATATTTTTTTGTTGACTGGTAAATTTCAAGAAGTGCTTTAAGACATTTATCGATGTTGATTTTTTCCTTCGTTTAAACGTGGAACTTCAGTTGCTCTGTTACAGCATTCATATTGTACATATCTAGTGCAGTTAACGAATCGTGTAAGGATTTGGCTGCCGATTATTTTTTGGAATTTAATTTGAGCTTCCCTATATATGCTTTCACTTTGAAAGTGACAGTACTACTGTTGCTAGTATTACTTTTGATAGATTTTGCAGTTCTATGTATCTAACGTTTGCAGTAAATATTTGCATATAATCTCATAAGTTATCTGGCCAGTATCAAGGTTGAAGTTAAAAATATTTGCAGCTACTATCAATGTCATAATCTTGACATTGTGGCTATTTATAGAAACCAAAATATTTCTGAGACAACAAGTTACCGCGTCATTAAGGAATGTGAGGCCTTCCCAAGATGGGTGGCCCTATAGTCTTCAGAACTTCATTGAATCTGCAAGAAATAGAAAATGAGTTTCAACGAGAAGGTCGACGATTTCGCATTTCCCATATGACAGCCAAGAGGGAAATTAACAGAAATAATTTAAAATATAGAAACCGACAAAAATGTCCAAATGGTCAATTAGAGAGGATTCCGATATGCTGTAGACAATTAAGAGCATTTCAGAAATAATGCCAGGATAAGTTTAGATCATGAAAAATATATTGCATTATCTAACTCCGAAATAAAAGGAAATGAAGGCTTTTATACAGACAACATTGAGGACATTTCTAATGATGTAAGCTATAACAAAACAAAAAAACGAAATATGAGGACAAGGTACTATAGTAGTGTGGTGTGCGCAATTTTGAAAGCTGGGTTTTCAAGACCTTATGTTGGGCGAGTTAAGGGCGAAGCAGACATTTATATTCGAAGATGCCTCCCCAAATTAGTTCAAACGCATCACGTTATGTTAATGTCAATACGGATCTGGCATCGTGCCATTATGCGAAGAGAATCCAAAATTGGTTAAGGCAACAAAACATCCTATGAAATATCCTACAGAAGAGTTTTGGGCTTTACTCGGCAGAAAAGTTTACAACGGTGGGTGGGAAGCCCAAAATGAAGAAGAATTATGACGAAGAATCCATCAAAGGATTCGAGAGTTTAAGCCACTTACCGTCCAGAGGTTGAAAAGAGGCATTCACACCAAATTGCGAACCCATGACCCTTTAGCTGCTATGTGATACATTATAATTATATTTAAAGCTTCACTGAATCGTTTTCTTTACTACTAAATTAAATAAAACAATTATAGCTTGAATAATTATATTTCAAAAAAAATCCCCAAACTTTTGTTACATACGATTCATTTAATAGTTTTGATACTCTTGACACGTGTAATCAAAATTCAAAACAATTTTCCAACAAACTTATTTCATTAAAAACTTCTAATCAACTTTGTAAAAAAGTTTATTTACATATATTGAATTAAAAGTACTTCGAAGCCAAGGTAATCTGCAACCAGTTCTCTGACGAATTGTAGTTAGATGCGCTCCCGTGAGAAAGGGACTACACGATAAGAAAGAATCGCCCCATTTAAAGCCGGTCGTTGCGTAACGTACTGCGTATTGTAGGTATTTTCGCATACAAAATCTATTGTGCCATTGCACAAAAGTAAGACATGGGATCATCCTTTCATGCAAAGTCCGTTTGGCTTCCAATAATAACCGAAAGAAAAAGCTGCCGTTATTATCGCCGGGTTTTAAATTAAAGTAGTTCAAAGTTTATTGGAAGCGTTGTGATTTCCTGTAAAAATGTAATGATTGTTGCACCGTTTATTTTATAAAATTATGACTATAACCCAATCTGTATTTATGACGCAGTTTAGGTCCTATAATTTTATTTTATTTTGATCCTTCTGTTATTCTGGTCGTTAGGTCAAACGGCATCGTAAAATTTATAACCGGACTACGTAACTTTAGTCGAAGTGTGCGGTTTAAAATAATTTACTTCGCCCAAAATTCTACTATTCCAATTTAGAGGCTGACTAATTTAGATATTTTACAATGCTATAGGTTTCTAATAGCGCCCCTATAAATATAGTTACCCTATATAACGTGACTGCATCGCTGCTACCCATATAAGTTAATGAACAAAACGTGACCACCATAAGTGGTGATTGCATTGAAGATAGCTGACACACGCCTATTCAATTACGAATTGATAGTCGATTCTGAAGCAAATTATGAATTAAATATCCCCGCATGATAAAATATATCACGAGGAACTGAAAAGCTTTATTAATGAATCTAATATATTGTTTAAGAGATGTGTCATCACAGATTTGCGACTTGGTGCGAATTCCATTTCTCGGTTTTAAAATTCAATTATTTATCTGTATCTAGTTGCAACAAAAATCAATAAATTAAACTAAACAGATAAGAAAACAAAAATAAATATACTAAACGCAGTATTACATGAAAGCTACCAATCAAATATAAAATAAATGAAAATGAAATTAATTGAACATATATGTACGCGAAAACCTATGAAAAGAAAGTCAAGTAAACAATAAATAAACCGAAAGAAAGTACCTGGAAGAGAAAGAAAGAAAAATGGAACGGTAAAATAATACCAAGGAAATTAATGAAAGTGAAATAAACAAAAATAGTAAGCAAATACGGAACAAACAAAAAGGCATAATGTCAGTTGGGTACTTTAGCAAAGTTACAATATCCAAGGATTAAATTAAAAATATCCGAACCGTCGACAAACGTTCGTCATGAGCTATTTTTGGTTGAGTCTTTTTTAATTCGACAAAACGAAAAGAAGCGTGCAAAGGGACCACGCAAGAATGAGCTCTTTCAGTGCGTGCAGCTGTTCAAAGAGGGTGTTTCACTATCAAAGACGCTCGGCACGATCCCTTCGTTTTCTTACGATTGGCCTCAGATTTAAAATCGTTGAACAGCTGCTTTCTTGTCGCGTGCGTAAGTCGAATTGTCCGTACAGTTAGCGGTTGTTTATTTACATTGGCGATGCCCAACGGTTTCCGAAAGCGTTTCATAATTCATTGTTCGAGCAAACATGCAATTCAAATAATTTTAGGTGCTATTTAAACTGATGCAATGATAGTGGGAATTTTATTAAATTCAATTAAAATCGACCACCGCTTATAGTTTCACTGCTAAAAAGATAATCAATCCTTTTGGGTGTTAATAACTATTAATAATTTAAATACCTTTTAAATGGAAGTCAAATGTTTTTATTATAGTAATTCAATGTAATCTAATCAATGTAAAGCACCTCTAATTAAGTTTATTTTAGAGTCAGTATAGTCAAAACCTATAAAGAAATTATGCACTAAATTTAGTGAGACCAATATTTAACACAAATACAAGTAGAAAGAAAATCTCTGTATTCGGTTATCTGTGGTATCATTTGATAAGCATTTTCTTAAGAATTTCAAAACTATATTTTTACAATTTACATGTGACCCAGTTTTCGAAACTTTCTTGAAATTTTGACTCCCCCCATCTTACCAATCACTTAAAACATTTGTTGTTTGCGAACCATTCGCTTGTATGTTGAAGTTGGACATATATGGAGCACAAAAAATTGATGTGTCTTCATAATTTCTGAGCAACACCATCGGGTTTTATCACATCTACCTCTATAATCTTAACGAAGCAGCATGTCGATCTCTTTCAACCTGGTTTAATAACGTCGGAACTCTATTGATGACAAGTTTTAGTGGAGGTTTCGATTAACAAATTTTGTTTCTTTTCTGAGCCTCGGGGTTCCATACGCAAATATTATTTATTTTATCGAAAAAGGAAAACATTTAAAAATCGTTCTGAATCGATTAACGAGGATTAGGCACAGATTCTATCCCTTTGCCACTTGTACTCGCTTTTCACTGCACCCCTCCCCCAAAAATTTTACTTTCTGGTGGATGTCACACCGAAATTAAATGAGCTGAATCTAAAATTGCAAGGAAAGGGAAACCCAGCCTATGTTTCGGTAGAAGGATTGGTTTGTTTTGAAGAAAAAAAAATTCTTTTTGCAGAAGATATAAATAGATATTTTTTCTTATGAATAAATAGATTAGTTTCTTTTTAATAAAAAATGTTATTTATGCAAGTACTCTTTATTGTTGGCAAGAAAAAAATTCGTGGCTCTTTAAAAACTTTGAAATTTTGTGAATTGTAATTTTTGACTCTTCCGACTCAAAAGGTTGCCCCCTGGCATAAGCAATTTGTTGTTTACAATAAACACATCTCACTGTATACATCAAAATATTAAACTCAATTAATTTTTGTTTCAGATATAAGAAATCGTCGATGCGGATGTAGGTCGAAGTTGAGATGAAAAATGGGTAAGTTTGAATGAATTTATAAAGAAACTATTGTAATTGTAATTTATTTGCAAAGCAACTCAAATGTTTAACTACCATATGCATGATGTGTTTGTACAATTTATATTACATTTTAATATGCACTATAATAGCACTTTGTTTTATGTGGCTAACTCGTGGTCGACTTTCACCCGTAACCAGTAAGGGTGAAAGTTGCAAATAGTAACTCAACGACTGAACAAATGTGCATACGAGTGTTACATTTAAGCTTGCCTATTGCTAATGATACATTTACAATGAATCGCAGTACATATAGTATTAACCAAAGAAGAGCAATTTTAATTAATTTTGCAATTGATCGCAATCATGGATTTTCTAGAAGTTCGGCATACTTGAGCTGTGCATCTTGGCAGCCGTCAAATTGAACAATCTAAGTCCTGAGCATAATCTAAATATTTATAAATTATGCACTAAATAACATTTGTATGACAAATACTAATTTTGTCGAAATTAACAATATATTAATCCCTTTAAATCTGGGGACGGCTTTCAGGGCATTTTAAAGGGTAAGGCAAACAAAATTAAGTAAGCTTCAACTCAACTTCAACTCACTCAAATTCTCATTAGTACAGTGTTCAATATAATAGTATAATAGATAGTATCTTTCATCAACTTACAAGCCGATGACGATGATGAGTATGTCTGATCACCTATACCAACTAATTTCCCTTAAGGAAATTGTCACAAGCAATTCTGTTAATTACGTAGATAATATATAGGTAAATTAAAATAAAATAAACAATTTCAGTTATGTCTCATGAATTGTAGTTCAAAAGTCCCAAATATTGCACTGCGACAAACAATCGATCAATTTGAACATGAAATACACATGTGAAATATTGCCAGACAGCTACTTAAGTCGTGCTCCTCTATTAAAAATCTTTTAGTTATTTTTGACACTAACTTGACGTTCCTTTCCTAAATCAGTGCTGTATGTACAATCCCAAGCCATTGGGTGTGCTGGTGATGATGAGAATTTCTAATTACTTCTGAAATGTTGGTCGGTTACAATCCCTTTACTTTGCATACGCAGTTATTAAACTGAAATACGATGGCCTTGTCTGATATCTTATTTATATAAGTTATTCTCTGGGTCTGGATAGAATGACGATTCTTGAAATTGTCGATCATCTTGCATCCTTGTCATATGTCCATACCACCTGACTTGTCGTGTTTCGATTTTTTACATCTAACCTCCTTCTGATTACTTCTGTTTGTATTTTGTCTTTTACTGTTATTTTTCTCGAGATCTTCATATCTGTGGCTTGTATTTTGCTTATGTATTTTTCTGTCATGGGCCACGCTCCTCAATCATATTTCAAGGTGGGTACTAGTCGTATACTTTAATTTTTCGTTCGTTTACTGATTTAATTTTTATTCAAGCATATGTTATATAGAGCTCCGTTGTATTCATTGTTCTGTTGTTGTTTTTTCTTATTTTTTTCTTGTTCTTTTCTCCTTCCTCTCCTTTTTGACCTTAATCCGTTATTTTCTATGCCTAGTAGTAATTTTCATCTATTCGCTTCGTTTCAAACTATTAAACTATTTGAATTTCTAATAAATGCAAATGTGTGAAATTTAATATCTGAATGTGATCGGTTTAAACATAGTGCCTCTACCACATGTACTTTAACCAAATTCTATTAGAATGCCTACATGAAAGTACATACATAAATGCGTGTTAATTAAGAACACATTTTCCTTGAAGTGCAATAAATATAATTATATATTTTTTACAAAAAGACTAAAATTACCATCCAAGTCCGGCATAACAAAACTGAGTACTGCTTTATGCAATAAAATTTATGAAATGGAAATATTTTCACGATATTTATAATTCTATTGTTGGAATTAACATAAATGTTACGTAAAACCAAATCCATCCCAAGCGAAAGAACTCATCAAAATATAACGAAACCTAAATCAACTTAGTAAGTTAAATGCAGGGAAATAAGAAAAAAATATATATAATAACGTGGCGCTAGGTGGAGTTTGTTTCAGAAGGTATTATTTTGAATGAAAATCAAAAAGCTTTTGCAAACCGCTCTGTTTGGACCGATTAACCTGTTTTAAATTCCGCGACCACTTTTCAATTTGATGGAGAGATATGATGATCACCTAAGGTTTCTATCATATATGAAAAAATTTTCGATCAATAATTTAATATATATTTACAACTTATATCTGTGAATATTAGTAACAATGTTACAATAACTCCTGCGAAATTTTTCAGTTACCTTTAAAATAATGCGAAATTACTTGCAGTTATTTTTCGTCACTTCTACATTAACAAACACACAAAATTCTGCTTCTATAAAGTACATCTGACTTCAAACCAGTAAATTTGCTCATTAGTAAAACTAATTAATTTTGCTTTACTTGCTTCTTCTTAATATGCTTGAGTTATAAGTTTTATTTTAATATAAGTACAATACACCACTGCAAGGATTCGTATGCCATAATTAGCTTCGACCTAAGCGATGTGGCAACGCCGAGCTTTTCAGGTTTACAGATGTAATGTTTTATTATCGACATGACAACTTTAACAAAATTGCATATAATTGTGAAATGGTACTAATAGTGCCACCTACTCTTACATGTTTTGTTAACGGAAGCTCATGTCTCACGGCCATAATTGCGCAGCACATTTTCAGCAAAAGTAAGCTTTCACTAAATATATCTAGAGAACAATCTAACCAACCAATTTAAAAGAGACCGTCAGTCGTTTGCAACGTATTGTATTGTAGCTGAACATATACACCCCGCATTATAATGTGGTAACGCTGAGCATATCTATAAATATACGGTTAGGCTTTATTAATCAGCTCACATGTGTAATAGTATTTTTGGCAAACATTTGTAAAGTAACTCAATAGCTAACGTCCACAGAACGCGGCCTTTAATTGTGCTATTTCTGAATAGATGGCGCCGAGAACGATCCTATTGAAAAAAAATCTATAAGATATATATATATATATATATATATATATATATATCATCCCAAAAATTATCTGTATTTACTATTAAACATTATCGGTTCCAAAAGAATTTAGATATATAATCAGAAGGCATTTGAAAATTTTATGTGGATATGATTGCAACTCTATAAATTTCCCTGATACTTCGTTTTAAATTGGCATATAGAGGGCGCAAGATTGTAAATTCACAAAGCTTGCCAAGCAAAAGATTTCGGCTACATTATTTTTCAATTACAGCTGTATGGGTACGTTTTCGAAAGCAGCTTTGTATAAGTTCAATGGCAACACGAATAAAATGAAAGATGCATTTATAATATGACGCTTTATTTATATGAACAGGGTAAGGGTATTGAGAGTTTCGCTTTTCCTGGATTTACATCAGGAGCACATGAATACAAGGGAGTATTAGAAGTATTGCTAATGCACAATTTCTCTCCTTAATCGAGTAATATTTTTGATGTGTAAAAGATTTTTTAATTAACGTTCAACAACTTTGGTCATGTGTCACCAAAATCAGAACTGCAACCCATTGTGGTGTTTTTCAAGGAAATATTGGGGATTCTGTGAGAGTTGTGAAATGCCATGAATAGATCGGATGTGAATGAAAAACGGACGTGTCCACAAATCCACATTAATTTACCGCTTTTGCTAACTGATCAATAAGAAATAGTATTTTGTGTACCAAGGCCAAAAAGTACTGTTTTTTCGTCCGAGTTTTCTTTACGACCGAGGCGTAGCCGAGGTCGGAAAGCAAACGAGGACGAAAAAACACTTTTTGGCCGTGGTGCACACAAAATTTTTTAGGCGACCCTCATATAATTTTCAAATTTGTTGCAACATTTACTTACAATTTATTGACATAGTCATTTATGACAACTGAACAATTGTACATATTTGTGACACCTTCAGACATGTTTATGCTTTCTTTGTCTATATTCGAAGTTATTTCGGCTTTATAAACAATAATTACCCAATAATCAGTTAAAAAGTCTATCACCAACACGTATTTACTAATGTAAACAAGATGTACAGTTTGACACTGACGGCAATGTGGTTATTTTTATACAATTTAGGTAACTATCGGTAGATGGCGCCACCCTATTGTGTACGAAAAATGAAAGCGGACGAAAAACGATTACTTTTCGTCCGCGTTTGACGACTGAAATTTCAATTTTTCCTGTCGGTCGCCTAAAATAGTATTTTGTGTACCAAGGCCAAAAAGTACTGTTTTTTCGTCCGAGTTTTCTTTACGACCGAGGCGTAGCCGAGGTCGGAAAGCAAACGAGGACGAAAAAACACTTTTTGGCCGTGGTGCACACAACATTTTTTAGGCGACCCTCATATAATTTTCAAATTTGTTGCAACATTTACTTATAATTTATTGACATAGTCATTTATGACAACTGAACAATTGTACATATTTGTGACACCTTCAGACATGTTTATGTTTTCTTTGTCTACATTCGAAGTTATTTCGGCTTTATAAACAATAATTACCCAATAATCAGTTAAAAAGTCTATCACCAACACGTATTTACTAATGTAAACAAGATGTACAGTTTGACACTGACGGCAATGTGGTTATTTTTATACAATTTCGGTAACTGTCGGTAGATGGCGCCACCCTATTGCGGACGAAAAATGAAAGCGGACGAAAAACGATTACTTTTCGTCCGCGTTTGACGACTGAAATTTCAATTTTTCGTGTCGGTCGCCTAAAAAATAATTTATATTAACCAATGAATTGGCACAATGTATTTTAATGATAGAAAACGATATTATATAATGATACATTGAAAAATGAATTTACTCCCAAATCTCAAACGTCAACACATTTGATTATAAATTTGGATTTCGATTTCATGTATTTTTCTTGTTTGGTTTAAAATCGTTAATGAAATGTGTGATAATCCAGACACCGTTCGTTTGTCTTTAAATATTTGCAAATAATAAAACGGCAATTTAATTTAATATATTAAATCAAAGTAAGTGAATAATACAGTCGCGAAATTATATTCAGTTACACCAACATTGCTTGGTGGAACTACGTACGAAAATAACGTACAATTAAATTAATCAACTATGTAGATTTGATCCAGACAATCTAGCATCATATTTAATTATTTACGCAACTCGAAAGTTCTTAAGTGTACCACCAAAGTTGTGGATTTATGTTCTCCAGGTGCATTTCCAACAAACATCAATGTGCTGGACTGCTGTAACAACGGGAAAGTTTGTTGTAGCAAAATACACAAACATGCATGGGTAATAAGTAGTTTTATTCACTGGTTGCTACAAGCACGTTAGTTTAAACTTAACCTTTATTGCGATGCTTATGTATGTGAATAGTGACGGATTTTTATAATTATCTCTCGTAACCAATCTAATAAATTAATTGTTACTGGAAATTATTTCAATTATATCCCTTTGTCGAACTGCAAACATATGAACACGTAGACACCAACAGTCGTCAGAAACTGAAACAAAATATTACAATTATAAATAATTCATAATTTCGAAACATGATGGCGTAAATAACGTATGTGTAAGTGTGGAAGTAAAGCTGGAGATTATGAATTTAAGGGCAGAATTATCTTTGGATGCATTTTAATGCATTTATTTTTAACACATTAAATGTGATGTACGAAAAGTAGAAATTGATTAAAATTTCAAATTTTTGTCGTGCTTATTTGCAGTGGATAATATAGATTTTTGTTTTATGGGAGAGGGTGTTGAAAAACATCTGATCAATAGTAATTTCCAGTATCTTAGTTTGCTGTTGTCTTCATACGATGTATAACAGGTTATTACTGAACCGAACATAGTATAAACAATAAATCAATCAAGTACGTAATACTCACAATGAATAGTGACGCGTTATCCATCGGAAAACACCCATACGGATATATCTGGACGACTTGCAATGTCTGATATGAGTACACGATGATCTAAATGATAGAGGATATAAAATATCAATCGATACCACCAACATTATTTATGTTAATTCATTACCTCCGTATTCAAGTTTGGATTTAAGCTCCGTATTGTATGTAATATTTGGCCAGTTTGGCTTGATTTCACCGCCAGGCTATTACCGGTCAACATCAGTACTATCGCCAGCGTGGCGAACGATAGCCATTGGCACTCCTGCGCGATGTAATTCATGCCAGAAGTCTCAAGATTAACTGTCCATTTCATGACATTGACTACGATTTCGTATAGACAAGCGATGGAGGTGAATCCGGCCAATATGGTGAAAGATATCAGGAAGGTAGCGGTTAATTTGTTGAAAGTTTTCACAATTTCCTTCAGGCGATGGTTCAAGGTCATAAGCTAAAAGCAATCACAGCTGCAATACTTCGAAAACTAATCTGGTTCGTTTGAAGAATTATATGTGGTGACAAAATATTTTTTATGCAAACAATGACATCTTTTGTATAATTTTTAAAAGCAAAATACTTGTCTGTTCGCTAGCTATTAAATATCTTACAATAGACGCATAGAAACGCAATAAAATAAAATTAAAAAGTAAATTTAAATGTATGTAAATGTTTAAACATTGTGGCGTAAGTCAATTTAACAATTTCAAACTTAGTATCTTGCGGGATCCTCTCTGAAGAGAAATCCATAATGAAACAATGGAAACAATATTATTAAGAGTTAACGCAGAAAGAAGCCAAAAAGGTAACAAAAATAAGTTTCAACACAGAGAAGAAAATACTAGTAGCTTTAACTGAGGAGATGGTCAAACAGGATTCTCGTACAAGGTGGCGTTACAGCCAACATGAAAACTTGTGATGCCGCTGTACGGAAGAAAGAAATACACAAGATCGTAGGAGTAATAATCCCAATATATTAGAAAGGCAGTAGGGCCAATATGGTATACAGCTATTACAAATATCATGAAATATTTAAACACAAATAAGGCGGGGGAAAAAGGTACACAATATACACGAAAAAGTCCCAATAAATAATATTTGCATTAAGGCAACTAGGTGAAAAGTTACTAAGTAAAATATTTGATTTAGTTGTAGTTATCTGAACGCGCCGATTGTGATTGGTAGCAGACACACAATACAACATAATAATATTCAAAACAGAACTAAACACTGATAAAACAAAAACCATTATAACAGCAACGAAATATATCTTTCGAAACAAGTGAAAAGATAGATGGTGGCCCCTGGATGACGATCATGGTAGTTGGGGTATGGCGGTGGAATAAATATCACTCTCATTTGCCCGGTTTCACAAACGCTAATTGGTCCTTAACAGCTTGTTAACAAATCGTCAAAAGATTGTCGATTCGTTATCGAGTCTGGACAGGTCAAATACATTAGGTATTTGACGATGGATTAAAGACTCGATAACGAATCGGCAAACTTTTGATTATTCGTTAACAAGCCGTTACCGACCGATTGGCGTTTGTGAAACCGGGCAATTATCTCTACATTTGTCATGTTCTACTTATATTGACCTGAAACAACCAATATTTGATAGATACACAAGACATTCCAGTGCAGACACTTACTAACTGAAATAAAATTAGGAGTACTGGTGTGTAAATTTGATTAAGAGAGAAGAGCCTGTGATGGAATACAACAGTACAAGTTAGCTATTGATTAAAGTAATAGTAACAATAATAGAATGGAGATAGCTGGGATGGTTGGCATATATTCATTGAGCAATGACACTGTGGAACCTACGATACAGGGAAAACATAAAGCAGAACGATCAGGAAAAATATTGGAAAAGCAAGTGCAACGTGAACTTTGGAAGAACAATGAGAACAATGGTGGGATAGAAGAATAGCTCCTGACAAAAAAATATGGGAAGGAGAATGGAAGAAAAATCAACAACATGATCTATAATCGTCCTTGTAGTTATATTCAAAATACATTCTTGTTAATTCTTCAAAGAAAACCTGGTCGACCTGAAAGAGTCGTTGCCTATTTAGCAAATATATTTGCTGACTGGGATATGCTATGTGAACAAGATTACACTATCGAACATCTGCTGCAAAGTAAAATCCACGAGAAAGGACGCTTGGGCTGGTATCATTAATTTCTTAATCGACGTACATAATTTTTGTGGAGTAGACTTATTAATCCTTACCAATTTCTTAGTCACTCAAGTCATTGTAATTTATTGTTTTGAGCAATGTCCGTAACCAATGCATTGTGGAAAATTCGGTTCCTTATATTTTTCATGCTTGGAAGTGTTAAATTATTTTAATAGTTCCATTTTTTGTGATCCCTTTAATTATGATTTCGTCTTTGCTACAAATGTAGGGTCGTCCACATATGCTAAACATGTTTTTTGTCTCTTCCATTTTAATTGATCGCTTCCAATGGTGATTTCCAATAGAGAGAGTATCACCTTGCCTCAGACCATTTCCCACCAAATTCTGTGGATTTGTAGCCACTCCAAAGCACGTCGTTTGGTGTTTTATTCAGCATCATAATATTTCATAGTGTCGGGTATTTCTAATCTTGCTCATTGCATTGTACATTTATTCCCTATTTATCTATCACAGGCTTGTTTGGAATAGATGAATAGCACCTGCTGTAATTTCATTTCGTAGCAGGTTGTTTGGATTTCTTTGAGAGTAAAAATGTGGTCATTTGCCGATCTGTTTCTCCTGAAACCTGTCTAATTTTCCCCAGGACACCTCCTGCTTAATATTTCCTTAATAAGTTTTGACAGTACATTATAAGTTATCCAGTAATATATCCAGTAATATAATACATTTATAGTTTTCACGGTTGCCCATTTTCGTGCATTTGTTCTTTTTCCCATACTAGTTTTTCAAACTCATATATTCTTTCAGTTAAGTGAATTTACCTGATTTAAGCATTTCTGTTGGATTTTTATTATATTGATTATATTTGTGGCTTCAAATTTCCTTGGTACTTCTTTATCTTCCGCTTCCTCTCTGGCATTGTACACTGTTTCTTCTTATTCTTCCTTATTTCACGTGTTAAGTAATTCAGCAAAGAGTTCCTTACATCTTTATATTATTTGCGTGGGTTCACTCAGTAAAAACCCTTTCTGGTTTTTTAAATAGCTATGTTTGCTATGGTAACCCTTTTCTCCCTCTTATTATGAAAATGTCTTTCAATGGTTATGAGTTTTTTCTCACTGTACAATCTTCTTGTTTTTTATGTTCGTATATTTTCTGTTTCCTATTATGTTGATATTTAGTAAATCTCCTCATTGAACCAATCTTTGAAATTATTTATTACTACCACGAAACTTTTGCTCTATGAGTAAGTATACTATTTCATTTCATTGTGTTGGATTGGGTTAGGTTATGAATTTTGACCTGCATGGGGCGTTACCAGAGTAGCGGATGTTATAACGACTGTTCGAATTAACTCTGCTCGAACGATTTCTTCCCATACCTTAATGGCTACCAATGCTTCCTTAGTATTTTTTCTTAATTTGAATTGATGCCCATGCCCCGCGTTTATAGTGACTAACGTGATGGGTCAAATAGTTACAACACCTATTGCAATATGTACTGACTTCGACACTACTACTGACCGAAATATGTAGCATTTCGCATCAAATATATATTTATCGAATGAACGTAAGCTAGGGATTCTTGTCCATGTGATGTCATTTAAATAAAGTTTTGTCTTAATATGTTATTGTAAGAGGAAGGATGTTCTATGATAACTAACGTGTATTGATTATCAACTTATGGCCACCAATCAATTATATTGAAATTTAACTTCAAACACGTTGTCATTACATATAAAACTACTTAACCTGATTCAAGTTGTCCAGTTCGTGTGTCCATCTGAAGTTATGACGCATGACGGATTTGAGTTTTTTAGCCACACGCAAATTTTCAGCGGCGGACCTTCTGAGACTTTCGTTGATCGCTCCACATACGTGCACGCAGTCCATTATCCAGCTTACTAATAACGATGCGTGAATATTAACGATTAGTCCCGGCACGTAGTAACACCATAAGCTTATAAGGTTTTGTATTCGCATTAAGAATAAATCCACGAAGACGCAAAAAACGTAAAAAGCTAGTAGCGTGCAAAATAAAACGATCCGTCTGTTCGAAGCAATGGGAACGTTTAATTTCCGACAGTCCCTTTTCATTTGTCTCAAGTTGGAGTAGATTGTCCAATATCTACCTCGATTGTACGCGACGTCCAACGTGTAGAAAAAGCTGAGGGCTAGTGTCCCATAGCACGTTATCCAGAATCCCATTTTCGTTAATACGTTATACCTTTCATGGAATAAAAAATAAAATTAACTACGACAAATTTAAGTGCAACGATATGAAGGTAGGAGATCGAAATATGAGTTTAATATTAAATTATGTTCCGTGCAAACAGTCCAGGCACGTTCGTAGCGGTGCCAGTTAAATATTAAAACTTACTTGTTGTAAGGGCGCAACATGTCCGCATATGTGAAAAACAAGGTTGCCAGGATATTCAAAGCGACCATGGAAAGCCCGCAGGCGGATATTATCTCAGATTTTAGAATTTTCTTCAAAGCGTTTGTCATTTTTATTTCTCGCGAACCGATTCCGGCGCATGTGGTCGCTAAAACTAAGTATCGACGTTTTCGTAACGGATGGGCACGATAAATGTGTAAGTGTTACATTTTTCAGGTTGACTGTTACATACTGAGTCAATTTAATAAATTGATGCGTATTACTGGTAGATTTAATAATTGATTGGATCGGGGACTAATAGATCGATTTAATAATTACCTTTGGTGTATTTATAGTAAATATGAAAAAATGACGGATATTGAAATAATCGATCGCTGTAACGTTCTTACACAATGTGAACTATTGATAGGCTATTAAATTTTGTAACCACAGTGTACATCCCTGAGTGACATCATCAAGACAGAAAATAACATACAAACCAGCATTACAAAAGTAATTTAAAGTCTGACTAGTCACAACACAACAATATTGAACATATATTAAAGAATATCCCAATTATCGACGGGTTGAGTTGGGTTGGGTTGGGTTGTCTTTAGTACCCTCATGGATAAAATAATAGAAGAAGTGACCTCGCATAATCTGGGGTACGGGATTAATAATAATAGGATATGATGTACAGTTGCGGCCATTCAAAAGTGAACGATACTTTGCGAAAATATCCGCATTTATTGTTAGATTAAATTAGACTTAATTCATTGATAGATATATTATTAAAATTAAAGTAACAAAATATTAATAACGAATAGCACCACCATTAGCTTCTAGAACAAGCTGTAACATTCTCCTTATGGACAGAATGAGATTTCGCATATCATAATCCTCTGCTAGACTTTCCCAAGCATTTCCAATTGCTTGTTGCAATTTTTCAACACCTGCGGGCTTGAAATCCACAGACGTAAAGGCCAAGGTAACAAATGAATTATCCTATAGACATATTTTTCAAACCAATAAAAATAACATTGATTTTACTACCTGTTGATAAACGAAAGGAAACGTTAGGAAATATCTGCTGAATGGATGGTGGATATTTTCTATAATGTCTCTGCAATGCACTGCTGTGAAGCGTCTATCTATTCTTCAACGTATGCCTGGTTCATGCACACTAATCCATCCCCAAACGTTGTCAGAAAATCGTCCACAATTTGTTACTAGATGAATATAACGTTCATGAAACCGTGAGTTCCATGGCATATAGACTTGTAATCTTCCGATATGACAAGATTGAAAAGTTTTCTTCTCAGAAAACACTACAGTGCTCCAAAATTCATCGTTTTCATTACGAAAATTGTTTGCAAATTCGACTCTACAGCGTTTGTTTTCCTCGGTAAGAAATGGTTTATACCCTTTGTCCAAATCAGTATAATACAACGTGCGGCTGAACCTTGTTTCAACATCTGGGTGTATTAAAAATGGTTAACAATAAATAATTCAAAACAATATTTTGGAATTCTTTTAAACATTGTATGAGTAAATAAAACAACAAGAAAAATATCTGTCACCTGACAAGGAAAGCTCTAATTTAGGACAACAGGCAGAGGTGATCAATAGCAATCGGCATTGTATACGTTGATCACATGAAACAATAATTGGTCGCCGTGAGTACATCATGCAATCGGATTTACACCAATGAACACACCATTTACATTGTACAACAATGTTGGAGCTTCCGAACGTATATATAAATGAATGTAAATAAAATACGACAGCCGCTCTCATCAGAGGACAGTTCTGAATACCGCGACGTGAGAGTCCTTTGATTAGTCAAGTGATGAGAAAATACCACCATCGTTAAGTGCAATAAAAACAGTTAATAATTTTATTTTGTACTTGTGAACTTTTACAACTTGATTAAAAATGTATCTATAATAAATGAAATCGCCCTGTCATTCTTTTGTTTATCAATTTACATTACGAGCCTTAAGAACTAAATTGAAATAGTTGTTATTTAACGTAAAATATTTATACCAAAAATCTCGCATACATTTAGTTTCTCCACGTGTATTCAATTTCTTTGTTCGTGAGCATTGATCGATTCCACTACACTGTAAGCAATTTACCACGGCCGAGATTAGTTCACTTACGACTGGGATTTAAATTATAATGGAGAAGTTATTCTGACAGGTGGGGTCGAAATTATGTATTTGAGAAATTAGCTCTGAAACTAATGGATGTCACAAGTTGAGTTTGCTTGAGGTAACATTGCATGGAATTTTCCACCACGGCAAACACCACCTACATAGTGAAGTACTCGACTTAAATGCGTCACGTAAGTTACACGCAAGGTGATATTATTATACCTCATAAATCGTTCGTTATTGATTTTAAGAGATAACAGTTTTTTCGATCAGATAAAAAGAACGATATATCAAGTGGTGGAATAGCAATCGATCCGTACACATACACTTGCACCGTGTATCTGTCAGAAAGATATAAATGAAATTGGCTCAGAGTATCCAGTTCTACACTCTGCCTGAATGAGCAATCGTTGTTTACTCGAAAGGCAATCAACTCGATTACTCCGGCGAGGTACGATGACCATTAATTTGATCATTATAACGTTTGAAAGTTGCCGGGGATATTAGGGTATACGGGCGCATTTACGGCCATTATTGGCTTAAATAAAAATTTGACGGCAGTATATTTGATCGCCGATGAGTTTTACAAATGGCCCATAAATTGATTATGAAAATGATGTCCGTATAACTTGTTTAGAAGTAAAATACTATGTCCTCGAGCTGAAACGCGTCCGAATATGTCTTAATTTGTGGGTTTAACGTGCCGAATGAAGACAAACGTTACTGCGCTGCTGTGAAATATGGATAGTGACATTGGAAATTTTGCAGCTCTAACAAGTATAAAGCAATGGTTTATAGGTAATTGCGTCATTAATAAAATGTTCAGGCTTAAGGTCCAATTAAATAATTTTATATAGATTGAGTAGATTGAGTTCGATATTAAAGTACATAAATCAAATAGGGATACACATATCATCATCCATGAAATTAACAGAGTAATTATATATTGCCAGTTAATGCTAGTGATAAATGTCTTTCAAAATTGAAAATAAAATAAAATAGATTCAAATGATAGTGGTGGTAAGAAGACGATATAATTAATACAAAGAAATATATAATACTGAATACTTTCGTAAGGCGTGGAATAACGTTTATTTAAACTGAAGACAAATGTGGTTCCAGACCATAACAACAGATAATGTGACCTACCAAACAACTTATCAACTTACTCAACTTGTTTAATATTGCTATTAAAGGGAACTCAATAAACATGACAAGAACAAGAGCAAGACTTTTACTGAATAATTAAGGAAGTTCTAATTCGTTTTAATGATAGTAATGGATGGTAAATGATGAGAAAATTCTATGTTATATCATGATGTATAATTGCTGCTAGCACCTGTGATTTTTAATCAAATTACCTCAGGATCAATAAGTATATCGACTCGTTCGTTTGTTATTATCGATTGAATTTATTTACTTAAATTGTAGTGTTATATTAAACGAATTGCATCAAAAGTGAACTGGATTCACAGTCATTATAGTGTATATGAAAAATACAAACCTCCATACTTATGTTACCCTAATATTACACTCACCAGGCGCAGCAACTGATGTCGGTAATGGAAATGATAAAATATCCTTATGCTGCTATATTTTATCAAAGTGAATAATTTTGATTTTACAAAGTCTAATTGAGCATTTAAAAGTTTTAGATTGTTAAGTTCATCGTAAATATTCTGAGCATAAAATTTTAAATTTCAATTTCTCTAAATTTTGGAAAAATTGGTATTTCTGGACAATACCTCGATAAAGTTTGGAAGCTGTTCATAAAAAATGAGTTTATAGTAGCATTTTAAAGCAATAAATATGTGGACTTGTAAATGATTTATTGAAACCATCTATCAGAAGTGGTTTATAAATTTTAAAGGGAGTCATTTCTTTTCTATCTGAAGTAAATTGTTCGTATTGTTCTTCCTCCGAATAATTGATATTGATAATTTTAGTGATTATCACAAATATTTTCATAGTCATTAATTGGAAATGAGATTTGGTTTCGACAATTACTATTAAAATAATTCTTTCTATGAAATTGTTTAAATTCAGGAATTGTGGCATTGGTGTTGGGTTTGGATGTTTTTGAATCTGTATGGCTTGGTGTGGAACTTACATTGATGATTGTCGTCGTGCAAAAGAATCTCGTCGGTGTTGGAATTATTGAAATTGCCGAAAGTGTTGAACTGTTTCATTACAATACACAAATAGGGCAACAAACAAAATTTCAAATTAATAATAAATGATTAATTCTTTCATGAAACTAGAAAAGTGTTCCATATTATTTCAGTCTTAAGTTAACCATATCACGACTTAAACAATTTCAATTTCAACACGTCTATTTGATCTACAAACAATTTTCTTCTATTTTGTGGCAAATTATTGCACTTCAATAACAATTGGAAGTGGATCATCGAATACGGCACTAAATTCGTTTGAAATTCCGCGAGATCTACGTTCATGGCGCCATCGAATTTGTAATTCAAATCAAATTTATCATTATAAGTTACCCATATTCTGTGATGTGCGCTCATCGTGATTAGACGTGCCTCCCTTGTGCAGCAAGTATTTGTTTATTAAGTCAGTGCCGCAGTTTTAAACTAAGTACACAATGCCAGAAGTGAGAACTAGATCATCTGCTGATGATGAGAGGAAAAATGAAACTCTTGTTCGAAGAGTAGTTGAAGATATATTGAATTCGCCGACATTCCTCAATAATTTAATAAGTGAACTTTAAGAAAATTTCGATCGACGTTTTGCAGACCAAATCAAGATACACAAAGAGAAGGTGAGCCAACTTGAATTGAAATTAATACGAGCTAGGCAAGATGCACTGGACGCCAGCGATTGTTTAGAACAATATACGCGAAGTAGCAGCGTCCGTATATTTGGAGTTCCAGAAGCTGCAGGTGAGAATACAGATTCTGTAGTAAGTAAACTCTGTAAAGAGAAGTTGGGGATTAACATATCTGCAACTGAAATTGATTGTAGCCACCGTTTAGCGGGCAAAGAACCCAATCATCGTCCACTCTTGGTGAAATTCATTAGTAGAAATACCAAAAAATTAGTATATAATAACAAACGAAAATTAAAAGGCACCAATATTGTAATCCGTGAAGATCTAACTAAGAGAAAAGTGCAATTATTACACGAAGCAGGGAAAAAGTTTGGTGTCAAATGTGTGTGGTCAATGGACGGGAAAATTCTGGCAAAAGTTGGTGATACTTTACGACACATAAATTCAACAAGTGATCTGACTTAATAAGATATTGTTTCGTGTTACATATAGAGCTGTTCTTTAGAATACTACCTTTCACAAGTTGCTTCTTGGTAATATAAATTTATACACACAAAACAGTTACAGTTACAAAGTTTTTTCTATTTTTTGTCCTTTTTACCTTAAATAGGTTTTTATTTATCTCCATATTATCGCTTTATCTTGTTTCATTGTACATAAATTATGTTTTATATGAATCTGTATGTGCGTTAACTGGTTAGATGGCGGCAGGTAATAGTATATGTAAAATTTTGAAAACTGCGCATATTAACATTCGTTCATTGATTCCTAAGTTTAACGATATAAATAGATATTTATCTCAAACCAATGTCGATATTTTTGCTCTTAGCGAAACGTGGTTAACAGCTGAGATAAATAGTAGCATTTTGGCAATTTCTGGTTACAGTTTGGTACGGAAGGATCGTAGTGGAAGGGGAGGAGGTGTTTATATTTATATTAGAAATTGGCTTAAATATAACATAATTGAAACTAATAGTTGTATAGAGCAGGTGTGGCTTAGCATCAAATATAATAACTTAACTCTAGCAATTGGAACTGTATATAAACCACCTACATTGTCGTACAAGCAATTTACAGATGAATTTGAACAAAGCTGCACTGTGTGCTCATTATTAAGCGATAAATTAATATGTTTGGGAGACATAAATATTGACATGCTTAGGTCGAATAATGCTGATTCTATGTATCTTACTTCCATGATAGAAGCCTTACAATTACAACAATTAATAACAGAGCCAACACGATTAACTAATAACTCGGCAATATTAATAGATTTGGTGATTACGTCTGATGTTGACATGGTAGTTCGTTGTGGAGTTGGAGGTGGTTTTGATGTTAATTTTTCCGATCATGAATTAATATACTGCGACGTTGCTTTTAATAAACCTAAAATTACTGCCACCCTCAAAACTATTAGGTCTTACCGGACATTTAATCAAGATTCGTTTAACCACGACTTGTATTTGATACCATTTATGAATATATTGCAAATGCAGAATGTCAATGACAAAGTTAACTTTTTAAATACTCAATTACTGCATATTATTGATAAGCATATACCTTTAAAAATAATTAAAATAACCAAAAAGAAAGCTCCTTGGATCACTGATACGATTAAGCTGATGATGTCTCTCAGGGATAAAGCAAAGTCTAAATATATGAAAAATAAAGCAGCAACTAAGTGGGAATATTATAAGTCCTTACGCAATATGACTTCACAAGCCATAATTAGAGAAAAGAAAGCATACCTACAATTTAAATTCTCAAAAAGTACTCCCAGAGATATGTGGAAAGAATTGCGATGTTTGAATGTAGGTGTAGTAAATAAGTCTAATGTACCTGACTGGTTGCAAAAACCGAATGATGTTAATGATTTCTTCTTAGACAATATACCTATGACTGTTGTTGATAATACAGAATTGATGAATTTTTACAACAAAAATCGATACATTGTTAACTGTCCCCAGCTTAGTTTTCGAACCGTAGATTCATGTACGGTATTAAAACTACTTTGTCAAATACGGAGCAATGCTCGCGGTTCGGATGGTTTAAATATGGAAATGTTAAAACTGAGTTGCCCCTACATAGTGCCCTATCTGACCCACATAATCAACATCTGTTTGCTAACTAGCACCTTTCCATCATCGTGGAAGTGTGCTGAAGTTATTCCCGTCCCAAAGATTTCCCAACCACTAGAATTTAAAGATTTACGACCAGTTAGCATACTTCCGGCGCTTTCAAAGGTACTTGAAAAGATCATTGACATTCAAATTCGGGAACACTTGTTGATTAACAGCATAATTCCGGACTGTCAGTCTGGATTTCGACCAGGATTTAGTTGTACAACTCAATGTTACTGATGACATCATCAGGGCTCGGGATCAGGGTAAAGTGACAATACTTACTTTGTTAGATTACAGTAAGGCTTTTGACACTATTGATCATCTTCTATTATTGTCGATACTAAAATATGCCTCTCTAATAATTCTATTCAATTACTAACATCATATCTTACTAATAGGGTTCAACGTGTTGTTTTACCTTGTGGGGTATCGGATTGGAGACTTCTAATGAGGGGAGTTCCTCAAGGTTCAATACTGGGACCGCTGCTATATATCATTTACACCTTTAACTTTCAAAAATGTATAAAAACATGTGATGTTCAAATGTATGCCGATGATACGCAGCTATACTACTCATTCTTGGCTGGTGATCATGGGCGTGCTGTATCTGATATTAATGGTGATTTACAAGCGCTCGCAAAGATTTCAGAACAGCATTCCCTAAAAATTAACCCGAGTAAATCCACAATAGTGATATTCGGAAATGTCGCTGAGTGCAAAGAACTTCAGCAACACATTTCATTAAGTGTAAATGGTATACAAATTCCAATTCAAAATGAAGCAAAAAATTTGGGGCTGGTTATGGATATCACTTTCCGGTACAAAACGCAAATTAACAATTGTGTAAAAAAGGCCTACTGCAACTTAAAACTTATATACCTTCAGAGATATTTCCTTTCAATTAAAATCAAAACCACACTTTGTGATGCTCTAGTGCTATCACATTTTGTATATTGTTATGAGATTTATGGACCATGTCTGACACAAGACTCAGTCAAACAAATTCAACGGGTACAAAACTCATGTTTAAGGCTTATTCATGGCATACGCAAATTTGATCACATATCTCATAAACTATTAGATACTGGTTTGCTGAATATGTCAAGTAGAAGAACATTACTCGTCACATGTTTATATCATAAAATAGTTTCCAATCAAACTCCCTTGTACTTGTACAGAAAAATTAGATTTCGTACTGATGTCCATAACATTAATATCAGGTACAAGGGTACAATAACTCCTCCTATTCATAGAACAGCATTTTTTGAGCGATCCTTCACCTACCAAATATCTAAAGTGTGGAATAACATACCGCCGTTTTTAAAAAACTATTCCGTTTCGTTCAAAAACCAGTTACGTACTCAGCTTCTTGTGAAACAATGAAACTAATGTGCACTGTTTTATTGGCACTATCTGCGAACGTCACAGAATTAAGTATTATTTTGTTCTAAAACGTAATCTATAGTTAATCTTAAGCAATTATTTTATTATTATTACCTTATTATATTTTGTTACTAATAATAAGTTTAAAATTACGCCTTACTTATTTATATATGTATTGGTTACTTCAAGGTTTCGGTGGTAGAGCAAAATGCTGCACATTGCTGTATTTTGAACCGCGCCTTGTGATTTTCTGAATTATATTGTTTCTTTTCTGTATTTATTGTTGTTGTGCAATTTCATGAAAATAAAGACTTTATTATTATTATTATTATTACAAAAAGTGAAACACGTTCATTTGTGCGCGAAATACAAATTTACACTCTCGATATAGTAATATCCTGAAATGAAAACACCAGGACAAATTCATAAAAGTTATGTTTAAATATAAAACTAGATGTATAAAGCATGTAAAACAAAAGATGAATATAATTCCCCGTAATGCCCCTTTTTGTAAAAACTAATGCCGCTTTAATTTTAATTTCTTACTTAATTAAAATTAATCTTATTTAATGGTTACGATTATTGTACTAATAATGGCCACATCGTTTAAATTTTAAGTAATTAACAAAATCTAATATTACACTTACATAAATATTATTTCAATCATTTTTCCTTGTCGGACAGCTGCAGAATTTGGAAGATGCAGTCTCAAACATTTGCAGAAGTACAGAAGTACAGAAGTATTCTGATCCGATTTTAGTGCATGGTTGTTCCATGTATTGATATAGTGCATTATTCTTGTGAGATAGGGTGCAGGCGGAATAATGGTAGTAAGATTATTTATTGGGATTGAGTATAAAGGGCAATGAATGTTTTTGGAATTAAAGGAGGGAAGTGCAAAACAAAAACGACCATGTCTTTGGAACAAGGCGTCGACGGTTATGATGAAGTAGTTTAACAATTTTTCGTCGTCAATGTAAAGAAATTATTCTGTCGATTACTTTATGTGGCAGTTTGTAGTAATCTATGGAGTCATGGGTACTAGTTTGTATCCTTGCTTGTCCTGATATAAGGGTTGGTCTGCAATGAAATTGCTATGTCAGTTTTTCGTTAACTTATTTATTATTGTAGTCCTTTTTATATTCTAGTGGTTTGTACGAGGCTGGTACCTGTCTTTTTTAATGCGTTTTTCCGATTACTTTTCCTTTCGCTTCTATTGCTTTTTGGTTCCGTTTTTTGTAGATTTCTTTGGTTTTTCCCGGTGTTGTTGAGGGTAGTTATTTATTAAAACTTTGTCGATATCAAGATGACCATTCAATACGTCGATGGGTTTTTGCTAAATAATTGTGTGGATAGAATTATTGTATCCCAGGATGGCATATGTCATTTGTTCTTTGATGTTGAAAGACGTTTCCTTTTGTTTAAGTACCCTCAGATATTCAATTGGTGTTGAGTGAAATCGTTCAATCATGAAATCTTGCATGAATTCACTTTTAAATTCTGGATCATTATCTGCCACAATCATATGGGGAAAACCATGCTGAGTGGATACGCTCGACCGTACTTCGAAAACGCATCTATGACTGTAATTTTTGTCCGCTTGCTTGAAACGTGTCCACATGTATTAGGGGTTTTGTTGGTGTTGGTGTTTGTGTTATCATGAATTTTGGTTTTGCTAGATGCCTATCATATTTATTGGTCTGACATATTTCACAAAAGTATGTATTCTTCTATGTCCCTTTTTAGATTTGGCGAATAGTCGATTATTCTTATCTCAGCTTCTGTCTCATTCATGCCACGATGGATTGTTTTTCGTTCTTGATAGCCACTTATGATATCTCGCTGTCTGTCCAGGTTATTAACTTGATTGACCGGAAGCGTTCGGGTCTTATGATACATTTCTCTAGTTGTTGTTAGTTGCTTCACCACTTCTGGTTTATGTATGTGGGAGTATCTGTATGACTTGGTGTATACTGGAACTCTCTCATCTCTAGTTTTGGATTCGATGCTTCACATGGTTGGTGAAACTTGTGTCTATTCGTGGAAGATTTCCGAACACTTCTTGCATAATTTTAGTGCATGTCTATTTTCTTCGGTATTTATGTGTTCGGTTTTTATTAGTTTTTATTAAATCCATTGAATATTCTTCAAGGTTCAATTTATCGGTCTTTACAGGTTCCGTCGATGTTAATTGAAGTTTGCGATAGCCATTATTGATGAGTTTTACCCAGGCTAGTTGGTTGCAGGCTGTTGTTAATGTATCTTGAAGGACAGCTCCTTGTATATTTTGACCAGATATAATTATCGATCCTTCATTGTAGTCAACGTGTACTCTACGGCGAGTATGTGCAACCAGTTGAATAGAATAAAATTGAGTTTTATTGGCGACGTAATATTCGATTGGAAGTGTTGAATATTGAGTGATAAGTTTAGAATGAGGAAAATCTGGTTGGGCTTGCATAAGTTTTAGATTTTCTAACCCAATTAATCTGTCTAAGGTGTTGTGGAATTTAAAAAGATAAAATTGAGTTTATATTTGCAATTAAATTCTGAAAAACTAGGGACATTAGCGCAATAATCTTGTGAATGATTTTGAAATATTGTTCTTCAACTATTGTTTCTTCTTCAGCGGTTGCATATTCTGGATACTAGTTGTAATTATAGCTGTAGTTGTCAGCGTAGTTTTGGGTAGATTGCTCCTGTTATATGTTAAATAGTTGGTCTGAGGAAGATTTAGGTTTATTTTGAAATTGGTTTTTCGAAAAATTCTGACTAGGTTGTCGATTTTGCGTGGCGTTTCCAGTTGTAAGACTCATTTGAGTATTGTTGTGAGCTTGTGGCACCATAATTACTTGCCTGTACGTTTTGAGGTTGTCCGAAGACTTTCTGGTTTGTGAGAAAACGTGGTGGTGGAATATTTCTATTAGTTATTGGAATGGGTCCTATTCGAAAGTGACTTTGCGCCCGCTGTGGTTATCACTTTGGTTTGTAATTTTGGAACGGTTTAGAAGGTAACTTCTGTCTTTAGAAAGTACTGCTGTATTGGAAGTTTTTTAATTGGAACAGGAATTTGTGGTCGATAGTTGCTCTGAAGATATTTTATATTGTTTTCTTCTTGAATGTATTGAATCGCGACTGCTAGGGAATTTGGTCTCATTGCCCTTATTGTAGTATCAAGAGGTTCTTTCAAACCTGCCAAGAACGTTGTCAATGTTCGTTGTTGAAAAAATCCTTCTTACTTTGTTTTACAGCAACGTTGTTGTTATGATGTTCGATGTAATTGCCGATTGTATTTTTTCATAAAATTGCAATTGTTTGTTTGTATTTTTCAGAATTTTGATATTTTAATATTAAAATTTATTGTTGACAATTTTATTCCCATTTTTCTTAAGTTTTTGCAATTTCAACAATTTATGCAGTTTATTTTAATGTGATTCATGCATTTTGTTAACATTTTTATACAGCCAAATTTTATTAATGTAAGTTGATGCTTCTGGAAATTTAAACTATTTTTATGCGTTTTAGTATTTTTTATTGTTTAAATTGACACTGATATCAGTTTTTTGCAATGTTTTTCCGTTATGAGTATTTTTTTATTTTCTTTAAATTGGCAAATTTTCTGGTGAATTTTTTTAAAATTTTGTAAAATTTTTACGATTTTTTTGCAGCATTTCTGACATTTAGAAAAAGCGCAATTTTTAGAACAATTTTGATATTTTCGTGATATTAAATTTATTTATGCATTCCTTACTATTTTTTTCGTTTGTGATTTTAACATTTTCTACAAGCCTAACAATTTCTTCCATATATATATTTTTATAAAAATGTTTGAATTTTTTATTTTTTATTTATGTTTAATTTTTTACCTTTTGATTGATTTAGAGATTAATTTTGTCTACTTTTACATTTTTTGCATTTTTATAAATTTAATGGATTTAAACATTTACAATGAAAACGACATCTAGACGGCAATACCATCACACTGCTGCGTGCTGCGATGTAATTACAGATACAGTTGTCTTAGTCGGTCAATGTATACTTCTTCAATTAATTGGCAGAACCAGTGTGGGGCATTGACGTATAGATGACGTTGGTATACTCACACAGATTTTTCGCAAGTCATGTTTGCATGACCCTAGCTGATATATCGTTTGTGATATGATCAGTCCAGTGAGCATTTTTTCCGACTGCTACGAAGTAGTCATTGTACTGGTTTAGTCGGTTAAAGTAGACTTTTATAATTACATAACAGCACCAGTGTACACACAAACTTTTCGCAACTTTCTATTTCTATTTGGAAATTTGAAAAAGTAGAATTGGAATTTGATCAATTTTGGAATTTTTACCATTTGCATTGATATTAAACATTTTTTTACATTTTTTGAAATTTGTATAATAGACTTACTTCGTTATCTGCTGCGAATTTGCAGATATAATCGCCATTTTAGTATTTTTTTGTAATATTCACATTTATTAAGTGAACAATTTTGATACTATTTTATTCTAATTTTAACAATATTTTTTATTTGCATTTAAATTGTTTTTTATCTATGTGTATATATATATATATATATATATATATATATATATATATATATTTATATTTGCATTTTACACAATCTTGATATTTTCATAATTCCAATGCGGTATTCCCAATAATTTTAATAATATTTAAAATTATATGTATACCTTAATTATTATGCTATTTTCGTTACCTGTTGTACAGTTTCTGTTCTTGTTTGGTACATAGTTATGGATAATTATTTTTGTATAATAGTTAGCAGCCGCCAGTGCTTTTTACATATGTACGTAATGCGCAGTGTTAATGGTGATGTTGATTACATCTATCGAGCTTTGCAAACTGTTATGATGATTGGGAAGGGTGAAGATCGGAAAACTATCTATTTCACTTTATTATTCCATCTCATTCTATTTAGGGCGCCTTTTTACACGTAGAATATACTTCGTCCCTCACCGATACCCCAAGAGAAACTTTTGAGATTGTCGAGAGGAACCTTAACTTAAAAACAAATTATTAAAACGGGTCACAAATTTTTTATGAAGGAAGTCGACCCTCTGCAAGATATACGAAACGTTAAGACTTTCGACGATAAGACGGCCATACAGAGGTGACATATTATATAATAAAATAACTTCAAGGATTGGGGACAAGAATCACTCGCGGGAATGTCAAATATTGGCCGATTCCATCATTGAGAGGGGTTGGTCGTGGCGATCCTTTGTCACCTTATGTATTCAATGTCGTGTTCGAAGCTCATCGCTCACACGAGACACCGCTTCGTTTTTTGTACATCTTCAAAGCTGGTTAGTTCGAAATTTTCCATGGAATTTCATTCCTACATGCATTCATTTCCTTGAATTTTGCATTCGTGTCACGAATTGCAAGCTAGACTGTGATGTAAATTGGTTGTATCGTTCGATTTTGCTAAGATTGCCTCATTACGCAAATTTTCAAATACTTTAGTCGTGCGTTGGTTCAATAGGCGCTTTGCATAAATAAGCCCCTAGGGATAATTTGTAATTTAATAATAATATTATAAGCGTCCATAAATTTTAACGATCGTTCACAAATTAGTTTATGATAATTAAAATTTAAATTATACGGAAAACTTCGTCGCGAAGTCATTAAATATTCTTGAAAACTAAAGCTTGGCATATGCAAATTTTTGCAAATTAAAACGATTTAGAAATAAAATCCTTCAACGGAAAAACTTCGACAAAATTGAAACAAAATATTTAGCATTTAAGCCGACCTGACGAAGTCGAGAAACTTTATTATTTTTCTTTGTCGTTGACAGCATTTATGTGTACGGAGTCATTGATACAACTACATTTTAGTTTTATGACGTTCGCAAAATTACGCGATGCAAGAACGACGTAACAAATTGCTTGTCGCAGTTCCTTTATTATAGAAACTTCCTTCTGCTCCGTGACTTATGCTTGTTCTTGAAACGCGCTACAAATATATGCGCATGCATTACGAGATACCAAAATTCCTGAACTCAATTATTCATTTGCCATCTCCGGAGACTTACTTCGTTTTCTGCTGAAAACTTACAGATATAATCGGTGCGATTTGCAAGCTATTTTCACTCGCAATTAGCCTATATTGTGCCTATTGTTGTAGATAATTTGTCGGTTAATTAAGACGCAAATGGGCGACAGTCAATAAGGTTTATATTTCTGACATTAATTGGTTATATTCGTTCATTCAATGAATAATTTTTACCCATAGACTTACGCGATTAGGGACAAAATCAAGTTGGTAGAAACGATGTGCGTCCAATGAGATATACGAAACGAAAGTAGTACGCGACCTATATTGTGCAAACTGTCATCGGAACTGCAACGTTATGTATAACTGTAAACAATGATTATATAAACGTTACTATTCAATACCAGTGGAGATTACACCGATTACATCAAGTGCACCCACATCAAGCAAGTGAAACGCAGGTCAGGGTGCAATCAACGCCACATCGCGTATTCATTCGGACTCTACGACGTATTTGACAAAGTGAATAAAGTGATTTACGGAAAATTCCTCGTATGGAAAATTTTACCCAACCCATTAATTAAATGAATAAAATGAATAGAGAGTTAATCCAAACTTATGTACTACCGTCAAAGGTCCAAATATCCATCTATCACATGTAAACATATTTTAACAATCTCCTTCGCCGATAGTGGATTGTAACAGGGAATATTTGTTACGACAAATACGTTTCTAATTCCCCCATATATCATATCTAATTTCATAAAGTAGAATTTTCCTATATGACGATCCATTTCGGTTCAGCTTAACCATAGTCGCTGTGAAATTTAATTACGCAATTAATTACCTCATTACTCTAATTAACATGCGAATAATTGCACGGTCGGAAGGCGTAATATTTAAACGTCGGAACAGTCGGAATTAAAGCCGTTCCGTGCACCAATCCGACTTTGTAAGGGAATTCAAATTAAAGCTCGCGTCGTTTGATCTAACGCTTAATTCCGGCGAAAGAACAGTGAATCACAGGTGAAGTACAATGGAAATATTTATCGATACCAAACGGCGAATCAAGGGCTCCTTCCATGGCCAACCGTCTGCAGAATTCGCAGCATTCTAATTAAACTTCTGTCCGATCCAGAACAATTTCTCTCATTAAACATCCCCCGGTCCTTTCGTAACAACTTAATTACTTTCGAAATGCTTCGACGATGTGGAATAAGACTGCACGTGAAACATTATTTTTATTTTAAATAGTTGATCGGGTTGATTTGATTTAACAATTTGGTGTATTGCGTATTTTGTACAATTTATGATTTATTAATTGTAATTATTTAAAAATGACTTTTATCAGTTCGAATAGCAACCTTTTTTATGATTCTCGTAAAATATCTCGTACTCTTTCCATTCAAAATTGTGATATTCGACTGCTGGCACCGTTGATATGCGCAAAATCAAATGTACGTCGTTGAGTAGGACATCTACCGCTTGTGGAATATGACGCATTTTAATTTATTGAAGTGTTTTATCGCAAATTCCCCACTAATTTTTGAGATGTTATTAAAGTATTTGTTAAGAGGCTAGAAATACTTTTTTGTTTATAGCTCATATCGAAGCGACTGAAGTCTTACTCCTATTTATTTTACATCTCAGCTTGCATTATTGACAACACATCAAACTTTAATGAAAATTGAACAAACGAAAAACATTCTTGCATCAACTTCCCCAGTTTCCGCTTCGATACTCACCCAATTTTCATTACAAGTTCCACAACAAATTTCTTCTCTATCGTGATATAAAATGTATGCATGCGCCACCGAAACTTATTACACACAAGTCAACTCCCTCAATATGCACAGGTGCTTGTGTAATACATTACGGTTATGATTTAAAAGCTCCGGTGATACGTCTTCGTCGAACCTTATAAAATCTTTTCGTTGTATATATAAAGTATACCGACCAAACCATAAATTCAATTGATTAGCTTTGTCATTCCCGAAACCAGCACCAGCATTACAATAGCTGATTATTGGTGGTTCGAGTTAACGAGCGTCGCTTTGATTCTAAGAAGCTTGTGTTGCTAAGCCGCGGTCAGTTTGATATCCACTGCGCACGCTATGCAGCAATATAATCGCGTAATCTCGCTCGCCGAGCCATTACACTGTGTTTGGAAGCGTGTTACTAGAATATCACTAACGACGTGATTATGGTATCAAACATTTAATGTTTCTTCGCAAAATTTTACATTTACGCCTGATAATTAAGAATGATAAACCGATGCACATGTAATCTCGTTGGGTAGATACCGCAGAATTGGACTATTATAGGTTTAATGGAGTAGATGGGTCGTTAGATTGTGAAAGTCGGTTTAAATTGCGCGAATTTATTCGAATTTAATTAAAAATGCTAAGAGCCAACCACAGAAATGTGAAATGTGAAATGAGGCGGTCTAATCTCAATCGGTTTCTAAATTCTCATCTGCCATATGAACAACGCTATAAGGGCTCTTTGCAAGAAATGTATTTTAATAAACATAGGGGAAATGGTTCCTTCACTCAGGTAAAATGGACCCTTTATATTATGAAGTATTTTACGTCCACTGAGGTAAATTGGACCCTTTATATTATGAACTATTTTACGTTCACACAGCATTAGCACCAGCGCACTGTGTTCGTGCACATGTTGACAAGGACAGCATGTTATCCACTGTTCGTGGGCTGCAGAATTGCTAAACAACTCTGAACAAAAAATACATGGTACATCATCGATTTCTCCACCTTTTTTCATTTTAGTTTTAGCGTCTTCCAAAATCTTTTTTACGGCATTTTTAGACGTTTTGGGAGTCGTCGGCTTTTAATATCAGATTTTCTTTTGATTTATATATTTTATTTTTATTTATTATAATTGGTCGTTGAAATCAATACCGTTGATCCTTGAGATGGCTTTGAGCTTCTACTTTGATGAGGGGGTGTAGGGAGTGGTAAAATCTAAAATGGAATCACTTTTTTTACATGTTGTGCTTTAGCATCGACAACATTGTAGTTTGCATCATTTCAAAAAATACTGATGTCGTATGAATCATCAGAAGATGATGTATGTGCCCTTGTTCTACTTATTGTTAACTTTTTGCTAATGGATCTTGGCCTTTGTAATTAAGGTGTTGGTGTTATTTCTGTTTGGATTTTCAATATTGTTCGACGATGAAGTGGGTCTATCAATTGAAGCTGTTATGGCATGAGCAGTGGTACAAGACAGTTCATAACGCCGCTCATGAAATATACTTGGATAAAATGGCAAAATGCATACATTTCTTCATCAATTTCTTGATTGCAATAGGTCATGTTACGTGAAAATACTGCCACATCCAAGGGCTCCATTTCATGCATACAACGGGCTGGAGGCGATAAGATTATGAATTGAGTGTCCGCCAAGTAGCAGAAGAACTATATTTTATACTTGCGTTGGGTGTGCTTCTGAAAATGTTGTAGAAATTGAACAAACGTGTCTGATGTCATTTAGCCCTATTCATTACGCAAGCAGAGTGTTCCATAAGGGACAACCTGATATAACAAGTCATTTTTACGCTTACGAGGAAATATGGCTGCTGGTGAAATAAACTGTACCCAAGCATTTTTCGCCACTTATTAAAACCCCTACCTGCTTGCGAGCTCATGCGTTCATGTTATAAATTCGAGTAGGATCAGTAATGTTATACATCGTGGTTACTTCATCTACATGTGAAAAAAATTGCTACTGCTGGCCTCAGGAATTATAATGAAAGTTCCGGATTTCTACGAAGAAAATTTCAAAACCATGCAGTGCCAGCAGCTTTTTTGTTCCTCGAAAATGTACGAATAATTTTGCTTGTTTCAGTTAATTGATAGGTAATCTTACAAATGTTTTTTAGTAAGTTCAAAGAGACATCAAGGCATAATTTTTAAGGGATGTTTCTATTTCGTTGGGTAAACTTCATCCTAGAAGTTTCGAGTGTCTGTCTAAAATATTATAAACCATAAGTTGGTAAAACATGGGTAGGATGGAAATACCTACCGCCACACAGATAAGAACACTGTAGAACTACTTACCACCTATTTATGTCCTTTGGCTGTGCGTTTTAAAGTAGTTAATACTAATTACATTAAATATTTTTGCAGGTCTTTTAAAACGCATTCCGCTTCAAATTTCTTCTAGGGCTGGCTGCATGACTTCTTGGTGCCATTTTTGCGTATTTGATTGAACGATGATTGTCTACAACATAAGATTTTTCCAATAATTGTATGGGAGGTAAAATCGTCAGAGTGTTTACCTTTCAATGAAGGAGCCAATTAACTAATTGTAACTATGGAATTAACTTTTATTGAGTAACTGATTAAACATCCCATAATTTAATTAAAATAAAACGAGTACTAAATATTTGTTGGAACTTTGGAAAGTTGATTTGGATTGTATATCGCTTAACTCTTAGGAGTCAGTAATGTTCAAATTCCCATTTCTCAGTCGCTCGAACGAATTTTTTCATCAAACATCATATTCGTTCATACTCATTTCATCACATATTTAAACTTACTTGCACCCCATTTCTGGTATACTATATAGAATCCTCGAAGCATAAACTTGACATGAAACCAGCCTTGGTGCTGATCGTATTTGATCTGCAAAATTAAGTATAAGTAAATAATTTCCTTCAATTCATCTTTTGTCCTTGTTACTGTCGTTCGTCCTTTCCAGGGCAATATGAAAATGAAGTTCTCCTCCAGTAGTTTCTCTTCACAAGAACGACCAGACTGATATTACTGCACATTCGTTTATGGGAAATTCCGGTGATTATTAGTAACAGAGGCAAGTAGCAAAATATTCACAAATATAATTATAAGTATAATATAAGTAGTGGGGAGATACAACGATAACAGTAGTCAGAAAATTTGTATCTTTAAATACATTAATGGGACAAGCTAGGAAAATCATGTGAACGATTATTGGTCTACTGATCCGCACATTTTGGTAAAATCATGACCCGAAATAGTAAATGCTACAAAATTTGCAAAATCTCGCCTCAAACCTTTTGTATGGTTATGAAAATATTTAGCACCATATTTACACGGACAATTATTATAATAGTTTGAGTTGGCAGAGAAATCACCTTCGAAAAAGATTAGGATTTGTGGTACAATAAGAGAAAATCGTGGGTTAACTGAAGATCTAAGAAAAATTAATTTGAGAAAGGGACAACATGATTTGAGTAGAAAATGTGTAATTTTAATACATATCTGGAAAGACAAAAGAGAATGATTTCAACTATACAACAGGCGCGAGCGATAGAAAGTCATAAAATAATTAGAAAATCTGACGAGCTGATAACAAAACCTGAAAGTACTTTGGACCTCAGTATGTATATGAAGGGTGTTGCTTTTGCAGAATACCTTGCTTATGTTCCAATTATAAGAAATACTGCCAAATGGACAAAGAATGTTTATGTTATATTCTGCTCTATTTAATTCATTTGTGGTATAGAAGATAGTGAATACAGTAAAGAAAATAAAATTAATTTTTATCTGAACAAGTTGGAAAAAACTGGATTGAAAATGAATATGTTCATTAAGAAAGTGCTGGAAATGCAACCAAGAGAGCCTGTCGCGAAGGTGCGTTAATTATGCTTTCGGCAAATATAAGACAACATAGGATTGTGAAAATGATTACTTCAAGCAAACAATATTTTTTTGTAGATTTAATAGTTTAGAGCTAAAATCCTAATACTTTCGATTGACACAATACAGTTCGATATTTCCTGAAAACTAGTTTTAGCAGGTATATTTATATATATAATTAGTTATTTTACGGAAACACTCCGTTGGGTTTGCGGTCTTAATAAGGGCGATTGATTCTATATCTTTATTAATAGTCTATATATCGTGGAGCATTATCCACATCATCAGGACTTCTACAAAAAATTATAAATAGAAGATGTAAAATAATTATGGTATAACTTACTCAAATTGATACAATATAAAATTGGACATCCAATACAATAATGTTTCAAGTGTTTATTCATTGCATACGTATAATATACAAAACATATATATATATATATATATATATATATATATATATAAAACATATATACATATAAATGTTTCTTCTTCCCTCTTTCGTCGCACCGGGATTCATGGATGCTTCCATCTCGGGCTATCGGTATCGAGGGTACATGAGTTTTGTGTGATGTTTATGTGTTGGTGGTGGTTACATTTTGGTGATGTTTATTTTAGTTGTTCCTTTAGTAATTGGTTTCTGATTTTTAGTTTAAAGTTTTTATATTTTAGGTTTCTTATGTCTTGATCTATTTTGTTGTATTTTCTGATCATTTCTGTTGTTAACTAACAAAAAGGTTCAATTCAAAAGTGTCACCAAATATATATATATATATATATATATATATATATATATATATATATATATATATATATATATATATATTATATAGCTTTGGAATCAATTCTTCTTAATTTTAAGACCATTTGTAAAAAAAAATATGCCCAGTCGTAACCCTACATACATCGCTTGAACATTGGCAGTATTCAGTAGTATCGCCATATAAACAAAGTTTGGCTAAGCGCGGTACGTAGTTAGGATGTATAAACGATTGCTCTCCTTCCATATTCAATTACTCGAATGGATTCAATACTGTGCCCTGGTAATGTGAAGTTTTGCATTTTGTCAACTATTTCATGTCTTTGTTGGGTGTTGCGTCATGTTTGTAAAATCTCTTTCTTTCTAAGGAACCCAACACCTTATTGACGGTATATGAATCTTTTAAGTTGTTTCATATACCATCTATGATTTTTCTCTTTTAAGGCTCTGAATTCACATGTGATTTCATGTTCATATAGTCCTCGTATACTAGGTTTTGATAACAGATATAATTCGCCCCTATCATTTATTCGACAATCTGGTAGTTTTATGACCAGTCATTGTTTCACTATAACATAATTGATGATCTATTGCTCTCATATGGTTATTTTTGCTATATGCATTCGGGAATGTTTTTATGAGGATGGACGTGATTCTTTCCATTTCCGTTCCAATGAATCACTCATCGAATTTTCTTCGTACACCTCACTAATCTGTCGATGAATGTCAACAACAGACAGCGATGTCAAAATTGTACCATCTCCTTCTTCTTGTCTCAAAGAATTTTCTACATCTCATTATTTACAATTTGTTCAGGTCATTGCTGTTATAATAGGTAATATTTTAACATTTTTATTACTCTTTCACTAAGTATTGAAACATTCGATTTAGTAAGAAATTCCATCAGCATTGGCTACAAATATCCTGCAATAGAAGACACAGAGACGTAACACGTCTATACTTAAAAGTCAGAATTGTTCACAGTGTAAGCTTGGCACTAGAACACATGTGAAAGAGAGACGAAATAATTCTTGCAGCACTATTTAAGTTGTCAAAAAATAATGTCGATAAATACAGCAGTAATAAATATATTATATAAAATAACCTCGATTGTTTATGACTAAATATCAGAAATATCTGTCTCTCATTTTAATCCAAAAATAACGGGTTATTTATTACCATACATAATATTGCTATGAAACGATAAATCATTTTATTTTGAACACGCGAAAAAATCAACAATTGGTCGTGAAACATAAGAGATAACAATCAATTTCTCTCGAATCACACATTTTTGATGGCTGCTAGCAAACAAACCATTAATCTTTCTCAACTCAAATGTCAGTACAATACTTATTTTTTCGTTCTCTCATGAAAAGCTTTCGGGAAGGATTTTCATAATTCTGAAGTCGTTTCAAGAATATTAAGCGCTAAATAAGAATTCGTTGTGAAATTACCTAATACTTTCCTAATATTTTACTGACGACTTATATTATTGACTCAGTAAAACACCACGCAATTCGGTTCACTTTTACTCCTGCTGCACGGAATTATATAATCTGTTGTTTATTGATCGGTGAGGAGGACACGTTATTGGTTTATTATGATTTTGATACTCTTTTGGTGTGAACCTCGATGAACTACTATGTTTACTATTCAAAAAATTGTTACCATTATAAATGTGTCTTAAAAGTTTAATTATTCTCACCATTCTATTTTTGTTGTTATTTTTTAGTATGTGTATTTTTCTTTTCGTATACCGTACAGGGATATTTGTTCCGAAATATATTAAAAAGCAGTGATTTTAATGATTAATTTATTATCAATAAATGTTATAGATATATAATTTCGGTGAAATTCTTTGTTATAACTGGTAACAAGAAATATTTCAATCTAATATAAATATATATAAACAGCAATAGCTACTCCGCTAATTATTAGGGCAGTATGTTATGTAATAAATAATTTATAGTAATTGACAACCTTCAATGACACATACAATAAAATCGTTTCGTGTTAATATTTTTAAACTGTCGCTTGTCTGGATTTACTCATTTTTTAACAAAATGAAAACGATGTGTTAGTGTTTACCCGGAAATCGAACCAAATATTTAACAGGTTATAAGTAACAAAATGGATGTTCCTGCAAATTAGCTTTAAATTTAAAATATAAATTGTTCAACACGAGTGTAAAACGTCAATGTGTTGTTCAAAATTCCACACATTTACATTTTATTCACGTGCGTGAAAAGCGGCAATGATGAGTGTGATGTGGAAAATGAAGGTGCCCGCTCATATGGATTTCTTGTCAATGATTTTTAGGGGAAGTGACATTATGCTGAAGTAAATGGGATCTGGAAACAAAGGTTAGATTACAGATGTGAGAAATAGCACACGACGAGTCAATATTGCTGTATACGTTCTTAAATCTAATATTTGGTAATATTTGAATCTTAAATTCCTAGTTAATAGAAAAAGTTCTATTTTAATATATTGAGAAATTGCGATTTGTATTTATACTTTGTACTATTTAAGTGATTAAAATTGACTACATTTACCACTCCTAATAAACTGAATTATCAAATCTTACAAAACGACTTACAATTAAATGTCTTTTAATCTTATTATTTAATTATGTTCCTATCGTTTAACCTGTCGACGATGTGTCGTGCGGAGCATCCGTTACCGAGTTATTTCCATCACCTGTACTGATGGTGGATGTTGTTGTTGACGACGATGGTCTTCCGTAGAGATAGCTTGTTCCTCTTGTGCTTCCGTAATAATCTCTTGGCCTGTATGATCCCCTGCCTGATCTGAAAAGCATTTGTCATTAATTTGTTATCAATTTTATGCCCTCGATAGATTCAAATTGCCCATGAACAGAAAATTTATTATCGAAAACCATCTAGTTAAATATTGGAAATAGTCAGAAAATGTTTATTTTTTATTTTTATTTTTGGCGATTTTATTGGTAACTTAAGCAAAATAATTTTCTCACACGGACATTCCATAAATTACACAAATACTGAGTAATTCGATGTAAGAACCGAACACTTAACATATTATTGACAGCAGTCAGTTGGTGGTACTCAACAATTATGTTCGCAAGAACAGAGACATTCTTCCGAAAAATTAGAGGGGCCTGCTGGATTATGTCATGTGATTCTGTTCGATTCTTTCTGGCGGGAAAGTGGAAATAATTGAGTCATGTTTCCATTAAAATGTATACAAGGAATCCATAATCTGCTTTTATCAAACAAACGCACATGCACACTATTATTTTTTAGATTGTTTTTTCCATACGCTTTCCTGGACAAATCTGCGACACTGCTTGAAATCACTTTTGCTTTTGCTTCTCTCACTATCCATTCTCGTCAGGTGACAAAACCATCTAAGTTGTTGCTTTTTCATTTCTTCTCACTGATTTAGTTTGCCATCACTATGTCGTTTAGTACCTTGTTTAGTCCCTTTTACCATTCTGGGGACTTTCATTGCATGCAGTATCTTCTCCAATCTCTGTAGCAATTTATTTCCATTCCGTGAATCGATTTTCGTTTTTCAGATTATTAAAGATCCTTTAATTTACCAATTTTGTCGAAATGAAAATATGTCCTCTACTAAGCAATCTTTATGTCGAGGTTCGAATTTTGGACACTTGTTATCTTTCAACTAATTTTTATATATGTGTAAGTTAAAGAACTCCCCGCCGAAGAATTTTAAGTATTTTTTTTTTTTAGTGGCGTTAGAAACTAAATATTGACAAGCATTATTTGAAAGGGTGCAACTCGAACGGATGGGCTTATTCCTGGGACTAGGGGAGATGTCTTTAACTACCTTATATATGGAAACTTTATAGGACATACATCCAGATTAGATTCCAACCAAACCTAACTCTCGTTTTGTTCCTGTTTCATCTTTCCTTGCAATTAATTTTGTACATTTTGTCTAAATTTTATTTGTTTTTTTTTATACTTATTGCTAATTATCTATATCGTTTTCATTTTGAAGTTTGCCGTATTTCTGTATTGTTATTTTTTAATTTTTCAAATATCTTCCGATTATTTATCTTGTTATTAGTGTTCCATTTTGCTTTTTATCAGCGTCTTATTTTGTCATTCGCTTTGTTTCTGTTTCTGATGTATTTCACGATACGGAATATCAGAATTTAAAATTTCAGTAAATAATTTATCAAAATCAATTTCTAGGAACTTTAAATGGCGATGATGAACACCTGTTGGTTACACGTAAATAATTATTTGTAATATATTTTATTATATATGCGATAGCAACATATAATTTAGCAACTATTGTAATTAGCAATATGTTAATATATTATTAGCTAAATTGGTCCTGTAAATTACGATAAAGCCCGTTGGTTCCGGAAGTTGCCGTAAAACTATATTTCACTAATAAAACCTCGGCATGGTAGGCATTACACCTGGCTTTCCCAACTTTGTTGCATTAAATTTATAACGGTTCGCTGGAAATTCGTCGGCGCAAAGTGGACCGCGTTTAGGAGCGTAAACACGAAAAACAAGAAAACGTCATATGTCAGTGAATTAGTTCGTGACACCACTTCCGCTGAAACCGGAAATATACGACGTTACTTGTGAACTGCGCTCCCTAATTACGATGTAAATCACCATCACGGTGGTTATTTGTGCGAATCGTTCGCGCACCGTGCGTCGCGAAATTGGAAACGGATCCGAATTTAAAAGGCAGCAACTGCAATTTCATCGGATTGGAAGTTGCCGCTTAAAACCGAAATGGTCGGCGTTAGCGCCCCGGGGCGCCTCGGCTTATTAATTTCGCGCGCCACCTCATACTTTTAAATGCCTTTTAAATAAGATGTGCACTTTGATGTGGCAATATTCGTCAAAAGTAAACTCGTAAAAGTTAACGAAGAGCAGCGAATGTTTTTAGTCGCGGGCGCGTCGCGGTACGAACCCGTTCCTGTAAGTCGCGCGACCACATTAAAGTTTTATGAAAGCCTGACGGTGAGGACTTATTAGACTTTCCGGGATGATAAAAATGTCGAGTTTTCTGCAACTTGACCGCATGCTGGCTGCAAGTTTGCTTGGTATTAAAATTGCCGCGTAGAAGGAATTATAAAACTAAATGAAATGAAGAAGCAAAAAAAAAACGAAAGGAAACTTTTAAATGAACAGACAATATCTCAAATCCGGCAAAATGCCACCCTCTATGTTCTAAAGGTAATCAATTCAAACACAAACAAAATCACTTGTAGTTTACTAGTGTTCTTTCCGAAGCCAATAGACAGTGTCGATTTATGTAAATATATTTGGTGTTTTATATTCCGGTGTCACGTTCGACTATTACTGTTAATAGATGTGCACTAATAAAATTCCTTGACTTATCGCAACGTAATTGAAATTACCTAACCCAGAAAACCGTCATACTTGTCGACGCTCTTCGGCGTCTTTATTAATGAATTCTGGTGACAATGTAATTCAATTGCAGAATTGCATGAAAATCTAGCACGTTGACGAAGGCTAAGTAGACTACTCATTACAAAATAAAGTGAATAGCGCCGTGAAATTTTTAGTGGAAACTACTTCGGAAAGTACTTCGTGGGGGGGGGGCAAACTGAAAAAACTGTAAACAGTAGTAGAAGCTTAACAAATGGAAGAACAAATAAGTGATAATTTAACGAAGGAAATATTTTTTTTGAGTTTAGGTTGGGTTGTGTATTTAGTATCCAAAAGAAAGAGAGCTACTGGTGAGAAGTTTAAATAGAAATTCAAAAAGACCAACTTCAATAAACTGATAAAAGCTGACATTACTGACTCACGCTGACACAAATTACTAGGTTGATTAGATAAGAGAAATTTATATTATGAAATAGCTTATTATATCCATGAGCATAGCAATCCGAATTTGTAGCAAAATAACTAACTTCTTTGCAGTTCTTCTTTACTTCAAATCAATAATTCGCAAAACTGACAAAACGCACGTAGACAATGTTTTGTATAAAATTAGTGAGTTTTGATGGAGAAACAATTATCTTTTGTACCTCGTGAGCAGCATTTCTCAAGTGGTTTAATAGTTTTCAGTTCATATGGAACTCATTTACCCATTTTCTTCTCGTTTGACATTTATTTCAGCGTGTTGTTGTTGCGTTTGAGCATCATCCTCATACAACATTTTTTGCAATTCGACGTCTTCAACCTTTCTCCGTTGTTTCTTCATTTCTCAAGTCAAAATGGCCACTTTTGAATTTTTTAAACAACTCAAAGCACTGTGATTTACCTAGAGAATGCTAAACTACTTCGACTAGCATGCGATTCTGTGATTCTTCAAATGGTAACAGAAAGTAAATGATGTTCGCTTTGTTGTTCTAAAGGGAATTTGAATTTCACAAAGTGTGTTCGTGACATTTGCTTATTGCAACCAATTTTGGTAACTTTGTCCTAGTTGTTGAAAGATGGGCAAGCATGAAGAAAACAAAAGACACCATGACCAAACGAAATAAAATTTTCACTAATAATTACTTGAAAAGCAATGAAACAGACTATGTAAAGTTGGAGATCTAGAGTAGAGCCCTAAACCTAGAACGGAGTATCAAAATGATGAACAGAGGATATACCATGGACGGTTACCTGATAAATAACCAGGCATCAATCAAATAGGCTCCAAAAGATATAGTGATGTTGAATCGAGGATGAATCGAATCGCGAGAAATTTACCGGTGAAGCAATCTAGCGATCCAAAATATGAGGAAGAAGAAGTTACTACCACAATTTTTTTTAACAAGGGATGTTCCCCATAAAAGAGCTTTATACACATTTTACCGTTCTCAAAAAACTAATTATTTTAAAATGGTTAATTATTAATTTTGTATGGTCTTGTACGGTAATCCTTAAAATACTTTTCTGTTCACAATAGAACTATGACATCCTTCAACGTGAATCATTCTTCAAAAATTTCGTAAGTGATGGAAAACTAATTTGTAAATGTTTTAAAATGACATGCAAATTTAGAATTGTATTTGAATAAGCTGCACTTTATATTTGAATTTTCTTTGTGGTGTCATTTATCATAAAATGGAGAACATACTCAAATTTTCCAATTAAGTTCAACTACTCTTAAGAAACTTAATTGTGATTTAATAGTTTTTATAACATAATTTTCCGATTTAGAAAATGATATCTAATATTAATAAAAAATAAGATAACTCACTCTTCATCTCTCCATCCCCTGTCTCTGTCGTCACCTCGGCCATAACCCCAAGAACTGGCGTAACCAGATCCCAACTGTGGCGAGTATTCGGGCTTCCCAGTTGCGAAGTAATATCCTCTACCAGTACTATCCCAACCGGAACTTCCCCTATAAGTCTCGTCCCACGGCCTGTATCCTCGCCTACTGTCGTAACCTCTATAATCATAACCAGCATTATCGTAACCTATCCCCCTATCGGAATTTCGATCGTAGTTTCGATCTCTACTGTAGTGCCTTTCTCGGGGGTCGTACCTATCGTACTGATCGTAGTACGCGCTATGCGGTTGTCTCTCGACCTGCGGGTCCCTGTCGTAGTACCTATTCCGATCATTGTACCTGTCGTAACGATCGTATCGGTCTCGATCGTCGTAGTATCTATCGTAAGACGGCCTGCGAGTATCGTACCGTTCATCTTGGTACTTCCCTTCGTATCTCGAATCGTATCTCGTGTCGTACGGACTTCTGTAGTTCTGGTACCCTGTGTCGCAACTGGAGCATCGCTTTTCCAAGTTAGTTCCCTCGCCGCCTTGCGATTCCTCCGGTTTCAATGCTTGGTCGTCTCTCGCCGATCCACGTTCGTAGGTGTTTGCGAAGTATTTGACGTCTCGGGGTGCTCGTAATATGGCATCCGCGTTTAAATTGAATATGTCCTTGACGACAAAGCTCTGCGATTCCGCTAGCGATAGGACGAGTAGGATCGTTATTCCGAGTTGATTGGTTTTAACTCGCTGAAAATATGAAATATATTTATATATGGAAATGCAAGGAAAATTTGCGATACAAGAACTGGAATGCAGCTAGTATGAAAAACTTAACACAAAGTATAATTATCGGGGATGAAATAAAGCAACGATGACATGTGTTGCTTTATTTCATTTATGACTATGATAATTGAACCAATAAAAATATTAAACAGATTAAATAATTAGTAAATGTGTTTTAGCATCTTTAAAATTATTGTAAGGGTGAGAACTCAAACAATTTCAAATTCGAACTCATTATTATCATTATCAGGAAAGATATGTCCTGGCTGTTTATTTGTGATAATATGAAATAAACATTGAATGTTGTATTAGGATGATAGGGAAATGTAGCAATTCTACCAACACTTTTTGGAATGTATTTTTTCACTTAATTGAAATACATAATTGAATATTAGCACTTACTGCCTACTATTTCACGGCAATTTTAAAAACCACTCGAAGCATGCATATTAAATGAAATCGTCAATTATAAACGTTGTCGTTTAATTGAGCCGGGCACATTCTGTATGTAGGGTAGCGTAAATAATTCACGTTGGCGGTCGCCCGGTAGCTGTAATTTCGCTCAGTTCGGTGCAAAATAAAATCTAAAATATCGTTTAAATCGAGTTCTAATTGAAGCTCATATGCGTTCGAAAATGACAATTGATCATATCAATGAGTGCATGTACAGTTGACATTTGAAGCCTTGTTAGCTCATTTCATTTCGACGGACATGTCACTGTAACTTTTTATTTAATGGGGCGACGTGCAATCATGATATGAATGTGTGTAATTGTTGGAATTGGTTCGTTTTCTGTCGCATTGTCGGGCAAATTAAAAAGAAATGTAAATAAAAAGCTAAAAAGCTAATAACAAACATTTATAGATAATAAGGCGAGTTTAATAATCAAAAACAATGAATTACACACCACTAAAGTTAAAGGTTTATTACTACGAATTACATAGATGTGTAAGGCTAGTCGATAATTCAGATCATTTTTACGGAAAATAAAACAAATATACAAAGTTAATAAAGTATAAAGAACTATATATTATCCAATACGCAGCGTTTGAAAAATAGGACATACTCACTTGCAATAGCTCCATGGTGTACAATTAACAGGCGTAAATTACGATTCGGCGACTGGACGTACAACGACAGATCACAGAACTGGTAAAGTACAAATGAACGACTAAACTTTAGTGCCGCTGAAAGCACAACGTACGAAATGTGGTTGTCGGCATGAGTGAATGTGGTCATCACCTGTGTCAGATTTATACAGCGTATCGCCGCAAGTCTTTCTAGTATAACCTTGTTACAGGTGGCGGATAAGTTTGGACACATTTTTCACAGTCGACGTGCTTTTAATTGACAATTGTCATATAGCTCACCGACAATTTTTTTAAATGGGAAATTGGTCATCCGTTTTAACCATTACGGATTATAAATGAAGATGAATTGCATTATTTGATACAACAATACTTCACACAAATTAAAATATTTCTCATATGAAATGAATAAAATTTCTGTTGATTTGTTCCTCACTCCTACCACATAATAGGTGGCATTAATATTTCCAAAATCATGCAAATAAATTTTAATTTTTGCCACTTTGCATGCATTATTACGCTTGGACCTAAAATGGAAATACAATGACCATTTAATATCGGAACCACAAAAATATCAATACAAAATCCGAAATCAAAGGACAAGTGATCTTCAATATTGTTTGTAATAATATAATTAATGTAATAATATATTTCAATCAACACAGTCTACGCTTTATTAATTGGAACCAACATTTCTGAAACCGATGACGCAAATACTTCACACTGATTGAAACCAAAATTAGTGAATATACTTCCATCAGTCTCTTCTCAGCCAGAATTTACAAATTATATAACCGAATTTTGTACTTTGTTGTTTCAGAAGTTGATTGCAATTATTTGATGTCCACTCCTTTGGAATTATTTTCCGAAACAGATTTACATCGTACACCTACGAATGGTTTTGATCGTTGAATATTTCAATTCGGACTACATTAAAATTTTTGCATCCTACGGCTTCGAATCATTTACTGGATTCACCACTATGCAGCATCTTAATTGAATCCAGCGCAGCGTAAATCTGCCCGGCAATGTAAAAATAAATTTCACGCCCAATGTAATGCCCGGTGTAGGATTAATCGTAACGACTGAAAGTTCGATTCGAATGTTTCATTTTCACTGACAGTATTCTCACGAGATTGTTTTTAGTTTTACAGCGTCGTAAATTTTACGGTCCAAACTGCAAACCAACTGGGAGCCTCGTAAAACTGCGAGTTTGGGTGAAATCTAAACTTTATCGCGTTTGCACTTTTTATTACGTAATTGCGATTATTATGTGAATAATTTTGTGTTAATTGCCGTGCGTTACGACAGTATCAATGCAGATTAATTTTTAGTGGTCTGAATTAGTAATTCGGTAGGGTAATAAAAGGGTTTTAAGATTTACAGTAATCCATAACCCATATACTCTATTTGAGGCAGATTGACTTACGACGTTAAGAAATCAGAAAACGGCATTTTAATTTTCAAAAATGTATTCATCATATTTTGTACATAAAATTCAAATCCAAGTCATATTATAATCCAAAATCATTTAATTTATTTAAATTAAAATTGTAAAACTGGGAAGAAGCAATATCAGCAAGTAAGTCATTAGGTACAGAAATGTCTGTGTGGTTTTTAACGTGAACTACCTGCTCAGCGAGCTTATGAACCCCTGCCAGTTGACGCCAGTTACAAGCCTGGCGTCCTTTCTGGCATAGGAGAGAGCCTATCCAACTCTCTACGAACTCTGTATGGTTAGCGCCCGAGCTGAAACGCAGCTCACGTCGAAGGTCGACGAATCGACCCTCTCCCTCAGCATGCTGGGTATTAAACCACTGCCACTACGTTTCTCCTCACCATGGTCAGGACGGGAAAACCCCGCGGGCCCCTGACCCCCGTAGTACCAGTCAGTAAGCCACTGGTCGCACTTCGACGCCGAAGCGTCTCTCGGGTTGTGGCCCTTGTAAGCCACGACACCCGATAGGCCAGCTCAGGGTACGTGGGTTCGCCAAACCCAAGGACTCCTACTGGGTTCCAGATCGGTCACGTAACGGAAGGGGTTCAATCCGACCGAACGATCCGACCCTTTCCCCAGCGGTGGTCCCCCTTGCGGGGAAGTCATTAGGTACAACTAAGCTTTTGATTATGCATCTATGTTAACAGTTAATTGATGACGTTTCAAAAGTAGTGTGTCTTTTCCTTCTTTGTTGTTCCCGCCATGTAATTACATGACGTCTATCAAATTAAATTGTACTTTGTGCTAACTGATTACATTTTAATTCAAGTACCAATGACTTCTATCTCCGGTTAATCTAATGAGCAAAAAGACTGAGTACACGCGAGTAGACCCAAACATTATTCCTTATAAATAATTACCTCTTGAGCGAAACTAAAATTTTAGATTAAAGATTAAACCTTCTCCGTTAATTTTGATCAATGCCACTAAAAGAATTCAACTCATTGCCAGACGTTTCCGGGACCATATTTATTATCAATCGACAAAATCATGGAAATCCGGAAATTACATACGTACATAATTGGTTTTATGTAGCAGTCCATATAGATTTTTGCATTTACATTAGAGGTTTATTCAAAATTCACCTTCGGGCATTACTGCAAAAGCTTGTTCTATAGTTAGGTTGGGAGAGCTTCTCAAACTATTTGTTATTATTATTTGATATATTTTTTTTTAAATGTACTTCGTTCAATTCTGCGATATTGAAAATTAAAATGAAGCTGTGAAGGGCTTGGACAATTTCTTTCCATTATGTTCTGTTTCTCGTTTTCTCTATCCAATTTTACATCTTCATAATTTTTAGATCTTGCTCTGCACTTTCCACTCATCCCTTCTGTGGTCTACCTCTTCTATTTTTTCCAATTGGGAGTGTGCTGAGGACCATTTTTGGATATTCTCTCTATTTGCCCTATGAGTCTTTATCTTAGATTACTTTTACATAATGTTATTCCTTATGCGTTCTTCCTTGCCAGCTGTCTATGTTTATTCAACCGAATATAGTTTTTAATATTTTTCCTTCCCGTCTATCACGGGCATCCTCATCTGCTTACTTTAGTGACTACTCCTCAAAGGTTTTATAAATCATTATCTTCATTCATCTTGACGTATTTTTTGGTTTCATTAGACTTATCATCATTCCGTACTTCGTGTTACCTTTCGCAATTCTGACTTTTATTTCCTGCTCCTCCTCATATTTTTCGTTTATCATGACTCCCAAGTATAAGAACACTCTTACCTTACCAAACTCATATTCCCTACCATCGTTCGCAGTTACTTGTAAATTTTAATCAGCTGACTCTCGGCTTCGCCGAAAACTAGCCCGAAAACTTTTGCTGCTTTTTAGAATTTTTTTGTAATCCTCTTTAATTCCGCTTCCGTTTTTTTACTAGATTTCTTCTTTCCTAATCTTTGCGTTGTAATCTCCAATCACTGTTTTCGTGTAATGTTTCAGTAATTTTTCATATTCTTCTTCTAAAATGGCATTTTCATGATAATGTATTTTGTGCCCATAATTTGAATAAGTAATAAAAAAAACTTATTACTTACGACCATATTATTACAGAGGTCTAATTTATACATTATCTCAAATGAATCCGGCGGTGCCACGGTGTCATATTTACTTTAATGTCCAAACTGCCTTGCACTACCGGACTATTCCTCGATTTATTAGATTACCTAGTAATTTTACGTAATTTTACATTTGATTGCGTTGACCTGCAAGGTGTTATATAAAAGGCATGAAAAAGCATTAGTCCGATATAACATACTTAGACTGGGTACACACACGTACAGCCTTCATGTCGATGATTTAATTACTTTCATTACGTATTATCATCATATTTGATAAAATATTTCTGCTGTTAAGTAAGTTGTTAAGTACATATCGTAGTTTTAAATGTATTATTTTAAACCTCAAATTTAGTTGATAGTACTTAAAGTTTAGTAGAGGAGAGGATCCTCAATTAAATTTAGCCCATAAATATTAGCACTGATATAGATAAATTATAAGTCACTGAAAATTTTAAAATATGTTTCTAGTACCACCGTCTCAGGTCTTATCAGCATTACGTTCTCCTTGGAGCCTGGAATTCCTGTAACTACCCCTTTTCTAGGGTGGTGAGTTGACCCAGCACTGGAAACGTTGGCAATTATTTTGTGAACAGGGAACATTTAAATATAATAACATATTATACTAAAACGTGTACGAAGTTAAGTGCAAAAATCTGGAAGATTAACTAAGTTTTAGCTCCGGACCCTGATGGAGCTACTCCTGAATATTTCATCTTTTTGCTATTTGATAATACTGGTCTTCATTTGCTGCAATAAAATGAATTTGTCATCAACATTGACAGGGATGCTTCAACGATGCTTAGATTCTGAATTTATTATATTTTCTCTCGTCGAATAATTGGTCCCATTTCGCCTACTGCTCCTCTCCTCTATCATTATACAATTTATTCACTAAGGGTTTTACTTCGCAGGTACGAAAATATGCACGTTCACGTAAGCATGTTACAAAAATATCTGCTCGTGATTTGGTGGCTCAGCGAAGCAAACGATATTCTAATAGCGACGAACCATTCCAGTTGTGTGGAAACGGTCCTCGCCAACGAAATGAGAGGAAACGATATCATACTTTATTCGAATCGATCGTCCATAAAATTCAACAAATTGCCCTCCAATACAGGGATGACTATTAGAAATTTTGATCTGTCAAATGCCAAACCCATACGATATTTAAATGCAAAATCGAGCATAATCATTATAGTCGAATTTGAAGTGGACGTGCGGTTAATACAAAACATTATAAATCTTCACGACCGTATCTCAAAACTTGTAATATTTCTTGAAATTGGTTACGGCAATGTTGACGCAATGCAAGCTATCACCAAAGCAGCTGTTCGCAGTGGGATATTTAAAGTGGCGTTTGCGGTGGATGATCAGAAATTTCTAATTTGGAGAGCTCATTCGCCAATTAATAACTGTGGCCAGGAGTACATGTTAGAAGAGGTCGCGTGCAATAACAAGACCGACCTGTTTCCACTGGAGAAGGAAACTAATTGTTCGATTAAGGTTGTATGGGTAAAATCAATGCCCTTTGCGATTGATCCCCATAATGAGACGACCCCTGGGCTTTTCTTTACATTGTTCAAGACGATCGCAAACGTATCCAATATACGTGCGTCTTATTACCACGATAAAGCAATGCAAACGGAATTTATAACGAATGGTACATTTAATCTTGCGGTATCGCAGTTGACGGCTGGTTATTTTGACGTGTTGATTGGTCATGTATTGACGCAAGGTGTATACGGTGATATTTTGTTCGGACCGACGTTTTACAAAGATCAAATTTTGCTGGTAATCCCAAAACCGCCCAGGTTGAAGATATATCGAAAAATATTGAAAGTGTTCGAATATCCTGTGTGGTTCGCCTTGGTACTAATGTACATATTTGCGTCCGTTTTATTTTCAATTGCTTCCAGGTATTACGGACACGTTGTCAGTTACACGCAGATATTTATGGATTATTTTCGAATACTCGTCGCTTCTGGCATCAACGTATTGCCCAAACAAACCACTCTGAGGGTGTTGCTGCTATTTTATATTTTCTACACGATCAACATGGATTCAATATATCTTGGAAAATTGAGCGGAATCTTCACCTTGCCAGCCAGTGGTATAAAAATAGCCGATGCTGAAAGTTTGTACGTTCACAATTACTACTTTAATGTGACCTGGTACGTGGAAAAATTGACTAATTTGTATCTCTATATAATCAACGACGAGTGGAAGAAGAACATACACGCGGTAAGTCGAAACGACAAAGATCATTATTGCTCCTTGACGTACAAACCCAATGCAACTATATTATCGTTGACATCGATGGGCGAAACTTTTCCGTATCACGTTCCCAATCACGACAAAGTACCTTCGAATATATTCCAAACGTCGTTATATTTGACGTACGTACTGAAGAAAATCAGTGTATTGAACAAACCGATTGTGTTTTGGTCGCAAGAGGTCATCGAAAAGGGCCTCTTTCAAAAGTGGTGGAAGGATATTATACTCGAAAACATGAATTACACTTTGGTGCAGGAAGGCATCATTGAACCGGAGTCGGTGGTTGTACTTTCACTTAAACATTACGAGGAAGCCTTTCAGTTTCTGTTCTACGGATATTTGAGCGCTTTAGTGATATTGACTTTGGAATTTCTGGTCAGACATTTGGAGCGGAAGATTCGCTGGATGGAGGATTTCACAAAATTTTAAACTGATTTTAGAAATACGGTGCTTATTTTATAGAAAATAGGAAAATTCAGTTACTGTACTACCAGTTCGCAAGAATTCTTAAATAACTGTTTTTTAATCAGATCTGAAATAATGGGATGGATGCGTTAGATCCTTTAAGACCAGTCTTAAATAATCAAACTTATCTGTAATATCATAAAGAAATAAAACTAAGGAAATACAATGTACTAAATTATAATTGTTTGCAATGTGAAAAAAACATATTTGTATAATAAAATAGTTTGTAAGTTTCAATAAAATGTTGCAATATTTAACTGTTTAATGTTTATTTTCAAACTCAATTCGTTATCAAGGTGTTTTCCAACCTACTACATTTCCTCGATGTGTTTCATCGCTTAGATTATTCAAGTTGAAATCACCAGCTTGAACTTCTCGAACTTTTCCCGAAATTATAATAAACATCGTCATCCTAGAGTGGTTATTTCAACATTTCTAGTTTAGTTCTAATTCAACCGATATATGCGATCTTTGTTTATACAGGATGACAATTGTGTTCGATTGTTCATTGATTTTTATGTTTGATGATAATAAATGCCAATTTTACTGCCATAAGAAATCGATAATCGTAGTGTGTACCAATATTTGGGTTTTTAAAGCTGAGTTCGCGGAGTCATTATTCAATGTATTATAAATAAAGGGGTTGCCTATTGCAATTAATGATTTATTTAATCATTTACAATTAATACAATTCATTCAGTACACAAGCTGAACTATCCAACTGAAGAAGAAATAATAATAATAAAATTATCTTTTACGTATGCAAAAGTTCACACATGAAGTCTACTTATAAATATGTTGGTTTCACGAATGAATAGTCGGGCAAAATAAGGAAAAGACTAATATCGTGGGATAATCCGCGTATAGTGGTACTCGAAAAGTTCATATTAACTGAAAAGTTACTAAAACTCCACGTGTGTTTTGCCCGCGTTTACGATTACACCTACGACATATTCAAAATTGCTACTTCGTCTGAAGTTTGATTGCCTTGGGGACCGTTGCATGCAGTCACACAATTACATTATTTAGAATTCGTTGCAAAGTAAATTTTAATTAAAAGAGAGTACATCCTTGGTACATTGGAGGGGGTTACAACCATATAAACGACAACTTCAAAGCTTACATAAATCTGCATATATCTTTAATTAAGAATTTGCAAAATTACTCCTGGTTAATTGTACAAACGAAAGTCGGCGCCAAGGTGGGTCGACCTTAACCATAACTTCATATATATTTGATTTAGTCTTACTATTATCAAGGACCATTAAACTTTTTAGATTACTGTTCGGCTTTTACAATTATTTAAATATTAATTATTTTATATCCGAGTTTTTTGTACTTGCATTGTCGTTCATTTTCTCTTCCTTTAATCATAGTAATGTATTCATTAGGATCTTTTGTATATCATCATAAATATATTTGGGACGTCCTTTCTTCACTTTCTAAATCTACATTGTATAAGACAATATCACCTAAAATAGTTCCTCGCTCATTTGGTGATTGGGTTTTTAATATATTTTGCTGTAATTAACATCCCTAGAGGAAAAAACTATGCTGAAAGCTTTTCCCTCTACTCTTGGACTCTTTTAAATTTAAATAGGGTCCAGTGGGTTAATTGTAAACGTTTTTTTGATATTAATAATTACTTAATTTGGGTCGATGGATTAATTAACTGCTATGACATCCATATAGTTTGGATTATTTCAAGCATTCTTGTTCAATGTTAAAAATTGTATGATTTCTTTTGCTAATATCAAGTTTAGAATTACCGCAACGGAAAATGAAACTGTGTTAAAAATATCGGTAAATCTGCAACCGTTGACCTATTAGGTATTAACCTAGTGAATTTTGTTGAGGAAAGTGTGAACAAGGCAAGTGAATATTTTGCTATTATGTAGGGGAGAGGGAGGCACATTGGGACGTTTGAAATATTTTCCAACCTGAAGTATTTATTTTTGATCGAAATCATTTTATTTTTGGTCAGCACATGAATTGGGAAATTGGCTTTGGAATGATATGTTTAGAAAACCCAATTCACTTACACATATTTAATTGTTATTTTTTCAAAAACTTAATGCAAATATGTCAATATACCCCCTTATGGGGACAGAATGGGACACGCCTGGGGCACATAAATTACATATGAAACTCCCAAGCAAAAGAAAATGTAATCTATATTTTTCTTCAATACAACAAAATACAGTTCTTAAAAAATATTTAAAAAACTAAGATCTATTGGAAACTTCTTTATTGAGCTTGCACGACTTGTAGTATTGATTTCTTTGGATTTTGGAAGTTTCATCTCAATTTGCTCAAATTCTACCAAGTCCTTGTCAACCACCGCAGGAAATACAAAACCACTCCCATTTTTTTCTCAAGAAATCTAACTGGTACCGGGTATCAATAATTTTTTCTACCTCGCCCACATAAAATCTGACTGTTTTCTTTGTACAATACTTTGCTAATAGAAAATTAATTAATATGTTTGGCAACTCGGTTACTGGGTTTAATAGAGGTAAAATATGATGTTCCTTGCCAAATTCACTAATAAAATCTGTCTCATCGTCGTCATAAATAACAAGATCATCCGCCGCAGTGTCAATGTCTTCTAGTTTCTTGCTTTTACTTGACTTCTTGGTATTTTTTACGTCATCAAATATTTTTTTCTTTCTTTTGGTATTGTCTATTATTTGTTGATCAAGACTATCTTTCTCCGTTGTTTCTGTAAGAATTCTAGATTTTCCTGGCTGTCTACTTTTCTTCGTAGAAATTTTCATTTGTGCCTTGGGAAACGGTCGTATACTTTCAGTAGTGATCACCCTTTTTGTCAAGCTAAGGCTAAGGCGACTGCTTGTAGACGGAGTGGAAGTTTTTGAGCAAACTCAAAATCTAGTCTCTGTGCGTGCGAATGCGTCAGCCCGTAATGTATTTTTGTACTTTGCATTAGATACTCGCATAATTTTTCCATAGTTTTTCCTATCTTGCGGTAAAAACTTGTTGGGTGGTATATTTCGACTGAAATTGCTATTGAAATACAATTTTTGAATCGTTTCCCACTGTGGCAAGATCCATGGTTCCAGGCTGCAAGTCGTTATTGACATTATCTTTCTCTACGAGTTCATGTTCAAGAAACTCCCCTGTTTCCGCATTTTTGTTTTCTTCTGTTTTCCGCTTTTTGATCTTATTCAACCTGTTTAACAAGGTTGATTTCTTGATGTTATGGTTTACTGCAGCATTTCTTATTGATAACCTTCCATCAAGGACGTCTCTAACTGCAGCGATAATGACCTTCTGAGATATGGAAGCACGATCTGTTTTTCTTTTGTATGTACGCACCATTTTTTTTGTCCTAAAACATTTTTTTAATTAGGTATTTCAACGGATTTTATTAGGCGGGGGCACATTGGGACAGTCTCAATGTGCCCCTTACTTTTTGTCCCAAAGTGCCCCCCGTGACTTTAAGCAGCATAAGATCATTTGCAAAAAATAGATTATGTTTATACAGCAAATATAACTGTGAACATCAAGCTAATTATTATGTGTTCTTAGTAGTCAACTACTTTTAAATGATTTTTGCATATTATATAGAAAATATCCACTCACCAATTTTGAACAAAATTTTAACAGAAACTACTAGAAAATGGAAAAAAACTTCCGTATGACACAAAACGGCGCGAAACTCTTGGTGAACGTGAAGCAAGGTATTGTCATTTGGTACACTCTAGAAGCAAAAACAGCAAGTAATGTCGCCATAATTTGAAATGTCCACCCCTCTGAAATTTAATAAGCAGACAGTAAAAGGGACAAATACTTTATTGAAAATTAACATAAAAACGTACGTAAAAAAATATGAAATAAATTTCACTTTATTTTCCAAAAATGCTGACAGATCCCGCTAAAACATATTTTTTATAGCTCGCATAACATTAATTCGATCTGGTAGCAGTGCCTCAATAATTTTAAAATCAATTGTGGAAATATTGCGTTCTTCCTCAACAAATTCAGTTCTGAATGTGTTGTTGCTCTTAAATCCAACAACTTCAACGTATCCACTTTCTTCATCTACATCACACACGCGGCAGACATATTTATATAATTGAGTGCTATTATAGTCAACTTCCGGATAGCTATGGGCAGCAACTTCGTCGGCCCATTGTTCGTTGGTCATTCCTTCGTCTGAGATGCATTGTTATAAGTTCTGCCAGGTCCACATTGTCATTTTCATCTTCGCTTTCACTGTCCTTCATTTTCCTTTTGGAATTTATTTTTCTGGGAGGCTTATTTTGTCGCGCATTTTCTCGTGCATATTGGCCCGCAATTTTTTTTATCGATTTTCTCTTCTTTTATGCATTCGGCTTCTTTGAGAGCCGTTCTATAATTTCGACAGTTTGTAAAACCTGTCTGTACTGGACCTGTTTCAATAATGGTGTAACTTGTTTGGGCTCTACAGAGTTTATGTTAGAATCCACGTTTAGAGCTTTCGCAATTTTTAAACAGCAATAATATCTGAAGCACAAAACACAAAATCACGAATTCTAAATACCATCGGTATTAGAATAAAAAGTGGACGAACTTGATGATAATATTTGTACCGGCTGTGATTCCGCTTCCTTGGAAGTTTCTTCAGTTTTGTTCGTTTCTGGTTCAGTTTCAATCTTTTTCCCTGTTTGCCTACCATTTTGGCTTTCTGCTGATTTTCTTTGAATCCACTAAAATTGATAGAGTTGAATTCATCTTCGAGAAACTTTCCAGGGTCGACTGGAAAGTTTGCCACAGTTCCTCTAAAACTTCAGTAAATTCTTTTTTTCACAGTCATCGTACTCCATGCCCCATGTGATTTTTCCACAGGCAATAAACTTTTTCACAGAGGGTTTTCACCGGGCTGAAAATACATTTGTCCTGAGGTCAAAGCCTGTCCGTTAAATGACTTGAAAATGTTGCCAGCACAATTATTGTATATTATTTTTAGCTGCAACTTATGTGACATTTGTGTCCATGATGCAACAGTAGATCATCTTGCTCTGGTGATTTTTTTGTCACTCGTAAATCCTTTACCCACTTCACTAATACATAATTAAACCAGTTAACAAACTACAGTTCCACCATCCATTTGTTCTTGGACACAGACAAAACTGTACCCGAATAATTTATTGGCGTGGTCCACCTGGGGCCGCCTATAAAAACTATGAAAGGTGGCAAGAGAAATTCATCAGTCACAAGTCAGTACAGTTATCGACTCTCTTCCAGTGCCTCTGGATATTCTTGACACAGCTATATCTCGTTCTCCAATGGCATTTATTCTTGATGGATCATTTTAAAGCCACATTTGTCTGCATTGAACACAAATACCGGATTATTTTTTTCAGTAACGACCTTTCCCATATTTCTATAAAAATATAGATCTGTTTTCCTTTGATCCTTTCTGGCTTTCTCGACATGTTCAGTTTGAAAGACAAACTGTTATGGCGATTTATGAAGCTACAATACCAGTCCAGTTCTCTCGTGCTGTTTGTCTTTCCTACTTTAGACCACTCATGTCCAGAATAAGTGTTTATGTCGAAACGTCAGTAACTGCGTGCTTTACCCGTATGGAGTCAGGAATGTGCTGTGATAATGTCACGAGAATATATGGAACGACCAATTTAATCTATGCATGATGTCTTGAAAAAAGAGTTAAATTCGAACATTCTATTCACAATACGTAGTAAGCTCGTCCTTGCAATCAATATGCTTTCGAGTTACCGGTTCAGTTACGGCACAGAAATCAGGGATATGAATTTCTTTCGAACATGTTTCTAAATTATTATCGAAAAAAATGTGATTTGTTCAGAAAATTTCCAAGACGGATTTATTTTACGCACGTTTCTGATTAAAATGTTTAGCACTAATTCTATCAATTATATGAATCAAAACATCTCGTGAGAGAATTGTGATAAAATCGCCCCAATCTAAATTCCAGGCGCTCCTAAACACACAACGCCAACGCAATTATTAGTTGTTGTAGCAGATTAACCTCAACTATTTGCAAATAACGGAACCGACCATCATCCTAAGTAAACTGGTGGCGCTATGCTTGATTAGGGATAGCTGAACGTTTGCATTCGAAATTCGTGTAAAACTCGCGCTTGTGGTAAATATCTATGTGCACACAATCTAATAACACAAACTTAGACGTTACCCCTTCAAATCTGTGTTTGCATATTTCGCTGCGGATTATTATTCAAACGGGCGTACTCGATTAATTTGCTTTGTAATCAGCGCCGGCTGCACAGAATCTTAATGTTTTCGTGCTGCGTCTTAATTCCGGTTAAATATCGACCAGAAATATACGAGCAATCGAGGCAAATTTTTAAATGCACGTTCGAAACACTAAAACTGTCGCCGTTCCGGCTTGCGAGGTTCTATCAGAACGTCGGCGTTGTTTGGACAAATTTGCAAAACCAAACACGTATCGTGATGTAGTGGTTTGAAACATGTGTTCGATATCGTCGATTTGTTGGTCTGCGGCAAATATCAACGGTGTCAATTTGCATGCGCTCTGTTAAGCGAAACTCGTTAGCCGGATTTTCCACCGGAGTCTCTATATCGTGCGCGCGGAAAACTCGTTTCCAATGCATAATACATGCAAACGTACGCAAAGGTGCTCGTGATGTTAAACACAATTCCTGTGAAGGTTCGTTTATTTGTCGGTGATTTTGTAACGTAGATGTAGGTAGAATCGTAAATTCCTGCGCGAAAATTAAACACTGGCTTAGAATCAATTCATTAGATTTATTGCGCAAGCGAACACATTTTTGATACTACATTACTAATTGTTGTAAAATAATTGACATATTCATCATAATAAGTAGCAACAAGTAAGAAATCTAAAAAATAAATTCAATGTGTGGTACCTAGAGTATATAAAGCTGGCGTTTTATAACGCATAATGAACGATTTATTGAGGCTACTTACAATATAAATGGCACCCATTTTCAAAATATATGAAATATATGAGTGGAATAAACTGAATAAAGGAAAATAAAATGTTTAACTGCACAGTACCTGTGTGCAGTTAGCATTTTATGGGACAGGGCACTATGAATTTTATAGTTTATATGTACGTATCAAAAATACTGTTAATAACAGATGAAACTCGAAAGTAAAAAACCATCGATTCTAGGATCCATTACTAACTATCGTTGTTATAACAGCGTAAGTAAGGGTATGAAATAATTAAATTCTGTCTTGATTCACTTCGATTAAAATCATTTCTAGTGGATTCAATGCAATACTTTTCAAGCATTGGCAGTCTTTATTGGTCAGCTTCTTTAGATTTAGGTCAGATTGATTGTGGCAAATGATATTGTTATGATAACGATACGTTATCCACGAGGCGTTTCTTATTGGTCGTATCGATTGTTAGTTATTTATTTATTACATGCATAAAACGACTTCAAATTGACACATGTGGATATTTTTGATGTCTTAACACCCCGCCGTGGAATTCTAAGTAAAACACACCATAAGACGAGGCTCCATATTCGCACATTGAATACATAGAAACCGAAATATCCAGACAATTATTTTCTGGTGTTAATGTTAGTTTGAGATTATTGTATGTGTAATATAAATAATAGATCCATTATGTCATACTTGCACAATGTGTTTTGATTAAATTTTTAGGAAGGTCGTAAATAAAATTAACGGAATTGTCATAGTGTAAAATTGGCCACGTTATTGTTCTAGTTCGGCGAATATGAAGAGAGCGCTGATTTATAACGAGGACTTTGACTAAAATAATTTGTTTAATTACAAACTGCGCTAATGTAAAATAATATTAATAAACCGGTCCGATAAATCACCGTCAAATGAGTTATTTTAATTAAAACGTAAACAAGCCAACCAGTAGATTTGTTTGCGATCGTTTATAAATCCTAATTTAGAAATAATATAGCTGTTCCAATATTCAACAACATAAATATAATAATTATGTATTGGCGGAAATTCTGTGGAAATGTGCAATATTTTAGCAGGGCAAACTAATTATCTAGCGACCTTGGAAGATCTTAACGAGAATCGTAACTTAACCTAAAAATCGTTTAGCGAGCCTTCAAAGGACGCGTTTTTATCAGATATTGGGTAGAAGAATGGCTGAAATAACGTGTAAACGTACAGAACCGGACGCGTTCCGCATCTAATTTCATATCCGTTCCTGCGGCGTCTATTGTCCGATTATCAACAGCGATCCTGACCGCAACGTTTGACCTTTACATGCCTAATGGCAAATCGAATAAACGGCTTCGTACATAATGGGCTATGTGAATGATGTACTGCTAGCATTCGCATGACATATATTCGGAACAAATTCGGCTCCCAGACAATACGTCTTATTTCATTGTTCTAATTGCTCGTGTTAAAAGCGCAATGTAATCCTGTATTCCCCTGAAATAAGTGCATATACCTTTCACGAATGAATTCGCGATGCTTCATTAATCCCTAAAGTACGATTTAATTGGTCCAATAAACGCACCCAATGGTCGTTGTAAATTAAGTTTATGTTGAAGCCCGGGTACATTTTTATTGAAGTGGCAAATAAATTATTTCAATATTTTTTTTGCATACTGATATTGCAAAATTTTCTCCACCCACCGAGCTTTCGTGCTATATATTGAAAAGCCATGTTGAGGTAACGGAACAATTTTGGAGATGTTGATTTCTAAATTACGATTCTTTAAGTAATATGTCTTTGAAATTATTTTACAACTATTTATTTAATGTGATTGCCGAACCATTTTGTCATAACGGGTGGAATTATCAGATATGTAGATATAAAGAGAATATGTATTCGTATAACGGTCAGAAGAATAGCTTGTTTATCGATGGATCAGGGTCCATGAACTTTTTATTTTGCACTTCATTTAATTTTAATTAATTATACTTATTATAAAAATGGTTGTGATTACTTTTAATATAATATTTATAAACGGATCTTTGATAGAACTTGTTATAAAATTAAGATCGAACGAACTTAAAATTAACGTCGTTTATTTTTTTCAATATACACTGTCCCAATAAATTATAGCTACACTAAGTCTCGGTCTTTCCACCTCTTGATAAAGTTCTAAATAACTATTGATAAGATAAAGTTATTGACCATTTTTATTAGGCGAATAAGCGTTTTCGTCTTTTCATTAAATATCATCCGTCTAATAGTTATTGGACAGATAAATAAATTCCCTAAACTATCGTACGAAAGTGGCAGTTCTGAAATCGCACGGGCAAACATACGTTTGGCACCTAAGAAGGAACGATAATGCTGTTTCTTCACGCGTATAAGTGAGATGAACAGTGTAGTATACTTGATACCTAACAATTATATATTCGGATAACTGTAACCGAATACCGTTTCGCAATTGTCTTTGTGTAGTGAATAATGGCGGCCGTTGAGAATAAGTTAAAAAGAAAGCGTTCTAAAAATTTCACCGACATGGAAGTCAGAATTTTAATCGACATCGTGATTGAACATATTACAGTCATCGAAAATAAAACGACGGACGCCGTAACCTGGAAGCAAAAAGAAAAAACTTGGCATTTAATTGCACAAGAATTTCAGGCTTTATCGGGCACCAACGGCCGAACCGCTTCAGTATTGCGTTCCAAGTACGAAGTTATCAAACATGGCATCAAAGCCAAACAATCCAAAAATAAATTGGAATTATTTAAAACTGGTGGTGGTGAAGCAGTAATGCAAGATTTCACCGATTATGAGAAAAAAGTCATGGGACATTTTTCATTAAATATACATGGACTACAGACTGTCTATGATTCTGACAGTGCAGTACCACAAGCAAGTATGTAATAAAATTATGTACCTATCCACATATGTGTAGAACTATTGTATTTTTTCCATTTTTCCCCGTTACAGATAACCCACCGGTAGCATCTACATCTACTGATGTACTTGGGGATTACATCGTCGATGATCTTGTTGACCAAGCATCGTACGATGTGACCGATATCGAGGTTACCAGTGATATAGCACAAATTCTCCATGATGAAGAGGATGTTACCGCTGTAGAGGTTCGTAATGTTAACATATCTTTTTATATTGAATAATTATAAGTTCAAATTTACAGAACCCGATTCCCTCAAAATGGAGTACGTGGAACCCCAAATCATTAAAAAAAAACAAAAATGAGGCACTTAAAACGCCAACAAAAGCAAACGACAAGGCGGAGCTGACTTCAAAAATCAACTCAATTATTGATGCACGGGGGGAGCTAATAAAATATCAACTAGAGTTGACGAAAAAGGATATACAATTCAAGGAGGAGCAGTTCAAAGTGAATAATGTTTTCCAGGATAAGGAAAATAAATTAAAAATTGAATTGCTCGAGTTGAAAATAAAAAATGAAAAACTTAACATACTTTTAAAAGAAAAACAATTAAAACCTGAATAAAATTACATCTGTATTTTTATTTAACAAGCTTTTCACATATATATTTTATAATAAATTTGCAAAATAATCAATCATTGTTTGTCTCGCTGCAGTTCCTCTTTCTTGAGCTTGCTCTGCTGCCCTATTGTTTAATTGAATTTCATGATCGTTTACATTTTGAATGTCTGGTAATTCATCGTTGTTTTGACGTGCTACATTATGCAGCACAGCGGTTGCAACGATAATTGCTTGTGCCAAAGGCAAACTGCTTCTAATGCCTATTGATAAAATAGGGAAGCGCCTTTTCCAAATCCCAAAAGTTCTTTCAATAATGTTTCGTGTTCTGATGTGAGCCTCGTTGTATAAACTTTCCCCTTCTGTAAGAGGATTATCTAGCGGTGTGAACAAATAGGAACGTAGTGGATAGCCACTATCACCTAAAAGCAGCGCATTTTCCATTTCACCTGTTTCAAATCGCATCATTATTACAGAATTATTAAATATGTAGCTGTCGTGCGCTGCACCTGGCCATCGTGCAACTATGTCAATGATATGCATGTTTGCATTACAGACAGCTTGTACATTCAAGGAAAAGTATCCTTTTCTGTTTCTAAAATTTTCAGCTATGTTTTTGCCTTCAATGAAATGTATTACTGTCACATTATTATTTTTTTGTGCTTATATTACCTGGTGATTGTAATTTAATGTGAGTGCAGTCAATAGCTCCCAATACTCTTGGGAAACGTGCTATTCTAGAGAATTGAAGAATTGATGCATGTTTTTTCTCGGGTGAATCAGGAAAATTAATATATTTTGAACGAAGGCCTGCTAATGCATGCACTACTCGTTGAATAATTTTTCCACAAGTAGATTTGTGAATGCCTCCAAAATCAGCGATAGCAATATAAAAGCTTCCAGAAGATAAAAATCGTAACGTCAGAAGTAATTGTTGCAGTGGTGGTATAGGATTATTTCTATAAAAGAGTAGTTTTCTATAAATGAATGTTCAAATTGTTATTTATAACCACTACCTGTTTGTACGATGAGTAAGTTCGTCCTCAATTAGCTGTAAAATTGTTCTTACACTGGCCTTAGATATCCTAAATCTTCTGATAAACTCCTTATCATCCCAAATATTCATATTATCTGTGCGTGGCCTAATGGTATACTTTTTCCGTTCTCTATTCACAATATCAATGAGATCAATAATATCATTGTCTAGTAAGATATCTATATCTTCAAATACATCCATCGTGAAGGGAAAGATATTAAACTATTCCAATTAAGTTTCACTGTTTTGACAGTTTAGGTTATGTTTTGTGTCTTATAAACCTTTATGTGGAAGTTACAGTAGGTAATAAGTTATCCCCCAGATAACCTTACTTAAAAGACAGATAATAAATATAGGAGGATGAAAAGACGCAATTTTTAGTTATGAGGCAGATAACATTATAGCGAACTTTATTGGAAGGTGGAAAGACTGGCCCTAAGGAAAATATTTATAATTTCCTTTCTAGTTTTGTGAAAGTAATGAAATCTTGTAAACTGGTTATATTATCCTATATTTATCATAAGATGCACGTATTTCAATCAAAAAAATCAAATATGACAAAGAATGCAACTAACAAAAAATATAAATTCATCAATTTGCGAATTAGGTTTAAGTAACCAGAGAAAAATATAAACTTTAAAGGATATCTAATAACACGTATGGCCTCAACAAGTCTAACTAACTGATTGACATCTTCGTGGCATACTTTCAATCAACCTCTGGATATCCTCTTGGCCCATTCTTCCTGAAGAGCTACCATTAGCTGTCGAAGAGTTTCTGGAGCCACAGGTCTGTTTCTGAGCTTCCGAACCAGTTCGTTCCACAAATGCTCGATCGGATTGAGATCTGGGCTGAGACCTGGCCAGTCCATAATTGGGATTTGACGTTCCTCCAGGAATTGTCTTGTCCGACCTGTTACATGTGTTCTTGCGTTATCATGCTGGAACAGAAATCTAGGTACTAGGAGATTTGTAAGAATATATAGGGCAGCATTCATTCGGCCAGCTACAGCAACGAGATCTATACGGGTATAGCATGAGATTCCAGCCCAGTCCACTTCCTGAACCAGTCCTTCACAATGGCGTTCACATGTACGCGCTGGAAGACGAAGACGAGTATCACAACGTGTCAATCGAAATCTAGACTCATTGCTTAAAAGCACTGAGGACCGCTGCTCCATCCCCCAATCTGCATGTTGTTGAGCGAACGCCAGTTGGTTTCTTTTGTGATGGAAAATCAGCCGTCCTCGCAACCTTTTTCTTACAGTTTCCGTACTAATTTTGATTCCAGTTGCAATCCTAAGGTCATTTTGCAGGTCTCTAGAAGTAGATGTGCGTCGTCTATGTGCACAATTTCGCAAAAATCGCACGTTTCCGACCCCGACCAGCTCTTCTACCATAACGTAACGTCCTGTGTCTAGGTACCGGTTTCAAATTCTAGACATGACAGAAGGGCTTAGATAGAATTGTCTTGCAACGTAACGTAAGCTGTATCCTTTTTCGATTAATGTTATGGCTCTTACAACTTGAACTTGACTTAGATGCCTTATGATAAACGGTTTAAGTAACAAGCACTAATAATAAATAAATTACTCGTTCATTCGATTCTTTGTGAATATGGAGCTATTGAATTGACAAATAGACTTTTTCACTAAACTGTTTCACATGTTTTATTTTTTTTGTTGACAGCTTGGCATGAGATTTCATAATTTCATAAAACTAGAAAAGAAATTACAACTATTTTTCTTAGTAGTTCTAATTCATTGGCGCAGTTTATTTGTGCCGATTCGGCATTTTGTTCCATATGCCACCGCGCTTCCTTTGTGCAGGTGTACTTCTACATACATAACTCCCATGCGTTAATTTTAGCAATTTGAATAAAATATCGTTCTTTATAATTCCGTAAACTACAAATGTGTACACGTTTACAATTTGTTCGTCCAATGTATGAGATTAAAATTGAAACGAATGGCTAACACAATATCGTTAATGGATTTAATATTTTTATATGTTTGGGGGTGAACAAGCAAACAATGGTTATATTAATGAAAATATGATAAATAGAATTTCGGCGTACAAATTTAATACCATTCCAGTATAAATGATTATAATTAAAACGGTAATGATAATAATTATAGAAATCACAATTTCATTAACTAAATACATTTTATAAGCTCAAAGCGGAATATATTTACATTTTCCCTTGAAATTGAATGCACGATATCGCCGACAAAATTTTAATTATAAAAGTTAAGGTTAATTTGCAAATTTCAACAACATTTTAAAATTAAATGCTACTGACAGTATTTTACATATATATATATATATATATATATATATATATATATATATATATATATATAATATAATATTGAATGTAAAATGATTACCAAAGGGGATAATTACTGTAATTATTAATCTGCAGCTGGTTACTTTTGGTTCTTAGATATTTGAGACAACGTACATTTCTTTGTGTGACGTAGTTGCTCGCCTTCGTAATATATTCTAATTCATTGTGTCACAGTGGCCGAATTTGTGAAGTAATTATTACAGGAATTCACGAGTAACACACTACATTTACTCTCTTTAAACTTCAAATGTGCCATTTCCCTTAATACAAATTCTATCGTCACTTCCTGGCTTCTTGCAGCGCCCCAAGAATATTTTTCTATAATAACGTAGCATCCACGAGCATGATAGTGATCGATGCCTCCAAATATCGTGTGGATTTAGATAACTTTGATTATTCAAAAAAGCCATTCGATGGAATTTGAATTTGTTTTCTTGCAAATGTATTAATTAATTAATCCTTTTTATTTCAACGTCAGTTTTTAAAATTTGTAACTGGATTTGTAAACTTACCCTTTCGTACATCACTGAAGCAAGAACGCTAAATTAAATCACGTTGTTCATTTCCGGTAATTTTTTGACCACACCATTTTTTGATGGATTATTTTTATTGCCACAGATAATTATCCTTGGAAATATATTATGAACGAAGCACTTCTAAAGTAGACGACAAAGTCATCCATTTAAGATGAATAAGATTTATAACCGTTTCAGTTTTGAAATCCTTCGCAATCGCCAGTGTATTTTTAATTTTAAAAGTTAACAATAGATGAAGCCATTATAGAGATAGGAGATCGAGGCAGGATATACATAAAAGTGTAAAGTGTATTGAAAACTTCTAAGAAGGAGTAATTTTGTAATACAAGAGTGTCAAAGCTAGCTAGCTTGAATATTTTATAAAAGCTGCCCATTTACATTACCTGTTTTTATGCCTTTCTAATAAAACTGCAACATGCAACAATACAACAATTTATATAGTTTATTGAGGCCACTACCTAATATTTTATATTTTTCAGTTTTTATTCCACATCAAAAAAAGCAGTGAGACCTCGATTTTTTTTCATATGCAATATATGCATTTTCCTCAAAGGCAACCTAATATTCAACATTAATTACATTTTGACTTTTCCGTTATTTATTATTTTAAACTATATACTAAAGAAAATAATAAGTTCATTCTTTATTAATACTAATATTTCACTTATCTCGTTTCTTGAGCATTAATAATCATTTATCCCTAATTTATGAAATATGTATTACTTTGTATAAAATGCTGGTTAATTAATTTTGTGTAAACATCCTTTTTCTGAAGGCAAAATCAAGGCTTATCCTCACCGTCACAATCTTTCAAGTATATTTTCCTGGATAAATTATTCTGCTTATAAAACGCAACGCAAGAGCAAGGTAAAATAAAAATAGCGAAGCGCCACGTATTCGCACGTTCATCGCGATACTTATTTTGATAATTGGCTATTAGTTCAGGAAAGGCGGCCGTAATGGCATTTCGTCCATTAACAAATATTCGCATTTGCATTTAAACACTTACCACTAGGTAAGGTTAGATGCGTTGACCTAAATTGAATTTCCGGCAGAAGTTTGTATATATTAGAAATGATTTATGACTGCGCCGTTATATTCCATTGTTGATATCTATATTATGTCGGATAATAATCAGATTTTGTGAAATTTCCGTCGGCTGAATAATTAACGTTGGTATGTTCCGCGATCGTGTTTGAAATAATTGCGTCGCATATTAATTTTACCCTGTTTTATACGAGAGTTTGTTAGTGAGAATATACAGTCGCGTTACCTTGCACTACCCATATATTAATTGGCCCATTGTGAACAGGAATTGATGATTTTAAGTTAAGTTTAAAGAAATGTCCATATTGAAAATAAAATATGCACATTAAAATTTATATATACTCTAGGACAAGTGACGGTGTGATAATCTTAAGTTTGTATGGTTTAAAAAGTGACAGAGCTATATTGTTATAGTAGGTTTTAATTTGATTGCTGTTAATTATTTCCTATTATAATGAAAAATTCTGACGATGCTTTAATTTCCATTAAAGAAAATATTTCTTATTTTGTCAAGGGTTGAACATCAAATGAAAATTAATTAAGAAATCTACTATTTTTACTTACAAATACGAAAGTTGCGGAAACAATTCGATTTTTGATTAAAACACAGATGCAATTGACATTTTGAACAATTTAAGTTCTTGCATGTAGGATTTTTACACCTCCCCCTGTCTACCCGAGTCTACGAGCGGTGGTTTCTGGTTGTTGTCCCGAAAGTGTGGACATTAAATTCACACTTTTTTTGTCTTTCTAAGTTATACAAACAGCTCAACACGGTCAACATTTCCTGTAAATCCAAAGAATTTACTGGGAAGTTTGCAGTTAGGAATTTTGTTTCTTATCACTGTTCGTAGTAGTAAAGTACTTATGTTATGGAGGTACGAGCTACTACATTTGAATTTGTCTCAAAGTCTGGTTCATTCAAAAGTATGTTGAATTGTTTTATTGCCCCGTATACACCACGAATGCATAGGCATACCCCGACACAATTAGAAGTACCATTTGTTTAGTTTGTTTGTCATGTATTGTTTCAAATGCTGCCTAACCTTGGTTACACAAATTTGCTCCTCAACAGATAAACTTTCCTCCATAGGTACATACTATATATGAATTTTTCTAGTTATAATGGGTCGAATTTTATGGAGATTTTCAAACCCTGGTTGACCAACAGGAACTAGATTTATTTTCATTGTTATTGAAATGTAGAACTGCACGTAATTTTTCGGATTTATTCAGCGACATCACTTCCTTTACTAAAGCGCTTACTTACAGCCCAGTAAGTAGTAATGCAATACGAAATTGACGTAAAATACAAATTCCTACGTACTTTTGAACGTCTTTTTTAAGTGCTCTGCCTTATTGGGGAACACTGGCTAACAAGGACGATTCCTCCGCATTTTTTTCAAACAAAGCATCACTAAAAATAGATAAAGGAACTGATACTGGGAATCTAGTTCTAACATTTCTGATGCTAGATTAGTTTTACCCAGAATCTCTTTGTCTGCATAAGGATAATTTAAGTTATTATTTTTCAACAGGATTTTTTTTGTACTGATCAACAACTTTTTGTACATATGAAGAAGATGTTGATGGTAAATCAGATTATTTTCTGCTATTGTTGGATTCAAATCCAAATCATCCTCATTTTGGGAATCTAATTCCAACTCGTCTTCATATTCTACTGGAATATTTGCTACTTCTAACTGCTCATCATCATTCAGTTGCCTTTTGTCTTGAAATCTCTACGACTCATTTGTAAAAAATATATATAATAATTGATTGTATCAACTCTGATGATCACAAAAATGCTCAAATAAAGGTATCAAATATGATACACCATGCATTTAAGGGTAATAATTCATAATCACTCACACTTGCTGTATGTTTAGTGATTATTTAGCTCATTTGCATGTTGCTGGTTTCAATTTTTGTAGCATGTAATTATTTTGGTGGCTTTCTTTCGATGGTGAAATTTTGTAACAAACTTTTTTCTATTTTCATTTTTTTATTTTGTGTTGTAATTATGTGTAAATGTGTAGTTTAGTAGATTTGTTTTCTAGATTCGTCAAGACAAGCTTTCAAATGCACCAACCTACATAATGTATGTATCTAACATAGTATGGCCTGGTTATTGATATCGCGGACATTTAAGGAAAATAACAAAATTTATATCAAAGTAAAATTACAATTTAATTTTATTTATATTATTACATTATAGAAACGAGATTAATTTGGTACAATTACACGCGTAAAACTCGCGTAAAACTGTTGTTGTCGAAAAGAGATTTTTCCATATCCAGCTTCGACATCAATCAATACTACTTTGCGCTCATTACTAAGAAAGGCAGCAGTTTTTCTTCGGAACGTTAAGGCTGCATGTATTGGACTTTATTTAGTTTGCCTTAATCCTCCAAATCCTAAGTCAACTTTGGCTGTTACTGAATGCCAGTTACAAACAAACTGGATGGCCTGTTTTATTGAATTGGAAGTAGTTCTTTTAATTCCTTTAACCATAAAAGACCTAAAAGCGTGTAGATAATACCTTTGTCACCTGGTACACTTGGTTTATAGATGCAATTCGTTCCCTGAAACCAAATTGGTGGTCGGGAATTAGGGTTCACTTATGTAAGATAGGTTTTAATCTTATTAGTTAAATACACAGTTCATGGCACTGCATTGTATATGTGTGATTACTACGAGCCTAGCTTAGGTTTTGTCGGATTTTTTGAATATTGACATTGAGACTGTGATTTCACTTGCTGACAAGTTTTCAATGTGTACCGGTCTTTTTTGCATTTTAAGAGTAACTGCTTAAATTTATGTATTGCACCGTTGAGCCTTTTCTTATGCTGTGAAGCTTTTGAATGCTTCCATATCCGAAGCTTACTGTTGCTGAAGCTTCTTTTACTTCGGCCGAATAAATTTGAATTTTTGGCTGTGGCGTTCTATGCCATCATTAGAAGCATGCACTTTAGCTACATGTCATGTAGCTAAAAAACTAAAAAATATATGAAAAGGTATTTAGATAGAAGGCCGACCTATTTACAACAGGGTACTTTATGATAATCGTAAAATGATCATAGAATATTAATGTGAATTGTAAACTTTGTTTTTAATGAAGAGCATGATAAGAACATTTCACGTAACACGTAGCTTTTCTTTCTATTCCTATCAATTTCTCTTAGTTGATATAACTTTTGTAGCTGTATCGTAGCCATCTTTCACACCGTTGGGAAAATATATCAAGCGTATTCTTTTTTATTTTTAGCTTATTTAAAATATTTATTGCTAAATTTTACGCGCATAAATTACACAGATTTTCAACCTGCCACTTCCTCCTTGCTTAATAAGCACGTTGAGAAAAGATATAAATGAACGAAATCAACATTTAATGGGTTGACACAAATAGTAAGTAATTAACATTAATGTTAATCGTAATCAACATCTATTGAAATATAACGTTTAGTCTTACATAAATCCAGCGATTAAGCTCATATTTATAATTCAGTAACAAGCACTGCATAACTTTGCCCGGAAACGTAGACGTAAGCGCTAGATCCAGGTGCCTCAATTAATACCAAAATTCAACGAACTACTAAAATATTTTGTTCGATCAAACAACATTCACAAAATATAAAACATATTGTAAGCTAATATTTTGTATGGATCCATCCTGGATTTATAAATTTCAAAATTAGTAATAATGGATTTCTCGATCTGTTTCACACATTACTATACCATATATAAGTAGTTAAACTAAAAAAAAATATTATACCTTATCTACAAATACTAAGACAAAACTTTCATATTTAGATTCTGTTGAAGAAGGTGGCAATTTTTTTGCAGAAGTGGGTTTCTAGTTTTCTTAAAGATCAATTGTGGTATGGGATTTTTAATTTTATTTATTTTATATTTATAAGTAAATTAGTTGCAATAATTCAAATCAAACAGAAAAACTTCAATAAATATGCACATACAGAAATATGAAACATGCAATTTTTAAGAACAATACCATAAAAATAATTAAGTTAATTATACTTAAACTTTTGTAAGGAACTAGTTTCGCAATAGTATATTAAAAAACAAGTTACAGAAGGCACTGTTTCAGGCATGAGTCCGAAATTCAGCCACGAGTCGCGAAGGTGAGTGGCTGAACAGACAAATGCCTTGAATAGCCTTTTGTACGAGTATTTTATACTATTTTTTCTACTTTGCACCCTTTTTTACGCGAAAAATTAAGCTTTGTTAATTATTTCAACATTTAGCGATATTTGCGCGGGTTGGTAACGCAATATGAGTTGCGAAGAGCTGCAATGTACTCCACCCAAAATACGGGAAATTGCACAAATTACGATTGGGAATTTACTTCCGAATAAGTCGCGGTCTCAATACGAACAAAAATATAAAAAATTCGAAGAATGGTACAACGAAAACAATGCAACGATTATTAGTTACAACTGACATTTCGTTGACATTATACGCTGACAAACCGCGACCAACATAAAGAAAAAAAATTATACCAGACTCATTTTAGCACTCGAATTTTCATTTTAACACTGTTTTGGGTGCTAAAATGAAGTTATTACCAACGCAAAGTAAAAAAAATACATTTTAAGACCGAAATAAAATGCCAAATGTAAAGCCTGTAATAATATATCATACCTTACCGAAAAGGAATCCATGTGTACTTGCGATGCGCTCTTCTAATAACATGAGTGGGAAAAATGTCACGATGTAACTTTAACTGCAATTAAATAATAGTATATTAAAAAACAAGTAACAGAAGGCACTGTTTCAGGCATGAGTCCGAAATTCAGTCACGAGCCGCGAAGATCAGTGGCTGAACGGACAAATGCCCTGAATAGCCTTCTGTACGAGTATTTTATACTATTTTTTCTACTTTGCGCCCTTCTTACGTGAAAAATTAAACTTTGTTAAGTAACTCAACATTTAGGGATATTTGCGCGGGTTGGTAACGTTTGTGTGAAATTAAATAAGGAGGCGGTCGAACATTTAATTTGAAATATCAGTTTTCTTTGAAGCAATATGAGTTGCGAAGACCTGCAATGTACTCTACCCGATATACGGGAAATTGCACAAACTACGATTGGGAATTTACTTCCGAACAAGTCGCGTTCTGAATACGAACAAAAATATAAAAAAATCGAAGAATTGTGCAACGAAAACAAAGATGCAAAGATTATTAGTTACAACTGACATTTCGTCGACGTTATGCGCTGCCAAACCTCTGCCAACATAAAGAAAAAAAATTATACCAGACTCATTTTAGCACTCGAATTTTCATTTTAACACTGTTTTGGGTGCTAAAATGAAGTTATTACCAACGCAAAGTAGAAAAAATACATTTCGACGCATATATTGTCTAGGGTAGCTTGGATTTTTTCAAGTATTTTCTACCAATCCTCAGATACTCGTATTGTGTCTTTAGAGCTTTCATGTTTTAAGTATTTTACAAGGGATCCTAATAAAACTTAGTAATTGAAAACAACACATGCCGTCAAGAGTAGAATATTTAATATTTTCTGCAAACATTTTACAAACGTATTCTCAACAGATAAAATTGTTCAAATTTAATATGGCTGTTACATGAAATGACGGTGAGATAAAATTAAGGTGATTAGAATGACAGATAGCGACCTTTAATTCCATTGTACCCGCATGTTGATAAGTTAAGTGCGGGTCATTTTAAAAGTATATTGCTCCTGGAAATTACCTTCGTCATGAAAGCTTCGAAACTAGTTTTTGTCCTCTTTTTATTTCGTTGCTTTGCTTTGCTGTGTTTTTTATTAATAAAATATTATCGTAAAGCTCTATTTGCCTATTACTAGAACCTAGAACATGTATGCTATTTCGTACTCGTACAATATGGAGACCGTGGCATAATAGAATGCAGGCGATGTGGCCCACGCTACACGGGACATTGCAGAAATTGTTGGCTTGGAAAATCTTCAGTAATTTTTAAGATGCGAAAATCATTTACCATTTACTTAAAAATGATTTTCGACAACTACCAATACGCATTCAATATTAATGCACATTCAGAAAATTAAAAAAGAATTTAAAATCCGTGAAGAAAATGTACCTACAGTAAATTTAGATGAAACGCGTTATGACACACTTGACAGTACGAAAAGGGATAGAGCGGTGGGACCGTGACATGTGCGGAAGATCTACTTCCGTGTCGTGCAAAAAGGATAATTTTACATGCAGGATCGGTTCGCCATGTAAAAATGAAGTTATGTATGAAACACGCTTATTATTAATTTAAATGAAGCTTCGAGCGATTGAAGTAATTTAAATTGAATTAATAATATAATTAATTTAATTAAAGATAACTGCGTGCTAATTCTAAATTTGGTTTTAACTACCTTCAAGTTATTTAATTAGGCGAGGGAGCAAAATTATTAAGCGAAGAAATTAAAGGAAGTGAAAGTCATGATTTGACGAGGAATGTAAAGCTATGATACCAAAAATAGAAAAAACAAGAAGGAAAACTACTGCAAAAAAAACACAAGAGAAAATAAAAAATAACATGAAGAATGTAGAAAGGAGGCCAAGGAATTGGGCAGGGAACGAAAACAGAACATATTGGGAAACATATAGAAAATACATGTATACACACATGACTTTATTTAATATATTACTGGACGCAGCAATAAATGAAATTCAAATGGCACAATATACAATCAGAGAAGTCAAATAATGATGTATGCCGATGACACAGTAATACATACACATTTGTCTTGATTGTTCGTGTTGATGTCGCCTACTAAAAAAAAACTGACGATTGTTTAACTAATTGATGTATTGTATTTACGGTTTACGTCCTGATAAGTTTTAAAATAGAGGTGAAAGTATTTATCTGGAGGTGTACATTTACATTCTATTAAATGATCAATTAATATTAAACCAAATAAATATTAAAATAGCTTGGTAGGCTTTTATTAGGCAAATTTCTGTAAATGCACAGTGCAGCCGTAACATACACTTGTATGCTCGAGTAAATAATACGTTGTGTTTCTGCACGAGTACCTCTATTGCAGGGGACATAATTTCCAATTCAACTGCGTTTCATCAAAAACAACACGCATTGCCTCTCATCTGGTTTGCCGTAACTAGGACAAATATCGCAACACTGACGTATATGATTTGTGCGACAATATTTTGGAATTAAATTGAAGCTATGTAGCATTTGCAGTTTATATGTATTTTGTAAAAAAACTGGACTATATAATACGTAGAAACGCACGACATAAATATTTTACAAATGCACACACAATTCCAGTTGCATTGGTCTATATACAATACGATAGGATTAAATTTTATTTGGAGTTTTCGTTTTAACGGAAGATATGCAGTTAAAGTGGCAAGCGATTCTGCTTCATTACGAGCATAATTTCTTATTCTGATATATTATTTACCTAATTGTCTATCTATTTGCTATTAAGGACCTAGAACACTGCTTTATAATATTCTACTGATATATTTCACCAAGAAATGTCTATTTTCAGAATATGATTCGATGGTAATAAAGTGTTTGCTAAGGAATATCAGATTTAATTCGATGATACGATATTCCGAACAAAGTCATAAGATTAACTTGAAGCAAGATGGGCCGAATTTGTTTTCTTCGAGATTTTAATTTATATTAAGGTGTTTACCATGTTCTCTCATGCCATTCTCATTATCTGCAGTAAACACCAACATCGAAGCAAATTTAGTAAATTCATTAGAAATATTGGGACCTAATGGATTAATTATCACAGGTACCTACATATAAGTAGCAAGCTTGGTTAATATCACCACCGATCGATAGCTATAGAGCAGCAAAAGTCCTTGATGCATTAGCAAAGTTTCTCTTTGGCAACCTCCACCATAAAGGCAGGAAGTATGACTACATATTCTGTTACAATGCGATCAATAAAGTCTTTGTTAAGTAGGGCGGTTGCCATTTAATTTATTTGATGATGCATTGGACAGACGACAAACCACCTTACCAAATAAAGGATGTTGCCGCAAGCATGTTATTTGTCCATTAATCCGAGTTTAAGAAATTTTAAATTATCTACTATTACGCGATTTGCAAGCGGAGGGAAATCAAAATAAATACGACCGAAGATGTCACACCAATTGTAAATTGCGTAATTAATGTTGCTTCTTCCGTGCGACTGGGTTTATTTCATTGCTTTTTGACCTTGTTTCTGCGCGCACAAATTCCACTCGCAATATATTATAATTAATAGCCGCACTAGATTGTGGGGTAGTTAAAACGTCACGCACGGAAAACGTATTTAATTATTTCGAAATTTAGCGCTTGACGACGGTTAAGCGCACGGATTTACTTAACTGGTGCCATTGAATTTGTTGTAATCGTGTTTGGGAAAGCCTGGCCAGTCACAGAAATTAATTACGAGCTCTACTACCGATAATAATTATTGTAACCCGTCACAAATGTGATCAACAACGAAACTTGAATACTAAAAACAAACTTATTGGATATTAATGAATTATCGCATACATTGTGCAAACTCCGTATAATATATATTTATATTAGTCGAATAATTGCCGCGCCTTTTAAATATTTCTTAAACCGTAAGAAATTGCAACATTTTGAAGAGAAAATGATTCATCGAATGAAAATGTGCATTTTCAGCTGAACCCACAAACTGCATTAGTTCGCCCCCAGTGCATGCTTTGTAAATCAATTAATTCTTATTTATTTAACATAATAATGAATTTATGGTGGTTAAAATGATTTAAAAACTGGGTCGAACGTGAATCAAGTGAGGTAATTTCGGACGTACATCGTTCGTTAATTTAACAATTCAGCGGAAACTTTGCACCATATTTTTGAGTTACGGACGTCTACTGCTATTTAATAAATCTTCTTGTACTTTTGGTAAAAGTAAGCCCCGCGAGAACGTGTTTTATTGAACTGAAAAATGAACCGACGAGGAGAAAATGTATATAATGTGAATTGCTTCGTAATGAAAGTGTTTCGACTTGTTTCACACGTATCACTGTAATGCATTGCCCGCCCACAGCTTATTTTACGTTATTTATGCGAATCTTCGTTGAGGTCAGATTGGTTTGTATACTGTACATTGTACACTGTATTCGTAGTGATTTTTTTTGATCAATGAAAACTTCGAATTTACGTTTGTGTTTATCATCAGTATTAAACATCTCGTTGTTTTCCGTTACACTTTGAATATGCCTAGAAACCAGTTTTTGTATTAACACTTGATTCTGAAATTAAAAGAACATGCATCTGGTTATGCGTTCCATGTGGCGAGTATTTTCATAGAAGCTGTGCCCAATTGGCAAGGATAATTAATCAGAATATTTTAAATTGTTTTGGCGAAAAAGAAGAGGAAAAACAAAACGTGAATACTGATTTCAATATTTCTAATTATTTAGAGAAATAAACTGTTGAAGTCGGAGATTTAATGGAGCTGATTATTGAATTATATAATAGATTGCAAGAAGTGAGGGGAAACACGTAGAGAGAAAGAAGCGGGGAGAAAATCGGAAATTATAGGTGGAACGTAAAATACAAAGGAATTAACGCAGACGTGAGGAAGCCAATATACTTAATGAGAGGAATGTTAGCAATTTTCAGATATGTAAGTGAGAAGAAGACCAACAAATATTGGATAAGTTTCGAGTTCTGTGGAAGCGGTTGGGATGAATGGGAACTTTGGTTGGGAGGTTGTGAAGAGATAAGATTGAAAAACGAAAATAATAAAAGAAAAGACTGAAGAAGAATTTTGGGAGAGGGGCTAGAAATCTTAAGGAAAATAAAAGGATGAAGGGGGAATGTAGGAAAAGAGGGAAACAGGATGACGAGAAAAAATAATAATATAACTAAAAAGGGAACGTGGAAATGATATAAAGGAATGTTAGACAGTGAATATGCTAATAAGGATTTGTTTTAATAGATTGGATGAACAAGACAAATCTGATCAGAAGCCTCATTGAAGAAAGCAAGAATAATGACGTTGAAAATAAACTATCTGAAATAGCAAATAAAAACGCTGCAAGAATAAAAACATACAGTGATGTAACATCTGCCAATAATAAAAATGTTATCATTCTACAATCAAAGAAGAATAGATTTGAACATGATTTTAGGGAAACAATTGACTCGGTACAGTTAAAACTGAGAGTGAAAATTGGAAAACAAACATACGATGTGATTCTCTAATGCGAAAATATTGAAGCGATCGAGACAATAATGAATAACATTGAAACTAATTTCACAAACAATTATACGCTTGGACGACCGAAATGAAGTCCAGAGTCAGTGTAGGAATTTACAAACATCGTAAATCAAAATAATTTATATGTACAGCTCGTCGAATTAAAGACAGTGTACAAGAAAGGTATTTAATTTGATTTCAGAAGGAACTTTTCATTTTTGCATTTTTGTTGGAAACGGGAAAATTTTAACCAGTGGGCAAGACTGGTAGAGATCACAATAAAAAAGAGAACCAAAAACAAATGGTTAATTCCCGAAATGAAACGACTTTCGAATTTACTATGTGAAATAGCTAAAATAGTATTGTCCAAATGTTGACATTGCAAAGAGGAAGATGACTGGGACACATAGCTAAGATGGGCGACGATAGATGGGTTAAAATAATCATAATGGGGCCAGAAGGAGGAAAGAAAAGAAAAGGGACATCCAGAAAGAGAAGGTTAGAGGAAGTTAAAAGGGCCCCCGGATCTGAAAATATACTAACGAAATCAAAGGGAAACCTAAACATCCCCAAAAAGAGAATAAAAGAAAGAAATCAAGATGAAAGTTAGAGGACAGACGAAAGTAACGTACGTGTATTATTCACATTATTCATTATCACATTAGTTTTAAGTAAAGATAATAATTACAAGTGTGAGGATCCATTCCCGACGAGTACAGCTGAAAATAACCGAATCGTAAGGGAACAATTACACACGTTTAAGCTAGATTGTCCGTATCCGTGGAGAATCATAGGATTTTTGTTAAATTGCTAAATGTTTATGGGCTTCACATATTTTTGGCCCAATACCTCTTTCACACCATGCTTCTCTTCAGTCACTATACATCCCAAGGGTTGCATAGCCACTAAGGAATAAGGCTATCCATTTTATTAAATTTATTATTATGTTTACATAATAATATCAGGTTACAATAACATACAATGTATCTGTCCCATCTGTCACTAGCAACAAACTTGCAGCTTAGCATCCCGTCCCTTGCAACCAGTTTCTCACCTTCTTCCCTAACCGTACTCAACTTGTTTAATTTCCTGTGGAATGTCATTTTTCGGTATTACAAACGCCATTGTGCTCGAATCATATTTGTTTCTGAAAGCCGGTACTTTATGCAGACCACCATCTTTGTCAACGAGCTTGCTGTGGTTAATTATATCAAATGCCTTGGAGAGGATTACTTACATGCAGAGTACGTGCTTTCTCTGGTTTAGATTTGTAGTTACAGTATGTGTAGTTACAGTATTGTGTAATACTCTTCAACAAATTGATCGTGCCTATTTATATTGATTTTCATCGAGAATTTTAAATTTGTCTAGATAGCACTAGGTTTTGTTCGGCACGTTTCTTTCAATAATTTTATCGATCACTGGTAACATCGGAATAGTGTAATTTGTATTCACATCCTGTTTGTTAATTGGCCTCAGAATGGCCTTTGTCAGACTTTTGGGAATTCTCCCCACTTCAAGTGAACCATTAATGTCTTGCATTCTTATACTGTGTATTCTAGCTGGTCCCATGATCACCATCGATTGTGTTTGCCTGTTCTTCAGCTCATGGAATGGAGTTACATCACAGCTATGAACTAACACTTCTACATGTTCGCTAAAAAGGTTTCTGGTTTCTTTCCATGTTTAATAGTTGCTAGTTTAACGTTTATCTCTTCTTTTGTATGTCACAAATCTGTTGATTGACCCAAGAGTTTTGCTGACCACGCTTCTTTTGATAGGCAGTTTTTGTGGCTGATATGTATGCACGGCAACAAGAGGAAACTAATAGCTTATAGATCTCTTCAATGTCCGACATTCTGTCAAGTTCCTATGGTTCTAGCAATTATATCTGCTAATGTAGTTCTATCCATGTTCGAATTCCAGCTGTATCCACTTCTTTCAATTCTGTATACCTCCCCTACGCACATACATGCAGACAAGTAATGGTCCAATAATTTGTTTGTATAACAGCATTCTGAGAATCGCTCCAGTGTCTGATCTATAATATTAAATATTTTTGACCGTTCCTCTTTTCTTTTACTTCTTTAAGTAGACTTTTATTGCTCCACTACACACCTGTCTGCTTATGAACGATTTCACTATTTAATACAATTACAGTTCTCTTGCTCATTATTTCGTTTTTAGTTGTTTTTGAGTTGATTTTCTGTCTCTTTTCTGCCCGGCAGGCAACATCAATATCTCTTCCTCAGAGTTTATACCCATTTATCTTGTCACCTTACATATTACAATTACTTTACATCCTCTTTATCAACTTCCACTATTCCGTGAATTTCAATAATTTTTTCACAGATTTGCTTCATTTTGGAGACTTTATTTTGCAACGAGAAGATTTCCCTGTCCGTTCCCGTCCAAGATTTTCACGTAATCCTTTAGGTCATGTTGCCTTTTCCTAATTTTGTCATATTGCGCAGCAGCAAATATTTCAATCACGCTATACATTTTAAGTTGTTCAACAATACTTAATCATATTTTTCATGTCAGCTACATCAAAAACAATCTGACTTTTTCTTGTGATTTGACATCTTATATAAAGGAAAAGAAAAGTAAATTTATTAGACGTTTATTAACAGAGTTTTTGGATTGAACTACAATGCCACCCCATGTCCCTAATAAAAAGTCTCGGCCTCTTCAGTTGGTCCGCACTGGTCTTTCTTGTACTTAGATAGATTTCGAGCAAACGCTCATTAACGATGACACTACATTTAACGAAAAAAAATTTCAAATGGAAGTTGTTTAAAACACACATTCACTCACATGCGCATGTTTCAATAAATAAAAATAGATTCCATCCGTTTTAATTAAATAAAAAATAATTGGAAAGTAAAAAACTACTGGGAGCTTTTAATTAACCAGCGTTCGTTGGAAAAGTCACGTTATGCACAATTTGTAATTCACACCCTTATGACGTCTGCAAAGCCAATTTAACTTGCCATTGTATGTCCAAATATAAATTGGCAATAATTACGATTTCACGTGCAGTTTGTTCGATACCGGGCAACAGTTTGTTACATTGACATTGTTAAAACTTTATGGCGCGACATAGGAATTCAATAATTGAAAAGTACAGATATTCTGACTTAATTGTAACCAACTGGAAGCAATCGAAGCGTATATATATGAAACAGTACACATATTGAGAAAGTTTGAAACTTTCGCGCCCGCGCGAATTATTGGTTGCCTAGAGCCTAGACACGTACCCGAGGCGTAATTAATTTAGGGAACGATTCAATTTATTTCTCACGTAAAATCAAAGCTATATAATTAATGAATACAACACATAGGTCTTCCATGATCAAATCAACGTAATTGTAAGGGCACGTTAACTAAGCATTAATATATATATATATATATATATATATATATATATATATATATATATATTGTAAAGGTCATAAATTTAACAACAAAAGCGTTAAATAGAATAATAGATTTAACAGCAACGAAATACGAAGCTGAGACGAGAGTTGAACTTGTAGATCGAACCGTGTTGAGAGATTCGGCATCGTAATATTGCTCCCAATAATAAGTATACTACGAATTTGTCGAATTTAATTGTATTGCCTTTGAATCAACTGTTAATTTAGAACGATTTATTTGTGTATCGTTGTGTATAAATTCCCTGAGTAAATAATTTGTATTCGTTATATAGAGTATGGCAGTTTTGCAATTGTTAAACTGAGTTTTGTTAGTTTTTCTTGCTTTCATAATTATTTAAATAAAGCTTTGAATTATTTTATTTGTGTTTTATTTTCACGGCAGTGAAACTTTTGTATCTAGAGACATTTGCGATCGATTTTGAGATTTGTGTTTATTTTTCTGTGCTTTATTTAACGATTCAGTTTAATTAAAAATTAATACCGTTACAATATATATTAGCATTTTATATGTAGATATATTATATGTAGTACACCCATTGCATTCTTCATTGTTGCTATTCGTCAGTGATTATTTCGTAAACTACACTGGATGGTGAGCCATTGCAAACGAAAATTAGTCTGCATTATATCGTACCTATCCAAGTAATCCTAAGTTGATAATTGAACCTATTTGGAACTAGATACTGAAAAAATGTTTGAAATTGAAATAGACTAGAGATACGGAAATATAGAAAGTGAAGAGTAATTACGCCAATGAGTAAGGTCCGGTCAAAGCAAATATCAAATATTTTTTTTTGTTTAATTTTAGGATTTTCGGTTGCATTTTTATTACTTTAATTATATTTTCTATCGTTCATGCTTGGTGGTGGTTTTCTAATAGATGTGTTGCGTACTCTTTTTTCATATTTCGAAATGACTTAATATGTTCTCTGTTAACGTTTGTCCTATGTATGTTTTTCGCTTGAGTTGCATTTGCGCCTGTAGATTATGTTATGGTTATATATGTCTTTTTGTTTTGTATCGGTTTTGAATTTGTTTTTATTTTGGTTGTGGTTCTATAGACTATTTTGACGTTTTCCGTTTGTTATTCTGTAGTAAATGTCTTTCCCTGCATATGTGAATGTTGTCCAGTTTTTTTGTTTCTGATTGCGATGGTCGGTTCTCGGTGTCTTGTGGTTTTATTGTTGATTTATTGTGATTCATATTTCTACGATGTAGTTATGTTATGTTATGTTATGATGATTAGTTATAGCCTTTGCCGTTTGCTATTTGTTTTATGCTGTTTTGTTCTTTATGATTGTTTGATTTGTTCATCGGTATAGATTCTAATCTATGTAATAGACTTCTATATGTTTGGAATATATCGAGCTTGCGTGCCTAATGTTGCTATTTTGTGTCGGTTTTCTGTATCCTAGTTTGTTGTTATTTTTCTTATTGTTTTGTCTAAGTAATTGATTTTGTTAATTTGGTCGCATTCTTTGGTAAATCAGATTTTCTTTTGATTTAGTTTATATATTTTAATTTATCACCGAAATTTTTGTTTTATGCAATAATATATGACCAACATAACGAATCCATTTAATAAACTTCTTCTAGGTTTTTTCATTAATTGTTCTTCGAATGTTGTCAGGTAAACTTGTTAGAGTATACCTCATACTTCGTTGCTGTCACTAATCCTTCGTTTTGTCTGTAGCATGCATTTTTACATACATATACAGTGTAGGCTTATGCGAATGGAGTTTGTTGTTACGTGTACGATATTTTAGTTCGGTTGCAAATATTTTCCCCAACCTCTTGGCTTCATCTATTCGCGCTGTTCCCAACCGGATACGGCTTTTCGAAAGTGATGGACGATGAACGAAAAATATTACTTTATTACGAATTGAAACGTAGTCGACGATACTTAATAACGAAACTGTATCCGTAATTTCTAGCCAATACGTACATACATACGTTTATGATCGCTTTGCCGTTAATTAATACGATATTCTCCATGGACTGAAATATTGTGGTTGGTTTCCAGTTCAATTAAACTCATTAGCTGGGGCGATCGTATTTGTGATATACCGGCAATATTGCTAATATTAACAGTCGTTAAATAGATTGATGTTGTAAACAATTTGCGTTACTATATTATATGCGAAAATTTAGTCACTAGTAATATATAGCAAGAAGTTATATTAGTATTATGTATGAAGAGTAAATGTAAGTAAATTTGCATACATAGCCCTCAAAAAGATGTATAGTCGCGGTTTCTTGACATGTGATTTTTGTCCAAAACTTTGGTGAATCTCTACATTGTGTCGCAGTATTTTTTCTGTAACACTTGTTCTATACGTGGTGCCAGATTCTGATGCTAGATTAGCTGAATGTTTTTATTTTATTTTTAATTAATCAAATATGCAAAAAAGGAGGAAGAGGAAAAGGTCGAAAAATCATATCTCAAGCAAATGAGGATGTTCCATCGAAGTAAGTATCTTTTTAATTGTTCATATAAATGGGCTATTGATACCACGTAGAAACCCATTCTGACTTCTTTTCGTTCGCCATAACTTTTGAATGCATTGTGTTGTTGAGCGAAAACTTCAAAAATCATAACTTTACGAAAGATGCCAATATTAGTATATAATTTGCCCAAGTTATAGAGATTGGGCCAAATTCTATAGTTTAAAACATGCATTGACTATTTGCCTGAAAAAGTTACGATTTTTGAAGTTTCAACCCAAAAATATGCTTCAATGCATTATAAAGTTATGGCGAACGAGAACATGTCAGAATTGGTCTCCATGTGATATCAATAGCCCATTTATGTGACTTACTTTGACGGAACATCCTCTCAACTCTTTTTTGCATATTTGATTTATTAAAAATCAATTAAAGACATTCAGCTTAATCTAGCATCGGAATATAACCCCCGGATTGAACAAGTGTTGCAGAAGAAAATTACCGCAAAATGTTGAGATTCATCAAAGTTATGGACAAAAAACACATGTCAAGAGACCGCGAGTATAGATCTTTTTGAGCGCTACTGGTATATATCTACATATATTTCAATCTTATGATCCCGAAGGAGTCACTCCCCGCCGGCGATCTCGGGCTTCGTAAATATTTTCGTGAATATTTAATATGAAAACAGGCGAGGGGTGTCTGCAGTCATAGTTTTTTTTTTGGTAAGCTTATAAAAACTATACTATCTCCGTTATATATGAATTTAGTCCAAACAAATTCCGTATAGTGGTCGCTTCATTAGTAGTGGACAACACGCTGTAGATATTACGAAGTCCAGTATTCTAGACACATTATACCAAACCCAGAAACTTGACTCCAATATTCTTGGTAAAAATATCGTTAAATTGGTCGTACGTCTGTTCTCCAGGGTTCCAAGCGTAATATACTTACCGCATTGTGCGTTTTATGTAGCACAGCAAATAATAACTAAACATTTACAAATATATCTAAAGATAAATTTCAGTTATTTCATTTGTATTGTTGCTTATGTAACTTTCGAAGCTACGAAGATACTATATCCTATTTTTGAGTGCCAGTTTCAAATATAATGAAGAAAATTTAATAAATGCGTATTAAATTTATTTAAAAGGCAACTTCATTAACGGAATCGGAATAACTAAAAAGAAACTCAAGAGAACAATTAATTTAATTATAAAAGTCAATCCAGCTGTGATTCGATTTCTGAACTTTTGGAAAATATTCTACCAGCTTTAATTTATTCTGATATCATTAATAAAGTTGCCACAGCAGTACACTGCTGAAGATGACAACTTAGTTGTCGAAATGCACATCTAGTGTTAATAAAATTCTGTGTGGTAAGGGTAACTTTGTTTCAATTTATTTGCCAACCATAGTCTCCAATTTACTATTAATGTAAATGAAGTAAAATTCTTAAATTCTAAATTTTTATATTAGTTTAAACTAACGATAATTTTTTTTAAACAACCCTACGTAACCCAACCCAACTGTCCATAAAATTTTCCAACCCGACTAAATATGTGTTCAACTTCGATTAAATCCACAGTTGCTTTAATTTCACGCGTGGACTGCCTCAATATCAAAATCAAATATCAAATAACACTAAGCAAAATAAAACTATTGAAGACGTCAACTTCATTTTCGTCCAATTTCTATGAAAAGGACATGGGTCGGAATCAGCAGAAAAGTGCATGGTTGTGTCAAAGCAGTATCGTAGATTTGCTAGAACACGTTTGCACTTTGAGTATCTGCTATGTTAGTAACGAATATTAAGTTGTTTGCAATTCTATTTATTAATTTGGCCACTTTTTGTTATGTTTTCGTATTCTTTGGTTACGTAAAATGTGATTTTTTTCAAAAACTATTGCAGATAAATGTAACATGTAGAATTAATTACAAAGGCTGTTAAGAGTGCTATCCAAAACTGAAACAAAAATTATTGCACTGCATTAAAAAAAGTGAAGCAACTTGAAATAAGCTTATGAGAAATTAAATTTGATCTGTTCAAGAGTTTTCGACAAATATCATTAGTTTTGAAATTATTCCATAAGTAGTTTTCACCTTGCAAGGCAGTTGTGATTGGATAAAATTTACTGCTATCCACCCGCTGATCACAAACAAGACGGCACTACTGCTGTGCTTGGCGACATGCAAGTCTCACACACAATACACACAGGCTGGTGTCTTAAAAGTACTCGCATGGCGTGGGCTTCGGTCAAACTGACAAATATGTTTTGAAATGTATGTTAAATAATTCCACCCTTCTCTTGTATGCTTCATGTATGTGTGTATTAAAATGCCTGTTTGTGCAAAATATACACACGTAACAGCAATAGAAGCTACAGGCTTCTGAATGCCTTTAGTGCCTTACGTGACAAATGCAAAGATCAGTTATTATATTGCATGAAAGTCATTTAGTGGACATAAAGAAGAGCGATTTCATACCAAATGCTGGAGTCTAAAAAACATTTTAAGTCTGTAACTATTACGAAAACAGAAACGTCAAACTACGGTGGTAAAATCGTATAATTAATGCAGGATGTAAACTGTTTGCAAACGATGAAATTTGACGAAATACGCTATTTAATATATCATTTAAGGTGTTTATTGATATAAATTCATAACATTGTTAAACTTTTTAAACTACTAATTGTAAAAAGAACAAGAAATTGTTTGGTGTACGAGTATATGTTAAGAATGCATAAATAAGCTACAGTCTTCGTTAATTTATTATTCCTCTCTTGTAAGATTATTTTTTTTCTAAACATATCTTCAGTATGGCATCCACGCGATCACCCTCTCAATCCTCCCCAGATTTTAGCAATCATCCCCATTTTTTACACTGAGAAATTTATCAACTCAAGCGTTCGTTCACTTTCCACAATATTTCTTGTAAGAAATGTGTCCAAGTGTCTCGGTTCCCGCATCTGGAGCGCCCTGTAATGGCACAGCTCCGGTATCTTAATTTAAATCTGCACCTAACTTACCTGCCTTTACTGGGACCAAGAAAATCAATATACGGTACGCACAAATAAAACAAGAAGTAGTAACGTAATTTTATTTTTAAATTCGGCTTCACGTATGATTATGTCCAGGTAATAGTTTCTAAACACGTCCCTTTACGATAAATATTTGCACCGGTGAAAACGTCATATAAAACATTGTACCTTCATCTATTTAGGAATGCTTAATTTTGTTAAAACGCGCCAGAAATGAAAACAAACTTCGTTGAATACTCATTTGGGGGTGACGTGGTTAAAGATCTACCCTATCGTTCGATGTAGTCGCCCAAAAACTTAACAGAAAACATAAATATAAGTTCAACAAACGTAACTATAATATCACAATAAAAGTTTTCTTTGGCAAATTAGACTAACACACTAGCACCGTCACTATAGTTTTCGATTCGAGAAAAAGCCACCGGATTCGATTGTCCCCTTGCGAAGTCGATCAGTCGGCAAAAGCCCGAGATTAAAATTCTAATTTCCAAGACTCTGCGGTTCAGGTGGTGGGTTTGGTTTTCTTCGATTGGTGATGTGAAGCCACGACGGGGGGCGGCGGGTATTTGGCGGGACTGCTGTTCGCGGCGATGTCGTCTCGAAACGCGAGGAAGCCCAGCTGAGCGTGAGAAGCCTCGTTTAGGGCACGCGATCGAATGCATGCTCGGTATTGGTCCGGGGATAACTTTTGGCCACCCGGTGTCCCTGAACAAACCTGAAATAAAAGACCGTGGTGTTAAATGATAAAATGTTATCAACATATTTATGTGAGATTCAGAAGCAACGAATTAAAATGTCATTCATAGAGTTATGACTATTTATGGTGGTCGTTTACTATTTATAGGTTTAGCCTAGTGCGACTATCACATTGCTATGCATTTGTGTACTGGAATGTATGGCTATACTTGTCTGAGGAATTTGTTTGCGAACTTACAATTTTGTTATGTTTTAATTAAACCTGAACGTTTTAGGTTTATCGTAATTATGTAATTTTATAAATAATAACGAATGCGAAGTTATCGGACGATATAGACACGAATATTATTAATAACTGTATGTGCGTTATGAAATTAAATATTATAATAAGATTTTGATTTCGACCCTTCTTGAACTAAGCACGAATATGAATTAGTTGCGGTCTGAAGTTCGTGTCGGTGAAACAAAGAAGGCAATTGACGCAAGTAATTAACTTTTTATACAAATTTATTCCTACCACTTGCTGTTTTGAATTAAGTTTCAAGTAGAGATAAGTGCGGAAACTAATTTGCATGTCTATTGCTGAAACTGTAGAGGTCGATTTATTCTTTAACGCATATATTAGGGGCGTTATGAAACATATAACTCGCCAAATCAAATGAGAAAAAATCTGAATATTAAATGGGCTTCTTAATAACTAAATGCGGACAATTATAAATCAGAGTGTGCAATCTGACGGTTACGAGAGATGAGCTGGAAATCATCGGCTTGAAACGCGAAAGGAAATTGAAAATCCGTCGACGTTTCTAGCGTGAACTAACAACGTATAATGCATGCCACGCGCGTGATCTAAATTTGTCAGGTAACGCGCCACCAGCGGCCCTTGGATATATCACTGACCTTAGGGTGCCAGATGTGGAAGATGCCCGGGTCGGTGGCTCGCACCACTTTCATGTTACTGCGCACATACTTCCTGTACAGCATAACGTCTTCGCCGCCCCACCCGACGATGTCCTCATCGAATCCACGAACCTTTAAGAAATCTGACCTGGAATGAAAAAAGTTCAAATCATTTTATCCAAGTTATCGAAGTATTTTATCCAAAAGTCATAGATAAAATTGACCAGCACATTTCTCATTAAATTAAATCTGGTTGCCACAGTCAGGTTAAATTATTTTTTGATATAGAGACTGCCGCTTCTCCATTTTTCATGCAGGTTATTGTGTATAGTATTACTGAGTCAAATAATTCCCGCCTACAGTATTTATATGAGGTAACATTTGTCATAACTTGTATAGAATCATGAGATAAAACTTGTCATTTACCTGTACTGACACGTCATGCCGTATCCAAAATCTCTCCAAAACCCAGTATCCCTCGAGATGACCAGCTGTTCGGTTTCGGGGGGTACTTCGCGTCCTTGTAGCGTGTAAACGACGTGAGGATTGTACAAACTAAACACAACCGGATAGTACACCTTCTTCCCCGGCTTTGTATTCCAACGACACCTGTCGAGAAACCGCGCACTAAACACTACATCAACGTCGCACATAAACAGCAGCACGTCGTTCTCCTCCGAAAGACCATCAGTGTCCCAAGCCCGTTCGGCTCCCACACGAAGCCCCTTTCCCCTCGAAAAAGTCTCGTTAAGCGCCAATAGTCGCAAATTGTTGGCATTACCGCCACTGTTTTTCATCATGAGCACCCGTGACATAATCGCCCTAGCCTCCGATAGCCCCTCCTCGCCGAAATAAACCACGGTTAGGTGCACGCGCTTATCATTTTTCAAACCGATTTTAACGAACTTGTCCATGAAGCTTTGAAACGTGGTTGTGCGCCCCGACAATGGCAAGATAATATGTATGAGTTCTTTCCCTTTTGGTCCGACGAGAGATTCCGCACTGACGGTCTGTAGTGGAGCGAAGGGTCTCATCAACACCACTTTCGTAAAACCGTGGACGTGGTGATGATCGGGATTAGCTTTATCTACGCCCTTTGTTCTGAAATACAGCTCGTATTGAGTTCCGGTCGTCGGTTCTATCCGATAAAGCCCCTCTAAGAAGTCGTCCAACGTGTATTTGAAATGTTTGTGCTGCGCCGTCGAATTTTTGTTTAAGTTCTCCACGGCTTTGTTCAATACCTCCATTAAATCTTTCCTCTTGAATCCTATCGGCTTCTCGACCACGCGCTTCCCTAGTCCCAGATCGATGGGGTACACTCGGCTGAAGGTGAAGTGGTTGAAGGGTATTAGCTCGTACTCGTTGTTGAGTGGAAGCCCACGAATTATTTCCGCCGATATCACTTGCTTTCTGATGAATTGCGCGCACTCACTGTTCGTTAGAGCGGGGTTAAGCGACGGGGTGGACGAGTTTAGATTCACGTTGAGGTTGAACGCCGGAGTTTCTTGCATTTGTACGTTTTTACCTGAAACAAATATTAACGTCATTACACGTATCGTATCAATGCATAAAGTTAACGTTAATCAACGTCAACAATTGTAGAGTAATTGAAGATCACTACCAAGTACAATCCGATCGAATATCAATGCGAGTTCATTCAAGATTAAGTACTTAAATTAAAGGCCCTTTAAAACTGTTTGTTTTAAGTCGCGAATACAACGAGCGAAGGAGGGCGAGATAGAAATCTTAGTGCTTCGAAGAATGACGGAGCTTCCCTTGCCCAGTTTAAATTCAACGTTGCGAATCGAATCGAGATTAAAGCTCTTTGTGCCAATTAAATTAATGTACCGACAAACTTTGATATTAAACGGCAGTGACTGCTCTGGTAAGTGGCATCTTAACGTTTTAAACGCTTGTCGATGTTAATCCTAATACATCCATCAGCTGTAACTTTAATTAAGATAACTTGATCTTTTGATCAGCGTTAAATTAAAAGCCGTAATTCAGGCGATGTACGAATTACGTATTTAACGAAGTACGTCACTCCTCTTATATGAAAATGGTCAAGTTAGCTGACGGCGTTGCAAAAATTAAAAACGATTAATTTTGAGCTAAAATATAAGTTACAAGGATCGATAATTATTAAAATTATGATTACTCGTTTTACTTATTCAATCAAAAACAATGTAATGATTACACAATGTTTCATATGATTAGTTAATAATTTGCGACAATAACATATCGTTAATTATTGGCACGGTGAATATTTCATTATTTTATATTGAGTCATAAACACGAACTGAAGTTGAAAATACATGTTTTATTATCAACTAATACATTCAAACATTTTTATGCTCCATTCTCATCTTTTACGTCGGCGTTACATTTGTGATTAACTACAATTAGTTTGAAACACGTTACCATTAATCGTAATCAGATTTACCTGTTGCTTCTATATGGACTTTCTTTCCGCCATGAAATTTTAGCAAAATTTACTATGCTTTTGTAATTAGTACTTAACTTAGAAAGGGCTGGAATGTTAGAGACCCATACGTCTGTGATCAGAGAAGTGTATGAGAATCAGGCTATAAATTGGTATGAATAAAACAGTACAAAACTGACCAAATAAATACAGAATGGTATTATGGAAGTAGCCTCCCTACATCATTACTTACAAGCTACGACATAGCCGCCACAAATGTATAACAATTACAGGTGACGCACAATTACCATGGATTATCTTTCGGCAACTCATTGGGTTCTGAAAATATTAACTCGAATTACTTCGGAAATCACAGTTGAATAAAATATCTTGAAAATTAAGTTTGTGGTTAAGCAGTGAACGAAAAAATTCGTCGCACTTTAGCTTTGTCAATTCAAAATCTAAATACTTGTACACAAAGTGACGGGATTATTGCGATTACGTTTCCCCTTCAATTGACATAATCTACGTACATAACGAATTTAAATTCGCAACTCCAATGATCACACAGTAGCGAGTACTCAAATTTAAAGCCATTCGAAACTTAATTAAGCAACTGTAAGCGAAGGCGCTTATTGTTCGAGAAATTCTAGCCGACGTGTTTTCAGTTCAGATGTGTAATTCGACGAGAGGGAAATGCGCCAGTTTACAGATAACTGAAAGACTTCTATTATGGCTTGAATCCGCGGAATTGCTCAAAGCTAACGAGAAACAACGCACGGTACACCTAATTCCCTTATTAATATTTCGTTTGCGAGGTTATTATTTCTCTGTAAATTGTCTGAATGCTGCATCTGCTTAACTCCATTTGAAAATAGCAATGTGACGGTATGACTTGGATTTGCATGCGCTAAGAACAACTTGAGAAAAACTCACAATCTTGGTAAAGAAACGACCATATAGACGAGGTTTTTTTGAATAATAATAATAATAATAATAATGTTTATTGTCATTAAATATTTTATAATAAATATATACATCGTCACCTTAAATGTAGCATAATGGATACACATGTAAATTACAATTAAAATGTATTAACCATATAGTCACAATAATTTCGCAATAAAGTTAACGCCAGTACTACAAAAAACAAATAATTATAGAGCATTCATGAAAAATGATACTCGGAGCAAACTCATTATCATTTTAAATTCATCCAAGGTAAAAACATCACTTTCCAACAAAAGATTCTTCAAACGCTTAGCTAGCTAACAAAAGGTGAAACTGAAAAGTTTACGATGGTGGGTGAGAAGCCCACAATGAAGAAGAACTACGGCGAAGGATCTACCAACAGTTTCGCGAGTTTAACCCACTTACCGTACAAAAGCTGACGAGGGGCATTTGCACCAATTTGCTAACTATTGAATCCCATGACCCTTTCAGTACTATCAAATGAACAATTACAGTTTGAATAATTATCATTCAAAACTGTTCCCAAAACTTTTGTTACATTCGTTATATGAAAATACTAACGAACCACGTAATTCTATGTTTAATAAAAAATGGTTTACAACTTTCCACAGTTTGTAATTTCTTCATTTGATTTATAGATATTTGGAGCTGGTCAAAATCCTCACCAATAGAATCCTCAACATAGAGAGGTAAGTCACTAATACACAATAAAAAAATCAGTGGGCCAAGGACCGAACCCTGAGGTGGCACCATATTTACAATAAATATTTTTGACTGGCATCGACTAATTTTGACAAAATATTTTCTACCAGTTAAAAATTAAATACTCCAACGTAATACATTACCCGTAATGTCGAAACTATAAAGTTTATTTTTCACAAATTTATGATCTACTGTATCAAATCATAGAAGAGCGCTCTAAACTAGCTATTTCAGTAGATCTTCCGTTCCGAAATTCAAGTTGTGCTTCACATAATAAGCTAACCAATCTTTTCAAATATGATCCATGTCTTTCAAAAAGTCAGGAACAACGAAAGAAAAGGCCGAGCGCTGTTGGCTTTCTCCAAGACAATGCTCGTCCTCATACTGTTCGAAGAACAATTGAAACAACAAACAAACTTCAGTGGGACTTTATTCCGCATCGAGCATACAGTCATGATCTTGCTCCCTCTCATTTTAGTTTGTTTAGCCCATTAAATAAACTTTATCCGGAAAAAGATTTTAGACATTATCGAAGCTGTTCAGGAATGGATACGCATGACAAGACTTCTCCAGCAAGGTATTAAAAAGCTTCCAGGTCATTGGCGCAAGTGCGTCGTTAGACAGGGAGATTACGTCGAAAAGTAACAGAGTTTTCATCGTTGTAATATTGTAATAACTTTGTTTATAACTAAATTCCTGTTTCAATTTAAATACTCATCGTATATCTGTTTTACTGTCTAAGTCTAGTCCTACGATCTATTATTGATCGATTCATCTATACCACTCAATTGTATACTTACATTATTAGGTAGTAATTTTTATGATTTATCGGTTTCATTAGTATCCTGTTTTTTTAGTTATTGACAGACTTGAAATTGTTTTCCTTTTTTACGAATTTTTGTAATTCCGTTGTTGAACTTTTTGCCACGGTCGCATAAGAACCTTGCTTAAATTTCCAACTTTATCAATCATTTGATTTTTGTTAATAACTGCACTAAATGTTCCATTCCATCTTCAGTATTTAACACATGAAGAACGTTGTGCAGTAATTTTATCTCTGCACATTTTTTAAATTAAAAGATAAATTATTTCTATCCAATATTAAATATCACACTAGTGTATTTGCTGTTTCATACGTTGCGTACACTTTTTATATATTTATATGCAAGAGTCATGTCCAAGGACATTTATATAAAATCAAAGTTTGTAATAATAGTTTTCAGCATGTCATCATATTTCCATTACTCCATTAAATGCTTCAATGTATAACGAGCTAATATGACGTTGACATTTCACTTAAATGGGAGTTTTATGCATTGAACAACGCCTAGTGACTATGATGAATGTTTTGGTTGCGCAACTTGTTGCGCCTCTTCATATATGACATTATTAAATGCTAAAAAATAAGTGTAAAACAAATACAATAATTTTATAAAAATTATTTAATTTCACAACAGCATAATAATTCCGTAAACTATCAGCTTTCGCAAAATTATTTTCGTTAGCTGTAAATATAGCAATGAGTAAAATTACCCACTCTTTTGTTACTGCCACCGGGTAAACGAACATCTAAAAATATATATATAATTAATAATAATATGGCACTTAAGCTATTTTCATGAGAAGCACGTGCGAAATACAAGCAATTAAATTTCATTTTGACTTAAAACAAAATAAACATTTCTAATGAACAACTTCCGAGTCTACGACAGGTCGAATTTTATATTCCAATTTATAAGCTATTAGAAGAATATCGTCGATTTACTAATTCTTTCAGTTCATTTATCAATTTATAGTTTACTTTTGTTCAGTTCATTTCAGTCCTTAACTAATAATTTCACCGTTGATCTCTTTTGTATATTTAACTTCGTAAGTATTAATGACGTACGCTATTAGTTATTTTATTTCACCAAACGGTGGATGAATTCCTCGATAGCCGATTTTTTTCTCGTTATGTTTCAAGGGATTTTCATCCTATGCAGCCCCATCTGTTAAATTTGAAATAACAATAAGCAAATTGGTGATGACGTTATACCACATTTTCGTGAGAATCAAAGATGTTAAAATAATCTTATTTACATAAACATAGATTTTAAGTTAGCTTGACGCGTGGAAAAGCAGGAACAATGGAAAACTAATTTGCATTCATCTATATGCACCATGTATGTGTTACGGTGTTATTAGTAAGTCAATTTGTGATCCTCACTTTTGTTTTGATGGCAGTCATAGATGAGAAACTTAACTCGCATAAATATGATGTTACAAATGAAACCAAAATATTTAGTAGCGTCATTCGCCAATTGAGGGTATTCCTGCATCATTTTGGTCCAAAATTCGTCCGAAAGGAATCATCTAACAACGGATTCAGTATACGTCTGTAACTGTCGTAACTATTTTGAATTTCTTCTGGAAAATAATCACAGAGCTTTTGTTTTAAATTGAGCAAAGCAACTTGCATGCCTGCAAAAGCTTGTTCAAAATTTGTAATACTATAATTGGATGCATCTTCCATAATTTCCTGAATACACTGGAGTATATCGAACTGCTTTTTGTAAATTGAAGTTGAACATAATTCAATCTTTCTTATAAATCCATTAATTTTATCTGTGGCTGTAATTGTACTAACGTCGCGACCTTGCATACTACTGTTCAAAATATTGAATTGTTCGAAAATATCAACAATGATTTCAGAAGCGAAAGAGGATCGGAAAATTAACTTTCATATGCGGACTTCATATCAGCATATATATATATATATATATATATATATATATATATATATATGTATATATATATATATATATGTATATATATATATATATATATATATATATATATATATATATATATAACAAACAAACACCAACAGATTCTTTACCAACACTTAATGAAAATTGGTTGGATAATTTAACAAGTGTTGACATCCCTTATAATGTGAAGTTAGTACTGAGTTTAGGTCCCAAATTTTCAATTCCTAGTAAATATTTACCTATAGACAATATCATAGCTTGCATTGAAATGCAAGCTAAATGTGTAAACATCATTACTAATTTCAAAAAACATTATAAGGAAAATAACAAATCCAATCCTTTTCAACGTTATTTTTATGAAACTAAACAGTTTCTTAAAAATAATCCAAATTTAATTGTCACTCGCGCTGATAAAAGTAATAAAACTATTATCATGTATAAAGTTGATTATGAAAAGAAAATGATTGGTTTGTTAGAAGATGACAGCGCTTATAAAAAAATACCTTTTGACCCTACTTTGCAAATTCAAAACAATGTTAATGATTTAATTAATAAATGGGAACAAGGTTATTTTATTACTAGAAAGTTATCCAACGAATTGAAAAGGCATAACTCACATCCACCGCGAATATACGGGTTGCCTAAAACACACAAACAAAATATTCCATTGAGACCAACAATATCGAGTGTACAGAGTCCTACTTACAATTTATCAAATTTTTTTTCTAAAATTTTAAGTAACATTGTTGGTAAACAACAGTATAATGTTAAGAATTCGTGGGAACTGGTTGAGTTTTTAAGAAATCAAACAGTTCCTACGAATTTTCAACTTGTCAGTTTAGATGTAGTATCTTTATATACAAATATTCCTACTAACTTAGCATTGGATATTATTGGTAAAAAATGGAATATTTTGAAAGAATTTTGTAATATTCCGAAATCGCAATTTTTGAAAGGGGTTGAGTTATGTCTAAATTCATGTTACTTCCAATACAACAACAACTTTTATACACAATCATTCGGCACTGCTATGGGTTCGCCCATTTCAGCAGTAGTATCTAATTTAGTAATGGAAGACTTGGAGCTAACGTGTTTAAATAAACTAAAGTTTGATATTCAATTTTATAAACGTTATGTTGATGACTGTTTAGCTTGTATTCCAATTACTAAATCAGATACTATAACACACATTTTCAATTCCTATCACCCACGATTACAATTTACACTAGAAACAGAGACAAAACTCCATAAATTTTTTAAATATATAAATTACACACACTAACACACACAATTTTACAAATTGGTATATTAAGGAAACTAATTGCAATAGATACATAAACTTCAGTTCTAATACACCTTTAATATACAAAAGAAGTGTTGTTAATAGCCTTGTTGATCAAGGAATTAAATTATCACATCCAAAATTTCGAAAAGCAAATTTAGACAAAATTAAATCTTTTTTAATTACAAATAACTTTCCAAATTCATTTTTCGAAAAGTTAATTAGGCGTAGAATTCACAATTTATATAACAACAATGAAGATCTAATATCTACTAATAACGATATTAGATATGCATCACTTCCGTATATTAAGGGTTTATCGGAACGCATTAAATATGTTCTAAAGCCATACGATATTATAATTGCACACACAAACCATAACACAGTTAAAAACATTTTTACACAACTTAAACCACAAATACCTGAACAAAACCAAACACACACTATATACAAAATTAACTGTTCTAATTGTCCAGCAACTTATGTTGGTCAAACATTACAATACTTACATAGACGCATATACACACATAAATACAGTACAACATCTAACAAAACCATTGACACTGCTTTATCCAAGCATGCAAAAAACACAGGACATATTTTTAATTTCGATAACACCAAAATTCTTACAAAAGAGTGCAATTATAAAAAGCGTTTGGTTTTGGAGATGTTACATATACAAAAAGACACTAACGCTATAAACTCTAAAACTGACACTCTCAATTTAAGTAAAATTTATAATAATTTATTACTGTGAGCCTGCATCTTTCTAGATTGATTTTTTTCTTTTTCTTTTATTTGTTAATTTAATTTTAGTTTTATTTTGACCAATGTTGAAACTAACTTTTTCACATAGCTTTAATTTGAATATTGATCAAATTAGTAATTAATATTTAAGAGATGTGACCTTTAATGAACTCATTGTAGAGCTGATCTTTAAGGTTGATGTGTGGTTCTATTTTGGTGCATGCTGGTGTTTACTTTTGCATAGTCAGTTTTTATGGCATTGGCATGTATTAACTTGGAATTTATACGTTCTCCTTTTAGAGCGGCCCTGCGTTTGAGTTGAATATTGGTCACAATTTAAGTTTTGATTTGTGTTTTTTTAAGAGGTCTGACCAATGTTGAATTCATTTTAATCATTTTTAGAAATTTGCTTTGTTTTAATGTTAATTTTTTTGTTTTTTAATGAATTAAACATTGGTCCTTCTAGTAGATTTTTATTAATAGTTCTCTTAGCTAGCCTTTTCATAATGGGAGTTTTGTGGCTTTAATATTAATTTCTAATATTAATTTTGATTTATTAATATTGAATTAATATTGTCACAAAATTCCAAGTGTCCAATATTTTATTCATTACAATACAATTTTTTGATCATTATTATTACAATTGCGGGTTAATTTATTTTTATCTTATTATATATATATATATATAGTCTCCGCAAGGTGTTAGACAAGGTATCGTCTCGTCAGTGTTCTGTTGTCAGTGGTTCGTTAGGAGTGATTGGCTCGCGCCAAGAAGTTTTGATGGCCACTACATGTAAAGGTATTTCAACAACTAAGGTTCTTGGTAATCGCTACTGACGAAGGGTAATAACCCAGAAACAATATTGTCTAGCGATCCACCAGTTAGTCTTCATGGACCTGTATCAATTAACGTTCACTACACCATTGAGGTGTAAGATTAGACCATCTTTCGTGTAAATTTTACATTTTGCTGTCAGATTTGACAAGATACATTTTTAATTTGAATTGTTTTTGAACTTAATTGCAGCAATCCTTTTATATGTTGACACTGGACGTTTGACAGTCGTCTCTTGTTTAGTCTCCGCAAGGTGTTAGACAAGGTATCGTCTCGTCAGTGTTCTGTTGTCAGTGGTTCGTTAGGAGTGATTGGGTCGCGCCAAGAAGTTTTGATGGCCACTACATGTAAAGGTATTTCAACAACTAAGGTTCTTGGTAATCGCTACTGACGAAGGGTAACAACCCAGAAACAATATTGTCTAGCGATCCACCAGTTAGTCTTCATGGACCTGTATTAATTAATGTTCACTACACCATTGAGGTGTAAGATTAGACCATCTTTCGTGTAAATTTTACATTTTGCTGTCAGATTTGACAAGATACATTTTTAATATATATATATATATATATATATATATATATATATGAAGTGAAATACCCTTTTTAAGACATTGTCCCTTGAAAGCCACCTTACTTCGTTGTGATAAAGAGGATTTTCAAATAAAGCGCCCATATGTGCCTGAAAAGCTTTGAGTGGAATGGAATGGAATTTACAAAATTAATGTTTTCATAACGTAGTCCATTTTAGGTGACTTTGACGTAAGAGCTCCTCGATGTAAAAAACAATGCCTCCATGTGGCATTAGGCATTATTTCTTGTAATCTGACAATAAAACCAGATTGATCGCCCGTCATAGCTGTCAATGTCATATTTACTTGTGCGTTTCACAAAAGTGTCCAATAAACATTTTCCGATGGTACTTATCTTTAATGGGGAACAAAACAAAATATATCATATCTTACAAACGTAATAAATTGAGCAAAGTTAGATATATCTGTGGATTCGTTCATTTGTAGAGAGAAGTACGCGTATTTATTAAGACGTTCCAAAACTTGTTTTTGAATATCTTCTGCCATATCACCAATTCTTCATTGGATAGTATTATTTGAGAGAGATATTGTTTTTAACTTGTCAGCCTGCTTTTCACCGAACATTGTATGTACCATTTCAACAGCTGATGTGAATATAAGTTTTTCAGCAATTGCGGGTTACTGGTGTTGGCAACGCGATAATGAACTTCATAACTTGCTAATAATGATATTTCATTAGTGGTGGTTGTCAATGAAAACCTTTGTAGGTGTTTGCTATTTAAATGTCCCAGTAGCTTTGATGGCTTCATGCTTTCTTTTGGCAAGATCTCTCTACAAATAACTCATTGTCGTTTTTTTCTTTTTATTACTGCCACTTTCAGACGTACATGGTTCTACATTTCTTTTTAAATGCATCCATAATTTGTAATTTACTTTAGACGTTAATACGTAAACGTTCAATATTCGCTGAATATATATAGCCAAACCAAGGCTTCGTGAATGTTCCAGAGTGCCACCTTGTAGCGGGTAGAGCTCTCGCGGATTCCGTGGAAAAGTATAGTAAGTATTACAGACATAAACAAATATATCGCGATGTACAATGTGCACTCGATTTTTTATTATTTATTTTGATTGTAAATGTTAGTCCGATAGTGGTATTGCTAGTTACTAGCAACTAGCGGGTCAGATCGCAATTAAAATAATTGTTGAAATTAATTTATAAGTTATTTAATTTAAACAGCAAGGTAACATAAAATTCGAGAAACAATCAGTTACTTGTAATTTAGTTAGGCTGTTTTTGTCGTTATTTTGGATTGAATGATGAGTAGGAGTTAATGTTACAGGTATTTTAATGCACTAAAACGTCAATTTATTTTCTGGAAAAAACTAATTTGTTCGTAATGATTGCGTTGCAACTTTCAGTAGCTCGAATGTGTAAAGTTCACAACTTTGTCGCAGGTGGGTTGTACAAATATACAATAATGCGTTTCGCTCGTCATGTTTGTAAAAAAATCTTTTTAAAAGTTAGTTTTAAGCCATTTTCGCTTCTAATTAGTGCTTTTAATTGCGTGCGTTTGTAGCAACCAGTTACACATGATCTACAGTTGCAGGTCCGCTAGCCTCGCGCAATTATTTTTCGCGAAAAGTTTATTTCAAAAGGATCGAACGGTCGCAATTAACAAAAATAAAACTCGCCGCGGCGCAAATACAGAAAACCGTTTTCTTTTAGCGCCCGTGAAGCAATTTTCCGTCCTGATAATCACAAACCAATAACGCGGAAGCTCATAAAGGAACGTTTTCGGAGAAAAGTAAGGGAACGGCGATATCGGTCGAGGTAATTTGTAACATGAAAGACGTAAATGAGTCGAACACAAAGGGACACGATAATGCCGACTTAATGAACCCAATCAGAAATATAAGTTCATCCTAAGAAAGGCGCAAACACGAAAGTTAATTAAAGCTGCAAATTCCAAGACGGTCGGCTTGCTTCGGTCGTCTATTAGAAAACGTATAAAGCGCAGTACCTGCAATTTAATTGCGCAGCGATTGTAAAACTTGGGAAATGTAAATATCCCGATGGGGAAGTTCTGAACTTGCTGCAGATTTATTTGCAAAAACTTGCATTTAAAGTTAACACACAACGACAAAATTGCTCAATTAATCAAATATTTATTTACGGTCTGATTCGTCGAAGTGATCGCTTAGGGAAATTAAATTGCATTTTGGTTACTCACATAAAATTTCAACATTCAACAGTGTCGAGTTTTCCGCATCAAATGATTTATTCAAGTTAATAAAGTAGTTACGTTTTTAAACCAAAAGAAGAAAATGATAAAAATGGCAAATATAATTCGTTTATATGTCCTAGTAGTTAATATGTGAGATTATTATGCTAAAGGTTACATTTCAAACTTAAATCAAGTTGAAATTATTCACACATGGTGAAATTAGGGAACAGCAACTTAAATATCTTTAATAAGACAATAAATTTATTGGCATGTGCACATTCTACATATCATTTTATATTCCCTTCGTCTCGGTCCCTTTCTGCTTCCGCCTGCTCCTCCCGCCCCATGTAATGCATTTATCGATGAAAGACGTACTAATATAAACAAACTATAATAAAGGTTGATTAGGATTGGGTTGCAGTATGCAGTACATCATATTATTAAATTAATATTATTATAGAAACAGAAACAAAGATGCGAAACCACAAATGTACCTAACAAGGAATCTAACTCTTATTTCAAAAACAAAAGCAGAAAGCAAATTGAAAGTAATGGAATCTCAATGCATGGGGAAGAGGGTTGCTAAGAATAGAAGGCCTACTCAGAAATCTCCGGCAGCTCATAAAACGAATAAATTCGTAAAAGGAGGCTGAATAGTTTATGTGAAACAACTAAATCACTCGAGAGAAATTAGGCGTATAAATCTGCAGAACGTTGCAAAACGAAATGGCCTACGCAATAATAAAAGCTTTCATTCCATTTAATGGCATCAGCGAAATATATAACTTTCGATAAAAATACGTCGTGGATAAAATAGCCACGAAACACTTAGCTTCGGAATAAATATCCGTTTTCCATACATTTCGCGTGATAAATTGGGACGAGGAGAGCATAAAATACCCGGTTTGAATACCTCCAATTTATATCTTTATAAATCCCTAAATCTACATTTTCCCCTAATTTAAAACGGCATTAAAGCAAAGATAAAAGTTCAGCAGTCACGCAGGTATATGCGAGGATAGAAATTTAGAACAATTCTTTCCGTTAAGCTCGTCCCGTAATGTATTCAAACGTTATAAATTCGCCGTCGGGATTTGGACGGTTTAACCGTTTGTTTTGTATAACGCGGTTGGTTGAGAGCGCCAAACAATTGCAATTAAACTATAAAAATTAATGAAGATATCGTACCCCGTGGTTTTGCAAAGAACGAAGTGTAAAGTGATTTATAAATCTTACCGTACAGGTAATTTATTAAAGCTAATAATACCTATCCGCATTCACTTTAGGAAACAATGATTAAAATATTTTTCGAGTTTGAGTGGATTATCGGAACCGGAAGTTCAATCAACTGGAAAAAAGAACAGTGACTAGAATTCGCTATTAAATTATCCCCCGTCGGTCTCATTCGCAACGTGTCCGGAATAAGTAATAAGAAAGTAAAGGCATTGCTTTAGCAGTTTAAAGCACTTCAGTTAAAATCCCCGTTAGACATTCTAGAAATGTAGACGCAAAAATAACTTACTCGTAAGCCGTAGTAGTTGAAGTTTCAGGTCTCGTATTTCAGCAGTAAGACGTTCCACCTCTTGCTTATTTTCTTCTTCCCTTTGTTGCAGGAGTTGTTGATAGTTTTGCCCGTTTTCCTGTTGTACGGAGTCCAGCTGCGTTTGAGTCGATCCTGAAAACATCGTTAATAATTACTTCGGCTGGGTGGCTTCAGCGTGAAATATTTTATTTATTTATCAGCGTTAAACAACAAAGTTCGCAGGTCATTATTTTTGGATTGCATTTAAACCTATTCTTCATTCTCCACGTTTCCCACAAAATCATGAAACGCAATAAAACGGTGGTGTGGCTTAGCATGTTCTCAGATAAAAAGAATAGCGTACATATCTTGTACATCCAGGAAATCCCATTTGCCTGAACGTACACGTATATTGCACCGGGAGGGTTAAGATAACGTGAATTACAGGCTTATTATCTGGAGATACCGGCTGACACATTTACTGACAAAAGCGGTGCTAAACACAAGGATGCGGACGTTGCGGCGCACTGATACTGCTATTCCCCGAAGTACGTGCGATGCCACGTTAGGTACAGCTGTGTGTTTGCAATTAACGTTCGCGCGTGTAATATTAATCCGATAATTTATATTCAGTAAAAGTTTCAAAGATTACTGTCTAAAGAGCTAATGCTTTAAATGTTTTAAATTATTGCACTAGGGTAAAGTCGTTTAGTTTAGTGGTGTCGTTTACGTAATCATATTAGAAGAATTTTGCTTGGGTAACCTCGGTAATTAATGTACTAATATATATATATTTGCGATCTTTACGGATACCTGCTGCACTTCTATCCCTACACGTGTATGTCTACGAATATTTTTTCATCTAGCTAATTTCTTTGTTTTAGTTTCTCATCGAACTATTCCTTGCTACTGCTCTTTCGTTTCTATTATCAAATGTTTTGTGTTAAGCTTTCATGTCCAAGTCTTTTCATATAGCGGTCCCACAAAAAAAAAACAAAATTAGAGCCTGATTTATTCGTTTCTTAATCATCGAGTATGGTATCACTGTCGCCCCACTTGTCCAGATTTCAAATCCGTATGCAACTGCCATTTCTTGAATACGTAATATATTCTGTGTGTGCGATTATTGTGTTATTTCGTCGCACCGGTATTTGCACTCTTTCAGCGTATTTCAGTATCCGTGTGCCTGGCTGTAAATCCAATACGTGTGCTCATATTGCTGCCACATTTTTTGTCTACGTGTATTTAAAACAAAAACTTGAAAAGATGAATCTTTTTGGAGCCACCTGCTTACTATAAATTCTTCTGAGAAACTGACTTTTACTCTGCTTGTTCTTTCTTTATATCTTTGCTTTATCGTTTAAAATAAATACGATTAGGACATCTGATGGGGAATCACGTCACTGCCGGTTCCAAGTTAAAAGGAGGACCTGCGCAAAAAGCTCAAAATTCTACAAAGAACTAGAGTGGAGAAAACTATAATAATACACGGATATGTAAAATAACACTAAATACTCTGAACGAACATACGAAAGCACGAAGTTGCGATTATATCAATCATTTATAAGAGCTAATTTTGAAATTTAAGGTCACAGGTCACTTGGGTGTTCAATTGGTGATTGGAATACGTTTTAAGGAAGGCGACTAAAAGAAATTTTAGGACAAGATGAGGACAATTAATTGCACACGCTGACGATGTGGTTACAAAAATATAACGGACAACTTATTAATGGCAAAAGAGAGCAAGAATGATGAGGGGGGCTAGTGGTAAATGAAAGCAAAATAGAAATAATGAAGATAAAACAACCATAAGGCCGACAATGTTGTACGCTGCAATCACAGTGGCACATACATAAAAGGATGAGGGGAAGCTGATGTTTGTAGGAAGGGAAATAATGAGAGCAATAATGGGATCAATGATTGTTGGCAACGACTATAGAATAAAACAGGAAATAAATATTGACACGTACGTTCTCGTGACCCAAATCTCTATTCCTTGGTCCTTTGGTTGCGAACTGCCCTATAAAAATCTTCCTCGAAAGATCCCGTCGACCTATCGATAAGTCCCATCTGCCATCTTCAGGTAGCTCTTCTTGTTCTCGCAGACGTTGACGTGAGTTACTTGGCGGTCCCTATATTCCGGTCTATCGGGGTAGGGTGCGCTCGGCTGTTTCTTGCTTCGGCTCATGGTTAATGGCCCTTGGTGTGTAGTTTGTGCGACTAGCTGTGGCGGTTCCTATGGCGCTGTCCTCAGATTACTGGTTGTGCTGCATTGTTTCAATACTGATGTTGCTAGAAATCTTGGCCGTCATCTTTCGTATTAAGAGTTTCTTCTTGTTTCTCTATTTCGATTGTTTCTCGGATTATTCTTCTGGAGAACTGCTCTATGCTAAATATTGTTCTTGTGTTGTTGAAGTCCGTGCTGTGACCCATTTCTAAGCAATAGCCAGCCAAGGAAGACGGCGGTTCTCTCTGTTTTACAGCCCGAATATGCTCTTGCTTGCAGACTTCTATGCGCCTATTGGATTCACCGATGTATTACATCTCGCAGTCTCCGTATGTTATTTAGTATACTCTCTATGTTTCCCATGGAACTTTCGTTTCCTGGTTACGCAGCATCGTGTCTATCTTCTTTGTGTGGTTTAAAAATTGTGCCTATATTTTGTGTACGAATGATCCTACTTATCTTGTTCATAGTCCCTCAACCGTATGGTAAAAATGCTGTGGCATCTGATTCTACTTCATTTTTTCTTCTTCTTGTGTCGTCTGGGAGATCTGAATGCTCCACGAATTTTTACGTTCGTAAATCCATTCTGCGCTAGTGCGTTGTAGATGTAGCCCATTTCTTTGTTCTTGTTTCTTCCATCGAATATCCTTTCTGATCGTAATAACTATCTTTGTCTCGTTACCGAGTGGAGTTACGCCAGGTGATGGCCCGACTGCGCGTTGAGGTACCTGTTGGTGTGAGTATTCTTTCGGTATACTGTGTGGTCGAGGCTATTGTCTTTTATATTTATTACTGGTACGTCCAGGAATGATAGCTGGTTGTCTTCTTCCACTTCCATGTTGAATTTCATAGCTGGGTGTTGTTTGTTGAGGTGTTCCAGAAACCTGTTGAGTTATTCTCTTCTATGTGTCCAGATTACGAATGAGTCATCCACGTATCTCACCCACACCTTTGATTTTAACTCAGTTGTCTCTAGTGCTGCGGTTTCCAGTTCCTCCACGAATATGTTTGCTATCACATATGACGGTGGTGTTCCCGTACTTGGTATTTCCGTTACAATAACTGCATTGTTTCGTGCACCGGGACCTGTGAAAACTGTGACACTACATCATGTGTATAGATCTTCAGCATCTGGATGAGATGGTTTGCATTCTTGGCGTATGACGCAGCTTGTTCGGTAAAAGGCTGTAATTGTCTTGCTAATGATTGCATTGGTGAATTACTTTTAGATGCAGTGATACTTCTTGTTTGGATTTTCGGTAATTTTGATGACTTTTCTCTTAGTATAATTAAGTTCATGCTCTCCGGATCCAGTGGTATCTTCTATTTTTCTTTTTGTGGTCTTCTTTAGGTAGGCCGCTGTGTTGTGATTGGTTTGTATGTTGTATCTGCTAGTATGGCGGTCATTGTTTTTGTAGCCGACAGAATGCATCACTGGTGTGGCGTCTCCTTTGTCCGCTGGTAAAACAATATGGCTTTGATTGTCTCGTAGATTCCGTAAAGCTTCTTTAGTTATGTTCGTTCTTGGTTGCTTAGGTCTTTGTATTGCTCTGGATACCCCTTTTCGAATAACTCTGGCTGTGTCTTTGTCCAATTTCGGTATGGCAGTTTCTGCGCTGCAAATAATTTCTTCTGCCGGAATCCGTGAAGGTGCCATCGTGAACCCTATGATAAAAACTCACGGCTGAAATCTTTTTTTCGTGGTTCTCGGGTTACGAACCGCGTTGTAGAAATGTTCAGGGAGCTCTAGAAGAGCTGACGTTCGGAGATACTTGGTGGTGCTTATATTTCGGTCTGTCGTAGAGGTTGGGTGCGGTTGCCTGCTTCTTGTTTCGGATGGAACTCTACCCAAAGGTCGAAAAAATCCTTCGAGGAACAATTCTACAAAGTGGTTGTTAAGAACAAAGAAACACACACACATTTATATTTCTTGTATATTTAAAATAATCAAACAGAACATATTTAACAAAGTTTAAAAATAACTTTAATAGGTATATTTCTACAATGAAATTGGAATTACACTCTGTTGAAAACATAAATTTCAAACCAAACCCAATTAACAATTCGTAAGAGTTAACATATTAAGCAGTCTTGCTCTATAGAAACGCCGGGTAACGCGATTCATTTTGATAGATGTGAGGAATCATGTTCTTGAGAATTTGACCTCTAGTCTGTATTTTGATGTTAACGAGTCAACGCAATTTCGGCCCGGTAAGACATTTCTGAAGCTGCATAGTTAAAAAGTGGAAGAAACCCTCTTCGTAATATATAAAAGGTAGTAGAACAGTTTGTGAATTGTAACTCGTTAGTGACAATCTGAAATAAAATTGCATGTATTGAATAGGAATTTTAAACAAGGAAATTTGCACCTCTTGCGATCATATAGTTCATATGGTGAACTCTAAAATAAACAAAAAGTAATAATATATTTTTACTCAGGTAAAGTAGAATAGCGTTAATTTTTTCTCGAAAATGTCAACGTCCTTTGAAAGATCTGCGTCATTCAAGTTAATACGCGATTTACTTCTCTTCAAAAAAACTTCTTCTGGTATATTATAGTCACACATTCATATACATGCTTACTTACATACGCCAACAAAGTTTACAATATTAGCAGGGATCAATATTCACCCAAGAGTGCTTTAAAATGTTTGGTTTACATAAAACACGGAATGTTGATAAAGTCGTCGGGAATTCAAAACATCAACTATATGAAGCTAAAGATCACAAGAAAATATAAATCTTCAAAGCTCTCAAATCAGATATAAAAGGACCTGGATTAATTAACTCTCACTAGGCATTGATAGAGAAGATACCAGCAATCAAAGTTTGCAGCACATAACGTATTCAAGCAGGTCTCGTATGACTGTAAATATGACGTAATTTTTTTTAAATAAGAAACACTGAGGAATAGATTTTCATTCAGGGCACTGAATACCTCGAACGGGTTGCAGAAAAGATTATTTCACGTAGAAGAAAACTACACATTATGTTCTTAAATCAACAAGAATCATATGTTAGGTTTACCAATTTCACAATCACAAACGAATAGATCTGTAATAATTGTCATTGTACCAATTGCCACTTTTAGAAACATAGACAAACATAGAGACTGAGTTTCACAAAGACACAATGAATTGTTTGTCATTGTGTTTCAAACAAATACACAAAATAGTTTTCCGAATGGTGTTGATTTAAAACTCGCGCCAATAATTGAGTTATTTTGAATGAAATTGCATTGATCGATCTACAACGTTAGCGATAAATTGTCACGCTTTCGCACATAATTCCAAATCGTAATGGTCATTAGCGTTCCGTTATACTCGTTAAATTAAATATTAAATGTAAAATATTTGTACAATGCAAGATAATTTCGACAAAAGTAAATATGAAACATTCCCTGAAACACTAAAACGTATCCGGCGTTATTGTTTTAAAAAGTTAACAGGATTACACCGAACTGCACGTACGTACGAGTCAACCCGAATGTAATTTTCTGCTGAAATTCATTTCGAGCCACTTCCAGCACGCCAATTTAGGTGAAATGTGATATCCGTACTTTAATTATGAAAACGATTCTCAACGTCACTGGATATGTGCTAAATTACAACAAGACTTACAAATGCTACGATTTGCAGACAATTCTTGCGGCAGCACCACACAATATAATTGATATCCCATAAAGGGGAAGCAGAAGTTCAAACTAGTTGTAGCTATACGGGTTTCCCGTTTTGTGATTCAAAGGTTTTGTATGCGATTATATTCAAATACCCTGAAACACAAAGTTACGGGCCCGAGCAACTGAAATAAAACGAACTTTACAGTTTCGTTAGACAAGTTTTCGGCTCAAATTGATGTATGCTGGCCGACGTTTGGACAACTTGAACGAGAGAATTCCTAACGTTTTCGCAAATATGAAAACGGCGGAGCGGACGACGAGCATGTTAATGTGTTTGTTTTGCGGTCCAACAACAACACATTTTAGTAAATGCGCGCAATTAGACTAAGCCCCCCCGTCTGGGGCGAACTGCGGACTGTGAAATGCGAAATTCGTCGGGATTACGCCTGAGCCGTTAAAACGTACGTAATCAGTGCCAGTCACGACTTTGGTCGTTAAATATATCGTTTTTCATCAGAGCCGATAAATTAACTTTGAATTAAATTGGTTTTTTTTCTAGCATCCATCGCCAATCCAATTAAATCATTTCTCTCGCTATCACTTACGAATACATATGGGGTTTAATTAATGTGTCTGTCCTTTTTAACGAATTTCTATCGCGATAATCAAATATTGATGGGCTTACTTAGGGGAAAGTATTTAAAAATGTTTGAATAATACAGAGTTGAAACAGAACAGGTAATGTAAATGTGGTCAATGCCAATTTGAAACTTAGTCCATATGACAATTGAATAAAGCCACAGATCAATAATTCTTAGATTTATGAGAAGAGCAAAGGATTTACGGAAGGAATAAGAAAATTTAGTCACATGCAAAATTTTGTCGAGTTGTTTGCAGAGAAATCCTAGAAATTAACAGTTAAAAATGTTTAAATAAGTTGTTTAATTCATTATGCTTCAAATTGCCGCCAAATTAAGTTACTCCACCTAGGAGTTTCTTACTTGTCGAAAATCGTCCCTTAAAAAATATCGGCGGAGCATAGTGGTGACCATTTTATCGTGGAAGGTTGCGTCGATTGTAAAATTAGTAGGTTGTATTCGTAGAGATCGACGTTTGAGGCTGGGTCAAGGATATGAACTTTCGGTACGCATTTGTATCTAATTTTAACTCTTTCCTTTCAGACAAGCAGTATCCTTTTCATTTTATCAATTAGAATTAAAGCTCAAAGTGATTAAACTATTTGTATAAGTTATTTGTAAGGTCAATTTCACTTAACTTATCTGGTACTATCTAGGTATAACATCTAATGGGGTACGTCCCTTTAGACGATGCATGGGTCAGGTACTGTCTAGCAGGTTGGTATCTAGATTATTGGTGTGGTGTTAAAGACGCGAGGGGTATTTCCTACGAATGCAATGTTGTAATTTCTCAATGTTCCTAGCACTCGCGGTCCCCCGCAGCTGTAGCTCCATATGGTTTTATATACCATTAGCTGTCACCAAGTAAAAGATTTGAGTTTCGTTCGATCAATCAGTGTGACTTAGAGCGCTTTAAGTTAAGCTGTTTTTTTGTTTTTATTAATGTGCTTTTCGCAGTTAGTTGTTCTGTTGTAATTAGTGTGCATTTATAGTGACACCAGGACATGACTCCCTTCTAAGTGTGAAAGTAATATGTTGCGATTTATCTTCGTTGGCCTTGATTCTCCAAGTTTTTAACCAGATATGGACGTTGCTGCTCTTAGCAGCAACATAACTGCAACTGTAACTTTTCATTAGCTAGTCTAGGAATCTCTCTCGCTGCAAAGATGCTGCTGATGATAGCAAACGTGGCGGTAAATGTATTAGGTGTAATATGTATAGGACAAGGCCAAGCACACTTTTCTGTAGCACACCAAATTCAATAGGATGAAGATCGAACTTATTCCTGTTGCTTTATCATAAAGAACCGATTGGTTAGATATGACTTCAGGACCTGATGATATGAAGAAAGTAACTGACTTTTCAATTTCCACATTAATCTTAGGTGTCAATCTTGCAAGGAGGCAGCCAAGCAATACTTTACACTTTCGAAGGCGACATTCAGTTATGCTACTACTCGATACTGATCTATGGTGGCGAGTTGTTCGGTCGATAAGAAGTCAAATTCTGAACAGGTTTCACAGGTTTGGGTATAAGTATAATTAGAGCAATTTTCCGCTGGGTTGGGAAGTGACCAGTCCTTAAAATGGCAATAAATATGTGGGCTATTAATATTAATGCATTTCTGGTAGTTTTTCAATCATTTGATCATGTACCTGTGTTGATGTATCTTCTGTTTGTGAAATGTGCTTATGATTTTTCTTGATTTTCGCTGTTACCTTGCACCACGAATTATCATTTACTTCTGCGGGCGTTAGACTTTCAATATAGTTCTGGCTTAATTTTTTTATCAAGGAGTGGTATTAAATTTGGTTTTATCTAGGTGAGCTTTGGTAGTTACTTTAGCCAAACTGTTCTCAATTTCTTTTTTGCAACGGGGCTTCTGCAGCTACGTTTAATCACACCTGGACGTCGTTGTGTGTAGTATCTTTACAGTTGTTAATTCCCAGGCTGCATGTTGAATAGTTTTGGTAAGTTGTTCGACAGCATTATCTATTTCCTCTAATAAATGTTGTTATTTCGGGTCAGTGATTTACTACACAAACATTTCCACAGAGCTAGTGATTTGATTGATACATAGTATTTGTAAGGGTGGTTAGGCTGTTATTTCTATTCTCGCCCGCCATGTTCTTGTGGCGTTAATAGGAGGTTTACTGTTTTTTGTTGTTTTGTTACACTCTTTATTGTCGAATCCGCCACATATAATACATCTTGGTTTGTGTGTAAATGCGGAATGACCCACTGGTTCAACGTTTATTCTACAGTGTTGTTGTAACTTATTATTTTCGTGTGGCTCTAAATCCACAGAGGACGTAGCTAACAGCGTTTCACTTACTCTGTTTTTTGGGTTGAAAATGATTCTCACTTTGTGACCAAGTTCATTTATTTCGTTAGAGTTCATCAACATTAACAGTTTAGTATATATTTTTTATTATCACACGGAAGCTCCGTTCTTGGCGTATCTCTCATGTATGGAAAGTTCAGCTTTAGGTCGCGTACAGTAGCACGATACGTAGTAACATCTTCAGTCATTAGTTCTATATGTTTACTTATAGTTTTCAATGTAAATCTTTTAGGTCTACTTTGTTGGTCGACATTGACACAAACTCGTGTATTTTAGCAACACCTTCAATGAAAATTGGCGCAGTTTTCACATTTTTCATTTCTTCTAATGTCTTCTTATTTTTAACCTGATTTATTACTATTTGGTTTATTATTTTCACTTCATAGTCAGTGATTAATCAATCGCTGTTTAAGATTTCTTGGTGTTGTTTCTGAGGAGTCTTTTTCCGTTTTGCGAGTCTTCACTTCAGTCCATTTTGATGTGGTGCATAATTCTTGAAGAATTGTTTGTTTATACCCTTCGGCCAGTTCCCTTGCTCGATCTTCTATTTTCACTTCCTGTAAGTCGCTAATGCGAAATTTCGATTTCAGTATATCGCCCACTGATGCCAGCAGGAACTGTGTTTTATATTGGTTGGTTTTGTACTGTACGCATCCTTTTATGCGATTGGTTCACAGTGCGATCAGATACCCGCTTGCTCTTTGTACACCTGTTCCCACATGCAAGCAATTCACGTTGTTTAAAATAATTAGATAACTTCACTTGCAGTTGAAGGTTTGGCAAAGCCTTCGGCGGAGATATAACATCTGTATCTGATCTATGCCACGGCAAAATTTCCAAAACACACGATAAAATGTTCCACTCGAAACAGAGGTTGTTTCCGGTACGAACGAAATATACCACCGTTTACTTGAAAAGTCGTAGATTTTGATAAGTATAATGACATTAAGAAAAAGTAGTAAGTGCATGTAAGTGCATGGAGTCCACATGAAGATTGTAAGGTAAAAAAACCTTGTGGGTTGTTGCTTCTTTAGGTAAACTAACACTGTATTTGTGTAAATTTAGACATCACTATATTGCTCAATCATCTGGCTCGTTCTCATGATTTGAATATCCTCTTTAATTTGAATTAATCCTTTAGTGGACTATATATAATAGCTATGTATATATTACGATGAAAATGTGAAACGTCAAGCTGAAATTTTCTATAACTATTTAGCTTGAAAACATTTTGTTTCGATGATGATTAATAAATATTGGAGGTTATTCACAGCGGAGATATGACACCGACTGGCTGTAGAATATATTTTTAGGGCATATAAACCGCGCTAACGGGTGACGTTAAACTGACAGCCCATTTTCGGGAAAAAAATGAACGTAAGCAATTTCAATCAAATTCTGTCGTGTTAAACAATATTGCATTTTTACGTCGAAATAAAATCGGCTGCCTGTCGAGGTTTTGTAGTTGACATGCCGGCAAGTTTAAAAATCGAGTTGTTCTAGATTTCAAGCACCATTCAATTAATTACGAAGGATGCAAGTTAATATCAGATTAAGGTAATTGTGTCAATGGTCAAAGTTAGTCCGGTCAGTTATAAAAGCATCGCAAGTTATATGTAGTTGATTAATATTTTTCGTAATACGATAGAATAGTACTTACATTTAGGTTTACGTTGTCATCGAAGAATCTTTTCATATTCGTTCAGCTGCCTAGCCCCATTCTTGATTTATATAGGTTATAGCTACGACGGTGCTATTGTCGATTTGAACTCTTATAAGATAATGGCACGTAACGTAGTATCTACTAATGTGTGTAAATATGAAGGATTCGAAGCTTACCTCATGACAATCTGTCACAAAATTGTTCACTGGATCTTCCTAAAATTGCAATAGATAACTTTTTACTATAAATATCAGGATATACGCAGCTCTCCAAAAGCTCTCAACAGGCGTCAAGAGATAAATTACGGCGGAACACAAACTCGATATAAATTGAGACAGATTGCTCCGGTACAGACAAACTACATCGCCTCGTAGTTTGTCATTCCCCGTGTGCTGATCAATAAGCTACTAATTTTGGGGACGCCAACGAAAACAATGCTGCTACATGCACGGCTAATGAAGCACAATGTTTCCCCTGTTTGTCCTTTCGTATGAACACGACGCGTCGCTGTTAATTGTCGAACGTATGACAACGTATTGGACAACCTACGTGTAAACATTGCTAATCAAATGGCATTTTTAATTCTCGACTAATTTTAAACCTGTGGACTTCGTAGGTACGTAAGTTTGCTTTATACATGCCTGGGGAAAAATAAACAAAGGTATTTTAGTTACTTATTACCTTAAGGGGGGATCCTGCTTTAGGAGGACTTAAAATATCGTTTTTGGGGGATTTTTTTTAGGACAGAAAAAAATGAGCAAGTCTAGTGAACTTTTTAGAGCATTTTATTACATATTTGAGCATTAAAGAAAAAATATTTCGAGAGAAAAATATTTAAACGGAACCGATTTTTATGCACATTTGTGCAACACCTTTCAATTGCAGTCTACAATCGGTGGGAAAGATGTAGCTCGTAATTTTTGTCGGATGCAAAAAAAAACCAAAGAAAATTGTAATTCTCATATATTTTCTTCTATGTGAACTAAAAAAAAAACCCAAAATTTTGAAATTCAAGATTTTTCTCAGGTTTGCAAATAAATGTGCTCTTTGCAGGAAGAGAAAATCATTTCAACTTGCTAAAAAAGCTGTTTAGAATTTTTTTTTCATTAATCTTTTTAGTTCAAATAGAACAGAATGCTACTGAGGCCAATAAAAGTTTTGTTTCGTTTTGATTGCTTGTCTAGTTTTCTCGCAATCACGCCCACCAGTTTAGAAAAATCGTAAAAACGAAAACTCGAGAAAACGCGCTCTAAAGTTCGTGCGTTCGTATTCTATGCTCGACACCTCACTGTGTTTAGTGCTGTATCTCTCAAAATATTGCGAATTAGCCGCTATAACTTTTTATACATATACTTAGATATATTAGGCATAGATTTGAGCAATAAAAAAAAATTTGATTTTTTGAGCCTTCTAAAGCAGGATCCCCCCTTAATTGAAAAATAGCTGCGATATATTGGCAATTAATAATCAGAATTATGAATTGTGATTTATGTGAACTACGGAATAAATTTATGCAAAGCTAATGAGATGAGAAATTAAATATATAAGTAACATGCTTCGCCCAATTGTCCAGAATAGGTTTGGGGTGAGGAGGCGGTCAGTATTACAGGATTTGAGCCCATAAATTTCTTTATCGATTGGGTAATTGGATGCGTATCGTCCACATATACTTCCTCGCTATGAGATTATTTCAGTCTTTAATCTTTATTTATGAATCTATTTCTAGCTGAAGCAGATTCGGTTGCACGCATGGCCATTCATCACTATAATGATGGATTACAACCACCACACTACTCATTTAATGAAAAATATCAGTTATGTATTACTTGTGTGAGAAATATATTAAACACGCACGTTGATAAAGTTGTATTTAATATCACACAAGACCTTCCTTTATTTTTAATATTGGGGAAAATTATTGTACCATACGCACAAAAAATCAAGTAATTGCATGACGCGCCAGAATAAATTTCTAGGATCTCGGTGTTATAACCGATGGCGATAAATTAGGGTGCGGTGTATTCCATACGCCGACTTTCACAGATTCCACAATCCTAATGATTCATGGGCCCCGATAAAACGCAAATTAGCGGCATTTAATTTATGTCGCACAAACAATTAAATTTAGTTGTCGCTAAAGAAAAAAAATATATGCAGCAAGCATGAAATGGTTGTTGTTAAAATGTTTACCTACGACCACTGCTGAAAGTGCCCTTTTTTGCACTATACACAGACCATGTAATAGATATTTACGATATAAGTATCGTAACGCGCCTTATTACGAAACGAGATGGGAAAATTGTCCAACGAGACCGCCAGGTCGAGTTGGACAACCTATCGAGTTTCGTAATAATGCGTTACGATACGAATGTCGTACAATGTTTTATCTACTACCATAAAAGTAATTTAAAAACCTTAATAATAATCATCACGGATTTGACGTTTCGTGAAATTACAATAATCCAGTAGTTTGATATCTTTAAAGTAAGTATCCTTAGAAACGCTAGACACAAACTTTTATTTACATTTTTTCTTTATAAACATGAGTGACACTGAGAATTATGTTCATCATTCCGATGTGGAAATTCTTGCAAACGAAGCACTTTCAACTCTTATACCTGCTAAATCTGAGCAAAGGTACATGTTGGAATAATCAAGATTTGAAAAATGGTGTAAAATGAAAATGGCGGGAGATGCTGTTTCAGAGACAATTCTGCTTGCTTACTTTTCCGTTAAAGCCAAAACGAATAAAGCGTCTACTTTATGGACACATTATTCCATGCTAAGAACAACTATTTCATTAAGAAGAAAAGTGGATATAAGCAAATATACGCAATTGTTGGCGTTTTTGAAACGAAATAGCGATGGATATAAAGCAAAAAAGTCAAATGTATTTTCAAAATACGACATACACAGATTTTTGCAAGATGCTAATGACGATCAATATTTAATGATGAAGGTAGTGCACGATATTACATTCTTTAAAAATTGATTTGAGAATACTTTGCTCTGTTACAGGTTTGTTTAATTACTGGTATTTTCGGAGCTTGTCGTAGAGAAGAGCTAACTTATTTAAAAGTAACAGACATTTATGACAACAGTGCTTTCATAATTTTAATGAATACCAATTACTAAAACCAAAGTTATCAGAGAATTTGCAATTACTAAAGGAAATATTGCAGGTTTTGACTGCTTGGATACTTTTCGAAATTACTTTCATCTTCGTCCAAAGTCTGTAACTCACGATCGTTTTTTTGTATTATACAAAAATGGCAAATGCATATCTCAACCTGTAGGTATAAATACTATTGGGCGCATACCAAAAGAAATTGCAACTTTCCTAGGATTGTCGGATCTGAGAAACTATACAGGTCACTGTTTTAGAAGGTCGTCAGCATCCTTGCTGGTCGATGCAGGTGCTGATATAGATACTTTAAAACGACATGGGGGATGGAAATCATCGAGCGTTGCAGAAGGTTATGTAGAAACCTCTACTGAAAACAAACAAAAATTGCTAACCAAATTATGGGAGAAAATGAAAATACGTTAAATATTCAAGGTTCTTCTGCCAATACTAATAGTGTTGATTCATGTTTGGCTGGAATTAATATTTCGAAATGTAAGAAATGTACAATTAATGTTTATAATAAATAGATAATAAATGTTTAATTTTGTTGTTGCCACTTTACCGCACTAGTGCGGTAAAACGTCACTTTACCGCACTAGTGCGGTAAAGTATACCATTACGACATCTGAATGAATGTCATAAAGTTTGACATTACGATATGGTAGTAGATAAATAAGTCATTACGCACGGCCGTAAACTAATCGCACGGGCGTAAAGTAATCGCACAGTTTGAAGTTGCTTAGTTACCGAAATGTATTGATGGAATTTATCCAATTGTCAGTAAGCTGTCAATATTATTCCATTGCCCACAACAGATTTATTATGAATCAATCATAATTTATTGTTATTAAAATGTGTGACAACCACAGTGGCAGATACACTCCTCCGAAGATTATTGAAAATGCCAGGTTAGAAATGAACAATTTGTTACCGGCGAAGACACGTGAAAGATACGAGATCTTATATAGAAAATGCATGGACTGGTGAAATAAGAATAATGTTAGAAAAAGATAGTTGTCCAATATTTAATAACTACAATGTTACCATTAACAATTATTATTAAAAAGCAATAATTACTTATATCATAAATATAAGAAAATTTGTTATAAAATAAAATAGTATGTAATTAAACAATAAAAAAGAGGTTTTGTATAGAGGTTGTTTTAGTGGTAGAAGGTGGTCGTAGGTAAAGTATAGTACGTGACTCGAGTTGTAACGCATTTTACGTACTCGTGGAATTACATACTCGCTCCTTCGTCGCTCGTATGTAACTATTTCCACTCGTACGTAAAATGCTATTTACAACTCTTGTTACGTAATATACTATTACCTACGACCACTGTCGAAAGTGCCCTTTTTTGCACTGTACACAGACCGTGTAAATAAGTCATTACGCACGGCCGTAAACTAAACGCACGGGCGTAAACTAATCGCACAGGTTGAAGTTGCTTAGTTACCGAAATGCATTGATGGAATTTATCCAATTGTCAGTAAGCTGTCAATATTATTCTATTGCCCACAACAATTTTATTATGAATCAATCATAATTTATTGTTATTAAAATGTGTGACAACCACAGTGGCAGATACACTCTTCCGAAGATTATTGAAAATGCCAGGTTAGAAATGAACAATTTGTTACCGGCGATGACACGTGAAAGATACGAGATCTTATATAGAAAATTCATCGACTGGAGAAATAAGAATAATGTTAGAAAAAGATAGTTGTCCAATATTTAATAACTGCAATGTTACCATTAACAATTATTATTAAAAAGCAATAATTACTTATATCATAAATATAAGAAAATTTGTTATAAAATAAAATAGTATGTAATTAAACAATAAAAAAGAGGTTTTGTATAGAGGTTGTTTTAGTGGTTGAAGGTGGTCGTAGGTAAAGTATAGTACGTGACTCGAGTTGTAACGCATTTTACGTACTCGTGGAATTACATACTCGCTCCTTCGTCGCTCGTATGTAACTATTTCCACTCGTACGTAAAATGCTATTTACAACTCTTGTTACGTAATATACTATTAATATAAGGCACTAAAAATAATCAATTTGGATAAAATAAACACACTCTAAACAACTCTTATAGAAGTTGCCAAAAAGGGCTTACATTGTTCCACTCGATGTACATTTGGAAACAAATCAAATTGGGCACATAGACGCAACGATAAATCATTTTACTTTTATAGTTTTGTTGTAAATATTCATGGCTGGCGCGTATACAGGCAACATTGTATTTTACGGATTTTCACTAGAATTTTCGTCAGAAATAATTTTTACAATATTGACGTATGGGCGGCGGGCGCTCCAAACACGATAACACCCAAGATGTCAACACTTGCAAAATATTCATAATAGATCCATTCTTTGTGCAATTCTTACGCTTCGCTGTCAAAGATATTAGAAAAAATTACTAAAGCTTACACGATAGAATGGCATTATATTCCAATGGTAGTAATGGTAATAGCAGTCGCAACTCTTTTGCGGTTAAAAATCTCGTCCTTTCGGATGTAGTCGCTGGTCCGGTCTATGCCGGCTCAGACGACGTCTTTACGTTTAGCGACACTTCTGATTGTCAGCTTGATGGTCGGATAAGCACATGGAGGACGAAACAGCTGTCATTCTGATGTATATATTCTTCTGATATTATATTTCCATATCGTGGTATTATAATTTCATCTTCTTGTATTGTGCTGATTAGTTTACAAACGGAAACACATTTATGCAACAAACACATTATATTTTGGACTATAAATCTAGATTTGAGATTTGAATACTCTCTGGTACCCATTTATCTGCAAATTGAATCACTAACACTGCAACCACTAATCGGAAGAATTGCTTAACACACCAAGATATTAAACAAAGTACCAATAAACCTTACCAGAACCAAATTCGCCTTTATGAAATAATTTTCTGTATGAATTTGAACCTTACAATAATGAGTAATATTAATTATAAATTTTCATTTGAAAACTGTATAAAATCGTATGATCAATTCTTGTTGGTGGATGGTAATCCAAATTTCCTTTTACTCTTCCTTATTCTAAATTATTCTCTCCTCTTTTGTGGTCTTCGTTGTAGGTTTACTTTATGCCGAATTCCATTTATAACTCCTTTGTAATCCTTAATGCTATTTTCCTCTTTACATATTATCAGTGAGATCGTGTCTATCGATTATGTTACTATTGGTGTTATTATGGTGTAAATATTTTATTTTGTCCTGCTTCTAAACTTTTTATTATTGTTAAGTATTTTATAAACCCGTTACTATTATAGACATCATCATTTATTAGACTTAAATAAATTTAATTTATTTTCTATTTATTTAATTCCAGCCCTGTTACATAAATTACATCTGCCGAACGAAAGCCAAATACAAAGTAATATATTTGCCAACGTAATAACATCCGTTTATAAATTCAACTCCAGATAGCAAATTGATGATTAGTATGTTTAAAAAGAACAAATAATCACAAACGAGATTATTCGCAGACTGGAAATGTTATATTTATTTAAACTGATGAACGGCTAAGTAACGGCACAACTGAGTTGGTGTATAAATTAGTCGGCAAGAAAAAGTTCAAACATTCAGGAGAGTGATAAGAATATGATTTTTACGAAGACAGTCAGTAAAGGCGGCTCGGCTCGTCCAGAGAAAGTTAATATAGAGCGATAAACAAAAAGGCGCCGACAGCTAAACTCGGAGCAGTCAGGTCTAAACAGGAAAGTAAACGAGTAATAAAAATCGGCATTAAACCCAATTACATAATTTAGCCGGTGATGTTAAGAATTAATTAAGACGAAAGTCACGTAAGGGAGGAGAGTTTTTCATTTATAATAAAATTGGGTCTATGTTGGTTCTGTACGTTTACCTTTTATTTGATAAGTTAAAATTAGCGGACAAGTTATGTTTTTAAAAATTGAATTGAAAAATTGAAGGCAGTTTTCTTTTTTCTTCTTCCCTGATAGTTTTATGACTAAAAGTGTTAATTTCTAATAGTGATTATTTTAAATTTCGCAAGAAAATCATATTTGTTTTGTAACCTTTATAATATCTTATATAATTGTTTTAATATAACTTATTTAATTCAAATTTTGTAATTAATTTTAATTATATTTTGCATGGTTGCTTTATTGGATCTATAAGGACATTTCAATTTTTAATCTTATTTGGCGGAGTAAATGTTCGCTTTCGAGCTAATAAAATATAAATTTTGCGGGGAATAAACGTTGAGGGTCTTGAGTGATAATCCGCGACTAACCAGAAAAACTGAGAGAAGACGGCGAATTGACTAACAAAATTTAAGAATCGGCTATGCTACCCCACGTTCCTAGGTCTCTCTTTAAATCAATTATTGGTTTTTCGTGTTTAACAGCATATGAATGTTAATATAAAATTCAACTTCGTTGGGCAGGGTGCTCGTCACTTTTCAGCTCTTCCTTGCTTTTATCACCACGTCATCAGCATAAGCTACAACTTACAATAAATTCTTATTTTATTGTTGTTAAGTCAATTTTCATCAATATTGCATCCATCGACATCGTGAATAGAAATGAAGAAATGTTACTTTTCTTAGTTTATTTCCATCTCTATCTATACCATATTCGTAAGACTTTCATTATAGATGTTACTAAATGAATATGTCATGAATGTTTCACTAATCACCCTTCCTTATAGCTTCTTTTTCTACTTCTGATATAAAACTTATATCAAATGTTTTTCAAAGAAGTTCTGGAACGGGTCAATTTTCATCTTAAGTGAGGTACATTTGTAATTCTCACTTAAAGATCGTATTTTGTTTTTGAGTTATGACGTAAGCGATATATTTTTTAATAGAAACCTTAATTTTTTTGATAAATTTGGAAAGAGCATGATACTCAGACGAAATAATGTACAAAAAATAATTTGTATGTGTATTGTGTTCGAAATTTTCGAAATAATTGCTTTTAAAGTTTTAAAACCAAAATCTAATAACAATCAAGAGTTCCAAGTTTTAATAAAAAAAAAACAAGTAGCCATGTATCAATTGACATTCCATTGCGTGTATTGTAATGATGATGAAATACAAAAACAATAAATAAATAATAAAGAAAAATAATTTTAAATGAAATGTTCGAACTGACCAAATTCTTTACGAACTTTACGCAAAGTTTCGGGTGGAACTAATCTTATTCGTGTGCGAACTCTTTGCTTTAAATGTTCTACTGCCTCTGGAAAGTTTATGTAAACCTTACTTTTTATATAGCCCCATAAAAAATCCATATAAGTTAGGTTGGGTGCTCTCGGAGGCCACTCACCAGCTCCCCTTATGTTTATCCATCTACCAGGAAAAAAGCGTTTAAATAATTCCTAACATCAACAATGGTGCTCCAGTAAATTTTGCTGAAACCATAACGTATACCATAACGTTCGGATTAGTGATGGGAATAATCGAGATGCGATACACGAATTAGTCGATTATTAAAATCTCTCGAGATAATCGACTATGCACTCTGAAAATTAGTAGTACTAAATTAGTAGTCGTACGTCGATCACGGAACGTGTGGCAGCGGACCGAGAAGGCTGATATCTCGATATATTTTAACCCACCACTAAATATTAATAGTAGTTCCAGGTTCGAGATATTTTATTTTAACATTGGCCTCGTTCGATTGTGGCAACTAATTAGTCGTATCGCTAAGCGAAGCTTCTCTTTCAATTATTTTTTGTAGTCTCGACCGATCGTCATTGTCGGATTGAAGAATACAATAATTTAAATAAGTACAATCGTGTTGATGATATTGCGTTAGTAAATAAAACGCTTCAAAATTTACAATAATATTTATAAACTGCCACAATAATATATAAAAAATATGAGCAAATAACAACAAAAGTATAATTCTCAATAAAAACAAAGGTACCTATATAATAAATTAATAACTCTAGATTAAACAATAATAATAAAAATTAATAAAAACAAATTTATAAGAATGAGGTATTAAGGAATATAATTTGATCTAAATTTTTAGACGATAGTTTGTTTCGATGTAAATTTGTAAGTTGCACGGCTTTAGAAAACACACTGTTAGTGGTATTAGAACGTTTATGTTGTACGCTGCATTAATTAGTATTAGTACAACTACTACTAATTTTAACTACTAATATTAGTCGATTATTAAATTATATCGATTACTAATAATCGATTATTGAAATATCTCGATTATGCCCATCACTAGTTCGGATAAAGCACTGCAAGAGCAGGAATTAAATTATTTCTTAAGAAATCCAATACTATGGCAATTCACTGTTCCATTAAGGTGAAATATTGCTTAATCGAAAAAAATGATGCAATTTGAAAAATTGCCATCGATACTGCATCACTCCATCACATTTCTTCATTGAACTAATTGAACTTTATAGGGATGCCATTCATGTTTCTTTAACTGTTTATAACTGAGTTTTGAGAAATGCCATTAATTCCAGCTAGTTCCCTTGTAGTTCTACGGAAATTTTCTTATATTTTCTTCGATTGTTGGACGACCACCCCTATGGCGATCCCTCACAAGTCCGAGTTCAAATAAAAATGAAAATATACAAATTGAACACTGTTCGGGGATTTCTTTGAAAAAAGTTCTATTTCGATAGATTTTATACTCGTACTGTATATTTTTCTTCATCTGATGAAAATCCTACTTATATCCAATAAAACATATGTGTATAGAGCATACTTGCAATGCTCTTTTACATAAGTTGCCTTACGAGATGGATATCGTGTCCCAAAATATTTTTGTTTTAGCGAGTCGAACTTCCTTATTCAGCAATATTATACCTCACCTTATACCTTATATTCCACTTTTGTTCCTCAATCGCATATTTTCTTACTTGAATATCTCTAATATTTTCGACGTTCTTGGTACGTAATTATTTAATGTCACTAATCACTTTCTTACACAAATCGATTATATTTTCATATTACAAATAAATTATAAAAATGGAACAAAACTGTAACGAGTTGAACGTAGATTGAATATAAGTGACAAATAACGTGACTTGAAAAAGATGTCGTTACGAATACTGCCACATTACGCTATTGCGTGCTGCATGTGTTGTTTTATTGAGTCTCCCAACCTTTTGTAAATTAGCTTCGCGTTACTGTTAACAACCTACTCAGTTCGACTACCAACTCGGACACGTGTTAGCGGTCGCTTTCCCATAAGCAATACTTTTTATGTATATGATGATCTTTTTGCCTTCGTGTAGTTGCTAAACAATACGCTACCGTACCTAAACGAAAAATAACACTTTACGAAGTTGTGTCATAAATAACTACTGTTCAACTACCCACTTACACTGGAAAATATCGTCCCTAAAATATAATTGGCGGCCTTAATAAACGACCGTGTTTGTTTACGCTGTTTTATTATCCGCGATGCTAGGAACAATAGCGACAAAAACGTAAAAAGTGCCACCGGAATTGCAACAATGGAACTAAAAACGACAACCGATGATTTTCTGAACCATTACTGATTAGGTTAAAATCATTTTCAACAGCTTATAATAATAAGATTAATATAAATAAATCATGTTCTGGCACGATTTTATGGAACGGCATAATGGTAACTTTATTTCTCAGGTGCTATCACATCAAACAAATTATTCATTTACCTAATTGCTGGTATAAATCGTCGATTCCCTTTTTGTTCACTCAATTTGACGCAGGTGTTTATTTATCAATGATGCTACTCCCATAACTAATCTTGAATGGACCCTTATCATCTGTGTTGTCCTAATGGCGTGATTAATCACGATTTTGTTGGTCACATAATAGCAAACTTAATGATTTATTATTCTTACTAATTAAAAAAGTTGACGCTAAATTGAGCTTGCGTCTATATTATCATCTCCATTTTTCAAACTTAGACACAAAATAAAGTTATTCACTTTCTGGATCAAAGAGCACTGCACACCATTAATTTGCTCGCTGTCAAACTTGCAGAGCGCAACAACTTCGAGAATAATTACAGACGTAATCGGCTTTTGTCTAGAATACAACAAAGCGACATTTTCCATTTAAGTATCTTATCGGTTGCATACACATTACATCATTTTCTACTTTACTTCAACCAAATGTATTTCGCTATTCAACGGCGCTTATTGGGAATAATTTAAACAAAGCCCGCAAACTATTTCGACAATAGTAATATTTATTCGCGTGGTCGATTCTCTACATATGGAAGGAACAAAGGCGCTTTCGCAAGGTTCTGAGAGGAGTATTTTCCTACGTCTAGAAAAGATTTACGGCGTCCCACAATAAATTGGATAACATTACCTGGTAATGCGGCTTGCGTGTCTTGCTCCTCCGTTTCCGGTTCTAACGTATTAAGACCGCAGCGACTGAGGAACAGGATACTAATGAGGCTCAGCGAACACACTAGCAAAAGTAGTCGGGTCATCAGACGCATACCCAGCAGTCGAATCATCACTGTCCGCCTTTTCCTGCGGGAAACATGTATCAATTAAGTGTGAACATTTTCTTGCTCATACAGACTGATAGTAATATTAATGATAACAATTATATACCCTGTATATATTTGTGAGATAATCTGACAATAAATAACACATGTGGAAAATCTAACACAAAAAATTTAAGTGAAGCATTTTTATGGCGAAATATACAATAAAACATTTCAGAGGTGAATTAAGTTGTAAAGTGATTTACATACTTTTCAATTATTGTACGCAATTGGGTCATAAAAGTCAAGTAAATTGCGCAGTATTGAGGATAAGTATAGACGAGTATACTTTTCGAGCAACAGAATGCTGAAGCGCTACACGTGCGAGAAAATGGGAGCATACAGGGCCTATTTTCGTATATGACTATACCAAGTACCAATTCGAATATAGTATGCTTTTTATTCACATGATATGTCAAAAAATTACGGCGGAGTTGTTTCCATGTACAGTTAAACGAGTTATAAATTAAAAACTTATACTAAAAATACCGGATAATATTAAAAACGGATATTAATCTCAAAGTCATTAATTCGTGCAGTGAACATAATGGTTCAATTAATTGATATCAGCAATATAAATTCTCAAACTGGGTGGTACGATAAAAATGCGTTGTATGCTATCCGGAGAAATCTAAAACATAGGAGAGCGACGGAAAAAGGTTGACGGGCATGAACTGAATCGGTTGTCGGGAATCTGCAACGAGAAAAAAGGCGAATGGGCTTCGCTGAACGGATGTTGTAAAACGGAACATTCGCGAGAAGTAGAATCGGTAAAATTTCAAAGTGAATGAAACTCTAAATCCGGGCGAAAGTGTAATGAAATCAAATGCAATAGGAAACACTGAAATAAAGCGTTCACGAAAGATCGCGATGCAATTTAACAACGTAACAAAATAGGTTTAAACGGGAAATTAATTCGTTATTGTCGACGCGACTGAATGAAACGTTAAAATAATCGTAAAGTGGAGAGGGATTATAACCGTCAACTATGAATGATTAAATGAGTAACAAAAAATGTACTGCAATGGTATAATTGTTTCGATTAATTTCACGTGAAAACATATTGTTATATTTTCCAAACTATGTAATTATAACGTAACAGTTAATCATGAATCAAAGTATTTTGCCACAGTTCCTAGTACCTTTTGTATATATGTCCTTTATTTGGTTGTTATGTCTTCTTATTGCATGCTTTAATATTAATTAACTTTTATTGCGAATTTCATTATTAATAATTCCGAATAATTCCTTAAAACCTTGTTCCCTTCTTATATCCTAAGGCCAATAAAAGAATGTCACAAGACACACATGTTTGTAGAGGATTTTTAGCGTCTCTTCTGGTGGCAGCTGAAATTGAAGAAATCGCAAATAATACGTATGGGTTCACAATTGAGTGATAACTATCACAAAAACATCTTACTTGGCCGCACATTTGGAAAGCCTATTTCAACTCCTCATTTTTAATTGGTCGAATAGACATATTCAATCTAATTACCTTGAAATCACATTAAACATATATGTTTATAATTTGAATAACCTGAATTACATTATTGTAGTCTAGGCCTGATTTGTGTACATATGACTTTGTACGCATCCAATATAATTACTCGAGGTTTCTTAATGTAATAGTATTTTGTGTACCAAGGCCAAAAAGTACTGTTTTTTCGTCCGAGTTTTCTTTACGACCGAGGCGTAGCCGAGGTCGGAAAGCAAACGAGGACGAAAAAACACTTTTTGGCCGTGGTGCACACAACATTTTTTAGGCGACCCTCATAAAATTTTCAAATTTATTGCAACATTTACTTACAATTTATTGACGTAGTCATTTATGACAACTGAACAATTGTACATATTTGTGACACCTTCAGACATGTTTATGTTTTCTTTGTCTACATTCGAAGTTATTTCAGCTTTATAAACAATAATTACCCAATAATCAGTTAAAAAGTCCATCATCAACACGTATTTACTAATGTAAACAAGATGTACAGTTTGACACTGACGGCAATGTGGTTATTTTTATACAATTTCGGTAACTGTCGGTAGATGGCGCCACCCTATTGCGGACGAAAAATGAAAGCGGACGAAAAACGATTACTTTTCGTCCGCGTTTGACGACTGAAATTTCAATTTTTCGTGTCGGTCGCCTAAAAAATATGTTTTTAATTAAAGAAATCAGTATTGGTAGTTAAAAATGGACCTTTGTACATTTGTAAAAATTTGCGTTGTAAAATATTGCAAACAAAGTTTATTATCGTACTGAAAATGAAAACACACTATTTACAAAATAAAGTGTAATTACTGTAATGGAGCATATGTAGGACAAACTGAACAATACCTACGTAAAAGAATGTACTCGCATAAATACAGCACAACATCCCAACACGATATATCGTTCAAAACTTGAATCATACTTTTAACACCGACAATCCCAAAATGTTAGAAACAGAAAGTCAATACAGCAAAAGAATCAATAAGGAGATTATTTACATTAAATATCACCAAAATAATATTAAGAATTATAAAACAGTCACGCAAAACCCGAGCCTAATCTATAGTACAATTTAAAGTAATTTGCATTGAAACCCAAAGCAGATTAAAATTGTCAAATTTTTTAAATATTGAAATGAATGTGTGTTATTATTCTGCCCATTAAGTCGTATATAATATAATAAATAATAATAAGAATTTTGATTGTATGTAAAGTAATATAACACTTATTTTTTTAGAATTCCATAAACGCACACTGGTTTTGTACGTGAACAATTTTTATTTGCAATAATGTACGTTAATATTTTACTTAGTATACGTACAGATATAATTAAGGTTTATCTGTTACATGTGTTGTACTGGATATGTGCCAACCACATGTTGGTACAAAGTAATATGTAAAACGTAAGTTAACATATTGTTAGATAATAGGAATGCTGTAATATACCATAAGTTTCAGAATGAATTAAATCTAATTTGAAACGTTAGTTTGGCACAAGAAAAATAAAGCACTTGTTTTATTGTAAAATCCAGACGAAAATTCGCAAATAAATAAAAGATTTTTTTATATACATAATTATATGTTGGTACGTAGATTGAAATCTGTGCTTCATGGTTCTCGGGTTGCGAACCGCGTTATAGAAATGTTTCCCGAAGGGTCGCTTCGACGTTTCCGCAGATTCCCATCACCCATCTTCAAGTAACTCTTCTTAGTCTTACTGACTCGCTGGTGTATATAAGAAACATGTAAATGAGCCCTATGTATTTAATACACGTGGTGTACTATTACTATCTTAATAGAAGCAAACGTATTGTAATAGCCTATTCTCACCTAGTAATATTTGACGAGGTAAAACTGTTTTATAAATAAATGTTCATATTAACTATAGTTTATCATCAACAAACATATTGACAAATTCGAAGTAGTCTTCAATTTAATTAACGCAAACATTCCCATCAAGATGTGTATGCACCGCACAGTTTCAAATCACCGTTTTTATCTTTTATTATATGTAGACATAACACGTATGTAGATACGCAGTTCGTTGTACAAGATAAAACACATTACTATGCATAAGTCCGATTGTAATGTATGCATTTCTTATCGGATTATTCGCCAATTTAATATCAGTAATACAACTATTATTATTCAATCGAAACCAATTATTATGTGCTTACTGGTATTAATTCAGCATTGGCAGCACATCTAATGCATTTCAATTGTTAAACCGCAGCCATTAATCCGTGCTTGAGAACTAGAACATGTCGACGCTAACAATAACGTTAAATCCTTCCTAGCAACATTTAATGACCGCGCACGTTGCCTCACATATTCAGCAACACGGATAATGGCCATCCAACACGTCTTATACGAGAATAGCAATGTAGTAATATTGATGTATTCAGAAATGCAACGCTGTGACTCAATTAAATGGCCTATTGGTTGGAGTTGAGATGTGCGTTGCTTACGGCTCTGATTTATTAATTCCGCAACCTAAGCCATTCAATGACGTATTAACTGCATGTGGCACTCAATATCGCCATATAATGCTATAATAATGTACATGTGCAGCGGATGTGGTTGTACACCTCCCGGAGTTCAATTCGGGCCGTCAATGCGAACGAGCTCAAACAATTATTAGAGCTCGTGTCCGTTTCTAAGCTAATTTGTCCGAGTTGACGTTGATTGGCAATAGATCCTTTAAATCAAAGGATTATTATACGCACATACAGATATATACGAGGGGAGTTTTTTATGCTATCTGCAAATGAAATGTTAGAGCGATTTATCAATTTTGAAAACTGTTTAGTGATGAAGCTAATTTCTACTTAAATGGTTACCAGAGTAACGTGATTTCTCGAAGAGGCAACATTAACTAGCCTCCCAGGAGCTCCGATCTAAGTTCACTCGATTACTTTCTATGGGCATACCCAAAAAGTAAGGTGCACGTGGATAACTGTTTAAAGTTTCTCTAATAATTTTCGCAAAACAAATATTTTGGTATTTCTGCAAAATACGAGTTTTGGAAAGAGATAACATTCACAGGGGTGAAGTCGGTACTGTAAGGTGAATGTTGTAATTCCTGCGAAAGTAACGTGGAGAGTTTTGGGCTTGACAGTGAAAGGCTAAGCTCCAAAAACTAATTTTGTGTTTCTCGAACGAAAGGATTACATGTCTGAAGTGCGATTCTGGACGATCTACAAAATACCCACATACTGCATTTCACTTAAAACGTTTTCAGCCACAAATTTCTTTAGATTTGGGAATAAGTTGGAGCCAACTATTCATTCTTCAGATCTCTCAGTTTTCCCATCACCAATGCGCGTTTGTGGGCAAGTGTATTGTTCTGATGAAATGTGCTATTTTCTTTTGCAATACAGCCCCTTCTCCATACTTTTCTCATCCCGGTAGTCACGAAGTCATGCATAGTATTAGACAATTATGGTTTTCCAATGTTTAATGTAATTAATAAAAATAATCCATTTTGCATCCCAGAAAACACTGCCCATGCAGTTTCTGGCTTGTAGTAGTGAACCCATTTATCAACCATAGTAATAAATCGGCGCACAAAATTAGTTGGATTTTTTTAAATCGGTCCAAACAATTTAGTAAACATTTAACAAATGCTGCACCCACCTTACACAAAGCTTTCTCATATATAATTCTTTATGTAAAATGTATTGGACCCTTCCATCCGATATGTCTACGGCTTTAGCTATCCCACAGACCTCTAATCAACGATCGTCCAATACTATTATATTATAATATTATATTATATATTATATTATAGTTATACCCCAGAAAAATAATCATTACATTGAACAAGTTTAGGCTAAATCTCTTACGACCATGACTTGAGAGATTTAGCTACTTAAAATAACGTGTGAGCAACGGAATTGTGATTCAGAGAGGGCTTTGGAAGTTTTCGCGTATGTCTTAGATTGACTTTTGAGTAATAGAACTATTCTCCGCTACTAACCGGTGAACCAACCCTTTAACCGGTAACTTAAATTTTGGTTAAATCGAACTGCCGGCAAAGCTGTAAAAATGGAGGTTATGTTACAAATAAACTTTTAAATAATACAAATTAATCATGAAAACCAATAGTACTTATCAAAGAAGATGAGTTATATGGCCACCACCGACATCTCTACACAATGTAACTCTTCTTTTAACGGAATCGACAACATTATGAAGTATCCAGTGAGTGTTATTAATAGATTGTAGATCGCCTAGATCAGCAAAAATAGTCCAAACTCCATTAATTTTTCTACCATTTCTCAGGTAAATTTCTACCATATTTCGCTTGTGTACTTTGTTAAATACGAATGCCATCATTAAAAACTGGTTTTTTTTTAATGAACTATTTTATTGAATAACAACAATGACAATTAGAATAACATTACAGACACATCAGGATCATCAATATTGTTTATGAATCGAACTATTTGGGTTGTTTAAAGGGTGTAGCATTAGTCCTATTTTTACACAATTGGTAATGCATCATATAATCACACAAAAATTAAACACATATTGCGTCTTAGATTTATAATGTAGAATTTTTCCGGCTCCATTGCAAAAGTTCAACTTTCTATTTCAGTTGCTAAAAGTAGTTTCTTATAAAAAGTGACAGTATAACAAGTAATAGAATCTAACGTTTGTGATTCATTAGTCGTATATGAATAATAAAATCATGGCAAGAACTTCAGATAAATTGGAAAAAATCGGGTATAAAATATGTAGGAAAATGCTGATTTTTATCACTCGACGTGTTGTTCATCTCTCCTGACCTCTCGGCGATTAATATTCACATCTCGTTTTGAAAAGTAGTTCATTTTGTAGTTAATTACGATATACAATGGTGGCGTTAGATTAGGTTGGATAAGTCTGAAGGGAAAAACATAAAGAAAAGGGGGCTGCCGGAGGAAGGCGAAGCAGACGAGGAGTGGATGAAACATGAAAGGATCAAAAGCATGCAGAGATCACCTGATCGTAAAAAGCGGGAAGACGAAGTGTGAGAAAGGGGGGGATACATAGTGGAAGTAGGCAAGCCAAGGGACGACATGACAAATATGTTGCGAGAATTGATGACAGAGGTTGCATATAGAAGGAACGGTATAACGAAGCGCTTAATTCTGGAGGAAGGAGGCAAGGCAAGTGCCGAAATGATGCATATGATATATATGATGCGAGAATTGGTAAGCTAGGAAATAAGACGGGAGAATGCAGAGCTGAGAAAGGACTTGCAAGCCGCGAGAAAATTAAGGGAAAATAAAGAAGAAAGTGATTAAGAAATTAGAGGAAAGACTGGGGAAAACGAAATCAAATTATATAAGGGGGTTAGAAGCGAAAAATGGAAAATGGACATAGCGAATCGCATTTTGGCTAAGGAAAGAAATACAGGTTGAGGCGGGAATTGTGGAAATAATTAATTTGATTTTGATTTTGATCAATTAATGTTCTGGACAGTAGCAGGCTTTAAGATTGACACACGTGGGTGAATCCCACTGTGTATCCCACACAGTGATAAGAATTATTATTTGAAACGTTTGATTCTGTAAGACTAACGGTAGACATGGATAGAGGCAGAAACATAGGGTAATAAAAATGGGAGAATATGCCTGAGGGATTCCGAATGGGGGGAGATAAGGGGAGAGATAAAGAAAAAATTAAGAGAGCATAGCAGAACTAGGAAATACAAGTAACAGGAGTAAGGGATATATTGGTGTGAACAAAAACTATTCTTTCATCCAGTCCATGGATAATGTCCGTGATTTTGTTTTGTAATTCCTGCAGGGTATTGTATCGCATTTTATAGACCTCGTCCTTCATATATCTATAAAAAAGCAATCCAAAAACGGTACTTATTTTTTATGAATATTCTCTGAACTATGCTATAACTAAAATTTAAATCTGTGACAGCATCTCTAATGGAGCCTTCGCTATCTGCTTCAAAATAAGCCAACACTGTAATTTCTGCTCCCTCGTCAACGATTGTAGTTTTAGTTTGCCTCGTTTTTTAGTGTCAGTCATGCCGTCTAAAACGGCCGTAAAGTTTACGCTAACATCTTCGATCTAGCTGTTGCCGTAAAGGAAAACATTCAGCATAATATTCACCAGCCCTTGTCTAATTTTTGCCATAAACAATGTATGATTCTAAAGCACCGCATTTTTCTAATTGTGTCAAAGCACATTGTTCCAGTAGTCTGATAACCAGAAACAGTAACAACACTAATTACTTTCGACAACCAAACGTGCGACAAATTAACTTTGACTGTTGTGATGTTTACGTTATTGTTTTTGCTTTTAGTAGCGGCCTACTGTGTATTTTACGGTGTATTGTTGATATAAGTAAATTAAAATCTGACGTCTTTAGTATTCATTCTAAGACGATAGTGTGTTAAGACTTTTATATCACAAATTAATTTCTATTTCAATCACATTACTTATATTATATGGTTTTGCAGGGAACCATATGGGATACCATGTTTTACTGGTAAGTTTGTTGAAATCTTCTTAATTACTCTATTGATAAACATGACTTTATTAATTTATTATTGTGTCGATTATGCTATAATTCACACAATCAGACGACTTTGCTAACACAAAGAATGATGTTGCTGTAGGTCCATTATTACGAAAGCAAAACTAAGTGCTATTCTAACATAAATTCGGTTACTCAGCTCCCATATAATTGCGGATTAAGAAGGGCAATAACTCATGGTGGAAGTCAAGCGACAATAACGCACTCGAAAAATTGCAGCCGTTCACATCAATTTACAGTTTTGTTGCTGATGCCACCAGACAAGAAAATAGCTCCAACTTTGATTTTGGTTTGAGAATTTACTTTAGCCTTATTTATGATATAGGAAAAATGCTTTAAGAACAATATTATTAACTCAAAACGTAGTTTCATTTTTGTGTTTTATAAATATGAATAATTAAAAAGCAAAATGAGAACATACGAGGGCATCAATGCCCAGTTAGTAAAAAATGTAGCGAAGTAAAAGTTTTGTTGAAAAACAAAAACAGGACGAGCACAGTATTAAAGGAAGTAATACCGATTGCGCTCGCTGGCAAAAGAATCGAAAAGAGCATTTTTTTTGCAATATTATTCGGAGCATTTGCAGTATAATTGGGAAATATGTAGAGCCGCTGGTGAACCTTTTTTTAAGTATAAAAATCATGCATAACTAGATTTTAATTTAGATACGACATATTGTATTGAATTTAGAAATTTGTAAATGAAAACGTGAACATTCACATCATTGTGACCAGACGACGTAAATTACTAGTTACCGTTAAATTTCTCACAATTTCAATCGAGGCATGAGAATTAAGATACATGAAACTGCAAAATGTGTCAGATTTTGGTGCAACTTTGCCATTACAGTTTTGTTAACTATCCAAGTTCAAACCATCATGAAGATTACTTTTAATTAACATTATTATGGATGTATGTAGGATGTGAATTCCTTATACATATACACATCAGTCAGAGCAGTTATTCATTTCTCATTCGTATGGAACGATACATCTTTAAAACTTCGAGTCGGTGTGGAAATATGAATAAGCATCGAGTAACGTTTTCATTATCAAAGTTGCCGCAACTTTCGCCTTTTCCCGTTTCTGTCGCGATTGTGGCGCCGGATTTCCCGGAACATTCAATTCCCAATCTCATTTCACTATGCAACTTTCTCGCATTGGATCAGTCACTTCGATATGCGATTTATCAATTTCTTTTCAGCGCCAATCTCGGAAACTCTCGAGAAATATCCGACTCTATAATGGATCTGCGCGCCGCGCCTAGGCCGCGCCGAAGTTTCGGCTTTTGTAAATCTTATAATGGCGACGTATAAAATAGCCTTTAAAACGGAATAACTCAGAACGTTCCGAAGTTGGCTATTAGAAAAGGAAAAGTTTGCAAATGAAAAAATTCTAATGGCAAAGTTTCGAGTGATTTTAATATCGCCCCTGGCGATTGAGGATCATATCCAATATCGAGCACTGCAAACGTAGCACCCTGCAAAATTTCCCACTTATAATAAAATATAATGGATCTTATCGGAAAGCTGCTTCGACGAGGATGGGGCAAGCGGTATATTGCAATAAATTTGTCCAGAAAATAACACTTAAATTTTTAATTTTATTATTTTCCTTCATATTTTACTAAACGCACAAATATCAAAAGGGGAAGTAATGATTATGTATTCTCATATAAGTAAACAATTTGTACCCGAACCGAATTCGCAATAAAGTAGAAATGTCTAGTCTGCGCCGTGAATAAAATTGATATTTTCCCCGTCCTCTGGGAAATAAAGCAACGAATGCAGACTTCACAGACCTCCGAGACGCGGAAATTTACTTTACCCTTTGAAAAAATCGAGAAAATGTCGGTACGTACACAGGTAGAGGAGATGTATATATGGAATTTTCGTGTCGAATTTATATTTCTGAAACAATGGAGAATACTACTTTATCTCTTATGCGGTGGTATGTGTAACGTATATAATAAAATATTCAACAAATTGCATAATTGTCACCCTTTTTATGATTATACCCATTACGTGAATTAAAATTAATTTTTGCGTAGTTCATTTTTTGTTCCGTTATTAAAACCTTAAAGTATGAAATTTGCTCAGTTGGGAGTCTGACGACTTCACTATATTTCATGTAATTTTTTGTGTTCGTTCGTTTTGTTAGTGGCTCTATAATCTGACACACATTCCCTTCCTATCAGTTTTTTTTCCATTTCAGCTTTCAAAGAGTATTGCCAAGATATGCACAAACCTGTGAGATATATGCTAACTGTAGGTTCAGTTACGCTATTGTGTCGTTCAAATTTCGACTTTGCTAAAAATTCGTCATGGGGAATGAAATGAACCTAAATCTTCCTTATATTTATGTCCAGTCGTTAGTTTATGTTCAGCAGTAACTTAATTATTATTCATCTGGGAATATTTATGTGGTATAGTTTCTGAACAAGTTATTGCAAGTAGTTACGAGTTTCGCTTCAATCTGAAGTGGTATAGTGTAACATTTTAAGGTATTGTTTATTTGGTGGTGGAGCAGCCAAATGGAATACATTCATTATCTCAATTATCACTTTTATAAAAATGTCGCGATTCAAATTATAAAAACATGCAACGTAAAATATCCATCCCTAAATTAAACCCCATTCCATTTCGATTATTAATGTAGATATTCAAAGTACATGCCATGAACGTTTGGGCAATATCGGAGGTGTAACCCATCTAATTGAGAACGTTTTTCTTCTTTTTAAGTCAACTAGATCGCGAGGTTTAGTATTATATATTATACTTTTCACATATTCCTATAAGAATCTGTCTAATAGCGTAAGAACAGATGATCATGCTAGCCATTCTATTGCTCCTTTCTTCCCTATCTACCAAGTTGGTAATATGGTGGTGCTCCATAGTGCTGGAAGTATATCAAAAACGCTGGAACTTGCGTGTTTCCTTGAACAGGATCTAAGTTAGCTGGCACAGCATTATTTTGGAGCTGTCCTAAATAATTATCTCTATTCAAATTGCCATAAATGAAAAAGGGACCAATGACATGGTTTTCAATTATCCCTGTCCGAACATTGGAGTTTTCAGCTTTTACGTATGTAACTCTCTCCAATGAAAATTTTTTAAACTAGTCGCGACGGTTTTGAAGATTTTCTAGTTGGATGTCTAACCTTTCCATCATTTGTTCACAAAAATAAGTAGCTATCAGTCTATAGGGATGCATTATATTTTCTTTTAATACATGAATCGAGGAACGGCCAACATGCAATGCTGCACCTGCTGGTCGACTCGAAGTATGTGGGCTGTCCTCAAACGCAAGCATTACACATAGCTTGGTATTATTACTCAGTCAATTAAAAGGTTTTTCATCTGCCTATGATTGTGTTCGATATCCACAACCAACCATCGGTAGAATTATTATTTTATGCATTTCTGTTAAATAAATCATGCTTTTGAAAACTACTGTCAAGCGGCTACAATCACACACCAAGTTGATACGACGTATTTAATAAAACTAACCATGTTAACTGTGAAGAATGTTCATAATTTTTTGTCTTCTCAATCTGGGAGAAGGGCACTGAAAGGTTTTTGCTTGCCTTCTTATTATGAAGAACGAAACGCTATTAGTTATTGAGTTAATAAATTTGTGCTACGAATTTATTAACCATATTATAGATAAGTATCGCAAGCACCTACTTCCAATTTAAAAATTCGGGGGTTACAATCACTCGAAAGAGTTAAATTTAGGGATGACATTTTTACTTTGCACGATGTCATTTCATAATCAAAACTGAAAAATCTCGGGATTTTGCACAATAATTGAGATACTGAAATTATTCCATAGTAGTATAAAAGAAGAGAGGAAAGTTTCATCTTAGAGCCAATAAATTGCAAGAACATACCAAGGAATAAACCCAGCGAGTGAGTTAAACTAGCTATTGGAACAGGAGAACAAGGAAATATCAAAGGGAACACGAGATTTAAATTGCGAAATAAGGACAACTGTGGAGGCACTGATGGATTAAAAACGGACATGTGGAGGAATACGGAGGGAAATGTGGAATTGAGGGCCGTAATAAGAAAAAAGGAAGTGCGGTGGAAGCTGGAAAAGGAACAACTCACTGCAAGGATAGAAATGTTGGAAGGACATATAGGCAGGATGGATCAAGCAGCAAGAAAATGTAACGTAGTGATAAAGGGAAGGAGAACAGGAAAAGGAAGCACAAATGTTCTTCGAAAGCAAATTAGGATTGAAAATGGAGGTTAAGAGCAACGTGATTAATATGGTGGAATTACCAAATTTACATGAAAAAAGGAAAGTGAGGCCGAATACACGATAATTGCAAGGTAGAAATATCTATATAGATGATGCGCTAAATAAAGAAGAAAGCAGGGTACAATACATAATAAGGATCCAAACTAAAAAAAGAGAAAGGCAAAAGAAAAACGGTTAAGATTACAAAAGACTAATTGTTGCCAACCAGGTGTGGATCTGGAATGAAAGAAACTGATCGGTAAGGAATATTCTGACCAGACAAAAAGTAAACAAAGTAGATGAGGGAATATATTTTAATGACGGCCAGGCAGACAAAAGAGATAGGAAACATCAACTCAAAACTTATAAATAATTAAATATGGGATAGAATATATTCTTTATGAGTATCTGGAATGTGAGGGGCACTTTTGGATTAGGTTGTCTTAATGAATTAATGGGGGAAATTAAAAGATATAAGGTAGAAATAACAGCTGGAAAATTCTGCCAAACCACACCAGTTGGGGAGAAGGAACTTTCAGTAAAGAAACTACTAAAATGACGATCCCGAAGAATAAGAAGCAGGCAAAGAGTAAAGATTGATTCGATGATGAGTATGTAGAGGTGTCAGATGAGAAAAAGAAAATAAGACCAGGATTAATGAATAATAACATAATAGGAATGGATTGTAAGAATATAAGAAAATAATCAAAGTGTATGTATAGGAAGAAAAAAGGTTGTACAATGAGAAAAACTCATAACTATTAAGGAGAAATGTCAGAATAAGGAGCGTTTTTCGAGGAAGTAAAAAAAGAAAATGTCATCATAGCAGAAGCAGCTATTTTAAAAACTAAGAAGGTGTGTTATACATTGATGAATTCATAAATACGGGAAATAACGATGACCAAGAAGAAACAGGATACATTTCCAGAATAGATGAGGAAGATAAAGAAGTACCAACGAAATATGAAGTCACAAAAATAATAATAGTGCAGGAAAAAACGAAGTATCAGCAGAAATGGTTAAAACAGGAAGAGTTAACTGAAAGGATATATGAGCTTGTAAAACTAGTATGAATGCATGAACAAATTCCGGAAGAATGGAGGGATTGTATTACTGAGCATTACTGGACAACTTATAAATTATTGGCAAAATTAAGCGGGTTTTGGGAGAAACAGATCGGTAAGTGACCACATTTTTACCCTCAAAGAAATCCAAATAACCTGCCATGAATACAAATTAGCTCTGCGGATCCTATTCATTGATTTCATACAAGCCTTCTGGCAGTAAATAGTGAACAAAGGTACAATACTAGAAATGCACATTATAAGACTAACAATGCAATGGCAAATCAACAGAATTTGTAGTAGGAAATGGCCTGAGGCAAGCTGGTACACTCTTGATCCTGGTTTTGGAAAGCATAGTTAGAAGTAATAAATTAAAAATGGAAAGGATAATATCCAACAACGATCATCAATGATTAGCTTATGTCGAGAACATACCCAGCAAAGACGAAAGCAGAATTCAAAAGAATGTAATGGTAATGGGCGAAACCGAACAATCAGCTGATGAAAATAAGGATGCCGTTGATATATGGGAAAGAAAAATACTAAGACCTATAAACCGAGGAATAAACACAGAAGACGGCTGGCGAAGAAGAACAAATAAGGAACTAGAAATAATGGAAAGAAATATATTACCAAAATGGTCCTTAACAGAGCCTTGGAAAAGGCGAAACGGGGGATCACGGAAGAGATAGTTGGAAAGTGTAGAGCGAGATTACAAGTATACCCGGCAGTTTAGTTACTCATACTAATAATTAATTAAGTGGTGAAATAGGATTACGTTATAATTATTATTTTACAATTCTGCACACATTTTTACAAGTCAACTGCAAATTACTTTTGCAGTTTTGATCTAATCTAATAAAACAATGAGACGAAACAGAATTATGGACACAAGATTTAAAAAAAGTATATAAGAATAAATGAACATAATTACGTTGTTATATCTATTAAAAAAGAAACAATCTGCATACAGTTGTTAAATAAAGTGATATAATAACGTAATTATATTCGTTTATTTTTATTAATTGTAGAATATCACAATCAACTATATGAATAATCAAACAGTTAGGGGCTTTATGTAGAAGCAGAAAACTTGAGATCCACTGTTGGGAAAATTGGTTGTAATTTGGAATTAAGCAATAGGTCCATTTCAGGGCGTTACACCACTGATCATCCAGCCTGTCGCATAGACGTAGGCTACCATCGTGGCTGGCATTAATTCTGTCGTATTTGGCAGTTTGTCATCTACTATGGATTATATTTGATAGGGACGGACATTTTTCACAGTCAGAATATGACCATCCGTTTCTTCTACACTTCAAAATTATGAATAATAATTTGCAAGAAATGGAAATTAACATAAATATTGATGACAGAATAGTGTAATAAGTTAAGGGTGCGTAGTTCAATACAGGCTCAACAGATCTTTGGTACAAAAAGATTAAATACTTGTCTTCAACATATTTTTCTACTAGCCTAGTCAAATTCTAGTATTGGTATAGCTACTCCTACGTGTCGTTAAGATATGTATGAGAAAGCCAATTGATACATAATCATGATGGGTGGATACAGATGGAAAAGGTCAGACGTCCTAAGTTGAAGTAACCAACGAGAAGAGTAATATATTTTAATAATGTTGTGACGAGGAATAATGAAAGATACAAAAAATAAACCTTATGAGTTCAAGTTGATCACAAAGAACTGGGAGTTCATATGGATACATAAATAATTAGAATAATAATGAGGCAGTCACAATCGAACATGCTGTGATTCGTTGACTATTTCCACAGCTACAATTGATTGAAATGTGGACAAATTATGTGAAACACTCTTGATCCTACTAGCCAAATTAAAATTTAATTATAATATGAAGAACTCCGTATGTACAAAGCAGGAAAACTTATTAATAGGTCCAATGGGAATTGTACATAACACACTACACGGAGTTATGTGCGGTATTTTACATGGTAGTTGAAATGAGGGAATAAAATACATTGAAAATACGAGTTAAATGAAAATATATAAATTTAAAAGCTGTGACGATTGAAAATAGCTAGCAGTACTAGCTGGTGGGTAAATATAATACAGAGTAGAGGAATGTGCGGGAAACATATACATATTGTAAGTTTCAATGTGGAAATGTTCTAATTATCACGTTGAAGTTAAATAAATTTGTGCTGTCATAATTACCTGCTTGGTGTTTCTATGGTTCTGTCGTTCATCTTACCGAACCTCGCGCCAACCAGACTTCTCCTGAAAGTAAGCTTTGCATAATATCACTGTAGTATTTTTCATATCTGGTAACACAGATATTTTAATATTTAGTCATCATAACAACATAAATTGATGCAGTTAAATACATTTGAAATACTGGTTGCATGATTGTAGAGTCATGCTTCATTACAATCTAATTATATTATTCAATGAGCAGTGATTATGGCCATTGCTAAAGGGGATGAATGCGAATTGATTGATTGACTTTAATGACTATTAAATTGGAATATAAAAAAAAAACGAAAATTCACAATGGTACGAGTGCGATTTTGATAAGCCCGGGGTTACTTGAATGGTTGCCTAATAATTTAAATGCACGTTTGTGATTTGTCATAAAACCGTGAGTAATTAAAATTCTATTTTATGATCGGGTTGAGTAATGAATTATTCCATTATCAGAATAATGGTTCATATTGCTTATTAAAAATTTAATATCAATGAGTGAGTTATACAGGCTGAAAAAATATTTACTAGACGAAGTCGTTATTGTAAAATATATGCAATCAATACTTCAAATGTGTATTGACCTGCATCCATCCACTGGCATATGTCAATTACACCGTGATGCAAATCGGTATACATTTTATACGTAACCACACGAGTCCGCACGAAGTCCCTCGGGAAAAACATGTTCGAATTGGCACAGAATTCAAAATGTGCCCCTAATCTGTCGGATAAATTCGACACAATTCGCTCTATAGTGTTTTGAAAACAGACGTTGCCAAACGCAAGATTTATCGATACCGATATGGTTATCCATAAATTCGCAATCTAGACGCATCGGTTTCGAACATCTATCAATGAAACGAATTTGTTTCTGAACTGGGCAATAATTTACGCCGAATATTTTTTCGGGTAATTGATGGCCTCACACATAAATGCTTTATAAATTTTTCAAACATTGCATTTTTACGCCAGAGTGAATTACGCGATTAAACTACAGTGGAAACTAAATCGGCATGTTCGAAATTGTAGTAAATTATTACGCCGCGATTGGTTATCGTATTCACAGGTGACATTTCGTTCGTATTATAGTTGTATTGCTCATGCAGCATATTTCGGGAGATCGTCAATTTGTGAGTGAAGTTATAAATTGTGAAATTTGGACTTGTCATTAGAAAAACCCAAATGGATTATTAAATTGTTTTGCGTTCAAATTTTGCCACCCATGGGCCGCGATTTAATCGATTGTTATTTCCACAGTCAGTTGCTGAGAAAAGTGCAGGTTGATGTAAATTGGTGACGTAAATCGTCAGTGCAAAGCAAGTACTTTAAAACATATGGTAGGCGAAGATTATGAGTTCCTTCTACTTTGAAATGGGTATATACGTTAGGTATAATCAATAAATTGTGTAAAAAAATAATAACGTCTACATGCTCAACAATCCAACTAACCAATTAAAACTAAATGAATTAACAGCAAATGAAATACTACTTCTAGTAGCGCTTAACGTTTATTTATTCGAATATTAACTCATGAAATTTAAGATATCCGATAAAGCGGCTACAAAACCCAATAAATTCAGTTTAGGTTTGCATGGTTTCGTAAAGTTTATCGGTCGCACGTAATTCGACGTACAATATCGACTGCGAAATATAATATACGACATTACTATTTTCCTCACAGTGGACGTAAAATTGGAAGTTTATCACCGAACATACTGATAATTCGAAGTGGCGAATCGACCGTAAATTTATGTTGTTATTTGCGGCGCGAACAGTCGCGAACATAAAACGACAACTCGGGAGTAGTTTGCCGTAAAACATTCTTGTTGCAATAATCGAGCGCGCGGTCTCAAATTCGCGAGTAAACGCCGACGCGAAAATCGTACGCTGAAGATTTCAATTTGGACGGGCAGAGAAATCTCGTCGGAATTGGTAATAAGATGTACAAAGCCGGAAAAAGGAGGAAGACTACTCGCGAAAGTTTCACAATTTTCGCAATTCTTGGAGCGTGGGGTAATGGGAATTTGCATTGAATACTAATGCAGTTTTCGTGCTTCGATGCGTTATATTTTATCTCTTCGATATGCAATCAGCCGGTAGACTTTGTAATAAAAATTTAAATTTTCGTGTGAGCAATGAAACACCGAATGATATTTAAATGTGTAAAATTTATGATAATATATAAAGTTTATACTACACTTAAACGGTTTTCGCGAGATGTTTTCGTTTGTCTTTGTATTTGAATTTCAAAATTTAAAAACGATACATGGTATTACGAAAGGATCTGCGTAGCTATTACTTGGCAATATCGTAATTGGTAATAACGTACAATTAATTTCACGTAATTTAAGAAAGTCCAATTATACTCATCCACAGCGAAATGTCGAAAGCTCGCTGCAGCATAATCCAAAATAAGATCAAGGACTACAACTTTATCATTGATATTTATCTTGGCACCTCTAGTATTAACTTTGTTCAAGTAAAAAGACACATTAATCTTACACGAGTGCAACTACTCTTCATATAGGAAAGTTTTACCTATTCCCAAATATGGTTCATGAATACCTAAATTCAAAGTAAGCTCGCATTGTTCACAAAAGCATGTATTAATTGTATACAATACCACAGCTATTAATTATTATTATATCTATATTTTATTAATAACACAAACCCGAACGTCTAAAATATAATTATAATAAATGAAATAATTGAAATTCTCGAAAAACTGTATTAAGTTGACATTAACATGAGCAGTAATTTCAAGTGAACGAAACAATTAAAGCGTCATGCCGTGATATATATCAAATATACATGTTTCTATTGCAAAGCTCAATTATGTTCGAAAAGTGAGGCATTTAGTATGTATACCTGCTGGCATGTCACGATATATAGCAACCAGTGGCAACTGGTACCAAGGATGGTTGATTGGAATAAATAGAGGCAGAATGAAATTTTGAATTAAATACTAATTAGTTGGTCTAATATTGGCGGATTTCTTCACGCGACGACGCTTACAAGATACAATGTTCACATATGAATCTTCGAAGAGACCCAACGTGGATAATTTGGAAAAAATATTCGATGAATTGCATGCATGGAATGAATGCAGGAAATCAAAAAAAGCACTTGTCGCTAACGATATTTAAACATAATATAACCAGTTTAGAAATTAATATGATATTAATGTTTATTTAATATTTCTTATTGGATTGACTTAAATTATCAATTTGTCTTTTTTTTAATTCAAGGGCTCATGAATAATTTTTAATCATACGAGGGCAAGCTGATAAAAAATCTGACTATAACGGAGTTAAAATACAATAAAAGTCTTTGGTTATTTTTGAATATAATCTCCTTGTACTTCTATAGATTTGTTACATTTATCAATTAACGAAAATAAACCATCAAAAAGATATTTTTTCTTGCTCCGTGAAAAAACTCTCAACCGCCCACGGTAGTTCTTCGTCGTGTAAATCTGCTTTATCAACTTCCTCAATAGAAAAGTGTCACAGGAGTCAGGGCGGTGGGTGGGTGATTTAATTATGTGAACTCTAAATCCTTCAGAGCATCATGGACAGCAACAGCCTTGTGCACTGGCGCATTGTCATGCAAAAGAAACATTCAATTTTTGAATATTCATTTGCATTTTTCCATTATGGCCTGTTGTAATTTGCGTAAAATATCATCATAGTTACTCTTTATCATGATCTTGCCAGCCTTGTTTTCCTTCCATCGACTCCTGTTCGCTTTCAGGATCATAGTGATGAACCCTCGCTTAATTGGCAGTTAAAATGTGCGCAGTAATTTCTTCCTCTTCTTCTTCACAAAACTCCAAAAAATGTTGGGAAGTTTCATCTCGACGTTGTTTATCGAAGAGAGCCAACATTCTCTGTATCCAGCTGGCACTCACCTTTGACAAGCTCAAATTGTCATCAATGATGGTCCAAAGACTGTTAATTTGCAAACTTTCAGCTATTAGATCGATTAATTAATTCGTCGATCTTCAAGAATCAATTTGTCTACTTTTTGAATGTTTTCTTCGGTAATGGCTGAATTTGGTCGACCTCTTTGAGAACTGTTTTGGATAGATTCCCACCATCATTTAAATTGCTTTAAATTTGATTATCATATAATGAGGAGAAATTTCAACTTAACCATCAGACGTGCGATTTTTTATTCCCATTGGACTATTTCCTTTTTCCTGAAAAATTTTATGACAACACGGTGCTCAATTTTTTGCTATTATTAGAAAAACCACAACACGTCGCTGGAAATTTTTTTACAAAAGGCCACAGACAAAATGCAGTATCAACTATTATGTGACAGTATTCTGCCAGTTGTATAATTTAATACAAATGTTTTCTTTACAGCCTCCATCATAATACCTTTTTTATCAGCTTGCCCTAATAAATTGTTGACTTAGTGTAACCAAAACGTGAAATAAATTGTATTCTTTACCATTCGAAAATAATTTCTTGAAACAAATGCTTTTGTTATTATTACATCTTGTGTTCCATTTTATAACATAGTTTCAATGCAAATGCGACGCTGGTGCTCGGCATAGAAAGTCTCGTAGCGATTTTCTTTGATACGCACCTTGCAGTTTCCGCTGAGCGTAATGTACCCCGTAAAAGTTTCCAGTATCGAGTAATAAAATTTGTAAGTCTTGCGAAATAATGCACGAAGTTGGCAATTTTTAACAACACTTGCATTAGATGTTCACAAAATATACAAATATAGATAATTTTTTTCGTGTGGTAAAAGTGTATAGCACTCCCAACATTAAATAGATATTCTAGGTGTTGGTGTTTTTAGAATTCTCATTGTGAATCCATGGCGTAATCTAATACTGGAATACAAAATGTAATGTCTAGTATTTATGTATTTTATCGATTTATAATTAAAAACAAAGTTTTACATTTTTTAGTATTTCAAGATTTTGATGACTTGGTATTTTCTTAATATTTATTATAACATTCAAATTATTGTATGATTTATTAATTTGTACCATTGGAATAACTATCTATGTGGCAATCATAGTAATTGATCACGTGTCAGTTCCATATACTCAATAAAATGTACGTGCATTTCTATTTTTAACTAATCGAAGAGTTTTGAGTTGCAACGATTATATAAAAACGAGCCCCAAATTTACGAAACGCGTTAGTCGTCGGTGATAAGGTGCCAAATCATATGTAGCCGGACATTAGAGAATTGGACAATTTTAACACATTTTGAGGAAATAATATCGGATTTAAACACAATTTAAGAAAATATTGACTAAAATAACATTCGAATTAAATTCGTACACTTTTTAAAAGCTCCAAGCAAGAAGAATGAAAATTGAAATTCGAATGGAGTTACAAACACGAGCAAATACATCAATTTGTTGGAAAATAAACAAAAAACAGATTAAATTAACAGCTTTCTATCTAACGTTATCGCACACGCTAATTACGTTAAAACAATTTCGTCGTAAATCAATGGATTTTAACTTTATATGTACCCTTAATACTTCGCTTAAAATTCTTTTAATTTTTATCGTAAAATCAATAGAATAGTCATTTGGGTCAACCGATTTAGATCGTAAATGTTATTATGTAATTTCATTCTCTCAACTATAATTGTAATGTATATACTTATTACGAGGATAACTGTAATTTATTTTCACTAAATATTTTAAAAGCTCCTATAATTTTATTTGGCCTGAATTTTACTGTGAATGTTGGAAATATTAGTCGCTAATATGTTATTTAGGTACATTACAAGCCATGCATAGTAATTCACAGAGCTATATATCAAACTTTAGCATTTTGATGCGATTTGTGATTATAATTAAATTATATTATAATTTTGTGAGATTGGTAAGAAATGTTGGATATACTTAGGCAGGCTAATAGAGAGAATTGAGGAACTATGTGGGAAGCGAAGAGTAGATTAAGGAAAGAAAACGGATGCGGCCATAAGGGATGACAAGCAACCGCAGTAATATTTAAAGTAATGGAGGGAATTCTTCGAGAAAAAGTCCATGGAACAGGAGAAAGGCTGTAATGGATTTCGTTCATACATTAAAAACTACGCAAGAATGGGAAAAGAAATAATACCAATACCATACTAATAATACCATAAATAATATAATATAATGATGTTAAGGGTTAATTACAAGGTCGTAAGTATAGACTAATCAATATCCTTTAGAATATAGGAGAGACGTTTTCCATAAGTACATATTGATTGTAATGAAAAAATGGTAGAAAAACTTATTTATACATGACATTTATAGTCGCAAGATTAGCATTCGAGACTGTTAAGAGGGAGAAATCATAGAAGATAGTAAAAAAGAGGGGTGACAGATAAAATAATAAAAGTGAGCAACAGTTGCAGAAGCAGTGCAATAGAAATGCAAAGCGCTCATCATGTGCGAAGTATACAAATATATGAAAGCAGTATTTCTTGTGAGTATAAGATATGTTGAAGGTAACATGATTAACATGGGTAAAGGAAATAAATAACAAAGAAATGGAAGTTAATGATATGATATGATAGGATATTGCTAAATACCTTTCGTTAAATCATTAAACTACTAAGCTAATTTTCTAGTCATGTTGATGCATTTAAAATTCGTTGCAGCAATTATTAAATATACTTATACAAAATTCCGCAGTCACAGCCATTAAAAATGAATATGTCCATGGCTGAGAGTGTAGGTGAAATAAATCTATTGACCGGAAAACAAACGATTATTACGGTTCTGTAGTTTCACAATTTTGTCGTGAATCAATCGCTTTCAACTTTACGATCACCCCAATAAATAAGGGAAGACAATGTTAAGTATTAATATAATCGGTTTTCGCAACCTTAAATTAGTTCTCGCTTGTTACGTGCAATATTAAGGAAATGCATTGTTCGGCTGACTTAAGCTGGGTTTTAAGTTGACCATGCGCGCAACAGTTGTAATAATTGGAGTGGAGCGTTAGACGTCCCGCTTGGGCATTTGGTAGCTCGGTACATTTTCTCTTTGTCTGTGGCGACCGATGTGATTAGATGTTTTACAAATGCAGATTTGGCCTAGATGGCTTTAGCGAGGCATTTTGTGGAGGGTATGTTTGTTACTTTCGTTCCTGTTTTGCTGGGATTTGTGGAAAACGTGTATCGCCATTTTGCGTACTCGTATTTCGTTTTATGTAAAGGAAACAAGGCAATAAGCTACTTTTCTCCCTTTTTTCTCGTTAGCGTGCGGAATTTTATGTGTTCTTTTCTAGTTCTTTGCTAATTATGCATTTCATTCTCTTGCGATTTTATCCCGGATTGTTAAATCATGGATTGTTAAATTCCGGATTTGTAACGCTGATTTCAAGATTTTGTAATTTTGGACTCATTACCGGAGTCGGTGGTTTAAATCTCGAATATATTCTGGATGGAATTTTCCGGCCGATATTTTCGACGCGTCACAAATTGTTCTAGAAGCCAGTGACGTCACCGCCCACTAAGGAATTTGTCGAGCGGCGTTCGATCGCGATCGACAGTAACCGGGCATTTCTACGCGCCTCACAAGCGCGAAGTAGTTGCGAACTTTAATTTAATTAATCCCGTTTCATATTTAGTTTTTTGAATTTATATTGAAGTAATGTACTTTTAACCTAATTATTGTGGTAATTTAACATTTACTCTTGTGTATTTCATTCTTTTGCTTAGATATTAAGCTAATATCAATTTAAGGTCTTGGGCCATTGGATACGTAATATTTGGTGTCGCATCTCTGTTGTATATGTTGTTATATCATTTCTATTCGAGATGAATGTTACACGTACTTTGTTTATGTCATTCCTTCGACGTTTAGGTCTTCGACGATTAGCTAATCATCTATCAATTGCACATTTCACCTTTGGCAAAGGAATAGTTGTGTGTGACGTCGACATTGTAATCATTGTATTTAGGTCAATACATGCGGGTGATTAGTTTAAAGCTACTTTATTCGCTTTATTTATTTAAACTCGTTCCGATACGACGCATTCTGAAATTATCTGGTTAGGGCTGTATATATCGGATGGCACCGAATAACACTTTCCACAGGAATTCAGCCAGATATCAGCGCAACAGCGTTGAACACTTTTCACCAAGAGTGTTTTCAAGAAGAAAAATATTTGGGACAGCCCGACCTTCTGTTGCCTGTACCCCTTTATTAGTTTTAGGAGCGCCACGCCTAGCAAGAGTGGTGGAGGTAATACTCTCTCCAGCAGTAGATATACGAAACCATACTGGGTACCTACGACACCTAATTTAAATTTATTTTCTTCTAATGTTGCTTCCAAACAACCAATATTTTCATCCAGGGCTTAAAAATTATTACTTCATAAATGTTTCGTGACTGGTGCATTTTCAGGAGATTCGTGGCATTAGACGTACATCTGTACGTGCTTTAAGTGTCGTTGTCTTTTTTGCGCGTGCGGTTATTTCATAGTGTTTTTGAAGGTTTAAATATTGGGAACGTGTTTATTTTTTCATTTATATATGGTGTCTTGAATTTTTCAAATATTTCCATGAATTCCAACATGTTGAGTTTCTTGCTAATTTTGCCCATATCGTGATTACTGTTAATTACATGGTTTGAGTCATTTTTATTGTTTTTGAAGGATGTTTCCACTCTTGACATTGAGGCTCATATACACCGTTATTGTATATTTGTCATTTCGTGTACTGTAATGTATTTTGGATTGTATTGCGTATGTTGCGTATCTGTTATTGGAGTTTTCGGTATTTTGATGTGAATGCGATTATGAAATCGCTTTTCTTGTTTAATTTTATTTCATTATTTGCAAGTTTAGCATCGCGTAATAAATTGGTGATTTGGTGTATATGACTGTGTAAGTCATTTTATGTTGTTTTGGATGTGAAAATATGACCTGGTCGGTGGTGATGGTGTATTCTATTATATTTATGTTTCCGTTCTTGTGTAATGCGATATCACCTTGTTGTCGTTCTAATTAGTTAAAGTACTTAACGAATTCAGTAGAAATTACTAAGGCTGCATACAGATAACACTTTGGTAGAAAATTCCCTTTGAAGACCATCTCTATAAACGTATTGGCGATTGCGGCTGAATGGATGTCAATGGGTGGAGATTAGACAGTTTAGATTTAGCCGCAAAAGTAACGAATGCATGGGAGCTAATGGTAATGAAGAACGTACTTGAATGATGTACATAATGAAGGTATACATAATTAAATAGCATACAAATGAAGACAAGTCTGATAATTTCTAAGATAAAAATCAAATTGACAAAACGAGCGTAAAATTGCAACGACTTCATAAATTCGTACACTTTACGAGCAACAAATTGCTTGGCCATAAAATCGAATTCTACAAAGCCCATAAAATCAGAACATAGTCATATCAGACGCAGCTTACGCCATGATTTTTCTAGCATGTAGTTCAGGGAAATACATTTTCTCAAAGTTTAACACGTTATAAAGTGGCCGCACGAATCGCTAAATTGTCGTCGTACGCGACCTTTATCGCAACGATGTTTTAGGGCGCTAATTGCGTTACTTCGCGACCCAAGAAGCGCATTATTCAGTTAGTGCAGTAACTCGTTTATTATATGGTGGCTGTTTGTTCGTTATTTCATGCATTACTCCAACTAGCGCTCTAGGTACGGAATATTGCACAGACGCTCCCTCATTACTTTAATAGAATAAGTGTGTAGCGCAATATCAGATAAGTGTGCACAGCGCCACTTTAAAATATTAAAGTAAATATACGCTTGGCTTTATAAATTATTAACGAACGAGAGAGGTTGTGTTTGTAAATTTAGTTGGCTTATTGAGTTTGAAGCAAATTTGGAAATTGGTATCGTGTAAACGAGTACTATATTCAAATAAAACTGTCGGAAATGCATTATAAATCACACATGCATTTTATCCATGATTAGGAACAGTGAACTGTATTGTTATCTTATAGTCATGTTTCGATAAGTGCATAAAAATATAAATTAGGTTAAACGACGAGCGAAATGTTATTAAACAATTATAATCCAATTACAATTTTAATTAAAACGCTTGAATGGTACATAGTTTGGCATTGAATTGGACCAAATTGAAAATTGGAGTTGATTCAACGCACAAAATAAACCTTTCATTAATAAAATAATTATCCGCGCTTCGTATACCGCGAATAATTTCAGTCGGACAATTACGAATAAAATGAACTCATTAATGCCGGAACTGCTGAATTACGGTCACGTTGCGTTTGGAACGATCGCATCTGAAAGACAAATTACGGCCGCGCTGACCCGTAAATAATGTGTATCGACTTTAGGCACACTCGTCCCGTTTTGTAATTAATATGTTCCGATTATCAGAGGCGTTTAAGCAAGGTCCTAAAATGTCTTTGGGGACTAACTGCGATATACATCAGAACAATATTCTAAAGCGTAAATGTGTGTAACCCTTGCTCTCCTGCCTTATCTGATAATTAATACATAAGTAAAGTTCGTCAGTTTAACACTTCTGGAAATTGATGTTTGGTTGTTTTGGTGACAAATTGTTATACAGGGGCCAATACTATATCAAGTTTCACTTACCGAAACAATTCCGAAGCCACAATTTGAAATTTACAGTTATCCGGTTTTGATTACAACCATTTCCCTCATATCCAGGAAAAGCTAAAAAGAAAACAACGTGCTTGATATAAAATGATAATTATGTGAATAATATAGATTTACACAGGTCTTTCAGAAATTGAACTAATAATAGCGCCCTAAATCTTTCAGTCAACATCGTTGCGTAATTTTGCAAACGGGCTGCTGAAATACGGCATAGTTTCATTTACAAATTAACGCCTTAATGATATTTGGAAATAAAATTATATTCCTATTTAATATCGAAATAAGTAATATATCGCCAAAGTTCGTTCCGACTCCTCAGTTCCATACACACATATACGGCTCCTTCGAGTTAAATCGGAGACAGTCTAGTCTACCTATCCTAGTGCTACTGCATTATTGTTGCCAATAATCTGATGATGATTTCCAATATACAGGTGACACAGTCTGTCGCGTTCGATATCTTCGTTGTGGTTGAAAACATTCCGATTTTTTTCAAGTCTAATTGAGGTCCCGGATGCAATAACGTGCGGAGCGCTCGAAGGTGGAAATAGGTTTTGTCCAACCGATCGATATTTTGGGGAATTTTTTTTTTCGGAAAATGGATTAAACAAAAATACTATCTTGTGTAACTTTCCGCATCTTTTTTACCCGAACTATTTTTTGATCCGTCAATTAATTTGTCCAGAAAAAAATAAAATAGTGAAATTTTTTCGTTCGACAATTCAATTAATTTCAATGCTTTTTAAAACTCGAATCGCGAAATCTCGGTAACTATTCGATCAAACTAGTTGAAATTTTTAATGGAACACTGTGACACTTCACTGTTGCGAATAGAGTTATTGCAATCGTCGAAATAATCATTTGTTGGATAATATTCAATAAATAATCAGTTGCGCTATGAAACCATGTTCTTTTTTTTCGACTAGCGAGGAAGTTTTTCGCTATTGGTCTTGCGACATTCTCTTATCGATATCATTGTTCCTTAGACTGTAACGTAAATTTTGATGTATCACTTGGCGTGATAAGTTTAAAACCTGGAAAGTTGTTGCTTTGTAAACAAAAGGTTCGTTTACAGCGCACGACGCGTCAAGCGCTTCCGTCTACTTTACTGCATTTTATTCTTGCAAGCATAGATTAATGCCGAAATTACTTAAGTGTTTATGTGATAATCGTGATTGAAGCATACAGTTATTCTTCTATGCAAGTACGCAATCGAACATACAGCGCATATGAATGAAAAAATTGCAATACGATTACCGGCTGTAAACAAAAGTTTATTTTGGTCACACTCGCGATCGTATAAGGAAAAGTCGAATAATTATTATTGTTTTTATAGACATTTTTTCTAACAACGAAAGAAATACAATGAATAGTATTAACTTGTAATTATTACATCACTAAAATATTAAAAACATCTATCATTAGGGAGCAGATTCTTTTGTTTCTTCTACTTTCATTCCTGCTTGTTAGATTTTTTATCTTCACTAGTTTTGATCGCCGTCTTTACTCTAACACGCATATCATCTAAATATAATGTAAAATAATTCTTACCTCCTGGAGTCAAATATCGTAGCAGTGCATTTAAATCTTTAATTTTTTCTTGTGAAATCCCTATTTGTTTAGCTTCTGCAGCATTTACAATATCGTCAAATGACACTGTCCTCTCTATTTTATAGGTAATTGGTTCGCTATCATAATCGTAGAAAACATTAATTTGACCATTAGCAAAATACTGAATTTTAACTGCTTTACTGATCTTAAGTCCTTTCGGAACTTTAAAATTAAAGATTCAAAATCTTTCACCGTGTCTTTCTGTTCTACAGTAGTAAATGGAAGATTTCGAGCACTTTGTAGCAAATCTATATAATCTTTTTCAGTTTCAGTGTGCTCGAGCAATTTTTTTTCCGCCCGTACATCCCAAATGATAGATGTTTTTAATATTTTAGTGATGTAATAATTACAACTTAATACTATTCATTGTATTTCTTTCGTTGTTAGAAAAAATGTCTATAAAAACAATAATAATTATTTGACTTTTTCTTATACGATCGCGAGTGTGACCAAAATAATCTTTTGTTTACAGCCGGTAAGCGTATTGCAATATTTTCATTCATATGCGCTGTATGTTTGATTGCGTACTTGCATAGAAGAATAACTGTATGCTTCAATCACGATTATCACATAAACACTTAAGTAATTTGGGCATTAATCCTATGCTTGCAAGAATAAAACGCAGTAAAGTAGCGCGAATGGATCCGAAGCGCTTGACGCGTCGTGCTCGGTAAACGAACCTTTTGTTTACAAAGCAACAACTTGCCAGGCTTTAAACTTATCACGCCAAGTGATACATCAAAATTTACGTTACAGTCTAAGGAACAATGATATCGCAAAGACAATGCCGCAAGACCAATAGCGAAAAACTTCCTCGCTAGTCGAAAAAAAACGAACATGGTTTCATAGCGCAACTGATTATTTATTGAATATTATCCAACAAATGATTATTTCGACGATTGCAATAACTTTATTGGCGACAGTGAAGTGCCACAGTGTTCGATTAAAAATTTCAACTAGTTTGGTCGAATATTTCCCGAGATTTCGCGATTCGAGTTTTAAAAAGCATTGAAATTAATTGAATTGTCGAACGAAAAAATGTCACTATTTTATTTTCTTCTGGACAAATTAATTGACGGATCAAAAAATAGTTCGGGTAAAAAAGATGCGGAATAATTCCGCATCTTTTTTACCCGAACTATTTTTTGATTATTACATCACTAAAATATTAAAAACATCTATCATTTGGGATGTACGAGCGGAAAAAAAATTACTCGAGCACACTGAAACTGAAAAAGATTATATAGATTTGCTACAAAGTGTTCGAAATCTTCCATTTACTACTGTAGAACAGAAAGACACGGTGAAAGATTTTGAATCTTTAATTTTAAAGTTCCGAAAGGACTTAAGATCAGTAAAGCAGTTAAAATTCAGTATTTTGCTAATGGTCAAATTAATGTTTTCTACGATTATGATAGCGAACCAATTACCTATAAAATAGAGAGGACAGTGTCATTTGACGATATTGTAAATGCTGCAGAAGCTAAACAAATAGGGATTTCACAAGAAAAAATTAAAGATTTAAATGCACTGCTACGATATTTGACTCCAGGAGGTAAGAATTATTTTACATTATATTTAGATGATATGCGTGTTAGAGTAAAGACGGCGATCAAAACTAGTGAAGATAAAAAATCTAACAAGCAGGAATGAAAGTAGAAGAAACAAAAGAATCTGCTCCCTAATGATAGATGTTTTTAATATTTTAGTGATGTAATAATTACAAGTTAATACTATTCATTGTATTTCTTTCGTTGTTAGAAAAAAATTCTATAAAAACAATAATAATTATTCGACTTTTCCTTATACGATCGCGAGTGTGACCAAAATAAACTTTTGTTTACAGCCGGTAATCGTATTGCAATTTTTTCATTCATATGCGCTGTATGTTCGATTGCGTACTTGCATAGAAGAATAACTGTATGCTTCAATCACGATTATCTCATAAACACTTAAGTAATTTGGGCATTAATCTATGCTTGCAAGAATAAAATGCAGTAAAGTAGACGGAAGCGCTTGACGCGTCGTGCGCGGTAAACGAACCTTTTGTTTACAAAGCAACAACTTTCCAGGTTTTAAACTTATCACGCCAAGTGATACATCAAAATTTACGTTACAGTCTAAGGAACAATGATATCGATAAGAGAATGTCGCAAGACCAATAGCGAAAAACTTCCTCGCTAGTCGAAAAAAAAGAACATGGTTTCATAGCGCAACTGATTATTTATTGAATATTATCCAACAAATGATTATTTCGACGATTGCAATAACTCTATTCGCAACAGTGAAGTGTCACAGTGTTCCATTAAAAATTTCAACTAGTTTGATCGAATAGTTACCGAGATTTCGCGATTCGAGTTTTAAAAAGCATTGAAATTAATTGAATTGTCGAACGAAAAAATTTCACTATTTTATTTTTTTCTGGACAAATTAATTGACGGATCAAAAAATAGTTCGGGTAAAAAAGATGCGGAAACTTACACAAGATAGTATTTTTGTTTAATCCATTTTCCGAAAAAAAAATTTCCCCAAAATATCGATCGGTTGGACAAAACCTATTTCCACCTTCGAGCGCTCCGCACGTTATTGCATCCGGGACCTCAATTCATGGCCAGGTAGGGATCGCTGTTGATTTCGCATAAATAAGAAATTACTCCAATTTTCCTTTATTCTTATTCTACAAACCTATCATAAATTTTCCAAAATTCGTAATTTTTTTAAATTTTTAATTAGTACTAATTAAAACCGTATTTTATCGTTATTTAAAATGCTCTTCCATTTCCGTAGATATAGTATAATGCTTTATTACACGTAATTGTCAACAGTACCAAACATTTAAAGTTAAAGTCTCGATACAAAGAATTTAAATATTGCATTCGAACGTCCGATCCAATTGTTTCGAAAGAGCATTTGAATTTTTTAATTAAAACAATTTCAATTGTCGACAAATTTTCGAGCTACACTAGACGTCCGCTCATATGTGGAAGCACACAAGCCCGTTATTGTAAATCCCACATTATTCGAAAACATATACTTTTTATGAGCGTTCAAGCGATGTCGAGTTTGAAACAACGGGGAGCGGGCTTTTCACGTCAGTTCATTTTTTAGTCGGTGGCGCATAATCGGGCCAGTCTAGTTTTGTTACATACGCATCAATGCAGATTTACGAATAACATTTGCGTCCAGTATGCGAACTTTTTTTGCTGTTCATGTAGAACTTGCATTTGTTGTATAGTCTTTTTAACATTACGATCCATTGAAATTAATTAAATTTGCTCATGAAATTTAACGTGGTGTAATTATAACGTAAACATTAGGCTACTCACAAGACCAACAAAATATGTAATTAAATACAAACGTACACATTAACTGCTTGAGATACTAACTCCGAGTTACAACACTAATTTAATGTCCGTGAAACTGGCATTACGCATGCATTATGTAGGTAATGCGATTAAACTAATTATCATCGACCGCATACGACTAGATGTTACACTCGAAGTACACTTTTGTAAAGATGCGGAGCACGTAAAACTAATGGGGTAATTTGAAACACAACATGCACACTATACATATTTCATTGCCGAGATGGTGCTTTTTGATAGAACGTATGTAGTCCTGTCACATTCAAAATGCTGTTGTCGTAGGAATCCATCTGCATAGCTGACGTGCATTTCTGGTGGTGTCTGGGTCATATGCATAGAGCAGGGAATATCGATCAGGTGATGCACCTGTAGTTCTTTACGTCCGATATATGTAGATTTGATGCGGTTCGGATTCACATCTCGTGGCAATAATAGCTTATCAAAAATAGCCATAAAACTGTACTGTCCATATAATTTATTCAATTAAACTTAATAGCTATTTATAATAATTAAAGCAAAAGAATTTTAGGTTTTTTATTAGTTTGGGATTTAGTATTTGCTGTTGTTTACGTAATTGATTTGAGGAATCGTCTTCTTTCTTCCACAAGAATTCCTTAAAATTTCCAAAATTCAAATAAAATATGTTCGCTTGATAATATTTTAAAAAAATTGTAATCAAGTCCATTATTGCTCTGGTCAAGCAATCAACCCACCCCGAGATAAAGTTTCATGTACTAATAAATATTAATAAATTCCTCCAAATACTACAATAGAGGATCGATTATACACTAAATTCGACAGAATAAAAGAATAATGAAAAATAGGTGTATAATTTCATAAATGGTTTTAATTAAAAATAAACTGTCAATCACGAATATTTTTACCAAACGAATACAATAGCGAATAGCATAGAAATATACGAAATGTTATTTTTATGTTCATTGCTATCGATAGCATCGATTCAACAACTAATCGGAGATATTCGGTTTTCAAACTGCGACAATATTTCCAATAAACGATAGTCGATTGCTGCAAATATAAATGTACTATTTAACGTCCAAATACCGCCACATTTGTCATGGATGTTGACGGCTTCATTGTTCATTACAGATGAAATTAACATAAATGGCATTTCATACAACAGATGTGAATATTATTTATAAGACGACAATTGTTGAAATTTCATAAATGAGTTGAAAAATATTTAGTTGTTGTCAATAATTAATTATTACCATGTTTCCAACTTGGTTTTAGTTAACTGCATGGTTTTCTCTGCTGTACCGTGATTACGGTGCATCTTTCTTCTGGCGTTTCCTTGACAAATATTTTTTTAGTCTTTGGTGGTGGAGTAATGGGAGTAATCGTAATTATTTTTGGTACACAAATAGCAAAGATATTTTATGTGACTAGAAAAAATAAAATTTGGGATCAATTTCCTGAATGGGAAACTTTCCAAATCACAATGTCCCTTTTATACAAAACGTTGAACAAAAATTCATAGATCAGCGCGGTCAAGAGTAATAAGCAGGAACCACGAACGTGCGATGATAACATTTTAAAACATCTGCTGGTTCCATCCTTGCACTTCTTATACATAGCTACCTCCAGAAATATACATTTTTATAAGTTTTTATTAGTTTATTCACTAGAAACAGTAAACAGTAATAAGCAAAGCAAATATAAATGTGGATGTAATAACTATTGAATTAGAAATGTTTGTTTTTATTACTTTTCATAACAAGAACAACTTTTCACAAAAATTTTATATTTTGCAACTTGTTGAATAAAATATTTTTTAGGCGACCGACACGAAAAATTGAAGTCGTCAAACGCGGACGAAAAGTAATCGTTTTTCGTCCGCTTTCATTTTTCGTCCGCAATAGGGTGGCGCCATCTACCGACAGTTACCGAAATTGTATAAAAATAACCACATTGCCGTCAGTGTCAAACTGTACATCTTGTTTACAATAGTAAATACGTGTTGGTGATAGACTTTTTAACTGATTATTGGGTAATTATCGTTTATAAAGCCGAAATAACTTCGAATGTAGACAAAGAAAACATAAACATGTCTGAAGGTGTCACAAATTTCTACAATTGTTCAGTTGTCATAAATGACTATGTCAATAAATTATAAGTAAATGTTGCAACAAATTTGAAAATTATATGAGGGTCGCCTAAAAAATTTTGTGTGCACCACGGCCAAAAAGTGTTTTTTCGTCCTCGTTTGCTTTCCGACCTCGGCTACGCCTCGGTCGTAAAGAAAACTCGGACGAAAAACAGTACTTTTTGGCCTTGGTACACAAAATACTATTATTCCATCCGTAATGGTATTTTATTTACTCTTTACTTCATGTTAAAATGAAATTTTATAATCTAGAAGATAAAAAGTGTATTTTTACTATTTGCTTTTTTTAATCAAAATTCTAAACAACTGAATTATAACCTCGTTTATAACATTGTTAATAAAAATTAAACGTGCACTTTTTTGCTTTTGATGAGGTTAGTGCCGCTGCAACCAGGTAACTCGTTTGAAAATTCTTGTCGATTCTTTGTGCTGCTTTTCCACATCAAAATTCCGTTACAAATTTACAACTGATTCTTCGATGCAGCCTTCTACAATAGAATTGGATTTCCGGCCCCCATGTCTCTTCATCATAAGTGTGTTAGCTCAAATGTTCGCCAAAAGAGTAGCAATTCTCCTAAAGGAATGACCGCTGTAAGATTCAGATGATGGCAGCTTTAAAAATTCCGCCATCATCCGGGTGGCATGTTATAAAATGTGTTTATTCCCACCACTTGCTTTGTACATTTTTCATTACGATAACCCAAAAAGAAACTCTTGGTTGGTGTATTTGCAGGTTTTAAAGCAACACGTACATTTTTTTGTACCAATCCAACTTGTTTACTCCTATTTCGTATTATCCACAACAGTAAACATTCGCTTTTTATTCGTTTTTGTATCGGGAAGTTGTATTACCAAAACATTATCTCGATCTTCGATATAGTCAATTTTCATTTTATGTAATTCGTCCATTCTGCACCCTCTGGCAATTGCGATGAAGAAGGCTTCTACTTTTCCTCCAGGCGCAGAAGATATTGTATTCTTTTTCATAAAATGATGCAGATTTTCGAGGCAATAAACTTTCGACAACAGGCCTGGCTTCTTTAATAATATCTTCAGGAACATGCAATTCATCTTCATTAAAGAAAGATCGAGCCCTTGTTTCCTAAAAATTGGAACGCTTTCACGCAAATGCTTGAGGTTTTTTTAACTTTGTTGATAAACAGATTTTCTTGGCAACCGACTTCCATACCAACAGACCTGCATTGAGTTTCTAATGTTTTTAACATACATTGTTGTTTTTCTCTTTTTGGCGTTTTGATTGTTGATTTTTTTTGACAATCAACATAACTCCAATGTTATTACAATACACGAGACAAGTTTATCTCTTACTTAATTCTTTCTAATCCCAAAATTAAATGGTCTATGTTTGATAAAAATAAAAAATCCGCGGTGGTCCGCACGAAACTTACTTATACTTAGTTATACTACGTTTTTCGAAAAAACTTTTCAAATTGTTTAGAATACCAATATCTATAATTTATATTATATTACTTATACATAAAGTATAAGTAAAAATAAAACTAAAATATTGACTTTTAATAATAGAAGTATCCACTTTAGTTAATTTTTTGAGAACGAAGATTTATATCTCCGTTAGAGCTGATTGCTCCCATTTTTGTTAACATTTACGATTCCTTGGCGGAACCGACGACCAGGCCCGTTCGTGTTAGATGATATTAATTACCGTTAACTTTTCTTTTCTCAATTTCATATTTCATAATTTCTTTTGCGCGTGGCGTACTTTAGTTTCGTCCATTTAAGTGGCTTATTATTCTGGTTACTTTTCGTGGATTGGTCCGCCTCGATATGATCTCATTCGGCCAAAGTTTCGCAGAAATAATTATTTTTGTGTGTGCAACAGTTTTAGTTCCCTAACATGTATTGCCACGATATTTGTGAAGAAAATTAACGACAATTTGCACGGACTAACCTCTAGCCACCTGACCACCCCTTCAATGGGGACGTATGGCAGCGTAGTAATATTAATGTATTGCACGAACCTTAGATGCTTTGTACACTTATTTAGTAGAATTATAATAATTTAGGACTATTACACATATGTGTTAGGTCGAATTATTTACAAATAACTACGTATTCAGATAAAAGTAATTCACTGAGCTGCTTATCAACTACCAACTAATGGGTTTCTTCCAATTTGGAACCATTGGCCACATCAAAACGCCGCAGAAAATGTTTAGAATAAAATGCACAACAAACATGAAAATGTGGTTTTCGTCCGAATAAAACAAAACTATTGGGAACATTCCGCAATTTGCATAAGTGGATTGCAAGAAAACTTGACAACTTGCTTTGACAGGAATTTCCTTGTATGTCTGTTTATCGACGTTTTGCATCACACAAAGCCGAAAGAAATTTTTTCCATTGGAGCCAACTGCATCCCAATTCACCTTCCACCAAACTTGATAACCTTATTTTTTCCGGCTTGTTGAAGAAAAAGTGGCGCAAGGTTTTAGAGACTTGGACATAATATCTTCCAAAAGGGTTATGGCCACATGTTTATGGCCATTTACACGAGAATACATAGGGATGAGTAACCAATGCCCTAGAGAATGAGTTATTACAGGTTGCAACATTCGTAATATTGTAAAGGAAGGTGGATCACATGGATATGCTATAACAGCGTGATGTTAGTTCACATAAAAATACAATACAAATAAATCCCACGTTACCAGTAAAATATTCCTTTCTTTTCTATATGTACACACCCCTATGCCACTACATCATTTGTTGATATGTACCTTTCGGCAGTTTCTGATCTATTTGTTCAACTTTACATGTTACAATTCGCGAATTCCTATGGCAATATGAATTACAGGTGAATGGAACACGTTCACAGGGTCTATTTAACTGTGACTTATTTCAATGACTTTAAACAACTCGTCTATATCAACGAAGATAGCTTATTTCGATACATACAGCTACAAGTATGAACATAGAATCGCAATGCGTTTTAATTGAATCGTGTGTTATCAAATAATTAATTGCCAACCATGTATTTAACGATAACACACAAAAATATTTAAATGCAAACATTCCTCGATATTCCACTCCCTTTGCAACGGGTCTAAGTAATCCAAAAATTGAGTTCCAGAAAACTACGACGCACAACGTTCTTCTGACCTACAAGTTTCATTAGCTCTACGATATGAAATATCGTGCAATATGTGCTATACAAAACATTAATTAAATTTGTAACTGATTCTTTTAAACATTTAGTTATACTGGTCGTTTCTTAAACACAAATAATAATAATAATAATAATGCAGGCAAATATATGAAATTATTTTTGGGGTCGAGAGCATCGTTTGTGTGATGAGTATGGGTTTATTATTTATATTGAAAAATGTATTAGGGTAAATAATAACAGCAAAGAAAATAATTTGGTACGTACCATTTCACAGTACCCGCTTATTATTAGCAGTCGGAAGGACGTCTGTAAATTTGTGATTGTGCAAGTTTACGTGGAGGTCCCATAGAGACCAGAACATGACCAAACAATTAAACTTGTTTCGTACCATCCCTTACAAGTTACTTAATTACGTAAAGTTATTACACAACTAGTAGCAGGTTAAGTGTTATCGTAAACTTGATTGCGTTATTGAATTAGTGCGAACGACGTTCTGCAAAGTTTATATTGGATAAATGCACAATTTCGCCAGACTGCGCAGTGAATTACGTCGAAACGACCGCAAAAAAATGCGCATTAAATGTTCCAGTAACAATGGGTACAATGGAAATTACGTGATATGATTGAATTATTATTTAATTTTTAGCTGTTAACAAATCAATTCCGAATACGTTTCAAAGAAATACATTTCCGGTTTCAACATGAGAAATGAAATAAATATTTCTTGATGTTTGCCATGCGTTTGCCATAAAAACCAGCAATTCGAAGTAAAAGCACAAGCTTCAAAGGAAAATCGATTGTATTTCCGTTGCGCAAAACAAAACAATGTCGTTCCAAGAGATCCATATCCTTTATATTCGACGTTTTTATTTCAATGTTCGATATCCTGGAAGGATAACATACAGGAAAGACTCAATAGCCCCCGAGTACGAGTTCCACGTGAACGTTTCCGGCTGAAAATCGAAATCGTTCGCCGATCATTTAAAAGTATAATTTAATCGACGAAGTTCCGATCCGATAAAACATGTGCGTTTAAATATATCGATGCATTCGGAGTAAACACGCTTGCAACGTGATGGGCCGGGGTAATTTACGCGCGAGTGTTTAACTGCATCGGAAAACGGCGAAATAAACACGCGGAGGAGAAATTATAAAACAAGTTTGGAATAAACAAATTTGGGAGTCGCCCCGACGCGCTGAACCGAAGTTTCCTTTTACATTCTCAGTAAATCTTTCGAAATTGCATTCCTGTTTCGGTAGCCTCAGGTTAAACAATTTCCCAAGTTTGCTTCGATAAATTTGTACGTAAAGAGACATTTACTGCACGTCTAATGTTCGGTAATAATGTCGGAGTATATATTCCGTTTTATACAGACGTGGAACATGTGACGTATTTAAATTTCTCGAACATTTTCTTGAATTACTATATTTAAATTCTACAATGTGACAACGTATACGTAATTCAAACCAATCGAATATTTATTAAAAATTCCATTTACTAATAACTACGTTCGCGCACGTTTTCGACTGTGTATAATTCTCGCGGGTAACATTTGACGTTGCATTTATTAAAAATCGAAACGTAGTTTACGTTATCGCTTCAAACTAACTAAATGTGCATTTATATTCCAAATGCGTCGCGTTTTAATGCCGCCAACATCAAACGTTAGGATAATTATGTTTGAAATATATTATAATATCGTAGAGAGCTTTAAATGCTTTTGCCTTATAGAGAGCTTCACTCAGGAGAACCAGGCGGGAGTACTTACATTAGCAGTACATTGTACATAATGCTGAGTACGAAATGGAGTGGGCCTGCAAAATATTTCGTATGAGGCGAATTTGACGATAACGTTTTAATGATCATCAAAAATATATGTCAATAGCTACGCAACCTTGTGCAAAATATTCTTTTAACATCTCCGTGGGAAATAAACTAATTTACATGCATATCACTGGACTAAAAGCGTTATAGATACGGTTAACAAAATCCCACAACGTTAGAAACAAGCAATAAATAATATACTTTCGGGGCTTGATAAGCAGGTAGTCTGATTTTGATTTAGTGTAACCGCGACATGTTTGTACTTACATACTATAATTATTACCATACGCCCTTAATATTTTTTATTTTGGATAGGCTCTGTTGCCGTCGGAACTGTAGTCGCGTTATATAACTTGACCCATTGACGGTTTAAAAAAATTTAATACTAGGCCATATTTTATAGACAATCTGAGTTAATATATGATTTACAGGATAGTTACTAACATTTTTTAAATATTTTTGTTTTTTCTATCACATTCATATATGCTATTTAAATGTGTCTTTTCTCATTGCGCAAAATTGTCATTGACCAAGTCCGTGAAGACAATGACAACTAATTCACACAGGTTCACCGTCATTTACTCATAATCTAACAATAAACGGAATGAAATATTTAAGGGATTTCCTAGCTTTAGGCCCCAAATTTCAGTTACCTGTTCAACCCAATGACATTTCAATGTATAAACTCTTAGCAGAGGTTGAAAATCTCCTGATCGAGGTTGAACTTGGTAAAAGAAATTACACACCTTCTCACCGATTTTGTACATAAATGTTTTTGTAATTTAAGGAATATTGGAACAATATTGGTAATATTGGTCAAAGGCTGGGTAAATTCCTCAATAATAATCCAAGCATCTTAGTTGTAAGGCAATGTCACCGTCGCCATCAATATAGATGCGTTAATGTTAATAAGGTCAATGAGTTCCTGCAAGAAGGATCCCTCTTCATCAATTTAAAAAAGTAATGACCTAGTAGCTTTATTTAAAAATATTTGATAGATAAACGGACCTATAACAAATTAATAATTTATAATGCAATTGCTCCCAAACTGTATGGACCTAAATCTCCGCCTCAGACCTATTGTTTCCTAATTATAGGGACCAACCAAAATACTTATCAAAATTCGTTGCAAATAGCCTCTCTATAGCTTTTCAAGAATATCATTTCTTTCGCAGTAAAGATAGTTTTTCTTTTTCCGAACAATTGTCAAATACCTGAAGGTTACGTGACCGCTTCACTGGACCTGGTGTCACTTTTTACTAACGTCCCTATCGATTTAATATGCAATATTATCACTGAAAACTGGAATATCTGCCAATGCCATATCTGATCAATCAACTGAAACTGTAAACGAATTGTTCTCGAGTAAAGTGATCTACGAGAAAGATGCACCATTAACTAACTGGCCTGCCAGGAGCCCGGATTTGAGTCCGCTCGATTATTTTCTATAGCGATACCTCAAAAGTAAGATATACGAGAACAAACCGACGAATCTGTCGCAATTAAAGCACAACATAACAGGAGGAGGTGTTTTCAAGGTAATAGGTTGGATTTTCGTTGTCAACACAAAATTGCTTGTTGTCAGACGATTCCATCACAATTTTGAATGAAGTTGCAATTCACCCCTTTCCCCAATCATTGCCAAAATACACCATTATCAATCATTCAGTAACATGCCTATCAAACCCAACTGGTACCAGAAACCCTCGAGTTCTGGGACATATCTCCATTTAATTCATATATCAACACAAATTAAACGTCATTTTAGGCCTCAAACATAGAATCACCCACATTGCTCATCAAATAACTACCCCTCAGTCTGAAGAAACACCCCTGTTTGTTTTTATTTTTTACTGTTTTCTAACATTTTAATCCATATGACTTCAAATCTAAGACTTCATACTTTTCCTTGTAATTTGTTCAATGCTAGTGGATTTTTATTTATTAGGTATCGCAGGTAGTCACTAAGGATCATTTTCGCCTTCTCGACGTTCGTTTTTTCTACGCATAAAATTATAACATGTTTTCCTTGTAGTGCATTGCAATTTTCACACGCATCTCATTTAATATGTGATTTGTTAAATTTAAATCAGTTGTAGCCTTTAGTGTCCTTATAAATGTAGTTAGTATGAGCGGTTCATTCATCACTCTTCGTCTCACACATCTAACAATTCATGTAAGAAATATTTTTGTAAATTATTCAAAACAAATTTTCATAGTATTGTAAACTTTATAGGCTTTGCAAATTCTTCAATAAAGGAGCGAAACGTCTGCTTGAATAAATTGATAGTTTTTTATTTTTCATGATCGTTGAAAACCGTTAAAAGCGTAAAACAATTATTACATACATAAACAATTTAAACAGAAGTAATACTAAAATTGAAGAATTGTTATTGTCACGACTGTTACAATTTTTGTTTGTCTAAGGTTAATAAAAATGAATAAATAACATTTAAGTTTTCTGTGTCTGATTAAAGTTCGTGGAATTATGTTTTTATTTTTTAATTTCAACCACTTTAAGAAACTGATTTGATTGTTTCACAGAAAAAATCTTAACATTTTTGTAACATCAATACCTACTTAATGTTTTAAACTTATCACAACGATAGCAAGGAATGGAATATATTCATATAATCATTGTTTGATTCTCATCTTACTTTACTAAAATAATCGTTGATAATAAACTACTCAAAACGAATAAGGAGACATTTGTAAAATATACGGAAATTTTGTTTACATATTACGTATTTAAATAAAATGTTGGAGTTATGTTTGAATTAAAAGTACTCTTTGAGTAGACAACACGATTGCAACGCATTGATAACGATTTTTTAGGAAAAAATGAAATTATAGTTTTTAACCTCAAATTGTTTAATTAAAAATAATCAAATTTATTGAAACAAAAACATTTAATAATGGGTATGACTTCCTCTAATCCGGATAACTTCTGCGCAACGACTAGGCATGCTTTCTATTAACTTTCTAATCCTTTCTTGAGGCAGCTGTTCCCACTCCTGGATAAGAATTTCTTCGACCTGTTGGAGATTCTCTATGGGTTGGTGTTCCCGTAGTCGTCTTCCCAATTCGTCCCATAAGTGTTCTATCGGATTTAGGTCCGGACTATTAGATGGCCATTCCATCACATGAATATTGTGGTCGTCAAAGAAATTTCTCACTGTCCTTGCTATGTGAGGTTTGGGTTATCTTGTTGCAGGATGAAATCGGGTCCCATATTTTCAGCGAAGGGGGTAACATGGGGTTCCACAATGTCTGTTAAATAACGCAGAGCCGTTAATGTTCCTTCTCGAAACACCACTAATTCGGTGCGACCATTTAAAGATATTCCGCCCTAAACCATAATGGACCCTCCACCAAATGCAACGGTTTCTTGTACAGTGGAGTCTAAATAGCGTTCACCTTGGCGTCTCCACTCTCGAACTCGGCCATCGTTATGCCCTAGGCAAAACCTGGACTCGTCCGTAAACAGTACGTTACTCCACTGTTCCAGAGTCCCGTTGAGATCTACTTGCTCAAAGTTTCGTCGGTCTCTTCTATGCACTGGTGTTAAACGAGGTACTTTCGCTGGTTTCCTTGCATGCAGCTGAGGTTCATGGAGTCTATTTCGAATGGTTTGATCAGAAATTCTGGTCCCAGTTGCCGCTACCAATTGATTTTGAAGAACTGTCGCGGTAATTCTACGTCCGCGAATTGCCCAACGAGTTAATAAGCGGTCTTCTCGGGGAGTAGTCGACCTTTCTCATTTAGGGTAAGGTCGCCTTCATGTAATGCCATACTCTAAATGCCTAATCCATGCCCTGGATATAGCGGAATGACTTACATTCAACAATTGAGCTACCCATCTTCTTGAATGGCCTTCCTCAATTAATGTCACTGCCTTAGCTATCTGAATAGCATCAAGATACACTCTTTGTACTATTCTTCTACTCAACACATCATCATTCATGTTTCACACCAGAATTACAACCCAATATTAAAAATAAAGTTCTCGTTAGATTCAAACTTTAAGCGTTTTTTTTTTCGTTTTTATTGCGCTTTTATTGTTTATTTCACGAAAAAGTCAAATAAAAAAGGCGGCTACTTGATGGAGAAGTTATATTTAAGAATACAGATATTGTGACCGAATTGTATTTAATTTCATAAAGTTTTATGTAAAATAAAGACATATATAGAAGTGTCTCTTTTTTCGTTTTGAGTAGTTTATTAATATTATAGAACACTAACTTTACATTAATCATGGGTTCAATTTTTTTGTGATCTTGGGGGGAAGTTTGTAAGCACATAATTAATTTATAATAGCTTTTTTAATTGAAATTGTTACGCAGTGACCCTGATGAAGCAAGCATTCGTCTTGAATGCGAAATGTTGGCAAAAAAATAACGAACGTAATATTTTAATCTTCGTTTGTGGTTGCTGCAATTCCCAAATAATTAAAGATTATTAAATGTATGCATACATGCATACATACATATATATTTAAACGAAAGATGGTCTAATCTTACACCTCAATGGTGTAGTGAACATTAATTAAAACAGGTCCATGAAGACTAACTGGTGGATCGCTAGACAATATTGTTTCTGGGTTATTACCCTTCGTCAGTAGCGATTACCAAGAACCTTAGTTGTTGAAATACCTTTACATGTAGTGGCCATCAAAACTTCTTGGCGCGAGCCAATCACTCCTAATGAACCACTGACAACAGAACACTGACAAGACGATACCTTGTCTAACACCTCGCGGCGAGTAAACAAGACGACTGTCAAATGTCCAGTGTCAACATATAAAAGGATTGCTGCAATTAAGTTCAAAAACAATTCAAATTGAAAATGTGTCTTGTCAAATATGACAGAAAAATGTAAAATTTACACGAAAGATGGTCTAATCTTACACCTCAATGGTGTAGTGAACATTAATTAAAACAGGTCCATGAAGACTAACTGGTGGATCGCTAGACAATATTGTTTCTGGGTTATTACCCTTCGTCAGTAGCGATTACCAAGAACCTTAGTTGTTGAAATACCTTTACATGTAGTGGCCATCAAAACTTCTTGGCGCGAGCCAATCACTCCTAATGAACCACTGACAACAGAACACTGACAAGACGATACCTTGTCTAACACCTCGCGGCGAGTAAACAAGACGACTGTCAAATGTCCAGTGTCAACATATAAAAGGATTGCTGCAATTAAGTTCAAAAACAATTCATGGACCTGTTTTAATTAATGTTCACTACACCATTGAGGTGTAAGATTAGACCATCTTTGGTGTAAATTTTACATTTTTCTGTCATATTTGACAAGACACATTTTCAATATATATTTAAATAAATTACAACCGGAATCATTTATATAAATCATCGACCTCTGTTTCTATTCATTTTTCAACGCTGAAATTTTGTAAATAACAATAGGTGAATTTAAAAAAAAAACGCGTTTCCATTCTTATCGAGATGACACTCCCTTGTTTGACATCCAATTTATTTTTTCTACAGAAACTGGAACTACGCACCCTAACACTCAGCCGCATACACAGCAGTCGAACATTAAATTTGTTCATTGCAATCGACGAACGAAGTCAGAAGTGTCAGTCGTAGATTGATTTGTTCCTACATTTGTTTATACACAGTAGACAATGGACATGCCCAGATGAGCCGGATTATTGATTAAATAAGATTTTCATCGGCCTAAAATAACGAGGAGGTATAAATTAAGGATGAGGTGCTCCATGAACTAAATATAAAAAATGCTCTATAGAATATATCAAAAAAAGAAAAGGAAATAAGTTTGTGGAAGTATAAAGAAAAAACATCTGCAGGCATAATTATTATGTTGTTAAAAAATGTCGGCTTTTTTATAATTCATTTCATTTAATAATGCACGGTTAACACTAATGGGTCCTATATTTCTTGTTTAATGCAATTGATGTCATAAACAATTATATATTAAACGATTTAAATTTTCAAATCAAATGTCAACAAACAGGTGGCAAAGAACCAAACTGTATCAAAAAGTCAACATAATTGGTACTAATATATGTTAAAAATAAATAAGGTCTTATACTATGATAAATTATGAATAAAATGCCCTTATAAGTGAAGTAGAGAAATAAATACAAATCAATATCGGTAACCAAATATTAATTACTAGACTAATATTTGCAAACAATGAACATTTTATCACTACACGGTAAATTATTAAAGCTTCTACCTCAACTACCCTCGCCGATGTCTCCAACCCCATTAATTAAATGTCAACACTGGATAACCCCACCTTAATAGGTGAGTGCAATAATTGCATATGAATAGCGCGATTTTGAGCTCAAAAACCACGTGTGTGAAGTTGAGATGTTTGAAGCAAATAATTGGATTCTAGTGCTGTGGTCCGCATAACTTGACTTGACTGGCTTATATGAAAATAGTACTTTTTTAATACCATTGCTACCAATGCTTCTGTGGTTATTTGTGGTGTCAATGAAACTCAATTAGTTACATTCCAATATTTCGGAATTTAATTTTTTCTCCTTTAACTGCAAGTTAAACATTAACAATAACAAACAAGCTACAAACAACATAAAATGGTGGATTCAGCCATTGTAAATTTGATTTTTAACATGTTTCATTTAGTTTCATAAACAAATTTTAACTTGTGATGATCTTATTTTAATATTAACCCTTGTCGGAAAAATTAATTATGATAACCTGCTTCCTTATTTATTCAAAATGGATTAAAATACAAATGCATCATTAAAAAATATTTAAGTTAAATCGACAATTTTCTGCAATAAATTAAATAATTAAGGGGAGTTCACATCATACATGTATCTCGAATATTTATTGGACTGGTATGTATTGTGATGTAATGTAATTTTAACATTTAACTCGTATTCTAACGCAAAATATCACTTAATCATATCATATATACAACATCCTATTGTTGGCGTCATAAATCAAACACCATATCCATACATAATTTATAATAAGGTTGTCATTTACGTAAGCTATACATGGACGTAATAGATACATGTATATGTATATCCTGTTTTACATTATCGTTTGTAACGTTATAGACTGTTGAGATATTATAACAAGATAATGCGTGGTAATATAAATTATTTATAGCGTAAACTGCAACCAAAGTTAATATCCATGATACACTGAATTATGATACGTATATCAACTTTCTCGTTCGTTCGCGTCCGTTTAAGCTGCTACAAAGCAGAGTTCTATATTACAAAATAACTTCGTTGGGGTTATTAATTGGGCGGCAATGCAGTATCATTAAATCTCGTAATATTTATTGTGTAAATATTACGTTTTTTTGCATCAGATGGAAATTTCCGCCTAGTATTGATTCTATTTTAGATAGTTTTGTCGTTTAAAAATGGTGTGATTTTTATTGGATGTGTTTGATTAAATCCCAGTAGGTTTAGCGACTAAAATTAACTAACGAACTGTGAATTTTTTCATAAATCACGTATTTCCTCGGTTTGCACCGACCACGAGTATATTAATTTCTTGCAGATAATTTGTTTCAATTAATTTCTTACAGCCAGATGAGTTGTAATATATGATCCCCTTGGTCTTTATATACACAACAATCACATCGCGTTCTGGTATCCCTCGATAAATCTATTTTATGTCTTGCTTAGAGAGTACTCATGTAATTTAAAGAGCAATTTGCCATTTTGTACACACGCTGACTTGGTGCTGGCGGCAGTTAAACACGCCGATGGTAGACAAGCTTTTATTCAAAAGCGATTACCCTCATTCCACATAAATATGAAATAGCACTCGTTTTAGATAGGGCAACAATTTTGTACATGAATAACAGATTAAAACGAAATATAAATTTGAAATAATGTCGCTTAATTTTTCATGTCATTGCACCCCAAATTTAAAAATTCTAATTGATCTAAATGTATGATTTGGTACATTTATTGATTTCTTTAATATTCAATTATTGTTGCTATTAGATGTCAGATTTAAATTAATTAATTATGCAATTACATTACAGTGAATAAACAGTCCGCTTCGGCGACATGTGTGTACCTTATTTAATATCTGGTATTATCATAACCAGTGCAATTTAAATAAATAACGGCTTAACGCAATAAATTAGAAATCAAACATTTACTGTCGTTCTTCATTACTTTAACAATCAATCGATCCTATTAATATATTACCAGCAACGTAACGGTTTAAACAATTTTATTAATATCTTGAAATCTACATTAATTATCTCGTTGTTTTTATGACTTTAGCAATTTCGAATCAATTCCCTCGCCAATTTCGCGACTTTAACCATCATTATTGTAAACTCACCGTTTTACGAGGCTTTAACAAACTATACAATTTACGAAAATTATAAAAATAAATCTTCCCGTCAATTATGGCATTGGTTGAATTTTTGAGTGAACTTACTTCAACGTAGTCTTCAAATCACACTGATGGGTAATTTGTGAATAATGGCCCTATCCAGCGTGTTCCTATCGAATCAATTATATTAAATAAAATATAAATAATATAAAAAAAACTACAACGATTTGTCCTCTAGTTTGAAAGAAATTGATTTTGTGAAATCTTTTAAGAAATAAGCAAATGAATATTTATAGTCTATATGACTCGATTGACGATATAAATAATACACTACCCAATATAATTTGGAGAACACTTGTTTCTAACGTCTTCTTTTTAGGTGGAAGTGTTATGTGGAACATTATTACATTTCGGAATGATATACATAATATTTCACTAGTTTATTAGATAAAGACGAAAAGAATTAAATTAATTAATTAATTAATTTAATAAATTAAATTAAATAAAATTAATAATTTAAAAACGAAGAAAAACAAAGTAAGCAAGAATTTCTGCGATGTAACATTATGATATTTAAAAGAATATGGGGGTTAATAATGTGTGTGCCTCACCAGTAGGAATAACTTCTTGGTACATCCTGGCATGCTTCGCAAAAACTAACTAACTTAATTACATGGTACACCATTGCATTCCTCGATTAGAGCTTTTGTCAGTTGCTGAAAAGTCTGAGGTCAATTTGAGCATCTCCTGTCGCGTACGGCTAACATAACCCATACATGCTCGATAGGATTCGAGTTTGGACCAGATTCCTTTGCTTTTAGCGACAAGAAGAAGAATTTTTCGCAATGTAATTGTAATGTCCAAAACAGCCTTTCACTTTCACGAAACACTATTGCGAGATGGGTGGAGATGTCAGTTGATATTAGCGAGTTGATATTAGTCCATGAGATAGTAACAAAGTGCAAATACTTTTCGATTTAACGATTTAACGAGTAATTTGTTGGCTATTTTTGTTTGTTGCATTTATGAATTGTATATTTAAAGATTTACTAGATTTACTACCATGTCAGGGATATTACTATTATACATGGATACTACAACACATGGAAAATATATTTTTACGAAAGTTAAGGAATGCACTGAAAAAAAGACTTTACCATGAGACAAAATTAAATCTATTTGCAGTGATGGTGCACCTGCAATGAGAGGGATATACAACGGCACAAGGAGATACAAGGTTGCGTAGCTTTGTTAAATAATTACTTGGACCGAACAATACTTTCCTATCATTGCATCATCCACCAGGAGCGTTGTGTAGTAGTACGCTGCATAAATCACATTCGTGGAGAAGCTCTTCACAGACATCAGTCCACGGTTTCATTTGAAGAAAATATCAGAGAATGTGGGGACAACAACTTGAGAGAGCAGGTGTTGGAATTTTTAGAGGAAAAAAGGGGGATTGTTGACATTGACAGATCAAATTACAAGGCAAAAATTGTTCACCTCCAACTACGTTTACTTTGAAAGGCAGATTCGAAACTAAATCAAATCTGTTTTTATTTAATTTAGTCAATGAAAAAATATTGGCATTTTTTCCACACTCAAAGATTTGCAAGAGAAGCTCATTATCGCCACAATCAAATTGTACTAAGTACGAATCTAAAATTATATACCTATTGCAGTCGTTTTGAGAGCAGATTCCATGACTTTGAAACTGTACGAAAAAAATCACAAATATTTGTGAATCCTTTTACAACGAGTTTGTCTGACATAATCAATTAGCCTGAAAATATTCAGTAGGAACTGAACTGAACTGAACTGCTACATCATTGTGTCAGTCACAAACTTCTTCAAACGAATTTGTATATTTCTGAAAATTGGTGCCAAAAGAAGACATTTCTGCAATAGCCGACCTGGGCTTTCATTTTGTAAGTAGTCTCGGATCAACATATCAAATCCTAATTATATAAAAAATAAATACCAAATTTCTCTAACTGAACAGGATATTTCTGATTTGTTGTTATTTTTTTTTTTCTACTGTCAACGTCTGATCTGATGCCTAACATAGGAAAATTATTACGACAAAATCAATTTCAAAAATCACATTAGTTGTGCCAATTATTTATATTTCGATTTTTGTTAAGTTTCTTTCTTTATTTGGCAGAAAATGCCACTTATCTTATTTTAATAAACGACAATTTCAGAATGTTGCATTTGTTTTGTTGCACATTACCTTCAGCTTATGGCTATCAAAAGTAACAAACATGGGAACCGTCAGTGGTGAATTGCCTGCGTGTGATTTTTGAAGCGTTAATTTTGCCCAAGTGTTAAAAAAAACTGGGTAGCCTTATGTAGGGTTTGCCAGTGACACCGATCCAGTTGTATCGGTGGATAATCTCACTTCTCCAGTCAGTGTCTATATCATTAGTGACGATGAATGCTGATCCTGGAAGACAGAAACAAGAGTCTGGAGAAACTCGAGGCTGAAGAAGTTAAAAACATCTGTTTTTATTAAGAAAAATCACTTACTAGGTATTTACAGGCGTTAATATAGTTTATTCATTTTTCGATATATATACTCAGTGACATATAAACTGCACCACCTAGAAGGGGTGGGAATTTTTGGACCAAATTTGGCAGGAACATTGGACTAGTCTAAGGTAACAATTGATTAAAATTTGATAAAGAAAACACTTCATCTTTTGATTTTTCTTTAATAATGTGTTGGTCCGCCCCTATTTCTGATACCCTCATTGACCCGCCTTGGCGTTGATTCCAGCAGGTGATCAATGTCTTCTTGGGGTATGGCATCCCAAGCAGCCTTTACTTCATGCCGTAGAGCTTCTATTGTCAACGGTGGGTTCGGTAGATTCCTCAATCTTCTACCCATCATGTTCCACACGTGCTCAATGGGCGACAAATCGGGAGATCTTGGCGGCCAATGCAAAAGATTAACACTGGCCTCTTCAAAGAAGTCAAGAGAAACCCTTGCTACGTGAGGTCGTGCATTATCTTGCTGGAAAAGTGGGTCTTCCAGCCCTCGAAGATATGGAAGACCATGTGGTTCTACCACTTCGTCAATGTAGCGTCGGGCGGTCATACTGCCCCGAATGAAGAGCAAGGATGACCTACTGCCGTAAGCAATAGCACCCCAGACCATCAACCCCACAGTTCGGTGAACAGCCTCGCAATCGAAAAATCAGGATTGCGCCTTTCTCCACGTCTTCGTCTAACAGTCATCCGACCATCATGCATTCCTAAACAAAATCGCGATTCGTCACTAAAGACAACTCGATGCCACTCCAAGTTCCATTGAAGTCTTTCCGTGCACGAGGCCAAACGTTCCTGGCGATGTTGAGCAGTGAGGGGTAGCACAAGATGTGGGCGGTAAGACAGCAAGCCAAAGGTTCGTATTCAACGGTAAATTGTTCGCAAGCCTATCGGACGACCTTGTTCACCTAACCATTGATCAGCTATTGATCTAGATGTAGAGAATCGGTCTCTCAAGGCCATTAGTCTTAAGCGGCGATTTTGATGTTCATTGGTTCGTCTTTGAGCCCCAGTGCCTCTTCTCCGACGTTCAACCCCATGCTCAAACCACGCTTGATAAACACGCATTATTGTTGAGTGGTGCCGTCCCAAACGGTTGCCGATTTCTCTAAACGAAAAACCTGCTTCTCGTAAACCAACAATCCGCCCTCGGTCAAAGTCCCTCAACTGCTGGTAAACTTGAGGTCTCCTTCCTCTAGGCATCATTAAACACTTGATGAAACATTTTAAACTAAAGAACGGGATCCGAAAAAGTGGAACAAATTCGAGAAGTGACTCGATAATTGCTTGTCTATCACCACCTCCAAAAAAATGACACAAACGTCAAAAATCCCATGACTACTTGATGTTAGGGTTTCAAATTTTAATCAACTATTTCCCTGGACTAGTCCACTATTCCTGCCAAATTTGGTCCAAAAATTCCCACCCCTTCTAGGTGGTGCAGTTTATATGTCACTGAGTATATAAAAATATTAAGCTATTAATGAAACTGATATCTTATAATCATAATACTCATTAAGCCCTTCCTATCCGTCTCTATTGTGTTTTGCTGCCATTGAAATTTCGTGCTATTTGTTTGCAAGGGCAGAAGTGCGTCTTTACTGTTAACATGATTCCCCCATTTTCTGGTTCGAATTCACGAGTATTGGTATTTGCTGTGTCGAAATATTGAAGAGCAAGCGATATTTTTTCTCAAAAAATTATGCAAAGTACATATTGCTAATAATATGTAATTATTTTTTTATGGCTTTACATTAATGCTAATATGCAGAATTCTAAACGCACTTGCAAGTAATCCAAACGCGTGTTCAACGACGTTCCGATCCCGCTCTATTCTATAATTATATACACGCCGTTCACAATTTAGAATCCTTTGAGCGTAGGGTTTTAAAATATGCGCATCTAGAGCAAATTCTTCATATCCAATAAAAATAAAATTAAAACCGTCTTAATTATCATTTCCGGCAAACAAAGTTGCATCAACAAGTCCTTTGTAAAATAATGTTGTTTGAAAATCACCCTATCGGAGAACCTTCCTTGTTTTCCTACGCAATGTAAATAAACTCATAATTGAAATTAACAACTGCCATTAATATAACACTATAGAAGTTATTGAAATTATAATACATAGCTCCCGATTTAGCCGGGGATATTATTCGGATATGTTTACCACCAATATAATCCCCACTATTAATTACATGCCAACGATCTTTAAAACCTTGTGCAACTTCAACCATATTCACCGAAAAAAAAGGAGGAAGGTAGATGAAAGTTTAAAAAAATAAAAAATGCAACAACTCTCACAAATGCAGTTTCATAAAATTATCGTTAAAGGTTTGTTGAATTGAACCACCACACAGATGTTGATGTCAAGGCTAATGAAGTTGCATTAGCCTTTACTGATTCATCAGCATCATCTCCGCCAACTCCACTATAAAAATTCTATACGACATATGAATAATTACTTTCATATACTGACGATTTTTTCATTTTTATATTATATATTTAAAGAATAATTATTTGTTACCTTCAAATAATTATTCTTTAAGACTTCACATAGAAAACTTTCAATCCTGAACTACCAGTGGCTAGAAATCTATTGTCGCATTATGGTATCCTGTTTAGTTAGAAGTGGCCGAAGTAAACCTAAAAACATATATACTCTAACAAATAAAATTGGTTTGTAAGACTACGTGCCGAAAAGATAATAGAAATATTACCAGTCATTCATAAGTAATTCCCAAAGTCTCTTGGTTCGTTTATTTTTAATTCTCTTATGAATGACATATGGCCAAAAACATCTCTTTTACGAATCCAGGTTTTCACCAATTTCGAACGATTTTTCCTTTTATATCGCATTCTGTACGGTGCATAAATTCCGATCTTTCCAATTGCAATGGTTTTCTTAGATATATTGCTCCTCCCGCTCACTCAGAACCGCTGGTATTTCAAACATGCATAAAGGACCAGCGGATCAAGTTTTGGCGGACCGGGTCCTTCAAATATGGTAATTTTCGCCCCCACTAACTTAGCGGACCTAGTCCGGCAGTGAATTTAATCGTTGGATTCTTAATTCTTAATCCGAGTCCGTCGGATCAAACTTCACGGACCTGGTCCGGCAAAAGCCTGCTCATGATGGCAGGCTATTCAGTCCAACGAAACGATGAGTAACCTTATATTCGTATTGTTTCTCGTAGTTTCTTTATAGCTATTAATGTAACGAGAATATTATGCGATTTATAATAATCGAGGACGTTGCTACACTTAGGCAACGTCCGAGTGTGTTTAAATCGCTAATATTCGAGTTATATTCAAAGCTTTATCGTATCATCGTTGAAGTGTGATCAGGGCGATGCAAAAACAATTAAACAAATCAACAATTTTCTGTCATAAAAAAATTCGTTAGTTTAAGTCAAGTTTTTGTAATTTAGAAATATATCATGGAAGATTTCGATATTCCTGCAAATATTTTGGAAGCAGCAGATAGTGCACGATTAGACTTGCTTCCAGAAAAGTCGAAAATATGTTACGAAAAAGAATATCGTCTGTTTTGCGAGTGGCGAGTACGAGAACAAATTCAAGGTGCGTCGGAAACGGTCTTGCTGGCCTATTTTGTGAAACTCTCAAATGAATATTCTCCTTCATGTTTGTGGCCAAAGTACAGTATGTCGCGAGCTTGTTTGGAATTGAAGGAAAGAGTGGAAATCGACAAGTATGGTGCTTTGATAAGATTCATCAAGAAGAAAAATGTTGGACATCGAGTTAAGAAATCCAAAGTACTCACGAGAGAGCAAGTTAAAGAATTTGTGTGTACAGCTCCAGATAAAGAGTTTTTAATGATGAAAGTGGCCTTTTTGATTGGGCTAGGTGGAGCTTGCAGAACCAATGAATTAGTGAAAATGTCTACAGACGATATTGAGATGTTAGAGAGTAAGATAGTTGTTACCATTCCCGACTCAAAAACTTACAAGAAAAGATTTTTTGCCGTTTTATCTGAAGGTGATATTAATTTAGTGGCTTTATTTCAGAAATATATAGCATTACGGCCGCGGCATGTTACACACAAAAGACTGTTTGTATCGTACAGAAATGGAAAGTGTACGATTCAACCTTGTGGTATTCATTTTTTCTCAAAAATTCCTGAGAAGATTGCGTCATATCTCAAACTTGAAAATCCAGCTATGTACACCGGCCATTGTATTCGGAGATCTTCAGCAACTTTACTTGTTAATGCCGGTGGAGACATTTTACAGCTGCAAGAACTGGGTGGTTAGGAATCAAGCAAAGGTTTCAATTGCGAAAAAGATTCAGGTCGGAAACGATTCAATAAGCAGTGGATCAAAAACTACAGAATCAATGGAATTTGCACGTACAAGTAAAACTTTGGAGGAAGTAAGAGGCTTGGATTTAATGTATGCTGAATCATCCCATCCGATTGATGCCAGTAAAGCTGCAGAAGACTTAACTATGATGATGGATACGAAATGCGTATCATTCAACTTTAACAATTGTGAAAAGATTGAAGTTCATGTTCATAAATAATTGTGTTCTAGAATTTGTATTATTGTATCTAACGTATTATGAGTATCTATGGTATTATGTGCCTTATAATTATCAATAAATGTTTAACATAAAACGGTCATAATAATCGATGATACGATAAAATTATTAATTTTATATATTACAAGACTAAATGTAATGCTTCTTTTCGATTTTGTCAATTTATTATAATATATGTTTTACGTTCCATACCGGTTTCCATCAAAAATTATGTGTCCCCCATTAGTTTTGAACCTTGTATTATTGTATTATATATATCTCGTATGTATAATATCAAATATATAATATATAAATATTCTCGAGCGTGAATTGCTAAAATATATTATCCACAGCAATATATTTTCAACAACAGTCTGTCGTTACTACTCGATTGCTGACGTAACATTTTTTTTACCAAAAAAAGGGTCCAATGCATCTGCTATGAGTAATTGCAGTGACCGTTGTTTTTGCATGAAAATGTAATAATCACGTTATCGCTTCGCCGCTTCATAGATCGATGCACCTTGCACCGATTTTTAGTACCGAGAGTGCGTGAACACGTCTGCTAATTTTCTAGTCTAAGCCATTAAACTGTGATTTTTGGTGGTACAAACATTTTGGTTTGAATATACAATTAATTAATCGTTGTCGTGTCGTGTATTGTGTGTGCCATTCACCAACGAATTGACTAACTTTTCGTACGATTGTGTTATCGTGAGCTAATTCGCAGTGACAATAACGGTTCCTGTAGGAAACGTCGTACATTGTATAAGCATATCTAGCAAGGACATAGGTGAGTAATTGTCATTTGATTAAAATACGAGTATTTATTTGCACGAAATTCGAGGTGCGCAATGTAAATAGTGAATAATTCGCCTTGTATATAAATTGAATATTGAGACGTAATTTTACAACGCTTACTCGTGAGCAATAGGCAAGTTAAACTAATTTTTATATAGATGGTTACTAAGTTTTGGTTACTCTCTGTTGTGGTATCAAGAATTGACTCAAATAAAAAAATCCGCCGTGGTCCGCACGAAACTTTCTTATACTCAGTTATACTACGTTTTTCGAAAAAAACTTTTCAAATGAAAGTTGTTTAAAATATCAATATCTATAATTTATGTAAGAATATTTTTTTCCGTAACGTGTACCGTTTTCGAGATATCGAAAAAGGTGATAAGAGTAAACCATCACTTCCGGTTGAGAGATTGCGTTCAAAATAGGACGTTTTCCTCCTTGCTACATACAAATGTTAAGTTTAAAGTTTCAGAGCTCTAGCTATAATAGTTTGGACGATAGAGCGCGCACATACACACAGTCACACACACAGACACACATACACACACACAGACGCTATTCCGAAAATAGTCAGAAACGATTCAGGGGACCTCAAAACGTGTATATCCGTTGAAATCTCGAGTTCGAAAATTTTCATGATTCCTATACTTACTTATACATAATGTATAAGAAAGTAAAAAGTTGGTCAGATTGAATAAGGTGATTTATTATGCGCATATTCCAGATAATAATTACCATCTCCAGTGAAGAAATAAAAAATGTTGAAATTAGTATATTAGCTATGGTATACCATGAATATGTCAGTATGACAAGAATGATGCCCTGTGGCACAATCCTCTTCATTTATCACCTCTCCGACATCAGGTTGTTTACCCAGACCTGTTGGGTCCTGTTTGAGAGGTAGGAAGAATCCATTCGAGAATATCCCCATTTTTTTGTTGGCTGGAGCATGATGACCGTATCCTTATTTTTATTTCACAAAAGTACATCGTTGTATCTTTTGGTAGAAGATGCTGATGCCTCCAGTTTTCCTGTATTTGTTCGGATATTTCCGTCAGTTTATTCTCCACAAAATGTGTTTTATTACTTATTTTGGATTTCAACTTGATTGTACATCTCGATTATAATTTCCAGTGAGTCTTTTATTTCAATATTTTCTTTATTTATGAATTTCCCTACATAAAATGCATCCTTATATTCTTTAGCATTGAAATTTGCATCGCAACAATTTACAACGTTCTCGTTCATTTCGCTAATAAAGCACAACTTCGGTGAAAATGCGCCCAGCAAATTATATAATCAATGTAGTGGGTCATTTTATTTCAGCATTTCATGTTCATATTCATATTTGTTTATATACGATATTTATTTAAAGTTCAAAAATAAGAGGAAAGTTTTTAACTAGACTGAATGTTCATTTCAATAGTGGTATTAACAATAGAACATATGCATCAATGCGCCATATTCATTCCATTGGCGAAGTCAAAATTACAATTTCTTGCCTTTAATTTGTATGCGATATTTTTGGTTACATTGAAGCTCGTCCTAAAATTGTTAGATGAGACAATTATATTTTATTCGTATTTTAGCATTATTAGGAGTTCAGGAGTTATTCAACTTATAAATTCAACTTATATAATAATAAGACGTATTTTAAAATACTTTTAAGATAATAATTATTACTACATTTGTGGCATTTTCAGAATTTTAGTTTTAAACTATAAATCATGTCTGCATCTCTTACCGTAATATTTGATGTATTAAACAGGAGGCAATTATAACGACATATTTTTAAAACAAGTTAACACAATTGTTCAAGCCATAATAATTTATGTAGTTTCTCCTCACAATCTGCTTAGACCTTATATTACAATACACGAAAATTACGTTACTTAAGATTATTTTAAATACTTTAAATAAATTCATTATCGATATCTGGCAGATATTGTCGTTATTTGCTATTGCTACACCAGAATCATCATCTGTGGGAAAATTTCCGGTGTGATTGCAGATAAGTAACTAATAAAATATAATATAAAAATAATTATTTTAAGAAAAAAGCTACAAACCTAAAAAATTAAATATGTTGAACTTAGTGTTTGTATCTAACTTTTGCAAATATGAATTCTCGCCAATAGTTCACCAGTGATATAATTCTTACATAATACATTTTCATAAAGATCAAGTGTAATAATGGTTTTAATTTATTGAAGTTGTTTGTTTACAATTTAAACCACACCATTAATTTTATTATTATATTTATTCAAAAGTGAATTTTACCAGCAAGATTCGTGTGCAATTTTCATCTTCCGCATACATCTTCACCACATATTATTTGTCATTTGTGGAATGTCCGTGTTTGCGATTTGCCGGAATGTAATCTGTGACATCATGAATATCTGTTCAATCCTAATTGTTAACTATTTTCGCATTATTTGCCATCGCGGTTAACACTATCTCGGATAATTAAAAGTGTACGATATTTTGATACTTAATATTCATTCCTTCAATAATCAATACTCTGAGCTATTTTATTTATATTTACTTATATCTGCATCAATTCATCAATTCACATCAATTCAATTTCAATATAAAATAAAATGTGATAGTTACATATTGTATATAATTGTTCTTTGTATTCATATAAAAAACAACAACATGTGGTAGTCTCTATTTGATATTCGTCATGTAGACTTTATTTACATAATATAACGAAGCGAATATATGCAATATAAAAATAATCTTTAAATTTCCACAAAAGTTGTGTGGGTTCCTATTGCTATTGCTTTGGCAGTTCAAGCTCTTTGTTTAATTTGCTGTTGACATTTAAATGCTGGCTTTCACTCTGTGTTTTCATCGCTAATTTTTAGCTGTTTATATAGTACTAGGGTACTTACTACCTTAGAATGATCGAACTGCTTTGTAGGACCGAACCAATTCCTTAACAAGAAAAATATTTTCACAAGGTGTTATTTAAACAATCAGGTTGCTAAATTCCAAAATGACCAACAAATAGTGTCCTGTTGCCCATTCAAATTTTGCACAATCACATGTAAGTGAAACGTTATTTAATACTGAGTAGCCATTCGTCCCAAACCAAACAGAAACACCGATGAGTTTGGATAATTTCGCGGCGCACGCCGCAAGGTTCACGATATATCACTGTAATTCCTGCTTCAGTCTTCTAGGATAAATTCTCTAATATAATTTCAACTGTCACATTTGGGCATATATATGTAAACAATGATACAAACACAATCAAGTACAAAATCTGTTACATTTTTTAGTGCCCGCATCAATTTTGCTTGGTTTCTTGCTGCGTTTGATTGCTACTTTTCTTATAGGAGCGAAATTTCTATATACTTTGTAACAGCCCAAAAATCAGTGTTTCAGATTATGCATTGTTATATTTTTCCATCTTTTCCAAAAATCGGATAAATTAATGTACTGAACTATAAATTTGAAATTGTGAATTACATTGGTACACATTACTCAATCTAATTAGTAATAAATAAAATATTGGTTAGTAACTTAGAAGAGGACATCCTGCCCTAAATGAACACTGGCTGAAACCAGATGAGCAGCTCATAAAAAGCGATGGGTACAAATTGATGCCCTGCTTTTGTGGATCCACGAAGTCACATGGGGGCTCTTGTATTTTTGTGAGAAAGTCACTCTTAATTGAAAACCTAGATAGCATTGCAAATAGGAGTCTTGAAATATCATTGAGCGCAGTGGGATAAAATCAACTGTAATAGTAAACATGTACCGACAAAATTGTTTCTGACTTGGCTAGAAATTATACTAAAACATATAACGATAAAATGCATTCCTATATGATACTTATTATGGGCGATTCCAACATAAATCACGTCAGATACCAAAACGGATAATTTTAATGATTTATTAAGTTCCTTCCATCTGAAACCTTCAATTCATCTACTTCAATTGGCAATATCTTTGTCAAATATCTTAAACGTCTTAAATATGGAAAATGCTAAAGAATGTTGCAGATCCTTTTACGCAGTTAACATAAATACAAACAAATGTACTACACCAGTTAAAAAATATTTTTGACATTCCACCTGACAAGCAATTTATTTTCCATACTATATTAGTATCAGGAAATGAATAAACATTATTGTTATTATTATTACTATTATTATTATTAATAGTAGCATTATATATATTTTTTGTACATTGGCGGCGCATACGGAACAGTCACGTCATTAGATATAATTTATGGTTGACGTCACGTCGACCGTGTATTATCTCCGCCAGTGTAAGCACACTTCGGATGAACGAAGTGTAATCAGGGGTTGTGACTCCTCAGGGCACCGTTGCTGCATATTGAGGAAAGCGGTAGGTTTACTAAGGTGTGCGTGTTTTCATACAGCCGTTCATGCAGATTTTATCTCCTAATGAATTTTCTACAAGCCGCCTCGAGTATATAGCGTCGTTATCGGCCGTTAAATTTTATTCGTGCGAATTTCGCTACGTGCGATCTACTTGATTGTGGAAGGCGAAATTGCTTTTTGAGCATCGATTAAAAGTGTTCCGCAGATCACCTTCGTTCGTGGCGCTACAAAAATGTCAGCATCCAATAAAGCGCAAGTTAAGTCACGTATTATTTATCTGAGTACGAGAATCCGAAAACGTGTATTTTAGGCGACAGGTATGAATTTGGTTCACGCTGCTTATGTAGTGGCTGTCGATCACATTATTTACACGTAATCAATGCCGAATATGCAAATGAACATGGATGTTTCATAAATTTGAGCGCCAGAGAACAACTGATTAGAGAGTCTGATGGCACAAGTGGAATTGGATTTGAGGATATTGAGTAAATAGGGGTAATTGAGTATTTCGCCAGTTTGCGTCGAACATGTAAATCTGTTCAAAGATTAATTTTGATTCACGTATAAATTTTCTTAAATTACATTAACAGGTTTGTCTATGATAATGAATCAATATTTCGTTTTGGAGACTCAAAATTATTCACCCCTCATGGGAATTGGTTGGATGTTGTACAAGTTAGTGACAAAATAATTGAAGGCTTTATGCGTCTGCAATAAATTATTAATTCACTGCCTTAGATACCAAAATACGCAAATAAAAACGTTGACGTACAATGAACTTGATTTCTTTGAAATTTGTAGATGAAGATCTGTTGCTTCGTACTTCCATCCATCTCTATTTACATTGATAAATAATAATAAAAAGTAAAGGAAACGTATTTGTAATATTATCATAATTCAATTATTGTTGTCTAAATGGCACTAATACTCATACACAAACTTTCATGAACATTCAGCAAATGCGTGTGTCGTGGTCTGATAAGCCCATAAAGCCCAACGTAGTGTTCATGACGCCATAAATTAAGTGCCGAATTAGTTGCTAGAACCATGTTACTCTCCAAACGAGGACGTAACCGTGCTGCGTTCTCTAGAACGTCGGATGCCCACACTACTCTGTGTGAAAAGTGAACGCTGTCCAAAAGAAACTGTCATTTTAAGCGCCACAAAACTTAATACCCAGATGCTGCTTTGGGGTTTAGGCAAATAATTTTGCTATATCACATGCATTACATTACATTCAAGGACATTCTTATTAAAAGTAAAGACATGTTTCAGATATGTCCGGAAATAATTGCTCTAACGCTCAGCTCAATATTTACAATTGTCTTAATATTATATAACCGATTTTCGCCCATGGTTACCAAAAAAATATATTCAATGATTTGCAAAATAAAACTTTGTAACGTGAAATAACATTATTTATGGCTATAAATATCGCGAAGGGATCATTACGGTTTCTTTTCGATCAAATGCACTGCTGATGGCAGTTCACCAATTAATGTCCCTAGTATAGAAGCAAACGTCTGAGAAGAACGAAATAATTTTATTTTTGAACATAATCCCCTGGCAGGTTAATACATTTTAAGTATCGGTGCTGAAGTGCTTGAATGCCTTTGGAAAAAAATCTGTATTTTGTTCCGCCAGCCACTCATTTACGGCGCTCATCACTTCGCCGTTCTAAAAAATGGGTTCCCCGGAGATGTTCTTTGAAACAGCACATCTCCTCTTCTGGTTTCCTTGATTGCTTGTGGAATTTTGATATTAAATCTGCATAATATTGGCCTCTTACTGTGCATGTACATGCCTCCGCTATGAATCTGACGGTAATTCTTCTATCATCCAGTACCATATCATGGATGAAATTAATATTTTCTTTGGCAACCACAGTTTTTGGTGGTCCTGCACATGGCGCCTGTTCACAGGACTCTCTCCCCAGCTTGAAATCTCGTGACCAATACTTCAGTCATGTCCTTATGAATTTCTTCCGGTGATAAACCTTTCTTAAAGAGGTATTTTATAACAGCTCTTGTTTCAATGTTATCCATTTTGATTAAATTTCAAAAACCACAAGAAAACTGAACTAATATTTCGAATAAATGAAAAAATAGAGAGACGCAATTTACACTAACAGTTTTTCATTTATCAGTCAATGCCTACTATGTTAGGGACAGTAATTGATGAACCGCCCTCGTATATTTACGTCGTAAATTACAAACTATTATTAACACTAACTCACTAACTACTGGAAGTCGAATAGATCGCGTGCAAATATCACATATTACAGTATTTGTTATTTGAAATTACATTTAGAAATGGTAAAGAAATTCAAATGTACTAACACTACTGATGAAAATGAAGTAACTATGTAGTTTTCATAATAAATAACGGATATTTGTAATTGATTGTTTTTACAAAATATTCCAACTATAATATCCACACACTATGGTAAATACGAAAGACGAAATTTTTCATGAGGAGATTCTTGGTCATAGACTGTGATGGAAGGGATTTGTTAGCGAGCAAGTCTATTGTTTCTTAGGTTGCTCTCTTAACTTGATTCCACCCTTAACCAGCTTGTATTAACCGATTAGAAAAAAAGGGCAAAATGAAAATTGTAAAAAAATTGTGTGCCCGGTTTTGTCTTAAACGGCGGGAACCACAATGTCGGATTTACAGATAGGCACGTGACAACCCTATTTTAACCTGAAGAATTATTAATTGGTATCTGTGGTTGAAACAAAATATTACCGTTACCACACATAAAATTTATGAACACGAACTGTGTGGTAAGGGTAATATTTATTTTATTTTAAATATTAGTATTATAACATTAACTTTCCAGCGATATTGAAATGCAGAAATAAATGCAACAATAAACATGGGCCCGTTATTTTGTATATAACAGAGCGAGTAAATTTTACAATAATATTGGTGTTAAAATCCATCCGAACAGTGCCGGACTGGGCACATTTTTCATCCCTAGTTAAAAACACCCCATCGCTAACTTCTCTTATGCAGATCTGTTATTCGGCCGTCGATAGCTATTGCCAGTAGACATTGATATCTGTTATGTTAGTTTTATCGGATTTTTTTATTTGTTAATATAAATAATTAGACGTACGGTGGGGACCGAATTTATTACACCAATGATGATAAAAATGCGATGGCTTAAATGGGGCAACGCGTTGTGTGTCAAATGCGATCGAAAGAATTCACTAGAACGTTTGGTTAAACCAAACTGGAGAAAATTCAACATTGAATAACGTTACTGTCTTTAAAATGCTCAATGTTTATAACAAACAGCGTTGTCAACAGATACCTATCATTGCCATTAAATTTGCTTAACAATAGATACCTATCAAAGTTGTTGTTATTTCATGAAAAAATTCTACTTGGAATTTTTAATATAATTTATGTAAATTACAATTAATTCAGCCGATAGTTCTTAAAAGTATTTTATCATTTTTTTCATTTCAATCAAATTTCTGTGTGGGCTCCTTTAACAAAATTTTTGTTTACGCCATTTTATTATAGTTATAGTCTCCGCGACGTAAATTACTACGCCCTAGACTTTTTATAATTTGAGTTAAATTTGTTTATTTTACATTATTTCTTTCATCTTTACTTCATTAGTCTTTTACTCATTTAGTCAGTAGGGTGTATGAATTGAGCATTCGCATTGCGGGTATGAGCTTTGTGTAGGTCATTGATATTTTTCGTGAAAGAGACCTCCTCCACTTAGTTAGTTGTCGTGCTACCTTGATGCTGTTGAATCATTACTCGTTACATTTTCGAATCCATAACAATAGATAGGCAGAATAAATTCGTTGGTTTCATTATTCAGTTGGAATTTCTCGACTATCTCACAATAATTGCAGTAATATTTCAAATTACATATGTAAATATGATCGAAAATGGAAGCTTTTATAATTATACTTCTCGCAATCTAACATATTTTATGTATACATAACCACCAACTTGTACCATTTTTATCGCGCAGTAATACGACAATGTTACATTATAACACAGTATTTTATTTGAACTTAATGTATTTGGATCAAGTGTAACGTCATTAAAATTTAGAGCCCTCGCCGTAAGTGCGCGTTCGAAAGACGGACGTGAAGGCATGTAGAATTTTATTTCCTTAATTGTAGTGCCCACTTCCTTCGGAACGTCCGTATGTGTTTGCCGACGTACGTCCCAAACTTACTCCGAGTGGTTCTCAATTTAACGAGATTTTGTTTTTCACGAGAGCGCAGCAAATAAACGCAATTCGAAATTCTCGTTCGCGCTGCGGGATTACCGGGAGCGCGATCCTTGCGCTGCCGGCAATACCACTTGAATTCCTATTTGCGCGACCGCCAGCTAAGCTCGGAACGGATTAGCCTCGAACATATTGTCTGAAAAATATATCGCTGTACCGCTCCGCTTTTAACGTAAGCGCCTAACGTCTCGATGCTTAAAATAAATTGCGCTCGCTGTAATTTTTGTTCCCAGACTTCTCCACTTTGTAGATTTAGTGGCGCTAAAAGCTCCGCCAATTTTTCAAGATTACATTTTAACCGTTGATCATATTAACTTGCTTGCTTGATTCTGAAGACCGTATACGATAGTTTCAGGTTACTGTTCTGCCATTAATTTGAGCGTAAACTATAGATTATGTCAAATTGAAGGGTTCTGATCAGTATAATTTGAATAATGAAATGTCGTCTAAGTAACACTATTCTTTACTATAACCAACCAAAATTTTGCTGATTAGGCCTGTTGTATTTTTTTAATACGTTATACGTAAAATATCATGAAGTCATTTCGTAGAGAGTAACATGGCAAATATGAGTTACTCGTCTAAAATATATAGATCTTTAAACTAAAATTTTTATCGAAAATAATAAATCAAGTTTTATTGATACACGCTACCCTAACGAACTGTTCTTTGTATTTGATTTCCAACAACGAAGTGGACACGATTCGCCCGGACCGCTCGAGATTTTCCAGCGCGACGTCTAGCGTGCGTTGAATGTATTACGACGCAAATCGAATAAAAGAACTCTCAAAGATATTCGATTATCCGAAAACTCCGAGACAAAAAGAAGTCGCGCGAGCGAAAATAACGCCGAGAGCTTATACGACGTTAGCGCTCTCAAGATAAACACGGACGGAGGTGGATCGGAGAGCAGTGAGCCGCTGCATGTATCTCGCACAAACCGCCTAAACCTTATCTCCTTGGAATCGGATTTCTGAACGATCGTGATGTTGGAAACACTTCCGGCGCTCCGTCTGTATAAATAGTGGCCTACGGGAGGCTCTTCAGTGATTGCGAGACGTTTTTCCCGTCGTTCGCTCGTTTCCGTTATTGTTGGTCTTTTTAATCAGTTCGCCGCGCTCGAAATTGTGATTTAATTTGCTGATTGGTCGACGAGCGGGCAGAAATGTTGATTTGACGAAAATTAAATATTGATTTATTTTTTTACGTATGCAGTCCTGGGCAAAATGTTGACAGTGGCCATGGGCCTTCGTTTGAAACGAGGCAACGAAAAATTAAACAGGATCACTTTCCTGTTACAATTGGAAAGTGCATGTGCATACAACACAGAATAATGCATGAACTTCCGTGAAGCAGTAATAGTATCACTAACACTGGAGCACTAATAAACACAAATTTAATTACCCTTCAAATTATAGTGTGAGCTAGTCACGTCGACACGATTAGCATCCGAATTCCAACTTATTCAGCGAACTGTGTATTAGCTTATTAAGATTAATGACTCCCCACTTCAAGCTATACATAAAGCCGAGAACCGTGTTTACCGTTAAGAAGCTTATCTTTATCGTGATTTTCGTACCTTTACTAACTTATCGACGACATCGAATACTGCCATTGCGCGCATTTTGTAAACAATAACAACAAAGGAAACTGCCTGCGCGCAATTTTCATATTTGCAAATTTCACATTCAACTTGAATGTAAAGTTTCGTCCAACTTCATTATAAATTAAACGTAGAATAAATAAAATGAAAGAACCTCGAGACTACATTCACCCGTATATAAATAATCAGATATTAACTTTACTAGTGTATAGTGTATACTTAGCTATTGTTCTGGTTTAGTACATAATAAAATTATCTTGGAACGGAAAATGAATTCGCTAATGCAATTATCCATTCCACAGTGGATTATCAAACTTAACTTATAACGGCCACATAATGAACGTTAACTGCGTATTTAACGCGGCAATATATTAAATCAAAGAGGAATAAACACATACATAGGTGATAATCATGAACGATATTAATAAACGATTTTTCGTCGTAGCTGAATAATTTACTTCTTTATTTCTGGCCATTGTTTTCATATGCCATAGCCACCTACGTCATTGGGTTTTTATGAGGGATGTTGTCTTTGCTTCTTTGTACATAAAGCCATAGTCTTTATTTGTTCTTCGTCGCCAGTCATCTTCTGTGTTTATTCGTATTTTACTTTCCCCTCTATCAGTCTATCCTTCCTTATCTGTTTTAGAAATTCTTTACCTATGCGAATGAACCAAGACTAATGCTGAATGTTAAATGCAATATATATTTCAAAGAATTCTGTTTGCTCATTCATTCGGTGACAAAGAGAAGGAACCAATTAAGGAATCTCCAATGCTAACATGTCCAATATTGCATTAAAGTTGTTGTCATTTTCGCTTAATTGCATATTGGTTTTCTTTTGCTCGTTGTGCGGATTTTCGTGGTCATTGTGAAAATTCATAATCGGGTTTCCTGTAAACTTCACTTCAGCAGTGAAGAATATTTTACTCTGTAACTAACGAACCAGATGCACACCACGGTTAAAAACCAGTTTCTAAATGGTCATGGATCTGTCGAAGGTGGTGTGGTGAAGTCCAGCCAAAGAACATTGCATACAATCACGTGTGATAATATAGATGACTAGAGATTTTTCTAAAACTAAACTCTATTCCTCGAAATCCGATTTTTATGGCATTCATGTAAACGTGGCAATGACTCATAACACAACACAACAATGTTAATTATTAATCAAATGATAAATGTACAATATACTCAATCCAGTTATATATGACCAAAAGAGCAGCAGTATAAGTATTTAAACCATATAGGCGTTTCTAGGCAAGCATTTAGAAAAATACGATAAAATTTAATGACTTCTATGTAAATAATTATATCACTTATATAACTTAATTTAAAAAATAGGTAAATTTGTCGTTGGTGTCTTGAATGATTTCGGTAAAAAGTAAACAGATTCGTGTATAACACAATGAAACGTATCATCCTCTATAAGAATGCCACGCTTGACCAATTTCTATTAAAAAGAACCATATGGACTGCTCTATTACAAACCAAAAAAAAAAAAGAAACACTGAGGAGGAACGTTCAAAGTTACAGAAAACGCGCACCAATATTTCGATTATGATAGACAGGGTCATTTGTTCACGTGTCAGGATAATCAGCGAAGGTGTGCAGTGTGTCATAAAGGGCTAATTGTGTGTGCCAAAAATGTAATACTGTGCATCATTCAAAGGACTGTTTTGTTAACTACCAAACTAAATAGTTTAAAATGACTTTTGTAATACATGTTAGTACGAAGATTTGCGAAAAATTCATACTGGAAAATTCATGGGAAAACTCATACAAAATTCAACACAACCCAACCACCCAATCACAACTTTAATTCTCCACGGTGAATTTTCCCACTATGAACTTTACTTGATGAAATGTTTTTTAGTTCCAATTTAATTCCATACTGGTTCTTAAACGCTTTAAAAGGATGCAGCTAAACTATTGTAGCGGGATTTTTTCGTATTTTTCCTATTTTAATTTTTTTTTATTTCCAACTTCATTGATGATGTTGGCATTTGATTTTGCTTACATTTTCGTTACTTTTACACTTTTGGTAACTTTCTGGATAGTAAAGCATAATTTTTTAGCATTTATAAGTAGAAGAACTCTTTTAAATTGCCAAAATCATATTCCCTTCCATAGTTCGTAGTTATTTGCAAATTTTCATCTGCTGACTGTTCGGATTCGCCCATTACCATGTATTTTGTTGGTTTATATCCAGTCCGAAAACTTTTTTTTATTTTTCCAATTTTTTTGTGATCCCCTTTAATTCAGATTTTTTCATTGGCTGGAGTGTAAGGTCGCCCGCATATGCTACATTGATGCTCGTTGTTGTATATTCTCCTGTAGTAGAGAATGTCACCTTGCCCCAGGTCATTTCCTACCACTCCAGGTCATTTTATTTTGTGTTTTATTCAACGTCATAGTTGTTATCTTCCTTCTCATTGCATTGTTCTCTATTTACTCTATCATAAGCTTGTTTAAAATCAATGAATAGCACCTGCAGATCATTATATTCGTACCAGGTTCTTTGGATTTCTTTGAGAGTATAAATGTGGTCATTTACCGATCTGTTTATCCTGAAACCTGCCCCATGACACCTTCTGTATCATTGCTTAGTCTTTCCTTAATAATTTTTGCTAGTACTTAATCAGTTGTATCCCTTAATACCTCTGTACTGTTAATGGCATATCGTATCAGCGCGGTTGTCCATTCTTTGGGCATTTGTTCTTGTTCTCATACTGGTTTTACAAGTTCGTATATTCTTTTAGTGAACTCCTTCTGATTTAATCATTTCTGCTGGACTTTTATTATTGTTAGGTATTTAATTATTTTTGTGACTTCATTTTTCGTTGGTTCTTCTATATCTTCCTCTTCCCCTCTGGCATTGCAAACTATTTCTTCGTGGTCTTCCATATTTCAGGTATTTAGTAGTCCATGAATACGTTCCTTCCATCTTTCTATTATTTGCGTCGGTTCATTCCTTCATGGATTTTTAGAATAGCTACTTCTGTTTTTATTATTTGTGGAAAAATGCTCGTTATGAGTTTTTCTCATTGTACAATGTTTTTTATTTCTATACATGCTCTTCGAATGTTTTCTTATGTTCTTATATTTTTTCTATTGTATTGTACTATATCATCAAAAAAAATACCACTGGTAACCGATCAGTTAATTATAAGTACCACATTGTGAACTAAAACTTGAATATAATACTAAATCATTACATATTTAATAGTTGATAATTTTTGATAAGATTGCTTTTTATTGAAACATTGGAACATATAATTGTCACTACGAATTTCACGAGAACTATGGAAACATTTTTCCAACGAATCCAGGCAGGGCTGATGATACATTGCTATTACTGAACATTTGAATTTTACGGTTTACATATTGGGGTCGGTATAAATTTGCAAAAGCGCACATTTAAATGTCACAGCTTTCAGTGCACGAGTTCAAGTAATCCGCCACCACGTATATAGTGTTTAAATTTTCATGCCCATAATAGTATTTACCATCATTTAAAGAGCGAGTAATCCAAGAATTTATATACGACAATTTTCTGACAGTCCACGAACAATAGATCCAAATGAAGTTTAATGTTAAATTTGAGATACTAAATATACCAGTATTTTAATTCACTAGAACTGCTTAAATCGAGCTAAGGGCACATGCACATGTGTGTCGCACTATATTTCTTTATTTTATTAGCAAAAACTAGCACATCTAGCACATAAATGTTATGGCAAACCTCCAAGAGCCAGATTTATTAAGTGTATATTGCACATATTTTGTATAAGGTTTAATTTATTTACTTCATAAAGTTAAACGATGGCGAAACGAAATGCAATTTTTGCGATACGTAAATATGGACTAGCAAATTGAAATAATGTTGCCAACTTCCACGTGACGCTAAATATATTACATCACTATCAGCTACAAGGTCATATTTTAGTCGGTAGAATTGCAAATCATTGATTCACATTAACAAACTGTTCAAATTCGTAATTAAAACAGATTATTGTGCCTGATTAGTATTTTTCATTGTAATCGTTGAAAATGCAACAAAATCCATAACAAATACGCATTTATTGAAGCCATTAACTTTAATATTATAATTAAAATAATAAAATTTTATTGTCGCCTGTTTGGATGACGCTTTTACATCAATGGGGCGAATTATAAAGAGCCGCGTTCACAATTAAACAATCTGCATTATCCATCGTTATCTATAGGCATATGAAGTGTTAGCCCATTGATACGAATGCTCATGGAATGAACAAATTAATCGTTTTTTTGTGTGGGAAATACACGACCATAATTACATTTCGCTCTTTGTAATTTTACGATGAATGCTCAAAAACAATTTATTTTTGGCTTGGGCTCCCAGTAACTTATTGGCTCAAAATGAAATGTGGTTATCAACCATGTTTCGACAACCTTGTATAATTATAATTCTTTGGACTTATAAGTTTTCACTGTAAATCATATTGTTATCGTGGTTTTCAGTTAGTGATTTTACTATTATATCCAGAAGGGTCGTTGTAGATTATTATTAAACTATTATAATTGTTTACATGCATTATGAGTTCCTTAGATGTTTTAGCGGAACGAGGTTATGCACCTCATTCGCCTCTGGTAAAAATAAAAAAATTCATATACTTTCAATTCTAACTACTTATTTCGGTAAAAATACACAGAAATTCATTACTCACCAAAAAAATTTATGAAATCAATGATAACTTTTCTTTCTTTCTTAGACTTTTGTCAATGTTTTCCTTGCTATCCTCTTCATATCTTGTATCAATTTTACTGCTCTTTATTCTATTTCTCGGATCTTATCCTGGCAATTCCTTTGTGGTCTTCTATTTTTCTTCTTTATCATCCTATTTTCGTTATATCTCGTGCGAATTCTCTCCTATTACATGCCCAAACCAACCAAACTGTTTGTCTTACAATTTTCTTGTAATTTTGTTTTGCTCCAGTATTTTAATTATTCATCCATTTCTACATCTATCTAATGCTCTACTGAATCTATTGCTATTGGAACGTGAGTGTTCAAATCTAAAATTATGAAATTACACTCAAAGAAATTTCTTCACAAAATATCCCTGACATCTGTGGCAAGTCAAATTATCCCAAATGGACAATACTGCCGGCTAATATTCAAAGAAATTAACCAGAATATTCTACTCTCGAGCTTCACATTGGTATTGCGACAGTGTCGTCTATGTCTACCAGATATTACATTATTTACCAGTATTGCAGAGTGACTGTGTATTAGTTTTCAAGTAAAAATAGATATACGGCAAAACAGATTGTTAAAATGTGCTGGCTCCTCTAATATACTACTATTCCAGTTAAGTTTAACCATCAAAAGTTGTCTTTGGAAACATCTATTGCTGTGTGGATACAAAAATTATTCGAATTGAAATTTAATAATAATAGAAGACAGAGGAAGGAAGGAGGAAAACTTTATACTTGGATGATACTAAAAAGTATTATAAATATATTGCTTATATGCATCAAATGATCATAATCAGAGATAAGTCCAAAGAAAGTACCAAGAACATTAAATTACGTTAAATAAAATCACCGATAAACAATGAAAATTGGGTATAGACTGTTTGACGTGGAAATTGTTGGTGATTACCTCAACGAAAGTTTATTCCCCCATCTTAATTTTTGATATTTTAAAGACTTGTTCGATGAATAATTTACCAAAAATTCAATGTATTTACTACTTATTAGCAGGAACTAGCGATTTTTAACTCGATAATGGAAGGACGAATAATGACGACTCAACACATCTCGTTTGGAATCACTTTCTTATGTTTTCTTTGTTCACAGTTATATTTTTGGTTACATAGGGCTCTCAAAGTTTTAGCAATCTTGCCCGCCCCCCGTAACATATTAAACATTATATTTTTATTAATAGTGTATTTGCTAATTATAATGGCAGCAAAATCAGGAAATAGAAATGTACCTAATGCTGCAAGTAATTAGAAACGTTGATTACAATAATAAAATCGAGGATATCCTAAATAATAACTGATTTGGAAAACTTAATAAAAATCCTACAAGGACCTTCCATAAAGGATTAAAGTAGGGACTCAATAATATACAGGCACTATTTGATGATAAAATTAAAAAATAAATGATATATATATACACAAGCCCCTTGTAGACATTTAGCTAAATATCTAATAATTATCATCATGTAATATACGAATTTTAAATATAAGTTTAGTATTAAAAACTAGTCACATCTCGTTCAAAAAATCTCTCAGGTAATAATTCCGCATAATTGTCTAGTTTCATTTGTTGCTACGAATTTGATTAGTAGCAAACCACCTAAAAAGGTAATTATTATGATCTCAGAGCTATTTACCCATAATACTAATCCTACGATCTACAATCATGACAAGAATAAATTTGATAGACCTCAATATTAAGCGTAGCAATGATATCTATGAATTTAGTATTTTTCACAAATCTACACACGCATACACAATGGTAGCTTTTCACTCAATGGTCAATAGAGTGATTTACATCCCTATGTCTACATTTATAACATAGTTTACAGCAATGCGTACGATAGAGTTACAATAGACGATATTTTAGCAAAACAACTTCACAATAAAATAAAATATTTTCCTATCTAACTTACATGGGTAAACATTTAGCAAAAACGAAGAACGCGCTTCGGAAAATTAATAATAAGTTTCAAATAGCTTTTAGAAGGAATTATTCATTAGCAATACGTATTAAAAGTAACAAAAATAAAACAAACGTCAAGCTCGGGAGTGTATATATTATTGTAATAATATTGTAATTATTGTCCGGGAGTATATATCAAACAAACAGGGAGATATTTTGACGACCAGAATAAAGAACATCATCGCAGTTTTCAGTATTTTTTGTTTGTTTTAGTTTTATAGAAACTGAAAATAATACAATTCATTATATTTTTCGTTACTATATTAAATATATATTAAATTTCGTTAATATATTCACTTAAAAAATATTTTAAAATTCATGCAATTGCTAATGACGTTTTTGTTTCAGGTTTCAGATCATCGACCAATGAAGGTAAGTAGATGCTTGTAATTTCTTTTGGTAATGATGGTGATCAAATATACTAGACACAATACGACGTGTGCCGTATTTTACATACAACTCGACTCTCTAAAAAGTGTTGTATCGATCATAATATAAATTCCGATGACCTTTTATTGACCATCATTTACATGATTTAATACAATGATTGTTTATTTGTGCTGGTCGCGACAATTATGCACCCATAATTTTTATTTTTAAACAATAACCAGAATTTTTATGAATAATAACAGGTCGTTAATCAGAGAAATTTTTGTTCTGTACAATTTTATCCAAAGATATTTCAATTAGTGTCGCTATTTATAATTCAGTGGTGTTTAGTATCGGCATAAAGAATATTTCTAATAACAGTAACGTAGGGTTGCTAAAATATTTAAATTTGTGTGAAATATGAGAAATGAATTAAACATACATCTTAGTAACTAATAGTTATTTATTATATAACGCGATAAAATTGTACTTTAAAACGCTCACAAAGTTTTTAGCTCGAGAAGATAATGAGATTTTATTGTCGTGTCATACAATTATTTTGCAATAGAAGGACTTCAGGTTCAAAGATAAATTAAAGTGTTAAAGAAAATTTTTGGCACAAAAAACGCAATTGCGTTGTCCGTTGCTATGGATTACTCTGTCATTCCGACGTCTCTTGTCATAAATTTAATTCATTTATATCATTGTATCTACCCTTCCTGTTAAAGTCTTACTTTATCTACCGTTACGGTTAAAGTGCTACTTTATCTACTCAAAATAGTTTATAAAATAATAGTTTAACATCTGCTATAGAAAAAAAGTATTTGATAGTGTTAGCTACGACGTTTTAAAACATGTGAAATTGTGGGGTTACCTAGTCGTGCATTGAACCTAATAGTCATAATAATCAATTACACCTGGAAAATAGAGTACAATGTGTCACTGTCTACCAGGGGAATTCTGGCAAAGTCCATCAGTGCACTTATATAGAACAGAGGGACTACTTTCACGCATATGATTAATCGCAATAAAGATATGGCGTTATTTTGTGTGGAAACTCCGTCGAAGTGGATACAATATTTATGATTTGGAACTCTAGCAATAAAAGAATATTTAACATGGAATGCAGGGAATCAAACTGTTTTCACAGAAAATAGCTTAGTTACCTTTCATTCGATATACGTATCGGAATGTGCGTGCTTTGTGAAAACACTCTAGGGTTTCCTTTGGAATCGACAACCGCTACACAACTCGGATACAAAGGGGACAGTAGGAAAATACCTTTGTACGCCACGAATATGTTTAACGGAGGTGCAAAAATCTGTAGTCTCGTAAGTAATTCTAGTTTAGAATTATCTACAAAGTGATTGGCACGGCTTGCCATTACATACGTTTAAGTTAGCGGCACGCCGATAAGTTTCATTCAATACAGCGCACGGAGGGTATGAGATACGACAAAATTGCTCAAAAATAAAGTTATAGAGAAGTGAATTGTCGAAAGTACCTTACGGCATATGCTTATCTGTAATAGTTTAGAAATGGCAAACGTTTGACTTCAGCGTTTTTTTTTCGAATAATATAAGGCAACATGTCACAAAAATGGTAATTATGTATTAAGTAAGAAAAAATAACTACTATTATTATATTCTGCTTTAAGCAAAAAATATTACGGGTCAAATATTTTTGCAAAGATAGATGAAATTGAATCCGATTATGGTTTACCACATTGAAAATATAGGTAAGGCATTAAGCTACTACTCAAAAGTCAAATACATCTTGCACTGTGAATAAATGTTAAGAAACTGCAAATAACTAATAGACTTGTTCGCATGCAGTGAATTTTATTTGGTCAATTAGATTTGATTTTCGTTTTAGCTTAATTTTGAAGAGCCTAACAAACGAGTATAAGAAAAGAGAACGTATCGATATCATATTATCTGTAGAACATACAATACACGAATGAAAAAGGGCAAATTAAAAGAATATTAAAGCAAAAAAAAAACGATGCACGAATAGCAATATGAGAAGAAAGGACAAAAGGAAAAAGTAAGAACGTGAATTATTAATATTTTGATTGAATTTTCTGTCTAATCCAGACGAACTCCTTAATTTTTCAAAATTAAAATCTTATTGGCTCCGAACATAAAATGGGTGTAATGTTATTGCAACGTGAAAATCCGAGAATACGCTGTAATTTGCATATATATGAAACCACCCCGTCTAGTAAAAATCTAATATATCGCCGCAGTTATAAACTATCGGTTATATTTCAATCCGGCGTTGCATTATACTTTTATAAAATATGCAAATGATTATTATTCACTTTTTGTGTGGTGCGGACCATTATTAGATTTTCATTGATTGCATAAATTGAGTTATGTAACCAAATAATTTACTTACGGTGAACGTGCGTTATATAGTCGCCGGTTTCTGTTTTAGTTGATTGCTCATATTTTGAGAGGCGTAGTGGATATGTGCCATTGAATATCGTATTGATGTAATATGTAATAGTGACATTTGGACACATCTAAATTGAAGGCAGGAAATGAAAAGTGCATTGAAGAAAAATCGCGCGTTCTGCTGCCCTCCATAGTTTGAGCGACTTATTTTCAAGCATTCGTGATTTGAATAATTGTGTAGTGCATTCCAAAGTCCGTGACTGTGAAAGGTAATAAATGGAATTCGAGCAGTTTGCGCACGTTATAAATGGAGTAGTATCTTTTTGACTGCCGATGCATTAACCGTATAAGTACTAACACGGTTCATTCCCAATCATAACGTTATATTGAGCGTAATACAACGAAACGATAGCCACATTTGAATAAAAATGTCTTATTCGTAAACTAAACTAAATAGGGTCAAGTAGAGTAACTGTAAACAATTGGTATGATACCCATATATAGTTTGGATATTTCAAACATTTTTATTCAAAGTTTAAAATTATATCATTTATTTTCTAAATCTCAAGGACAATTACCCCAAGGAAAAATGAAGATGTGCTAAAAATAGGGGTAAATTGAAACACGCAACCATTGTCTTATTAGATTAATAAAGAATTTTGTTGTGGAAAATGTGAACAATGCAAGTGAATATTGTGCTTGTTTGTATATAGCACTTTATCTGTTTGTTTACATTTGTACCTAAGTATATGCAAACAAATATCTGCCGGAACTGCAAGTTTGGTGGTTAATAATGAGGCAGTAAAAGGAACAGATACTTTATTGAAAATTAATGATGTACAAAATATAGGAAATAAATTCTGGTCAAAATCATTTTAAAATCAATTGTAGAAATATAAAATTTTTCCTCAACAAATTCAGTTCCAAATATATCGTTGCGCTTAAATCCAGCAGCTTCATCTACATCACGTACACGGCAGACATATTTATAATGCCTGCTTTTTCTAGAACTTCCAAGAAAATTCACCAATAAATATGCCCCTGGCTTAAGTAAGTGCCATTCTGGCAGTTTATAGTCAACCTCCGAATAGCTATGGGTTGCAACTTCTTCGGACCATTCTTTGTTGATCATCCATTCATCTGAGTAATTATTATAAAGTTCTGCAGGATCCTCCACATTGTCGTTTTCATTTCCGCGTTCATTGTCCTCTTTAGGTTTCCTTTTCAATTTCTCTCGTAATTTGAGCGATTTTCTTTTCTTTTATACGTTCGGCTTCTTCGAGTCTATAACTTCAACTGTTGTTAAAACCTCTCCGTACTGGACCTGTTTCAATAATGGTCCAATTTTTTTGGGTTCTACAGAGTTTCTGTTAGAATCCACGTTCAGAGTTTTAGCAATTATTGATGAGAAATGGGCGATAATATTTGAAACCGATAGTAATACCATCGCTATTTAGAATAGCAGATGTGGATGGACTTGATATTAATAGTTGTACTGATTTTACTTCCGCTTCCTTGGAAGTTCCTTCAGTATTGCTTTTTTTCTGATTCAATTTCAATATTATCTCCCTGTTGACCAACAATTTAGGTTTTCCGATGATTTTCTTTGAATCTCTTTGAATCCACTGGGATGAATTATAACTGGAAATACTCCAATAGTTATAAATGCGCTTTTAATATTATTTTCAGTTATAGCCACGTGTCAAACTTTCCCTAAAAGTTCAGTAAATTCATCCTTTCGCAGTCCCACCTACTCCATGCCCCATATGTTTTTCCACAGCCAATAATTTTTTTCTCCTAGAAGGTTTTCACCGGGCTGAAAGTACATTTGGCCAAATGTTTGAGCCTGTCGGTTAAATGATTTGGAAATTTTACAAATACAATTTTATTTTCAAGTGCACTCTCAATTATTCGCATATTATGTGACTTCTGTGTCCATTATACAGCAGTTCAGCCTCTTGCTCGGATAATTTTTTTTGTCACTCGTATCCTTTACCTACTTTACTAATGCAGAATTAAATCAGTTGAAAAACTGCGGTTCCTCCATCCATCCGTTCTTGGACACAAAATAAACTGCGCCTTTTGTGAAGTATACTTAGCTGGTACTGCGCCCACTTTAAAAACAATGAAAGGTGGCAACAAAAATTCATCGGCTGTAATACAAGCTAGGATAGCTGTTGACTCTCTTCCAGCGCCTCCGGATATTGATGGAGCCCTCCCTCGTTCTTCAATGGCCTTCATTCTATGGATAATTCCCGACACTTTCATCTGCATAGAACACAAATGCAGCATTATCAATGTGTTTTTCAGTAATAACATTTTCAAATTATAGATGACATCAGATTTTCTTTAATCCTTTCTAGCTTTCTTGAGATGCTCAGGAGCTCATGGAGCTATAATACAAGTCTAAACCGCGGGGCGGCCATCCTTGTAAGGTGTTTGTAATACTAGGTCCCGTAGCTCTTCTTTGTTGCATGGGCATCCCATTCGTGCTCGGGCTATTTGTTCCTCTATTTCGGCAGTAAGTGCAGCAGGAAGTCTACCTCCCATTTTGGTTGCCAGCACATTCCCACCCTTAATTCTACGATAAATAACTGCTGAAGTACGTTACACTGGGCTTGAAGATACGTTCAATTTTTGTTTTTACGTCACTGCCTGCCCTTAAAAGATTGTCTTGTGAGTATCTCTGTACAGCTTTTTTCTTGGCATTGTTTGTCCTGGAATGAAATGAGAACACTTTTGTCGAAATAATTTGTTGTAAAAATACCCCAAATAAGTGTTTACAATTTGTCCATACGAACATTTCAAAGGCGTAATAGTAAACACTTATTTGTTCTGAATAGCTTAACAATATTGAGGTTATGTTAACAAAATGCTTTTATTTACATGAAACAGTTATCCTGATAAACAATAAATAATAACAGACTTTTAATTTCTTGTACATTAACTAAAGTGATTTGGTGGAAAGGATGCTCTTACTCTCCTGGAAGCTTCGCATGAATTCATTACCATATCCATAAGATATGTTGCTACCGTCAACAGTTGCTTCATATATTTCACACTTTTGGTATGTTTATATTTGCTGGTGGTGTGCATTTTGTTCAGAAGTTATTTGTTAATTTTGTTGCTAATGAAGTTTCATACTATTGTTTTTAAAGTCTTAAAACAATGACCAATAACTATTCAAGAAAATGCATGAAATATCTTCGCCGATCGCAAAAACATACAGGAATACCCAACAAGTACACGTATTTTGACAGTGATGGCTACAGATAATAGAGACCCAGTCGATGACTGGGTCACATTGTTCTTGACGTCATGATAGTCAAGTACAGAACCCATCATAGTTGTGCTATTATCACCTGAATGTCCACGAAGGCAAAGGACACGATGCTGTAAACCTAAAATATCCACGCTAAAAGCCACTCGATATGGTACTTGTATGCTCGAATTTCCGGACGGGTCGTAAGAAAGAAAAACGTCTTAATTTTTATTACTGCTTTATTTTAAATCTTTATACAATTATTTTGGAAAATTCTCCGCGACACACACACACGCGAACTGACAACGTTTAATTTTATTTATTTAAGTGATCACGAACTCGCTATTTTTGTTTTTAAATTAATTTAAATTCTATTCAAAGTACATTTTAAAGTTTACAAGGTGACGAAGTAGAGAATTCGGAATGAAAAAATTAATTAAATTGGGAAACGCTGCGCATGATTTGATGAAACTCCCAACTCTCCATACAGAATAGGAAACGGCTACTCGATAAGAAAAATTTATATAGTAAAGAATTCTTGCTAATTTTTCGGCTTGAGAAAGATAAAATATTTATTTAATAGGAATTAAATACTTCTTAGTAATGTTGTTCGGATTGAGAAACATAGATAATATAACATAAATTATTTTGTGAGCAATTAATACAGCTTAGTTTATTGAAACATATTTATTTAAAAGCAGATAGCACTAGCAAAATTCTATAATAGCTTGAATTAATTTACAAATTCCATTGCATTTTAGTGCAATTTCGCCGTCGACCAATAGAGTAGATTATGTGATATGTGATAAAAAAGTAGTTGGTTAACATAAAATATTTTAAAATCTAATTAAACAAGACTTATTTGATAAAACAATTAACTTGACGCACGTAAATGAACATTTCGCTTATCACGATGTTTTTTAATTGAAATTGAAATGTTAATGTCGTAGAGCACACTATCCAAATATAAGTGAATTTCTGTAACGTTCATTCAAGTAGAAGGATAAACCGCAATATGTATGTGTTAGTGTTTTCATTAATCTTCTTTTACATACATGCATAATTATTTCCATATAAATCCCACAGGGCGTCGACTATCTATAATATATTTTACCTTATCTATCTTATTACATTTTACAATTTTCTTCTACTTATTCCTATATCTTGCAATTTTTTCACTGAGCCCCAGTTTTACCCTCTTCCTCTTACAATGTCTTCTATAGTGATATAGTTATTCCATACTTAGGCCTTCCTATTTTGTTTTTTCCCATTTTTTCTATACTAGATGTCCACACTGGTTTAATTTTTTCTGTTTCCTTATTCCTTTTATGGATTTAATGCCTGTCTCCTGTTGTGTGTAGAGCAACGTCCAAATTGTCAACGACGCGAGATATCCAATCTAGCAATTCCAATTACTGAACTTTCATTAAATTAATTTTATTTCTTTATACTTTATTCCCTAGGCATACGCAACTTCTTTATGTAATATTTGGCATATTTCTAAACTGTTGGGCAACATTTGATTTTGCAAGTCTTTTTATAGATTTTAATTCAGCATTTGATTGCCATATTTTTGATCACAAACATTATTTAATATATCTTGTGTTTTTGATCTGCCTCAATGTTATCTATATTGCTTCCTAAGAAAATTTTGAATGTGTTATCTGGCTCATTTAAAGTTTCATGAACTTTGCTTAAGTTTTTCGGACATGAATGGTGAAATAATAAATAACGTGTAATAATAATATGTTTTTGTGTTTTTACTGAAAACGTTTGAAATGATACATTCCTGAGTTTTTAAGAAATCAAGTCGAACAAGTACCCTTTGTAATTAAGTGCTTCGAAATAAATAAATATACAACAACTACCCAATGCCAAAGCCGCCTCTATACACCGCATCCCCTGTAGGTTTTAGTGCATCAACTATATTATGCAAGCATCGGAAATGCAATCATGCTTTAAATAAATACGTTATCACTTACGGCTGGCACAAGCTAGATATGAGTTGGAATCGCATCAATATGGTTACAGTATGTTCGACGATAATTGATAGTAAACCAATTCTGCCGCAAATAACCGTTTCATACGTAATTACCGCCGCAGCGGGTCAAATCAAACTAATTCCCGCCAATGTTATTTTTATTTGTTTATATCCGACCTTCGGCAACGAGCGCGCCCTTTCATGATCAAATTGCGTGAGTTCATTTACATTCATGTTTGTTTATAAACATGCCGTTCGATGCGGTGTTGTTCGCGATATTCGAAACACACGACATTGATGTAATATTTATTCATGGTTTCAGCTTCAATAATAGTCGAAAGAGCGATATTAAATTTAGTTAATTTGGCGTCCTAAATTATTTTGTTGCATGGCCGTCTCAATGAGTGAATTATTATATAAATTCAAACATATCCGAATGATTAGATTAAATCAATATTTCCCAAACTTATCTAAAATACGACTCTTTTTTGTTATTTTCCAGAAACAATTCAAAATAGTTACAGTTACAGATGGATACTGAATCCGTTTTTAGACGATTCGTACAGCTTCGCCCTCATTATGAGCTCATCAGCAACAGATGCCCACCATTGTAGCAAAATCAAAATCATATTAATCAATTTGATAGCAACCATCAACTTTGGGCTGTCTGAACATCTATTGCACCAAACTACCTCGAAGAATCTTTCAATTACACTGCCATTAATTGCCAGTTTAGGAGATTGAAAACATACAATTTACTGCGAACAATACTGTGAGTGAATAACGAAATTGCTAAGATAAATCAAAGAAGGGGGAGAAACCTACGCACTTGTCGACGTCGACGACACTGAAGCGAAAGGTGTATAAACGCACCGCCATGGACACGCAGATTGTAGAATTTCGCGATTTAAGGTTGAGAGTTAACCTCGCGGTAGCAAACACGTTATTCGGAGAACGAATTTATCACACACTTTTGCAACAAAATGCGAAGGAAAATGCAGTTGCGAAGAAAAATATTTATGCAACTTATGAAACTATCCATAAAAATGCTATAACACTAGCGTCAAATACTACTTGGTTTTCTATGGTTCATTGCATGAATAATATTAATGCAGCAGTTTTTATATTGTTGGCTATTAAAGTGAAATTAAACCCCATAAAAATGAATGGTGTTCATTTTAATGACCTATCCCCGTGTAATAATCCAAGGGATAATTTCCTTATTTCTTAATTAATTGGGGTGAACTTGCCGCGCTTTGAAAAATCATTCAAGATCTCGTTATAATGCATTGAAAACACATAAATTGTAATCTTTGCCCTAATTATTATATAAGCAATCTGTAAATGTGTTTGTGTTGGTCGCCCTCATAGATATCAATGTGCGATCCCAAAACAACCCCCATTTTAATATCAAAAGTCCATTGTGAGCAGGTGCGGGCATTACGATGAGTTGATTTATAAATTAATACGATTATGGCATTGAAAAGCGCTCCTAACGATTTTTTAAAAAATAGTTTTCCCAGTTGCTCTTATCAAGAATCAATAAGCAACTAGAATGCCGTGATGGAAGCAGTTCAGCGATGGACACAGAATATATTAGTCCCCGATTCATTGACTTACTTTCAACAGTTGCTTATGGATATCGGACAAAATATAATTGCTATGCATGAAAAAACGAAAATATCAATAATGGATTTGGCAGTGAGAATCAGCAACAGTGGGGTTATAGTAAGGATGCCGAACATGCAGTCGAATAAGGGATAATAAATTAGATGTGGTAATGAAGAGAGAAGTAACAAGTACTCGATGGATAAGAAATTTAGAACATCTTACAGTTAAGAATTATTCTCCAATAAGCTTATAAAAGTGCATCAAGAAATTATAAATACATACATAACACACGTAATTTTATAAAAAATCATCTAACCTGTACCCAACAAGTATTTTATGGGATATCCTTAAAATTAGTTATGGCAGAGGAAGATTGTTTCGAAATATGTAGCTGCAAATCTCTAAAATGAATAAGTATTAATACACTACTTATAAAATAACTTTTACTACTTCGATATTTTATTACATTTTAAGATATTTTGATGAAACTTGAAATATGTAATTATTTATTGAAGAAATTTTAAGAAATTATAAACAGAAAAATCATGTAACAATCTTCTACTAACTTTTATCTACTAACATGGGCAACAATAAAGTGGCTGAAATCAAATCAATAAAAAAAACTCTGACAACTTGGCTAATTTGTACAAATTGTAAAGTTAATATCTAGTGTAGCCTCCTCTTACCTGCACAAGTGCAGCGTCATGGCATGTTATAAATAAGCCTTCGCAACGCGTCTTGGGGAAAATTGTCCAGTTCTTCAATTAAGGCATGTGCCAACTATTCAAGTGGATCATTTCGACGTCGTCAAACACGTTTCCCTAATGCATGTGATTAACCTGCATGTGGGTAATCCATTTTATGAATGTTGTGATCATCAAGATAAGTGGCGATTTGACAAGGAGCTATCTACAATTATCTTGCGTAAAAATAAAATTTTGACCAACAACAATTGCTCCTGAGATCACTTGAGCCTCTACAATCTCGTCAATGTACCTTCGAGCTGTTAGTCCACCATTACGAATAACAAGTCCATGCGAGTGGTTATTGTTTTTCCACCCCACATCATTATGTATCCATCAAAAGGGAGGGTTTCATGCACTATATTTGGCATCAAACGATTTCAAGACCACCTCCAGACTCTTACGCGTCTATTATTACCTGCCAGAACCAACTTGTACACATCGCTAAACATAACAGGAGCCCAATGACGAAGTTGCCACTGTAAGTGTTCACCTCCTAATTCAAATCTTCTTCGACAATGTGCTCTGGTCAATTTTGACACTTTTGCAGCACGTCTTGCTCTCAATTCAGCCTCCCTTAGCGTCCCTGTTGGCCTCACTATATCTTGCAGGTGCCGCGCATTTTGTGTTCGATTTCAAAGAGCTTGCAATAACAGAAAACGGTCATCACCTGCAACAGTTTTCCACTGCCTACCTATACCTGCTCGCCTTGTTACAGAACTCTCGATATCGTTTCCAAAGCTTCGACACAATTCCCTGCACAACCCCAAGCTGTTGGTCAATATGACGTTGTGAATATCTTTCTCCAAGTAAAGCTACAGCTGTACTAACTTCTATCGACGTTAATAATCTGCGCCATTGCTTCTTTTAAATGTTAGTGCACTGTCAAACTGGTCTAATATTGTTTCACACTAAAATGGCTCAAATTCTGCTTAAATATTTATTCTTAAGTTATTTTTGTAAATAATTGATGTTGTAAGCCGTTACTTTGTGATATTGCATAATTAAACGCAAATTAATAACCCAATTACTTTGTTAAATAGCACGTATTGTTGAACTCCGAGACAGCGGTTTCGACCAACTTGGTCATTGACGAACGGTAAAATACAAAATAACAACTAAAGCTTAAACTATTTATACAATATCTATATACAACATTACCACAAGAGTTGTGAATATACCAGGTCAGTTTGGTCGTTAAGGAACGTGATTTGCAAATTACGGTCGGCTTTAAAGATCTCTAAGAGGGAAGTTTTTTCCCTTTGTCGGCAAAATGTAATATTTGTAATTTTTTATCTGTAGTATGTTCGAGCAAATGGTTTGCAAACGTTGAATCTGATTTTTTAAGATTAAATGATCGCGTGTGTTCTTTATCATGTATGCTGAAACTTCGTCCAGTTTGTCCAGATTTTGTCCTTTGCATTATACAAAATATTACATGTTTTACTATTGGATATCTTTTGGCGACTTCATGGATATCTTTTAGCGACAACCCTTTCAAGTATTTTATAACTGTACGAACCTCCGATTTTTTCATTTATAGATTTGCTCTAAACTTGTCTACTTAAATTCTAAATTATTTGAACAGACAACACTACAATTGAACCAACGTAACAAGTGATTAACACTTTAATGTGTCAAATTGTCACTCAACGTGTACTATGTCAGGGACGCTAAATAATGATCTCCCCTTGTAGCATCTAAATGAATATTAAGTTCAAATTCATTTCGACACAGCTTTAAAAAAAATCATCTCCATGCAATCTGAAAGACTTTGTACTTCGTGTACTCTTCCCGATATTTTGTTATTAATTTCAAGCTTTACTTCAGACATCCTTTGTTGGTAATTATGAAATATCAAAAATGTATCTTGTTCTCATTAAAATAAAAATCATTCTGCCAAAACTACTTGCCAAGTTTGTGTAATGCATAATCATCTTTATTGTCGAGAGTTGCTTGATTCTTGGCGTATATTACCAGCGAGCTTATTCTCATACCTCAAGGAATAGGCATTGCAGCTATCGTTCATGTATGGCACAAACACCACAGGGCCCAATACTGATCCCAGTTTATTATGTTTTAATGGAAACATATATGTTCACCCAGTAACAATTCAATTAAATGCATTACCCCTAATAGAGCTTTAAGTTTATTGTGATTGACGCAGTTGAACGCACATCGCAATATCACAGGGTACTTGTCAGTATTAATATTTGCTCATAACATCAGAGAACTGCATTCGCGGATTAATCGACTCTAAAGCCATGCTGATCATTACTAATGATGCAATTCTGATTTTAAAACACCATTGATCGACGAAGAAAATAGCTATTTATATTCACATTAATTTTACAGCGCGACGACTTGTTTTAAGGCACGGGCCCACAATGGCGAGTATAAGACTTCGGCAAGCTTCACATAATTTGAATAAAATTAAAAAACTTAAACATAAATTTGTTCTGTGTTGGTTAAATTGAAACAAATAAAATTTGACACACGCTAATTTCGTAGAAATGAGCGACAGTGACTAATTTATTTCGACGACGAAATAAAACAACTTGCAGAGGGGGGCGTAAAGGATTTGTTACCGCTAAATTCGAAAGCGAGATACGAAAGAGCGTGCAATATCTTTCAAAAATGGTGCAAGCTGAAAGACATTCCGAAAAGTTATGGTAGCGTATTTCGTGAAATTAGTGGAGTACAAAAAAAAACAAAACAAGTCTTAATGGTCGGTCTACCCGATGTTAAGGACATGTATTTCACTTAGTGGTAGTATGAATATTTCTAGATGCAAAATTGATATTGTTTTTGAAAACTAAATCCACACTTAAACAAAAAAAATTAAATCTTGGAAGAATATCTGCATTTTAGTAATTGTAGTATGTAGTGGCAGGAGGAGTTATATAAAATGGTTAATCGTGACCTTCAATTAAAAGATAAAATCATAATAATTGAGATTCCTAAAACAGACAAATGTTACTCGGCCATTTGTTATCACAAAAGTAAAATGGGTTAACATTGTAAAGTAATATTTACTAGTCAGGATTAAAATTGACAAAATTGAAGCCCGTTTGTTTCTGCGATATGAAAGGGAAAATGTTGTACCTCACATTTAGGAATGAACATAATCGGTTTGATAACTTCAACGATTGCAGAGTTCTTACATTTGAAGAATTCAATAGATTAGACAGGCCAATGATTCTGAAGGAGTTCGCCCAGTTTGTTAGTATACATAGGTGGTGACTTTTTAACATTAAAAAAACACGGTGCGTGGAAGAGTTATGTGGTAGAATCATTACAGCGAAAAATTAAAGTTCGACAAATGATAACAGAACCATAAATCTCCAAACAGCGATACAAGTTGACCTAAATAACACATACTACATTCCAATCAAAGCAGTTGATACTGGGGATACTGGGTCTGTTTTCCACTCTGGAAAATTGCCAAATAAATATTAAAATTTATAAAAATACAATATAAAAAATAGTACAATGTAAATCATAATGAAAATCTTAATGACATTTGCACGTTTTCTAACACAAGAAAAACGATGAAAATATTAACGTTTCGTGACGTATCTTTGTGGAAGCAAAGTGGTAAATGACATACATTTCATTTAAAGAAAAACATAATCAATTTATTTGAATTTATTTGAAAATACCGACTTGAGTACAATCAATAGTAATAATTAGTGTATTTGGTTGTATTACTCGAAAACCCTTCAGCACGGTACTCCTGATCGAAATATGTAGTTGTAGCGATGTACAGAGGTAATAGCGTTATTACAAACGTATTATTTTAAGAGATGATCTTCAAAAACATTTCACCATGTTTCACCATACTCTAAAGTCATGTTATGTAATTGGACCACAGAAACAACTACCCCTCTCTCTCTCTCTCTCTCTCTGTGTGTAACTAACCAATTCACGACAGCGAGTATCCGTCGTCACCTGCTTCTTCTTTTTATATTAAGCAAATGAATTTGTTCCCATTTTAAGAAGTTTTGTTGAAATACATGCAGTCGTTAATACACACACAAAAAAAAATCGATGTCGTTCGTCGTTAAAGTGAATTTCTCGGAATTCGTTCGAAGAAATAAAAGATGGGCATTTACCAAAGAGACGCCATTAGTTGCAGCCCAATGCCTTGCAGGTGTAGTGCACCGACGCTAAGGGTCTCTCCGGAAGACGCAGCAGATTTATAGAAATTTACATTTGTTCCGACTTTGTACGTTTAAGAAAATAAAATTTATTTTGTAAGTATTTATATTCAAACCGCATAAATTATTATTTGAACATAAATCGTTAGGGCGCAAGCTACATGTCGATGATTCATTTAATCTTATTCAATCACAAAAGTAATCGATGTTGCATGGTGCCAATTTTCTCAATTGTCATTTCGGGACGTAACAAGTTTACAGGACACGAGTGTTGCTATCGAATTCGGCGCGAAGCACGGTGCTAATTTTCTGCAATCTACTATAATTAATTGTTAATTGACTCCTCACCGCAGTCTACTAAATTGTGCCTTGTTGTTTTTAATATACGAGCGGATAAATTTGTTTAAGTGCGCTTAATTTAAGCTAGATAGCATTAACGAAAAATATGTTGGGGTTTCCAGGTTTTATTTATACGAAATTTGGTTTTCAATTAATTATTATCAATAAGTTATATACAAGTTTCTATAAATTATTGTTGATGAAATATTTACCACATGTATACCCTTAAAAATATCTACTAGTTTTCTTTATAAAAAAAACAGACAAAATGGTAACGTGCTTCAAAACAAAAATCTACAGTGCGTGACATTTATATATTATAATACGAAAAGCGTTCCTTACCTATGTATGACGTAGAATGATATTTACATACATTATAAAACTGGTACCATGTTCGATATTATAGTTTATAGTCGAAAGGAAATACTCGTAAATTTCAAACATTCCACCGGCACGTACATCAAGAGCAGTTTTTCCCAATCCGCGGCGTTAAAATCACACACGAAGCACATCATTGACTCAAACGAAGCGAGCAATCAACGGTCTACGTCTTAACACTGCATTGTTACACGCCAGCGTTAACTGTCTTATCGAATCTATGTTTACGTATCTCGTACCACGCATAAGCATGTCGATATACCGTGTGAAAAACAACGCATGTGCCCTTGCACGTGCTGCCCGAGCGTGAGCTTTCGCGAAACTAGGACTTTCCTTTGATAGCGCCGCACGACTGGAGCTTGCGCGAACCTCGTTTCGGTTATCACCGTAGCGGATCGGAACCAGCGTCTGGACGCCTTGCGTCGCTATCAGATGCCCGGACACGTCTACGGCCCGTTTCGCTGATGGATTGTTCCTTAAGCAATGATTTGTTTCCTGAAATTGTTTGACGATTTAAACTTCACGTTGGGCACTTTATCAACTACAACACATTTTTTCGCCCCTGCATTTCATTATTGTTCTCCGTGATCAATGAAAACAAATCTTATCAAAATAAATAAATAAACCATGTTTCGTTCGTATGAATCGATTACTGTTACAAAAAATATATACGAGCTTGATTTATTTTAATATAATATTAAAATTTCGTGAATTATATTGTCTGACGACAAAGCAGTAATCACGATGGATTCGAACGAGACATAAAATAAACAAAAATCGATCGAACTCGTTCTCTGAGTCCAACTTAGTTGAAAATAATGTATCTGGTTATTATAAATTATTAAGTCTTGTCAGGAATAAATGCCATGCGTCACGACTCGCTAACATTATAAAAATGTTCCCTGGATGTAGTGTGCAGCATGACGTGCTCTCAATTATTCAGAAGTGCGATGGGCTTTCCTGTTTCAGTTGTTGTATCTAATTTTGATGATTTTCATTCGCATAACGCATAGCCAGCTCGTAACAAGTTGTACAAAAATAGGTGCCCTAAATTTTCAAAAAGAAATTCTGGAACGATGAAGTAAGTAAGAACTAAGTAAGATTAGTTATCTCCGGCTCGTCAAAATGAAAGATACAACAATGATACAGAATAATACTATGATACTAATAATGCTGGCAGTAAAGAAACAGGTCTATAGTTTTCAGGTTTAGTCTGATATTTAATTTAGTAACTTTAAATAACTCTAATACGCGGATGCCTCTTAATGTTATCATTTCGAGAAAAAATAAACGTAATAAAAATTAAAGGGCCTATTTCGGCTTGAAGTAAAATAGAACTGCTTGTGAGGATGCAACAGATGGGATAAATCTCTTCGTTCTAATAGAAATAAAATAATGCAAATGTAAACATACCACTGATGCATAGACAGGAGTGTTTCATTGCAATTTTTTCAGTGGCATTTCTTTGGCAATTTTCATTTTTTGCAGTTTCATATCCCTTGCACTTTCAAGTGTATTTTTGCATTTAAAAATTATATAAATATTTGATGCTCTAATATTTGTTGAGAGTCATAGTAGTTTACCACTAACCAGTCACTTAACACAAGTTATATTTTAACAATGGAGATCGATCCAAGATATCACTTTATTTACGATTGCAAACGCAATTCAAGCAATTGTGACAACATTTAATATAATACAATAAGCCATACTATTATACTGGAAAATTAATATGAGGACTTTAACTCAATATGAAATGAATACTAAATGACAACCTGGACTACTAATAACAATGGGAAAAGATCAGTTGATCACAAACTTGATATAAAATATAATACATTTTTTGAGCAAAGGATACACAAAATAATCAGAGAGGTTCCACAACATAACAAAGAGTTATATACAAATGGGCTATATAATAATAACACAAGGAAATACGAAAGATATTAAAAATGTAATAGTAGGAGAGGACTGAAAAATAGAAAGCAAACTAATGTTTTCTAGAAGCAAAATTCAAACAGGGCATAAGAATACATAATGTGGATAAACTAAACGTTACAAATTGAAGGTAAATGATTTAAGCGCAAAGTATGTGGAAGCAGCGGGCGAGGAAACCGAGAATAGTAATGTAAAACCACTTACAAAATATATAGGTGAGATTAAAGCAAACGATGAACAACACCCCAACAGGAATATGTCGAGCAATAAGAAAATCAGACAAGGAAAAGGCGAACTGGTGGAACGAATAAACTATATTAAGGAAACAATGGAATAATTTGGAGAAAATCGATATTTTGCCACAGCCACCTAGATCGCCTAACTATTGAGATACCAGAACCAGATAACGTAATACGAAATCGACAAATTAATTTCCAGTTTGCCAGTCATGTTGTGGGTGCTGCATTTTTTTGATAACCTGTGTATATATACTTTCACATAAAAATATATAATGATTCTCTGTTGTCATAATCCGCATTTATTGACTTTAAATCTGTAAAACTGGCAACATAAATTTTATTTGATGTTGGTCCGAGTTGAATAATTCGAAAATTAAAATTAATATAATAATCCATATTTTTGGTGTATTAATAAATTTTAATATCTTTGGGGAATCGTCATATTCCTTGAAAACGACTATGATAACCCTAGTAATTTCCTGCACTTCTGGCGATATTTTTTTCGTCGAAGTTGTCGAAAATGTAGATTTTACAGCGATTTTTATATGAAGCAACATTGTATTTTGCTATTGTAACTAGTGCAACATATTAAATGGGTATGGCATAAATGGGTTTGGGTGGAATTTATTATTCATTATTCAAAATCGTCACCTGAGCGATCACTCACGTCGTTGCGCTGGGTATTAAAGCATCCAACTTTAATTACAGTTTACATATACAAAACCTAATTATACAGATTCGAAACATCAAAAGGTTCGTCGTTCTGCATGTTATAATTTTAGTACATTAAACATATGTGAAGTAACGTGCATTACTTCATATAATATGTCGTAACTAAAGGGCCTAAATTTTAACAAAATGGGTTAATTTATTCATATTTTAAAGAATTATATCCTCTCTCACATCTATTTGTGCGTATTTTTCATTACACGTGATTGACTTAAATTACGAAATATGTATTTGCACTCGATAATCAGTCTCGTAAACGTCACCTGAGGGATCAAGTGATGGTCGCTCGATACCAGATTTGGAGATTACGGTGGAAGCTCGAAGATCTCCCATGTGATTTGTTCCAATCGTTTTTTTTTTTATCGGAAAGAGGACGAGGGTTGTAATGAAACAACACCTTTCGCGTCAATAAACCAGCGCGTTTTCATTTTATTTCCAAGTTAGTTTTCACGGTAAAAAATCGCATGATTGCCCTCATATCATATATAACACAAGTCCGTCGCTCATGATCAAAATAGTAGCAACACTTCGATATGAGACGAATTTTGTTTTAGGTAATAAATTTATATATAATCATTTTCTCATTCTACCGTTTGGTGTGGACCTTGTTTTCGTACTTCTTTTTCACGAATTGCTTCCACTCTTTTTGTGCCAGTCTTTTGGTCCAGTTTTTGCTTTGCTCTGTTATGTTTCTCCATGTATTTTTTGGCATGTCCCTTTGTGGCCTTTCTCGTATTCTTGCTCTCCATAGTTTCTTTGTTCCCTCCTCCATTCTATTAGAAATATTGTCAGCTTTGTCTTCTTGGATATTTCTCTTTTTCTTATAAATTTTCAACTCATCATATAGTACGTTTTTTATGGCTTCTTAATTCTTTCACTCATGTCTATATCTTCATTTCCAGATGTTTCTATTGTTGTTCCTACATTTATTCCTTCTGTATATTCTTCCAATCCAGTTCTATCTCTGTTCGTATATCGTCTCGACTGTAACTTCTTCTTCTTGTCTCACTTAATTTTCTTTCCTGTTTTCCTCTTACTCACTGTTATTACTCCCTCTTGAGTTTTTCAAAATATTGCTTCTATCTCTCCATTTTCAGTTTATCATCCCTTATCATTCTTCCTTGCTTTGTTTGCTCGTTTTTACCAACTTTTTTATGTTCTACCTCTGCCCATTGTGTACAGTATACTTCGACTGTATGCTGTATTATAGGTACCCTTTCTCTATTTTCTTCGTGAACCCTGAATCTTGTGTTATTTCTTTGCTCCATCAGTTGGTCCTTCTATCTCTATTGCCCGTTTATAGTTCTCTTACAATTTCCATTATTGCATTTAAAATTATTCGGACTGTTCTTCAACGCCCATGTTACTATTTATATACACCCTTCTCATCTTGTATACTGCACGCCCCCTATATTTCTCCTGCGTTATTGTCTCTTGTTTGACCTTAGATATCGCCACCTGGTGGTCACTATATAGTTTCAGGCTTCTCGTAATTCTCTTGTCTGATACTTCTCTTCTTCTTCTTCTTTTCATTGTGGTCTCATATGTTCATATGTGGTCTCTTATGGATTTATCATTGCTTTCTTTCCCGTGTCGTCTGAATTTATGCACGTCTTTGTGTTCGAAAAATGTTTTTGTGACTATTAAGTTATTCAATCGATAGTAGTCTATCATTATAATTCCGTTGCTATCCTTTTCTGTTCTCTGTATTTACATTCACTTCCATTCCATTTCTCCATTCCCTATTCTTACATTCATGATCCCCATCACATATGTGTTGCATCTATTAGTTCTTTCTTTTTGTTATTTCGCCTTCATTTGGTTCATACGTTGAAATCATTGCCACTTCATTTCTTTCAATTTCTAGCGTTACTCATGCGATTCTTTATGCATCCATTCCTTTATATACTTCGCCATCTTTTGTTTATTATCACACCCACCACCGCCACAGCTCCTTGCTCCTGTTTTCCATTATAAACCCAGACATTTCTCTTTCCCAACATTTTCTCTACTTTACCTTTCTTCTTTGGCTCTGTTCTAGATAGGATGTATATCTTCATCCTTCATCCATTTATTCCTCTTACATTCCATACTGCCGTTTCGTTTGCATCTCTAGTCTTCCATCTTCATTGCCAGTTTAATCTTCTTTTGTATCTGTCCCCTGTTCCGTTACTAGATATTATCTATTATCTTCCCCTTTACTTCCACATTCTGTACTTTTTCCTTATTTGAACCATCCACATTCAAATCCCTCTATAGTAATATTATTTTTACCTATTTTTACAACTTTGTTTTCGCTCTTCCTTGTATTGCCCTGTATCTCATACTATTTCGCTGTCCCCTTTCCTTAATTGTAAGGTCGCGGTCAATGAATACCTAAGTCTTTCAACTTTGACTTATTCTCCATCACCTTCTTCTTGTCTTCCTCGTTCCCCAGTTCAATCAGGAATATATTTTCTCCTAGTTTCATTTCAACTCTAACACTAGTTTTTATTTGACAAAATTATTTAATGTTTCTTTTAGTTATTTCATCTTGTTTGTGTTAATTAATAAATCATTCATTGCTACATTGTTCTTTCTCCCCGTTCTTCATTTCTTTATCCTTGCCCTAGACATATCATCCATGTATTCTCCTGATTTTTTACTGCTGAAAACTCCTCCAGCTTCCTACGTATTTAAGTAATACGTATGAGACCAAATATACAAATAATAAATCGCCGAAGCTATTTTGCAAATTTGAAAAGTGAATTAATGCGACCAAATGCCGCAATATAAAGACATTTTTTGTAAGCGAAACATTGCATATATGGCAACGGTGACGCTGCGAGTGAGCATCGATAAATATACACAGCTATACTTACAAAGCTATCAGAATTGAGAATATTTTTTTATCGTGGAACAAAATTTGAAACATTAAACATAATTAAAAGTTATCATTTCGGACAATGAGGTGTGACTGAATTTAGCAAACTAACACAACATTGTGTAAAATATCTAAAGGATGCAATGATCGGAGCTCCTTGTTAGATTTGAATCGGAAAATGGCGCGGTTAAAACCGGTCGCAAAGGATGGTACAATGAAAGTGCATCTAACGCCCTAAATCAAGCACGAAATGTCACTTTCTTGCAGAGAACACTGGTACTGTAGCAAGAAAATTTAAACTTTGAGTGCAAGGACTTGAACAGTTGTTTTGTCGGCGAGTAAGTTCAATTTGGAACGGGAGAGAATGTTGGAAAGTTCGGGACGAAGTACATGAGTTTAGTTAGAATGGTAACAACCTAAATCCCGCCGCATATTCCATGCACGAATCAAAGCTGGAATCTATAGTAGGCAAGCGCAATCGGATTTAATCGGTATTAATTCAGTAATCCAAGCAATACGTCAATCAAAAACAGGTCGGTATATCGCGTATTTGAAACATAAAGCGATTAGTAATTAATGTAAACTGTCAAATAGTTTTTCAAGCAAGTTTGGCTGTAGAGTTATATAAACCGGTCAGTATACAAGAATGATTTGTTTCCTCATTGATATGTAAATTAGAACATTAATACCTTGTCGCAAGTTATAAAGCTCCGCGTGTGCTATTAAATATTCGGGCGGTTCGAAAGGTCTGTTTATGAGTTTCTAAACTCCATTAATTGTGTAGAAGGGTTGATTCCCTGTATTCCCGGCTTTATTACGCGAAATGATCACATTCGATGCTGTCTCCACTGTCTGCATTCCACGACTCGAGCTTCAATGTAACATCATCGCGTTTCAGCACAGCTTCAATTGCACACCAATCTAATGAATCAGCTTCAAGTTTGGAATTTTTATAACCAAATATCAATTTGAATTTAATTTTGCATGGCATCCTTAGTAAATTAATAACGCAAATATATTAAACCATTATGCTCGAACCGTTAGGTGCCGTTACATATTTGTGAGAAAATTTACACATTGCACGGGCATCGTCTCGGTTATTTTGCATCGGGGAATCTTCCGAATAAATTCTAAAACGTCGTAGTTATTAATTAAATACGTTGCATCGAAATATATCATTTTTGTGGTCACCCCTATAATTTGCATTTTATGAAAAACGATAAATTATTTGGTAAAATAAACGTATGTTATTGCGCTTGGCTGCAGTACATTTTATTCGCACAAAATTCGTTTTATTGCCATCCAATTTCCTGATAGATAATATTATTAATATTTTATTCGCGAGAATATAATTGCAATATGACATATATTGACAATATTATATAATTTTAATATTTAAAATTGAAACGTAAAATTGCAGTCCGGAATAAAATTAATTAAGGCGGGAATGCGCTATATTGAATGCACGGTCAAATTTTGGGTTCAACATCTGCGAGCATGATTAAAAAAGCAATCACAGAATAAAAAGCAGTATGTTACCCTGTTGGCGTTATAAATATAAATTGGTTTTATACGTAGTTCAAGTGAAGTACGTAAGGCACATGCTTTTCCGCCCAAATTTTGCTCAACCAATTTAATTGTTTTCATCTTAACGAAAAATAATTACCCACTATGGCACTTGTAATAAATAACTGATATTTGATACCAATTATTTAATTATCAAATTGTGAATATCACTCAATTGCTCAAAGAAAGATCTTTGCATACAAACTCTCAGAATCTGCGTAATAATTTTGCACAAGAGTTATGGGTTTCGGGTAATCCACCTTACAAACTTAAAAAATGATGTAAACTGAAAAATTTCAAAACTGTAATACAAAAACCACCAATAGGTTTTTAACAATTTCTACTATTTCACAATTTTGACATCATTTGCCTTTTCGACGAGTGTTATAATTGTAAACGATAGACAAAATTATCAACAATTTTAAATGTAAACTTTGTAAAATCACCCAAAAAGTTAATTGTCGAAATATGACGAAATTATAAAAATCAATGAGATTAAATGTATAGTTGCATCTTAAAAAAATCACTTGATGAAATCTTCACGTTGGCTTGGGTTGGTTTGGTCGCGTTTCAAGTGTAGTAAAGCAACTTACGTGAAATTGAATCTCTCCCAATTAGTTTGTTTGAATCGTGGAGAGAAGAAAAGGTAGCGTCGGCCATAAAATAAATCAAAAGGTGAGATTAATGCAGATGCCTAAAAACAAACAAAAAAAAAACGCTGACATTAAGACACTAAAATATCAATAAAATATACTCAGTGACATATAAACTGCACCACCTAGAAGGGGTGGGAATTTTTGGACCAAATTTGGCAGGAATAGTGGACTGGTCCAGGGAAATATTTGATTAAAATTTGAAACCCCAATCATCAAGTGTCATGGTATTTTTGAGGTTTGTGTCATTTTTAGAGGTGGTGATAGACAAGCAATTATCGAGTCATTTTTTGAATTTGTTCCACTTTTTCGGATCCCGTTCTTTAGTTTAAAGTGTTTCAAGTGTTTAATGATGCCTAGAGGAAGGAGACCTCAAGTTTATCAGCAGTTGAGTGACTTTGACCGAGGGCGGATTGTTGGTTTACGAGAAGCAGGTTTTTCGTTTAGAGAAATCGGCAACCGTTTGGGACGGCACCACTCAACAATAATGCGTGTTTACCAAGCGTGGTCTGAACATGGGGTTGAACGTCGGAGAAGAGGCACTGGGGCTCAAAGACGAACCAATGAACGTCAAGATCGCCGCTTAAGACTAATGGCCTTGAGAGACCGATTCTTTACAACTAGATCAATAGCTGATCAATGGTTAGGTGAACAAGGTCGTCCGATAGGCTTGCGAACAGTTTATCGTCGAATAAGAACCTTTGACTTGCTGTCTTACCGCCCTCATCTTGTGCTACCCCTCACTGCTCAACATCACCAGGAACGTTTGGCCTGGTGTACGGAAAGACTTCACTGGAACTTGGAGTGGCATCGAGTTGTCTTTAGTGACGAATCGCGATTTTGTTTAGGAATGCATGATGGTCGGATGACTGTTAGACGAAGACGTGGAGAAAGGCGCAATCCTGATTTTTTGATTGCGAGGCATGTTCACCGAACTGTGGGGTTGATGGTGTCGGGTGCTATTGCTTACGGCAGTAGGTCACCCTTGCTCTTCATTCGGGGCAGTATGACCGCCCGACGCTACATTGACGAAGTGGTAGAACCACATGTTCTTCCATATCTTCGAGGGCTGGAAGACCCACTTTTCCAGCAAGATAATGCACGACCTCACGTAGCAAGGGTTTCTCTTGACTTCTTTGAAGAGGCCAATGTTAATCTTTTCCCTTGACCGCCAAGATCTCCCGATTTGTCGCCCATTGAGCACGTGTGGGACTTGATTGGTAGAAGATTGAGGAATCTACCGAACCCACCGTTGACAATAGAAGCTCTACGGCATGAAATACAGACTGCTTGGGATGCCATACCTCAGAAGACATTGATCACCTGCTGGAATCAATGCCAAGGCGGGTCAATGAGTATCAGAAATAGTAGTGAAGTAGTGAAGTAAGGCAACTTACGTTCAATATAAATCTCTCCCAGTGCAGAGAAAGAAAAAAGGAATTCCTCGACAGACGAGGAGCATATGCCATGACATAAATCAAAATGTGATAAGGATTTGTGGAGTTACGAAAAGAATGCCTAAACGGAAACAGCAAACCAGAGACATTAAAACATTTTCAAAAAAATAAAACAACCAAAATCAGATCTACTAGGTCTGCACTAAATCTTCTGCTGATTAGTTTGTTTGAAAATTACAAATTTGCATCGTAAAACATTTCACTTGTTAAAAATTTTACGTTGGGTTGGATTGGGTTGAGTTTCAAGTGGAGTAAACCAACTTAGTTAAAACTAAATCTCTCCCAGTTTGTTTGATTGAATCGTGCAGAGAGAAAAATGCAGGTCCAGGCTCGACGGACGAGGAATATCGGCCACGAAATAAATCAAAATGTGATAAGGATTAACGGAGTTGGAGGTCTGCCTAAAATGAAAAAATGCTGACTTTAAAACATTAAAATATCAACAAAAAAATTATAACAACAATATTTTCGATTTCTTTGTACAAAAAAACAACCAAAACTCTTCCGGCTGATTATTTTGTTTGAGAATTGAAAATTTGCAATTTAAAAAAAATCACTTAATGGAAACTTTACGTTGGGATGAGTCTCGTTGGGTTGGGTTGGGTTTCAAGTGGAGTAAAGCAACTTAAGTTAAAACTAAATCCAGATTGTTTGATGGAATCATGGAGGAAAATGCAATTCCAGCCTCGATGAACTATAAAACTAAAAATAGAAAACGAAATTAATATTAATATTGTTAATTCAAAAAAAGAGACGTACATTATTGTGAGCTTCATGCATAAGTTACATTGGACAAGTACCTAGAAACCAGTAAACCTGAAGTCACTAACTTGGTTACTGGCCACTGTCCCAGCAAACATTATCGGATATATTTTTTCCTGATTTTCTCCAAAAATTGACTAATTAACTAAATAACCCAACAAAACGTGTTAATTTGCAAATCTTATGAAATGTTTATAAATATCACGTTGCCTTTGAAGAATCTACTTCAGATATTGTTTATGGTACTTATTTTTTTTTTCTTAAATCTGTTATAGTACATGAAGTGTGTTAAATGTGGAACTTGCAGAGTAACAAGACATGTGATATATATATAATATCACATCGTTAACTAACAATACGTCTAAGCGGTACCCCTTTTTTATGAATCTTAGGCACGTTATATATTTTTTGGACACAGTGATGACTTCTCCCTTGGTATAACCAACTTTTGTATCTTTTCCAATTCCTGATGCTAATATTCTCGTTCTTGTTGTTTTTTCTAAGTACGTCTTCCTCACATCCTAGGTCTTGGTGATTGCCGTTTTTGTTTCTACTTTTTGGCTAGAAATTGTTACCATAGGATGGGTGGGGAATGTTCGCTAGTTGCAAAGTATAGTTGTATATCGTACTAACTTTTAATTTGCATTGTGTGCTGTAAATTGCATCCCGTAGTAAAGCCATGCTTGCATTAGATAGGGTCTTCTTCACTACTTTCGCGCCTATGTGACATTTTAATCTCGCAAAGGTCTTATATGCCATTCCGTAGATTCACGCGGTTGGATACATATGTTGTAGTGTTTCGAAACGAATTGTTACGAATCGACAAACCGAGAAGAAGTTCGCTGAAGTCCTGAAACCTGACACCAAAAACAACTACACCCAGAAGATGGTGGAATCGTTTGTTCAACAGTTGGTTCTCGTAAGAACTGGACACCATCTACACGAAAAACCCGAGAAAACAATACAACATATGCATCCAGTGGCGAGAATCTACGGTATTGAGCAGTTACGACAAGTAAGAAGAACGTTAGAAAACACAAAACACAATAGATGTATTTAACTGACACACAAACAATAATTTAAATAAATATATTGGAAAGGAAAACCAAACCAAACTTAAACTAAGAAAATAAAAACATCAAATCAAAATCAAATTACTAAGTATGTTAACAATAAATCAGAAAGTAATCAAACAAAGCAATGAAATCGGGTTGACAATCTAAGTAAGAATAAAAGAAGAATCCACCAAGCGAAGTTAACACATTTTCTGTTGGGTTGGGTCGCTGTAGTTTGGATTGGATTTGCTAGGCTAAGAAAACGCTGATTAAAAGTGAAATAAAACTAAGAAGATGAAGTTATTAAAATATTAAAGTTATATTAATTAAGAGATAACAAACATAAAAATATGATATAATAAAACAAGTATAAAAAACAAATTAAAAATCAAAGCACATTGCAACGAAAAAGCAAAAGCATAATAAACAACTAAAAAAAATAAAACTATACGGCAAAGTGTAGCACATGACACGCGGAAGACTTTTGTACATATCATTTGTGAAAATGCACTGAAATATGAAAAGGCAACAAATTGAACGTGTAAATTCAATGGAAAGGCGAGGAACGTGGAAAATATGTTAACAAAAACATCAATACATATCCACTATGTATCATCTTATGCACCATCTATACTTTCAAAGACCTTTGACAAAGATTACTGGCATGAATTGTAAGATATGTTACGATCAATATTAGACTAGTCGAAAGTTGTCGACATTTTCAAATCACCACTATAGTTGGCGTTTATCAAATAAAACGCTCATGATAAAATCATCTTTCGTTACTTAAAACTGAAATAAAGATAAAAATTCATCATACTTCGAAATAGGGTGGCATATTGGATCTTATAATTTTGCATGCATTTTATAGTTTTTTATCATGTGCGTGTCATTTATATTTCTTGAACACATGGAACATGGAATAATTACATGTAATTCACTGAATTTTTAGGTAATTATTTTAATAAGACAATGCTAACGAAGGATTATGGGGGCCCCCACCCCCCATAATCCTTCGTTAGCATTAGAAACCCGGTCCAGGCTTTATTTCTCAAATCCAACAGCGTCCTCTATTATTCACTAGTTATTAGAAAAATTAATGCTAAATCATGAAGGTGCAGCTATCGATTAATTCTCCATCTACATTTTATCTATTTTTATCCAATTTTCTATATTCAGTTTGAGCGCGACTGTTTTACCGTTCAAACCGTGGCCTTTACCATGGGCACCTGATTACCGCCAGAATATTAATTCGGGTACTCCACCACACCCGCCGAAGTTTATAAGTACGGCTTAGTAAATTTTATGTCTTGTCTATTTGTATTTATCGTACTTGTGGCTTTGCGAATCACTTGTTAGATGTCAGTTCATGATCTCCGTTTGCATGTTAGTTAGGGAATTTTTTGTAAAACTATTGTACACATTTCAATTGTGATATATTAAACTCGACATGCCTCTGTTCTCATAATAAGTTTGATATAAATCGTCGTAAACACGATATGTTTGATTCGCACAAGAAAATAAATAAAATACAATTTTGTTCTATTTTATAATGATGTTATTTCATTCGTTATTTCATAAATGTAATGGATTTTTATGTCTTCTCTTTATCATTTTTATTAGAAAATATTTGAAGCATCGTCTTTTTATGGAGCGTGCGCACATTTCCGTTTTGTGACAATTTTGACAACATAATGTTGCGATTCCTGCCTGGGTTCCGGCAAGCTCAATAGCTTCGCTCTTGGCATTATTTGATCTCAGTGTTCATCGTCCGCGCGAAGTAAGTTCGTCACCGCAAATTATGATATACTTTTATTTACTTTCTTGCGTTCACCAGCCATCGCATATTTAAATATTTGCGAGAAACCACAACAGTTTATTGGTTGTTCATGCAGCCTTTCTGGCTCATTCAAATTTGCCTGATCCTAGCTTAGGATCCCACCATCTCATATCTGGTTTTCAAGTCTTATTTGTTTACTAATCGAGCTCGCTCGTGACGTATCTTGTTTCATAGAGTTAACTGCTCTATAGTTCATATGAAGCTATGTATGTTTCAGATATATTTTATAGCGATGAGTCCCTGATATAAATCCGTAGTGATAAAAAGTTTGAATAATTATAAATAAACTTAATACGTTATAGTTGAACAAATTGTCATTCGATATAAGTGACTGAAAAATAACTATTAATTAGAGCTATGCATCAATGTCTCTAAACACGAAATTAATAGAAAACACGTACGTTCACTTAACCTACGAAAAAAGGTCAAATACACAACTGCTAATTTGCTAGTATCGAAAATTTTTAGTAGAGTTGCGTTGCCAATATATTAAGTATATTTTAAAATTTTAATTTTCGTGGGTACAATCTATTCAGGACTTTCAGTACTTTGAAAATCAAATTATTGTAAATATAACTGGAAGTGATGTTTTTTTTTTGGACGGTTGTATTAGCGACAAAAATAGTTATATGTAACGTACCACTAAATGTATATCGAGCAAAAAGGATACCCAACTTGAAACTTAAAATTAAGTACAGGATTATTAAAATGACTTCACTTCAGCGTAATCAGCGTTTTTAATTACCTCAATCAAAATACGAATTTATTTTTTTATTCAAAATAATTGCTTCCAAAATTATTAAAATAAAATTTACAAGATTATTTTAAAGAGGATTATGTCAACCTTATTGCAATTTAACAGTTCATGCCGGTCAATGATACGACTAATAATTATAAGGATTTTTATACATTACACCCAAGAAATATTGGTTGGGGTATGAATGAGAACTGAAGCTCGAATATATGATAATTCAACAAATATAAATCTATAATTTAAAACTCTACAGAAAATAATATATTGGAATAGATCTCTCGGAGATAGTAATTTCACAATCACTTTGTCAATCTATAATAAGCCCCTTTATCACATTAGAGCATCAGCATATTTTACGTCTTTCAAATGCACGGTATTTATATATGTATAAGTCAAATTAAATTAAACAAATCAAATATTAAGTAGTCTTGCGAGGCAACCAACCAACCAAGCAAGTCCTTTAGAAACTGAGCTTTCAAATCGTTTATATTGACCTGCGTATTATTCGGATAAACTGTTTCTTTCTCCTGCCTTTGCTCAAGCGACTTAGGGGTGTACGCACACAATTTTTGTGTAGGTAGAGTTTTAAGTCTGGAATTAATAGTTAAATTACCGAAATTACACAGAAATTTACATGGTCACGTTGCGTGATAATTAAACATCCCAACGCGAAGTAGCAAATGCCATCGTCCACAACTGATGATCTGTTAATTAAATGCATTGACATGATTCTTGCTCTTGCTGTCGATCGGTATATAAAGTAAAGCTCAATAATGTGGGCAATGCTCATTAATAGAAATAATTGTGGCTGTGATCATCGTTTTTGACATTGGATTTCAATTTTGTGTGTATCCATTCCTTTTTACACTGATAAAATCGCACTATATTATAACAGGTAGTTATTATATATCTCATTATTTAAATATCCGTTAATACAGATCAACAGATCACTAATCTAACAATTTTTATCATAGATAATTTCTCCTACAAAACGACGTTAATTTAAATATTTAAATATACTTGGAAAAAGCGTACACTAGTGAAGTGCAGTCTTTTACTGAAACGAGCGTTAAAAGATAGAAATTTATTAAAAATGTTATGGTTCATGAAATAATTGTTGCTCTCCATATTCTCTTTGTTTCCCTGGTCTCGTCTATTCTTCGTATATGCCCACACTATCCTAGCTGTCTTTAGTCTATGTAATCCAGTATTGAATCAAACTCCATTGACCTCTCCTTAGCACTTCATTTCCACTGCTTACATTTTACTCTTCGCTTTCTTTGATATGTCTCACATCCATAACTTAATATCGGTCTATATATCGTTCGAAATATTGTCAACCTTGTGTTGGATATTTCTCTTTTTCTTATAAATTTTCCACTCATCGTATAGTTTTTACAATTTTCTAACTTCTTTAAATCATGGCTAGGTCTTTATTTCCTGATCTTTCTATTGTTGTATTATATTGGTCTCTTTGTCTAGCATCATTATTTTAGTCTTGATCTTATTTATCTTCAATCTATATTTTCTTAGTGTTTAATTTCATATTTTTAAGTTGTCTCTTATATCTCTTTCAGACCTAGCCATCAACTCTAAATCGTCTGCAAAGCCATAAAGTGAGATGTTTCTCTCTCTCTCTCTCTCTAGAGTTAGATAGCCTATCGATAGTTCGTGTATCTTTGCCTTACACTCCTTCATTATATCGAACACTTTCTTTCTGTCCATTGTGGCAAAGAGTTTTCCTATATCCACAAACACAAAGTACGCTATCTAGTCCTTCTTCAGCGTTTTCTTTATTATTTATTTTAGAGTGCACATATGGTCTTTTATATTCCTAGACTTCCTAAATCCGCTCTGCCCATCCTTCATTTGTCCTTGTCTTTCATTTTTTTAAGTGCTTTACTTAAGAGCGTAATACCCCTATAGTTATTGTATCTCCTGTTTTATGTATTGGGACTATCATCCCTTCTTACCAGTTCTTCGGTATTTGGTGTCCCTTCCATGCTTCTACTAAGTCGTACCCTTCTTAAATATTCAGTCGTCTTGCGCATAACTCCATATAGATCAAATACAAAGGGCGGTAAATAATATTTTCCCTATATTTGGTGAATAAAACAGCGTGCATTAAATTGACACCATCAAAGCCAACATACATTTCGCATTCATAAATTAACTCTTTAAACGAGAAATCGTATAATTGCACCTCTTGCGTCGTCCGTCGTGTGCGACCAATGAAAATTTATTTGTTAGCTTAACAGAGCGGGGCTTCTTCCATATTTGCCATCAGGAGCTCTCTAGAGACGTTCGCACCGCACATTCGTTACGAACGACTGCGTCCAATTTGTCCCGTCAGTTCCCACATCACAACGCACCGAAAAGGCGAAATGCATTTGTTCCACTTTAACGCTGACTTATTCAGGCGTTTTCTGCGATCTGAAATTATTTTACATTTCATTTTAATTACGTCGCCTTGCATTATATCCGTAGTGTTAAAGACAATCTAGTGCAATTCTTTGCAGTTTATATTTTTATACTGCGATAAATTCGTGAGATTAAAATATATTTATTCGGAATGGCCAGCACACGCCCGTTGGCATTTCAAAATGATACAGTGTTTTTCTAAATAATTTAAAAACTGTGGATTTAATGGTTCCATTTGTAAACGCGACAGCCTACGGATTTTCCCATTTCCCAGTCGACGGGATTTTAAATTTCGGAGTTGAGGACACAGCGTGAGACTTCGTTTATTCGTTCCTAGCTGTTGCAAACAATCAGTCGTCCCCGATTGGTTTTGCGTTTATCCGATTTAGTTCAACCGGCATTAGATTCACTTCGTAACTGATTAAAAAATAAATATATAGAATAAATTTGCATAATTAATGTCGATTGTATTAAAAAATAAATATATAGAATACATTTGTATAATTAATGTCTATTGTGTTATGTGACTAACTGATTATAAATGCCAAATTATGTCTAATAATCAGGCGATGTGCTATTACGATATACCACCAACAAATTTTCAAGTATCTATCCAGCGGAATTCAATTTGAAAATTAATTGAAACTATATTTCATTTTTCTGGCGCCCACTAACGAGGTGTTACATCACTTTGTGTAATTAAAAACTTGTGCGATGCGCAAAATCCATTTTACGAAACATGGTTGGAATCGCTTGCAATACTAGAAAACTACGCAAACAAAGTTGTGCAAAATATCCTCATCACTTTTATCCCAAGCGGAAGTAAGCACTATATTTCTGATGGATAAAATAACAAAAAAGCTTTTATGTGTCCTTTACGAAGCACGGCGATGGCGAGGTGGATGCTTTTAGGGACGGCTACATTCATCTCGGAATTGTGCCGTTAAACGTTTTCGGCCAATCGATAAATACTTGACAACTAAGTCGGCTGAAAAAAGGACCATACATTAATAAAATATGTCAATTCGAGTTCGCAAATATTCCTAAAAATTATCAAACAGATTTTAATTTTGGACAAAAAATATTTTTATAAAATATTTACATAATAATAAATTATTCAAAATGTATAATAAAAATAATAGCCTAAACTACCAGTAGAGCGTCAGAGTGCAGTTTATGATAAATATTTATCTCACGTTTAAAAATCTTGCATCTTTAAATACTAAAATAAAAAAAATGTATAATTTCTTGTCGCAGTGCTAAAGAAGTATGTAATATAAAAGAAATGTGCCCGCAAACTTATTTTACCAATTCGAAAATTCTTTGCATTACAAGTATTACATATTTTTATTATTTCAAACAATTTTCGTTGGGTAACACAAGAAACACTAAGGAGATGAGAAAGATTGGGAGGAGAAGACGAAAGTTCCTTCTCTGAAGTCACATAAAACTCTTCCCTTGATTATTCATCTTTGTTTTCTGTTTTATCTATGTACGTTAAGGATATTTATTTTCCTGTATTTTCCCTTTCCTATTTTACACATTGAATATGTTATTGGGATGCATTTATTGCCACATCTTTCAATTTATTTACGTATTTACGTACAGGAAATCCATGATCAGATAATGGCAAACACTGTTTTTTTTTAATTTATTTTATGGCCCAACACCTCCTTTACTCCTGTCTCTCGCTCGATCTCTCTACATCCAAAAGAGGATGCAAAGTCACCAAGGAAAGGACTTTCCTCTATTATTATTTTTACCTTTATTAACAAAAAATACAACTTAAAAATTAAACCTACAACTTAAAATAAGGAAAATTTTTGTAATAAACAATACATAAATTACGGAAGCACTGGAAAAAAATGTTCAACACCACTAAGCAAACGCTTATCAGTGGCACAATTATTATCCGCTGTGTATAGTGATTTGTAATCTACGTTTAAACCTAATACAACGCAAATAAACAAATAATCTTTAATTGGTCTTGATTAACCACTCCCTTGTTTCTTCTTTAATTCTTCCAATATTTTGTAATCCCTTAAGGGGGGGTCCTGCTTTAGAAGGCTCAAAAAATCGATTTTTTTATTGCTCAAATCTATGCCTAATATATCTAAGAATATGTATAAAAAGTTATAGCGGCTAATTCGCAATATTTTGAAAGATACAGCACTAAACACAGTGAGGTATCGAGAAAAAAATATACGAACGCATGAACGCTCGGACAAACGAAGCGCGCCCCTCTTCCCGCAGACACAACACCGAACTATGTACTGAAAAAAGTTCAATCGGTCGTTCGAAACAATAATATTTTGAATTCGTAAGAGCTATAGTGGGATTATAACGAGATATTCCGTAAGTAATCGACAATTAACATTTTTTCCTGATCGTAAACTTTAGAGCGCGTTTGCTCGAGTTTTCGTTTTTACGATTTTTCTAAATTGGTGGGCCTGATTGCGAGAAAACTAGACAAGCAATCAAAACGAAACAAAACTTTTCTTATCTTCATCTCATTCTCTTCGATTTGAACTAAAAACATTAATGAAAAAAAATTCTAAACAACTTTTTTAGCAAGTTGAAATGATTTTCTCTTCCTGTAAAGAGCACATTTATTTTCAAACCTGAGAAAAATCTTGAATTTCAAAATTTTTTGTTTTTTTTTAGTTCACATAGAAGAAAATATATGAGAATTACAATTTTCTTTGGTTTTTTTTGTTTCAGACAAAAATTACGAGCTACATCTTTCCCACCGATTGTAGACTGCAATTGAAAGGTGTTGCACAAATGTGCATAAAAATCGGTTCCGTTTAAATATTTTTCTCTCGAAATATTTTTTCTTTAATGCTCAAATATGTAATAAAATGCTCTAAAAAGTTCACTAGACTTGCTCATTTTTTTCTGTCCTAAAAAAATTCTCCCAAAAACGATATTTTAAGTCCTCCTAAAGCAGGACCCCCACTTAATTTCATCAGGAATCGTATTAAAGATTTTTGGCACCATAACAGACATACATCTTTCACCATACTTGTTTCTTATGCGTGGTACTACAGACAAACCGGCCGGTGGTGTATTATATTGATTGGCCGTCTACCATGCAATTTCGGCGGACACATGTGTAAAAGTTTGGTTTTTTTCAAGTTAATCACTAATTCCTTGTCATGGGCCCAACATTGGAATTTGTGGTACTCCCTTTACAGGTTTCTCTCAGCCACATCAATGTCTTTGTTTATGGACACTACAACTGTATCATCCGCATAAAGACAATATTGGCAGCTCTCAAAACACTGCCCGATGTCGTTGACATAGAGTAGATAAAGCAGAGGTCCTAAAATACTGCTTTGTGGGACACCCCTGTCAACAATTTCCTCTCTTCCTATTTCACCAGAGATCTTCACCACGAATGTACGATCTTCGAGGTAGTTCTTAAACCATTTATGAATGTCACCTCTTATTCCAATTCTCTCTAGAATATCTAGCAGTTTCTCCAGTAGCGCTGTGGTACCCTTCTTTTTTTGATAGTCCAATTGATTTTTGTCTATTATACCATACTTTTTTAAATACTCCCACATCCTATATGAAATGTATCGTTCCATAATTTTTTCTATAACAGGCAATATTGAGATCGGCCTATAGTTCGTACATTTATTGTGCTGACCCTGTTTGTAGATGGGTTTAATTATTGCCTTTTTCATGTCACTAGGAATAATTCCGCGTCGTAGTGAGTCGTTGATGATACACATTATTGGCACACTGAATTCAGTCTCTAAATCCTTAATATCTGCCACTGATATAACGTCGATTCCTGCTGTTTTTTGTTATCAAGACGTCTAATTAACTCCACAACTTTTTGCGACTGTATTTGACTACTGTCATTTTTATTGAGCAGCTTCTTTTTGCAGAAGTGCCCTAGATCATTTACCTGTCTACGAAACTCCCCAGCAAATTTGTCAACAATTACCGACCCCGATAATTTAAAATGTTGAACTATGCTATCATCGCCATCCTGTCTTCCTAAAATGTGATTAAGATCTCTCCAGGTCATTTCCGTGACTTTGCAGTAACGTCATAAAATATTTATTTTTTGCCTCTTTAATTTTCTTCGTCACATAATTTCTTGTCTTATTATACTCTTCTCTTAATCGTCTCGCATTCTCAGTGGTAACCCCCGATCTTTTCCACAGCTGGAAGAGTTTATCTCTACTTTGAATATTAGCACATAATAAATGTGTTAGCCATGGTTTTATGGGACGTCGCTCTTTCTGAACATATTCTGCCGTACTAGCTTGGTACGCCAATTTGTATTCTGCAATTAATCTATCATATAATTCCTCTACCTGTCGTCTCTCGTCCGTGACATCCAAAGTCATTGATTCTTTTATTAACGACTTTAACATGTTTCTATCCGTCCTCGAAATAGTTTTTATATTCTCATTTATCTTCTCTTTTTTATTTTCTTTTACTGCGAAATCATATAATGATCTGAGATTTTCGTTTGGACCACCGCACTGTTTGTTTCTCCCATTTCTTTCTTAGCGTATATGTGATCAATACAGGAATTGACCAGATTACCATTTCTAACTTCTTCTCTCGTTACTTCGTAAATTTTTCCTTCCAGTTCCTGTGATGCCAACACGTTCTCGTATTCCTGGGTTGTTGTTGAGTTACTCATGATATCTATGTTTATATCTCCAGTTTTAATCATATTGTTATCCCTATTTGATGTAAGGAATGATTCTATTTATTTTATGAAATGATTGACATACAAGCTCGGTGGCCTGTATATCGCCAAAAACGTAATGTCTTTATTACATTGTGTACAGATTTGTAAACAAATAGCTTCACAAGAATTAAACCGAGTATTGGCTTCATTTACAAGTAATTGTTTCTTTACATAAATAATTATCCCGCCTCCCTTTCGATCCACTCTACATTTATAAAACATATTATATTGAACTATCTCATAATAACCTTTCATAAGATCAAGGTCATTTTCAGACAGACCAATTTCAGTTAACACCAAAACTGTTAATAATTATAATAATAATAATTACATGCTTTAATATCGTAGTACAGTTATAGAAAAAGTAGTGATTGTATCACATACGCGAAATATGTTTGATTATTATCTTTAAGGAATTAGAAAATACTGCAATATGGTTTCCTCGGTATCCGCCGTTGGGACAATTAGACGGTTCATATCAGCTTTAAATTTCACCATAGTATTATCTAATCATGTTTTTGTTGTCTTCCATTTATCAGGTGGATCGATTGCAAAAATTATAATTTTAAAGCCATTGTGTTATAATATAAATACCTGAATATATATCGATTATTTTACCCCAGTCACGTGGTAGGTCAACACCAGCTACGGGCACATTTGTTGCATTAAATACACATGCACTCCTCCGTTATATCGTAACTGGAAGTCGTGACTGTCAAGCCTTACGTGTTAAAGTAAGAAAAAACACATTTGTTTATTCGTTTTATTTAGTATCTACCTCGTTTTTAGTACGTTTTAATTTTTATTACTTGTACTTTATTTGCCTAGATGATTGCATGAGGATTTTCCGACAAATCAAATTAGCTGACCCTTTGACTGTTCATTCTCATACATACAACCACTAATCGACTCCTACACAGGCGCCCTTAAATAATTTAGACCAAACCGCCGTGGACGGAGCCAGAACCGTCAACATCAATCTCGTTCGGCACGCTTATCGATTGTAAACTCAAATTATTTCACATTAGTACAGATTGTCTAGCAATTCCAATCATTTGTGTTTCGGCACAACGTTCGTCGTGAAAAATGAAAACACCCAACCAACACAGCTAAACTGTATTTTATTTCGATATTCCGCATTACTGGGCTATTCCATGCAATGTTTGGGGCAATATGTGAAATTCACGTATAATTCCAGGTCAATTCCTCCCCGTGCGTGTGCACAGCAATAATATTAGCCTACTTAAACACGTGTACAAGATATTCTTTGTTAACGATCTCTTTATAAATCGGATTTTAAGATTTAATGTTACTAACCCCAATTTTACCACGTCAAGATACATGCAGGTAACAAGGAAACATGTAACACTCTCGATGTCAATTTATTATTATTCTACACATGTTGTATATTATCATTTGTGGTAATTAATTATTAATTACGAATTTTCGACGTTTATAAATTTTGTGTATATTTATTTTGTATTATGGGATTATGCGATATATTCATATTGTTTACTTTTTGTAAACATTAAATATGCTTCCTCGCATTTAATTATGACGATTGTTTAAACATGTCTGTGTAATATTTTTGACAAATCTTCCTCTCCTACGTTTTTGTTAAAGAATCCAAAATTCTTGTCTGGCTTGCGCCTTAGGAACAATGTAATTAGCTTTGAGAGCCAATTGAACATTTATTTTGAACAACATATTTTTGGGGAGACTTTGGGGATGTTGCGATTTTACAGTTTCACGTGCCACGTTATACAAAAAATTACCTTTTCACAACGTAACACTTCGACTTATGATGGTTTCCCCGTTTTATATTTTATTATGTTTACACTCAATTCATTGCATGATATTTTATATTTTTCATTTATATCTAAGAAAAAAATATATTTTTTGCGATTTATCCACGACGACTTTCATTAGCGAAGGGATTCGTTCATTTTTGTGTGGATACGAGTAACGACGCTTTTAAAAAGTAAGCTTTGAGTCTTTATTCCGCCTTAAATCACCAATCAGCGAATTAATTACGGAATTGGAGAACATGATTATAAAAATGTCTCTCATACACACACTTTCAAATGCGTCATTTATTTACCATCTTGTATTGAACGTATTCACATTACTTTTCACGCTGGTAATCTCCGACAGTTCGGAACGAGATCGATGGCCTAGTAATACTGGCAACACACACTGCTTTAAAACGATATTTGAATCGGAAAGTGTAATTTGTCTTCTGTCAGTACAGAGTACTTTTTATGTACCAGTCACTCACACATGATTAATTTTATAAAAGTTAGTTGCGCCAACGTTAATTATTGTTTATTTCCTGAATTTTCCATTTTCATTGCCAATTATTTTTTGGTTAGATTATCCGTGTAAAACGTAATGAAAATTACAAAACAATATCGCTTTTCATTAGTAATAATATACTTTCTCTAAAGTAGTTGGAATATGATCTCGACTTCAAATATAATGTAACCGAATATAGTTGTAAATTCAATTGCATGTATCGAATATTGTACTAATGCCATTTAATACTTTTAAAGTGAACTGCGGGCTCAAGAACGTAGAAAAGATCCCCTAAACTAATCTGTGACAGCATGAAATAAAACTGTAGAGAGGGTGGGTATCAGGTCCACAAGGAGTTTTAAGGGAAGGGGGACCAGACTTATGAAATAAATAACACACACGAATAATAATACCGGAATTCGTTGTCAATTTTGATGAGTACCCTAAAACGTTTAACTGATTAGAAAACGTATAATAAACGAAATCTCACAAATTTTGAGATTTTGTGGCATATATATGCATTTCTAAAGTTAACAATGTTCAACAATTTATATTCATGAATATCCAAGCAATTATGAAAAATATGCTGGACATTTAAGTGCTCAATATACATTTTTAAAACGTCTAACAATTCAGATTCATGTTACCAACCAGACATAATCAATTACAGTTAGAGGAACGTTCTTCATTGGTTTGTCTGGAGGTGACAGCGACGTCCAACGTAATTATCAACGTGGGTTCAAAAACCAACATACCAGCCAACAAGGATTTCCTGGAAGTAGATATAGTAAAAATAATAGAAATTGCAATAGCAATCGTATAAATTGTGAAAAATCATGAGTCGAACAAAATCGTCAAAAGTTTTAATTAGGTTTAATTCACAAATAGCTCAAAATATTAATACCGAAATATGGTTTACTTTAAGTTGCTAAGCGGCTCTTGTTTTCGTCTAATGTCTTGAGCGACATAAATCCGGATAATTTTAATCAAGTAATCCATCAATTATTTCAATTTCCACAGTATTTAACAATTTACAATTTACCACGAGACTTACACAAGAATTATTCCATACGAAAACTACCTTATACTAAAGTGTGTGAAACTGGGCCATATAACAATAGTAATGCCGAACTTACTTACTATTCGCTGGAAGCCGGACGTTTTTTCCAATAGCTGTCATTTCTTGAATTGTTCACGGCGATTGTGCTATAGTGCTATTCCATGTATTTCGGGGCCTTCCTCTATCGTACATTCCAATATTCCTAGTATCCCATATATTTTGGCTTGTCTTTCTTTGATTTTTGTCTTTCTTTAATTTTTTTCATTTCTATTCCTATTCTATTCCCTGTCTACTGCTTACGAGCAACTTTTCTGCACCATAAACTAATGTTATGTATATATTGCTTTAATTTTTCTGGATATATCTTTACTGGATATGATGTTTATTTATAGTTCGTATAAAGTTGTGTTAGCTGCTGCAATTCTATAGCATATAGTGACCTTCTTTCCATCATATTAAAAATTTCGGGTAAGCTACAAAAAAGGTTTCCATCTAACAAGAACTACAAAGCTGAAGTCAATTGTATGGCTCGATATACACCACAATCCATCGAGAGATTAGCAAAAGACATAAACTAACTACTAAATAATTTCTAACAAATTAATTCAGAATTGAAGATATTACTAATGAATTTCATTGCACGTATTTTTTTGTACGACTGCACAAAAAATTAATTTCTGTAAAATTATGTACCTGATTAATTAAAATAGCAAATGTAATTTCTAAATTTAAGTACAAAATGATAAATTGATTAAATTATTAATTTCAATAGAATTTTTCCAGCCTAAATCCTTATTTATGAAAGTGTAACTACCTACTTTTATCCATTAACTAACTTCAAACCAACCAAATATAAAATGAAATTTAATAGCAACAATAATCTTCAGTTTTGGGTTGCATTGCGTTAGATTGGGTTGGCACTTTTTAATAATTTATCTATATTTAACAATAAAATTTGCCAATGGTGAGCAAAGTGAGCATAAACATCGCAATCCATTAATCAATGGAAAAATATTGCCATCAAACCAAGAAAACTTTTCGTCAGAGCACACGAACCCACTAAACCAACTATATTATATGGACGAAACAAGGAGCAAACACAGCAATCGAATTCTACCATTATAGGTGCAGTTGACAGTCTACACGTATTAACAATACTTGACGAGTGATCAAACATTTAGCTAATCAGCAAATACATAAAAAAGGTACGCGATGTAATTACGCACAGCTTCAATTCAATAAAGGCTTTTAATTAAATTTTGTGCACAATAAATTCGCAATTGTAAAAAAAAGTATCGTTAAAAGCTGCGCCGTAAATTACGGCAGCAAACTATTAAGTTCGCAAAACGGCGATAAAGGCACAATGTAAAAAATAAACGAGGTAAATGCGGTGCGAAACAAAACGCGCGCGCTGGTTGCGAGTTTTTGTGTGGAATCGGTGCTTTGCAGGGTTAAACGCGCGCGACACACACGAGGGATAATGACTTCGAGTTGGTGACACATGGCGTTTGCCGGCTCCTGCATGCATAAGTCATATCGGGGCCGCGACCGCCACCATTAGCCAACTTTTATTCACAGATTTGCTTTAAATTTTATTTATCGCGTTGGATAGGAACCGCGCGCGATTACGGGCCGATAAATAATAGTTAATGCAATAGTAATTATAGCCGAGTTCGTATTTCATGTGAATGGTTAAAGTTAAATTAATACAGAAGGATTTTTATTTTGAGAAATGGTAATTAATAAAATTTGAACATGTGAACCAATGATGTAAAGAAGCAACCAGTGCGATTTTAAATTCATATTCTGATTGATACTATAGCGGCATTAATTTTTATAGAGAAAAAGAAAAGGCAACAGAAATTAAGAAGCACTTCAAGCACACTAAATTACAAGCTGCTGTCTTGCATTGGAGTGGTAGATCGTCGATAGATTTCCTGTGATTGCAAATGGTGATACTTAGCAACTTCTTGGAGGGAAGTATTCTGACACTCGAAAAATCTGCTATCTGTGAAAGTCTCGCTGAATGGGGTCTCCAGAATTATGTTGAAGCATTTGTTTTCGATACGATAGCAATAAATACTACAAGTTTTAGAGGAAAGGTCAGACACCTAAATCAGGGTGATATATTTTGAATTCTTGAATGTGTCAGAAATACGCGAACAGCAGCCTAGAGAAAATTATAAGGAACTTTTAGAATTAACAGCAATTTTTTGGCAAAACATCATCTCATGGAATATCTTTCTGTGGCCTTCGATCATGCGAGGTGGATGGCAAAAGCCATTTATTGCTTGAACATCTTTTTGTTTCGTGATGAATTTATATTATTACAAAAATAACAGAATCCAATTTGTGATATTTGCATTTTTATTGTGACTGTGTATATCGAAGCATAATTTTGTGCGCCTTCTGCTGCCAAACCACCTTATAACGATTCCAGGGTTCTTTCAAAACTGTTTGCATATCAAGCTATCGATCGTGATATCTCCTATGTTGCTTTACAAAAACTAGGTAAGCATTTATGGAATTTGAGCGCTAGAGTTGTCGCGTTAGCTTTCTTTGATCCAATTGCCATTTGAATCGAAAATGTAAATGGTCAATGCGTTAAATCACGAAACAGAATTATTAATCAAAAATGAGAAGCGAATACATATACTAATCGCTGAAATCCCAGAAATTATTAACGACGGGATTGAACAATTCGTTTCCACTGCAACTAGAGAATTTTTCAAAGGATTTGATTTCAATGATTAATTTCTTATGACAGATCCTTTGACGTGGCATCAAAACCAGAAATTTGTAAAAGGTCTGGAATTAGTGAATAAATTGAAAATTGTAAATGATCCGTCTGAGAAAGGGATGAAGCTTATGGATGATTGCAATAAATTATTAACGAAAAAACAACAGAAACAGTATGTGTTTCAAATGTAAGTGATTATTGCCGAAAGTTTCCAGACTCTAAAAAAACGACTTTATCTCTACGTTAAGATTTTTAGTAAAAAATGTCTTTGGGGTGGGAATCTATGAATTTTTACGGATTATGAATTACTGACGGACCTCCTATCCTGTCAATTAATTAACCACTTCAATGTACTGAATAACCCATTGAAGGACTAACGTCTCAAATCATTGATTTTTTATTCATTTTCACTCACTTGTGGTACAAATTCTATATTACTTAGCTTATTCGCTGGGACACAAAACACAAAAAAACTGGCCATGCTTCAGGAACGTTCACGTAAATAAAATAAACGGCCAAATTGCTTGTTAACAAATAACATTTTAGAAAAATAACGAACATTAACAGTTTATAGAAAATACAATGGCAGGTAAATCCCTAGGCGACGTATCCTCTCTGGCAACATCCAGTCGGATGAAACGGATGATGTAAGGAGATCGCTCAAATGAGGACGTATCCCGTCACTACCTAGACACCAAGTCGAGTCCTGGAGGCACTGCTAAACACAATAATGCCGACACACTCGGTTACAAAAGGGGAAGATTGTCTCCAGGAGATACGACCGACGATACCAAGGATCCGGAGAAAATTGAAAGCTGCCGATAAATATAAAAACTAAATAAATAACTTAGAGGCAGTCATAACGACGAGTAAGGAAACATACCGAGATGACAGTCCCTGCCATACAGGAATACCGATTGCAATCAAACAGCATTAGACCTGTGACTGGATTCTGTAAGTCGTTATGTGCCGCTAACGACCGATGTGGGAACGGTATATAGCGAAAAACTGCCTTAACGTCAAATGGTATCCTCTAAACATGCGTCAACGTATTCGGACGATATCGATACCGAAGAAAACGAAGTTATCGTTATGTGTCGGTACCATAGCGAGGCTTCTCGCATCCCTCGTTACGCAGTGTGGTAAGCAATTTTGTTAAAATAAGTGGTATACGCTTTAGAAACACTTAAAATATATCTTTCTATGACGGCAAGTATACAAATGATAAATAAGTTTATTGTTATGGAACAAAGGGTGCAACAGGTATGGAGAGGAAACGGCTGAGGGATGCGCAACTCTCGCAAGACGATTTATAAATTATTTTCGAATTAGCGTAGCCCTAGCAATGCAAATTGTTGAGGAAATGCCACCCAATCTAGTACGGCAACGCTCCCATGGTTTAGCACCAGAAACCCATGTAAAGTAAAGATGATTGATATTAATGTAATGAGTCTCAATAAATAGAATCGCTGACAATTTGGAGAAGTACTACTATTGTCTACTATGTGGCGCCGGATATCGATTCGAACCCTATCTAATGACTCCCTTAGTCAAGTTCCCAGAAGACACGTGCCAATATCAGTATACGCAGCAGCTCTGCAAAGCACGAAATGTCGTAGAACGCTTCTTTGGATGGTTTAAATCCACATGGAGATGTCTGTCTTACCAGCATGTACTGATGTACACTAGCACTAGCCGTCAGAATAGTAAATGCGTGTGCTGTTCTACCCAATATGCGTTTACACCACCGTCTCAATATAGAGAGTTGCGAGATCCAGAAGCAGCTGCAAAAATCCAGAAAATGTAAATACCAATCCTAACGGTGTTGAAGGACCACGTGCTTTAGGCCGAAGGATACACAAATCATGCAAGAAATATGATCAAGGAAATTAGCAAGAATTATTATTAGGGTGGCCATACTTAAATATGACTTTAAGGAATCTCTCGTGTACATATGTACGTTCAAAATTGTCCTAATCGCATTTTCGAGAATATAAATTGTATATTTATTTATTAAGTTAAACTGCTTATTTTAGTTCAATGATGATCCTTCTTACGTTGGATTCCTAATAGTATTTTTCACAATTTCGTGAAAGATTCGCCGATATCTCTGCCGATATCGAGATCAATATCCAAGTTTTCTTTCTAAATTATTAAAAATTAATACACATTTCATATTTAATATACTCAGTGACATATAAACTGCAGCACTTAGAAGGGGTGGGAATTTTTGGACCAAATTTGGCAGGAATAGTGGACTAGTCCAGGGAAATAGTTGATTAAAATTGGAAACCCAATCATCAAGTAGTCTTGGGATTTTTGACGTTTGTATCATTTTTTAGAGGTGGTGATAGACAAGCAATTATCGAGTCATTTTTTGAATTTGTTCCACTTTTTCGGATCCCGTTCTTTAGTTTAAAGTGTTTCAAGTGTTTAACGATGCCTAGAGGAAGGAGACCTCAAGTTTACCAGAAGTTAAGTGACTTTGACCGAGGGCGGATTGTTGGTTTACGAGAAGCAGGTATTTCGTTTAGAGAAATCGGCAACCGTTTGGGACGGCACCACTCAACAATAATGCGTGTTTATCAAGCGTGGTCTGAACATGGGGTTGAACGTCGGAGAAGAGGCACTGGGGCTCAAAGACGAACCAATGAACGTCAAAATCGTCGCTTAAGACTAATGACCTTGAGAGACCGATTCTCTACAACTAGATCAATAGCTGATCAATGGTTAGGTGAACAAGGTTGTCCGATAGGCTTACGAACAGTTTATCGTCGAATAAGTACCTTTGGCTTGCTGTCTTACCGCCCACATCTTGTGCTGCTCCTCACTGCTCAACATCGCCAGGAACGTTTGGTCTGGTGCACGGAAAGACTTCAATGGAACTTTTTGTTTAGGAATGCATGATGGTCGGATGACTGTTAGACGAAGACGTGGGAGAAAGGCGCAATCCTTTTTCGATTTCCAATTTTTCGATTGCGAGGCATGTTCACCGAACTGTTGGGTTGATGGTGTGGGGTGCTATTGCTTATGGCAGTAGGTCACCCTTGCTCTTCATTCGGGGCAGTATGACCGCCCGACGCTACATTGACGAAGTGGTAGAACCACATGTTAACCCACTTTTCCAGCAAGATAATGTACGACCTCACATAGCAAGGGTTTCTCTTGACTTCTTTGAAGAGGCTAATGTTAATCTTTTGCCTTGGCCGCCAAGATCTCCCGATTTGTCGCCCATTGAGCACGCGTGGGACATGATGGGTAGCAGATTGAGGAATCTACCGAACACATCGTTGACAATAGAAGCTTTACGGCATTAAGTACAGGCTGCTTGGGATGCCATACCCCAAGAAGACATTGATCACCTGCTGGAATCAATGCCAAGGCGGGTCAATGAGTGTATCAGAAATAGGGGCGGACCAACACATTATTAAAGAAAAATCAAAAAGATGAAGTGTTTTCTTTATCAAATTTTAATCAATTGTTACCTTAGACTAGTCCAATGTTTCTGCCAAATTTGGTCCAAAAATTTCCACCCCTTCTAGGTGGTGCAGTTTATATGTCACTGAGTATATCTATTATTATTTTTAAATAATTTTTAATTAACATCATTGCTGTATAAATTCTATGGCATTGTTAATATATATAATGGACTTTATTTTATAATTGTCATTTATTTAGATTTCCTAAAAAATCTGTTACACTCCCAGTACATTTGCAACACAAATCCAAGTAATTACCGTAAGATCGATCGAACCTCATTACGAGGGTTTAAACGTGCCGGATACTTTTGCCAAACTAACGGGTCCCACGCGTGCGATTATTCTAACATCGTGTACACAGAAAGGACATGTGCAACGAATGTAGGGAGGGATCAGCCGGTTGGTCTGCACATGATGCCTCAGTTATAATGCGCCCGGGTAATATTTCGGAACGCTGATTGTGAGTTTGATAGATTATGCCTCCGGAGACAGAAGTTTCCAGCGAAATTCAAGTGGAGAATGTCCGATCCTCGCAAACTATTAATCTCGCTACGCTGACAGCGCTGTCAAGCGTTTATGTGAAATGGAAAAATAATGAAAGCACTTCTTTAATGCCAACTTACGATTGCCATCGCCGGTCGCTCTAAGTATTTTCGTTCAAAAGTCGAACGGTGAAAGTGATGTCGCGCTGCACGAGAATTGTAATAAATAGACTCACAATAAATAAAAATCCGAACGAAGCAATAACATTTTTTATTCAATTCAGCGTGATGTTAAACCATGTTATCATTTATCCATTTGACGTAACTGGTTACTCTCGTAAACACGTCCGGTTTGCCTTTAGCGCAAGGGACTCCCCAAGAAACGACCCCTATCTGATGTCCTTCATGCACCAACGGTCCCCCGGAATCACCCTAAAAGAAATTCGCTTATACGTGAAGTGAATAATACACCTACCCTTACGTGACAGGCGCCTTCGCCAGATTTATTTAAAGTGCAGATATTCGATGAAAGTATCCGAGCCATTGGGTGATCCAAGATACATCGAAGGTTGCTTACGGAGAATAATTTTATGGTCTGAAGTTTATTGGGCGCTTTACCAGGGAACTGAAACTGTCCTGTTAGAAATGAAGATATCGACTATCACATACTTACGGATGTTGTGCCCCATCCGGACAATATTAATTCAGTGTTGCAAGGAACGTCTTCCTCCGGTAGCTTTAGATTGGTGACTTTCTCTCCGTATTTTATGGGGTCCTTGAGCTTCACGAGGGCGATGTCATTCGTAATGTAATTCGGCGAATATTCGGCATGCGCCACCAGCTTTTCAACTTCGTATTTATCGCCACCCTCGTCTAGCAAATTCGTGCCGGTGACGACCGTTAAATTTGAAGCATCTTGGCTAAAACAATGATATTTAATCGTCTATCGACGTAAGAAATATTGAACGAACCTGACTACGCAGTGCGCTGCCGTTAAAATCCAATTTTCGTTCAAGATCGATCCCCCGCATATGTGGTACCCGTGCTTACGCAACGATATTTGATAGGGAAATGCTCCTTCTTCAGCGTCGTATCCACCGACGATTCTATGGTCGATATTCGCACCTAAAGTAAAAATGCACCTATTTAACTAATCTAAAGTTAACTAGTCTAGAATTGCATAAACCTCTATATGTACTCGTACTTCGAAATGGTTTTCTTTCTGTGTGTATAAAATGCACAGAATAATGTGCAAAGACAAAAAAACAAGCATAACAATATAAAATAATAAATATAATAAAGTTGCACAAAAAAATAAGTGAAAGAAACGATAAATGTAATAACAAAATATCACCCACTTACTAACAGAAATTATGACTCCCAAGGAGAACGTGCACATGAACTTTAGCAACGACATATTAAATACACTAATTAAATGCACTTGAAAGAACGGCCACATTTATATACAAAACGAAAGCGTCTATCAGCAATATCCGGTCCATATTTTACCCACTTATCGTTTCTAATTTGTATTTTATTTAAATTCTATTCCTATTATCTATTTTAAACCATTGCGCTTGCAGTTTTTGCGTTTTATATTTACATTAGAGAAATTTATCATCGTCACTTTTACTTCCTTGTGAATAATTCAATGAATTATTTTTAAAAAAAACATGTGTAAATAATTTACCGGATGTCCAGTTGATTAAACTTAAGTTTTATGTCTATGCACTGAAGGGGTTGTATCTTTGAACCAAATGACCCTTAAGAGTCCTTTGCTTATTTATTTACATCCACATGATATGGATAATTAACTAATTATCGGTAGTTCTGTCTGGCATCTCTTTTAGAGTTTCCAGTTTCAATCTTTTTATATGATAATACTATGGGAAGCGTTGATCGGAATGGATAAGAGCACCATTGTGATAGTATGGCAACACAAAAACAGTAAGAAAATTATTAAAAGAACGCGTTCATCATAGTGAATTTTTTCCAATAGTCATAAGAATTCAATATAGATCGAAGGTTGCAAGTACAACACGATTAATTTATACTTAAAAATATATCTCAACTAACGCTCATTAAATCTTGTTTCCTCAGATACACATTAAAATATTTAACTAACACATTTAATAAATGTTAGTATAAAATATATACAAACAAATTTCTTAGATAAAATTAAATTAAAACCAAACCCAATTTAGAATTCTTTGTGTTGTTTGAAAGTCATCGTCTGACGTGGCATTTATTCAACTCTCTCTTGGTATATTCTGTAAACACTTTCAGGACTCTAAATTTTTTTAGCAAAGCACAATAGACATCCTTCCATGTTCCATGATTGGAATCAAGCTTCCAGGATACTTTTTAGTAGCGTAGAAGGGACACTCTTCATAATCTTTAGATAGCTAGCCAAATGCGTGCGTACAATAGAACTGTCACGTTCATTTATAAGCACACATTAAATATTTCGTTCGATCGTATAATTGGTCTAATACAACAGAAAATTCACTTAAATTAAAATTAGTTAACTACAATCATTTACAATATTCATACAATTTTGTTTTTAATTATGGTGCGGGTAACTTTAAAACCTAGCTCTTGTAAATAACGTCATCATCATAATTTAATGAACTGTGGTAATATAACACAATATTGCATCGAAATCTAGAGTATATAAACTAGTTCACCGTATGTGAGTCATATTGTGTAATATTGCACACGCAACCAAAATCATGTCAATCAAATTCAATTAGATTCTGCACGAAAACAGCAACTTCTTGTCGATGTCAACTGGCACAATTGTCACGCAAGCCATCATGGACGAGTTGGAGAATGCACGTAGGACGTAAGAGGTGAAAATACCAAGCCCCGCAGGATGACCATAACAAGCAAATAAAGCGAGCCGCGGAGTTCGTTTAAGAAAATGGATAAAGTGAAACGTATATGCAAGTGAAGAAGCAATTTACTGGATTGCACCGTACGGTAGAAAAAATCAGATTCTGATGTTTCTAGTATTTTCGGGATCGCTGATCAAGAATATGTACTACTAAGTTTTTCAGGATCAGGTCAGGGTTCTGAGTTTAGATGCATTTGAAATTTTCAAATATTTAGTGATGAGCTTCATGTTAAAATGGCCATGAAATAAGGAAACCAGTCGTGCTTCGTCTGAATTGGGCTTCTTAAAAAGATAAAAAATACAACATTTTAGAATATTATAAACACAAATACAGTCACCAGGTGGCACTGCATTGTGCGTGGAAAGTAAATTATTATTATTATTATTATTATTGTACTGTAAAACAAAAACATAAATAAAACCCTGGTCCGAACTGAACTTATACTTAGATAAATTCTTCGATCGAGGTGGCACACTTACGAAAACTACATATTACGAAAAAACTTTTCAAAGATAAGTTGTTTAAATTTAAATTAAATTAAAATTTTCATTATCTTTAACTTTAAAAGTGCAATTTTTTCGATGACTCACACTGTATTCAATCTATAGAAAAGGTGATAAGAGTAAACCATCACTTCCTGTAGAGATATTGCTTTGAAATTATGACGCTTCCTTCCTCGCTATATACAAATATGTTTAAAGTTGTCAGAATCGGACTAGGGAAGATCAAAACGTATATTTCCGTTAAAATCTCGAATTCGAAAATTTTCATGATTATTGTACTTTCTTATACATGAAGTAAATATATAGAAATGTAATATAATATATTAATAGATCTCCAAATTCCCAAATCTTTTAAAATTTACACCACCCAATACGGCACAACCCAATTAATTTTTTTACCAACTTTCTGAAAAATAAAATTGGTAGAAAAATAAGATAACTTAGACGACCAAACAACGATTTTTGTACTATATTCAGTTTTCCATTATTTTTTAATTACGTCTTTTCTTAATTTTTGACCTTATTCAAATTGTTCGTATATTGTTCGAAATTCAATACTTTTTCCTTAGTCGTTCTTCGAGTTAATTTTGCATTAATATATATTAATTTTTATTTCATCTATTAGGTGTCGGCATTGATAGTGTCTTTTAGTTTTTAATTTTTGAATATTTAGTACACAGTTGGTTTGGTTTTATTTTTATTCTTAGCTCTGGCTTGTTTCATGTCTGTTGTCTCTCGGTTGTATCTAAAATGTGCATTAGTTTGTACTCGTAATTGTTTAGCTTTCATAGTTTGTGTTGCTTCTTCATTGTTTTTTTTTGTTTGTTTGTTGTTTTTTTGGAGCCGTTTTATTTCCTCTCTTCATCTCATCTACCTTTTTTCAATTTCCTTCCTACCGAGATTATAGTTTGTCTAGTATTTCAATCCACAGATTTCGTATAACTTATTTCTTGTCATAGGTATTATTTATTGATATTTCTGGTGCCACTAGACCATGAAATCTGTAAAATTATTATCGCACATTGGATCTTATTTTAGTTTTAATAGTGTTCTATGGTATTTTTTGTGTCACATTTTTTTTATTTCCACTAATTGTTATAGATATTTTTTGATAACAGGACATCGAATGGTATGGCACAAGTCGTTCTGCAAACATTTTTTAATCATTAAATTAAGTGTAAAAATTGAAGAACCGTATGAAAGTATGTTACATGTGTGCAAAATAGCAAAGATCAATATATTAAATAATGTTACAAGGACTTTAATCGCAATATAACCAAGTGGAACGGAATGCAATAAACCAAAATAAAAAAATGTTTTCCCCTTAATTACTGCATTTTCGTTTCTTTCATTTTCGCAATTTTTAAAATCAATGTTGCGAGATTTTACAATTCATTTTTTTAAATTTTATTCAATTTTGAAACTTTTTATGTGAGTCTTGAACATAAAAACTTGTCACCAGAGCTGTTTTAAGAATGACGTTGCATACAATTTCTGACATTTGGTTCGCCGCGTTGTTTGTGTTATTCACGTGAAACTAATGAATAAGTAGTGAGTCAAACTTTAGAAAATGCGAGGAGTTTATACCCTATTGACATGGCTTGCCTTTGTATTGCTAAGAAGCCGAAAATACATAAAATTAAAAAAAAAATCGAATGCAAGTAGGAAAAATACAAGTGGAAAAAATTAGGTAAACATTTCCTACAATAAAAATGACAAAATACCAAAATTGTTATAAAATTTATCGAAATAGACAAAATGCGACAAATTTCTTAAATTTAGAATTTTTGAAGAATATTAAAATACATTTTTATTTTAATAGCGAATATAATAAAAATTGTACAATATCAGTATATATACAAACAATTATAGAAAAATAAAAATTTCTGACGCAAATGCAAAATTTAATAGAGGAATAATAAAAATGCGAGAATGTTAAAATTGCAAAATTTACAAAATATTTTCAGGTTCGGGACATATTTATACATTTATCTTTATTCTGAACACTTATTGTTTTTGTGTTTTTTTTTTCGATGTATTGAGTACAAAAGAAGCAAATGACAAAAAGAAAAAATCCTCTAAGAAAAAGGAAGAAATTCAAACGTAAAAATGTAAAATGAAAAATCAGTCAAATTTAGTACAATGAAAAAATGCAAATAAACTTTGCTACAATTCGCAAAAATGTCAAAAATGGCCCAATATCTAAATTTGCAATGTTGCCAATAATGTTAAATGTCGAACAAAATTTAAAATGACAAAAAATCAAAATAGTTCAATATGTCAAAATTTTATGGAAGTGGTCTAAACTCGTGTAATTGTAAAATAAATTGTAGCATAAACATAACTGATAACGGAGAGCACAAACTATTTTTTCCGCATTGTAAACTTGATTCAAAACACAAATATTACATACAGATTAACTACAAAGTAAATATTTATTTGGATTACGTTTAAAGCACGCTTTTAATCTAAAAAGCAAAAAGATAAATAACTGTAAAAACTAAAGATTATCTTATATTAAACTTTTTCGTTTTATTATCTTTGCACTAGTGCATATTTTTACCATCGTTCGATTTAAATAGAAATAAACAGAAATTTCAACAGTAGTGCGAATTTAAAAACTACGCAGGTGTTAACTGACTAAAATGACAAAAATATTGTTATTTGTTAATCAACTCTACGTCATCAAATATATTTGAGTCATTTTTGTGGCATGTTTCATAGATTTGAATGATAAACTAATTAAGACCACATAATTAGTACTTATTGGTTTGCACGGACATTTAGTATTAATATTTATGTCCCTCAAATTTATTATCGTACTTACCTTAATCCTCGTTGTATGTATGTCGTGCATGTTCTAATTGCGTTAGCATAAATTGTTTCTAAATATTTGCATAAAGTTTGCGCATTCCCTTAAACCTAAATGTTGCCTATTCGAGTATTCGTACAAGATTAACGTGAATTATGACCACGTTGTAACGGCATCAGCGTAAATTAATATCCAGTTTAACATAAAATGTCGTTGTTACGTTTGAATTACGAATAACTAGTAACTAGTAAATCAGAGTTTAGAGGATGTCGTTACTTACACTTCTCTAACAATTTCAAAATTGACTATTAAAAAAAAAATTTAATTCACGTTTAAAAATTAAATAATCTTACATTTGAGCATGGAGTGCAAGGGGAGAATGCACTCCTCAAATACGAACCGCCGTGCAACCCTCTTTCACCTTAAAATATGACTTATTTATTATTAATTGGTGCTTACTTATTGAATTTCTTATTGCGTAGTTTTATTGCTATTGAAGTCCATAAGTTAGAAGTACATTCCGCACCCCTGGCATGTGTGGGACCTGGGAGTAAGTTCAGTTTGTAAGTACTTGTATATGTAAAAACTTTTACGGTTAGCGCCCGGACAACCCGCAGTTATTAAAGCGCCACACCATGCCACTAAAGGATAACTTGGAACACACTTTTATAATTTATACCGTTGCTCGGCCACGCAAAACTTCGTAAAGTTCGAAAAAGCGACGTTATTAAATAATGCAATTAAGTTGTCGCATCGGGCGGTAATTGTATATTAATTGTTGCATAATGTTGTGTATGGCACGGTTTGGTTTAATTTTTTTTTTGTTTACGCTAGGTGGCCTTTAAGTTGCTATTCTCACAATAAATTCAAAATAATATTAATTAATATTAATACAATCAGAATTGTTTATCTATATATAATAAATAGGGACGCCACAAAGGAGTTAGCTCCAAACTCAAACATATTTCTATGATAGATCAGAACCATCCATGATAGTTAATACACAAACGCATTATATTATATTTACAATCACGAGATGTTTAAACTATTTCAAGAAGATGCAAATTTTTTTAACGAACAATACTAATAAACCTATTAGCCATTCGAGTTTAGTAACAATTGAGATTTTACATAAACTAATGTTAAAATCCATCGACTTACACAATCAACACAACAATCCAAAAATCAGGTAATTTTCAAATTTCAAACTTCTACATCCGAACGTCGTAATTTTAATAATCTCTCAGGCCACTAGATAATCCCCGGCAATCAATGTGAGATTAAACCTATATAAAATGATCTTAAATTCCTTACATCACCATAAATCAGGATCCCACCAGTGAAGTGCATTTGCGAGTATCAGACGAAATAATAACAAGTTACACAAATTACAGAAAGTTTCTAAAATTAGTTACAACAAGAGAAACTGATGCAAGTACTCAGTTAATGTTTAATGTCGAATATGTAAGCCACGGGAAAACTTTTACAATCGTTGAACAAGATCCGAACTATACCAAACAAGCACACGTAAGTGAATTAAAAACAAAACTGATAACGGAAGAAAAAGCAAAATTCGAATGAAAATAAGACAGATATTGGGACGCATTTGACTTTTGGTGTGACTGTGTCCAAACTGTGCCAACAAAACAGTAACAATGTCTAATGTTCTTAAAACCTGGAGGATATCTACCAGAAGACCAGGAAACTGCACAAGTTACGCAATAAGAGGAGTCAACTGCTGGCGTCATTTGCATTTCTACGATGCTACCGGGACTAGGATGCGACACCAAATTTCGTCAAGTTGCAACACCGTCTCATGACCACAACTGCTAAGAGGATCATTCGCCGAGCGGAGAAAGCACGGCCAAACCTAGAACGACCGCAGCTTAATCTCCAACGAACTTTATCACCTACATTTGGAACTAGGTCGTCTACTTCCTGAAGATATGTGGAAAAGGGATTTGTTACGAACACGCGGAACATCACCTAAACACCGCTACTAGAACGCAAACCAATAACTTTGAGAAGCAATATCAGATGACACTATCATGATTGGACCCTAAGAAGACTGTCGTGAACCTCGCCAACCAATCGTTATCTGAAAAACAAACAAAAGTACCACCAAAAGGACTAAATTTTGCTACTGCACCAATCAATCCTTCGCTATCAGATAACCGTCAAGTGGTATTTGCTATAAGGACTCTACCAGCAGAAGAAGCCCAACAAATAAAAAACGAGACTCTGTCTGCAAAACGAATCTACAAAGTAGAATTATCTCAAGGGCAGAAGAGGATGCATTGAAAGAGTCTCGTAAGAATAAAGATATAATCGTTCTACGTGCCGATGAGAGAAACGCAACGCAAACGCAACGCAATGATGACCAGGATAGACTAGAATACGAAGGTCAACACGGTATTGCCCCCCAAACAATACAAGAAATTAAGTAGAGACTCACGAGCTAAGATCGAACGTCAAACCAGAAAAGCGATCAAGGAGTGAACCATACCAAGCGAAGAAGAACGCCGACGTTTACTGCAATCAGAAAATCAGCTTCCGAGACTGTCGGACTCCCGAAGATAAAACTGGAAAACGTCTGCGAACGACTGTGAGCACCTGTGGATCTCCAATTTACGAACTAGCCAGATTTGTTGCTAAACAACTACAACAATACGTTGGTTTCACAAAGCAGTTTTGTAAAGAACTCGGAGCATTTTGTGGAGATTATACATGAACATCACGTAACCAGCGACGACATATTAGTAAGTTTCGACGTGGAGGAAACCATAGAGCGCACCAGACAACGGCTTATACCACAAGGACTCCAAGAGTATATAATTGACCTGGCAGGATTGTGTTTAACCACCACTTACCTTTCATGGAATGAAGATTTCTATGAGCAGAAGGACTCACTCGCACCAACATTTCCATGGAGACTTTCGAAGAATTAGCCGTGAGCTTTAGTGACAAAAAGCTGGTACCGCTACGTGGATGGCACTTTTATCATATGGCCCCACGGTATGGACAACATACACGCTTTCAAGGAACACTTCAACGGCCTACATGCCAACATCAATATCACGAAGAAAACCATCGACAAGGACATAAACGTCAGGTTCAGCACGGTTAAGAAAATAAAAACATCTGCCCCCATCCAACTACTGCAAGTTAAAGGAATCTACGAACTGCCAGTGTGGCAAATCGTATATTGGACAAACCGGACGTAATATACAGTGCAGAGTTAAAAAGCATTGCAGAGATCTCGAACTAGAAAATCCGCAGTAGCTGAACACTGCCACACGGGAAGCGTGGAAACGATATGAATATACTTGTGAGAGAATGCTTAAAAATAATGAAGAACCCTAACAACTTCAACCAAGAATGTGGATACAGACTAAGTAAGGTTTGGAAGTTTGGCACTAAAAGAACCGTCGCAGGAAGGACCATGAAAGACGCAGCAAGGACCATGAAAGACGCAGCAATGATCATCAAATACGCAGCGTGGACCATCAAATACGCAGCGAGGACCATCTAGGACGATAGATTTAGTTCATTTTGTACATATAATAATTGTCGAAGATCCTCCTAAGATGAGAAAACGATGATAAGATGACCATGAAATGAGTCATATGCGGCGATAACATTAGAAGAAGAAAATATGGGAGGTAATTGTACTGCTCGCTTAATTGGTTGTGAGAAAAAGAAAGATAGAACAAGATAGGATGAGAGGTAGAAAACTCAAAGCAAAAGGGTACTGTCTGAAATGGGAAGGAAAATAAAAATAAAATAACGCTGTAACCAAAGTAACCAAAAGAATAGATCGGAAATATGAGGTTTTAGTAACGATGGTATAGAGATGAAGCATATGATCGGAAGAATAAAATGAAACCGGGAAGCGAAATACAAGAAATTGTATGAGGTTGGATAAAAGAATAAATTAAGGAAATAATTGATACAGTGGCGGAAGACAGCAGAGGTGCAATAGAAGTCACGAAATATTATAAGAATGTAAGGAAACGATGAAATCGATATAAAGAATGAACAAATAACAATGGCAAGGTTTAATAGATGACCTTTTTATATTTCTTTATTGGAAACCCTAATAATTTCATTCTAGTTAATATTGAATTGTACAGGAATTCACCAATTATTCGTGCCTTATCGATCACGTGGACAAGTATATAATATTATTTTTGTTCTCAGTCTTATGTTGTCAAATTGCTGTAGTAGTAATTTATTATTGTTTGCTTATCTTCGATGGTTCTTCTGACATAGGGATTTTGTGCATTGTACATTTATAATTCCTAGAAATGTTTTAGATTTTGCTAAAAGATACAATTGTACTTGCAAACGCGGATATATAACACTTAAAACAAAGGGCCCAAAATAATCCATTCCGGTTGCCCCGGGAACTAAGCTAGATGTTCCTCGTTTGATTTTATTCCAAATTATCAGGTAATTAAATATTATCGTATAGGCTATTGTACTACTCGGTGGCTACCTTTTCTTTAAAGTCTTCGTCCTGAAAATTATCATGCGGACTCGCTTATGCTTTATTGAATTTTGATAGCTTTCTTGGATTTTAATTCTATATATCTACCTTTCTCAAGTGCTTTCTATTTAGTCACGTATATAAATAATCTATAAATAATTGGTTTTTCTATTGTCATTATTAGACTATGATCTGACGTTGGTGCTTATACTACGAAGAATGTTGCGAAATGTTTTTTTTCTGATATTATCTGAGTGGACAATAGAAGAATACGAATGCTTAATACAGGGAGCAGAAAGATAGATGGAAATGCATAAATTGTAAACATAAGGAAATCAACCTGTTTCAAATAAGTTAACAAGACGAATAATAATTGTATTGAAGCAATTGGTGAATCTTTCAGCCATTAAAATTATTTTTAAACTATGCATACAAAATATGTATGCAAGTAGTACACTAAACTCAAATCGATACTTAGCCTATATTGAGAAATATGTACATTTTGGTAAAATAAATGTAAAAAAATATCGTTGGGATTCCTAGACGTATTTGACAAAATCGGCAAATTCTAAACGAGGTAGAAGAATAAAATTTCATTGATTTTTCAATCATACTTTTTTAGTGCACATTTCAACAGAGGGTATTGTCTTAATATATTTTTAATTGCCCACATTTTTTTTATAAACCTCAGTTTTAACGGAACTACATTTTTCACTAGATTTTAAATAGAATACTTCTTCGTAGTAAATTGTTTTGGCTTCTTAGCGGTATTCTTGACTTCTTTCTAGTGTTCACCTGTCGCCAAATATAGTCAGTTATATTCGTTCATGCCTTATTGAATTTTGATTGCTTTCTTTGTTGTATATATCCTGCTTACTGGTGTCTCGATAGATTTCGATAGGTATTGTTCAGTTTTTGTGTATTAATACTATTTCGTTAGTTTAGCGCTGGAATTTTATTAAATTATTGGATTCTAATTGTATATGTTTACATTTTTTAGTTTTTTTGTTAGTAATAGTAATAGTACAAGTAATACATGTAATCATGTATTACTTAACTATAAATAACTGTTCCTTCTAACTTATCACTGATGTACATATTGTTGCTATTATTGGACTATGATTTGACGTTGCTTCATAATCGATATATGATAATGTATATTAGCTAAAAAATGTTATCTTAAATTTATTACTGTGCTGTGCTGAAATATACATTAATAACTTTTATTTTTGGCGAGCTGCGATAATTGTTATAAAATGTGATATACGTTTAATATTGTAAAGTTTGAACGTTGCGAAATGTGTTTTTTTTTTTTTTTTTGACAAAATCTAAAAACAGTATGCAGAAGAATAGATGGAAATTAATGAATTATAAAAGTGTAGATCCATTTCAAATAAAAACGTTGACAATGCGAGGAAATGCACTGCAATAAACTTTAAATGAAATAATTAGTCAATGCTTCAACCATTAAAATATTTGAGAAATATTTACAATATTTTGGTATAAAATGCGTTCTCGCACACTTGCTATGGTACAACTTCGACTTTGAACGCCAGGCATCACTTTAGCAAATTGGTTGGAATCCATTCAGATACCTGTTTGGCAAAATCGATTACAAAACGTGATGGAAAAATAAAAGTTAATTGAATATGTTGCATCGGTTTTTCAATCATTTCATCATTTCAATAGATCGTTCTTAATATATTTTTAATTGCCCATTTTTTTATAATTTACTTCATTTTTATTAAATTGAACTTAATTTTTACACCATTTTTCTAGAATATTGCCCATGTCATGGCCCATGAAAGAAAGTATTAAAATAAATAAGCATCACGCTATTTAAACCCCAACGTATACAACTTATTGAGAGTGGTGAGCAAACGCTAATTGCTAGATGTTCTGGTGATGTATTAATGTTCCGCTTGACAAAAACGCAATTTATAATAAAGTATTTTATTTTGCAAAGAATCGTTGCATAATACAATAAAAAAATATTAAAATTCTCCTTAAATAAGTAAAACATCGAATTTTCATTTTTTTTCATTTTCATAGAAAACGTCAACGTATAAATATCTTAATATGCACCTAACGTACCATAAATAAATTTAGTTGCTAAGATGAAGAGTAATTAAGAGACCTTAATAAATGAGTAAAATAATGAGTAAATCGTTTAAATGGATTTGATTCGGTTGTCATTGCTTTGCTTCTTGAACGCTCTCGGTTCCTTACAGGGCATACTATCTGGCAATATGGTATTTTTGGTCGACGTGATCGTCGTCGACAATTCGACGTTTTCTCGCACTTCTTTCAATATTCTGTCCAACGTGGAGATGACTTCGTCGACGTTGTCTTTGCTGAAAACCATCGGTGGCTTTAGTTTTATGACGTTGCAATCCGGACCGTCTGCGCTTAGTAGAACGTGTTCTTCTTTCATTCTGCAATAATTATCATTTGCGTTAACAACATATTTATATGGGTGAATATTATTATTCGTACCTGCTTATCACGTACGTCGCTATTTCCTTCGCCGGTTCCCTGGTATTTCTATCAGTCACCAATTCTATTCCAACAAAGAGCCCAACGCCTCTGACGTCACCGATAATCTTGTGCTTTCTGGCGAGAATATTACATGAATCTAAGAGGTATTCTCCAACGACAATGGCGTTTTCGCGTAATTTTTCTCTTTCGATTGTGTCGAAGACGGCATTGGCGATGGCACACGAAACGGGATTTCCGCCGTACTGTAAGCACAAGAAATTTTACGTAGCAAAGGCGAAAACAAACTCAATTATACGCGTACCGTATTGAAGTACTCAACCCCAGTGTTCGTAAAACTTTCGGCGATCTTCTTGGTGGTTACCACAGCGGCGATCGGATGCCCGTTACCCATCGGCTTTCCCATTGTAACGATGTCGGGAACTACGTCTTCGCCTTGCAATTGGAATCCCCACCAATGTTTCCCAACCCTTCCGAATCCAACTTGAACCTCGTCGGCTACGCAAACTCCACCTGCGGCGCGCACGCTCTTGAAAACTTCCCTGAAGTACTGCGGTGGCGGAATGATTTGACCTCCGCAACTCAACATGCTCTCGGCAAAATAAGCGCAAATTCCCCTGCCTTCGCCTTGAACCTTGTCGCAAATCTCCTTAACTTCGTTGGCGTATAGGTGCCCAAGTTCTTCCTTGTTGTACTCTGTATCACGGAACCTACCTCTATATCCATCGGGACATGAAGCCTACAACAATGGAAATTAATAACATGCACCTAAATCATGAACGTTCTCACCAAATGCACGTAATCTTTCTGGCCCACTCCGCCTGGGAGGTTGAATTTGTAGTGAGAGATATCAATGAGGGATGTCAAATGACCGTGGTATGCACTAAAAAAATAGAGCACTCATAGCTACCCGTATACCCTCTAACCCTACACATACAATCGCTCCAAATCACATCACAAATGCCCGCGTCTAAGGCTGTTATTTTCTATGTACAACAAAATTAAAATTCGCATGACATAACAGCCTTAGATGTACATATTTAGAAAACGCTGAAATTGGGAATGATTAGTAGCAGCACGTCGTCCGATCATCAACGGTCGAGGCCCGCTGTGCGGCAGGCTGGCTTCTAAATCTTCAACATTGTCGCAGTATCAACAGTAACACTATGTAATGAAGCTGCAATAAAAAAATGAAACAGCGAAATTAGAGATGTTCAGTTCAACAGTTTTACTTAGACTACTAAAGCACCAACGTAAATTCTTGAAATGCATGGTCAAAAATTTAAGCGTGGTTTCAGAATGAAACGGCCATAAAACTTAGCAACCATTTCGTCAACTTATTAACCCGTACGCGCCGAAAAAATTGCTCCGTTTTACATTCGGTTGGTTTACAGTTAACAATGAATATGCCACCGGTGATGGAAATGATTATTAATTGCTTCCGTGGATGTGGACTGTAAAGAAACGATGATCTGCGCTCGGTTAATGGTTATCAGATGACTTACTGTTCTAAGGTGATTATGTCCTTATTTCCTGTGTGAATTTGAGCAAGTCGTATGGCCAAATCGTTGGCTTCGGAACCAGAGTTGACGAAGTAGCATACGGATAATTCTTCTGGCATTGTGCTTATGATTCTTTGAGCGCACAGGACGATGTTGTCGTGTAGAAAGCGATTGTTTGTGCTCAGGGCGCTCATCTGGGTGCATCCAGCTTTCACAACTTCTGGATGGCAATGGCCAACTGTTGACAAAATATTATAACTGTACTTTATCGGTAATATTTTATTGATGTTTCAACTACTTTCAATTAGCTTGTTTGAGCCAACTAAGGTTTTAAAAAACTGTCAAATTGATAACAATGTTATAAATGAATACTGAAAAGAATGTGAGTGCATTGCAACCAAATCAGTAAAATGCTGCAATAACATTTGTTACTCCAAAAATCCATTAACATAAACTTAAAATAAGACGTATTGATTGAATTTTGTTGAAATTTTGATAAAATGAAATGATGAGAGACGAGAATGGTCGGATTTTTGCAATAAATGGGCAGCAAAAAATAGAGCAGTAGGTTCTGTGTATTGTTTTTGAAATACTTTATTGCGAAATCATCTGATCTCACATAAAATAGTATTTAAAAAAAATGAGCAAGGAACGCTTCAAATCAACAAAATTTTATGATCACAACAGTTATATAGTTTTGTATCAGTTATATGAGGAATTGCTAATTTTAAATCAAAATTTTAAAACGATTTTGGTTGTTACTTGTTGATTTCATTTTATTATTACGTGTTCGTTTATATTTAATATTTTATATATTTTATATAGTTTTTTATATTTTCTAATGTGATAAATTCTCTACCTCAAGTTTACCTATCGTCACATTTTTACACCAGTATTGCTATAGAATTCATAACAGTAGTGGTTCATGGTTCAAAAATTTGTCCTAACAACAATATCGCGATCGTATATTTTCTCGATGCAAATGTATTGTATACAGCACATTTTTTGCTTTCCAGTCAAAGCTCTCGCATAAATTATATTCAAAAGTAGTAGCTTGAATGCGCTCATTTTTTAAGTAAGCAGTTTTCTAGTGTGTTGCTAAAGACAAATATGTTCGTATCAGAATCATAATTTCAGATAAAACCATAGTGCGTTATTTAAAGTTTTTCGATAAAAATGTAAATAAATATTAACTGTATATAGAAAATCTACAAAATTTCGAGTTAAATGACACAAGTTACTGTGTATTGATGAAATATTTTGCATATAGAGTTTCTACTTTAAGTTTTTTAAAGAACTGGTTTTTTAAAAGTATTTCGATTTCGACAATTCGTTGTTCTAATTTTTAGAAAGCCCATCAAAAACTCACTTTTGCAGAAGCGTTAGGTGAGTTCTGGTACAACAGCTTTTTATTATTTCTGGTTTCAAAATAAGCAATAAGTAAACATGTTCTGTTTAATATGATTGACCTCTTGGGCAAATATGTATTGTAATTCGCTCAATGTTTAGGATTACGTTTTAAAAGATTGGAATAAGTTTATGACAATCAACAAGTTGGGTTTCATATTTTTGCCAGCCCTGTATTATTAGTAAAAATGACTTCTTCAAGCAATAAATATTAAATTAGATATAAAACAAGTCCTTGGTCCTCATTGACACACTGAATATTTTAATCATGTAAGAATTAAAATAATATTTTTGTGTAACTCATTTTAAGTTTTTCCACTATAAATGCAGAGTAAAGTATGTACTTTAATGTACAGTGCAAAAATGTATAGTTAGAAAAAACTGAAATATTTCATAACAATTAAAGCGGTGTACTACATGACTAAAAGCTCATTACAAGAGATAAGCTTTACACGACTTATGCAAATATTTTGATGTGTGATTGAATTTATTTAGGTCCTCTAGGTGAAACTAAAGCCAAATCTCCACGATGTCGGTAGATTAAACATTAACGTTAACACTTCGAAAACCTACACGAATGCTACCAGCTTTGGATTTCCACATTGACTTGAATTTAAAAATAAATTAAAAAATAATTAAATTACCGTGTGCGACGTTGTTGATGCAATCGAGATAAGCATCGTCCTTTTCGTCGTACATGTATTGTGCTTGTGCCCTAACAATTTTGATGGGATCCTTTCGGAAAAACAACTGACACGATTTCCTGTAAAAAATAACGAAATTAACACACATCGCCTTCATTAGAAACAAGCAAATATAAGTAACACCAGGCCGGTTTGCCCAGCAACCGACCGTAACATTTATCGATTTTCCCCAAGATGAGGTTTCCCTGACGGAGATTTCCACCAAACGCGAAATTCAATTGGAACAATTAAAGTTAAGCGAGGCTGTTGTTAGAAAGAAAAAATCTTACCCTATGTGCTTGTCTCGCAGCGCGATGGTTTCAGTTTTCGATAATTGCTCCATGTCGCCGGCGATTGGATTCGAAATCGGAGGAAATTACAAAGGAAATTCGAACTCGGTATTGTACCGCCAGAGTGACTCTGTGCCCGGCAGGCAGTGAAGGATGTCGGCGGCTGACGTCGATATATACCCGTGAAATGCGCGCGCATCCGAATACGAAATCGCGTGCCGCCAGCGGCGATACATCAGAATGAAACGTGATTGCGTTTATCGCCGTTTAGTTCATCTATTTTTACACCGCAATCTAACTACGTATTAGATGGCAAATTAGTGTGCGGATAAAATCTATTGTTTATAGCTCAAAGGTTCGAACTGGATCTCTAAGGTTACACTAACGCAATTTTATTAAGTTACGCACGCGAAAGCGATGTCCGGTTCTTTGTTTTCAGTTAGTAGTAAATGTTGACATACTTTTTTGTATGTAAGGTGACTTCGACGTCATCGTTTGAATACATTTAACACAGTGGTAATTTATTTTAGTCCTGTTTTATATTAACCCCCCTTCTGGATGCTGCTGCTGCTCCAGCGAGCAACTTTACGCAACAGAAAATAATTTTAACGGGAATCTGGTCATCGTCTTACACAAAACCACTTTTTATATTTTATTTTTGTCTACGGTGTACAACCGGTCTTCGACCCGACTAATTTACTCCATTTTATTACAACGTGCTGTCTACTTGGCATCCCATGAATGGCCAGTCTCATATCATGGTTAGGAGTCATGAATTTATAAAAAAATATATTACACCTAATACACCTACCATGTCTTCATGAATTTCTTTCGGCGACAACACTAAAACGCTAAATAACCTCCCCTTGTAATTCAATTAAATAACATTGTATACATATTTATTTAAGCAAAACCTATGATGCTAACGTCCAAGAAATTTTTAGAATTGTTGTACAAACAAACAAAATTTGATTGCTGGAAAGAAGTCGTTGCAAACGGCCTGTTCTATTTTTATCTGTACTACACTTTGCCACCACAAATTACGGAATTGGCCATTTCTTTTCTACATATCCTGTAACTGTGTATAATTATAATTTGCAATTATTATTTAGATGTATTTGCAGAGTTTGGATACATATTTATGTTAATTTATTAGCAAGTTACGGGGTTTCATAACACAATACAAACAGCGTTTAATTTCTCATCTGCATATCCCTCCATTTTCCTTAGTTCTTGTGGACATGATGTTACAATTGTGCATTTCCTCTAGAGAGATAATTTTAATGAATCATAATCAGTTGACTGCTATTGAAAATACAGACAAAAATAACAAAACCTAGTTGCTTATAATTAAGAAACAAATCCATACTACAGATTTGGCCGCCAAATAGTTTAAAAAAGGTAAAAAATTAGAATCAATTATGTTATTATGACATAATCGTCTCCTTCTTAAATCCTGTCTAAAAATGATTCCACAAAAGTTGTGGAAATTGTGAAGAACATGCTTAATGAAGTATATCGCAAAATAGCGAAGCGAACGTCGAAGACTTTTTCAGAATTGTTGTAAAAATAAGTTTTATTGCTGGAAAATAGATCGTTCCAATCAAAATACTTGAAAAATCTTAATTTATAATCAGTTGCCACTGCCATTAAAAGTAGACAAAAATTGAAAAAACATAGTATTCATTGTTTAAATTAAAATTTACAAAGAATTAGAAAATAACTTCACATGACTAATTTTCATAACAAAATAATTTAACTAGATTCAATTCAAAACCAATTAATTTAGCCGCAAGTATTAAAATATTGTATTAATAAGAGATATTAAGAAAATTAACTTAAGCCTATATCTTCATCAAGTCTTACGCAATTTTCGACGCGTTCGACAACCTGTCAAGTAAAAATTTCACGAGAGTGATTACGATTTATTGTTAGTTAGTTGGAGATAGAGGAAAAAGTTAATCTTCTTAAAGATGAATTATAAATCGATTTAAAATCAAATTTCACTCTGTAATTTATTAATAACATTTTCAGCAGAATTTCAAATATGTTTTATAATTCTAAGCAACGTTCCATATTATTCCTGCTAAAACGCAAACTCGTTTCAAAGTACTAAAGTTGTTTAAAAATTATAATTAATTTTTAACACAATTTCACATAAGTTTAAATTAAGAAAGTTCATTTTGAAAGCCTGTACAAAACTGAGATTGTTCGTTTATTCAACTCCTCTTCGCAGACATAAATTAAATATTTACACAGCCCAACAAACAGAGAGTGGCAGATAATATCTAATTGGAGTTAGCATATACAACTAAGAAGTTAATTACTTAATAAAAGAAAGGAGTACGGACACAAGAGAAAACAAGAGCAGACTTAAAAAAATAAATTAATGAAGCAACTATGAATGCTGAGGATTATACATCGGACGAATCAAAACATAAAATCGGTTCCTATTATATTAATATTAACAAGAAAAAGATTTTTCAATTAGATAGATCCCTACCATGATAGCGTCAATGTCGCAAATGATGAATCTCATGAAAGATCTGACAGCGGGCATTAAAGAAATTAAATCAGAACAATAGATTCAACTAGAAGATACAAAGACGCCAAAAGAAGAAATAAAAGAATTAAGGAAAGAACAAACAGCTTACAGAATAGAACTATGGGAGCGCAAAGAAATAAATGACAAGACGATGAGGGAGATAAATGATTTAATGAAGGAAATGGACAAACACCATGAAATGATAACATTAGAAGAAAGCAATGAACAAGCTTATAGAGGAGGAAGTAGGAGTGAAAGGTTAAAAACGGCAGGACAAATAGATATGAAGACATGTCTGGTGGAACTTAGCAACGAAGATAATACAATAAAGGTGAGGCAGAATGTACTGAAAGTACTGTAAGTAAACTTAAAACTAGACCAGGGAATAAAATATTTATCAATAGCGATTTAACCAGAGAAGAGATATAAAGGAACAAAACCGTAAATATAGGATTTATGAAAATGGTGGTAACTAGAAAAAATAGAAAATATAGGAGGTAGTAAAAAACTAAGTGACGCTAGGAAGTATGGATTTGTAAATGGTAAATGAACTTAAAGCAAATAAGAAAAACACTACGACAAATAAACAAAAAAACAAGAAATATTAAACATACTTTTCCTGAAGGAGTCCTAAAACACCTCATTGGAGAAATAAAAAAAAATACAAGATAGACAGACATCTTGGCACTTCAAGAAACGAAACAAAATGGAAGAACAATAATATAAGTGGAAGATCTTTTAACAGAGAAATAGATAACAGGAAACTAGGAGTAGGGTTCATAGGTAATGAATCGTCAAAATTAAAGTTATCGAGTGTGAGGTATACTCGGATAGAATTTATAGGATATGAATTAGAGGTCAATTTATGAACTTCAACCTAATAAATGCACATGCACCATCATCAGAGAAATATATATATACATATATGAAGACCTGGGAAGCATTTTGGATATAAAATGAACATTAGGCCAAATTAGGGAGAGAAGAAGAATACCAGGCGGTAACTGAAGTCAAGAACAGACATATTGCTAGGAATGACAAAGGAAAGAAAGTAATAGGATTTTGCGTTGAAAACAATATGAAGATAGTGACTACTATTTTTGATAAAAAAAAAGCATAAAGAAACATGGACATCCCCAAATGAGAAGACACAAAATCAAATTGACAATGTCTTGATGGAAGGGAGACATAGGGAAATTGTAGCGACAGAGGAGCACGTAGAGACAGTTATCACATATTAGTTATTGCAGAAATTAAGGAGAGAACTCCTACAAAAATCAATGAAAAAGAAAGAGCAATGAGAAAGAGAAAAACGTGGCACAATTGAAAGACGGTGAGGTAGCAATGCACTTTGAGAAAGAAATACTTTTGCAGTTTTAGCAATAAAAACAAACTTTTCTCAATCATAAACATAGTTAATAATAATCTCGTAAATGCTTTACACATTGCACTGTAGTGAATCAACTAATGAAAAAAAAACATTCTAATGGTGTTTTCTTATATAGAACTGTAAAACGCACGGTGAGTTTGCAAGAAGAATTCGTAGAATGTTTTAATTAAATCAGATGTTCAAAGAATATTAATAGATCTGATAGCCAATAACTTATCTATATGAAATCACGGTCCTTATTATGATTAATTTGATTACTGCCACTTGATTGTTATCTACGTAACTCAAAATACTTACATCGAGGTAATGATGGATTCAGTTGTGTTGGATTGGATTGAGTTAGCTAGTATGCACACCAACTAAGATGTTTATATTTATGATAATGTATTGAAAAGTATTTTTAAAGTGACACGATAATAAGTTAACATTATATGTTGCTACAAATTGATCAACCAGAGACAGATGTTTACTTCAAGGTCAATGAGTACAGATATGTGATTGAGACATCTCAGTTTATCTCCTACGTTTTTAATATTCGTAGAAAACATATATATCTTATTAATGTAAATGTAAGATTCATTATCATTAATGCCAATAAATGCTTGAGATTAAATATATATAATTTTTATCAAATACGTTTTGAGTGACACGATTTTTAAATATATCCTGATCTTGTTCGATCAACGTGATACATTTCAGCAGACGTTTCGTTAATTTCTTCTATAATTTTGAATAATAATATTCAAGATTTCTTTCGTAAATCCAACAATACGTGCATTAATTTTTTTACTTTCATTCGTTTCATTCATTCGTCATTTTTTCAGTGGGTTAGCAACATTAATACTACCACTAACACTATGCATTGGTCATATTATTTATTTGTTCATTTTTTCCAACGACGAACTAATTATTAGACTGGTTTTTGATGTTGATACTTAATTCATTTTTGTATTTATATTTACATGTTTTTCGATGGCTTTTGAAAATAGTTACAGAACATGTGTACATTTGATTTATGCTGCGAGTTTTTACGCTGTTACTGCTGTGAGTTGAACTTTAGTCGAACTAATTTACTAAGTTTTAAATTTATTTAACAGTTATGTAAAGTTATATTGAATGTGGTTATATGGGGGTTGAGTACTATTAAGTTATTAGAAAACCTAATATTTGTTTCATTACTTTTTATTTGCAAATTGTACAATGCATGTGCAATTAGTTCTTTTTGTTAAATTGCAGTCTACTATTCCAGTGGCTTCATGAAAAAAGAATTTTGAGTGTAAAATTACGAATTTCTCCTGCAGTTATGTGAGATTTGTTTGTTGTGTTCAAATTGTGTTCTTTCTGAATATAAGTCTACCAAGAAGCAAATACAGCAGATGCACTAATTCGTTTACGTTTACTTTTTTGTTGAATTTACTACGTCCACAAATATTTTTGCTGGCTTACTCTTTTCATGAAAGATGCATACAAGCATTTCTCGAAATATTACATTGCATTGTGTAACTTTTGCAAACGTTATAAATAGCTTTTAAAATAAATTTCATAACCGTATACCAACACGCGTATTTATAAATGCATGTAAAATTTTTATGATTAGCAAAAATATTATTAAAGCGTAGATAAGATAAAGTTTTTATTCGGAACAAATTGAATAACTATGTTCCTTGTTGACGTCAAACAGATAAGTGCATGACTTTTAAGATAGACTGCGAAAATAAATCGAGTTCGTTCTCCAAAAAAAAAAAATGCAAAATTAAAACAAACGTACCGCGATGTTATTCTCGAAATTTAAGCCCGCGTCATATTTTGCAACATTCACGTGTTCGCACAATGAAGTTTAGAAACTCGTGGGTAATTGAAGGTCTTAGAAATACAAACGTCATTTCCCAAAAAGAAATAATGCGGAATTGAATTTCAACCTAAATGGTAATGTAAGGATAATAATAAAAAAACGGTCGGGAGAAAGCTTACCATATACAATGGGACAAATCCGATCATTGCACGTCCTCGCCCACTAAATCACTAGTCTAAACGTTATAACCGTACGATTAGAACCTGCACCTACTTCGTGCATTTTGGCCTAATAGATGAATTGCAACTGTTTCAATGAGAAAATAGATAAATACTCTTTGCTTGATAAACCCATTTCAACCAGATACAACTGCCGTGTACAAGATTCCTGTAGGTCGGAAATTCTTGTTCGTTATCAAAATTTATAATTGAGCAATCATTGCAATGAAATTTACAAGTGTGTTTGTAGCGATTAAAGACCTCATGCTCATAGACTTATAGAAGAGCGTGACAATTACTTTGTATAAATATTTTTATTGATGTAAATCCAGTAAGGAAGTTTGCTTCTTTCTTTCTTTGCTCTTGACACAAATGGCCTATAAATCTTCTGCTTCTTTGATTTTAATCATCGTGGCCATACCATTGACGCCTTCTAACTGTTTTTCTGGAGAAAATTAACTGAAAGTACCATTATCGTAACTGCCACAGAGATTCACTCCATACACTCTGCTTTTACAACTGTAATAATAAAAAAGACCATTGTTGACATATTCGTACATGCTACGTAATATATATCATAACCTTCCTTGCACTCTCCTTCCTGCCCTCTTACATCTGCTTTCTTCCCCACACGTTTAACTTTGTCATTAATGCCCACATTCATACGTATTCTCTACTTTCTCCTCCATCTCGTGCTCTTTTCTTGTTATTAGTCCATTGCATTCATCCATCCAGTGCACCAATTTGCCCGATTACTAAAAATCTGGTTTTCACCTTCTTCTTGTTCAGGTATCTAATCTTTGCAATCATATTTTCTTCCTCACCAGCTCCCTAAATTCATGAATGCTTGTCTGTCAATACCATTCCCACGATGTCCACCTATTTTCGGCCTCCAATAGCGATTAGTCAGTAGTATTCCTTCATCCCTTCCGTTACATCAGATGCCATCCTTGTCCAGCTCTCTTCTCTACGCTCTGTCATTTTTTTATCTCCTTTAGGAATTACCCCTATTCCCACTGCTTTTTCTACTGGCTTCATGGCCACAGCCACTGAGGTTGGTTACTCAGGCTTTTATAGGGTTGCCCAAGTTAGTACTGTTCACTAAGTGGCGAGAGAATTGCATAAGATACTATACAAGAAAATGCTATGCAATGTGTTTATAATAGATTTCCTCGACAAAATTGGAACGATATTGTTATTGTTATTGTTATTGCGTTAGATTTCACAGACTCGGCTTGCTTCTGCATCTTCATTGCGTATGAAAGTTTGAGATTTATAAAAACAAGTTTAAAGTTCTCATTTCTTGAGCTGATCATCTGAGAAGAGAAATGACTTTTCGAATTGTGTTTGGTGCAAAATTTTAATTTTAACTTTATATTTAAACCATCGATTTTTGCGCGCGTTTATTATTTCATTTAATTGAACCATATAGTTCTTAAAATAGCTGCAAACTTTTAATGAAGTTTAGAAATATTTTGGGTTCCACTTCTCTATTGTGTTGGGATATTAGCCGTTACTATATATGTTGATCAGTTGTATTATTGTTGGTATTCCTGAGCTAGGTCCACAGGAAAATGTTGTTATCAGAACAAATAATTTTTCTTGTCCAGTCTCACTTACATTTAATTAAATGTATTTCGTTTAGAATTAATCTTGCCCATTTGTTTATTGTTATTAGTACCCTAATTAATCGATATTCAATAATTTTGTAGTTTTACAATTTTAGGTAAATCATTAATATGAAGAAAAGCAAGTAGAGACCCTTTGATGGATCCTTGTGGAACTTCTTTGGTAATCATATTACAGTTGCTTTGTATTTAAACATTTAAACCTTCATATGCATTACTGAGTACTCATTAAGAATAGTAGACTTTTCCGTGCTCAGTCGAACGCTGTAAACAAAATAATTACAATTTATGTTCAATAAGGTTATTCACACGTTAATTGTAGAATAATACTATACATTACGAATGTAAACATTAATCGTGGTTTCGGTATGATATTTTGTAATACTTTAAATACAACGAGATAAAAGTGTACAAACTAAGAAGCGCAGAAATAAGTAACTGAAATACTAAATATCAGTAATTGGTGGAAGAAAATATACAAGAATTACATTTTAAAGCATAGCCTAGGTGAAAGTTGGAACAACCTTAAAGAAATACTATTAGGGCAAAGAAAGTATGCGGGAGCATACAGCAAAGATTGATAAGAAAAGAACAGTATGGTGGAGTGACGATGTATGAAGAGAAGTGGAAGAGAAAATGAAGCTTTGAAAAAGATATTGTCAAGAGAAAAATGATAAAAGCTACCAGGAAAAAAGGAATAGGGTTAAAGCGTAAGTCGTTGGTAGAGTTTGGAAATGCGAATGGAGGAAAATAGAACAGGGAGCCAGAAAATTTTCTGCGGAGCACTAAAAACTTTAAAGATAAACCGGAGTCTATATTCCGGTTTATCTTTAAAGTTTTTAGTGCTCCGCAGAACACTACAAGTTTTCTACTACAATATTTCTATGATTTATTAAATGAAGGTAGTAGAGAACTGAGAGTAAATGAAATATATGGTATTAAAAGAAAAAAGAGAGAGAGAGAGAGAGAGAGAGAGAGAGAGAGAGAGAGAGAAAATAACACCAAAGGCGAAATCGGAAAGGAGGACTTCGGCTAAGCATTGGAACGTTTAAAAATAGTGAAGTACCACCAGTGAAGTGTTAAAAATTATAAATAAATGTTGGCAAAAATGATATACCAAACGAAGAGATATAAGAAACAACACACAAAAGAATGAGGAAATAATAGAGGCGTCACATTACTATGCGCGACCTACCCTCAGTACCCAGGAATATATTTTCACGATACAACAAGCAATTACAAACAAGAGATTAATAAAAGATCAAGACGTATACGTCGAATTTATAGACATGAAAAAGTATGACACCATAAACAGAAATAAGTTCTGAGAAAGATTTGGGAAACAAAAACGTGGATATTAATCTAATAGACGTAGTAAAAGGTACAGGCCACAGACTAGCACAAACAATTAACACGACAGAAGGAGTAAGACGGGGTAGCGTTTTGAGCACGCTACTGTTTATAAGTGCAATGGATCATACAATAAAAGAATGCAAGAAAAAACAAAATGATAATAGGGTACACAAAACTGTAGCCAGTATACCTGAACCCAGGTGCATTTGCGGACAACTTTGCGGTATTTGCAAGCGTAGAAAATAATTCAGATGAAAGCATTAAAATATGTAAAGATATCTTAGGTGCACAAAAACTACATTTAAATACAGAAAAAACAAAATGCGTGGTCATAAGCAATAGAAATATCAAATTAGACATAGAAATGGATGGACAAAAGATTGAACAAGTAACCAGATTTAAATATCATGCAACAATAGTTAATCTGGAAGAAGAATTAAAAAAATTATCGAGCACAATAAATTATCGATAAACGAACACAACAGTATTCAAGTCAATCTACCAACCAGTACTAATACATGGAGTGAGAACTTGATTGACAGACAGAGAAAGAAAAAGGAATTTAAGCAGTGGAAATGAAAAACCTCAGAAAAGTAGTAGGAACAAGAAGAATACATAAGAGGAGAAGTGATGATATAAGCAAGGAGATAGGCATTAAACCCACAAAAGAAATAATGGAAGAGAAAATTTAGTAAGGGTGGACAATGTGAGGCAAGTGAAAGGCATCTGGGAGGCGAAACATATTGTGAAAAACAAAAAGAGGAAGGCCAAAGAAAGTGAAATAATACAGTAAAAGACATTCTAAGAGGAAGTGGAGAAAACTGGAACTCAGTCTCAAGAGACAGAAAGAGATGGAAAAGTGTATAAAACGTAGTAAGATAGAAAAAGGCAAAATGTAATTAGGGCACCTCGACGCCCTATTGGGTAATTATGAGGAAAAGATTATGTATGTAAGAAATACAACCAATCTTAAATATTACAACTTTATTACAAATTAGGTAAATATGATAACCACCACTTCATCCATCACCATCACTAAGCAGCTTTTATTAAGAGCATTATTAATAAAATACACGAAACTAAAACTTAAAGCAAATACAAGTTCAAGAATCCAATTACAAGGTAAACTCAACCCAACCCAACTGGATCAGATTAAACCAATTCAGAAATTTTGCCCCACTAGAACGAAATTCAACGCAAAGCTAATTTGCTTAATTGGTTTAATTTTTGCCAGAAACACAAATGTATGAAACATAACCAAGTGACATTTAGTCTAAGCAAACGTAACGAAAATAATATCTATGGGCATTCAATTGCAACTGTATGCAGCTAAATCAAATATAAATCCACGCAGAAAATATTTATATTTTCACAGACAACTCGTTTCACTTAAAAATGTTTTTACTAAAATTTATACAACCATAACACCATAAAATGTCATTATTTTCTTATGAGTAAACGAAATTGTTCTATAAGAGTTTACATAAAAGTATACGAATTATATGCTCTCAATATAAATAGAAAATAATGTTGCCTATGATACTAATGAACAGGAAACTTCGCTGTTCGTCACATCCACGGACATGTCCAATTCAGGTTACATTGCTGGTATATGTTACGATGCTGTATATTGTGTATATGTATATGTGTTAAAAAACATTCAAACACTTTCACAACTGGAACCCGAAGCATAGAAAACGTAATTAATAATTAGAATTAACTTTAATTTTAACCAGAAATGAAAATGGGTGCAACTTAACCAAGCAACAATTTAATCTAATCGATGCCACATTGTAAAAAAATATTGAAAATTTTAAATGCACCTAAACAATACGGCGCATTTAACAATAAACTCACTTATCTTCTGGCCATTTAACGATATCTATCTATAGAATTGATATTCAAGTTTTAGAACAATAATTAGTGCACTAAAAATGAATAAATACTTTAAATTAAAAAGTCGTTAACAATGAATTCATTACTTTAATGACTAATAATCATATTATGTAGAATAAATCTGGATCGTGGGGATAGAAACCAGTCGAGGGGCGAATCAAAAAATGGAGTAAAAAGAAATGCATTACAGAAAAATATAAAAATTGTCGTATAACATTTTTAATAAATGACATCAGATGAATGGAGAAGAAAGTGTTAAAGGGATTGTGATGGAATATGAAGGGCGCCAAATAATACGAAAACATTCCATTTAAGAAAGCATTTCATTATCAGAAACTTCAAATAAATAATAATATACAATTTGCAATTGTAGCTTGGTTTCAATAAATTTTATATCTCATCGATTAATTTAAAGTTCAATATACCACTCAAGATTCATCCCTCGAACCCAATCTCGTCAGATCCAATCAGCCACACTTCTAAGATCTCGTCGACATCTACACGCTCGAAGTTCGGAAGTAGCATCTCGATCAATAAACGAGATTGCACCTCGGTGTAATTTATTTGGTGCCTCATCATAGTTACAATTATTTTATTTTTTATTTATAGTGTTATCAATCAACAAATTATCGCATTGCGCAAATGATACGTTTGAAGACAGGTACACTTAAAATTTTATTATATTCGCGCAAACTAGAAATTTATTTACAACGACGTTTTGAATTATATGTTATACCTCAAACTGTTGGTTGTTCGGAAAATATTGACTTTATAAAGCCATTAATTTCTCGTCGTAAGAATTTTCGTGTCTGAATTTGCCTAAATTGTTCAATTTGCGTGCGAGCGCGGTATTTCGACGAACGGGTCACTTAGCGCGTAATTATATTATTCAGCACTATTGATTATCATCCACGCGTATAATATCTGGTTATAAACAGATTAGCTTGATTAAATCCTGGATGGTAATAAATACGTAAGTAAGTATGGAGAATGACAGTATTAGAAAACTAATTTCGACAATTAAAAAATATGAGGGCTATTTTATGCAGAAACAGCGTTTTCATCTTTGGAATTAACCCAGTTTAATGTCATTGTCCGACATTAAATAGTTTGCACATTGAATTCAGTATTATTTTTCAATTTGAACACTTTCTATCTACTATGCAATTTCCATATTTTCGTGGTGTGGGTGACGTACAGTTAGTAAACAGTTTCGTGATAATACTAATGCTAATGGCATTCATTTTACAATATCTGAGGCTACTAGAGTGACTATTAATAGCAGCACATTGATTGATAATATATGAACAAATCTCGAAGAATGTTCCTATAAATCCAATACTATAAACCCGGGTATTTCAGATCACTTGTTCTAACTTTCTTACATACGATAATAAATTTACTAATGGAATATTTAACTCGTCGAATACTATTATTTTGAAATTGCTTTTCCGTTGGCTAGGTTTACTGCGAAGAAGCACGGGAATACCTGGGTTACTCGTGAAGTGAGGGATGCATCAGATGAGTTAAGATATCTTCACAGCCTCTGTAAAAATGGTATTATATCCAGGGTTCACTATTGTTCGCGGAAACAATCAAACAAAGTTGGCTTCCAAATCAAAAAGATCACATTATGATTCCTTGATCGCAGGTTTAAATAATAAAAGTAAGTGCGTGTGGAACATCATAAACAATCAAATTAAAGCCAGTTAAGGAAAGAATATCATTCAAATTGAAAACAATTGTGAAAATTATTAACTATCCAGTAGTGTTGTATCAATTATTCAGTCAGCATATTGCAACAGTAACTTTGAACAACTCAATCAATAGTACTAGCATAAAAACTCTGAAAATTAGATGTATTTAACATCTTGGTGTCTATATCTTATAATTCATCAGCAGGAATTTAGGAAATTTGATTACATTTATTGGAACACCTTGCCCATTTAAACAGGAAGTTTTTCCTAATAGCTTAAAACTTAAAACAGTATCGCCCTATATCAGTGCTGTTATGTTTTTCAAAAGTTTTCGAAAAGGCTCACCATAAACGAATAACTTCGTTCTTGAACAGTAATGGCTCGATTGCTCCATGTCAATTCGGATTCGGTCGGTCAAAACCGACTAATGACAAATTAGTAGACGACAAAATATATGTTGATGGTGTCTTTTGTGACCTCTCAAGCCTTTGACATGGTGAGTGATGCAATGTTGTTGCGGAAACTTCCATTACATGAAATTCGTGGTTTGTGATCCAATCTTATTTAGAAGATCGTTCGCAGGTTTGTAATATCACGCAGCATGGTGTTTTGGGCCCACTTTTATTCGTGCATACTATAGTTCAGAAGATATCACCCAGCTTGCAGATAATACCGTCATATCTGGATTGAATATGAACGAACTTTCAACGCGTGGTTCAACTTTTGCATCGATTTATGAAATATTAGAATATATACTCTTACACCAAAATTAGTCACGTGTAAGTAACAAAAGACGATTAATTAATGGACTAGACATAATTAAAATCATTACTGGAAATCCAGATAATAATGAGGAAGAACGTATCAATAAAGTTCTTTCAAAACTACAATCAAACCAAGTATTACTACAGGATCAATTAAAAAATCAATATTTAATAAATTCTCAATTATTAAATGAATTTAATGACACAATAACAAAGATTCAAAATAACGACATCTTAGTGAAATGCCGAATCTTACAGTTAAGTACATTTTTGGATAATGAAATAAACTTTATTAATTTGTTGATTTTCAAAGAATTATATAATCAACTAATAACGTTATTACAACATATTTTAAATGACGCACATGGCCTGTTTACCGAATTATCTAAATTAGAAAATTATTATAAGAATAAATTGCCATTTAATGTCAGACACGATAATATATTAAAGTGCGAATACATAATTGGTATAGATTGCATCTCTTAGGGAAATAATGTGTTTCTTACATATCCCAATATATTCGAAACAAAAATTGCACCTACACAAGAACTCACGAAACCGGAAATGAAATTCGCTACATCAAAACTGCGGATCAATTTCTAATATTCTTTCCAAGAAAAAACACGCGTACTGCAAATTATTCGTCAGTCAAAACACAACGCAAACTGCAAAAGATCTACACCTAATGGACGCGGAACGTTGCACAATAATTTATAAAAATCATGAATTGCACGTGAACCAAGTATCAATCGGAATTCCGATCATTTATGATGTTACCGTATTTCCGAAAATATTACGAGGTAATAATCTAAGCATCTCTTTGGAATTATAAAATAAATTCATCGACCACCGATGATTCCTTACACTGAAACAAAAGGTTCGTCATAGACATTCTAACCAAACTGTGTATGTTGGCTATGCATATACATATTCTAAAGAATATATAAATGGAAACATCAACATATAACAAGGAAGAAAAACTCAAACGAAATTCAAGACAATGGTACGTCTCTCCATCTTCCAAATGAAGTTATTTTCTAAGGGTGGAGGATTTATATGTACTACATCGTCATAGAGACAAGGGAACTAACTGCATGTCGTTATCGTACATATTTAATAGTCGTGCGCACTCATTTAGTTTTAGGCACATTAGAATTCTTGTAATTGTAATAATTTATATTATTATTAAATAAAATAGTTTTTAAAAACGGAACCGAAGGAATCCCGTATATTTTTTCGATGTGATAGCTGAAAGTTTTCAAATTAGCAGTAACGTGTTTAGCTCAGCATCCATCATGATAATTTGGGCATGTCAAAGGTGAGTGCCAAATGACCATCATTATGCTGATATTTTACGCAAAGTGCAATAGGCCATAATAGAAAAACGCAAAAGAACATTTAAAAATGGAGTTCTGATTTTGCATGATAATGCACCAGTGTTGATGTCTAGGATTCTCTGAAGGATTTAGACTTCACAGAATTAAATCGACCACCCTACAATCCTGACTTAACACCCTGTGACTTTTTTCAGTTCAGGGACGTTGTAAAATATGACTTTGCAATTCTAAGGTATTTTTTTGATTTTCACGAATTAAAATTATCAATTTGACAATTTAAACGTTTGATTGGCAATTGAAAAGCTAGATTCACTTCACAACATTTTATATATACCAGTTAATTTTGTCCACCGATTGTACATACCTACGCTAAAGTCACTCAATTATATTACTCTTTCCCAACTGATGGTGTTGAGCGAGGAAATATAATTAATAAGAATTTAAACTTATTTCAAGAATATTCTAAACTGTACTCTATAAAATTAAATCCAGCAAAGTCATCGATATTGCTTATTGGACCAAAACGACAAAGGGAGAATATTAAATATCAATTGGATATTAAAATTAATATCGATTGCCGTCATTAGTGATGTCAAACGCAATCTGGGTTTGGATTATAATGGTTCAAAGAACATATCGACCAAGCAATAAGGATTATACATTAAGGGGTGCTGAAAACCTAGGTAAATATCGATAGATTTTCAAAACCGTTGTCTGGTTAGAGGTAGTAACAGTGAAAAGTAAACGATGACATCATTGAAATTGAATTAACTTATCGTTGTTTATATTTTTTATAAACCATTCTGATAAGACTGCACCGAAACTATGCGCTCGAATGTTATGACAAACACTTTCAACAATTTAAAGCAATTATAAATAATAACAACGCATTTAGAAAAAACTAAATTTATTATTGGCTCACCGATTCTATATATAATACCTCTGGACCCGAGACGAGCCCATGGAGATAACCAATAAAGCAATTCGCTAAAGCGCGATAAGAGCAAGTAAACAAGCGTTGAGAAAAAGTTCTTGCATCGTAACATGCGTACGTCTCGTGAGGAACAATTAATGATCTCGTGCGATGGCATAACTCCGCTGACTCGGCGAAAAAATCTGATGACCTCAGATATGTGCAATAGATGTTAGATTTTACGGCATGCTATTTTCGCGTGATGATCGCCGGGCATGGTAACAATCAGTCGACAAAAACGTGCACACGCGATCTAAAACAATCGTAACGCGTCATGAGCCTAATTGCACGTGTTTTTTTAACTAATCATTTAATTCCTTATAATTTTTATTCTTTAATTAGTTTATAGCATAATTATCAACAATCTAGTTCAAACTAACAAGAGTCCAGTCATAAAACGATAATAAAATAATTATCAGTTTTAATCTTATATCGCGATTAGTTGTTGGGAAATTAGATCAATGGACGTCAATATGAGTTACATGGGTAATTAATTTATTAGGGATTATATCAGATAATGATACTGCAACTGAGTACTTGTGACATTTTGAACGTCTCTGGTGTTTTGCAATATTTAATCATTCAAATTCAATAAAGCACATATGGTTATGGCAACATTGTGAAATATTGTGTTTTATGTTGTCTTTGCATTTTTGCAGCATTATCGCTGATCGACGCACCGATATTAATGCGTTTATAGCTTATACGACATTTTTATATAAGTATCGAAATAATTGTACATCGCCATATATTTTAAAGTCACTGGCGCTTCAAATAATAGAAATTGAAACCCTGCGTTGTTATTGTGATGTCTCTGTGTAATACTATGTAATACTATATTGTTGTATGATAAAATAACTGCATTTTCTGCATACTAGAAACGTGTTATTAGAAACGATTTATTAGCTTACGAAATAAGACACATCTGACGAAAATATAAAATTCTTATTCTAACAAAGAAATGGGCCATAAGTGATGATCACATAATGATTAAATTAATCGAATTAATTGAAATATAGATAGAAAACGATTTCACCAATCACAAGCCTACAACCTGTAACCAAACGCAATTGTATCCTACCCTACCTTGGAAACAATGAGTAGACTTTTATGATTAAATTAATTGAAATGTAGATGGAAAACTTTATTTCGATTTAACCAATCACACGCCTACAACCTGTAACCAAACGCAATTGTATCCTACCCTGCAACCTTAAAAACAATAAGTCGCATAAAGAGGCTGATCCTAGCATATGACAGCGCCCTTAATGCAACGTAATGGTTCGTTATTGAAACCAAAAAAGTCACAAAATAAATGTATTACAACGTAATTACATAAATAAATGCTTCATTAAAGTTGGTCTGATGTTATGTAGTAAGAAAAAAAGTAAGAGAGTCAACTGAAAAATGTAGGAACGAAGGAGACGGTGCGGCAAGAGTGGGAACAAACCAGACAATAAATAAAACATGTTCGAGTGATGAAAAGTTGAGCATAAAGACTATTTTAGTAAACCCAGCGTTGGGTCTTAACACTGTATTACATTTTAATATTTGTTTCAGGCTATGGTTATCTCAAACCGCTTCATGAGGAGGACCAATGATATTGAAGAGACGTACGTAAGAACGAACGCAGTCGAATGATACCTTTGTTCAGACAATCGCTTCAGAGAGGTCGCCAGTATAAGTTTAAGCAGTAGATTTTTCAATCCGAACCAGGGACTGTTACAAAGATGGCAAGTACTTGTTTCATTAGGGGTATTAGAGGATTCATTTCTTTTTTCCTTTCAAATATTTTGGTCTCCTCCCGAATACACCTATTTCTTATATTTTTCATTAATTATTCCCGTCCCTTTCCTGCGCTTCCACCTATGTAAGCCTCTCCACTACTCCCTACTCCACTGCCCTTCTTCCTCCTTTTTTCTACCTCCGCTACGGATAGTCCCGCTTTTTCGTACATTTTTCTTCTCCGTTTGAAAAGTCCGTCCCCTGTCTTCTGCACCCCTATATATCTTTCATCACCCCAAACTATTACCTCTCCTGTCTCACGATGTGATATAGCGTAGACATTTCTAGATGTAGTGTTCTCTTCATCTGAACCAAACATGCCCTCTGTAACCTTCTCTCTTTAGCCCCCCCCCCATACTTCTACCCTATATCATCATTATCCCCCTTGCGCAGCTGTCCCAAATCTTCATTGCTCTCTCACCTTTTTGCACATGTGAATCAAGTGCTCTTCCCAACTATTATTCTCCCTCAACACCACTCCCAAGTACGTCCATTCTCTCACATGTTCTATAGCCCTTCCAACTTATTTGTACCGCCTTTCTTCTTCCCTCTCCTTTCTGGAACACTTTCGTCTTCCTCGTATTCAGTTCCAATCCTCTTTTTTCTAGGAACCTTTCCAGCCACTGTGACATTTCCCTCAGCCCTGTCTCCGTCTTCGCCACCAGGATAATGCCTTGTGCGTAAGCTAAGGAACAAATCCTGTCCTTTTACGACCAATTAATTAAGGTATGATTGATCAGTTGATCGATTTTGACAAATTCATTTAATATCGATAGCAATTTCTCAGTACCTTTTATATTTTTGTCGTTATATTATATTAAATATCATATTTATAAACTTCATTGCTTTGAATTATCTATTTGTCGACATTGACCAGCGGTTAGAAAAATGTACCAAAGAAAATTTCTATCATTATTGCGCTCTTTTATGGAATGGTTAACTTGAAAATTAGCAATGCACACTGTGAATTAATTATAGAATATTACAAAAAAATATTTTAACATGTAAGGTAGATATTGACTATTGACAAGCTTATATAAGATTGAAACAATGTATTGTCCAGCAATACAATCCGTATTCTTTGCAGACCAGTTTATTTTCTCTTTTATAAGAATCATTAAATGTTGTTCTGAGTACCTTGTGTGGTTCTTCCATAGGTAAAGTAACAGTTAATTTGAGTCCACATCAACAACTTGTTTCGAATTACTTACTGTTTATTTATGTCAGCGCCTCTTCTATAACCTATGGCAATTCTATCAACTACTGATCGACCGGATCGCCGCGCTAATTCTAAATTCTTTTGACCTACTTCGCTAGAGGCAGCACTGTACACAAACTGGTTAAAAAAATTGCATTGTGTAAAGGATAGTTTACTATGTCTACTAGTCCGCAGGTCAACAAGTAAACTTTTTGCGAAAAATTTTCATGTTTATTCAATATACAGTCACTAAAATAAACGAGGAATTATCCCGAAAGCCTCCAAATATCTCCTTGGCATTGTAAGGCACCTACAATTTCTAAATATCAAAGCTGAAACCGAAATCAAAATAATTCTGCAACAAAACTGCAACTTTTACATTCGAGCTTCGCATTTAATGTGATTGAGCAATGCAGTGAGCATCAGAAATAGCTAGCACACTACCCTCATTCTTTTAGATATTTGCAATTGAAATGCATAATTGGTGAAGCTAATAGTAAAATATTGATGAGTATGTTACATCTTTAAGAATTATCAATTGAAACCGATTATTTATAGTTTTCATAATTTTAGGATTGAGAAAATTGTATGTAAAAAATCCCAACGTGGGTGCTTGGATTATAGTTATTAGGTCATTTAGATATAATAAATACATGTGCATTTTACTAAATAATTTCATAACTTTTGCTACAATTAATGGCCATTTAGGATGCGCAATGTTGAGTTAGTGGAAAATGCGCTGCCACTATCGACCACAAACATATTTAAGAAATTACTGTAGGCCAAGTTAATTTTACATCTGTTTAATATGAACAGTGCACATATTCATCTCTAAAAACGTGGGCAATGATAATTTTATTCACGTTTCATGTTAACATATGAAAATGGGACTCTTCGTCAACACAGTGCCTCATATTACACAAACATGCATTTGGTGTGACAACATCGAAGCACAATAAAACATCACGAAAGAAGAACTCAATCTAATTTAACTTTATTTAACTCACTTGCACATTTAAAGAAAATTACACCAAGTCAGCCAATACACTTCCAACACATCGGGTCGCTCGTCGAAAGTAACGATTATGTACACAGAACAAAATGCGCACATCAGAAAGAGAAATCTTAAACTCTACAACAGTACAGAGCATACGTTAGTTTCGTCGGATAAAGTATGAATATAGTGTAAAAATATTTTGCAATCCATTCGTCAAATGCACACTTAATGCGTTTCTTGCACGCAATAAACGCACCTATCGTGCTGTTTTATATTTTGCGACGCTACAATGTCACTGCGCTACATACGTATGGAATATAAGAAAGATAAATTGTGCTATTTAATTTCGAACATTTCTAGACATATACACCGAAAATTATTCATAATGGACAGTGATGATACGATTGCTTTGTTATAGAAATGGATTCGCAAGCACATATCACATAAAACGGAGAATTTACTAAAATGAAACATCCAACAAACACCCGAAAATGTGCAACATTAATAAATTAGTTTTGTGGTCAAAAAAAACGTTTTATATTTTCATTTTCAAAAACATGCGAGATCATGAATTAACGTCGGCACAGCCATGAAAATTCCTTACATTTGGTTCTTTCTGCAATGGATCTTTGTATTTTCCAAATGTTAGCAATACAAGAAAGAAGCATTGGTAATAAATTTATGAATCAATTTCTAAACATTCCGTATCATCTGATGCAGTAATTGATACTTTAAATATACAGTTTATACATACATAATTTATATGACTACAGACGTAACTTACAGCAATTAAGAATAAAATTCACATCCATGCAAATTTTCAGGCACTGTTAACTTTAATTACATTTTCAATCAGTATTGCTCGAATATCCTTAATGATACTGAATATTTTGATATGTGAATGTACAAAATCTATTGAGAATCCTTATCAATTAGTGATTTAAAAATAGTGAGCCTATATGAAGGTATATATTACATTAAACACGATTAAATACACAAATATTGTACATACATTCAATTTCTTTAAGGATAATGATGCGCTCGTCAATTAGTAATCAAAATGTTAAAATAATACACAGAAGGATTTTTACAGCAAAGTTTAATGATTTGATAGATAACTGCATTCACTATTTATACAATATAAATCAGCCCTTATTTCTCTCGTGTATAGAATTAAAGAAATATGATATACACCTTGTGAAATATTAAAATTCGGCTACAAACGGTAATAATGGTATTATATTTTTTACATCTGTTCACTTAAATAACACTATATTATCCATAATTTTGTACAATTAAAATGTAAATCATATTTCATGAAAATCACTTATATAAAAAAAAACCTGTATATAAATTTGCGTTAAACGCACTAAAAACTAATCTAGAATAAGTCAAAGATACACTTTAGTGTACACGGGATAAGACTAAAACAAATCGTATAGTAAACTTCAACTAGAAAATGGAGACCATCAGAACTGCGTCCATAGACTTACATATAACAGAAAAAATGCTCTGCTTAGCTCGTCGCTTTATTAAGCTTCCTAACAGCAATTTTGATTAGGTCCAGTTACTATTAAAATATTCAAGGCACGAGTTCAGTTTTCCTGATTATGTTTTCTTTTAAAATTAATTTACCTATGTTGTCTGAGCTAAGTAGATATTTTTATGTGTGTTCATCTGTGAATTAACGTATCAGCTGAGATCAATTATATCGGAAGAGAAAAAAAAACATTAAAATATCCATAAATTGCAAGTAAAAATTTCTTATTTTAGAAGTTTTCTAAATGGATTCGTAATTGGTGCCTCATTCTGTTCAGCTGCAACAAAGTGGGAAATATTTTATTTTCTCGACGCCAAAACTCAAGCATTTTAATAGCATCCTTATGTTCATGAAGATATGTAATTTCGATTATTTTCTAGTAAAACAATTGTTCTGCTTGATTTTTTCCAAGAACGTTAATCCTAAAAATATATATTTGATCTATTTTTTTTTTTCATTTTTTACCAAGACAACAACAATTTATCCAAAGTAATTTAATTATGAAGGGAAAGTAGGCATCAATTATAAAACCATTTAATATATAGACAAATGTGTCTTTTAATGATATGGTATAGCAATTTGTCACAATTGTATGCCGTGGTCTTGTTAAAGCAAACACAAATAAACCCATTAGTGTCGTCATTACAGAAATTGCAATCCGATCGAATTGCTGGAAATACAACAAATGAAATGTTTGCGACATTGGTAATTAAACGAAGTGAAACAAGAACATAGATCAGACCAGCAATGTCCCTGGTAAATTAGCAGGTTTTGTAGCAAGTTTATATTGCATGAAAAGTCAAATAAATGGGTTGACAACATTGTTACTCCTAGTATTAAATCATTCTTTGCAGTGCAAGTATTTCACTTCTCACAACAAGAAGCACATGTTACAAGTTCATTACAAATCGAATTAACCAACAGGATCAAACGTCGAGGATGTGAATAAATCAAAGTTTTCCATAAATATTCGTACCATATACATACGGAATTTTTTTTATTACATATTTAATTCAATACACTAATTATACATGTTACTCATTAACAAATTATATTTCCAATTTTTTTTAATGTTTTCAGCATCTGTACCTATTTATTTATCACTACTACATAAAAACTAATTTCGACTTCTAGAAAATTTATACGAGAAGAATCGAAACAATTACATAATAACGAGTCGCAGTAATAACTTTTAGAATTTGCAAAGAACACCATGCTTGTTGGTCAAATATGCAAATTTTTGAAGGATTTTCTCAAATTTGTTACTTATTTTACACCTTAAAGTTTCTACTTAGATTTGTTCATATAATTTTTTTTTTATTTCATTAATTTTATGTTACGACTAATAACTTTAGTCACTAGATTTTCAATAGTTAAAATTTATTGATTAATTTTATTAAATTAAAAGAAATATGAAATTGATTTGTCGATGCAAGAGTGTGAAGGAAACATAAACAAATTTTAATTTATGCAACAATAACTCCTCTATAATTCTCTGATACATCGCACATTAAAAAATATTTATAATTTCCCATTAAAAGCCGAGACACTTTTTGAAATTTGAAGTTATATTTATATTAGAATGTCTTGGTGAACGAATCAAGATATCATAGAAAATTAACGTGCACTCCAATTACATTTGAACTTGTGGTTAAAGGCTAATTCAAATTTATCAATTTAATAATTTGCATTAATTTTCATACTACATAAAACTTTTTTACAATAATCAATCGTAATATATCAGTTTTCTTACTTTTGCATTTGTAGTTCTACTTTAACAAACCAGGGCATCAATCGAAATATATGCTTTATGTGACAACTTTTTCACTTCTTAAATTTCGTCGTGTTAAAAAAATCTATCATTAACTATAATATTTTAAAATCATGTCAATGAAACGACGTATAAATAATACAATTCAATTAATATCTCAAAAACACAACTATTACAATTCAAACATTCGATTTAAGTCCATTCACACCTTGCTCGATCGATTCAATCTAACGAAGAACATGAAACACACAAAGGAAAATCCTCAAAATTTCTATCCTAGAAATTAATTATGCCCAATCATGTGAAAGTATAACAACACGATTCTCAAAACCGACTCACGTGATTTTTACTCCTTGGTACGTAGATCGATCGGTGAAAATCGTGACAAAACTCGAAATACTCATTCCAAGTTAACAATACTATCCTAAAACTAATCAATTAATATTCGTGTCGCTGCGCCTTGTCTTTGAAAATAAAAACAAAGCGCCGACAACTACAAAATTAGTCTCATCTTTATAAGACGAGATCAGTGCTAGGTGACCATTTAACTAATAACGTCGACGATGTGATGTATACGGTAAAAAATAAGTGAGAAATTTAGCGCGTAATGCATCTACTGCATGTCTTATGATGATTTACCTACGAATGAATATAATGAAGGCAGAGGTGGTAAAAAGACCTGAGCGCGCCATACTGGGTTTTCGAAGAACACCGCAATTGCTTTTATTCACAGATAACAATGAGTTCTGCTAAACCATATCAATTAAACTATCAAATCAACTAAAGTCTGGAGGTTTAGCCGCAACGTTAACCCAGTTGCTCTGTTCAAATTGTTGTTGTTGTTGTTGTTGTTCGTTGATAGAGGGTCGAGATCTTATTTCAATGACGTTACACAGAGGCTGCTCCTGGACGACAGCTGGATAACATATGTGTTCTGGATTTATGATCGTTGGAAGCCCTGTCCTGATAATCGCCGGAAATGTACAAATACTAGCCGTAGCCGGAATTAGAGCCTGCTGTTCCGACTCCTCGGATATATCCAGGGACACCCTATAGTAACTTGAATTACATGGAGTACCTATGTCTGACCTTTGTCATTTGCTGTTAGCTTGTAACGCTGCATTTATCTGAGTCCACAGGTCTTTCTTGCAAGATTTTGACCTGAAAATAAAGGATAAATACGTAAAAATAGTCTAGTGTATGACATTAGATTAAAAATAAATACAATGTGCATTACATATACTCCGAGCACAACTATTATTTTATTGGTACCTTTTGATTGATTGTAACCATTCCTTGAACTGAGCACTTCCATCGGGAGTAATTTGGAAAGCAGCTCTGGCTGCACAAACTATGCTGACAAAATCTTCGTAATCACTTGTTGTCAAATGATACAATTTTTGATGCATGCATTGGATGTACATTTGCTGGCATTTCTGAACAAGAGGTGTCAGTGCCGTACGAAGATGCTGCATGACTAGTCCTGGATTGTTTCGGGCCAGATACTGCGCCGATTCAATCGCCACGTCATAGAGAACAAACGGACTCACGATCGAGTTCACAGCGCACACGCAAAACTGATGAAGATACTGTGTGCCTAAAAATTAATGTTCAGTAATTGAATATCAAATTACAGCATCATCTAACCTAAATGCTTAGAAATTCGAAGCAACCATTTCACATCTTCCCCGTAAGGAGGATTTCTCGCATATTTGGCCTGCGGTCTGTCATCATGAACTCTTCTAGACAATGTCTCCATGGCTAACATGCCGGCTCCATATGCCGCCAATAGATAACGAAGCTGTGCCTGACTGAACTGTTGAGGTCTGTGAGGTTGTCTGACTTGTGCTTGCAGTGGCGGCTGCTGCACTATGCCCTGAGCACCCCCAGGAGGCATAGGCAAAGGATACATGTGACCAGTAGGAACTGGAACAGGGGCCGAACGAGCAGATTGAGCAATTGTCACAGCAGCCCCGTAATACTGCATTTGAGCACCTGGATTAGGAGGCATGTTGTACGATGGACCCTGTCCAGATGGAACATAATTTGCTTGAGCAGGTGCAGGGAGCTGATATTGGTTGGGTACGCTTGAAGGGACAGGGTAAGCTCCCTGTTGAGCAGGTGGTGGCATGTTGCCGTAATTCTGCTGATTATTAAACTGTTGGTTAGTTGTGTGGGGAGGATATTGAAACTGTGGTGGTGATAAATACATTTGCACATGAGGTGGAGGAGGTTGGTGCAACTGAACTGCGTGAGGGTGTATAGGGCCCCCGTAACTGACATGATGATGAGGATGCAAACCTGGAACAGTAAAACTGTAAGGAGCAACGGCATAAGGCATGGACATCCCTAAAGGAGCGAGGGTTGTAACGGCTGGGTGTTGATATGGAGGAGGAGGTGCCGTCGTAACCACCTGCACTGGGCCATTGCTTGTAATTACTGGTGCACCATTTTGCGGCGGCATTCCCTGAATTTCCAAATTCGGTTCTATAAGAGCAACCAACGCACCATGCGGATCGAGCAACTGATCATGCGGCATCTCATTCTCAATGAGTTGTTCTCCACCAGGTGTATGTCTGATGTATAACTCGTACCAATACTTGGCAACTTGAAACAAGACTTCTGGATATACACCGCCACCTTTGGCTGCAGATTCAACCGTCAAACAAGCATGCTCCAACATGATGTCACTTTGTTCTTTACACTGGAGAATAGCTCTCGTGATTTCGTTAGGATTTAAGGCATGAGCATGAGGAAGACAGGATAATGCCAGTTCAGCAGCCGCTCTGACTATGTTCGGATCACAACCTCTTGATGCCCGATCTGCTATGCTGGCAGCTTCCGGTGGAGTCAAATGTCCTTCCCATGTGTCTATCAAAAATGATATTGCAGCTGCACCAATTTCCATCGCTTGACCTGGAAGACATCAACTTACCTTAACATATTTTCAAGTAATAAAATATAATGAACTAAGAAATCAATGTTAAGCTATTTATGTTTAATTTAGGCATTTAAAGTAATTCAATATTTTAGAATATAAAAACACAACGAGTTTTGCTCTACGTAGAACACAACCGCCTCAAATCATTATCTATAACTAACTGAAATTAAAGAATCGTTGTGGTCAACTTCTAACATGCCTTGATGGGATATCGTATATAATTTACACCATGTCAAAAGTAAGTATTGCTTTAAAAATAAATTGTCTTAAAAACTCACACAAACAACTTATTAAAAAACACTTATTAAAAAACAAAATCTGTGGTACTAACCAAATCGAGTCTAAGAACCGTAAAAACAAGATAATACAACAGTATCATTCTCTATTGAAATAAATCTTTTTGTAAGTTCTTAAACTCTGTCTTTCAACTCTTAATTACATTTCTCAAAATTTCAAACTTTTGATAATGCATTTTCACATATACACAATTAAAGTAAAACAAAAAACAATTATTTAGCATTCACAATAATATTACTGTATTTATATGTCCTTAAAAACAGTTTTACATTCGTAAAGTGAGTAGCAAAGAGAAAATAATTTTTGATTGTTAGTCTTTTTTGCTGATTGCAAAAAAATAATTTTATTGATCATTATATTATCATTATAATAAATGATATTAAATGTTATTAATTAAAATTATTTACCAGTGATCCAAGAAACGTGTGACGAATATGTCCTACTTAACCAGTTCGGACTGACACAATTATGTAAGCCAAGTGCATATAATCCCAACTGAAATGCACACATGTGCAATGCTCGATTAGGACCGTGATGGTTTTGGCTGGTTGACGGTTGCGTAAATAGAGATGTACTGCTATTACCTCCGGCTTTTGTGAGAACAGTTTTTGCCAATTCGAACATAAAATGAGCGCCCGCCTCCGAAGGTTGGTTCGGAATTGACGGGTACGCCCTCTTTCCCTTGTACCTAGACTCCTTTGTTCTTGTGACGTTGGGCGTTTGGGTTGGAACGGACGAAGTTGTTGGACCCAAGGTTAACGCGGCAATCCCTTGATCCACTTCGGCACTCGTTGAACTATGAGGGCGACTGCCAGAATCTAATGCATTTTTAACAATTTAAAATTTGTAAAATTGTAGCTTGGCACTTTTTTTAGTTAAAGTTTGGAATTTTTTAAATCTGTATATCATGGGTCATGAATATTCAATTTGAGTTGCAATCATATTTGACTCAATTGTATATTTTTTACTAAGATGTTAAATAGTAAACTAATTGCCCCGTTAAGTGAACACAATCATTGGTGTTGGCCAAATGCACAGAAACTGCTGCCCACAAACGCATTGACAATTTTAAAGGTTACAAATAGTGCTATCGATTTCATTTTAGCAAATATCTTATGTTAATAGTATTTGATTATATGAAAAATTATAATTACGGATTATTTTACCAATGATTTACAAATGTTTTGAAAAAAGCAAGTTACTTCATTCAAAGAGTTAGTTTTATTTATTTAATAACAATGTTGATTTAGAATTATAATTAATCAAAAATATACTTACTCATATCTGTTAAAATCTCAGCAGGTGGGACGAATGAACTCAATGGTGAAATGACCTTTTCACGTTCTTCTCTTTTCAGATTAGAGAACTGACTCTTAACAGGTGGATTACTGGAATAATACGAACTCATGATTGGAGTTTTCAGTAATTGATGGATTTCTCTATCCAACAATCGATCCATAATTCGGGCAATTTTCCAACAGTCATCTTTGTAAAACACAAGCAATGTTATTGCCAAATCACCTCGTTGTCTTCTCGTACCCTCACATAAGAGCGGATGATCTGCCTCCGACACATTCGCTTTCAAACCCAGTGCCGCCACAGCAGCTTCAAATCCTAACGGTTCATCACTTGGCAATCGCATGTTCAAAACTCTGTTTCGATCACGGCCAACGAAAGATGGCATCACGAGTGCATCAAAAATGAAACTGGAGAGCATAATCGGCAGCATAGCTTCACCTCTAGATTTAAGAGTACCCTCCTTTAACTGTTCTGCCCGTTCACGTAATATCTGCAATTCTCGGTGTCCCAAAGGAATCTTCCTCAAAAGATTAACCAAATCTGATTCCTGATTTGCCAGTTTAACTTCCAGAGGCTTTGTACTCGCTGGAGGTCGTGCCATTTCCAACCCAAACATCCCTACTCGAAACGCGAGATGATAATGTTCAGGATTTTCAGCCAAAACAGAGCACAAAAACGCGCACTTCGAAAGGGTTCCTGATGCTAAGCAGCTGAGATGATGTGATGCTGGATTGACGTGTTGCTTTTTTCCTCTACGTTTCGGAACAGGTGGGATGTCGATCATCAAATCTGGTGGATTTGCCAGTAATTCCTCTGCTAATTTAACGGCCAACATACAAGCTTCTCGACTGTGTCCATGAGCGTGCAATCCTTCTGCTCTAGCGAAAAGTACGTCCCAAGGATCATCGGATTTCTTTAAATTGACCAACATGTTATTTTTGCCATCACCATCTTCCGATATCTTCAATTTCTGCAGTTCATTCGGAGCATTAACATCCTTAGAATTATAATAATATACATTGTATTCGTCGCCTGAATTCGAAGAAGACGTGGACTCGTCTTTTGATGGCCTGCGCGATAAATCCTTATCGCTAGATGTGGCTTCAGAATCATCCAATTTTTTAGTTATAGGTAAATGAGACGTGCTCGCTACCTTGTTATATTTTTTTTTACTATCACTATCGTCACTGTTACTTGAAAGCTGCACGGAAGCAGCGATGTCTCTGTTGCTGCTACCACTACTACTTCCGGAATCACTACCTCCGCCTTCCTGCGAGTCAAAATCTAATGATCGCAATATTCTTCTGCTTTCCCTTAAAACGTTCATCTCGTCATCATTTTCACAGAATCCTTCACTGCTGACACTTGATCTGTTTCCATCTCGCGAAAGTTGTGGATGTGCACGATGGAATTCCATATCAGGATTAAGCCTGAGAATATCAACATAATCGAACCGTGTCACCCTCGAATGATGATGGTGATGGTGGTGATGATGGTGCGAATGTATGTGTGAATTTGCATGGGGATGTTCGCAATTTAACACAGCCTTGCTTGAATTAACTTGTGTAACAGCTTCACTTTTATTATCGCCAGAATGCCGAAAGCACGTAAACGGACAATGATACATCGGATTTGTGTCTTCGGTGTATGTAATCCCAGGCATCGGATAATCGTCCCAATCGAGATAGCAAGCTTCTATTGCCGGTTTGAAACCGGTGAAAACTTCCAGGTCCATCTTAAGGGCGCTGTTTTTGTTCGAATTCGATTGGGAGGTTGACGAATTCCTGCACTTGCTGACCTTCTCAACTATTTTGAAATGCCACGTTGAAAATTGATTGTGCAGCATGTCACGTTCTTGTGGCGATAGGCCCGGATTTAGAGCCGCCAAACGCCACAGAATGACCACTTCATCGCACAAGGATGAACAGGCATGTTGGGACGCATGAGTATTGCTGTTGACGTTGTTGTGTTTTCCTCCTCCCCCTCCTCCATAACCTGAACTCCCGTTTAACAAAGCTACTTTTGTATTGAACCACCAAACTAGTATCTGCAAACAACAAATTATTTGTTAGATTACTGTAATTTCCAGAACCTTTTGTGACCGCTAAGGACACTTTAGGAGTCGGTGCTCCACTTGAAAAGTGATATGCACGGGAAAGTCCAGAAAACACATAGATCCTCACCACTCGTCAAAATTCTGATAGCAGTTATCATCTTTAAAGGCGACAATATTTCTATATCGTCGATTATATGTTGATAATATTAGTTGCCTTTAATACTAGACAGATGAATTACAACCTACAAATATAAATGGAAACAGCAGAATTGCATTGCACTATGAATAAAAAACAAATCCATCGCAAATTACAGCAGCTTATCATGTACACTTCAGAATCTACAGCTGACAAATATGACTGCACTCGTATTAATATAACACGAAACAAAATACACCAGAAATATAGTCCATTGGTTAGTGGTTGCTGCTGTGACTTATATGGAAACCAAAATTCCTATGTGATATTCACATAACCATTGATACAGACAGACAGATGCTATTGACAACTCACAGAGTTCTACTAGGATGATTTTAATCAGTTTTTTTTTAAACCTTGTTAACAACTATTAAAGCTTTGATTATAATTAATTATTTTGTCCATTTGAGAGGATTGTAAATAGCATTGATTCTTAATTATGTTTTATTTCATTGTCTCTACTTAAGATGACCAAATAAAGTACCCAAAACAAGTAAAGGGTCAAGTTTTCCAACACTCATGTAAATGGAAAGAAACAAGCTACAATCTTAGCTGTCTGATTATAATCACAACTGTCACTCATCAATAACTACAGCTGCAGCTGTTCAATATAATCTGCTATAATTTTATAAGAGTGTGCGATGTGCAGTCGTAGACAAAATATAATCAAATTAATATCACTGTGGGAACGACTCCAAGTCACTAGAAGAGTTACTCGACACCATAGGCAACGCTACCATGGGACATTCACCACAAGGGATGATCAGTTTTTGCAGTGCAAGCACTTCAGAAGTCACCAGGAGGGGATGGTATCCTACCGGTACTATTACAACAAGGACGGGAGACATTAATCCCCCACCTTATCAGATTGTTTAGAGCTAATCAAGCATGGAATTATATACCATCTAGCTGGTCGGAGGTGAGGGTGGTACCAAAAGTGGGAGAAGCAGACCCACACCCAAAATCCTTCAGGCCCATTAGCCTGATGTCCTTCTTTCTGAAGACCTTAGAAAAGGTTGTTGATGAGCAGATACGGAGGGAAGTACTAGTGACTGATCCCCTGAATGTCCATCAGCATGCCTATCAAAAGGGCAAATCAACACACCTGGCGCTGAACAACCTTGTCGGGAAGATTACCCAATCCCTGGAATGCAAAGGGATTGCGGCTGCCTTCCTCGATATAGAAGGAGCGTTCAAAGCAGCACTACCTGTATCCCTCTGTAAAGCTGTTGTAGCAAGAGGGGTTGCGCCTATTGTGGTTGACTGGATAGGAGCTATGCTCAAGGGCAGAACAATGACCACATCATTATGTGGAGAAACGGTTAGATTTAGAGCGCTAAGAGGCTGCCCACAAGGAGGGATTCTTTCCCCCCCCTACTGTGGACTTTTCTGGTAGACGACCTACTAGCCATTGTCAGCAGTTTGGTCGACATACAGGCCTTTGCTGATGATATTGTTATTCGAGTAAGAGGCAGTGCTGGTGCGAAGGGGAGCAACTAGCGATAAACCCTCGTAAAACAGTTATTGTTCCATTAACCAACAGGAGTAAGGTTGAGAAACTCAACTGAAAGGTGAAATGATTCCATTGGTGGAGGAAGCAAAATATCTAGGGGTGACACAATAGAAAGCTCAAGTGAAACTCCCATATGGAAAATATGATACACAAGGCTAGACAGGCACTTTGGATGTGCTGTAGAATTTGTGGGAAAACGTGGGGATTAGTCCCCAAACAAATGTACTAGCTGTACGTGGTGATTATTAAACCGATTATTACGTATGGCTGAATTGTCTGGTGGGCAGCCTCCTCACGAAGGACAGTCAGAGTAAAACTGACCAGCCTACAGAGAATGGCCAGCATAGCGGTAACAGGGGCGCTAAGTACCACACTGTCAGAAGTGCTTCTGGATCTTTCTACTTTGCATATTTTGCTGCAAAGTGAGGCCAGGAAAGCAACACATCGTTTTCACAATGCGGCTATGCAAAGGCCGCAGATATTGGCCTTTATACGGAACAGGCTGTCAACCGACATTGAAACAGATGACATCCTGGGTATGAGGGCCGACACAATGTCTACAATATACAGCTTCGGAGTATCCTATAAAGTCATAGTTGTCACTAGAGATGAATGGGAGCGTAATCAAGTCGTGCTGTTACAGGCATATTCACACTAGTTTACGTTGGCTCTAAGACAATTGCAGGAGCAAGGGCTGGGGTGTTCTGCCGCAAACCAAGGACTGAATTAGAATACAGCCTTGGCAAGCATGCAACAATTTATTACGCAGAAGTCTATGCCATTGAAATGTGCACGAGAAAGCTATTAAAAAGCACTTGGCAACACACGACAATACATTTTTTCTGACAGCAGAACAACACTGCAAGTCCTAGCTGACAATCAATGTACGTTGATGTCGACCAGAGACTGCTGCGCAGTGCTCTTTCAATTAGGGAGAGTCAATAAGGTTAGCCTGGTCTGAAAATAGAGGCAAACGAAGTAGCCGATTCTCTGGCAAAGAGTGGAGCTAACCGGGAATTTATTGGTCCAGAACCGGCTCTTGGGATCACAAGAGCCCTGGCCAGAAACTCAAATGAGAGCTGGATGGAGCACAAGGTACTTGAATACTGGCAGGAATGAGACATTCCAAGATAGTACTGAAGGCCTATTTGCTGAACATACCACCAGGACACTGTTCGGTTTGGGCAGGAAATACCTGCGCACTCTAACAGCCCTGGCTACTGGTCATAGCCATCATATGCATAGGCTGCGAGTGGCTGAGGTCACTGAGTGCCGACTATGCCTTGAAATTGAGGAGACAGCAGAGGACGTCATGTGCCTGCCCCACTGGGGACAAAATCAGGTTCACAGTTTTTGGTGAGACAAAACTGGAACTGGGCGAACTTGACAAAATCTCATACTCTAAAATCGTCCTTTATCTAAAGATAATGGGAATTGAGGGTGAACTATAAATAGTTGTGAGCCACAATAGACCCTTGCAGTCGCAGTAGAGGGGCGATTAAACGTCCCACTCATTACAACTAACTAACTCCAGAACCACAACATTACAGCATGGACCTTATAAAATGACTACAAATTGACACAGGTCAGATGAAGCAGCTAAAGGTATGTGCTTGATGAGACATCAGCGGCAGGCATAAACACAGTTCGCTCAGGACCATTGCAACTGACATGTGTATGCAGGAAGATGTTTTGCATTCGATCAGATTCAAACACAAGGGTTCGACTGTGGAGAGAGTAGAGCATTTTCTACTGAACATAGTCAACCTTTGATATTGTAAGCTGACGAAAAATATGACCTCTTGGTTAAAAGCGATGGTGCTTTGAATGAGATGTGCATTTGCAGCACCATCGAGTACTTCTGTGATGAAGAAGGCAGTTTAGTCAGCACCTCTGGCACTTAAGTCAACAATAGTCAAACAGCACCTATCACACTGCTGAAGCTGGAGAATATACTTCTGAAATTTCAATGCTTGTGCATTATTTTGGTTATAAAACACTTTATCTTTTCATGAAAATGGTATTTACCATTGAGATAGCTACCTCAAAAATATATAACCAATTGAAAACTTGACTACTCAATTGTTGTGAGTAGTTTATATCGATATTATTGATACTGACCTGTTCCACTTTATTTTCACCCTTGACTGGCCGAGAGATATCTTAGTGGTGCACATTTCGGGACTTTTCAGTCGAATATTTCTTTGAATAAATTTAACCCCAACCTTCGCTGACAAGATCATGTGCTAGACACATTCATGGACTGCAAATGCAGCTACTAGACCATGAGATATTAACTGCATATGTAGTCGCTGTCAATCTATTAGCTTGGGTTGTTGGTACATGTGTAAAGTATTCAGTGAAATTGTTGCCATATTTTGGTTTTAACAACCTTGAAAAACTGAGTATGTCAGCAACTTATTATACACAATTTATTGGCTACAGTTGTGTCCTGGCAATAATAGTAGTAAATTGCAGATAAGACATTAAAATCCATAACAGGCCTGCCAACTTTGTTACCCACGAGTCCTAGGTTATTTTACTTTACATAGATCGCGTTCTCACCTGCTCGCATGCCATACATTCATCCGTAATAATTTCAAGAAGCGGAATCGCGTTCCTGTCATTCCTCTTGAACATCTCCCGGACGATACTCAGCAAATTCCACATGCCTTCCGGTTCTCTGCCCCTCAGGGGTCTCAGCAACGACGTCCATTCTGCCGCGGCCGGCGGGGCGGTCGTGCTCAGGTAGTTAACGTCGCTGCGAAGCGAAACTGCGATTATTTTTCATTCGGCGCGGCGAACGTTGAAGAAAAACTACCTAAAGACGATCGGCGCCGGAACACAGAACTTGATGAGGATCTTCTTGATGTTCCCGTGCAGCGCCTTCACGTCCAGATACCAGGAAGTCTGGTCGCTCGCCGAAGCCCCGGCAGTCGGGTCGGGAGCCCCGCACACAGAATTTATCACGGACGGTTGCGATCCCAGCAATTCGTCCAGCAACCTCTGCGCCGTAGGCAAAATTTGCTGAGGCAATTCGCTGATCAGGTATTGGGCGAATTTTTGCAACTGATCTCGATGCAGTCGCGATAAAGATTCAGAGACAGGGGCTCGCAATGTAACCAAGTGTGGCTGAAAAAAGAAATAGTTTGAAATAACGAACAAAAAAAAAAATCAAAGTAAATTTTAAATACTGCTGTAAATTCTAACAAACTGTTATATACCGGCTATATGGCCCATTTGAAGTTCAAAATGTGCTAGGAAGAGAGATTCCACAATGTAATGTTTTAGCTTTTGAACCAAAGTTTAATATAAAATATAGAATTATGGTATAAAAAGTCATATATATGACTTTTTATGACCCAACCCAACCCAACCGAAGTCAACCCAACCTGCTGTTGGTAAATGGGGCCACAAAAAAATAAACATTATTCCGTAATTTACAAACAATGGATGTTGACTAAGTCAGAGTAAAGAACGTTGAAAAGAAATCGATTCGATTAACCTTCATTACATATAAAATTGCAGTACACTTTGTAACGTTACCGTCTTCGCCGCTCATTGCGATTCGGTACGGCAATTATGCAAATCGAAATTACAAAGTGGCTCTTGCAATAGCACATTTTACCTTTAGCTGCTAACCATACAAAACGCTTTAATTCTAGTTGATTGTGCGTGTTTCGACCGATAATCGTTAACCGTACAAATGAAGTAAGAATGAGCGATACACGAATATGAATAATTGATTAATTGCTTCGTGGTGCCGATAATTCACACGTCGTTGCGAATTGCATGCGCTTATGTAGTATGAAGATGGTGATTTGGCGATTGGGAAAATCGTCAAATCACCAACGTTATACACTTTATTACGTGTTATTGATGAAACAGGGTCGGCTCACGCTATGGTAGCGATCTAAAGCGAACGTGAACTCGAGCACCTCAGAAATTGCACACCACTGCACCATACTACACCCCATTTAGCACCTTCAGGGTAATAACTCAAACTATTCTTCCAACTATTATCGTTAAGAGTCCTCGATCGCAGTGCTTTAATTTTTATCAAAGGATTCCTATGTTGTGGAATTTAATACAAAAAATGCTCCATATAACTAACACAAAAGTAATAAAAAGTATGCAAACGTTGTCTCTTTATGCAAATTTGTTTTTAAGCGTTATTATGCTCTACTTTTAGGACCGACTAAGTGAGGAAAGCAATATATCTGGATCTGGATTAGTGGAGGGTACAAACGCTCCGCACTTAGGCGACCCTTGTGCTTGCTACCTCCATTAAGGGCACCACACCCTATGAAGGTAGGCTGCGGTGAAAATGCCCTGATGTCACCATGCTCGACAGTTCGTCCCCTAGGATATCATCGATAGGGATGGAAGGGCATGGGGTTCCAGCAGTTTCTTCTTCATTTCCACAACCTCATCGGGTCTGTTTATTGCATTTTTGGATGATTAACATCTCTGTATTATTACTACACAATTATAAAAAACTATGAAAATTATATAAATTCGCTTTTTGTTTGTTTTATGCATATTTTCCTTCTATTGTTCTTGCATGCAATGAAACAAATGTCTTTACATATCATTGCATTGCATTATTAAATACGGATAAATAATCCCAGTTTATTTCCACTTGATCTACTTCTAACTATTTATCATCAAAAATATAGGAAATATATATATTATGAACTAGATTTGTTGTATTACCAGAATAAAGAATTGATTTGTTTTGTGACTTCGCTGAAAATTGATATTTTCTGTTGAGATCGCGTTACAAAATTTAATTGCTAATTTGGGTAACGTTCGATAATATGCAAAATTGATTCAACGGGGCCCCCGTTGTAATCCAGATACAGTTTATGATTGCGAAATTGTTTTCGGTGCGGTTGTGCACCGCAAAATCCGGAATTAGCCTTCGCCGACTCGAAGCTCAAATTACTACCGCGTTACATTACAACAATCAACATCAAATACAAATTACCAGCGCAGACTCGGCTGTGTACGTGACGTACGACGGGGATAAGAGAAAAGGTTACTGACCCAGTGTATGCGAGTGAGACAGACTGCGACGACGTGCGAACACCAATACGCAGACGAATTGCAGGTGCAGTTACAGGACGAGATGCGACGTCGGTCGAAGGTCACGGCTACGTTGTGAGCGCCTATTCTGTTCTGCTGGACGCTGACGCTGGCCGACAGGTGGAATCCTATGGGGCAGAGAAACATCACAAATAAACTACATGCATGAGAAATGTCATAGACCGGTTATAAACACGACTACATCGATAATATTTAACTTGGCTCGTGAAATTATATGTATGCTCAGTGTAATTGTAGTAAGTACTGACCAAAATTTTAAATGTAAACACTCCTTTATTGTAATGGGCCTAAATTCATTGCATAACAAGTCTCCAAATGTATTGGAGCGTTTATTTTATATTGGAGCGAGCAATTCCATGTAGACCTACTTTAGTGGTGGCAAATATTGGAGCTATATTTCCGGAATGTTCTCCGCAAGTACTACCAATGCATGGCGAATTATTGCGCAGTGTTAATGAAGTCTAGTGTAGTGTTTCATAAAAAAAAGCAAAGGACATTTATAAAACTAATTTGCCACGTTTTATTGGCATAGTCATACTAACGCTCTGACAAACAACACTTTTTACTTTCTTCTTCTGCCATTTCCTCGTTCCGACCCCTTCTCCTTTCTTCTTTACTTTCTTCTCATTCGCATGGATTCTCTTCCTTTCTTTGTGGCTTTAGATTAGCTTATGTCTGCATCCGAACAGACTCACTTCCAATTATCCAATCTCTCTGCTCTCCACCCCATCCAGACATATAAATGACGCTTTTTCCATCCAGTTCAAAAACCACACCTCTAATACAATTGACTAATGGTATGCACTGCCTGGGCTCGATCACTGGATTACGGATGTCACTGTATTTACGTTATCCGTTCTTGCCCAATCTTCTTTTCTTTTGACATATATTGTGCCTGTGGACACTATTCTATATCTATGAATAGTCTGTCCTTTCCAAAAACCAATGTTGCATCTGCTGCTTGTCTTAGCTAATTTTCTAATATTGGTTTGTGCATCTTTGTTGTGCTGCGTTGATGTTATGTTGTCTTACTTCGTATATATTCAAAAAAATCACCCAATATCCCCCATATATTTCAACTGCCTGCCTTTCCGGACAATTTGTGTCATTATTTTGCAATTCACCCTTTTGTGCTTACGCTCACTTCCATTATTTTTTTGTTTTCCATTCAATTTAATTTAAACACCATTAAATTTTATTTAAAGTTGACCAAAATTCGTCAAACATGAAGAACGTGAATTAAAGATAAAAATTCTTTTAAAAATCCGAAACGGAACGAGAACAATGAACCCGGTTTCGACCCCGAAACTGGCACATTAATTATTTGCCATATCCGCTGCCTTACTGCGCCCCCATTGTTCGAGATCTCGAATTCGAAGCGGAATTATTTCAATTACCTTCGCTTTTAGCATCGGAGCCCGGTTATTAAAAATTAAAAATTCTTACCAATTTGGAGCGGATCCTTGACGCAGTGATTGCGATGGTGAAGATCTCCGCGCGCGAATTCGTCCGATGAGCCGTTCGCCAGGCAGGAGTACAACCGGATGTCCTCTTCGTTATCCGGAAAACTCCAGAAGGCTATCCTCAACTGCAACTGCTCCGGTACCGGGGGGTAGACATGCTCGACCAATTCGAAGGGAATGTGAGACGCCACGCACTTGGCCGCCAATTCTGTTAGCGAAGGTACATGTTGTTTTTCTGGAAGGAAGAAAAAATATAATATAAGACAATATTATCAAAAAAAAAAAAAAACAAAATATGTAATATAATCCGATTTGGATTTCCCTGATTAGATAACTATTGATGAAAAATCGGGTGAACATCGCGAGTACGGTGGCTACTTCGGCCAACAGGATGCGACAAATATGTCACAATTACTGGATAGAATGAATGTACTCAAAGTGACCACGAAACCGGAACAATTTGTACGCGCACTTTGCCAATAATTAGGAGCTCAAAGTCGTGCATTTTCTGCGGTAGTGTCGTCAGGAACAATTAGAATGTCGTCATGCACACGACAATGTCCGTGCGCCGTCGCTTCGAACTTAACGAAGCGAAGGCAACATGATTTTCCGGACGCAGAATTAAGCGGCGGGTCGAGAACTATGACCTTTCGTTATTCCGTTTAACGAACAATTCGACGCAAACACCCAATCTTGAACGGACTCAATGAAATGTCAACGTCTTTTCAGGAGCATCGTAATGTTTCCGATGAACTCTCATGGAAATAAATCGATGAAGCTATCTATAAACTACGGACTGAGGGGACGAGGTGTGGGCTAAATCGATACCACCCAGCCAAAATACGGTCTGAATAATTAGTGAATACATTATCGAGCTTTACTTGAAAGTCAAAATTGTTACAGTGCACGTCGTTGTGTCTGCTGAGCAGCTTAGGTCTGAGCCCTATATACCACAAAGCCACAGAGTATGACTCATGAGACATTTATAGGAAAGGCGTTTACTAGGTTACAGATGCAATGCAATAGATAAATCAGTGACTTTGAGCGACCCATGAAAATATATATGTCCTGTAGAATTCCTGTTTATCTACAGATAAATTTACGAGTACCATAAATTGTAATGGTGCTGAATACTCCCACAAAACTTTTTGAAGTCATCAGCTCTAAGAAATACTGTGAAGGTTCTTGAGGTTTAATCAAGTCAAGAAGCTATTGAATTCTTTCCCGATAAAGGAGTAAGTAAAGTAAAATAATTCACAGAAATAAATGCATGCAAAATTGAAAAGCTTTACATATTTCATATTCACCTGTATACTGTTCATGCAGAAGAATTTGCGATAAATGTATTGAAACCTGATGATAAGTAAAAGCGTCTCGATTTCGAAAAATTCAAGATTACTATACTTCCTGGTACATAAAGTATAAAGAAGTAAAAAATATATAACAGAAAAATGTACATAAAACAAAACCAATGAATAACAAGCATCAGTTCCGGAGGCTTAGTCACATCGTAAATGTTAATTACGTGATTTTGATGCATCGTTCACGTTTCACAACAAAAATAAATATAAATATTATCTTGAACGACGGCCAAGTTTTTTCTCGGCAGATGGAATCCAAAAAAAAATTCAGTTTCTAATGCTGCAGGCGTTGAATTTTCAAAATAAAAGACATGTGTTTTGGAAAGTCGTAAGAACAAACGTGCAAACACGAAACGACATCAATTTACTTAGTTAACACCCGACAATTTCAGCATTTGTTAGATTTGCAGATGTTGAGCTCGTTTCAGCAAATTATTAATAGACCGCGGGGTCAATTACCGCACTACCAGCCAATATCTGAAAGCGCATGTGTTTCGGACATGCACTAAATGAATTTTACATGCGAACACCGCTTACCGTCTAGGCTCCGGCGTCATGTTATTCACATATGAAATAAATAACGCCCGATACTTCATCACTATATTTCATTCCGCCCGGGGCGGGATTTTTTTTGTCCGTTGAATGTGCGAGCGTTTTTAACGAAATGTGTGCCGCGGGAAGTTGTGGTCTTGCTTACAACGCGGGTACCAGCACCGGGTAATTATAATTCCGATTGTAATTATACAGTACGTTGCGTTATACCCTACAATGGAACGCCGCTGGGACTTAATTTCAGAAACAATGCCAACATGTCGATTGAAGATTTCGTCGTACGTCAACGCAACGGTATATTCACTAGGTAATTACTAGGTATTTTCGTTGAGCTACATGTTGAAAACATTTCATGTGAAACACTTTTGAACTGTTTGTTTTGTTTGGACAAACAGAAATTTGTGCGCACACTAAAAACTTAAGCGAATTTGTAACAAAGACGTCATGGTTTCATGTTCCTATTAGACAGTATATCAGTTAATGACGAACATTTTTAAACGTGCGAATCTATCTACCGATAAACACCCTTAATATATTAAGTTACTCGTACTGGTTTAATTATGAAATAAATTAAAACCAGCAAAATTGAGATACGAAAATGGGGTTAGATATACTCGACGTATTATACGTGATTACGTATAATCGAATAATAACGATGCAGGGTTGGAGTAAAGAGATGAAAGTGCAGCCCGAAGAGTGCTTAAGGTAGGGTGTTGCAAACGCCCGGTATGTTGCTCGTAGTTAAGGTTAGTCCTAAGAATTATTGAGTAACTTTTCATATTTGTTTAATACTCGTACATAATTACGTGATACTACCAACACCCCTACACAATAAATGCTTCAAATAAAATCTTCACTTTATTTAAACTTTAAAACAGTGAATCAAACGAAAAATGTACTATTACCGTTTGTTAACTATGAATGCGACGTGATGCGTCGTGTAAGATTTGAGTTTATTGCACGTACGTTTTTCCTTAACTTATGCAGAAATCCTACATGTAATACAGACGAATAGACTTTGTTTAGCATACAGAGAACGGAAATTATGTAAAAGGACCGCACGTCTCCACAAACATTGAAAATTTCGCAAGCACGTCCTACGTATCTTGTTAGAAATAACCAGACCTAATGTGTTCATCGTAATCAATTAAAACCAACAACCAACCAACATTTAAACCAACAACACTTTAATTTTTAGTTTTGTACATACATTGATTTCGTTATTGTAGGAACTTCATCGTGTGATAAAATGAATTTCAAATCTTATTGTGCAACTAATAATTAAATAGATTTCAAACATTTGGATGTAGACAAAAATCGTAGGTATAAAGCTTTTCGACGACAGGTCGTTCAGGTAATCGACGGCACAAAACAGACAAATAACAGCTGATATTTGAAGGTCAATAACATGAGCAGGTGGGTAGGGGCACCGTTGAGAAATCGAGTCGCAAGCAGACGGCGAGGATTTTGACTTGACGCGAAGGGGAGGGTGGCTCGGTTACATTTTAAGGAAATTGACTATCCAGAGCTTGTGGGGTAAATCTCGGAATTTACAAACGACCTGGTATGAATGCACGCACCTGCCATTAAAACTGCCGCAATCTTACTCAGCAAATTCGAGAATTCAAGAAAACTTTTCGCAATTATCTCAATTTATCACTTCGTCTAATTACGACGTTATAAATTAACTTATTTATATCCAACGTTCGTTTTTATAATTTAATACACGAGATATAAATTCGACACAACTTCAAGAATCAATTATCGCAACTTGTCACTTCTTCAAGATGGTGACGTTTTTAATTAACTATTTCTACAAAATGTCCGTTTTAGAGACTAATTGAAATTGCGTAAATGTATAATGAGTTATCGATTTGAATGTGCGTTAAATCATTTGACCGGCTGCCCCCGGTTCTAAACGACAGAAAATATTACATGAAAGCTTCCCAACAAAGTTTTTACTGTAATGGAAAGTAACAAGAACAAAGAATCGAGTCTATAACATTTCCGCTTTTAAAATTCGTTCGTAGATACGACATCCAATTATTTCTTGAAATATTTGCGCCGCAAAATCCAACAACGAAGTTTCATAATCTAAACGTAAACAAATGCACCGAACCTCTTCCTCTGCAAAGAACAGACTCCAAATTAAAACATCACCAGACTGGAAGTAAGCAGGCGCAAATAAAACAGTATGCTGATTTGTTTGAATGGAATTGAATGTCGTAATGCAGAGGTAAGAATATTACTTCGCGTAGGTAATGAGAAAAAAGGCACAGGGAACATGAATATGAATAATATGCGTGTGTGGCGTCATGAACTTTCTAGTTTCCTTTTCCGTTAGCACAACAAATTAATTGCTATTTTGTTTCGCTCCAGTCGTCGTACCAATGTAGTGAGTGGGTCACATAACTGTCGAATTACTCGGATTGAAATAGGTTCATGGCCGTTAAAAATAGAATCTTTTAGGCAGGCACGCGAACGATCGAAATTGTCACCTTTAAATAATCTGGATAACGTTACATTCACACGAATACCGTACCTTACATAGTCTATGAATTATTGCACTATTGTAAAGTTGTGAGAGATAATTGATAATTAGATACCACTACATCAATGCAATAAAAAGCCTTCAATTACAATAGTGGCAAAAAATGAGTGCATACAAATAAAAAGTAGATTTTCTAATTATATTCGTCTCATCAGATTCTGGATCGTTTCTTGGGGTATGTTACTCCATTCCAAAAGAACGATGGATCTTAGTCTATGAAGATTCAAGAGAACAGGTAAATGATGTGTTACCAAATTTTTAAACCGCCTCAAAGGGCCTCAAGGCGGCTAAATCATTATTATCACAATAATGACCTCATTTAACACAATTCTTGCGATATGCGGCCCAACATATGGATAAATAAAAATAATTTCGTATAAATGCAGTATTGGGTTCGTACCCATGATCCTAAATTTCGAGTTCGAGATAGAACTGAGTAATCAGTGACCTTTGATAAAAACGGATCAATTGTTTGCACAATCACCAAATGGTCCCATTCGCATGGCCTTCCAACCTGGTTTCTATTCAGATCTTCATTTACCTAATTCCGCGTCTCTTCTTCTAATAGTTCTAATAATTCTAACAGCGGGAATCCTTACATACTCGTAGCTGACTCACTGATACGATTACTAAGTTCCTAATTTTTTTATTTCCCAAAAACTGTTTTCGAATAAAGCACCCATCACTTAAAATTGTAAAAAAATTCTGCTCTGCATTTTTAAGACTGATCTAGTTTCCTAAATTTTATCTCACTGCTGAATGATCACCCAGTATACTTCGTTCTTCACCTAATAAAGTTTTTAACGATTTTACACACTCTCAGCACTCACTAAGCAATGTGTGTGGTTCTTGTTTTTGGACCTAACCGCAGGCAAATTTTAAATATAGTGTTAAAACAAGACCGCAATCGGTGAGAAAAAATGTGTCGTCAGTTAGGAGGTTAAGGGATTACGCCATTTTGGGAAAATGATTTTTTGGTTTTTGATGGATCCTCAAAGTATAACATTTCAAGAATATTTCCTGAAAATTTCAAGTTGATTCGATGGAAGTTGAGAAAGTTATAAAGTTTGCAACTTGAACGTTCACAAGAATGACAGTCTGATCGGGAGAAGGAATCCGCAGATTACACAGATCTAGACAGTTACGGAGATCGGCGAGTGTCCCGAAGTCGCGATCAAGAAAGCGGAAACAAATTTTGTGTGAGATCAACAAATTTAACTGTTTCTGCGACGTTTCACTTCGTTGTTTGGAGTTTCTTCAATCATCGGATACCACACTGGAAAATTCCGCGATCTTGTTGTCAAAAGCTCGTTCTGAAAGATATGTGAGCATTGGGAATCGAAAAAAGATACCTCCGAATACGAAGAGTGCCACGAATCGCATAAATCCATGTGTACAACGAATCACCTAGGATCCTCAGGTAAGATGGAGGTTTACGACATCGTCGAAATGTTCAAACGTTCGGAAGAAAAGTTCGGCGTACGATACGTTAATTATATGGGCGATGGCGACAGCAAGACATACGTCGGTATTTTTAAAGCTATCACCAAGAAAGAGTACGTCGATTATGTCCAAAAACGAATGGGACATCGGCTGCGAGAATGCGTGAAGAAAAATAAAGGAATCAGCGGCAGGAACAAATTGACAGGGAAAATAATCGACAAATTGACCGTCTATTATGGTTTAGCCATAATTCATAATTCAGTCGACGAAATGAAGAAGGCAATATGGGCAACCTCGCTCCATTATAGTTCAACTGCTGAAGATTCGAACCACGATGAATGCGGAGTTCAGTCTGGTGCTGTTGGCAACCCGCTTCGGCAAACGGAGATCTTGATTTGTATGAGCAAGAGTATAAAGCTCTACCTCCGAAAGTCTTGGAAGCAATTTACAAAGACCCCAGTGATGTAAATGTACTGGAAAATGCAGAGGTGGTTTTAATCAAAATAATAACGAAAGTTACAACTCATCTGGAAAATAAGTCTGAAAATTATTACGAGTGAACCGATCTCAATCAATCAATCAATCAATCAATCAATCAATCAATTCAACGAAATGAGCGATATTGAGCATACTGAAGAGCACGGCCGAGCGGCGTGCTCAATCAAACACGCGGGAAGGGAGAATGCTTCGTACACAGCAGCAAATTGGGATTTTAGAGGCTGCAGAAGGGTTGTTATATGAACATGTCACCGATAATTCTACGTGAGTACCTCAAAGTATTTACATTCCATCCACCTGTAAACCCGACCTAAAACTTAAACGCGTTTTCCGCGAAATGACTTTTTCTAATATCGGTCACCACGATAACTCGAGAACCACTAAACCGATCAACTTAATTTTACAAGCTTCATCCACACATCAAAATCTAGTACTTGGAAGAAGGAATTTCCTTTCGAATGCCTGGCACATTGCCGCCATTCTTAAAAAAATCAATAAATCATCAAATCTTTCGTCCAAGTACTAGATAATTTATTACTCAAATTGAAGGAGTTTTGTTTTTAATTCCAGGTGATCTTCTTCCCGCGCAGCAGTGGTCACCGCAAAATATGTTTTCCAAACAGCGATCTGCACGAACCAACGGTACATTATATTTAAGAATATTTTTCGCATAAAGAAATCGTAATGGATATTTGAAACCATGTTTCTTGAAGTGGAGAAAGAAAAATTCAAAAATCACCATGCGTTTCCCCAGAAAAAATTCACGAAAATACGGTTCTTTTACGGCCGCGTGACAGGCGTGTACCCTTAAATGGTGTGAATTTTAATTGCCTTTTATATCTAATATTTTTGCAACTTAACGCTTGAGAAAATCGAGAGTCAATGACGTCGAACGTTAAAATAATATACAAGTCATTTAAAAATATCTAATGAATTTTTCGTTACAGGCGCGTAATTTTGATCAGAAGTTTATTTGTATAAAATATGAGCGTTAAAACCATGTTACTAATCGTACGCATACATTAAAATCACATCTAATGAAAACAAACGTTCTGACTATATAATAAGCTACTAATGAAATAGTTTTAAAGAAAATTACGATAACGATAATGTAAAACAATAATATTAACAACAAATAAAATAGTAAAGCAACATTTAATGTTAGCATCAGCATCAGCATCAGTCACAAAGACTAGAAATGAATTACCAATCCTACCTCAACAGGAAACACAAAAAGATTGGTAAAAATATAGAAAATCCATGAATTAAAATTTATTAAAAGATAATTAATGTACGATGTAATTTATACGGACTTTTAATTAAAATGCAGGCATGGGTCAGAAAAACACGGTATGAAAAAGAAATTGCGTTAGTTTTCATGCATTTTATATGAGCGATAACATCAATATTAAATTGTAGTTCCTTCACAGCGATGATGCATTACACCGGTAAGATGGTACCACGTGTATTAAGTTGTGTTAGATAGGAACGTCGTCTTTACGTAGAATAATAATTCAATACCTGCATGCCGTGGGAATAAATAATGGTGCCCGTCCATTAAGCAGATGGAAAACGGACTAAATTATACGTCAGGCTCACGTTTGTATGCGGTGAATACATTTTCCGGGAAACTTTCTGGAAATACGACGCTTCCAGGTAGGAATAGTTAGATCAATGGCGCCCGAACTTTGTAAAGCGGTGGGCGCTCAAGTTACTGGCTCAATTAACTCCATACATTGACACATTTTTCATGTTTTTACAAAATTGGTTATCAAACCGTGTTAGGTAATGAAATAACTAATCACCTATAAATAATGGTTCATATAACTCATTAAAATTGTGTTATTTCATAATCGTGGAAAATAGATCTTTCATCAACGATTCTTTATAATTAATTAATTAATGAATTAATTAAGTACAGTTTTACATAACAATCATTCCTTGAATAAATATAGCGTGTGTCGTAAGTGTTTGTTAAAAATTTCCACAGTTTGGCAGGATTTTCTAAATGGAAAAACTGAAACGTCATTGCGATTTTTGCGAACAGCCAACAACTACAAACGGTTTTCTTTAATAAAAAATTTAATTTGTCCGCGTCAGACGAAAAATAGCTTTGTCTAAATTGAATTACCAACGCAACTGAAAATCCCTCGCCAAAAGGGTACGTAAATGTGTAGCCGGCGCGTTCAAATTCGCTAATTGCATTACTGTTGAACAGCGACGCTCGCCTTCTTTATCATGCACCCAAAGACCAAAGAAAAAAATATTCGTTCGAATTGGCGTGTCGAAAGAACTTCAATCAATTCCGCCTGCGACCACATAATGCACTTACGAGACAAGCCATGTCGAGATAACTAGTACACAGCTTGCTACTTACGAACTGCATAGTTTTAATTGTAACCAACGGGTTACCGGCAATAATTTAAATTTATAATTACTGTTTGGTGAAAAATGCGCGTATCTGTTAACTTTCTGCGAGTACGTCTTTCAAACGTTTCAAAATTGGCGACCTGACGACCTAATACTTAATGACAGCTCACATTGTCAATTATTTTAACCAATCTCATTTTGAGCAGTCGTAAAAGAAGTTACTGTCGCAAATCAAATTTCTATTCGACGAGCCAATTAAAAATGACACGTGATATCTTGGGTATATGAGATCTACGAGAACGGATGGTCTATTATATCGACAGTCACCATTTGTTTGAATCTTGATTCCTCATGCTAAAACAAGTTCATCATCTGAACACATGTATCGTAAGATAAGGTAAGATAAGAGTTTGAACAACCCTTCGACATCAATGACAAAATAGATCCATTTCGCGAGAGACCAACTACGACTCATTCAAGCCATAGCTATTCAAACTTGCATTTCACCGAGCCTCCCATGACGATTTCCAATTAAAGTCCCCCAACTCTTCAGACTTAATAAATTACTTCACAAACAATGTTATGTTTTATTACTGAATTAGAACAAGTAACGATATCTAAAAGTGACATTTTGTGTATATATTAACCGCCGGTAGGTTGCCCTGAAGATCATTTCGCACTGTGAGCATAACTATACCCTTTTGCTAGACGAGTGATTTCTTTAATTCTGTGTGGTCCACGAATTATCCAGGTTAGTTCTTTTAGTCACCTTGGTCACACAGTCACATTTTCTTTTTCATAATTGCTTCCACTCCCTTCCGTTTTGCGCTAGTCTTTTGGCTTCATCAAGTTTGTTGTTTTTCTTTATTATATACTTGTCTATGTTGTTGCCCAATGTATTTTTTGGTCTGTCTCCTTGTGGCTTTTCTCATATTCTTGCTCTCCATATTTTATTTGTTTCTCTAGTCTCCTGTATTCTTAGTATATATCCCTGCACTGCAAGCTTTATTGCCTCTATGTATTCCAGTAATCTAGTTCTTGTCTTATGCCTATATTCGTTACTCTACCTCTCATTGTAACTTCCTTGGCCGCTCTTAAATACTTAAATTCCAATGCTTGCATTTTACTACTCGTTCTCTTTGATAAGACCCACGTCTCACATCCATAAGTTAATATCGTCCAAAATATCAACTTTGTCTTCTTGGATATTTATCGTTTTCTTATAAATCCCCCCCCCCCCTACATACTACTTTTTTATTGTCTTCTCAATTGTTTCACTCGTGTCTGAATCTTCATTTCCTGATCTTTCTATTGTTCCTAAGTACTGTACTGTAATTTTTGCACCTGCTCCATTTTCTCCCCCTCGAGTGTTATATTAGTATATTACTCCTCTTTGCCTATCGTCATTATTTTAGTCTTGCTCGTATTTATCTTCGATGTATATTTTCTCAGCGTTTCATTCCACAGCTTTAAGTTGTCCTGTATATCTCAGATTTGGACATCAACACTAAATTGCGATGTTTACTATCTCGAGGTTTAGATAGCCTATCTGTTCAGTTCTTATATTTTTCGTTTACACTCCATAATTATTTCATCTATAAACGAGTATATAAATATTGAACAGTGTTGGGCCCAAACTTGGTTTCACAATTTGTCGATGTCATCTTCCTAGTCACTACATAATTGGTGGTTCTCGTGTATATTCTCTTAATCACATTTATCAACTAAACACTCCTAAGCTTTCTCTCTGTCCACTCTGATAAAGGCTTCTAGATCTACAAATATACACTTTCGCGTCATTCTTCAGCGTTTTCTTAATAATTCCTTATATGGTGAATATATGGTCTGGTGTAGTTTTCCGCTTCCTAAATCCGCTCTGTGCTTTATCTATTCGTGCATTCTTTCAATATACTTCTTAACCCTTTTTTGTAAATTTTAGTGCGTTACTTAATAGCGTAATTCCCCTATGGTTATTGTACTCTCTTGAATCTCCCCTTTATGTATTGGTACTACCACCCCTTCTTCCCAGTCCTTCGATACTTGGTTTCTCTTCTATGCTTCATTACATACTTTTCTAAATACTTCCATTACCTTCTCTCCCATATTTTGTAGCAGTTCTTCATTAATCGAATTGTTTCCGTCATCTCTTCGATTTTAATTTTTTCTTCTGGTCTCACTTCATTTTCTTTCCTGTTTTTCTCTTTCTCACTGTTATTATTTCCTCTTGTGTTTTCAATTTATCATCCATTATCATTCCTTCTTCCTTTGTTATCTCATTTGTATTGCTTTTGCATGTGTAATGTTCTTAACTATAGTTTTACTGTCTTCCTCCATTTTCTCTTCAAATTCTTTCCAACTGTCTTGGTTGCTCGTTTTAACCAACTCTTGTTCCACAAGTTTTCCGCGCACTTTCCATTATTGCATTCTTAAATTCTACCCACAGTTCTTCAGCCTTCATATTTATACCCACCCTTCTCATCTTGTGTTCTACACGTTCTTTATATTTCTCCGCCGTTTCCCTCTTACTTTGTAGCTTCTAATTTTTTGTTCTATATATTTACTTTCGCTTGCAATATTCTTTTTTATTGTTCTCTCTTGCGTGATCTTAGACATAGTTACTATATATTTCGTGACACCCACGACTCTTGTATCTGTCACGTCTTCTTCACTTTCCTGTTACTATGTAGTCTATTATGGATTTATCATTCCTTTCTTTTCCGCGTTGTAAATTTAGGGACTAATTTGTGTTCGAAGAATATGTTTGTGACTATTAGGTTATTCAGTCGACAGTCTATCATTCCTTTTCTGTTCTCCGTGTTTACCTATCACTTCCATTCCATCGTCCGTATCCCCTACTTTTGCATTCATATCGCCCATCACATATTTGGTACTTTCAGTAACCAAATTTATGTTGTCCCAGCATCATTGCCAGTTCCAGCTTCTTTTGCTTCTGTCTCCTTTGGTCTGTTCCTAGTTTTGTTGAATTATCCCTCCCCACTCTATTTTCTCGATTTTCTAGGGTTTCTTTATTTCCTATTTTGTAATATTATATCCTAATTTTACATTCTTTCCTTTCGCTCTTTCTTGTATTGCCCTCTTTCGCATACTATTTCGTTGGTCTATTCCATTCTTTGTAAGATCGTGGTTAATGAATACTTCTACTATCCGTTCCTAAGTTTTACAACTTAGTCTCTCCATCACCTTCCTTCCATTCCATTCCTTGTTCTCCAGTCCAATCAGGAATATCTTTTCTCCTAGTTTCATTGCTTCTTTTACCTTTAGTTTTTCTTTGGTAAAATTATTTAACGCTCTTTTAGTTCTTCCCCATTATTTGTGTTAGTTAATAAGCCATTCATTACCACATTGTTCTTTTTTCCATCTATTTCATTTTCTCCCGCTTATTACTTTTTTCTTTATTTCTCTAGTGTCTTTTCTTATTTCCTCATTTTTCGTACTTATTTATCATTTTCTTGTTTTAATTGTCTTATCTCTTTGTTAAATTCACTTTGTTTGTCCTCATCTCTTGTAAATCATTCGTCATTCAAGATCAGCTTTACGCCCAATTTATCCTCGCCTTTATTATGTTGCACAACAGGCGTTCTCTGGATTTTTTTACCCGCTTACTAGTGATTCTTCGATATTATTTCATCAGTACTGTCCAGTTCTTTGTTTCTTTCGTAGCTCGAAAATTCCTGTTAACTTCACATGTGTTGTTAAGGTTTTATTAATTTAATCTCACCTTTACTTTTAAATATATTTTTCCTTTACAATAAAATAAATATATAACAAAACTTTTTCGTGATAAGGCTCGATACGTCAACTATCTTTGCGTGCCGAATTTTAGTTTCACCTATATGTGTGTCATTAAAGTTTTAAGATAAATCCACCGATGTCAGGCTGGATGTGGCAAAACTGTTTAAAAGTTGCAAAACATTAATTCCAAGCTAAATAGGGCAATTTCCAACCTTCAAAACCTCAAAATCTTGCAGGTCAACAATTCTAAGCAAAGAGACTAAAACAATCGAAAGATGGGTTCTGATCAAATCTAATATAAGAAAATCAAACGAAACAGAAAACTGAGAAAAAAAATCAGTTGAAGATTCAGACAGAAATGGATTGCAGTGTCAACAAAACAATACGGTCAGTGGCGTGCAAACGTTCTTTATTAGGCAATAACATCTAACAGCATTTTTTTTTAATTCCTCATGGAGTTTTATTTTCTCGTTTATTAGATTTTAGATGCAAGTTTTCATTTGGTCTTTAGACAAGAACAAGTTAATTAGGGATGAGACATAAGTACTAGTAACGCGATTTTGCAAACAAATACGATACACGAAAACGAATGATTTGAAATATTTACTCACAAATTATTTCAATCTAAAGTGATCGCACTTCAACCGTTACCATGTTCCGGTACAAACTCTTCGCCGAATGTATTCGCCAACGTGGGAAAAAGTTTCTGCCGTCTCAACAATTGTTTAAAGCAACAAATTGTTAAAACAATCGTTTATCTGAACGTAGATGAGAAAATGTTAGTTAACTGAGAGCTCGCGTCTTGAGCTGCCGCCAATAATTGACTGCGAATAATTGATCATAAACTTGTAGGAGCCTGCTGAAATAACTGCAATTTTTTTCCTATCTCGAAAGCAATTATTGAAAAAAAATACACAACTTTTATTTGAAGTTTTTTCGAAAAATGTACTTTGCTGGAAATTTATCGGAGTGTAATAATGTTCAATGTGGACCACTGCAGACTTTTGTGCCGCGTTTTTCCTATTGCAGTTTTTCTTCCATCGCGGTTTCTTTTATATTTTGTTTGTATTCATCGGTTCGTATTGCAGGTGTATATTGAATTTAATATATCGCAAACATTTCAATTGATGAAGCACTTCTATTTCTGCTTTTCCTCTTTTTATTTGTAAATTGTACTTCGAGTTTTAATTTTATTTTCCTGAAATTCCGATTATTTATAAAATTTCTTCCGTCCTTGTATAATAGTTTTCATTTTGTTTGTGGTGTATTCTATAGCCATGTTGTTTATTTGCTTATCACACTCTTTACTTGAAGTTGTTTGTTTATTTATCGTTTTATTTTACGGTTTACAACCTTGCAGATGCTTCGATGCGCAAGCGTTTAGTATCGACTCAACAGGCTTTGATCATGCGTCAACTTGAAATTAATTAATTAAGTAGGGGTTAATACGACATGTCTGGTAAACACAAAAGCAATGGCGACGAAACCTTCCCGCACCACTATTTCAAACAATATAAACTACCATGCCATCCTGTTTTTATTTTAACACGCATGATTATTTTTGTGGTTCCGTGAAACTAAAATTTATTGCCGTATTGTGACCACTTTAGCCACGCACATCTGGCATCGTGCAAGCACGACACACATACATATCTTTCGTGGAGTTCATTTTCTATTAATCAAAACCATATTTGCGCGAGTTCCCATTGATGAATAATTTAGTCGGACGACGATGAATCATTGATGTAACACTCGCGAATATTCCCGTACGAACCCGGAGCACACGAACTCAAACGAAATTTTCATACATTTTTAGGGCGCGAATGTGTTAGTTTAACTCGATTTAGGCGTTTCGGCCTCTTGGATTTATTAGGGAAGCTGGTGGAGGAGGGGGTGCTACCGCAGAAGACAGCATTTCTGCCTCGTGGCTGCTTTTCCCAGTTGCACAGTTTTCAAGGATGCATTTATTGAATTAAATCCAATGCAGTACGTGAAAATGCACTGGACATATATTTTTAAAAAAACATTTCAAGTTCGACTGTAGGAGTCGAAAATTAAACCAACGGAAATGCGTTATCGAGTAGGTGTGTGTTTTAGTAGATCGGGATCTACTGGTTTATCTTTAAGCAAATACTTTATTCAATAGTAATGAGACCATCAAGAACTGGCAAGAATACACTTGGAAATATCAGGAATGAGTCATAGAGGAACAAAACAAGGACGCGTACCGGAATAAAAAGGGGAGCAAATGAGAATTTCAATGAATTAGCAAATAATATGAGAAATGAAAGATACTACACACTAGATGAGATTTAGACTACCAAGGAAACGCGAAACGTATTCCATTGAAGAGATAAGAAAAGATTTCAAGGTAGAACACTTAGGAAAGGGAAGACAATATGCATGTGGTAATGTACAATGGGCTGGATATTTTAAGCAACTCTATATTGAGAGCGAATGGAATGAAAACAGACAAGACCACGGTTCAAAAATAACGAGTTGATGACAACAAGTCACTGAGCAAGGCATTGATGCCAATAAATAAACAAAAATCACATGTCTTGAAATTCTAATTGTAATCAACACCAACACTGTATCCACAATGTTTTGCAGACTCTCTTTGGTTCAGAGCATCAAAGCACGTCATAACTGCTAGTTCAACGGCAAATCAAGTACAGGGGCAAACCTTTGCAACTGAAATGAAAATCTGAAAAACGCAGGAACACAAGGACACAACTGAAACGATAATGTAAAACACAAATTCATAATTACCAGTAGCATGTGAACATTTTTTAAATTTAATTGAAACATGTAAACAACAGAAATTAGTACTCAGTCAAGTGGCTCCCTTCCGTTATCTAGCCCGATGCACACGAGTTGCATGTTTGGATAATGATTATTTCTCCGAAGCAACTTTGTAGAACTAATCGATCTCACTTTTCTATCATAAAAATCGTGCATGCATTTAACCGTCGTTCAAAGCTTGTCTTAGTAAATACTAACAGCCAGATTCATCATTGGGGTCTAAGCCGTTAGTCGGACTAACTTGGTTTGCGCCTGTGCAAAGCTATTCATGAAACTTACGCCTTTTTTTACGCCCCTATTTACGCCAATATTTGCGCGAAAAGTTAGACCTGCTTGTTGGGGTGTGTAAGTCGTGGCGTAACTGTTGCGTTGTGCTCATGTTGTTAATTTACGCGAATTTCTCTTAACGAAAAGTACTTTTCAGTGCTATACAACATTTTCAGGGTAATCAAAGTAAGTATTAAATCACATTTTACAAATTTGTTTGAGTGTAAATTTTTTTTCGGCTACTAATAAGTTGCAATTAGAACTATTTTATTTCATCAAGTTTCCGCACCTGAGTATTATTCTACATTTATAACGTTATAGTAAACATGGTACCGGGTCCAGGGAAGAATATGCTTGCTCTGGAGGAGGAATATGGCCAAGGTTAGGCCAGGGCAAAATATGACTGGGCACCTGCCATTGACAAATATATGAAGTGTCAGATTGTTTCACGATCGATTAGACCCGCTACAAGTGCCCGAGGTGAGTAAACACTTTTCAATATGACTAATCAAATTTAAATATTACTGCAATATTATTGTAGGTACTATAGTTTGCCACGGCATATGATTATACGAGCTAATACCACAGCTGGAACACCCTACAATAAGAGAAGTTCTTTATCCGTGATGCTACAAGTACTCATTGGCTTAAGATGTGTAGCATCGGATGGCTTCCAAAGCTTAATTGCAGACATTGTTCATATGAGCCAGTCAACATGTAGTCGAGTACTGACACATTACTGTGCACCTATTGTATAAATGATCCTGGTTATATAATCGGTGTTAAGAAAGTATTTCATGGAATAGATAATATACCAAATGTGATAGGAGCCATAGATTGCAGTCGTGTATTGTTGTTGATGCCTTCAAAAGAAGATACACCCAACCATATAAACAGTAAAAGCCAAACATCTTTAAATGTACAGGTGTATGTAATGCACAGCTCCAGATTTTTAATTTGGTTAGATGGCTTGGTTACATGGTTTTGCATAATGTGCATTAATGCAAACATTAGTCTAGAGCAGGATCAATTGATTCCTCTGGATGATCAACCGAAGAGGTCGATTATTATATGTCAAATTATAGACATGAATATTCACCGTTTTAAATTTGTGTCTAAAGCGTGTGTTGTAATACGTTCTAACATGCACTCCTTTTTTTGTATATTTATTTGTACGCATCAGCATTATAAATTATTAGCAGCATTATGTGCTGCGAAAGCGCAACGTGTAATTTACTGAATATGTTTTTATTCTGATTTAATAAATTTGTATTCCTAGCAAGTTTTATTATTTTGTATACAAAGCTTTCAAAAAAATTATTTAATAGTTTTCTATTAATCCTAATTTTAAACAGACCTTCCAAAATCATGTTTTTTTGTAAAGAAAATATTAAAAAAAACATGAGTATAATTTAAATAAAATTTTCAATTATTTCAATAGAACTAAAAAAGACCACTATAAATGAATTAAATATTTAGAAAAAAAGCTTCAAAATAAACTTGATAATGTTGACATTTGTCCAGAGCAGGATTAATCGATCCTTTGGATGATCAACCGCCATCCCATGAAGTGGTTTATATAAACCTCTCACTGGCGTAAAACTCAACCTGCACCCAGTTGGTTGCAGTGCAATGCTATTGGTTTTTCAGTTTACTTATTATTATAGTATTGTGTTTTGTGCAATTAATAACGGCAGTAATTATAGCTTGTGAAACTTATTTTTATAGTTTGAAATAATCCTTACGTCTGTTACGAGATAAAAAGATGCAATCAAATATTTTTTATTTATATTCTATTATTTTATTTATGAAGCCAAACTAATTGTTACTTAAAAAGTCCTATCGCCTGCCTCTGCGCCCCAACTCGAGAATGGCGCGCTCGCACAATTGTCAAGGTTAGACGAATTTTGTCTGGTTCATAATGCGAAACTATGACGTCGTGTATGTCGTCAGAGATTAATTTGCGCCCGGGCTACGCGATTTTCATGAATAGGCCTACGCCGTTTATTTAGACCTGTGCAAGACTGGTGTAAGTTTTTGGCGCAACTAGCGTTAGTCCGACTAACGTTACGCCTCGTTGATGAATCCCTGGGTAACAATTTAACAATTTGAAATATAAGTCAACGTTTTAGAATAAAAATAAAATGGGTGAATTGTGCACCAAAATGAGTTGTGTTTTTTAAGGTATAAAAATTTACCTCATTGTATATAAAAGAGGCACTGACTGATAGCAATAACAAATCATCGTACACAGAGATCCTAGTATATGTCAATATTACCAATCGATTTAAAGTGAACGGTGCATCAATTTATTTTATCATGTTTTTAATTCGAGCCGATTTCAAAATAACATGTTTACACCGGCGAGTTCAGCGTTCGTCTGCACACAAATTTGAATTTATAAATATTTATCGACGTCCCGTTAGATTGTAACATTTGCCTTTTAATTTTGTCGATTTTGTGCGCATATACATCTGGATGCGTAGACATTCGTGGCCGCGTTATCGCATTTATTCATTATCCGAAATGTGTCGCAATATTGATATCAAAAACATCGTTTCTACATAAAAGTGTCGTCCCATTTTTCAACTCGAAGCTCGCAAGAAAAATTTACAAAACGGGCGTTAGAAAGTGTAGCTCGACGGAAAGTAGTACGAGTCGTATTTGTATGTGTGTACGCTTGTCAAGGTTCTAGTGACTTTGGCCGTATTGGCAGGGGATTGAACCGTCCGTATACCGTGAGGCCGTTACCCTCGCCTCCGGGCTCGTCTGCCCGCACTTTGACCGCTACCCGGGTGCTTAACCATCATACGCAGTCACCATCGTTTCGAATGAACTTTACGCCGATGTCTCGACTAATTATAGTATGGATGTGCAATATCCCCGTAAACACCTTTAATTGCAAGAAACAACCGTTGTTGAGTTCCTTTCACCCGTAAACATGTTTGCGTTTCGAGTTCCGAATAAAATCTTTAACGCGGCCAACAAAGAGCTTTTAAATTAATGATACTTGAGAGACAATGTTTGTTGTTATAATATTTGTAAAGCACTGATGCAGCAGCAATAACTAAACAAACTTATGTGGAATCACACAGTACTTCCGATTTTGTTAAGTACTACTGTTTTTTATGGAAAATTGAAGAATTGTGGAATGCTAGATTAATGAAAAATAAAAATTTATTTTCCATTTTAATACTCAATCTCGCAACCCTATCCATACAATGCTGAACCTTATGGGGAATACATCTAATTAAATTCTCTTCTGTTCTTAAAGTTGCAAATTCCTGTAGGCCGGTTTAAATTATCTGTTCCATATTACCTATAGTATCTCTTCGAAATATAATCTAATTCTTTAGTGGAGTACCACACTTGCTTCATGGGATTCCAATCACGTGAGTGGGCTGGCCATTCCAGAACAGTGGACAACTGATGTATCTGACACTACGTATGTGTATGTGGAGGACTTTCGCAAAACATTGTTTAAACTTTGCCACGTGGAAAATTAATTAAGTTTTGCTTCGATTATAAAACAAGTATAGTTCCCTCTATGTATTTTGGGACAGATCTCGCAGTTTGCCTAATTTGGTAACTTCTACCATTTAAAATCCGAATTCGGCAGAAATCTAATCACAGACCAAGTCTGGTTTTATCAACATTTTACCAATCTTCAATTGACCAATTCTGGAGTTCCAGACAACCATTTAACCGATCAATTTTGTTCTGCCTGGATAACTGAGGAACTGTCAAATGTCTCATGTTAAATAAACTTCAGGCACGAAGTCTCATTCGTATTGTTTGAACTGAAACACCTATGCCCGGTTTCACAAACGCTAATCGGTCGTTAACGGCTTGTTAACGAATAATCAAAAGTTTGCCGATTCGTTACCGAGTCTTTAATCCATCGTCAAATACCAAATGTATTTGACATGTCCATCATCAAATACTTGATGATGGATTAAAGACTCGATAACGAATCGGGCAACTTTTGACGATTCGTTAACAAGCCGTTAACGACCGATTAGCGTTTGTGAAACCGGGCACTAGCCTGCAAAATTGTCTTTGGAGCCCCGGAAGAGAGACGGATTTCTTTTAGCTATTTCCATAAAAAAAAAAACGCTCTCGTGGATGAGCAGCTACCGTGTGGCGACTTTGTCTATGCCCGTTGTTGAGTGTTTCCAATTTCAAATATCTTGCATACGTTTTTTAAACAACCCTCCGAGATTCACACTGTTGTTACAATTTGACACTTCAGCAACAAGAACAACAATTCTCACACTATGAACATCTAACAAACCTACGCCACCATACTAACTTTTTCAAATACAAAGTTCCTTTGGCACTTACAAATCGATTTTAGAATTGAACTCAAATAGCATTTTCAACGTAAAAGTTATCAACTTTTATTAATTATTTATCAATTTTCCATAAATAACCTTTTTCTTCTTGACTGCATACATTTGTAAGAAATATTGGGTTACTAGTTTGACTAGTTTGTTTGTGTATTTTTATAAATGTTTGCTGTTGGAAATAGCAACGAACGATTACTTCTTGCGAAGAGCAATTACCAGCATGAGATCGTCCTGGTACTAACTTATCAGTTATCAGTGTTCATTTGCCAAGAAACCTATATATAAGGCAATGGAATACACGCGATAGCATATGCGTACTTCCTCACGTATTTCTTTGTTAGGTAGTGCTTGTTCTAAAACCCCTAACGTACAGCCTCTTTTTTTATTTTCTACCTGAACGAGTCTTTATTTTCATGAATTTGCGTAACAATAAAAATAAATACAGAAAAGAAATAATATAATCCATAAAATATAGCTACATATCGAATTTGCTCTACCACCGAAACCTTGATGTAACCAATACATATATAAATAAATAAGGCGTAATTTTAAACTTATAATTAGTAAGAAAATATAACCAGGTAATTTGAACGCACCACCGGAATTGTTTTTTTTAATGGCGATAAGTTATCATACACCTTAAATATTTGGTAGGTGAAGAACCACTCAACAAAACGCTGTTCTATGAGCAGGAGAAGTTGTATCCTTGTACCTCATATTAATGTTATGAACGTCAGTACGAAATCAATTTTTTTTTGTACAAATATATGCGAATTTAATCAGAAATTATTTTATAATATAAAGATGTGAAATGTCATACTTGACATATTCAGTCTACTAGTTTCCGAGCCTTAAATATGAATTTTGTACCGGTTAAATTTGATTGGCAGAGTCTTATGTCAGCAATGGTCCATAAATCTCAGAACGATATAAAAAAAATGTTAACACTAGAGCATCACAAAGTACGGTTTTGATTTTGATAGAAAGAAAATGTCTGGTATATAAGTTTTAAGTTGCAGTAGGTCTTTTTACACAATTATTATATTATATATATATTATTAATTTGCGTTTTATACCTGAGTGTATACATAACTTTCGTGATCGAGTTAGAATAGGTGCCATGATTTTATTGTTCACCTGCTACTAATTATGAATGACCAGAATGTCAGCTTTTATCACTTGTGATAAAATACTACAACAACCTTCCCAACTAAAATGATATAAACAATTAATATTTTGCATCTGAGTTGAAAAATCACTTTGCACATGATTGTAGAAAAATGTATTAAAACCCACCTCTTCATTGCATTATTGGCCATAGTGATGACAACGTGGTAATGTTAGAAAAGGTTATAATATGGTAATGCCATGAGAATTTCCAACACGCAAAGTGTGTGTGCTGGTAAAGAACTAATTTCAATACAAACGCTTCAGTTATTCGCATGTATGTTGTGTAAATCACCATATCATAGCAAATATTAATATTTTCGGAAAGATTTCCTTCCTGTTACCTTCACAAATCAAAATCGTATATTTGCTACTCGTTAGTAATATTTTGTTAACGTGTTTCTACATGAATGGAAAACTGTCAACTTCGCCTTATTTTTTTTTGAAAGAATTGTTTTCAATTTAAACCACCATATCAGTCTCTTTTTATGTTTGAGTAAATAATATTGTGGAATCGGCAAGAATACAGAAACTGCGATATAAACATTTAAAAAATATAAGAGAATTCAGAGGAGAAGATAGTTGTATTTGATATTTTGACGCAACATGTTATGACATTCATGGCACGGTAAAAAAGGGAATAATATTGCATTGTGACTCTGAAAATCGTCGGGGTGGTGAAAGGCTGTCATCAGCAAGGAACATCAAATCCAGTCATCTCGATTACCGTGAACTGTATCTTTATATGAAGAAAGGTTTTAAAGGAAACTGTTGTCTTCCTTATCACAGAAGACTAATTATGATCACTCGTGACTACCATTGAAATCAATCAGCTCAAAAGCAGAAGTATCCCGATTTTTTGAGGAAAACGATTTACACTACGCAGATAATTTCAGCCAAGTGGAATTGATGGAAGTACTGAAACAAAGACGTTGGAAAATCGATATTATGTGGATCACATCGCCGCCACATTTTACCTCCGTATTACAGCCTGCTTAATCCAATTGTACTGATTCAACTGAAGAAACACATTCTACAATTAGCAAAAGTATTTTAGACGACATTCAAGAAGGTGTTTCGAATATCAGAAGATCGGAAGAAACATATTCGGCATGCAATTGACATTGGAAAGGAATATCTTCCAAACGATAGTGACGAGACAAGTTTCTACGAAACGGGAGATTATTTTTTTATACCTAAAAACTACCGTTTGCCTTATGGTCTGGACATAAAACAAAGAAAATTATTCTTTGGGTTTTATTTTCTTGCGTTTCGTGACTTGGGCGACGAAACAAAATTGAAATTATCATTTTTTCCCACGACCACATAAGAAATAGGTATATTCCATGCAATCAAGTAGTCACGAAAATTGTCAATATCGTTCAACTGTGCGTTATTATAACAAACGTGTTTGTTATAGACATTGTTTCATTTTCTAGTGGCCTTGTGTTTACTTTTTGACAGTAAATTAATTCCCTGTCATCTCTTTTCATATTGCATTATTCTCATCATGAATATCAGCGACGTTGAAAGTGATTCGTCGTCACAGTGTGCTCGCCAAATATAACTGCAGCGGCTCAAAATACATTCCTGAAAAATCCCAAAAGAGGTACAACATAGGTCGCAAATAAAATTTTGCAAGCTGTATCACTGAAGTACATCAAGATTCACAACAAGCTGTAAATCCCGATCCATCCATGACTGAAGTACATCAAGACTCGCAAGGCCATTGGTGGAATCCAGAAGAACTATTGACACAACTGTGACACAAACACATACAATATCAAATATTATGATGGATAATCAAACTGTTACACATCCCATCTCGTTTACTAATTGTTATAATTATAATGTTACTATAAATTTTATAAATAGTAACAAATAAATTGATAATGAAAATGTCTAATATTGTTGTGGTCGTGGGAAAAATAGCGTACATAACTCGCTGGAAAGTAGTACATATCGTACTCGTTTTATTGCCGTCTCGTACGATATGTATTACTTTCCGCGCTTGTTATGTAATATACTATTACACGACCTCTACCGAAACTAATGACTATCATCGTAGTAACCTACTTCAGAAAACTGTCAATACCACATGGCGTGCGATATTATATCACACTAGTGTGATATTTTTGACAAGTACGACCAACTGAAGCTCAACGCACACCATCTGGCACATTTTGTACAAATGACACAGGAAAAGATTGACTCTACTAAATATTCACTGTGGTACACCGGGCCTTTACACAGTTTCATAACTATCTGCCATTAGGGCTTGGTTGAAGTTCCGTCGAATATTAGTCAGCTGCTGTGTGAAATGACCTTAATATATTAAAATCAAGTTTCTGTTTTACCGACTAACGGACTTGAGCATTCTAACGTCACTTTCTCAGGTTTTTTAAAAAATACATTTGAGGTCGTGTAAAAAATAGTGTTCATAACTCGATCGAAAGTGTTATGAACGTCTGCTCGTGAGGTTTCTCACTCGCACGATATAACTTACTTTCGACCCTTGTTATGAAAATAACTATTACCGGTCTGTTCCTCCTGAAACCTGCCTGATATCCCCGCAGGACACCTTCTGTTACAGTGCCTATCCTTTCCTTAATAAGTTTTGCCGGTAAGTTGTATCAAGTAATATAATACCTCTATAGTTTTCACATGAAGATTTGTCACTTTTTATATAAAGGGCATACCAGCGTGGTTGTCCATTCTTCGGGCATTTGTTCTTTAGTTTTACAAGCTCATATAATTCTTTCAGCTAAGTAAAGTCCTTCTGATTTAATCATTTCTCTAATACTTTGTTTCTCCTGGACTTACATTTATTCCATCACCTATTTACTTTGTTCTACTCATTACAAACAACCTTTTCCTATCGGAATTTAAAGTACTATTATTGCCTGGTTCTCAGATTTCTTCTGCATATTTTATTATATATATAATAATAGTTTAATATTAGATTAGGAATAATTTAGTACGTAGGTTGGCTTGGGTTGGGCCATAAGATTTTTTATACCATTGGACGATAGCTGTTGATATCATCATTTTTATGGATTGATGTAAGTGTACTTATGTTAAGTCGGAAAATACCCTGCTTCAAATAGGCATTGATGCAACTATCTGGGGGAGCAGATGCATAACCTTTAGACATTTTTAGAACATTTTTAAACCCAAAATAGAAGTCCTACGTAGAAGTGTTTGTCGCTACTGGTCAAACTTCTATGGCAGTAAAACGTGTATTGAACTCAGTGGCTGATAGAGTAGATCCTCTTGACTTTGGTTTGGTACAAGTTTGCTATTACTTCTCCACCAATTGATTTGGATGCTGAACTTCGTTTATTTTGATTATTATAAGTGTATTCATATAAGTTTTTTTGTTGAGCTTTGGAAACAATACGAAAATTATAGTGGCTAATAGTCAGTTCCTCTAGGCCAGATGTTTCGAGTTAGTAATCGATTTCTAATTCCAGTCCAGCCCACCTTAAAATATAAAGCATTTATTATAGGTTCTTTTGATATCCTTCTATGCAGATCCATGCTATTTTCGTAAGAGCTATTTTGAAACGTCATCAGTTCACATTAGTTTAGTTATTGTATCTGGTTTAAAGTGGCTTAAAATGTATCAAGCATCGTTCTTGTTCGCTAAGGGCTTCGTTCATACCATTACATTTTTTTGACAATCACTTTCTTCTTTCAATATACATCTTGTTCTATAGCAAAATATTCTTGCGTCGCCTTCCTTTGTTTTATCTCTAATCATGTATCTCCTCTGTCTTTTATGTATTTCTTTTCTAATAAATGTTTTCCTTTAACTGTTTGCCCTTTTCTGATCTTTGTCTAAAACTATGGCAAGTTCCATCGAGACGTGCGCATAATTCGTACTTTCTGCACTCTATTTACAATAGCTTAGTAGATGGTAGGATACGTTCATTTTAGTCAGACTAAATTATCGCAGCATTGTTCTTCGTGTTTGTTTACAACGATTCAATTCTCAATGCTTGTAAATTTTATGAAATATACTGCAACAGTATATACACTGCTACTAACACTACACTACACCCCATTTACAGAACTGTAGATCATCAAGCAGAACACCACGAGACACACCATAAAAAAATGGAAATACCTGTAAACTCGAGTCATATACATAAAGATGTCATTCAAGTAAACAAACTCATTCAATAATTTATCAGGTAGTTTTATGATTTGCTTCGTTCGCTCTGATAGCTTTTCTGCTTCTATATCAGAAATTGAATTAACAAAAGTGTACCAGAAACTCTAACAGAACCTCGGCGTCTTTTTCTAAGGCGGAAGTTTGTTCCTAGACCTTTTTATCTATTTTTGCCCCTCTTTTGACTCATGGATGCAAGTGAAGCGTGTCCAGTGCCCTTAATACTTTCCTACGTGTGCACTCTGTTCCTTTTTGTATAGTTGTCATGAAATTGTTGTAGCATGACTTTGTTTGAAATGGTTCAGGTCTTTGATTATTTTTGTGACTTTATCTTTCATTGGTACTTCTATATTTTCCTCTTCATTTCTGGCAGTGTAACCTGCTTCTTCTTGGTCTTGCCTATTTCCCGTATTTAGTGTAGAGTGTATCAAAATGTTCTTTTCGTCTTTCTATTATTTGTGTCGGTTCACTCAGTAAGACTCCTTCCTGTTTTTTTAAATAGCTATTTCTGTTATGGTTACTTTTTTCTGTCTTTTTATTTCTTGCTAAAATGCTCGGATTTCGTTATTCTGAAATGTTTCCTCAATGGTTATGAGTTTTTCTCATTGTACAATATTTTTTCTTCCTGCACATGCTCTTCGATTATATCTTATAATTTCTTTGTTTGCTATCGAGTTGTTCTCCCCCTGATATATTGTTTTAAAATCCTCATTGTGCAATCCTTCAACATAATATGGTTTTTCTATTTGTTAAATGTTTTTTGTGTTTATTTTGCTCCACTTTTTCACAGCCTTACTAAGAAATGATTGGATCCTATGCCTGCTCCTCTCATACTTCTATTGCAAAATAATTACTCGGTTTCCATTATCATTAGATATTTCGTGTTTACTGTACAATCCTATTGCATCTTTAAAAAAAATTGTACCACGAAGCACGTTCCTAGCGTTCTGTATTTCCCTTCAATTTAAAAAAATGTTACTTTGATTTCAGAGATAATATGTGCTTAATACCACTTAATGACAAACGGACTACCCCTTAAAAGTATTTACACTTCGAATACGCAAATTCTTTATATGCAAGTTATTTACTAGAAGGAAAGAAATGAAATTGTCATTTTTAAGAAATTCATTTTAAACTGTTTTTTGCTAATAATATTTTTTTAATTTCAGTTGAAATTAAAGAATATTTAAACACATGTGGACTTTGCAGTGTAGTTTTAAACTAAAAAGGATATAAATATAGTAAATTAGCGGAATAAAAAACGCCGTGTTGCGTCAATCCTGGAGCAGACTACACATGTTCAGGATATTGCTACACTCTGTGATTCTACGGCATTTATTTTTAGATTTACAAAAGTTCTTCAAGTGCAGTTTCCGCATGACACGAAATTTAAATAAACAAGTGTCCCGTTATGAGCCGTGCAACACTGTTATTTGTGAAACGTCCTACGTACATTGCGTTTTTAATGCAATGCGATTAATGGCGAGGATTTCTCAACTCTGGCAATGGTCATTTTCAACTAACATTTTTTTTAAATGAATTAAACGTACGTAAAACTCGCAATTTTACAAAATATAATGTATGTAGCTGAAAATATGACCTGTTCTAAAAACCATCGTCTAAATTACTAAAGCTACATTTATATTTAACTTTACCAAAATCGACCATCTATTTAGACCAGACAACAAGTTAGACAATGTAATGCAGAGGAAAAGATAAAGAATTTCAAAAACCTATCTAGACAATGAAATAACATTTGCCACGACTAATACATAAATGAACAATGGCTGAGGATGACTATCCCATAAATATCTGTTGAACGATGACTGTAATGACACATCATTTATGAGATGTACCATCCGAAATGACGACACAAATGAAAAAAAATACCGTGTTCGATTTCTTTACTATCTAATTCAAGAATGTGCAATTCCACGGCTGCATTCACTTATTTGATGAAAGCTGAAGAAATCGGCAAGATAAGGTGGAATACCCGAACAATTGATTTGGTGGAAAAGAGATCCTCCGTGCCTAGAAAACGTAAACCCGTCCTATTTACAACATAAACGTACCCTGCATTTATACACCTTTCGAATACGGCAAATTCTCATTCAAAGACATTCGAGCGCATATCGTTTCCAATTAAAACCTATCGCGTTTCCGTCTCCTTTAGAAACTTCGTTAAAACGGTGCCGATTTTAATCGTCTGAAACGGGAAATACAATCGCGTTCGCGCGTCAGACGGGGCAAAAAGCGGCGCAGTTCCACTTTCTTTTTCGACGTAACGGGTCGCCAATAGGAAACGCTCCATGTCATCGCCAGAAAAGACTTACTTTTCGCGCAACCATAGCGCAACGTTCGGCGCGTATTTATGCATAACTCTCAAGAATTCCACCAACGTGTTGGCGATTCGACGAGCGCGAGATTCATTACTATTCCTCGTACGTCGACTGCGAACGGTTATTTTTAACTCGTGACGCAAATTTAATCAGTGTGTCTATTTAGTGGATTGTAAAAAATAAATCCCATTTCGATTGGCGGCGTCATGTTGTAGTATGAAATTAGCAAACGAACTTTGATGGCGTTCAATTTCGAACGAGGACAAATTAACGCAACCGTTCACATTACCTACGCGATTGCATTCGTTAGCGATTTATTCATAGCTGCGTTTCATATGCGTCCAACTCAATTTAAAATGTAATTAATGCATTGATTTCGTAATAATAGTTTATCAACATTTATAATTTCTAGTTTACGCAAGCGTTTCTTAATTAAATACGCAATGAATTTAATAATATACAACACCGCGGAAAAATCAATTTCGCAAGTGTGTTTGATCCTACCATCGACAATAACTTAGGTAATTAATGCAGAAGTACGTGGTCCGTAAATTCATTACCGATTATTACTACAAATTGTATATCAGTGCCCGTTTCCCTTGGTAATGAAGGCTAAACTGTCATCTCTTCTCCTCGCTAGTTCTTCCCCATAACAAGCATCATTCCATAGAAACATATAAAGTGTATAAATAATCGAATCCCTAAATTGTTTCTAATAGTTGCTAAATTCTTCTTCGTGCTCATTTTCTGCTTCGCATACACTTTTCTGCTACGAGGGTTATCTTTTAAGTTTTGCATACAAGGTCATAGTACTTTAGTTAAAATAAATCCTTCTGCTTCTCGTGCACTTTTCTGCTACGAGGGTTGTCTTTTAAGTTTTACATATAAGGTCATAGTACTTTAGGTAACACAAATCCAAAGTTATTCGAACAATGGAACTAAACCGAAAAAATTTTCAGGCAATTATTTTTTACAACTTTCGCTTCAACACAGGAAACTCTAAAAACGTGTGCACTATCGTCAGTGTGGATGAATCGTCGATTTACTCATATGAACCCGAAAGTAAACGCCAGTCGTCGGTTTGGGTGTTCCAAGGCGAAGAAAACCCAACGAAACGACATTGTCACAAAATCAAGTCATGTAGCAACAATTCATTTGCAAAATCAAAAATATACAACTATTTTTGTTGGTCGGAAGTCATCGCTTAGCTTCGAGAAACCAATCCCGAACGACGAATCATCCTCCACCAAGACAATACAAGTTCGCACCCAGCTCGCAAGACAATTGATTTTTAACGCAACAAAACATCGAATTGTTAGACCATCCTCCATGCATTCCCGACCTAAGTCCCAACGATTCCTTTACATTTCTGTAAATCAAGAACGAATTGCCTGGTCAAAGGTTTCAGTCGCCAGAAGAGGCAGTCGACGCCTTAAAAAACTTAATTTTGACTGTACCAACAAACTAGTGGAATACCTGCTTCCAGAATTTATTCGAGCGCATGCAAAATTGTATTGATGTTCGTGAAGAATATTTCGAAAAACAAGGTCTTTAAAAGCTATCTACTATTTTATTCCAGCTCTATATGCAAAACTTAAAAGGCAGCCCTCGTAAGAAATGCGCAAAATTTTTCAATTAGACGAGTCTGCGGAACATTTGGTGAGTTGCCCGCTTTAGAAACAAATGGTATATTAATTTGGGTTTGTCAACTTTGAGTTTTTCTTGCATAATAACACGATGTTAAGTCAGTCCAGAATTCTGAAAAACGTTTGCATCCACGGCTTCACCTCTCAGATAAGATACCGAAATACCTGCGTTGGAAATAGCACACAATTTTACCTTCCCCTTCGCTTTTGTATTATACGCCTGAAGGAACGTTTTCTATATATTCTGTGTAGAAACTATCGATTCCTTTAATTTATACATTCGTCAATGTAAAATACTTGTAGTGGTCTCAAATGATCATTCTCTGATTTACAGAATGCCGCAGTCTCAGCGCTATACAACGTACAGTATTGGGCAATTCTTTCCAACTGTGTAGCTGAATACCATAATTAGGATTTTTTGTCTATTCCTACATTTTAAATTACTGTTTGCTCGCTCCAATTTTACAGTCGTATAAGGCACGTTATATTGTTCCCTAAAAAATATTTTAGTTTCTGTAGATAAAATAAAAATAAATGTTACCTTTACCACACAACACACAAAAGTATTCAGTAATACTTTACTGAATACCAACAACTTGACCTCAATGCTTCGTTAGAAGGACCTTACACACAATTATCGAGAAATCCGTTGCAAAAAAATGATGAATACAACGCAAGAGGTATTGAAGAATTAATAAAGTCTTGGATTTAAGTTGTCCATGTCAAACCCAGCTTGCCAAAAATCCACAGATCTCGTAAGTCTATTAGACCAATATCTCATGTATCAACTCACCTATTTAAATGGTCTCAAAAGACAATGGGAAACTGTTTGTTACTTTTTATTGCTAATCTCTTCACAAGTAAATTTAAAATTAATTTAAAAACAAGCCAAGTATTTTCTTTGTGTGGATTGGGCATGTAGACAATATTTTCGCGGTGTTCGTCACGAATAAATATGATTTAGATGTTTGGCTTGAAGAACCGAATTCATAAATTTGTGCAAACTTCACAAAGAAAACAGCAAAATAACTTTTGTAGATGTTTTAATCATCAGAAGCAACGGTAGAATCATTTGTTAAGATTCCCGCTTACAAAATACAGATATGAAAAAGAAAAGATGTTTACCAAAGAAATTGCAAGATATATTAGTTTCTCGGGCGAATAATTAAGAATACTCTCAAGAAAAAGAAGTTCAATATCAACGTTCAAATTTCCACGACTTTATTACCTCATGAAGTCAGCCAACTAAATGTATTCCTCCTGTTTCATCACGCGACTAGAAATTTTAAGTCCAAGGTTATATATACCATTTCTTGTAAATCAAATAACACGGTACGAAACCTAGGTAATGCAAAGGCCGAAATTTGTGTGAATCAAAAATCGGGAATTTATGCGATTGATTGTAACGAATCTGAGAAGAACGCATTATAACGAGCACATAGTTTATTTTCGATTCAATACACTGGACATAAAATTAGTCAAACCAATAACACACAACATTGAATTATGGCTATGAAAGTATATATATTCAAATAAAGGGACTATATCTAATTTAGTTTGTATAACTGCAAATCGAGGTACATTAAACCCTTCGGAGAATTAGTTTGTTTACAGGAGTTTAGTTCCAGGTGGCATTAATGTCCAAGTTGTAGGTTAATTAATTTACCATTGCTGCTAAAGATGACAACATACATGTCGAAATGTACAGTAGTGGACATAATTAAATAGGACACCCCGAAGAATCATTATTAAACATTCTATTTTATTCACACCGCCCATTGTTTGATCATGAAAACTCGGTGCAGTACAACCTTCAAACAGACAAATGCACAAAAAATTACTTGCTTATGCCACACGTGAAATAAATTGCGTTTTCCATAGATTTATCAACAACATAAAGTTATGTCTATTATTTAATCTTTCGGTTTTAATCTGTAATTTATTTCGAAACCATTGAATGTAATCGTTTCGGCGATTATTGAGTAATAGATAGATAAAATCACTGAAAGCAATTTATAATCGCATATATTTTTAATTGCAGACACTGCTGTATATTGGTGCCAAACACTTTTGATAAAAATATCAGCATATAATTATTATAATATAAATTAATTAGCTAGAATGATTGATGTTAAATAAGCATCCGTATAAATTAACGATATCATTTTGAATATGAGAATTATAGGTAGCACGACAGTAACAAACAAAGAAAATGATTTAGTTAGTTCTGATCAGGGAACAACGCGACTAAAAAATGGTTACACACGGATTATATTGTACGAAAATGTTATCTACATATGCATTTACTTTGTCACGTAAAATAATTTTGCACAAGAACCTAACGAGCCGAACAAAGAAAACTGAGGTGTCTACGGATTTCGAGCGAACAAAGAACGAGCAGATAGATGTGTCTTTATCTTACCATCAGCTGATTTTTTACTGATGAAATTGTAGGATCCCGAAACGATGGTCGGTTTCTTCCATCCTCGCCAGTTGTTGCATACGCTCTCCGGCTCCGAACTCCAGCTGCACAGGGAGTCCTCCTCGAAACGATCCGAATCTTCGAAGCTGAAACGGTCTCCGTCCTCCCATTCCAGCAACGCGGCCGCGACATCGCCACCCGCGCTGCCCCCGTTGAGGTTTCCTGCACCCGCCACCGTCAAACAAAGAAAGAGCCCCCCGGCCAAGAAACTACCTTGACCCACAGCTTGGGGTCACTCGTTCGTAGGGCCACCTTTACCCCCCGAGTGCCTAATAATAGTTCTGGGCGAAGCGCGACCGTTCAAAAACACACATTTGCGACCCTTGACGCGGTAGACATAGCGTTGAAACACCAACACACACAAAACAAAGAGTTTCACACAGAATCAACACAAAAGTATTAATCTAACCGCGTCACGGCCTCCCCCATCAAGGACAACAACAAATATGGCGAGCGGATCGCGGTCCACTGGCCCCTGCTGTCTGGATTGGATCTCAATACCAGAAAACAGCTGTTGTCTCGAAGAACTTCTAGAAGATGGCAGTAACAATACTTGTCAATATAGTTCAGCAATGTAACACTAGGGTACGTCGCAGCGTTGCCAACTCGTTACTATAAAATTATTTAAAACATTAATCTAAATTGCCAATAAAACAAATTACTAATTTTAGATTTAAGAAGTCGATAAATACGAAATCGCTGCAATATTGAATTTCAATTAACAATGTAAATTTAACAAACTAGCATAGGAATTCGAAGCTCCCGCCACGATTTGGCAACATTTGGTTCTTTTTAGTACATCCTGCCGTGAAAACAGACGTAAGTACGAAGGAAGCTTCTAACAATTTACAATTTCCCTTTAATGTAATCGTCGAAACGTAAAAATAAGTACGTTTTTCCACATTTACGTAGTTGATAATCACACTGATGATAAAACACGGCGGTATAGTTTTCGCGAAAATAGAGATGATCGCAGAAAATTATTCCGTGTCCGAGTGTCATGTCGTTTTTGTTGGTTATTGTTGACATTTATCGGCACAACACGTGCCTGTTTTCATGCAATTTTTAAGCGTATTACTGACGTTTTAGGTGTAGAATGGCCCCGAGAAAAGGAAAAGTACAGAAGGAAGAGGCCCAGGTCTCGCTAGGCCCGCAGGTTCGTGAAGGAGAGATCGTTTTCGGAGTGGCACACATTTTCGCCAGTTTCAACGACACGTTCGTACACGTAACGGATTTGTCGGGTCGTGAGACGATTTCACGAGTTACCGGGGGCATGAAAGTAAAAGCCGACAGAGATGAAGCATCCCCGTATGCCGCTATGTTAGCTGCACAAGTAAGATATGTTATATTTACGTTGTAGTGGTTCTTTCTTATCGTAACGATTTCTCAATTCGTTACTTAACGAACCGCACACTAGTTGCATTGTTTATTGTTGGTTTGCATAATCGTGACATGGAAATAACCTGTCAAAATGTGTAGCTTTGATATTGGCTACGTTTAGCCCAAATCGTGGCTTTCGCTTTGACTAAAAGCAATTTTCGACATTTGTGGTGAATGATTAAAACTGGTTTGCTTCGCATAGCAATATGTCGTTAACTGATGTTTTCGGTGACTTCTTATCCTCAACCATCTGTGTTTTCATGGCCTTAATTTTTGATTGAAAATATTTTTAGAATGTATTAATTGCCTCTTCTTTGTGGCTTTGCGGAATAATCTTATGTTCTTACCCAGGGATTCATCAACGAGGCGTAACGTTAGTCGGACTAACGCTATTTGCGCCAAAAATTTACGCCCGCCTTGCACAGGTCTAAATAAACGGTGTAGGCCTATTCATGAAAATCGCGTAGACCGGGCGCAAATTAATCTCTGACGACATACACGACGTCATCGTTTCGCATTATGAACCAGACAAAATTCGTCTAACCTTGACAATTGTGTGAGGGCGCCATTCTCGAGTTGGGGCGCAGAGGCAGGCGATACGAATTTTTAAGTAGCAATTAGTTTGGCTTCATAAATAAAATAAATGAATATAAATAAAAAATATTTGATTGTATCTTTTTATCTCGTAACAGACGTAAGGATTATTTCAAACTATAAAAATAAGTTTCACAAGCTATAATTACTGCCGTTATTAATTGCACAAAAGACAATACTATAATAATAAGTAAACCAATAGCATTGCACTGCAATCAACGGGGTACAGGTTGAGTCTTACGCCAGTGAGAGGTTTATATAAACCACTTCATGGGATGGCGGTTGATCATCCAAAGGATCGATTAATCCTGCTCTGGACAAATGTCAACATTATCAAGTTTATTTGGAAGCTTTTTTCTAAACATTTAATTCACTTATAGTGGTCTTTTTTAGTTCTATTGAAATAATTAAAAATTTTATTTAAATTATACTCAATGTTTTTTTTTAATATTTTCTTTACAAAAAAACATGATTTTGGAAGGTCTATTTAAAATTAAGATTAATACAAAAGTATTAAATAAATTTTTTGAAAACTTAGCTTGTATACAAAATAATAAAACTTGCTAGGAATACAAATTTATTAAATCAGAATAAAAACATATTCGGTAGATTACACGTTGCGCTTTCGCAGCACATAATGCTGCTAATAATTTATAATGCTGATGCGTACAAATAAATATACAAAAAAAAGGAATGCATGTTAGAACGTATTACAACACACGCTCTAGACACAAATTTAAAACGGTGAATATAATTTGTAATCGACCTCTTCGGTTGATCATCCAGAGGAATCAATTGATCCTGCTCTAGACTAATGTTTGCATTAATGCACATTATGCAAAACCATGTAACCAAGCCATCTAACCAAATTAAAAATCTGGAGCTGTGCATTACATACACCTGTACATTTAAAGATGTTTGGCATTTACTGTTTATATGGTTGGGTGTATCTTCTTTTGGAGGCATCAACGACAATACAGGACTGCAATCTATGGCTACTATCACATTTGGTATATTATCTATTCCATGTACATACTTTCTTAACACCGATTATATAACCAGGATCATTTATACCGTGCGTTTTATTTAAGTATGGCCATAGGGATTTACATGGTAAAAATTGTACCCCACGTTAACTTTTGTTGCTGTTCAAATTTGAAACAATTTTTTGTTTTTATCAATAAATCAAACATTTTTCTACAAAATGTACATTATTTGAAAGACATAAGCGTGTTAGAATTCTTTATTTTCGCTTTCAAAGTTGAAATTAATGACACAAATAATTAAGACAAAAGATCAACTTGGCATAAATGGCATAATGATTATTGACAACTAATGGTTATAAAATCGCACGAAAGTTTGTTAATGTGATTTTTTTAAGAAAATGTCTGTTTATAATATTAAAGAACGAGTGGAAATTGTAACTGCATACATAAAAGTCGTGTCAAGCCGCGAAATTGTGGATAACTTCGCTGCGGCACATCCAAATTGTCCTATTCCTCCTTTAGTTGTTAATATGCATTATGACATTTACGCCAAGTTGATCTTTTGTCTTAATTATTTATCATTAATTTCAACTTTGAAAGCGAAAATGAAGAATTCTAACACGCACATGTCCTGCAAATAATGTACATTTTGTAGAAAAATGTTTGATTTATAGATAAAAACAAAAATTTGTTTTAAATTTGTACGACAACAAAAGTTAACACGGGGTAAAATGTTTACCATGTAAATCCCTATGGCCATACTTAAATAAAACGCACTGTACAATAGGTGCACAGTAAAGTGTCAGTACTCGACTACATGTCGACTGGCTCACATGAACAATGTCTGCAATTAAGCTTTGGAAGCCATCCGATGCTACACATCTTAAGCCAATGAGTACTTGTAGCATCACGGATAAAGAACTTCTCTTATTGTAGGGTGTTCCAGCTGTGGTATTAGCTCGTATAATCATATGCCGTGGCAAACTATAGTACCTACAATAATATTGCAGTAATATTTAAATTTGATTAGTCATATTGAGAAGTGTTTACTCACCTCGGGCACTTGTAGTGGGTCGAATCGATCGTGAAACAATCACTTCATATATTTGTCAATGGCAGTTGCCCAGTCACATCTTGCCCTGGCTCCTAACCTTGGCCATATTCCTCCTCCAGAGCAAGCATATTCTTCCCTGGACCCGGTACAATGTTTACTATAACGTTATAAATGTAGAATAATACTCAGGTGCGGAAACTTGATGAAATAAAATAGTTCTAATTGCAACTTATTAGTAGCCGAAAAAATTTTTACACTCAAACATATTTGTAAAATGTGATTTAATACTTACTTTGATTACTCTGAAAATGTTGTATAGCACTGAAAAGTACTTTTCGTTAAGAGAAATTCGCGTAAATTAATAAAATGAGCACACCGCAACAGTTACGCCACGACTTACACACCCCAACAAGCAGGTCTAACTTTTCGCGCAAATATTCTCGTAAATAGGGGCGTAAAGAAAGGCGTATGTTTCATGAATAGCTTTGCACAGGCGCAAACCGAGTTAGTCCGACTAACGGCTTAGACCCCAATGATGAATCTGGCTGTTAATATTTATAATATTAGGTATACCGGTATGAAGTGAGCGTTTTTTTGTGAAAATGAAACACTAATTTTGAATGGGAAAGTAAAAAAAAATTATTCAAAGTATTGACCATTGCTTTCTACACATTTTGACAATCTTTCTGGCAATTTGTGGATACTACGCCAATAGTAATATTCGTCTTTTGAAGCAAACCAATCAGACACCCAATTTTCGACTTCTTCGTAGGAATCAAAGTGCCGCTCAGCCAATGAGTGTCCCATCGATGAAACCAAATGGTAGTCGGAAGGGGCCAAGTCTGGTGAATACGGCGGGTGGGGTGGCAGCTCCCAGCCAAGTGCTTTGATTGTATACTGAACCGGTTTTGCTTTGTGTGTAGGCGCATTGTCGTGTAACAAAATTACTTTGCCGTGTCTTCTGTCCCATTGTGGTCGGTTTTCGATCAATGCCTGGTTCAAATTGATCATTTGTTGTCTATAGCGATTAGAAATAACAGTTTCACCAGATTTTAGAACCTCATGATACACCACACCTTTCTGATCCCACCAAACACAGAGCATTGCCTTCTTGCCGAATCGATCTGGTTTTGCAGTCGATGTCCCGGATTAACCCATGATTTTTTCCGTTTAGGATTCTTAAAACATATCCATTTTTCATCGCCAGCAACAATTCGATGCAAAACTGATTTTCTTTCGTGTCTTTGAAGCAAAATTTCACAAGTGTTTTTTCGGTTTTCCAACTGTCTTTCAATTCATGTGGTACCCATTTTCCACACTTTTGGATCTTTCCCATAGCCTTTAAACGGTCAGAAATTGTTTGCTGTGCAACATTTAACATTGCTGCCATTTGCTTTTGACTCAAAGTGTCATCTTCATCCAATATTGCTTGCAATTCGGCGTCTTCAAACTTTTTTGGTGATCTTTCACGTTCTTCATTTCTCACATCAAAATCATTATCTCTGAACCGTTGAAACCATCTTTTGCATGTTGCTTCTGATAGAACATGATCACCATATGCCTCGACAAGCATGCGATGGGACTCTGCAGCACTTTTCTTCAAATGAAAACAAAAAATAATGCTTTCCGCAAATCATCACTTTGTGGTACAAAATTCGACATTTTTAACACGATGAAAAAATATGATATTGTTTGTTCAATGACTTGATATATATTAAATATGTTTAATACATGTCATACCAACCAAACAAAAAAAAAATTAGGGCTCGTTCACAACAAATGTTCCCTATAGACACATTTGTATCTTAACGCTCACTTCATACCGGTATACCTGGTATATAATATTTATTCTTAATATATCTTCATAAACATGATGAATGTACAAGTAGGTTCATGCAAGTCAAGCCAAATTCTATTAAATTATTCAACTCAACATTTTCAATTATGTTGTTTGAATTTAAAAACAATCTGCCAACTCCTCCACTTCGTTTAACATAAAAGCGCAATCATGTTTCGCTGAAATAATTGCGACCACTTTGTAACAGCGCTGTCGGATGGCACTGCCATGAACTGAACGCTCCCATTATCACTCAAATGTTTGAGCTTGTGTTTCTAGAAGTCAACTTTAAATTAAAAATTGGTGTTTGTGAGGAAACAAGAAAATCTGCAGACATAATTTTATAAAGTTAAAAAAACCTTGACACTCGTAAACAAATTCTTACTCTAATAGTAAATTAGAGACTGTGGTTGGCAAATAAATTGAAACAAACTTATCCTTACCACAGTATTTTATTAACTCTGGATGTACATTTCGACAACTAAGTTGTCATCTTCAGCAGTGTACTGTACACTGCTGAGGATAACAACTGTATGGTAAATGTAAGTTTGTTTCAATTTAAATTCTTACTCGACATAATACAAACATTTTTACAACAAACTAAGATTAGTAAGAACATAACATTTACAGAGCTTTATGACACTAAGTTGGATTTTATAGGAACAACAAAATTCTATCTATTCAGATTTATATTTAAACTTAGATAAATAAATTCATAACATACATTTCCAAGTAATTCGACATTTTACATATATATTATTCACACCTTACAACAAAACATCTATCCAATTAATTGAGGGCATTGCAATTACTCATTGCTAATTTCATGTAATTGTTTACATACAGGACGTTGCGGAAAAGTGTAAGTCGCTAGGAATCACTGCTCTCCACATCAAATTACGCGCGACGGGAGGTAACAAGACGAAAACTCCAGGGCCCGGTGCGCAGAGCGCGCTCAGAGCTTTGGCCCGATCGAATATGAAAATTGGTCGCATAGAGGACGTCACTCCCATTCCGTCAGACTCGACTCGCAGGAAGGGTGGCCGTCGTGGTCGTCGTTTGTAATGTTGTTGTTCATTTCAAGTTTATGTTTATGTAAGATTACAGTTACTACTCTCGCAAATATAATTGACTTGAACTATGACTGTTTTTGCTTCAGAAGAATCGTTATTAGCATTATTGATTTATTTATGTCGGAATGTTGAGTATTCGGCTAAGCAATGAAAAAATTGCCTTGTTACTACTATTAACTAACACCGTTGTTTATTTACATTATTTACAATATTTAATCCAACATCAATCAGTCATTTTGTTAAATTGTTTATTCGACATATTCCGAAGAATAGGTGTTGTGTGGATCTGGAAAATTGCCATTTCAGTGATAATTTCCCCTACTCATTTCAAGTGAAAAAATGATAAATTGTTGTGATTGAACATATCTACTTGAAAATGTAACCAATTGATTTTAATTGACATTCATCTCGCAGAGCTAAATTATGAACTGAAAAGGTCTTGGTGCAAGGTTCATCTTTACATACCTGAAAGCATTGCTGGTCAAAATTATAGATATATTATAGATTAGCCACATGATTTATGCATCAAACCAGCTTTTATATTAACAACACGATTCTTGTAACTTAAGCAGTAGGCAATGAAGTTCAAGTATCAAGGTAGCTTTGCTTTGCTTGAAGAAGGTCAAATTATTCACTATGTTAGAACCCTCAATGTGCCTCCATCGACTATCATGAAGCTCTTTAGAAGGTATCTGGACAGGCGGGTGGTTATAGTCGAAAAACCAGGCCAACGCAGAAAAATTTGCAGTGGTTCGCACTCCACTTTCTTGTACTTAGCTATATTACATTTTTCGAAAAAAAATTTCAAATAAAAGTTGTTTAAAATTTAAATATCTACAACTTTCATAAGAATAATTTTTTCGACAATGTGATAAGAGTACACCATCACTTCTGATTAAGATATTGCTTTCAAAATAGGACGTTTTCTTCCTTGTTGTATACAAATCACAAGTTTAAAGTTTCATAGCTCTAGCTTTCTTCGTTTGGGCGATAGAGCCAGCACAGACACACACACGTTATTCCGAAAATATTCAGAATCGATTCAGGGGACCTCAAAACGGGTCTCGTTTGTGAAGACCGTCGCCGAAGCATTGAACAACTCTGGGAGATGTCTGGAATATCATGTTCAATTCAGAGGATTTTATCCCAAGATTCTCCTCACAGACGATCAAAGGGAGCGTTGACTTGTTTTCGTGTTATCATGTTTTGCGCTTTAAAATGAGCTCAAAGAGGCCCCTGAATTTTTTTCCAAACTAATTATTGGTGATGAATCGTGGTGCTATGGCTACGACACCGAATCAAAGCAGCATTCAAGCCAGTGGAAGACAAGTGGCTCTCTTCGTCCCAAAAAAGCCCGCCAAGTGAAGTCAAACATCAAGACAATGGTCATTTGTTTCTTCGATAGCAGAGGTGTTCTGCATGCGGAGTTCGTTCCCGCAGGTCAAACTGCCAACCAGGTGTTCTACTTGGAGGTTTAGAAAAGACCACCGGCGAATGGTTCTTCCATCATGACAACGCACCAGCCCACACCGCCCTCCCCGTAAAGCAGTTTTTGACTAAAAACGGCCTGCAACCGATTGCCCCCCCCCCTTACTCACCTAATCTAGCCCCCTGCGATTTCTTTTTGTTCCCCAGACTCAATAGGGGCATGAAAGGGAAGCGTTTTACCACCGTGGAGGAGGTCAAACAAAAATCGCTGGAGAGGCATAAAGGACATCCCGATAAGTGAATTTAAAAACTGTTTCGAACAATGGAAGAATCGTTCGAAGAAGTGCGTTGTGGCCAACGGAGAATACTTTGAAAGTGATCAAAATTTGGTGTAAAAATGTTAACAAATAAAGACGTTATGACGAATTTCCCGTTTTTTTTTGGGTCCCCCCTCGTATATCCTTTAAAATCGAAAATTTTCATGATTGCTATACTTATACATATATAAAGTATAAGAAAGTAAAAAGAACAACAGGCGCTTCCAACTTAGTTTTTATGTGGGTTACTTTCATTTCAATTAAGTGAATTGGATTTTCCGATTGCAGAGGAGACTGGTTAGGGTAGTGGCTGGTCTGAGATTTAGATATGATTGCAGAGATAGTTTTATAAAGTTAAGAACCTTGACACTCTAAACAAGTTCATACTTATCTTACTCAACATAACACAAACATTTTTACAATAAAATAAGATTAAAAAGAACAACTGCACTAAATTCTGTAACCTGCAAAATTTATTTATAAACAGCCTTTAAATGATTACAGAAAACAAATAAAAAATTACTTCCTTAAAAGGGCTTTTTTATAGTAGCGTAATTAAACTGATGAATAATGACTAGTGGTTTATGTTCTCTCAATTCTTGCACCACTAAAGAATTATATTATGGAGATATTAAGCACGACAATCAGGCCCGACTGTTAGAATTTCTGCACGTACTTGACAAGTATCACATCAAGTTTTCAGAGCGATCACTCACAACGCTGTAAAAAAGACTGATGTCTTGAAATCACTCAGACAAGAAGCAGAACAGGATAATGCCAATATAGAAGGCGTATTGTATGGTGCCAGCATTGCAGACTAGAAATAAATGAAAAAATTGCCAGAAACCTAACGTCGAAAAACACTTGTCAACTCACTTAAATTTAAACTGTAACTTCAAAATTTGTTGCAATATTCCACTGTGAGGAATGAATAGCAGTTAAAAACCAATATATTATATTCAGAACAAAAAATTTTAAATGCTCCCTTGAAGATTGATTTCTTCAAATACTTGAAATGTTTTTGTAGAATCTGCACATTAACACCAGGGTAAATTTGTCTGCAGCTACATATCCCATAAAGTGAAACAAGTTTCCAACATCAAAACTGCACGAGTGGTATATCACTGTATAGCACTGTTAGTACAGAATTATACAGTGTAGAATATACACAAAAGATGGTCTAATCTTACACCTCAATGGTGTAGTGAACATTAATTAAAACAGGTCCATGAAGACTAACTGGTGGATCGCTAGATAATATTGTTTCTGGGTTATTACCCTTCGTCAGTAGTGATTACCAAGAACCTTAGTTGTTGAAATACCTTTACATGTAGTGGCCATTAAAACTTCTTGTCGCGAGCCAATCACTCCTAACGAACCACTGACAACAGAACACTGACGAGACGATACCTTGTCTAACACCTTGCGGAGACTAAACAAAAGACGACTGTCAAACGTCCAGTGTCAACATATAAAAGGATTGCTGCAATTAAGTTCAAAAACAATTCAAATTAAAAATGTGTCTTGTCAAATCTGACAGCAAAATGTAAAATTTACACGAAAGATGGTCTACATGTAAAGGTATTTCAACAACTAAGGTTTTTGGTAATCGCTACTGACGAAGGGTAATAACCCAGAAACAATATTGTCTAGCGATCCACCAGTTAGTCTTCATGGACCTGTTTTAATTAATGTTCACTACACCATTGAGTTGTAAGATTAGACCATCTTTCGTGTAAATTTTACATTTTGCTGTCAGATTTGACAAGACACATTTTTAATTTTTAGTGTAGAATATAGGTATATCAACACGCATCAACTCATCTTATTTTCCTGCTAAGAAGTCTTCAGAGCAAAACTGCACCATGTAGAGAATACTGTCACGTGCTCTTCAGAAGATTGTCAATACAGACATTTGCCTTTAAGGTTAAAGTTATATATGATAAGCAGCTCCTTCTACGCAGGACATTAACATATCATTTTTCCAAGAGCCATCAATTGAATATAATTTAAAAGTATGATATGGTTGACACTATGTTTTAGACAAACACATATATTATTACAGTTGTAGATATAAATGTTAAGGCAAACTGGCTAATAGATAAAGATTATTCCATAAAAAATCCAGTTTAAAATTCAAATAAATTTCCATATTGAAAATTAAACTCAACGTGACACTAAACATTTATTAGGTAAAGCTTTATTATATTTCATACATTCATTACAATAGCTTATTAATAAATAATATAGTTTAATTATTTTAAACCTAAATAGAGAATTCAATCAGTTCAGTGCCCTTATCCCAACGTATAAAAATCTTATTCTGCTAATAAATAAATATGGTGAATGGATTACTTTAGAACTTGTGACTATATAATACCGATAATAAATATGCATACAAATTTTACTGGAAACCAACAAGTGTACCTAAAGTCAGGTACACTTTAACTTTATGCTCGCACTTCTGCGGCTCTTTATCCTTTTCCACAGTAGTCGCAATGGTATTGGTGTAAATATGTTGCAAGACGAAACCTGCTACAACTTCATCCCCCAAACCCAAAGTGCTTTTCGGCGTTACACGCAACTTTATGACTGCCTTGTTAGATTTTCTCCACACTACAAGCCTGAAACATTAAAATGAATTATATATAATTATTATATCATTATAATAAATACACATATAAAATATCTTACTTAGGATCATCCTGATAATTGTGGTTGTCTCCGGAATCGTCGTATTCAGCAGCGTCATCTCTCGGTGGCAATACAAATGAACTGGTGGGTATTTCAACGTTAGCACCAATATCTTGTGTGATAGCTCGTGATTTTATGGTAAGAGACGGTTGACGAGATAATGTGGTACTCAACAAACTGCTCGGTTGGCTTAGTGGAAGAGGTGACGATTCATTCTTCGATACAATGATACAAATACAAAAGTTTAATAAAAAGAAACTTACCAAATCTTATAATTAAACAACCTTACTTACCTCTTCTTTGATGCCTTCATCAAAATTTGCTTCTTCCACTTGTATCAATTCTAAGGGAAGGATGCTGATTACCGTTTGATGTTGGGTTGGATTTATGAATTTAATCAATAATTCGCACGATTTACCAGCTCTTAATGGTTCAACAGTTACAATTCGAATCTCGGGTATATGGTAACTGTTAAATAGTTTGTGATATTCTCAAATAAAAATAAAATATCCAATACTTACTAAGCGAACAACTGGATTTTGAATCTAACTGAAATAGGATTATACTCCGGCTTACTAACATTATGCTCACAAGATCTACATCTCAAAGATTGTTTCACAGACAAATGTTTATGTACTGGAAATAGTTTATCCACTGTGGTAGGTTGCGATTCAGGTTGTAACAAACGTTGCTCAATCGTTGTGACTGTTCACAAATATCAAGTAAATGTTCAGTTAAATAATAAATTATATAAATCTTACTTTCGTTTAACTTAATTATCGAAGTAAAAATACCATCAGGTAACTCTTCAACATCCTCTCTTGCAGTAGCACCCTCAAACACCTTTGGTTTAAATTTCATCAAAGGATTTGGGTTCTCCGGTAAACCAATGCGTTTCCGTATCATGGCAGCAGTCATGCCGGTTCTATCCTTAAAAAACACAAACATTGATACATACATCTATAACTAATTCAATCATTTACAGTAAACGACATAAATTTACGTTGTTTCTTTTTATCTTTGTCTAGCTTTTGTTGCTTTTCGATTAAAACAACGCCCTTGTAATATTCTATTATCTCTGTTAGCCGCACTGTATGCACATTTTCTCTTTCTGGCCAACCGCCAGTAGCTAAAATTGATTGAAATTAACGAAAATCTTCGTATTCGACTTCAGACCTACCCGCAGGTTGGTCTGGAATTCCGACATCTCTTGAGCTCCAGCGACACATCAAGCACACTAAGTATACGACTTTTCGAGGAGTTGCCTTAGGATCTTCGGGATTCTTGGGTCCCACTGTCGCAGCCCTTACCGAGAGATGTTGCATGCAACTTGGACAAATCAAGCAATTGCCGCACATGTTTTTCTTCAATCTTGCCTCAGTCGATGGCATGTTTTCCAGGCATTTCCCGCAAAAATGCGAATCGACCTGTAAAAACGTCGTGTATACATATTTGTAGTTGTGAGGATTAAAATTTAACCTCATGACAAACGCAAAATTCGCATCGGACCTCCAAGCAGTGTCGGCAAAAGTACAGGTTTGATATTGGTTTCAACAATCCGCACGTACACGCGTATTTAACAACTTCTCGTTCGACTATATGTGCCATTTTTACAACCGAAATTACATCAAGCAATGCGAAAATGACGGAAGCTTTGACGTTTGAAGGAAGACCTTTGCAAGTACTGCCAACCATTCCGAAAAATACATCCCTAAATAAATTATAATCGTTGCTAAATTCTCAATGGCTATCAATAGGCTATCGCCTATAAAAAAAGAAGGGTAGAAAGTAGTGTTCCAGGTTCCGAGTTTTACTTTTTTTCTTCTTCTATTTTTCTTCATTTTCTACCTCCTATTTTCACTTTTGCTCATTATTATCTACCTTCGAACTTTTTCATTTATTTGTTAGTAGCCATGATATTGCTTTTCCACTCATTCCATATCTACCATTCTGCTTCTTTTATCAACTTCTTATAACGAATTTCCGTTGTTTTTTAATCCTTCTCATTTCTTCTCTTATGACAATTTTAGAAGTTAGGATTCCTGGAAAATGAACGGTTCCATTATGCCATAGTCCCATTTTAGTTTGCGCTTTTGATCAACTCGTTCTTCCTTGTCCTCTCGTTTATACCCATCCTCAATGCTCCCCCCCTCATAAATTCTTGTATCTCTCCCGTTTCCTGCCGTCTCTTCCATATCTTTTTCATCATGCCTTATATCAATTCTAGCCGTGCCATGTCCTTCTCCTTCTTTCCTAACCGCTTGTTAATTTCTTGCATTTCCTCATTGATTTTTAAGTTAAGGAGCTTTACCACTGATTAGGTTTCACATTCCTTCTTTGCAATTTATTGCTGTAAGTATTTCCTAATGGGTTCACAATTTGTTTTCCTCATTTCGCTCTTCGTTCGATCGTTAATCTCATTTCTGGTTGACTTGCCTGCACTTGCACTTCAATTAACTTCATTGTTTTTATGAGATGCCAGAATTGGCTTTCCAAAACCGCGCAAAACTAATCATTTTAGAACGAATCAAAACACATTCACTTTAGCTGCCACAAATAGACCAAGTGATATTAATATTACTAATAAAATTATCTCTTAGTCAGTTAAAGTTGCTGATTCAATGACGAAATGCGAATTCAAATAACAGGCAGAAGTCTGAAGAGGCGCCACAACGCGTTTTAGTCTAACTATTTCGAAAAGGTCACATTTGTGTCGCACGTGACTTCTTCGAACCAAACGTAGTAGAACGGATATCAAAATAATGCAGTTCTAGCGTGTTATTTTGTGCCCGTTTCGCATCAATAAAATTCTAGAAAAATCACATGCAAAAATGGCCGAAAATGCCCTTTTCTAAATATCGGTTTCAATTGGAGAGACCACTAATACTGAACTGACTCCAAATCAATAAATAAAATAATGTTTGTTTTCCGTTTTAGTAGCAAAACAAACAAACATTGCCCGTGTGTTCTAAAGAATCATTTCATTAATTGCTAATGAGATATATTTTTTAATAAAACTATTTAATTAACATTGAAAGATGAAATATTTATGAACAGAAACTTGCGTCAATCAAAAGGTCATAGAAATAATAATAGCATGGATAATAGCGAAAACTACATGCAATGATTTACTTTTATTTAAAAAGAAATGGACGTGGAAAAAATAACAATAAATATAAATTACCCCAATCCAACAGCAATATTTTTACACTCACACGTCGTGTTTATAATCAACTAAATTGATCCATTGAGGAAGATATAACGTTCCAAACACTTCTATTTAATTGATATTTAAGTCTCCGAATTCGATTGGTTTATTTTTAGCATTGTTTAGTTAGAAATGAGTGGTATATTCTTTTCATTATTCAGTGAATTTGAGGTACCACAAAACCACAATGCTATAAGTATATAAAATTGCATAAATATTGTAAATAATTACAGATTATAAAACAGTTTCAGTAATCAAATACAACATGGAACAATTAGTATGCCGAGCCGAGACATAAATCAAGTAGGTATGTGCGTGCACTATCCTATTGTATTGGGTCACTTAATATTTAAAATCCGACAGTATAAATCCTCTATTGATTGAATATAATGAGTCAATGAAGGCAGTAAAAGTTGCAGAGAGGCCAAGATTTTGCTTTTTTAACAAATATAAGGCAAATATTAGATAAGTTCCATAACGAATTTCCATAGATAAATAATGGTAATTGTAATCTAAGTTACACGCCATATTTTCATAAGTCAATCCGATGCCAAATATTAATTATGTCACTCAATGCACAATGCAGTAGCTTATTACTTCTCTTAAATCTTTTAAACGATACTACATATTGTTTTCTCGTCCTGAGTATTGCCAAGGAAAGGATAGTAACCAATCGTATAATGCACAAGAATGACAGTGAGGACGGTATTAAATGTATTAACTATGCATTATTGTTTACCAGATGGGCTAAAGCAATAATCGACTAAGGTTATAAAGACCAAAAACTTTCTATATTATATTGCTAGTATGACAAAACTATAAATTTCTGCACTGACAATCATTATGTTAGGTCGTGGCTGCTTGAATAATTTCGTCCATTCCTGGATGCAACTCTGGAAGGTGGGCTCCCTTTAACAGGAGTAGTTTGTCTCGTTTTCCATTTGTGTCTCTCCTGAAGTTGACGAAGGTACTCGATTGACCATCTTTTCGAAAAGTACTGTTTAATCTGTTGAACATATTGCCACCGAGATAGTCGGTTCAGATTTAATTGAGATACATTTGTCTCAGATGTTGTAGTAAGTGAATCTGCCAAGGGAAGTTTAATCTTATCAATAAGTACTTTGACGTAAATAAATTAAACAGAATTGTGGCACACCCAACGATCTAAAGGCAATGCGTTCTGTGATTGTGCCTCTAATGGGCGTATATATAAGTCCCAACGTCCAGGAATTACTTGTGCCTCCAATAATAACCTATCCGACAGTGATTCTGGGACCGTATGCCTACAAGACGAGGTATGCTAATATCCCAACTAAGACTGACCGAAAGTCACGACATGTACGAATTATGAAATACAGCATTGTGTATTCTTTATTAATTGAATTATTGATATGTACGTCAAAAATCATTTTAGAGTCAGAGAAGGTAACTTCCAGGTCCTAATTTGTTCACCTGATGTAATGAAATTTTTCTTTATCTTGTAATTGAAAAATGTTTTGTTTTTGTTTTGCACGCAGGATTAGTTTGCAGTAGCTATCGATAGTTTGAAAGAATTTAACATGACCATGATTTTCCATTCTTTGGAAATGACTCCAATTGTGTAATTTTTTTTCCAATTTCTGATTTTTTTATGAATTTAGTACATTTAGTTTTGTCCTCCGTCTTGCTTATGAAGTTATGCCTTCATCCTGCTATTAATATTTATTTCTTGGTCTCGTGTACTCCATGTATGTTCGTAGATAGTGAAAAGTAGTTTTCATTTCATTTTATCCCTGTTTATCTTCATACCATATTTAAATGGCTCAATGCACAGTTCCAGGTTTCACTGGGAATCATATACCTTCCATGCTATCACCTATATCGTCGACAACTGCCTGATTCTAATGTCGAACATTTACTCTGCTTGTCATTGTCATCAATACGAATATTAAACAATGGTGGGCTGAATACTTCGCCTTGGATTAGCCTTCTTTCGTAAGATATGTTTTTTTAATTTTTTATTGTTTTTGTGCAACATTTTAATGACAGATAATAATTTCTCGTCCAACATGTGGACGATCTATGACGATGTGGTCTATCATGTACATTTTTAAAACATCGACATAACGGGAAGCTGCTGTTGTATTTGTTTATTACTGTATTTATTTAAAATCTGTTTCAAAGTAAATAACTGATATTCTTTTACGAAGTCCACTCTGTATGAAATTGATGATTTTTTAAATTCCCTTTGTCCTATTTGTGAAACTTTCTCATATATCATAAGTGCACTTACATTAATCTAAGATTCCCTTAATTACTGCGTTGTCGCCTTTTTTCCACTTTGTGCAAAATAATATTACGATTGATTTTATCGAACGCTGAAGTCGGTCTGTGTACATGGTATCCACCTGTATACGCTTATCCATAGCTTTCAGAATAAAAACTCAGAGTTGACTCCACAGATCTGTATTCATATAAAAACCATGATGTTCAGGTATTCTTGAGCTTTTTATTGATAAAAATAAGTAGTTGTGAAGAACTGGTTCAAATATTTTAGAGAAAGTTGATAAAATGGAGACGGGGCGATAATTTTTTACGTCATTTATATCTCATGTTTTAAATATGGGGATTACATGATTGTTCTTCCATTTGAGTGGAAATATCCCTTCTTCATGTTGAACGAAATTGAGAAAGGGCAACACAATTGGTCACTAGAGGCCTTTATAAAGACGGGAGGGATCCCATCGGGACTGCATCCTTTACCAACGTCCAGCTTACAAATCTTTTCAAGGACTCTTAACTATAGCTTGTTAAAGCGGGTGTGGATGATGTTCGAATGAATACAAATGAGAGGTATTCAGCAAATAGCTGACATATGTCCGGTTCATTTTCTGCTTTCTTATCATTATAAGTAATTACATGTGGTATATTAGAAATTCTTCTTTTTTCGAGAAAAGGACCAGAAATATTTCCGGTTGGTAGTCGGATTTCTGTCGACATTTTTCATATACTTCCTGTACTAGGATGTAATTAAATCTTTAGATCTTGCTCCCAATAATTTAATTGCGAGATAATCAATATCGTTTTTGTATATCTTCCATTTTAAGCTTTGAGTGTATCAGTAAGGAAACCTGCAATGGCGAGGTTGTTTAAATCGGGCATTTTTCTAAAGCTTTACCAATAATGTCATACATTTTTGTATTGCATATTCATGTTCTCACCCGTCCAATTAATCCCAGGTAGAAATATGTGGATGCTGTAGTTAATCCTTTTAAAATTGTACATTTTTAATTTGGTGTTTTGATGAAGCTGCTTTTTATATCAACAGAGGAACTTTATTTCTAAGGCTCCATGATAAACGTCAGGAACAAGTTAAGAATATTAATTAAGTAATCGAAATAACACATACCAAAATTTTGCTTTGTGCTTTTTTGCAATTTAATTTTTAATTTAATTTCGTTTCTTGTTTTCTATCAATTTCGTTATATATTTCTTGATTGCTGGTTTCTCGTTTCTGGTTCTGAAGACGTTTAAAAGGAATCTTAAAAAAACACTGTTAAACACAGCGCTCCGTAATCTTCTCTAATCCCTTCGGAATTTTCGAAGCTCAAGCTTCGCCCGTATGTGCGTGCCCTCGTTGTATGCACTCGAGATTACGCATTCAACAGGTCACCCGTGTGTGCGTGTGTGTGTGTGTGTGTGTTTGTGTTTTGTGTTCCTGAGAAATCACGGACAAGACCCGAGGGGTACGGGTGGGAGTTACCGTCCGGCGACCGGCTTCGTTGGCTTAGGTCTTTGTCGCACGTAGATGTACGCGGTCGCTTTAAATTTGACGGCCATACAGTCATTGTTTATGTTGGATTTCTTTCAGATACCGTACATGTTTTTAAAAAGTTGTGTTACCGCGTTGTTTGGATGTACTTTGTCGTGATAAAAAGAAAACACGCGCGGCTTGTCCATGTCTTATGAAAGGATTATTGTTTATTGTGTGTAGCGTTATTTTGGACTGATTAAAGGTAGGTCAAAATAAATTACCTTTAGGCCAATAGTTCGTTAGTTTTGCGAAGGCAGCATAAGATGCGATTTTCATCACCAAATTGCTTGATTTTGAATATATGGCTTTTTAAAAGTACTCGAATATGTTAATAATAATTGTATCTAAAAATAGCTTATTGCCAAGTTTCGATAAATTGAATTTATCGCAGAATCCTAAGAATTGCGCGCCCCCTCATTTTTAACCGGTTCGCGTATTGTCTTCTTCAATTATTAAATTGCGCCTGGAGCTTTGAGCTTTAGGCGCAATTTACAACGTAACCGTCAAACGGGAACGTTGTTTTAAGTTTACCATTTACTACCCTAAAGCGAATACGTCGGTACATTATAAATCTCAGTCAGTTCAGGGGCGTGTTGCATTTTTGGCGCCGAGTTTGTCGCTGGCGCCTACATAACTTGTAATCGATAATTAAGGTTATTAATATTAGAAACAATGAACAAATGAGGTGTCAATTATTATTAATGTTACTAAACATTAATACAGTGGTTCAGTTACATTTGATACTAAATATCAAACCAGAGTATCGGGTGCTATAAATTATTTTTGTCTAGGTTTGTTTGGGTTATGTGAACCCTCTGGGATGGTAAGGCATCCTCATTTTAAAAATACCAAAATTGTTATTGTATGTGTCACAGTCACTGCGAAATTTCCGCTTCGTTTTGCCATAGTCACAATATATTGTTGTTTGTTTGTGCCATTGTGATTGTCTGTGAGGCAGAAACTTGTCTCAATTAAGAAATAGGGACGTTTTTAAAATTTTGCATGTCGTAAAGAGGACGACAGCCCTAGATGACAATAACACCACAAAACGGATTATTCGACATTTACAAAAATATCTAATCAGCGCAGAGAAATATGTTTACTACATTAGATGAAGTAAATCGGTGGTTTATGACACTGACATGGTGTGAATTTAATGGTATACACAATCCTGCCAAACTTGTTACCACGGAATATACGTTTTAGATGCATTTGGAATATGCAAACTACCGTGAGATCAAAAAATAAAAAAATATTTGCAAGCAGATTTTTTACAAACTTATTTTTGTTTAAAGAACTGGAGATTACAGTATATTTTGTTTGCTATTAATCACTATTTGTGCTCTTTATAATAAACAATTATTAAATTAATTATTACTTTTTGATTTATCTGTGGAGTTGTTTTGGGTGGGAAGTCTCCAAGTGGCTACAGCTAAAAAAAGTGCAAGAGCTAAAAAATCTACAAACTGAAGAACAATGCAAAAAGCTCACATTAACGTCGCTGGATTTGCAAGTGTCCTCGCAATTTCGTCTATGGACAACACCGGCCTTAATGACCATATTTAGTATTTATTTGTCTGTGTTTTATCTAAACGAATGCATTCAACAGGTGAGATAGATGTCGCAATTAATTTCAATTTACTGCATTATATATACCATGGCTGTAACAAAAGATATACAACGTGCTTATTTTAATTATGAATCATTTCTTGTTTGACTAATTTTTTTGAATATGTTGCACCTGTCAGAAGTTTTATTTTACTACACTCTTGAAGTTATAAATATTAATTTTCGCTTAGCCATTAAGACTGCAACAAAATCTGTATAACAGTTACTCAATTTTACAATAAATTTTACAGTAATATTTTATGACAAACGTGCCTAAGAAAATCAATTATAAATATTATTTCTACGTTTACATTACATATACCCAAAGTTCATCGATATGTTTACAATATTTTGTTTGCATTCAAATTCATGATTCAAATATTATAGCTAAAATATTACTTAGAAACCTGCATTAGATTTAGAGAATATTTACTAATTTTTAATATTACTTGCACTAAGGGCACGTATTGCAAACACAATTGAACAAGTATCTCATATTTAACGCAGAGGAAAACCTTCACACACACAAATCGGTTTTATTATCTATAACAAAAATAATAACATAACTACCGGGAATTAATAACTTGCGCCACCTAGCATGCTTGAAATTAAATTTCTTAACCAGGGACCATCCAACTGTTCCCAAACTTCTACCAAAGTTTCTGATAATTCTTCTAAAGTCTTTGGAAGCTGTGGAAGTGAGCGAACACGCTGTCCCAAAATGTCCCATACATGTTCAATGGGACAGAGGTCGGGATTTCTTGCAGGCCAGTTCAAAGTAGCAATATTCACGTCATTAAGGTAATTCCTAAAAATGCATTAATAAAAAATCTTTTCGTTTACATGGAGCAAGAGGAACAAAATGAGGTTTCAAAATGTCTCTTACGTATGTATCCCTATTTACCGTTGGTCTAACCACTACATGTAGATCTATACGTGCCTTTAAGTGCCCTACCATAACCGAACCGCCTCCAAAATTTACTCTTGGTTGAATGTTACACTGAACATAACGTTCTCTTGGTTTTCTGTAGACCTTTATACGAATTTCAGATGAAAATAAACAAAATTTGTATTCGTCTGTAAAGAGAATTTTGCCCCGTTCATTAAGTCCTCAGTTAACATGTTGTTCGGCAAATTTCAAACGTGCTCTATGGTGGTTTCTGGTAAGGAGACGACCGTTGACTGGCATGTTTGACCTCAAACGACATTCTTTCACCCTATTCCTAAGAGTCTGAACGTGAATGTGTCGGTTGTGTATATTGGGTAATTACTAATTTTGGAGACTGTGGTTGGCAAATAAAATGAAACAAACTTACCCTTACCACACAGTATTTATTTACACTAGATGTACATTTCGACAACTACGTTGTCATCTTCAGCAGTGTACTGAAAAAAATTCAGTACACTGCTGAAGATGACAACGTAGTTGTCGAAATGTACATCTAGTGTAAATAAATACTGTGTGGTAAGGGTAAGTTTGTTTCATTTTATATTGGGTAACTCAACTTGGAGTTTACGTGAAGTAACAAACCGCTGTCGTAGGGTACACAATCGCAAAAAAGCCTTGTCCAGATCTTCTTTTGTAACTATGCGTTTTATTAAACCTTTGAATGCACCTAACAATGATTGAAGGATTGATATTTAGAATTCTAGCAACATTCCTAACACCTTTGCAACTGTTGATTAAAGCGATTACTTGAGCCGTTTCTTTACTGTTCAAATGGCGAGTTTATCTTCCTTGATGATTTATTTTAACCTATGTGTAACAAGTGCAAGGAAATTCCAGAAAACTACCCAAAATTTAACAGAATGGTACAATTGGTCAAAATTTTGTTTTGTAAATTATTGAAACAAATTTAATATCGCAGTCATCGTAGTGTTGCGATATTTTTTTGGCGTAGTGTATATAATTGCTTTTTAAGTTATTTAAACCATATTTCTCTATATCATCATAAGAACTATAACCACTACATTGTCCCATAAGTCTTTGCGCATAAGGGGCAAAAAAACATTTATTGTTCGAAATATAAGCCAATATTATTAACACAACTTGTTCACTCTTCGGCTAATTCTTGACATTCGTTTTTCAATTCAAAATGATTAAATTGTCTGCCTCGTCAGAAATGTACCATCGAATGAAATAAACCGTTATCAGCTGGAGCTAGGTCTGGGCTTCGCTTGTATATTACGAAATGATTCCTGCACCAGAGATCGGTGTGTTGGAGCTAATGCTAATCAACAGAAAACGAGTTTTGATATATCCCGATAATTCTACATGCATCAAAACTCGGTTCTGCTAATAACACAGTTTTTAAAGGACTCTGAGAAGTTGCTCAGAATATAATCAATCTAGCATCTACAAATCGACCCTGAGGAATCAACTCAAACAGAAAAAATCGCTCGAAATTCCTTTTCCCCAAAACGTTCTTCACTAACCACCGGAGGCGCCTTTTTTCGCTTCGCAAACCACATTTTTTTTTTGTCTGGATTATGTAAAGAAACCCTGCTATGATCTCTATGATTTTCAAGCAGTTCCTTGTAAATCTTAATCCTACATTGAGCTCGTGCATCGGTCAAATGATGGGGATTGATTATAGGCTGTTTACTTACGAAGAGTCAACTAATTTTTATGGACCAGTTTGATTAAAACACACGACGAGTACATTTGTGTTTTTATGTACGATTAGCATGCTGTGTAGGTCATCAGAGTAAATTTATTATTATTATTATTAGTCAAACAGGACTAAATTCCCTTGCAGGGCTTGCCTTCCTATATAATTACTCAAATATTGAGGAACCGATAAGTGAAGTTAAAAACAGTAGGACTGCAAATTGCAGCTTTGATTAAAATAACTTCATACAGTTCTGATTCACCTTTGTGAACATTTTTGCCTACCCCAGGATGCACAGGAGTTTCTCTTGGTTGTTGATTTAACATTTTCAAAGGGCGATTTAATTAAAATTTCTCATGATTTTATTATTTAAACACAATAGTGTCTGTCCAACAAAAAATTGAATTATTAAAAAATAATTTAGATGCAAGAACTAAGAGGACGCGGAACGAATGAATTCTACAAATCTACGACACTGCCGTGACAACAATTTTTCTACTGATAGACTATTCCAAACCAAAAAGCGATTTATGTGTAAGGCCACGCCTAAGTACTTTACGTTTTGGAAGACCTATGCTTACAATTATGTGGCCTACTGATATTTTATTATAAATTCTTAATTTTTTTTAATATTGTTTAAAAATGTTGTACCAATAACGAGCAGCCCTTTATTATTGCAATCCCTTTCCTATTGAAAATAATTTTAAAAAATCCGCAGTGGCCCGGACTGAACTTTCTTATGCTTAGCTAAATGTACAGCAAACTGGCGCAGTCGCCATGCCAAGTACATTTTTCGAAAAACTAAAAAAAAAAAATAGGAATATTTTCTTCGTGGCTATATACAAATTGGATTTTGAAGGCACATTTCTTACTGATAATTCCCGAACAGTTGATTGAGGATTCTCGCGAACTCTTTGTCTCAGCATTTCTTCTACTTGAGATGGTACGTCGTTCATCAGTCAACCTGGTATGTCCCTGTTGAAACTTGCGAAACCAAATTGCCGCGATATTTCTGTGGACGATGCCCTGACATTCAACTTCATTCGTTTGTTTAGCCACAGTTCTAGCATTAAAGCCTATTTTCTATTATCTATTATATATTAGCGACGCCAAATAGCTCTATTTGAATTCTATATTTTCAGCTAAGATGTTTAGTAACACCGTGCACTCTAGGTACAAACTTGTTATAAATAAAACCTTAAGCTATTGACATAAATAACCCTATTAGGGATAATTATTCAAATACGCGCTTCATTAACCAAGAACCCGAAAAAACATGCGAGAATCTACGAACCAATATATATTACGCGCTAATTGATTCTGATTCTGATGGCATTTTTCTTGACGTGAATGTCTTTATCCAAACATTACTTCAACACCTAATTTATTTCGACCACACATTCGAACACTTAAACTATATTAATGACATGTCCACATGACATTTTGTCGAGTACCATTTAACGCATTCCAGTGTTTTGAATAAATTGGACCGTATCTGATATTTCCGTTGCCGTAAAACTTTTATTAGAATTTGTTTTTGCAAACCGATACTATCGCCGTTTAAAATAAATACTCTCCAAGTCTAAACACGCCCGTTGCGCTCGTACGTTTGTTTTGTTTCTAAGAAGTGTTTAATATATTTAGAAAACTCTTCAACAAAATCGCAGTCGTCGTCAATATTTAATGATTACTTCGGGGAGTTTAACAGTTTGTCTTCGTATATATTTATACAATTTGTTCTCCCAGGAAAACCGAAAACCATAAAATTATTTTATTTATTTTTTGGAAATGTTTATGCATTTGCAGTCAGTTCAGTGTTCGCGCCTGCGTGGCATCGAGTCGCAGTGACTCCTGAGCCAGTGGCGGCAAGCGGGAGAGTTTTCACCATGCACTAGACGTGTAGCCAGATTTACTCACATATGAGCTTAAATTAAATCATTCTTTAGTAAATATATATGCGCCAATGCAGCAAATATGGGCAAGATGAAATAAACCCATAGCTCATCAACGTCAGTCCGTGAAAGCCAATAATACAACTCGAATGAAAGAATGGGGGAAACCCCATACCTCATTTAATGACTTTATCAAAATCATTTGCATACGCAGCATACGCAGCATACGAAATACGATTGTCGAGTTCGCTAATATAAATGTTTGATATAACGTGTAACCAGTTTACAAAATTCCGCCAGATTGTACCATTCGGTAAAATGTGAAATTTCTTTGCACTTTTACGTGTTGGTTAAGATGAATCCTCAAGAAAAACAGACTCGTCATTTGAGCAGTGAAGAAGCAGCTCAAGTACTCGCTTTAATCAACAACTTCCTTCAACCATCGTTAACTTCGAAAAGGCAGACAACTGATAACAAATATAGAACATCGTTTTTTGAGATTGTGTACCCTGCGACACTGTTTTGTTAAAGATGCTACGTGCCTCATAACCCCCCCCCCATGTAATTTTGTCACCAACCACCACTGTATTTATATATGGGAGATGAATAACTTCGTAGCGATTTTGTCATGGCATGGAAAGAAATTTGGTAATATTTTAGTGCCTGTTAATTTCCTATTTGGCGAAAGAGTTATGTGCTGTCAAGCAGGAAAAAAACGTATATTTCTTTTTGTTTTGGTCTAATCAAGGAGTGTAGATATTATAGGTCGCCAGAACAATTTGTGCAATCTACGGAATGCACGCCATTGAGGAAAGTGCAATTCGAAATGTTTTCTCGTTTCAGCGATGGGCATTTTGACGCAAGTCCCTTAAGGATGAACATCCAGCTACGACGAGGATCCTTTGAACGTTTTAATCAACGACATATTGTTGATAATTCATTTATTTTCATTGTTTAAAAAAATAAACGCTGCGGAAATAAGTTTCAACCAAATATTTGTATGCGTTATTGTTTAAAAATTCAACAAGCTTAACATATTAATCTTTCAATAGCAATTAATGCAGCAATACGGCCTTTCATATTTATTATTTATACACCAATACTATAATATATATATGGCGTTACGATCTTCATACAATTTAGCAACAATTCCTTTACACGATTTCCATGTCTTTAAAAATAGAACAGTTAGGAGCGTTACTTACAATTAGCACGTTGTTAATTTCCGGTTATAGAGCGGAAACGGCCAGTCAGTTGTTTTCCGATACATGATTTGCACTCGAGATTTTCATAAATGCAATTATTTTAAGTTAATTTATATTGTTTCCTTTAATTAAATTAAGTGTTTCGTTTAATTTATTATATATTTATTAATTTGTATGTCGGCTGTCACAGGTTAGTTTATTTCATTTTCTTTGATGTTTGTGCGGATTAATTGAATTTATTTTATTTTGATTAATGTAAATTAAGTCTGCTTCTTCTATTTTGCTGCATATATCATTAGGTGCATACTCGGGTGATTTGCATGTGCAATTTGTCTATGCTTTTGCTTCATTTTGATTCACAAAAATAATCAAAAGGTAAAGTTTTCAAGGTAACTATTTAATAGCAAGTTTCAAAAAAACTTTGCCTTTGCCATACTAAACTATGAGCGATAAAATATTTAAAAAATGTTATCGGATCTACATATTATATGCATTGGGTTTCAAATAAAATACACCACATAGTCCTTCTATGTAGACGTAGAAGACGCTTGTGCATAAATCTATTGTTTATACACAACCAAATGATTAAAAATTGGAAGCAGGAACATAACATTTTATTGAAAAAATTTCAATAAATTGTAACATCACCATGTAGTGCGCAAGATGTTGGAAATATGATGATTTATTGCGCCTTGGGCATTTGAAACTTTTGTCGTAATTCCTCTGTGATATTTGAAAGGTGAGAGAGATGATTTCGGTCGATGATATCGTAGACATGTTCTATGGGCAATAATTCTGGCGAACTGGCAAGTCAAGGTAGCAAATTTCAAGTGGCTTGGAAAAATGTTAAACGAAAGCAGCATCTGATATTAATGGAACCGCAAAAAAGTGGGCAAAGTGGGTTGGTGGATGGTACGACCACACCGCATTTAGGCCTCAAATGGGCCACTTGTGTTTCCTTCATTCAGGGATCACGAATCACAATCAGCCAGACTACTGTAATCAAGCCTCTTCTGAGGGTGTAAGGGTTAGGCAAGCGTTGAGGTTACTCCCGTATCGTTGGTGGGATCCCCTGAATTGTTGTTCATTTAATATACCTGTTATCGTTTCGTACATTTTGTGTCGCCCACGAGTAGAGCTGTTACTATACGTGAGACTACCAGTCTTGCCATCATAAACCAGCTGCTTCGTTTTACAAACTACAATGCATGTTGTCTTCTAGGTCTTTCCACACATGTACGTCTATCGGAGTGCCATAAACAAAACCTCATCAGAAAAAATAGATCATTTAATTCACTTATCAAATGTTGTCTGGCTTCCACCTCTGAAGGCAGACAGATTACTTTGCGATTGGTTAATAGAGGAATACGAAAAGTATGGAAGATGGAAAACTCGCAACGAGAAATGGTACTCAAAGATTTTGTGATCAATTGCTCTTATTTATTTTAGCCCAGCAGAGAGAACGGCACTTCTTCTTAACAGTTTTCTCATTCTTGTGTACGTCTGGGCTGATGCCTAGTGCCTCTACGTCGTCATTGTACCAGTCCGTCATGCCATCCTCAACACGTTCTTAAGATTGTTGAACGCGCACGTTTTAATTTTCTGTCAATTTTCCAATATCCTAATCCAGCTTCGTAAATACCAATAATTCGTCAGTGATAAGGGTATGCCATGTATATCTTTTGACAAAGTCAACATTTTTATTTTAAATTTTAACCATTTATTTACACAAAACTCTATATGTGGTGCATTTTATTTGACCCATTCTGCGTAATCAAAAATTTTTGTCAAATATACCTATTTTGCAAAAAACTACTCAGTGCTTCCTATTTACACATTTCACCAACTAATCATAGCAAATATATGCAATAAATATACCGATAATTAATGTTTAGTTTCGTGTCACGTAATTATCACATGTTGCAATGGCGTTGCATAATTTATATTTGTTAACTATTTTTAGGTACACAATTTGAATCGAGAAACCACAAATTACTCAATGATGTTTTTTTGTTTGTCTGTGGTGAAAATATTGCGTCGCGCGAATTTAATTGATCATCCACCTAAGTCAGTAGTGACCGGCATATCACCCATACATTATACTACTAAGACTATCTTTACAGGCCACGCACTTCGTATCAGTCTTTATCCAAACTCGATCAATATTATTATAGTTATAGCAATTATGAAACTTCTAAGGAACCCAAGAAATGTAGACGTATCGACACCATTACTCCTAATAAAACAATGCATCCAGTGTGTAAAAGTTAATAGTTAATTACATCAGCTCTATGAGCACTGTGCCCTATTCCTTTGGACACCATTGCACAAAATAAGCTTAATCGTGTACACTTTGAAGGAGATGAATCTTATGTCCGGACAGTGCGCTTGAATCCCTCAAACGTTACTTATCCCGAGACGTCTTCTCCAAAGGTGTAGACGTTGTTATGTCTACACCATGCCATGTTTTCGATCCTGCGCGTATTTCCATGTACGAGTAATACTCTCTTCCTTGCCAGTATTCTGCTAATCCCTGCATTACAGGTAGCCATCGGTCTATCTTCCCCCTTCTTCTATCAGTTTTCATTTCTCACACTGTTTTCACTTGTCGATCATCTTTCAGTCTTGTCATATGTTCACAGGAGTTCTTGTGGTTGCTTCGCTTCCTATCTTACCTCTTATTTTTACGTCCTCATATTTTCGCACTGTAGCTTGTATTTCGCTTATGTATTTTGCTCATGGTCCACGATTCACAACGATATATCAAGATGGGTGCTAGTGCTGTTTCGTGCACTTTAATTTTCGTATTTTTACTGATTATTTTTTATTGAAACATATCTTATATAGAGCTCCATACATTTTGTTTGTATTCATTATTTTGTTGTTGATTTCATTTTCCAGTCTACCTTTTTCGTCCATTATCGACTCCATGTATTTTATTGTTGTTTGTTGTATTGTGTAGTTCTCTCAAGCGACTGAATACCATTATCAATTTTATGAAATATACTTCTTTACCGAGCTGAAATCAAATCAACGATTTGAGTTACATTTCCTGCTTATACAACCGAAGTATTTTGTCGATTATTACTGCACACATTAGCAAATACATTTGCAAATAATAGAAATTTTGCGTCGTGTAAACTGCAGACTGTTGAAATACCACCGGATAAGGCGTTACGTGTTGTTTCTTAAACATGGCTTGCACCAAACCTTTGTTTATTTTTCTTGCGTTGTGATAGTCGAGTCGAAGTGGCGCCCATTGTTCTTGTAATGTAGAATAACTTAAACAAGTTTTATTTTCATGCTACTATTATAACTGGACGTCAATGCGAAAATGATTTTTGAATAATTTGAGGAGAATGCGTCAAAGTTACGTATGTCTTTAAATGACCACATAATTCATACCATTAAAATCCATTAAATCCACATTCGTAACGAACTCACTAAAATCAGGATCGATCAATTTATATACAATATATATTGTTTATTTAGAATTAAGCATATAAAGCTTATTTTCATATTACAAAAATTGAACATGTGTATAAAGTATAATCGCACGTTACCCCTAAAATACTTATATACACATAACCACAATGAAGTTAATGACTACATTCAACAACATTCAAAGAAATGGGGGTGATTTCCTTGTGCTAGCTTGACCATTCTTCGCATTCTATGTGTTCGTCCATACCCAGTTTTTGTATATACCTACACAAATGCACCTAACGTCAATTAGAATTGTCTCTTAGAAGGCAAGATTGGGTTACGAGTTACAAGAAGGAGCATTTGTCACAATCAGATCATGATTTATCATGAATATTTATTATAACGTTGTTTTGGCTTATTTGCCACACCAGTTTTTATAATTTATGTAAAATTGTCGACTTGTACAGAAATAGTTTCACCGTTATGAAGACAATTCCATCTACCAAATTTGCCAAAGGAAGTTGTCTTGTCGTTGATTACTATTTTTTTAAATTTATTCTAAATGAGATGAATGCAGAAAACTTAGAAAAGAAAAATGTTTTTTATGTGTGTTGTCTCGTTTTATGTACACATTATTATGTAAATTTGAAGGAGTGAGAAATTTTAATTATAACAGGGACAAGGAGTGTTAAAATATAGTTTTATTCATAAAATCTCATTTGGAAGAGTGATATGAATAATTTTACTAATTTTTATGGAAATAGTTATTAAATTGTATTATATTTACTGGTAAGTATTTCAATTGTGCTTTATTGACCTGGAAAAGGCCTTTGGTGGGATAAAACGTCTTTATGTAGGAAACTTCGTAAAACAGAATCTATCAGATATGTTTAAAACGACGAATGTACTGAGCACACTGCTGCTCGCAATGGTGTAAGAGTTAAGGAAGCTAATTGATCTAAGATGTACATAATGGTCAGATGAAATATGCAGGAGGTATATAAATTAAAAATGTCAGCAAAACAAGAATTCAGATACCAAATTATCAACGTCGTACGTTACAACCTGTAGTTCATGATTGCATGTCGACATGTACCCATCCAACGTATCTTTGGTGGTCTGATGAGCCCAGCAACGGTCCGTCACCACTTATTACATTCGCTGAAATTTATTTTCTATCGAGTCATACTTAACTGTATAAACTTGATATTTTGTGGTGTTTGTTTTGCCTTCATTAACGTTTTAAATTCATATTATTAGTTATGTCTAATTTTGTACTTTGTGGTCCAGCAAGTTTGGGCAAGTTTCCATTTCTATGAAAAAAAAAATACTTGCCACTTTGACGCTCGGGCACATATGGGTGAGATCAAATTTAGAATACCACAAAGGAAGTAAGAATTGAGATCAAATAAGAATGGAAAGAGTTGTGTTTTGTTTCACTCGAGTTAATTATTTTTTCTTTTCATTTTGATTTGATGTCAGATTTCGTTTTCATTGCTTTGTGTCCATTTTAAATAACCATGCAAAGTTTTCCACTTGGGTTGGGCTTGGTTGATATTTTTTGATTTTTTGTATTTTGATTTGTTTTTTATTTCATTTCCCTCGTGTAATTTTATTCTTAATTTCTTTTCACACAGTTTTCATATTTTTGTTCGAGTAGTGGAAAATTTACATGAAGTTTTTTCTTTGTAGTGTCGTTGTTTCGCTGGCGTTGTAATTCAAATATTCTTTGCATTGTTTCTTAAATTTTTCTGTAGTGTGTTTTTTGCCTGCAACCCAAGGCAAGCCAACCCAAACCCAACCCAGCCTTGTGTACATGGTTTGGGTTTTAGGAATTTTGCGCGGTTTGTAACTTTGTAATTGCTTTTAAGTTTACAAATTCTTAGTTCTTCTTGGTTCTGTGTGTGATCTTTAAATATATTTTACTGTCATTTTCTTGACGAGTTATATTTTCTATTCCTTTGATTTTTCGTGTGTTTTTATAATAATTTTTATTTATGTTTAATTTATTTTACTCTGTTTCTTATTTACATTCTATTATTATATAGTCATATAGTTTTTTTAACGTTCGCATTAGCTCTGTGTTTATGTGTGAACAATTTATATTATTGTTTTGGAATTTTATATTGAATTACCGAGGAGGTGGTTGGGCTTAATATCACACCTTCTCAAGAGAGCCATGAAAAACTAACCAAAATAATAATTACGCATTTTAGTTTAAAGTATGTAAATGATTTTGCGGAAAATGCAAGATCATGCCATCAGTTACTGATTGTTACAATTACTGACTGGAAGAAGAAAATCTACCCTGCAACTTTGTTGTAACATCTGAAAAGGTATGGCCATGAAAATTAATCCCCCTACAACCAGAATACAAGCAAGCATATATTTCAAATAAACTCTTCTTCTTCAAACTTAAACACTTTGGGGTAAGGGTGATAGAAGGCGGAAAATTGAAAGAAGAAATAAAGGAGAGACCGGGAGCAGCAGAATACGTTTAAAGCCAAGCAAGATATTCAAGAACAGTACATAATTTTAAGAATATAGCTATTTCTTAAATTTGGATCGGAAGGATGGACTACAATGGAAAGACAAAGAAACAAAAACAAAGACGGATAAAATTGGAAACACGATATATAGAGAAAACACTTAATGAGGATGGGAGCGGATAAAGTGGTCTATGACGCAAGAACAGAAGAAGAAAGCAGAAAAGAAGAGCTAGAAAAACATGGAAAGAAGATATGAAAAAGGCAGTGGAAAACAGAATGGAGCGGAATAAGGCAGATAAGGAGACAGTACGACAAAACTCCGCACCAAGCCTTACCCCCATAAAGATTACCAATAAGGATTAAGTAAGTAAATAAGTATTCCAAAACATAGTTTCGACGGTAGCTTTATTAATATTTTTACCTATGTTTATATAATTTCCTTAATGAACATCGTGTTAACTTATCTTTGGTTATTTCTAAACAATCAATTTTGATTGCTTGAGAACTTTTCTGAAACTAACATGACCTGCGATTATTATTATAAAATTACCAAATTATACACAACTTTTAACGCTTTTCAAAAGGACAGTGATAATCTTTGTTTGTTCTAAATTATTTTCGTCTTCTTTTATAGTCCTAGATTAATTTGCTGTTAAAAGTCTTTAACTATTTTAATGTACACTTAAAGATAACGAACGATATAATAAAACATAATAATAAAATACACATCAGGACAATATTGCAACAGCCTCGAGATCGTATAATAACGTATCATGGCGTCATCGTGATTCCCATTTTTCCCAATAACACGAACGATGGATTTCGATGAATTTCTAAACGTATTTATAACCTTAGAATTTTAATTCTTCAATTTAATTGAATTACGTTTAATCGCGTATAATTTTAATATGGTTGCTCTTCCATTAATTCATATTTTTCGTCCGAATTTTGAATTATTTTACACAGCTAATTGCGAGTATTTGAAAATCCTATATAATAATAATTGAACGACATAACGTTGAAATAATCACACAAATATATGCAGACACAAAAACATTGACCTTGATTCTCTAGGTGCGGTTAATTAAATATTCCTATATAGATAGATACGCGGAACTAAGTTGCCGCGGGCCGGTCGCGCTTTACTTTTAATCCAATGGGAACATTGACGATCTTGTATAAATGATCATTAGGCGAAGCGCAGCCACTACATGTTATGTTCGAGTGCAGTTGATCGGAGCACCGAGTTAATTTTTGCATTGTTTCTAACAATTTGCGCCTTTTAATAGGTTCGTTCAACCGGATTGAACTATTCTCCGCGTCGAATCCCGGTGCATCCGGATTATGTAACTTGGCTAATTATATTGATCGAGAAAGGTGGCAAATAGCGCCTCTACAAATTATGGGAACGTTACATTGTGATTCATTTCACGTTTGATTAAATTTCGATGATTAAAAATAAAATAGCGTAGAGTTCCTTTATAATTGTTATTTTGAATTAAAAGGGTTGGGTGTCCATGAGACAAGAAAGATAATTCATATTTTTTCACCTTTGTATTAAAGAAATGGTATTCATTGTGCAGATTTCCCGATGGGAAGGATCGTGCCACAGTGAAATTTTTGCATATAAGATTTGTATCAATATTTATATGCGAGATTTACATTGCAAATATATTGATATTGCATTGTTCGTATATTCTGTTGAAGTTTATTTTCAGTGCGAGTTATTAATAATCAATTAAGGATATGGTGTTTTATGTAAGTTCGTGTGTGCTTGCACGGAAACTACAACAATAGTTGATACGTGCCGACTTTATTAAACGTAGACATTTTCTGCAATTATGCGTCAAAACTTGTGCAATTTAAAGAATTATGGACACGTAGTTGGAGCACAAACAGTTGTTATAGCTGTTCCTCGGTCACGACTTGAACTCGATTTCTCATATTGTCTCACTTTCTGCCACCGGACACGTCATTGTAAAATTATTTCTACAAAACGACTGAAAGTTGTTTTAACTCTAGAGCGTTACGTATCAGCTATTTTGAACATTTTGTTAAATTGCATGTCGTGTAAGCCTATTAAGTAACCGACAATTTACTGACCATACAATTGAAATTCTCGTTACTTAAAAATACATGTATGCGATTGTTGCAATTTGATGTCCATATTTAGCTTTATAGCCGCTATTATTCAAAATTGCTAAATAACCCGCGCTTGCGTTTTCCTGCAGCGAGAAATCGGGCTGGGATTGATTGCATTAGGAAATTTTACTTATCAGAAAAACCAGCAAATAAAACCATTGTTATGTCAACTTTGCATTCTGAAATTGTTACAGCGGTATTGTATTGTCAAGTACTGTCATAATTTCAAAAGTATTCGACATACGATGCTGAATACTACTAATTCCCTGATTTTTTGTGATATATTTTGCTGATTCGCGACAATTTAGAACAAAATAATTAATAATTTGAAATAATTTGAACCCAATAAGTTTTGAAGCAAGGTGTAAAACATGAAATATTAATATTATGAATATTGAACCGTCATGTAAATTACTTCACGTAATGAAAGAACAAATAATTGGTTTCAAATTTAGCGAAGTTTCAAGGAATAAAAATAGGTCGGTAGTTTGGTTGTAATGAAACATTCCTTTTTGTATCCAGGACAAATTTTCATGTATTTGCAGTGGGCACTAGAATCAATTACCTGAAGATAACTAATAAAAGTATAGCAAGAAAGGCTTAGATCATCTCCATCAGCATTATGTTATATGCAACAATGTGTTGTGGATAACATATTTTATTACTACGACCTTGTTGACTAGTTACTAACACTTCGTCTATTTGTGTAAGCATGACATTAAATTATAATTAATGCTTGCGTTTTCTGCTGTTAAAAATCTGTAATTTGTTAATGTTACGTTACACCTGTCAGAACTTGCACAAAACGTTTTAGGTAGTGCTTTTTTTCATTTCAACTGAAATTAAGTCTGCCATTAATACTTTTCAGCCTTTAAAATCAATAAAATCGACCTGTTCAATCCATACTTGTCAAATCACACGTCAATGAATCGCCCACTCCACTTACTCGAAATTCTCACATGAGACCCACAAACCTATGGATTGTGTGTCGTAAATTAAATTAAAATTAAAATTAATATTTTTGCAATTTCGAAAAATTAATCTTACTTCTGCACTTTCGACACCAACTCGTACATTAACATATCTTTCTGTTTAAAATAATGTTGTAACAATATACACGAAATCTTTTTAAGCTAAGATATTTTAATAGTAAATATTTAACAAAATTTCATATTTTAAGTAAATAACAATTATTTCACTCTTGAAATCATTAAAAACATAACTATCATGGTTGAGACCTAAATATGCCGCCTACCGCTACCAATTTAAACATTATTCGCAATCAATATAACAAAAGTTATTCATTATTTACCAATTGTGTTTTTATTTATGTGTAAAATTAAAACTAGCATCAATTACAATTGCTTTATTGCCCTTTTAAATCCACAGTCAAACTTCAAGCAGATAAAAAATTAATAAATGTTTTACTTAAAAAATAAAAATTGAAGGCATTGTTGGACGACGAATTAGTAATAATGCACAACTTTGATTAGGTTTGGTTGGATTGGGAAATGCAAGAGTATTGACAACAAATTAATTTTAACAAAGACTTATGCAATTGAAACGAGATGTCAAATTTGTATCAATTATTTTTGTCAATCGATGTTTACTCCATCAGAATTTATTTTCCCAACACCAATGTAAATTTAAAGACAACACAAACAAAACAATTTGCAGAAGACAAAATTATAGTGAAATAAATTGCACAAAAGAAACGACCTGTGATATTTTTCATTCCTGCAAAAAAAGTTTAGGAGAATAGTAAAAGTCGAAAATAAATAAAATAGAAACAAAGTAAAATTCCAATATAAAAATTACTCAAATAATTACGAGAAAATAAACACCACAAAAATTAAAACGAACACAAAATTAATATTTCTGTAATTTCAAAATCACTTAAAACCTTAATTAAGTACACGCTTGAGACAATTTCACAACGTTTTAAATGGTTTTTACTTTGTTATACAAATCAATGTCGTTCACTATATATATATATATATATATATATATATATATATGAAATAATTATTAGTCCACTCTGGAAAATAGGTACATTTAAGAACATAACTCTAGGTAACCCCGTAGTTAAAGCAACTCTACCAATTTAAATTCCAACAGTGTTCGCAACCAATACAAAAAATGTCCATTGCTGCGAACACTGGAATATTTTAAGTACAGAGTTGTGTACGCGTGACCTCACCTTAAACCTCGTATGTATTTCAACAGATGTGGGCTGGTTAGTGTTGGTTTCGTGTTTCCATACTCATTCCGATAACAATGGTCGCGATACATGGCGTTGTAATTACGTTTGCGACATCGATTTAAGCGAGTGGCCGTTGTTCTCGGTAAAAATCAGTTGACAACGCGAATTTATGCTGATTGTCTTTGGTGAACTACAACGGCTTAGCTGCATTGTTCGACAAGCATGCAACTTTTGATTGTAAAATCTGCATTTTCCATTTTAATTTAAAATCAATTTAATTCGTTCGAATGTTGGAAAGTTGTGGAGAACCAATTTAAATATAATTGCATTTAAATTCTTTTAAATTATTGTAATAGGTAGTGTGAAATTTATTTCTAAAAATTTTAACGAATTTAAAATTATTTTTATGTTTGTATACGCCTGATATTAAACCATAGAGTGAAAAGTATTCGAAATTGTGCAAAGTTGTATGAATACCATCATGAAGTTGAACCTCGGCTATGTCTCGACTATTTCATTTTCATATTCCGAAGATTTTTTGTGCATAGGCAATTCTTGAGTTAGTTTTGGACTCTGTAGAAATGAGAGATAATTGTGGACCTGTGAAATCGAAACAATAACTACCTGTCAGTTCTTCCTTCGCAATATTATTAATATAAGCGAGCTGTCATATTGTATACAATGTATTTAATGTAAAGTGCTCACATGTTAATTGTACTTTAAGCATTTTCTATAGAAACTTAGAGATATATGTCCGTTTATCCGATAGAATCACTTCATCAGTTATTTATTTTGGTTCAAGGAAACGTCATTCTTAATACAAATAATTTACAAATAATTGCAATTAAATAAAAGTAACACATGTAATCGTAATAAAGTAAATCTTGCAATAATATTAAAACACAAGTAGGATTTTCATACCAACATTGTATTTAATAAATGAGTATAATTATTAAGTTGTGCGGTGTTTGTGTAAATTTCTTGAAATTACGCATAGCTTCTCTCTCTTCATGTCATCCAAATATATCTAATAGTTTAAATCAATTAATTGATATATAACGGATTTAACAATAATAGGTGAGATTACAGATAAGGTTTATATAACGTTTTTTAACTATATTTCGTTTTTAACGTATAACATTACAATAATTAGTCCTTGATTGATGTGCATATAATATTGCCAGGTTGCATCATTAATTCGTAGGTTAAAATTAATTTGATTCCTTTGTGAGGAGAATTTTTAAAGTGGGTGTATTTTAGTGGTTAGGTTTTCTTTTATAATAATTTACTAATTAATCAACGAAAGACGATTTATTAGTGCAAATTTCTATCTGCAATTTGAATGCAATAATATGTAAAACATTTTTATAATAATCATACTATATCAGTTAAAAAAGAATAATATTTTCTTGAGTAAAATAAATATATATTTTTGTGATTCAAGAAATCATTCTATTGAAAAAAAAATAGTAATTGACAGAAATATATTAATATAAAGTTTCAGTCTATAATAACGGAACTAACAATAACTTTAAGCACGTGGTCAACATACTATTTCTAACTTTAGCATATTTTCTCATCAAAAACATTAATCGTTCTAGTACATCATAATTTTAATAACGTAAATAGGTGACCATCGCAGATTCGTTTGATGCCACTTCCGTCGTGAACCGGAAACAGTAAATTAACTTTAATTGATTTCAACTGTAAACCGCACTCTTTACACAAAATGCCTGCGTCATTTATTGCATCTGGCGGTGGCAAAAATAAAAATCATAAACGCAATCGCAATTGGACATCGCGCGACCAAATTCGCCTGCATTTGCGGCCACTCGTTTTTAATAAAAAAAGCGACTACGTCCAAGCATGAAAGCGTGGGCGTTCCGTTGCCTTAGAAGAAATCCTGTTGCGTTATCGTCATTGAATCACGGCCGTGACTCATATTTAAACTTATCTCGTTACCGTTTGTTGTTTGAACTTGGCAAACAATTAAATTAAAAAAATCCGAATCGGTTAAGTAAACGTTTTATGTTTAATGAGTGAATGTTTCGGGCCATTGAACTGCATTTTGGTTTATTATCGTTCCAGCGGCATTAAAAAATTCTAATCGACTGGAAGAAATAATAAAAGAGAGAAGGGAGATAAGCAGACTTGGAGGGGGATGTTTACCTTTTAAAATTTTGAGTCGGTCTTGAAATTTAAAAATATTACGAAGATTTAAATTTCATAAAATACATACGAGTGAACATAATTTTGCGTCACCAATCGGCTAAGGATTGAGGGGGATTCGTTTAATTGATAAAAAAGGGACACGAGTATGCACGGCAGTCTACAACAGAACGTTTATTTATCACCATGCGCAGTTAAGTGCAGTGGCGTGCGACATGGTGTATTATAAAGATGCGAACATAGAGTTGAGTGTAACCTCATGTATTTCTGTGAGTTGTATTCAATGGCGATACACATGTTAGAGAGCAGTAGCATATTAAGTTTTGTGCTATTCCAGATTACTAGGGTCAAATTTCTTTATTTTTTTCTAAACAAAACTGATTTAGAAATCAAAGCCATTTTTTCCAGTTTCAATAAATTATTATAATCGAATGTTCTGAGTTACTTAAACAATAAAAATATGAAACTAAACGCTCATTTATGATGAATCATTAAATGCAAAACTATTGTACCAGAATCCAGTTACGCCCGGCGAATAAAATTAAATAGAGTAGGTTGCATTACGTCAATTTGTGTGAAATGAATGGTTAATGTAATGAATACAGTTTGTATCGTTTTGTAAGTCTATGTAATAAGTAAACACCGTAAAAAAATTACGTGATCTCTTTTGACCAATGAGCATGGAGAATCGCGGTAGAAGTGTGCACTGAATTCGAAAATGTCGTCAAAAGCCTGGCGGTACTTACAATACTTACAATACTTTTTTAGCTGCATCATGGTCCGCATCGATTCGTCTAATGAAAACTAGGACCACTATACCCAAATATTGTTGAAGTCATAATAAAAAAACTCCCCTTTGTTCTATATTTATTTTTAATCGAAATTAAACCCAATTAAAAGTTAAATTTTTATACTCAACAAATAAAATACTGAAAATGTAACATAACATAAAAATTAACGAGACTTTAAATTAGCGACAATTTTAATGCGTTACTGTAATTGCACCACTAACAGAAAATGCGTTTTGCAATTCAAAATTACAAACATTATTTACTAGAAATAAACGTCTAAAATCTATAGTAAGTATTAATTTCATATTACCCAAGGCACATAGTTTCATATTTTCAATTACGAAAGATTTACGAGCATCGTTATAGTGCCCCGGCGCGCTTTTAAGGAGTTGCCGTTCCTAGAACCGCGTCGTCGGTAAACTCGCAGCGCGAAAAATTTAACTGGTTCGGAAGTCAATTAGCTAAAAATAATCCGCGCATGTATATCGGTAAGACACATGTTATTAAACATTTCACTTGATTATGGCCGATCTATTTCTGATCGGCGCGTCTGCTCCGTTTCATAATTTTCGGTAATTTCGATATGCACCTTGACAGAAACGGGCGGCAGGTGCATCGAAATTACCAGTGATTTCGGACACGCATAGCTACCTGCGCCACTCGCAATTACCGGCGTCTGAACGATGGATTTTGCTCTTCTTCTTATTTCCGAGGTGAGTTTCTTTAATGATTCATGCGAGTGTATTACGTGCATCGTTAAGAAACAATTTAGGTTGTGTTGTAGTTTTAAGTTATGTGCAATCGAAATGATTAATTGTGTAATTAAACGAACTGGAAATTAAAATAAATGTTGAAACAACAGCGACGAAACTGCAAAATGAAATAAAGGTAATTCGAGCAAACAAAACGACAATGAACTAAACAAATAAATAACTGAAATTTAAAAGAATTAACAATAAAATACAACAGAACAAACTATGTTGAAATCAAACGTCATAGAACTAAACAAATAAATTGAAATTTAACAAATTAAATACAGAATGGAAATTTACTGGGTGCTCGCCTATTTGTGTTTGTGTTAAAAATATTAACATGACTGTAAAATATTACTAAAAGTCAATTAAGGGAACAAACAACACATATGCAAGTTAAATAGTTTGGTGTAACCATAATAATGACTTACCATTCGCACCGTATGACTTGAAAGACCACGACAAAAATATTATACGAGGAGAGATCATAGTCCTAGTAGGCGTTGAGTGACATTGAATCAATTTGACACATTAAAGTATTAATCACTTGTTGTTACGTTGGTTCAATTGTAGTTTTGTTACTTGTTACCTGTTCAAATAATTTAGAATTTAAGTAGACAAGTTTAGAGAAATTCTAAAAATGGAAAAATCAGAGGAAAGAAAGGATTGTCGCCAAAAGAAATTTATGAAGACATGATAAGTGTATTAGGTGAGGGTGCTGTTTCTTACCAAGGGGTGAAAAATATTTCTCGAGAATTTAAACTTGGAAGACAAACATGTGAATATGCAAAGGGTGCTGGACGACCAGTGACTGTCACTACCGAAGAAAATGTTAATCGTATAGACCATATGGTAATGACAGATAAGACGACTGACTATTCGCCGGATAGCTGAAATTATGAATTTTTCTTATGGTACTATTGGGGCTAAAAAAGTTGTCTGCACGTTGGGTACCACGAATAATGTCTGTTGTTTATGTTTCCGAATAATTTAATAACGAATGCACATTTTCTTCAAAGTGATCAACTTGTTAATCTACTATTTAAAATGAGTAAAGACAGAATGAACCGAGTTTTTTGAGTGCGGAATTTTATTTTGCATGGATAGATTCCATTACCAGTTATATATTTAAATTAAACTCGATAGTTGCCACGCAAATAATTTCCCGTCCGTCTGCCAACAGTTAATGTAAAAGTACTTATGAGCATGCAAAGTGTATCTACTTTAAGGATTCCCCTCACATTGATTTATTCCAGATCACCAACGGACAACCTTTGAAAACATACACGATTCATAAAATATAAGCTAAAATAGAATAAATTTCTCGACAAAATATATTTATCAAGAGCAAAACAACCACTTAGGCTCCCCACACCAACGAAGAAAAATTATAGATTAATTGTATCGTTTTTATTGGTCATATTTCTTATCAAGTATACAATATCCAAACTAGGAATATAATTGATAAGCAACAAGATCTAATACTCCAATATAAAACAAAGAAAAAATAAAACAAATAATGGAAAATCGTAAATGAAGTAAGACCAAAAGGAGTTTTCCACAACTTGTCGTTTCAACAAATCAAGAAAATAATTAATGTCGATTTTATTGCGGTGTAGCTTCATACGTGATTTGCAAACGAAATTTCTTCGTACGTATTGGTACCTTACGAAAATCATGAATCGTAACACGTATCCAGCAACACGATAACGAGAAAAACTTAAAACCGAATCGTTTTGAGGCGCCGCTGTAACTTTGCCAACTTCGCAATCACCGCTTATTATGTGTTGTTGGCGCTTTTTGTTTTGAAACGTAAATGGCGATCGACGTGACGTCTAAATCGCAAAATAGCCATCCGCACTTGAAAATGACCTTCGCTTGTTGGTCGTTTTGTATGAGTATATTACCTGCACATTCCTCGATCTTGACTGTCCACAAAGGACGATCTAATTGGAATTTTTCGAAACGAATCTTATAGCCGTACATATCGAGTGGAACTTGATATTAACTTCAATTACATCAAAAATAGGTCATTTGTTTTACTGGCAATTAATCTTGCTAATTGTTTATGGAGTGAAAGTATGTTCAGATTTGTTACGAACAATAATTGGTCGGAATTTGGCGCAATGTTTGAAGGTAGTATGTAGTGGTAAGAAATATTTTTGCTTGCAGGTGACAATGTAGCTGCAGAGAGAATAACTACGCAATTATGGCCTTCTTGAGCGTCTCGACGCCGCATCCGACGAACATTTTCGCACCGTCGCGGGATTCGATGGCATTTACGACGACAAAAGGTCTGCTTAATGGTCCTGGACAAAACAACTGTTTCCTGAATAGCGCTGTGCAGGTAAAATTATTTTTATATACACATAGCTTAGAGTTAAAAAAACATTTGGATTCCTCTTATAACTCTTATATTATTATTCCTAAATATATACCAAAAAGTAACAACATATATTGCAACGAGTAATAGTAGTATTATCCAACGAGAAGTAATCATGGCGATTAATTAAAAGGACGAAAGCACAGGCGAATGCGAGTGTCTTAAATTAATCGAGTGGGTAATGGTCATTACCGCTGTATGTTAAAATTTCAATTTTTATATTTTTAATATAATATAAAAAGTAGAAATATAGAAATATAAGTCCCATATAACGCCCAAGATGTCGTGAACGTCGTGAATGTCGATGAAGGTGAATAAAAATTTGACTAAAGAAATTTATTTCATTTCAATAGTTCGGCGAATTCCGAAATTTTTTAAAATTTACTCCACCCAACCCAACGCGACCCAAAATTGGAAATTTTTTTTAACAACCTTTCTGAAAAAGAAAATTGGGAGCCAAATAAAATAACAGATGACGAAATTTAGACTAGCAAAGAAGTAAATTGACAAAATACCAAATTGTGGAAAATGGGCAACTTTGCAAAAATTTCATAATTTCACGCAGAATGAATAAAATTGCAGAAGAAAAAAAAAACATTAAAACTTTTCCTAAAATTGCCACGAATGACAAAATTGTCAAGAATTTGCAAATGTTTAAATAACAAAATAGTTAATAATTGTCTAAAATGTAAAAAATATATAAAATTCAAACATGTTGCAAAAATTATAGTTCTAACGTAATTCAAAATATGACTAAAAATATTGGTTTCATTTCAATTATTCTCCAAATACATTTTTCAAATTGATCCGACCCAACCAAACGCAATCCAACGTTGGTTATTTTTTTATACTTTCTGAGTTTCTCAAATTTGGGGTTTTAGGACACGTCGATCCATTGTAAATAATGATGATAAGGAAATAAATCTCAAAAATAATTAAAATAATAATGAAGAACGTAAGAGTAAATAAGAAGATTGTCAGACGAACAAAATTGATAAAACATCACAATTGTTGAAAATTTTAAAATTTTCATTTTCCAAAAAAAACTCAAAATAAACAATTTGATGTAATATTTTGCTAAAATTTGTAAATTTGTCGAAATTACATATGTAATATGTATAAATCATAAATGTTAGTATACATTGACGAAATTGTAACTAAAGTAACAAATTGGCTAAAAAATACACATTGGCCAGAAATACACAAAATTAAAAAAAATTCTAATGCAAGTGGGAAAAATAGAAAATGATGAAAAAAGAAATTTTCTAAAATAAAAAAATAGGAAATACCAAAAATTGTTGCAATTGCAAAGAAATTATTGAAATAGACCAAATGCAATACACTTCTAAATTAGAATTTTCGAAGAATAAGAAAAACATTTTTATTTTAATTTTCAATGCAATAAAAATTGTATAATCTGCACAAATATACAAACATTAAAAACAATTGTAGAAATTGGAAATGCAAAACAGAGAAATAATAAAAATGTCAATTCTGTAAAATGTCCAAATTATGGCATATTAAAATATCTTTTCTGAATGTTTATCGATTTCTTTATTCTAAACAATGACTTCTTGTTTTCTATTCTTCTATGAAATCAGTAGAAGAATTGCAAGTGACGAAAAGAAAAATGCAAAATGTTAAAAAAATGAAAGTATTAGGCGAACAAGAAAAAACTAAAGCAAAGAATTCCAGTCAAAACTTTCTGCGATGAAAAAATTTTTCAATAATTTCATGCATTTAAATTTACATAATTACAAATAATGAAAAATAATTGGCTAAAATATTAAAATAATAACATTCAACAATTGTCAAATTACGAAGCCAAAATGCCAAATATGATTCAAAATACAAACATTGCACAGTAACTGCAAAGTAAATATTTATTGGGATTACGTACAAAGCACAATTTTAAATGAAATGCCAAAATATCATTAAATACAATAGGAAATGTAATAAAAACATATTTAATAAATTTATTTCATATTGTTCTACCATAAATGTGAGCAATATGGCCCCTTCATTTATATTCAATAATTCTACTTTTCACGTGCAATTTGTATTTAATATCATCTTATTTTTCTTATGTCAAACATTTTAATAATTTTTTATCACTGAGAATTTCAAATGTGTCTCAACTTAGAATCTCAACCAGAAAAGCTGAGTATATTCGTGATCGGCGGCCCCGAAAATATTACAAACGATATCAAAACCCAACGGGATTTTGAAAACGTTATTAATTACGGTGTAATATAAACACATGTTTGCGATTGGTTATGTCTTGTGATCGGTTACAAAGTATTGAGTAATCAATTACATCCCATCAGCTCCAGGAATTGGTTCATTTTACTTATTAAAAATTGTTTTTTAATAATTCTGTTAGTGAGTCGATGATAACAATATAAACCATGCAATTTGAGAACCATTTACGCTCGAATTGCACTTCTGCGATAGGTATTTCTGTTTAACCACATTTAAAAAAAAAAAATGCTGCGTACTACGAGCCCATATTTGTCGCAGCAGAACTTGTTGACGTTACCGGACATTCAACTTGAGGTATCTCTTCGGGCGCTTATGTATATACTTTGCGTACCTCGCATCTTCCAATATGATTATACTCGAAAATTTATGCTCACGTAACGGTGTATTTATTTATAACTTAAAAGACGCCAAAATAAAATCCGAACGGAACGAATTATACTAATAACTCACGATTATATCGTACGATATGTGAAATTACTAGGTACAGATTGAGAGATGGGTTCTTGTTGAAAAATTCTATTCAATTAATTATCATGCGCTGTTAAGTGGTTAAGTATAGGTATGGGCAGGGAAAATAATATAAATTTTGAAAATGCAAAAAGTTATACGAATATGCGTTGCAAAAATAATTCGTTCAATTTTGTCGTTTTTCAAATATATTTAGCGCCATGGCTCTTGCGAGGTGCGGTATTTGTTGTAATACGAAAGTGACGACCGGACAAGAACAAGCGTTAAAATTGGTCAATGTCAATCGATGACACGTTAAACGTATTTCTATTATAAGCAGTAATTATGATAGAAGAAAGATGTAAAAAATGATAAAAATTATTTTTAAATCTGTACTTTTTTATACATAAATAATGATGTACGTATATGAAATACATTTTCCGGTGAAATTTAACTGACAGGAAAAGAATATATTTTTTTAAATGTATACACAAGGTGTGTAAGAAGGTGCGTTCGATTGCTTTAGTCGTAGCTGCATCATTTATGTGACCCACATAATACAAGCAAAATAAACAATGGTAAAATGGTATCGAACAAGTCATGAAATTTAAATAGATACACATACACGTAATTTAAAACAAATATTAATGATAAGAAAACATGCACCAGTTTTTGGAAATCTTTGTTGAAAGATATTCATTAATAGAATAAAAAGACTACTTATACATACTGCGTTCAATTTTTGGAAAGTTCATGTCGTATGTCTTTAATTTTTGAAAGCAATGTCGCATGTGTGTTGTAGGCACACGTTTGTGAAGGCAATTTTTAGTCGCCTGTAAAAACAGCATATTCCAATATATACTCAATGACATATAAACTGCACCACCAAATTTCGCGAAGGTAACAATTGATTAAAATTTGATAAAGAAAACACTTCATCTTTTTGATTTTTCTTTAATAATGTGTTGGTCCGCCCCTATTTCTGATACACTCATTGACCCGCCTTGGCATTGATTCCAGCAGGTGATCAATGTCTTTTTGGGGTATGGCATCCCAAGCAGCCTGTACTTCATGCCGTAGAGCTTCTATTGTCAACGGTGAGTTCGGTAGATTCCTCAATCTTCTACCCATCATGTCCCACACGTGCTCAATGGGCGACAAATCAGGAGATCTTGGCGGCCAAGGCAAAAGATTAACATTGGCCTCTTCAAAGAAGTCAAGAGAAACCCTTGCTACGTGAGGTCGTGCATTATCTTGCTGGAAAAGTGGGTCTTCCAGCCCTCGAAGATATGGAAGAACATGTGGTTCTACCACTTCGTCAATGTAGCGTCGGGCGGTCATGCCCATTCACTGCCCCGAATGAAGAGCAAGGGTGACCTACTGCCGTAAGCAATAGCACCCCACACCATCACCCTCACAGTTCGGTGAGCATGCCTCGCAATCGAAAAATCAGGATTGCGCCTTTCTCCACGTCTTCGTCTAACAGTCATCCGACCATCATGCATTCCTAAACAAAATCTCGATTCGTCACTAAAGACAACTCGATGCCACTCCAAGTTCCATTGAAGTCTTTCCGTGCACCAGGCCAAACGTTCCTGGAGATGTTGAGCAGTGAGGGATAGCACAAGATGTGGGCGGTAAGACAGCAAGCCAAAGGTTCTTATTCGACGATAAACTGTTCGCAAGCGGACGACCTTGTTCACAACTATTGATCTAGTTGTAGAGAATCGGTCTCTCAAGGCCATTCGTCTTAAGCGGCGATCTTGACGTTCATTGGTTCGTCTTTGAGCCCCGGTGCCTCTTCTCAGACGTTCAACCCCATGTTCAGACCACGCTTGCTAAACACGCATTATTGTTGAGTGGTGCCGTCCCAAACGGTTGCCGATTTCTCTAAACGAAAAACCTGCTTCTCGTAAACCAACAATCCGCCCTCGGTCAAAGTCACTCAACTGCTGGTAAACTTGAGGTCTCCTTCCTCTAGGCATCATTAAACACTTGAAACACTTTAAACTAAAGAACGGGGTCCGAAAAAGTGGAACAAATTCCAAAAAATGACTCGATAATTGCTCGTCTATCACCACCTCTAAAAAATGACACAAACGTCAAAAGTCCCATGACTACTTGATGATTGGGTTTCAAATTTTAATCAACTATTTCCCTGGACTAGTCCACTATTCCTGCCAAATTTGGTCCAAAAATTCCCACCCCTTCTAGGTGGTGCAGTTTATATGTCACTGAGTATATAATTGAATATGAAAAGCAGCAAGCACAGCAGTGACTGAAATCCACCATATTCAATATTAGGTCTGACTTCCAAATAAGATATTTACCTATTTCAATGCATAGGAATACTGTAATTTGATGAGGCCAGTGAGTCCTTTCACAGGCCGTTTCAGTTAGTTTCTTGTTCTAATCTTGCTAGAGAAGATGATTTTACTACCACCATTCAGACTTGAGGCTTGTTGCCCATTGAAAGAATTTCTTCCGGAATTTGTCGTTGTCTCAGCTTCTTCAATAGTTCTGTACATATAGTCTTCAGAGATCTTCTGTAGAAGCTGACAATATGACAAACGATGCGTCAAGTAATAATCGAAGACCATGGCAAAATCCGGAAGAAATCCTTTCGATCGGAACTTCTTTGATTCGTCGATTGAACATTATAAACTTTGAAACTATGTCACTGTTATTTGTTAGTGGTGTTATTATTATCAAACGCTTTTGACAGGTGAATAACTATTGAAGAAAGAACTTGATGTATTGCTGTACCTATACGGCGAGGAAGAAACTCTTATGTTAATGAGAGCAATATCTCAATCAGACATAACAAAAACGACCATTTTCAATTTCTCTTAAAAATAGTCTTAAACGCCTTGTTTATCATAGAGGTTTTAAAATTTTGGCTGTCGCATATTTTACTATTGTTATCCATACTAGATATGACATTCAGTTGTTAATGTGTTTTTAAATGGCATTATCGTGGTAGATTTATAGGAAATATGAAACTCGAATGGTTACCGTGTTCAATATGAGTCAATATTCCTGTATTGTTGTCGTTTCTAGTCTACATGTGTAATATCGTGATGATTTCACGTTGTGGCCGCTTTCATTCCAAATTTATGGTGGATGTGTTATATAATAATTTATATATCATTATATTTCTTTAAATAAAAACAAATCAGGTTTAAACCAGAATCTATAAAAGTAAGAAATACTAACGTAGAGGAAGCGTGGTACTAAATCATAGTTTTTTATCGAAAAATGGTTGCGTAATAAAGCTATTGATTAAATTCTTTAATTACCATACCATACAATCCCTGACAAAATGGAACTTAAAATTTAATTTTAATTTAAAAATTCCATAATCCAAAACTTGTTAAATGCTTATAAAATAATATTTCGATAGAACATCGCCAATACAATGGAGTTGTCGAACAAGGATTCGTTAATGCAAAAGCTAAAGGAGAAATATAACATGCATTATTAGCTTATAATAAGAGTATTCACACAGCAACTAAAATGACTCCATTTGAAATATTTACTGGCCACCTATCTCAAAATAATACCATTTTACCAGATTTAACACAAACTCTTGCGATCGAATATGTAAATGCACATCGAGAAAAGGTGGTAAAAGTATACCAACTAATTATCTAATCACAAGAAACTATAGAAAAATACATTTCAAGTTTAAACAAAAATAGAAGTGACCAAAAACCCTGATACTGTAGCAACCGAAATACTTGTTAAAACCAGACGGTATGGGGAAAATAACTATATGTACCAACAAGAGAAAATACAGCGGTCGAACCCTGAGTTAAAACATGTAATAACGCAAAGTACAAAGAAAATACATGTTGTAGTATCAGAGAAATATTGAAGGGGCACGCTGGCGGGCAGAGGAAATAAATGGGAAAAACAAGGAGCCAAAGAAAAGAAACAAATTAAAGAAACTGTCTGGGTACGCAAAAATATATTGCAAAGAATGTAAGACAACAAAAGTTGTAACAGGAAAATTTTAAAAGAAAATGACAAAAAATGAGAAAACACTTGGTACCTAAGACAAAAACACTTTTTGAGGAATATAAGAGTAAAGATTTTATGCAAAATTATGTAAAGAAAATCAAACGTTATTTATCTGAATAAGATAAGACAATCAATAACGTAAAAGACAATGGGAAATGTAATCAGAGAAGACATAGAAACAAAGGAAAGAAGAAGAGAGAGATTCAAGGGAATGGAAATCAGCTATCACAAGGAATGCCACGAAAACTGTGAGAAATAATGAATGTGACAAGGAAACATGACGAATAGTTACAACTATGCAAGAATCTCAAAACTACGGATCTTATATTTTTGAGCACCGAAATAAAATTATTTTTCAGAACTAAGAGAGCATTGCAGAGAAGTGCAAGATGCAATTTGCATCCTGATATAAATTACTAAAAAATATTCAATGCAAGAAAAATACGCATGCTAGTGTTATAGACTTAGAAAAAGTTTTGGATTATATCCACAGAAATGTGAAACATTTGTACAGGAAAACTAACAATTGTCAGTTTTTTTACAATTATTGTAAAATGAAAGCTCGAATCATCCAAAATACGGAAAGGAGTTTGGCAATGATATATACTAAATCCATTACAATTTTCTTTGGTCCTGAATATTTGATTAAAGAGCAATGCAATAAGTAGAGATAAAATATAGGCAACTGGTATTTGCAAAATATTTAATAGCTTCGGATGACAAAATTCGTGGAAATATGAATACTATTAGCTATGAAATAGCATGAAAAATAACTTCTTCGAAGTAACGAAATCCCAAAAAGAAACGGAAACGAAATTGGGATTGTTCCAATAAATACATATGCATCTTAGTCATTGGCAATTACTGAAGAACAGGTAAGGAAAATAGAAGCAAGGAAGATTATATTGTTATGAAAATATCGGTAACGATTAAGTAGTGATCTCACAATAATTCCCTAAATCATGTAATAATATTTTCCAACTCACCATTCTATTTATTGGAAAAGGGTGGGTCGCCGATGTCCCGCACTGAAAATAATGAAAAAATACAATTAATACATTTTACATAACGTCGACGCTATTTAAGAATTACAGTTTTGTCTTTAACTCGAATGAACGGGGAATTTTTATCGCGCCGCTTCGTAACGAGTGTCACGCAATACCATTTTGACAAACGACTGACTGCTTTTCGTGTTCAAAGTAACGATGGCGTTCACATAAACGACGTGATGTACAATTCGACGGATTACTGTAATTAAAATAATAATGTTCAAAACAAAACAAAAAGAGCAGTAATAAATAGTTTTTATATTCTTGAAAAATACTTAATCCTGAATTTAAAATTTATTTAAAAATAAAAATTTCTGCGTTATTGAAAACTGTTATGACAGATATTTCCTAAAGTTATAAAACTGATTTTAAGTAATAGTTTTGCGTAATTTTTTTAGAAATAGATGTTTCCATAAATTTTGTGAAAATTCGTTGTGATTCGATTGAGATGAACACAAAAACTATAATTAGTAGTTGACTAAAATGTTTAGAAATAGAATTTTTTGTGTAATAGATGTTTGAACAAGATCTAAAAATTAGGTGTTCTTGACGTCACATCCTACATGTATTTAAAGCGTGGAGTTTGACTTATATCTTAAACAATAAATTAACGAAATACTGCTTTTTTTGATATATATTGAAATAGTTAAATATGCAAATTCCCTATTACTATGCTATCATTCTTAGCCTGGTTAATTTAACTAATTACGAATCATTATTAATATGCTGCGGTCGTTAATTTGATTTCTACTCTCGTTTGTTTCAATTCTTTACACATCCTCATTAAATATCAAGAAAACAGCTTCTTGCGAACGTTTATACATACAGCATAATAATTTTTAATTTACTCTAGTTAGCAGTAATTTTCGCCCCATTCAAATAATTATATCCTAACCCAGGGATTCATCAACGAGGCGTAACGTTAGTCGGACTAACGCTAGTTGCGCCAAAAACTTACACCAGTCTTGCACAGGTCTAAATAAACGGCGTAGGCCTATTCATGAAAATCGCGTAGCCCGGGCGCAAATTAATCTCTGACGACATACACGACGTCATAGTTTCGCATTATGAACCAGACAAAATTCGTCTAACCTTGACAATTGTGCGAGCGCGCCATTCTCGAGTTGGGGCGCAGAGGCAGGCGATAGGACTTTTTAAGTAACAATTAGTTTGGCTTCATAAATAAAATAATAGAATATAAATAAAAAATATTTGATTGCATCTTTTTATCTCGTAACAGACGTAAGGATTATTTCAAACTATAAAAATAAGTTTCACAAGCTATAATTACTGCCGTTATTAATTGCACAAAACACAATACTATAATAATAAGTAAACTGAAAAACCAATAGCATTGCACTGCAACCAACTGGGTGCAGGTTGAGTTTTACGCCAGTGAGAGGTTTATATAAACCACTTCATGGGATGGCGGTTGATCATCCAAAGGATCGATTAATCCTGCTCTGGACAAATGTCAACATTATCAAGTTTATTTTGAAGCTTTTTTTCTAAATATTTAATTCATTTATAGTGGTCTTTTTTAGTTCTATTGAAATAATTGAAAATTTTATTTAAATTATACTCATGTTTTTTTTTAATATTTTCTTTACAAAAAAAAACATGATTTTGGAAGGTCTGTTTAAAATTAGGATTAATACAAAACTATTAAATAATTTTTTTGAAAACTTAGCTTTGTATACAAAATAATAAAACTTGCTAGGAATACAAATTTATTAAATCAGAATAAAAACATATTCAGTAAATTACACGTTGCGCTTTCGCAGCACATAATGCTGCTAATAATTTATAATGCTGATGCGTACAAATAAATATACAAAAAAAAGGAGTGCATGTTAGAACGTATTACAACACACGCTTTAGACACAAATTTAAAACGGTGAATATTCATGTCTATAATTTGACATATAATAATCGACCTCTTCGGTTGATCATCCAGAGGAATCAGTTGATCCTGCTCTAGACTAATGTTTGCATTAATGCACATTATGCAAAACCATGTAACCAAGCCATCTAACCAAATTAAAAATCTGGAGCTGTGCATTACATACACCTGTACATTTAAAGATGTTTGGCATTTACTGTTTATATGGTTGGGTGTATCTTCTTTTGGAGGCATCAACGACAATACAGGACTGCAATCTATGGCTCCTATCACATTTGGTATATTATCTATTCCATGAAATACTTTCTTAACACCGAATGTATAACCAGGATCATTTATACAATAGGTGCACAGTAATGTGTCAGTACTCGACTACATGTCGACTGGCTCACATGAACAATGTCTGCAATTAAGCTTTGGAAGCCATCCGATGCTACACATCTTAAGCCAATGAGTACTTGTAGCATCACGGATAAAGAACTTCTCTTATTGTAGGGTGTTCCAGCTGTGGTATTAGCTCGTATAATCATATGCCGTGGCAAACTATAGTACCTACAATAATATTGCAGTAATATTTAAATTTGATTAGTCATATTGAAAAGTGTTTACTCACCTCGGGCACTTGTAGCGGGTCTAATCGATCGTGAAACAATCTGACACTTCATATATTTGTCAATGGCAGGTGCCCAGTCATATTTTGCCCTGGCCTAACCTTGGCCATATTCCTCCTCCAGAGCAAGCATATTCTTCCCTGGACCCGGTACCATGTTTACTATAACGTTATAAATGTAGAATAATACTCAGGTGCGGAAACTTGATGAAATAAAATAGTTCTAATTGCAACTTATTAGTAGCCGAAAAAAAATTTACACTCAAACAAATTTGTAAAATGTGATTTAATACTTACTTTGATTACCCTGAAAATGTTGTATAGTACTGAAAAGTACTTTTCGTTAAGAGAAATTCGCGTAAATTAACAAAATGAGCACAACGCAACAGTTACGCCACGACTTACACACCCCAACAAGCAGGTCTAACTTTTCGCGCAAATATTGGCGTAAATAGGGGCGTAAAAAAAGGCGTAAGTTTCATGAATAGCTTTGCACAGGCGCAAACCGAGTTAGTCCGACTAACGGCTTAGACCCCAATGATGAATCTGGCTGTAAGACTTTAAGTGTTTAGTAACATGTCATGAATTATGTGTTTTTATTTTTGAAGAATAACATGTTCAGCGTATGCGTGGCGTATCCTAAATAAGCTTAGTATGAATCACAATGGGACACACAAAGGGCAAGGTAAGGATGAATGTAAACTTATCAGAAGCTTTTCAAACAAAAATGGACTGCGGCAGGGAGACCCACATTCAACACTTTTATTGAACATCGCATTGGCGACGGTAATAAGAGAGAGTTGATTGAATAGACATAGTAAATGTAAAAAATGTATAATAATATACACAAAAATTTCGGTGTATGCGAATGACCTAACTATAGCGAACGTTTATACATACAGCATAATAATTTTTAATTTACTCTAGTTAGCAGTAATTTTCGCCCCATTCAAATAATTATATCCTAAGACTTTAAGTGTTTAGTAACATGTCATGAATTATGTGTTTTTATTTTTGAAGAATAACATGTTCAGCGTATGCGTGGCGTATCCTAAATAAGCTTAGTATGAATCACAATGGGACACACAAAGGGCAAGGTAAGGATGAATGTAAACTTATCAGAAGCTTTTCAAACAAAAAAGGACTGCGGCAGGGAGACCCACATTCAACACTTTTATTGAACATCGCATTGGCGACGGTAATAAGAGAGAGTTGATTGAATAGACATAGTAAATGTAAAAAATGTATAATAATATACACAAAAATTTCGGTGTATGCGAATGACCTAACTATAGCGAACGTTTATACATACAGCATAATAATTTTTAATTTACTCTAGTTAGCAGTAATTTTCGCCCCATTCAAATAATTATATCCTAAGACTTTAAGTGTTTAGTAACATGTCATGAATTATGTGTTTTTATTTTTGAAGAATAACATGTTCAGCGTATGCGTGGCGTATCCTAAATAAGCTTAGTATGAATCACAATGGGACACACAAAGGGCAAGGTAAGGATGAATGTAAACTTATCAGAAGCTTTTCAAACAAAAAAGGACTGCGGCAGGGAGACCCACATTCAACACTTTTATTGAACATCGCATTGGCGACGGTAATAAGAGAGAGTTGATTGAATAGACATAGTAAATGTAAAAAATGTATAATAATATACACAAAAATTTCGGTGTATGCGAATGACCTAACTATAATAGCTACGGCTGAGAAACACTTCAGGAAAATAGTGAGATTTGGAAAAAGCAGCAAGTATGTGGTTATGGTAAGTATGAGAGATGACAAAAGAGAAACGTATCTTATAATAAGAATGGAAAATGGAATTGAGTTTGAACGAGTAACACAGCTTTATTTACCTGGGAGTCCTTATAAGGAAAGAAAACAGTAACGACAAGGAAATAGAGGCAAGACTAATTAAAGGGGAACAAGGCAACATGAGCAGTGAACAAATTGTTGAATTCGAAAAAATATCAAGGAACACGAAAAAAAGGCAGAAGAAGCATTCACATTTGCTCACCTACATCAAATATTTCTCATCTTCTTATATATTTCAATATATTTTGCGTTTGCTACCCAGTTTTCCAGGACCCTTCGAAAAAAAAACGTTATATAGGACGACCGGTAGATCGGCCTTTCTGCTGTTAAATTATATTATATGATAGGCAATAGTGGTTTGTAGTTGTTATTACCTTATCATAGGCTTGCGATCAATCAATTACTCTTTGATTCCTTGCTATCTTGTCGTTAAGGATAAATGTTAGTTATTCATAATCTATTGCATTTACTTAATATTATTCAATATATCCCCAAAGAAGAGATAAATGGAAAAAAACTGGTGAAATTAAGGAAATTATCATTATTGGAGCTGGAAACGACAAGGGTGGGACCAGTAACCATTTGTAGAGGGTACATTTAAATTGCATGGGCAAAAGGCGCCAATAAGAGAAACATTTAAATCAAGCGATGATATATAAATTGATAAAAAATGGGGTTGGGAATCGATGATATAAAGAGGGAAGCACGTTATCAGCTGTGAAATTAATAATGTGTTTCTCTGGTTTTCTTGCATAATGGAATTTGATCACTTAAATCCTAAGTAATATGTACAACCGCAAGTCGTATTAAGTTAACAACTATTGCCACGATTTTGCCGTCGGTTGTATCAGTAATTGGTGCGGAGATGACTGCACGAACGAACGCACCACTCTGCTGCACGTGTACGCAATAATTAGATGAATGGAAATGCGACGGTAAGAAAACGGCGGAAGCCGAGTGCCATAATAATAAATGTGATTGTAACCTTCCTAGAATCTACGTGTTTACTATTTACTACTTATGCACTTATTGCACATATTTGATGTTTTATCTTCGCGGAATGCCACTTTGCAGTACAAATGCTCGCTTGGTAGGCTCCATTTGATTTTTTGCCCACAGCAATTATTTGTCTTTCAATTACGCGAATATTTTTATTAATTTTTATTGCAGGCTTGCAGACTAGTATAACACAACGTATCCACTAATTATCCTTCACGCGTGGTTGCCAGATGAATCACAACCGAATTAAAAACATTTGCACAATAAGTGCAGTCATAAACGAATGGATATCTATATACTTACTTTGTTGCATAAAATGCAACAGCGGTGCTATAAGGTTGCACATATCGATATTAAATTCCGATGAGTCAAGTTATTATAACTACGTAATGCTTTGCAGGGACAATTTGCTGCAAATATGTTTGCACGTAGTAATGAAATGCACACGTGGTTAGTGCTAACGTTGGGAAACATTATCTCTGCACATTGTTCCACCCACTTGCATATTATAGTGTGCCAGTTTTTTTTTTCAATTACGTAAGCGTTACAAAAATAACAAAATTAACAAATAATAAAGCTTACATTGTACACCTACTGTTATTCAAAAGTATTGTTACCGACTTCATTGCAATAGCCAAGACTACGATGTATAAGCAGGCTGGTAGTATCGAAAATACTGGACCCAACAATGACCATTGTGGTACACCTATTACATATAATATTCTTATATATATATAAATATTATTCCAATATTTTTTTCCTTTCATTTTCTTGTAAAAAATTAAGAAAGTATTCATTTAAAACCATGTGGCTACAGCTCTTGGTTTACAAATTGTTGTCAATTAGAAGATTAATCAACTAATTTGTGTGAATCTAGTGAACCAAAATGAGCACAGTTAATATTTCGTTGGTTTTGACCTGTTGATTGTTTTCCATTTATCATTTTCTTTCAAGTTATGTCACATCTCCATCTATAAATATCATATACTATTTTTCGGTAGGCCTGCTACGTTTCAGAATTCTTGAACACACGCTTTAAATAATTGTAACCCAACTAATTAAAATGCATTCATGTAGAGATCTGCATGCGTTTATCTTAAAACTGATAGTAATTTGATGCTTTAAATTCTACCGTTTCAGTAATTTATATCTCAATATATTAAGATTTATGGTCTTCTACAAATAATTTAATGTGGCGCATAAATCTTTCGTTATGGGATAAAAATGCTGTAATTTTAGTATTCTCACTATTCTCAGCGCATGTGTGGTGCATAAGTGCAACAAATTTAGAACGAATACGCGGCGTTCGATGTGGGAATATATTTGTACGATTTCCCGCCAAAGAAACAGGTTGCACTCGTTGCGCGAAGGTCATGGTTATAAACATATAGGGTAACGATCTTCACGTTCGATCCCCAGTCTGTTGTCCACTAAATCAGTTGCATGACGATCAGCGGTCACACTTCACCAAAGCAGGTGGTCTTCAACGTTAGTGGAAATTACAGACAATCGCATGAATATTCATTACATAGTCTGGTGTATAATATCTATAAAAGTATGACATGTAAATTATACGTTCCTGAGTATAACACGTGAACAGTTGACCACGAATTTTGTTATTCATATTTGTTTTAGGAGCGTTATGAAGACATAAATTATATTGTTCCCGGTTATCACGACGATTAGTTAGTCACGTCTATTTTAATTTTATATAAGGCATTATGTCCACTATTACAGTTCTTACTCCAGTTTGAGTAGTTTCTGTGAGTGATACACGAAAATGTAGTAAGCCTTATCCGCGATACCAGCTCAGGTTTAATTCAGTCGTGAACTAATTATATATCTAAAATGAAATAGACTTCGAGCTAAGATGTGAATCTGCGAACTTATGATTACTAGCCAGCTGTGAACAACTAGACCTATAATTTATATGTGAAAATATATAACCATTTCGCTGACCACTAAAGTAATTATTGTCAAAACAAGTAATTTAGAATATTTCCATCAAGACGTACTAAAATAATTGATCGTAAACTCACAAATACCAACAAATTTAAAACGATCAATCTATTCCAGATTTTATATTTTGTATATATGTGTATTTTAGTGCCTTGAAACGAATGTAAAATGACTTTCACATATTTGCTCCGTTTATTATATCGTAAAATTTTCTTTTCAAACGATTTATTGTTTTATATAATTTATATTATGTTTTATGACCCAATGAAATCATTTTTTTTATATAATGGTTGTAAAACAATTCACGCCAATCAAAATGCATAATGGCATTAACATTAAAAAATATAAATGATGTAACTGTATTAATAAACAGTAGTATGCATATTACTTACTTATACTTTATGTATAAGTAAGTATAGGAATCGTGAAAAATTTCGACCTTGAGATTTTAATGGATATACGCGTTTTGAGGTCCCCTGAATCGTTTCTGACTATTTTCGGAATGACGTCTCTGTGTGTGTGTGTCTGTCTATGTCTGTGTGTGTGTATGTAAGAATATTTTTTTTCCGTAACGTGTACCGTTTTCGAGACATGGAAAAAGGTGATAAGAGTAAACCACCACTTCCGGTTGAGAGATTGCGTTCAAAATAGGACGTTTTCCTCCTTGCTACATACAAATATTAAGTTTAAAGTCTCAGAGCTCTAGCTATAATCGTTTGGACGCTAGAGCGCGCACAAACACACACACACAGACGTCATTCCGAAAATAGTCAGAAACGATTCAGGGGACCTCAAAACGCGTATATCCGTTGAAATCTCGAGGTCGAAATTTTTCATGATTCCTATACTTACTTATACATAAAGTATAAGTAAGTAATAATAAATACTTTACTGCATTGCAGTAAAGCTATTCTTAAAACAGCTTATTTATTTATTTATTTTATTAGTATAAAAATTCACAAAACGTGAAGTTAATGTAGCACTATGTCTTCTTTTAATTCCTATGCCTTTCTACCATGCTTCTTTGTTTGAGTTCAGTTTATTCTTCATTTCCTTTGTAATTGGTTGTTTGATATTTATCGTTGATCGGTTTCATTATCAGTTGTTTTCTAAAGTTCTTTGTCGTATATTGTCTCGTCCTGTTTTGTATTGAGTTCAGTCCAGTATTATTGTTTCCAACTCGCCCATTTAGATCACCCATTATTATTGTATATGCTCCAGCACTGTCTTCTTCTTGTAGTAGTGTGGTGAAGTAATCATATTTTCCTTCCTTCCATACAATTCTCAGTATGTTATTATCAGATCCAAATAGTTTCGTTTAATTTCATTGTCAAGCTTTTCAATTCTTCAATTTCCATAATTTTCTTTCATCCTATTTGGTGGACTTTGGTGCACATTCTCGTTTGCCCAACCGTCCTGCAAAAAATTTTACCAAAACACGTGATTCCCGACAATAATTCACCATGAACGGAGTCATAGAATATTCAATAAAATTATAAAAAGTTTAGAAGAGAAAAAGCTATGCACTACAGCTTTCCCAGAATAATCATTTGATCAAGTTTGACATAATAAATAAAACATACACCAGCAAATTACTACCTCATCTTGAAATGATATCTTACTGAAGTAAAATTTAACCTTAAAACATCCTCACGCTATACAATTACATTTGGTTTACTGCAGAGTAGTAGTGTAGGTCCATTCCTGCATCTTAACGTCTGATGTGCCGGAACTGTAAACACACTCATCGCCACTTTCGCAGACAACACCGCTATATCATCTACCCACCGCAATCAACAACAAGCCGCAAATTAGCTGCAAGATCATCTCAACAGTTTTGAGGAACGGCTCAATACTTGGTGAATACAGGGCAGTGCTACCAAATCCACTTTCAAAACAAGAAGATCCCAATAACACTCATCTACCAGTACCAAATTGAGCTTAATACTTGGGTCTAATACTTCACTCAAAACTAATCTGGAAATTACATATAACTCGGAATAAAATCTAAAATAAACTTATATTCCAACATATGCATTGGTTTCTTGGCCGAAAATACGAATAAAAATTGCATCATAAAGCCTACAAACACCCAAATCATCCAACGCGTTCAATCTAAAATCTTACGCACAATTGTGGATGCCCTATGTTATATAAGAAATAAAACAATATATGAACTACGTATTTCTACAGTTGAAGAGGATATCTGTATCATGAGCAACAACTATTTTATAAGATTACTAGGACACCAGAAATTAAGTAAGTCGACTTGATTATCCTCTTTCAGTGCAAAAGTTGAAAAAGCAACGACCCGCATACTTTAGAACTGAACAGTGATCTAATTTCATGTATGGAGAGTGATAAATGGACGACTTTCCCCCTCAAATTAATTTCCAATTAACAAACTAATTGCTCCACAGAAAAGATTATAAATATCTTTCTCATCATGTTATTATCCATCCAGATATTTTCATTGTTAAGCTTCCCAATTTTTCAATCTCCATAATTTTCTATCATCCTATTCGGTGTACAAATTCTACTTATTTGGCCCATTCTCTTTTGCCATATCAACCAGTATTCCTTGTGGAGCGTCACTATTCGCTTACCTTTCTTTTTGGTTACTGTAATTTCCATTATTTCCTATACTTTCTTCTACAATTTCTTCTAATTTTTCTCTCATGCTTTTTGTATTCCATCCATGCTATTTGCTTTATCCTCGTTTTTATTTCTATTTTCTACTTTACTTTCATTTTTTGTTCATTGTGTCCGATTTTATTGCCGTTGTCTTTAATCTTTGTTTCTCTTCGTACAATTTTCTGTCACATTACTCTCTATTGGGGTCTCTATTACTTACAATTTATTGCTACTTATATTATATCCTATTTTGGTTTTGTTTCCTTTGGCTCTCTCTTCCTTTGATTTTAGTTTCGAATTCTTTTTCGTTTTTGTTAAGTCGTCGTTTATGTAGGTTGTTCTCCTGTATGTACATTTTTTCTTTCCTTCTTTCGTTGTCATTGAATTTATCTTTAGAAGAAATCGTCCCTTTTTCATTTTTAGCTCATCCTTGCGATTTAGTTATAGTCCATGGCAATATTATTTTTCTTTTCTTTCTCTTTGTGATGATTATGATTTTTTAAAACTGCATCGATTAATTAATTGCCAGCGTGAAACTAAATTTACTTATATGTTTGAAATTTTTGAAGAGATATTTATCGCCATGGCCGCATTCTAGAGTTGGAATATGCTAGATTGTGCCCACAATGAGATAGGAATGTCAATTTTGTTCCTTGTTCAATATAGACGCAATATACGGCTGGAATGACAAAATAGATTGTCGAGTTTTCATCCGAACGGACATTTCTAAAAATCTGAAAATGTGTAGAAGTTAAATTTAAGCAGGAAGTGCTTGAAGCGCCAATCTACTACGATTAGCTTTGATTCTTCTTCGATTTCAACTTTATTTGAACACGTTAGGGCCATGCTAGGATACATTTGGTGGTGTACTTGTTACTACCATATTTCCTATGGCGAGTGCCACCAACAAAGAGGCAACGTAAAGTAGCTTTGTGTTGAAGGTAGCCGCACGTTATCTCAACGAGATCGCCAGCAAGCAGCGCATTGAGAATTGAGTTCATTTCTTGTCTACGGGTATTTTTAATTTGCAAATAAATACGCCAGGATCATTGCTATTAGTACTATGTTTTTCCAGCTCCCCGAAAGAGATTGTCTTTTTTCTCCTCAAAATAACCGTTTATAGCCTCAATTGCCTCTTTATTCAACTGAAATCTGAAATCTGGGATGCTTTGAGATTCAGGCATAAGCGGAAGTATCGGACAGCCTCTAACTAAATCTTCCATATTTTATATTTGTATTTTCTATTCTGTGTACTATACTGTGTTGTGTATCATTGGTAAGGAATACGATAATAACGTAGATAAATTCTATTGACTTAAAAAAATCCGATCAAATCACCAGTCGGAGGAATAGTAATTTTCCCTCTTCCTGAGCGATTCATCACGTGTTATCTATTGCCTTTTGATATTCGTTGGATTCCAGTTTTATAAAATTTATACACAATTTCTGCTGTAGTAGAATTTGAAATTCAGTGCCGTTTCTTACCTCCAAATGAAAAAAATAATGGAAAGATTTGCTGCGGATCAAATTAATAATTTTTCAAATAAGTTGAGAGTTAGATAATATGATTTGTACGACATGAGTGTGTGAAATTTTCTGTAATATAAATATTTATTTATTGTACATTTCGAATGCAGTCCGTCCATCTATAAATAAATGCTGTAATATTATGACATATTATATGCAAAGAAGTGTTATTCGAAAAAGGCTAAAAGTTAATTTAATTTTTTGTACAATTTCACTAAATAGGGCGACATACAATTTAATTTTAAGATTTTTCTATTAATTTGAATGATCAGTTGGAATGTAAAGTGAGTAGACACGTACTGTTATATTTATTATAAATATAACATATTGTAACCATTGATTTTGCGTCTCACACGTGTATTTTAATTCTTTCCCCCCAGCTGCATTGGACAGACGAAAGAACATAAACAAATGTTAAGAACCGTGAAATAGGACTTAGTGGCCTAAAATGTTGTAAGATGCGAAGTGGTCTATATACAAATTTTAAAATAAAATTCCGAACTTATATAAACATTTACTGGGTTAACCCCAACAATAAATAACAAGATAAATAAAAAAAATATTTATCTGAAAACATGCAATAAATTTAAAACGAATTGATTTTCATTATTCTCTCGGGCCACTAATCTTAGGAAAGTTTTGTGTGTGTGTGAAAGCTTGGTGTAATTTCTTCTACATTTTAGTTTATTTTATTGTGTCGTTTGCAATCTGGATTTTCATGTATTTTAGTTTTATTTTTCATTTTTAGCAGATTTTACGATTTCGTTTCAAATTCTTGATTTAATTGTCTGCAGTCTTAATTTTTAGCAGTGACAAATTTAGGATGTAGAGTAAATTAGAAACAATTGATGTTTTTTTATACTAGATCCAATGAATATTAAATTTCTGCATGGGATCTCAAATGACTTTGAACGCCAGCCTATTAGACGAGAATGGCTTTATAATGGCATCAAAAAATTACGTTTGTTCATGGGAAGGCGCTTTCATAGCGTGCATTATTCATGAGCGTCTATCTTCATCGGCGAGATCGTGCAGTAGTCATAATCGTCACAGTAATTAAAAACTTTAACTCCCTGTCTGGGTTATCGGGCTAGACTTATGGGAATGAAGAGTTCAGTTTGTGCCTCTTCGACCACGACAAAGTAATCGGTTAGCAATTTGCGTTGTTTTATTTTTTGTAATTAGAGCGCTCCTTTACAGTTTAACCAGCTCGATTAACTCACTTGTTTCCTTATCTGAGAACACGACAACCAATTATGAATGGCAATCAGTTAAACAAAGAAAGAGACTAGATTTCATATTTTTAAGTGGTATCAGAAATGAAAATCAACGATTTGAAAACAAATCATGTATTATCTATTATCAACCTTAATGTAATAATGACTATATTATTAAGTTCGGGTAAACATAATCTTCAGATATATTAAACGTATTTTTTTGAATAGGTAACGTTTGGGTAATAACATGTTTAAATTTTACCATAATTATCTGGAAGGCCTCTTACATTGTTTTTAACTCCATAATTATTTTAAACTGTTTCGGTGAACTATCGCCTGTGTATTAATTTTTAAAAATGTTTATTTTGTTATTGCGTAAGATATTAATGATTCCTCCGTTTAAAAAAAAATCGCCCCCATCTTATGTTTGTTCTTATTATTCCTGTAGCCTGTCCGCATGCACGCGGCCCACCATTTTTATCGGACGTTTACCTTGACCCCTCGCGACCGCTTTATAAGCTAAATCCCCAACAATCTAGAAAGCGCCATCCTTGGAATGGTGCATATAAATGTAAATTTTATTCGCTTTCTTAACGTGATTCGTGGAATAAATGTCAACGTTTAAAATTTTATGGCAATAAATAAAACGCGCATCTCTTTAATGCCCATCGTCAGAGACGCAATGAATTTCAAATTAATCGAATTTAAAGCCTAGAACGTTGCAAGTACATAGCGGCCAAGAACCATATCAGAACTTGCTGAAGTAGTATCTGGTTGGTTGACATACTTTTAATGAAGGACAAGGACCAATTTGCAGTGATCGATTCTGCGTTAATCGTAGTTTGCCTTCTTGACCTCGCTTCATTACGCAAAGTTCTGAAATCGGTTGTGTAGAACGCGATCTGCATCTTAACTGTTTCTACATACGTAACAAATTCGGTTCGTAGATGATTGACTTCCTTATTAATTCAGCCTTTTTAATAAAAAAGCATTGCCGGTGGTTTGTTTTTAAAAATAACTAGTGCAAGACACAATCAAGGGCGTCTTATAAAGACAGTTGATTGCATCAATGTACCAATTCAAATCAATAAATTATCTGACTTAACAATCGTATTAATTTTCGCAATCGGCAGTGATTAATTAGAACCATCAATGCAATTGCTTTTTTAGTTTGAATATTGGAAATATTTTGGTTGGATAGTTGAAGTAGTAAAGAAATTCTTACAAAAATAACCAAGACATGAAACGCGCAGATACTAAAGAAAAATAAATGTTAATAAAAGGTGAGGTAGAAAAATCTGGAAGTAGTGAATACGAAAATATAATAAGAAGTATCACAAAGACGCAAACATGAAGGGGGAATAAATAATGCACAGGAAGGAACATTGTATAGGGAGACTACCGGAGTATAGAACAAGCAATCAGAAACTAACACGTTACTAATGGAATCTTGAGGACGACAAAGTCAACAAAAGTGCAGATGATGAAGGAAAGAAATAAATAACAGTGCTAGCGGAACTAAAAGATAAGTGAAGTGGGTTAAGGAAATGGGGATGGAATACTTAAAGAGCTGGTAGACGAGACTGGTAACAAATACAACAATCATGTGCACATAATTGGAAATGGACGAGGAAGTAGCAATAGTACAAATATATGGACCAAGAGAACGACGAAAGAACTACAAATTGTAGAATTAAATGACATGCAAAACGTAAGCGGTATACTAGGACAAGGAAATTCGCATTCAATAATAATAGAAGAACGTGACCATATGAAGTAGGAACTCTACACATGTATCAAAGGAAAATCTTAGAATTCAGCACAATGAATGAGTTGGTAACAAGATACTCCATTCAGAGTAAAGAGATTGGAATCATGTATGAAGCATAGGGGAGAAAGGTGGTAAGTATAATAGATTTTATATCGAATGCAATGTGTACCTGAGATATAATAGAAGTAAAGGTAGAAAGAAGAGTGAAACTAAATCGTACGTTTCACAGTTTATTAAGAACAAATACCAAAATAGAAACACAGAAACAGAGGGATTTAACTAGAGGAACTGCAAATTAATTTAAAACGAGAAAATGAATCAACAGTAAGTTATCAGGAAGTAGCCAATTTAATATTAAGGAGATAAGAAGAGGAGGAAAATGATTGGATAATGGAACCAAGGTGGGATATACTAAGCAAGTGCTGATAGAGGAAAGTGGGGACGTACGACATATGGGAAATCAAGCAGGGAATGAATTAATGATGGAATGAGGAGGTGAGGGACAACATTAATACTAAGATTCAAGCGTGGGAGTAATACCATCAACGAGAACGACTCAAAATAAAAAAATGAATCAAATATGGCAATAAAAGAAGCTAATGGCAGAAGCTGGGAAGCGAGCTTCCAAGACAAAAATTGGTACGGAATGGAACATAAACACAATGAAAGGGAGAAATGAGAAAACAGATATGGAATATACAAGACGATAATGAACAATTGAAAACAGATACATACATTTTGTCTGCGAATACCTGAGAACAAATTCAAATAAAGGAAAAATAAGACAGAAGGTAGGAACATCGGAATAAAGACTGCTGGGACATGCATAATAATGAATCAAGCAGGGTCGGAAAACTAATGCAGAGAAGTAGTAGAATATTAGATGAAATGAAAAACAATGCACTACTTATTAAATTAAATTCAGGACAATTACTCACAGGAAAAGTGTTGGTACCCCGTAGCTCCCGACATATGAAGGACATTGCAACCAGGATCAGCATATCCTTATTTGACATGTGACTAGAATATATTATTTTATATTTGTAATTTTATTCATCTCTGACCAACTTAAAACTGCAATTTTGATGCAGACCATCGGTGCTAAGACCTTCATGAAGAAAGGCACTCGTGTTCGTTATAAGTTTGCAATTAATCAATAAGAAATTCTCGTTAGATGACAATATTTGACTTTGAACTTGTTGCTCTGTGCATTTGTAACAAAACCGCCCTATGGAGTAGTTAAATATCAATGTCCATGATACAAATTTGAACCCTGAGCTTTAAGGTAACTAGCCTAACCTACATGGCAGATATGAAAAGTGTTTTTACAGAAATATTTCCTTTCCATTGAGAGGCGAAATATGCCCCATTCTACTTGAAGGTTGGAAATATACAACCGTAGCACATTTTCATTTAAAAGTTTTTGTTCAAAGATATCCAAATGCTCTACTATGGACGTCCTAGGTATTGATTTTATAGTTGAAAAATATCATCAAATATAGTAAATCGTTGCTCAATAGAATACAAGATGAAAGATATAATAAAATGTCTGGTCACTTCTTAAGCAAAGGCTGGCTCCTTTGCAATAGGCGAGATATTGAAAGTGAGAACAAAAATAAACTTTCTATAGCAGCTATGATTAATTGGCTAGTTTAAGATGGAAAGATGCTTATACATACATATACATTATACATATTATATATCCTTGATTATAAATCAGTAATATATATTATTTTCTTAAACATTTTCTTATGCAACCGCGTAACTATTTCTATGGCCATATGGCATATCATACTTTTTGATCATAGTAAAATATGAAAAGGTACTTTGCTTGATTTATATTAATATTGCGATATCGTCGAGCTAAATTTAACTATTTTCCGTAAGTAATCAACAACAACCTCAGTTTTAGATTAAGTTATGAACTAATAATAGTTCCCTTTGTTGCACAAACAAAACAGTAATTCATTTGATAAAATTAAATGGTATTTAATTGTTCGGAAGCACCGGCTTTCTTTATTGTCTATCGCCTTCCAACACCAACACAAGCAACGTATCCACCGCCGTATCAACCTCGTGAATGGAACGATATTGAAAACAATATTCCTAGCATAATAGAGTGAAGTTTCTCAGGATAAGTTAGTTCACATGAGCAGGCAGATACGCACTGGCGCACTTTCCCACATCGTCTTATCCACTTCTAGAGATAATATTCATTTAAATTATATTCAAATTACACACACATATACACACCCACTTGTAGAACCGATAGTAAATTGTTTATTTTCGAGCGCAAATTAAAACAAATAATTAAATTAAGATTATCAGTGACGCTCGTGAGCGCCACTTGGATTTACGGTCCACCCGGGACCGTTGAACGAGCAACCAATTCGCTGTACGAGTGCACGTTAGTTCTTTCTCACCGATCGTCGACTGATAAGAACTGTTGAAAGAATTAATTGCTTGTTTAGTATAATTATGATAGATTAATGATGCTAGTTACATTGGTTTTAATGTAAAGAATGTAAAACGACCAAGTCAGATGTCTGCAAAAAAAGTGCAAAACCTATCGGGTAATTCATGCTCATGGCCACTTTTATGAATATGATTAGTGAATCTATTAATATTCGCTCATCTCACGCCTATTGCTTGAAATTGTTATATTAATCTCGGTGAGATTGTGATCGTCAATCTGCATTATCGGACAGGCATACATTTTGATGTGATTAATGCCCGCAATTCCCAATTGTTATGTACGAAGTTAAATCAGTTGGTAAACTAGTGGCATAGCTATGGGTAATTTATTTATAATTGAATGTTCCCCCTGAAACGATGAAAATCAAGTTTTAGCTGCTATATAGTTTTGGTAGTAATACATACACATAATAATCAAGTATAAATTTTGATGAAACTATTGTCCAAATCCAACCCGTGTCATAATTGAAAACCCATCAAGATTAAACTTAATTTGAACTGTAAACGGAAACTGAGTTCTAAAAGAGGATGAAATGACAGGAAACATATTCTAATCAAAGAGTTTTCTATACTACTTTACATAAGAATATAAATATTTAGATACGAAAATTATTCGAAGAAAAATATCAATTGCATTGTCAAAAATATATTATATATTTGATTGGAACGAATAATTTGCATTCGTCCACAAACCAACACTTGCAATCTTTGTAATGAATCAATTTTTAAACTATCATATCATGTGGAAAATGTCAGATTTATTCTGCACTTTAGAATCTTGCTACTAAATATATTAGTGTTGCCTAATTGCAGATAAAATAATGAATAAAATTAAATTACATTTCCATTTCTAATTGCTTCCTATTAAAGTAACATTTGATGGAGTTGCATCATTAGAGTAAGTATTATCGTACTCGTACGCAATCAACTCTTATAATGCACAAGGAAGCAGACAATTAAACGGAAAAGAAGTACATACCGAATGATTATTATTATTGTAGTTGGGTTTTTATTAATTTCATTGTGTAGCTCTTAGAATTAATTGAAAATGATTATTTTACTTCAGTGCTTTTAATTGATTTATTTTTACTCTTTGTATTTGGTACTATGGTCACTAGTTTCTTGTTACTCTATTTACTATACATATTTTTAAAATATTTGCTTTACGTAAAATAACAAAAGTTTGTTCAAGCCCATAGACGAGAGAGCATGAATTGCCATGTACCACTCTTGGTGTCCATTTATCACTTGTATTCCCAATGATATTGTCATTGTTATTTATCATTGAATGTTATGAGTGATTTTTTTTGTTTTGAATCTTTTAAATTAACATGTATTATTTATTGTTTTTATGTACAGTTATTTATTAGCTGGTAGAAAAAGTACTCGTAGCAAAAAATACTGCATTACATATATAATTGAATTAATAGTCGATATACAACTATAAAAGTATTAGCTTATATAATTAATTTATTCATAGAAACCATCTTTTTTATCACTTTCACGTTGCATTGTAGGTAACTGTAATTGATATATATATTTTATATTCATACACTGGTGTGAATACATATTAAATATTACTTTTTAAAAATTCAATTTGAGTTGATTATCACGAACGGCGACATTTCTTTGCAGGCATGTATGATTTACGGAAAATTCATCGTGGAAAAATTCATCGTCTGGAGTATTCATCGCGGAAAAAATCATCGTGATAAAATTCTTGGTGGGAAAATTCATCGTTGATAGAAATAAATTCAACCCAACCCAACACAACCCAAGGCAGCCCAACCCAACTAATACCAACCTAACTCAACCCAATCCGATCACAATTTTAACTTTCCACGATGAATTTTCCCATGATGAATTTTCCGGACACCACGTGTATATCTCACTCGTCGGTTTTGTATTTATCACTTTTAATTCGGTACGGAGACGATTAAATATTGTTTTCCTGCCTTGAAAACTCCGTCCAACCGACTGAACCTAAAACTGCGCCTAACGTTGCTAATTTTTACATAAACTCTTTTTGTTCAGATCGTTAAGTGCGAGAAACGAAATTCTTACATCGACACTGCGTTACTCAAGTTGCCTCGAAAATCTAACTCAATCTAACTCAAAATAATGCCACCAATTGATCAAGTGCTTACTTATAAAAAAGAAATAAATTTATTTGCCAACTCCCTTTTTTACTATTTGCTTACTTACATTTCTGTAAATTAAATTTTTCATATATTTTCACAAATTCTTACAGTTACAATATTAAACTCGAATTGATTGTTTGAGTTTAACTATCATAGTTGTTCCAACTTCATCTAATCATTATCACATTGTTACTCAAGTATGCAACTTGAAGCAACGTTGGACTTTGATACAATTCTTGATCTGACTACTTATTATTTGTAATTCAGAACTCACTCGTAGCTGTTTTCAGGGATGTCCGCACAAAATTGTCAATGAAAGAGGAAAACTTTTATTAACAGATTTACATACAATTGCCTTTCTTTTACTTCCCAGGATCCAGAATCCAGGACCTTTTTACATCGCTTCGCTACCCCTTTATGGATCACTTGGTATAACACTCATTTAATTCGCTTGTTCGAATGACTAAATACGATCGACGAAATTTTACATCGATACCGAAGTTATTTTTTTCGGGTAATTCAATATGATCAACGAAATTTTACATTGATTCATCGTTTTTAATTGTCATTTTCGAACCCCATTAGCTTTCGGACCAAGTATTCGCTGCGGGAAGTATACTTTGAAAAATGGCGTCTCCCCGAGCTCGGTATTCGCGTTGACGATATTTTTGTTCTTGAATTGAGGTTTTTTAATTTCCAAATTTTCCAAAAGATATAATTTTCGTCTTTATTCTCCATATGCAATACTTTCATCTGGTATAAAATGGTTATTACTGATAATGATTTATTTTGATGCGAGCCTGGTTATGAAGGCCTCTTTTGTGTTCTTTGAGCCTGGTTTTGAAATTCCTTCCTGTTTGGCCTATGTAGCATTGCAAGCATTGCAATTAATTTAGTATACTCCTGATTTGTTACCTTTGTCTGTTTTATCTTTGTTGGTAACTAATATACTGCCAATATTGTTTTTATTGACACAGATAGTTTTCCATTATGTATATTAAATCTATTGCATATTGTTGCTAAGATTATCAACGTGGTTAATAAAGTTGTACCCATTTTTAAGTATACCGTTCTCAGTTGCTTGGTGACTATTTTGTCAATGATATCCTTATTGTACTTATTTTCTGTAGCTATCTGTTTAATAATGTCAAGCTCTTTTCATTGTTCTCCATACTCAACGGAGTGTTGAGTAATCTGTGTATCAAACTATTAAAGGATAACATTTTTATAGGTCTTGTGGGATTCTATCTTACTATTATTACTGCGTGTTAGTGTGGGGTCCAGGAAATTTATACTTCTGTTGTCCTCTTTCTCGATGGTCGTTGTCGATCGGACCCTGTCTGCATGCATAGAATGTCATCCACGTATCCAATACATACGCACTTCAACAGAGCATTTTTCATTGCGAATAAGGTTCCTTCAAAGTTATTCATGAAGATTTCTACAAGAAGAATAGATAGTGGTGAACCCATGGGTAGACCATCTCGTTGTTGGAAATATTTGGCATTGAATGAAAGTAACTTTGTTTTATGCATGTACTGATCAGCACTTTTAATTCTGTTTCTTCTTCATCACTGATATTGCAAACATCAATCTATTTTGTCAAAATCACGCTAGATACGTCAAAGAATACTATAGTACAATTGGTAGGGGTGTGGGACGATTGTAAGCGATTAACCATTTCTGCGGAGTTCTTTATGAAATGTTTCGGTTTGAAGGTGGTAAGATCGGGATATAATATATTGAGTTTCCTCATAAGTAAGTGGAAGCACGCTACCACTGGTCTCATGGTCAAACTTGGTTTGTGGAGTTTTGGTATGTTATAGAGTAACGGGGCATGTGGGTTCATGACTTTGAGATGAAGAAAGAACAGTATAAAAAATGCTGATCAATACATGCTTAAAACAAAGTTACTTTCAATTCAAGGGCAAATATTTGCAACAACGAAATGGTCTACCTAGTTCACCACTATCTCCGGGGAGACGCCACTTTTCAAAGTATACTTCCCGCAGTGAATATCTGGCCCGTTAACCTAATGGGGTTATTTAGATTTGATTTTAATTACCATCCCAACTTTGCCACTTATTTGTAACCGCTAAAATTGTGTATAAAATTCATGTTTTTCTTACTTACTTTCAGTAACCGCTCGATAATGGCCTAACAATTGTCGACGTACAATAAATAATTTTTGTGAACAAAACCAAGTGTTTTATTAATCGTTCTAAGAGTTAGTTGCTCTTTTCAAATCATCCAATACGATCAACGAATCGATACCTGATTTGTAGATTTGGTGCTCTTAGATGCTCTTAGATTGGTACAAACTACCCCATGGACATATAAAATCTAAAATGTGTTCTCCAATACTTAATGCCTAATAACGCCATGTCAAAAATAATATACAATTTTTCAATAAAATGGATTTTGCTACATTGCTAGTATCACAGCGTTGATAAAAAACAATCAATCCCAATAAATAATAATTGCATAAAATATCGTAAGCAGTTAAAAACGAAAATAACGAAAAGAGAGAATAAGATCAAATATCTTGTCATAAAAAGACATCTGGTAGTTCTATCGGCCATCCAGAAAATGAATTGTAATGAATTATAGGCTTATATATAAACAATTAATATCAGGGCAACACGGAAACCTTGGCCATCATTTGACAATAACAGTTATGTTATGGAAACTGCAAAACAAACAAACAAACAAAACTTGTGACTCGTTTGAGACACAATAGAAAAGTTAATTTATGAACATGTAATAGAACTTCTTAATCGCATATTATGAATTGCATTTAAATGAAAATAAAATAAAGTCCCCCAAAAACAAGAAATCGAAGCAACGAAAACCAATTTAAAATACTAATAATACTAAACATACGATGACAATGGAATGAATTGGATGAAAATAAAATTAATAAAAACAAAATAAACGAACCTAAACGTGAGCACAGATGGAGGAATACATTAACGAACAAACAAAAGCAAATGAGACGAAAGTAAATTAATTTAATTCATATTTCATTTGTAACGTGTGAGCAACGGAATTGTGATTCAGGGAGGGCTTTGGAAGTTTTCGCGTATGTCTTATATATATAAATAATTTTGAGTAATAGAACTACTGGCCGTTACTAACAGGTGTACCAAGCCTTTTCCCGGTAACTTAAATTTAGATTAAATCAAACTGCAGGCAAAGCTGTAAAAACTGAGGTTATGTTGGCAATAAAATTCTAATAATACATTTTAATCATGACAACCAATAGTAATTATCAAATAAGATGAGTTATATGGTCACCACCGACATCACAATGTAACTCTTCTTTTAACGTCGTGCAACATGTTCACAAATGGTGTTAAAATTTCATTAAAAACTGTTTTACATTACTTCAAAAAGTGACAGTTTAAATGAACTATTTTATTGGATTAAAATTACACATTCATGGTATGTCTATCTCCCTCTTCCATGGCCAACTCTAAAACATAATTCCGTTGCTCTCACGTTATGAATGTGTTTGTTGTATACAAATTTATTTATTTTTGTTTTAACTTTATCGTTTATTGCATTTTATCATCTGTTTCATTTAAACGTGTTTTTGCTTTGCCTTATTTCTTATTAATCTTATATTTCATTTTGTCGTGTACTATTATGTGTTATCTAGTAGTAGTTTGATTTTGTTTGGAATGCATCTCATTGATGTTTAAAAAATCGGAAGAAAATTTAACAACAACCCCACAAATTAAAAAACAGCCTTCAGAAAATAACGTAACGACAATACGAAGAAATTAAATCAAAAGTTCACCATTTCTCTCTCCATATTCGTCCTCTTTTCCTCTCCTTTTCGCCTTCCCCACCGACATCACCGCGTTCTCATAGAGTTTTTATTCTTGCTACTTCTCATTCTGCTAATCCTCCCCCCATCCTGTCCCTCTTTCATTGCCTTTCATTGCCATCTCGTATTTCACCACTCTTTTCCCCGCCTCAACCACTAATCTCTCGCTACCCGTCTCTGGCCTCACTATGCAATCGGGCGTCGAAATTTGTAGGTGTAATGCTCTTGTAAATTGACGTATTTCTGCCCTCTCCACCTTTTTCCGTTCTTTTATCCATACCTCTGACCCATAATCATAATTCTCCTGACACATACATTTCATATCCTCATCGTGTCCTCAAACTTTCCTTTCCTTTTTTCCCACAGCTTGCCCCTGAAACCCTGAACCCGTGAAACCCCCTGAATCGCACTAATTCGCCTTTTTGCATATATGTTTTATGCGTCAATCGCTGCTGTTACTCTTCCTTGTCACATAGCCCAGTTATGTAGAATCCCTCAACTGCTCAATTTCCTCTCCTTTCTATCTCACTTGCGCTTCCTTCAACCTTCCTCCTCCTGTCTTGAATACCATCACCTTTATTTTCTTCGTGTTGAGCTCTAGTCCTAGGAAGCATTCGTCTTTAGCCATCTCCTTCAGATGTTTCTCTGATTCCGCATTTTCCGATTTGATGACCACATCATCCACGAATGCTAATGGCCAGATTTTTTCCTTCCTTAACTTCACTCCTCCATGGAAAAGGAGCAAACTGTGGCGCACAAAATATAGATAGAATGTGTATAGAATACCTGTAATACTGTCTACTCTTAATGTGGACGTTAAGGGAGGTAGTGCTAAGGTAATTTTGTTTTAAATAATTAATAATTATTTTTATTAAATGAAATTAAATTAAAAGTCAAAATAATTCAAAACCAAATGAAAATGAGAAAACAGGCAGAATACAAATGGAAACAAAACTAACAAGAAAAAACCAAACAAAATAATACTATATCGACTTCCTGGATGAAAGTAAATTTCGCTTTTATTATTTTCAACATAAGTATTTTAGTAGATAGTCACAAAATTATTGGAGTAGGAATATGGGATCAGGGACCCCAAATTATGGCAATTATTTTGAAATATAAAAAAAACTCGTCAATAATGGATATAATCAAATCGTAATCTATGGTAATTACATTTCTACAATACACGCGAATAAATTCTTCGAATTGAAACTTAATCCAACGCACCTCTCGCAAAAAATATATCTGTGTTCCCCAAACGTTCGCGACTTTGCGGATGATGTTTACATTGTTACATATTTAAGTACTCTAATTTTATGGATTAGATATCGACGATATTAATGAGACGAAAAGTACCAATCAATATGACCCATAATTAGATATATAATTCGACATCAAATAGTTCCACGGAATAAATTTTGCGAAACGGTGCGTTACTGTATTACTCTGTAAAATTGTTAAGCGTGACGCGTTCATGAATGAAATAAAATACGATGTTTATTAAAGTTTTTTTTTTGCACTTTAACAAGATAACGAGTTTTATCACTAGCGAAATTTATAGTAAATGTTTATTTATGAATGAAAATGTTTATACTTTGTATGATAACGGAGATTTTTGAAATTAGAACTCTTGCACTTTGCACTTGAAATTAAGGAATGGTGTAAGTGAAATAGGATCTTAGTGACGACGTCATAATATCCAGTTCATATGCAAATATTTTTTATACATGCGATTTTATGATGAGTTGTTTGGTGTTATATTAATGAAAACTCGCACCATAAAACTTGTTTGGATAAAAAAAAGTGAACAGAAATAAACGATGACGTAATGGACAAGATCTAAAATTCAATTTGTAGCAACATTCACATGGTGACATTTAAAAATATTTGCTATTTCCTATACGTAACAGTGTCGTAATTAACGTTACTGTTTAAATGAATACATAACTACATATTAACCGTATCCTTAATAATTAATTCAAATTACGTGATATGTAACAATGAAATTGCTTTCAATCGAAGTCAGAACATACTAAGCAGCAAAGTCTCAAAATTTCATTCAATTAGAAGTTTTAGTAAATATTTTAAAAGTTATGTGATATATATTTAGTGTTGATGTGCAGAGGAAACTAATGTATATATATATATATATATATATATATATATATATATATATATATATATATATAACATACTTTATAACCGTGACAAACTGTTAACTTTTCATACATTTGCATATTACCTCCATTTAAGTAAAGATAACCTTATTCCACCTCAATCCAACATATACAATATGCAAACTTGCGCGCAAACATGGAACAATAACGACCACATTCTTAAAAGACTTTTAAGGACCGAAACCAGTTTACCAGACCTTCAGACAACAACAATAATGGCCATTAATTATCCACGAGCATATAATTTATGCACATGCACTAATCGCATAATGTATACAATGCAATACAATTAGTTGTATCAAACGTGATTAATCAGATTATTCATAAATGTCTTTTCGTAATGCAAGAAACGGAAATAGAATTGGCAGTTGACGGGTAAATTAATCATTAAGACATTTGGCGTCCAGATTAAGAACCTAATTGGCATCAATTTTAGATGAGTAAACAGCGCGTAAATCGCGTATAACGACGCCGTTTGCGTCTACTCGAGAATAACAATGAACAAATTCAACGGTTGGTGCTTTAAATTCAACAATTAAACGTGACTTGGACTCCCATCAGGAGCAGTTTGTTTCCCATGCTTATTACTTACCAAAATATAAAATTAAACATTTCCGGCGAGGTCGTACGGAATAAATTCGTTGCAATGAATATGGGAAAGTGATTCATGGGAGCTATTGTTACTGCGGCATTGTTGAATGTCCTGCAGACCTATTAATGTTAAAAAAGCATTTTGCTTTTTTAAAAAGTCGTTTAATATAATTGGCCATAAATTGTTCTAAGTAGGCCTTAAAATAAATCTTTATATATAATAAAATAATTGGGATATCTGTTGAGACGACGTCCGTGACACTTTATGACGCCACTAAAGAAGAATCTGCTGTCGTCAAAAGTGGAACGATACGTCTCCTCGAGTTTCGAATAAAAACGATGCCAACATCGAAAGTTGGTTTTCGTTTTCTTCGTCGCCGCGTTAAAGCGTCAAAGAAACCGGAAGCGGTACGATTATACAGAACTAAATCGTGTATCTTTAATTATTTCTTCCGGTGGGCGGTGACCCGTGAATTTACAGGTGTCCGTCAAGATACGGTCGGCGCGTTCAGATACACTTGTATGTATTAATGACTCATCAATGTGAGCTTATTTAGACGGTTAATTGCGTTCGTCGTTTGCTTGCTGCTCACTCGAACGGGCAACGAACAATGCCCACCCGTTTCCGAAGATCCATTCTAGATGTTTTTATTGCAGGAAGTCGTTTTTGTAACGACTATGTGCGGAAGAGACGAAATTGAATTCGATACAGGTGATGCAAATGAAATGATGTGGTTCGATCAAAGACACTTTCAGCTTCACTTAACGAAAGTAGAAATTAATTTGGGTTGATTATGTCACTGATCATGTAAACGGTTTGTCGGCAGTAGTAATTAATTGAGTTTGGATGTGCAAGTTTTTTATTCGACACAGCTGTTTGATAATGCCTATTGAAATAAGAAAATATTATCTATCTCGTTTGATATGCATGCACACTTGCACACTTTCCTTTTGATACTCATATTGGAGATGAAATTCGGATTACGACGAATTAGAAAGCAATGAAATTAAATTAAAATGCGACGATTAATAATTATAGTTTATCATATTTATTAGCTATGTAGGAAATTTAACTGTAATCGTGTATAATATATATATTTTTATACATTTTATTCAATTTATTTCATATTATAATTCTGATTTGTCTGGCCAATCATGTGTAGGCCAGTGTAGTATGTACTACGTATGTACATAGAATACGATTCCGTTGATTCGTAAATCACTGGCATACACGAACGCAACACTCTTGATGGCCTTGTAGCGTTGGTTGCATCCTCACAGGCACCTGTTTACGTATTATTGAAGTATATGTATATTTTTTCGTATCTTGTATTATTTCTCTGGATTTATCTTTGACATTTAATATCTTACAATTTTAAAAACAAATATCGCGCATGCAATCTGGATTTATGTGCAACATTTGTAATCATAATTATATTTCAGTTGTTATAGTTCACCATAAAGAGCAAGATTTATTTACCTGTTTGATTGAGAAATGGGAACGAGGCGTAGCATTTTATGGAAAATTAAACATATTTATTATTTAACGGTTCATTACATGGATAACGCTGCAACTTTTTCGTGTTAACGCTACCTATAATTACAGATACTCGGCGTTAGAATACACGTTGCACAATTAACGTATGCATCATACTGCAGATATGCAACGGGAGTTTCAGCTGGAACTCGGATTATAACGTTGCCGCGGTTGAGCGTTTAGAAGTTAATTAATTCTCGCGCAACAGATCATTTCCTTCCCGCGATTATAATTGTCGTCGCGGACGGGGCTGTAAGACATCTGCACCAGAATTATTTTGCAAATCGAGTTCAAAAGTGAAAGTATATCGGTTTATTATTAATCTTATTATTAGTCCTGCGTCGAGTGACGTAATGGGCGAAACAATGGTAACTTGCATTGTCTGGCCGGCGATATGTTCATGGTTAACCGAGAAATGTGTGATATATAATGCACCTTGGTTTATGTTATGAATATAGAACAATCGTTTTAAAAAATTAAGTAACAAGGGGAGACACTGAGCATAAGGCAAGATAAGTTAAAGAAATAATTGCCATTGTTACAGATTGTTGATAATTTGTCCCATTTTTAACGCGGGTCTAAGGGTTGGGTCAAACTAAATAAGAATGGGGGAATTAAAGGTTTTATGATCGTAAAATTTTAATGTGTCACCAATTCAACATTTTTAACAAAAACTCAATTAAATCGTTAGTCGGATTATTTAACCCTGCATCGCTTGATCTGTCTTCACTGAACTCAGCCCAAACCCTACGATAATCTTCAACGTGCATAATAGACGAAAATGCATTTGAACGGCCTCAAATGTTTGCAGTACCACGCGAAACCAACTAAGAATGGAACACATACAAATAAAGCTAATAAATTAAATTACAACAACTGTAATTGGAAAATTAATGAATTAACAATTTATTTTGCACGAAACCGCAAATATATACCAACATTAAATATGAAACAATATTTAATAACATAAATTCAACACAAATTCATGAAAATAACAACGTGATGAAATTACATCAAGGATGTAAAACATAAATAAGTCGAATGAACCGCACAAAACATTCACCAAAATATATGAATATTAGAAATTGAATAAAATACAACCCAGGCATAAAAACCAAGAGGGAGTAGAAAAAAAGGCAAACCAAATCAAACAGGAACATTATAGAAACGAAGAAAAAGAGTGAGTTTAAAATAAAAGCAGCAAAAGCGGCAAATTAAAAATATCAGAAAATAAAATACACAGTTCATAAAAATGGTGATATTTGGTTATGTCCTTTTTCAAACATGTTTATCATTTTCTTCATCGAATCAGTAATTATCAGTGTTTAACAACATGTCTGTAGGTTGTGGAAAAGGTAGCACGAGTCTGAAGTTTTAACAATGCATATTGGCTAATGTCCAATCAGCGAAATAAGCGAAATAGTGCCATTTTCGAACGAGAATGTAAGCAATTTATTTCGAAGAGGCATTTGTTCCAAAACAAAATAAAAGGCTCAAAGGTTGTGCAAAACCATAGACTTTCATGGAATTTATTCGCCCAGGAACGTTTCAGGTTGCAATTTCCAGACTGGAAGACATCCAAACATACGTTCATTTTGTAGGAGAATCAGGAGGTCGCGGGAGGAATTTTAAATTATAGAGGAATCAACATTTTTTATTGCCTAACGTTCATTTGCAGATTTAGAAGAACCCTATAAAATTATTTGCGATCTCAATAGTTTGCACACCTAGCCTTTAACTAATTATTTATTTACCTAATCAATAAAATAGAAAGAAATCGAATGGAAGAAAGGCAGGGAACAACAACAATGAATGCCTGGGAAGCACAGCTGTGAATTATGGGGGAAAATAACAGAAATTGGCAACAGATTATTAAACAAAATATCAGATAGACATTGTTGAAGCAGGAAACTAAATTAATGGTATGCATTACTATCGTAGACGCAACAGCAAAATAAAATGCAATGGAGATGTCTCATCTCTCAGAGAATATGATGGACGACAAAATAGACACAAAATAAGAAAGGAAATAATAAGAGAAATATAAAAAAGAATAAGACGACAAAGAGACAATTAAACTGACATGGCCACATTATGACAATGTAAACTTGTACAATAACAGGATACGAACCAATAAATACAACAAATGGGACGAAGGGTAGACTACGAAGAAAAAATGGATGCAACATATAGCAGTGGCAGGAGAAAGAAGAAAGAGGAGATGAAATAATGTCCGAAAATAAGAAAACATGAGAAGAATTAGTGGATCAAGGCCCAGGAAGCTAGCTCAGATTCGAAAACCGAAATGGCAAATGGAAGGTGAGAAAGAAGAAGGTGAATGAAGTTATTTTTCTTGGTGGTGGACATTTCATTCATCGTTGTAGTGATCTAGAAGTATGTGAATGAGCTGGGCGTTGGAGGACACAGAAGTGACAGAAGTGAGGGAAACATATGCAACATTAAAAACTATCTTGGGAGCGATATGGTATTCATACAAACTTTGGTTCGTATCTGGACATTCTATTTGACATGATTTGATTAGTTCTCATAATAATACAACAAGTCTTTACAAAGTACAACTGCTGCATTTGTGAGTGAGACAGTAGGAAGAGAGAAAAACATTATATATGTTATTGGCCATTAAGATAACGCGATATTATTGGATAGTTTGCACACCTCTGAGGCGGTGTCGTAACAAGAAAAGAATGGATGGGGCAGAGAAATTGTTTTAGAGAGGGCGCTTAACTCTTTATGGTGGCATGTACCTTAGAAAACAGCGGTTCTACTATTCATTCTATGATCATTTCGTGCTCATGATCTCTTCATCTTTGTAGGGTGAAACAGGAACTTGCTAGTTTTTCCAGTTAAACTTAAATTTACTTTCGTTGCCAATATTATTTATCTTAAAATTCTGTACGCTCATCGGCACTACCCTACCACGAATCTAATCGATTGAGTGTTGAGTGTTTATGATTACGATACCACTTATATAAACCGCTCTTTTTACTTTGAACTGGCTCGAAATCAATAAGGTACATGGCTGAAATACTTCGACAATACTTAATAAGTTCTTCCATTGCAATGGCCGAGACCTACATCAGATGCTCTTCATTTGGCAAAGATTTTAATGTATTTACTAGTTAGTTGGGAGTTTGCTTATCGTATACAGTTGCTAACAGTATACAGCCCTCCCCCTGACCATCCATTGGTTCAGGGCTACTATTACAATGGCACTAAAGAGCGCTGGAATCGACAAAATTGCCTGGTAAGTGTACTAATGATTGTCATATTCATTCTGATTAGCAAACTCTAACTGTTTGATCCATAGTTAACTACACTGTGTCTGTGATCATACTTCCCCGAAAATATTAACGATATATTAGCGTTTGTAATATTTCTAAACATGTTCCACAATATCCAGGTTATTTAAAGTTTATTGTATTATAATAGATTTGGCCCACCTTATATTTTTTGAAAATCATCGATAATTGTGATTTGCCAAAAATCTTCTGTTAAACTACAACACAAGTTCGCTGTCGGAATTTAGTTACAAACCTTAAGGGGACTGAAGAAGGATCGTTCATCATGACCGAGATTGTTCAATGGAGATGACAAAATGAAACTTTGGCTTTTGTGTATGGCATCGTTCTTTCTGCACTCACATCAACTCTGGAAATAAACACCAATGCGACAAAGAATTGCTAAAGGGGTGGGTCATGAAAAGATGTAGGAATTGCTAGGATTGAGCGCCACATAAAAAGGCGGATGATAAGGCAACTGAAGGAAACATAACATTGCGAAAGTACTTGGAAGAGACATGGAATAGAAGAGATATGTCGTTGAGGATATGGTGGAAATTTGTTGCCCAAGTGAAGTACAATATGATGCAGAGTGGGAGATATGTTTGATATAAAGAATTTGGTTAAAATTGAATGTAGATAAGAACCATAGATTATGTAGGAAAGATTCTGGTATGCGGAGGCTCTCCATGATGGAATATATGAATTTAATGAGACGCGAAGCGGAAATCACACATGGCACAGTCATGGAATAGGGTAGTAATTGCATTTTCTTTTATCTATATTTTATTTGTTGGCGTAATTTTTTATTTCTGCAAAAAATTGAACGTGTTAATTTCCGCAGCTGCATCGCCCTATTGTTTTCCTCTTTTATAGTGCCCGCATCTTCAGGCTTAATAATACGTATCTGTACGTAAGAAACTACAAATTGGTATCTGTTACAGACCAAGCAAACGCAGCTATTGTAATTACACTTCATACAAACAAAATTTTCGTCTTGCCAACTTTTTATTGTTAAATTTCTTGACACAGTGCCAACTGCTAACACGAATTACCATAACACGTGATAATTGCTCTATTTTTACGATTGCCTTCGATGTTATTTATACGTTTGTTTAATCGTGGACTTTAAATAGCGGCGCTACTCCCCTGTTTACCTTTCGTAATGGACTCGTCCGATCCCCCCTTTGCTCAGGTAATTTAACGACTTAAGCCACGCGGTCAGCATGTTGCCCGCTCGCTTGTACTGAAAAACCGGTTTAAGAAACGTGATTTAACTATACTTTATACGAAGGCACAGCGAGCCGGAGCATATATCAAGACACCTACCGTCGCTACTTTTTTTACTCTCGACCAGACGAGCGCGTGCCCAATGTTTAGAATTATGTAATTTATTCGAGTTTTGACCGAATTACGTTTTCGTCGTGTTTACTACATGTAAGTCCATAGGCAGCAGCCTAAGCAAAATGCGTGCTACTTCACGAAACGCTTTAAAAATAATTCAGATTATGAAGACTTTTTGCAAATGTTGAATTTGTTTCAGGGCGCGCAAATAAAAAAAACCCGTCGTCACCTTCGTTCCGTGCCATCTTTACTGAGTACCATTAGTAACATTTGTCTTTTTCTTGACCTTCTGTTGCAAACTTGAGTTACGCTTAACTAAAAATTATCAATTCAAATGTCGCCCACTCAGTGGGTTACTAACGGGTTGAAATCTGGGCGCAGTTCCACAATGGAACGTGTTTACGTCTGGGGGAAACGCGGTTAAAAACCTTATATTATGAAACAACGTCGAATTGGCGGCGTTTGTTGACGTGACGCGGGTCACCCAAACAAAACTTGCAAAAACCGTTGATCGGAGCGCGCCGTTCGAAAAGTCTATGAACTCGAAGCGATCTCGTCTCCGTCTTTTGCGTTGGGTAGCTCGTGGTGTCTCCGTCGCGGCACCAACGAGCGTCGCAATTACCTTACTATATAAATTACGTTCGCTCGTAGATGTACGACCGTGTTTGGTCTTGGCTTTTTGCGCTAGAGAACTTGTTCTGCCTCGAGCGAACGACCGACTCCTTTCAGGCTCTGTCAGAATTGGCGGGATTTGCTGGCTGATATTAGTTTGCTTTGCTGGTAGTATATCTAACTTTTTGAAATCTTCATTGGACATGTTTGACTAGTTCGGTGCATCAACGATAGCTACGTCTCACTTCTCATTGTCGTGAAAAACAAATTTAAAAATTTTAATTAGTAATATGCAACACAGCTAGTGTATCCAAATTTTCTGTGCGCCACCCACTGCGTCACACTTGTGTCGAATTATAGTGTATAGGAAGAACTTACATATAGGCTGACTAGCCGGCAGGTCAGCGTCTAAAAACTTTAGGGGTGTCACATTTTCAATGTCTCATATCTCCTGCATGTGTATTCTTTTACATTTTTATTTTCTAGTTCAAACTATCATATAGAAATATATATGTTCTGAATGTATTTTTGATGCTTAAATACCTTTGTAAATTACGAGAATCTCAAATGACCACGATATATAAAATCACTGTTTACTGCTCTAGAAACCATTGAAATAGTTTTAATATATTTAACGTTTTATATTTGTAATTTTACATTTTTTATGTCAAAAAGTTTATTTGGTGTGAGTCGACTGTGGGATTTTCCCAAAATTTCACTAATTGTCTGAACATTTGGACATATTCTAGTTCAGGTGTTTATTACTAATTACAATAATAAGTTTTTCATGTTTTATGTAGTTTTGGTAGTCTGTGTATTTTAATTACATCTGCGTTATTAATTTTATTATAACAATAGTAAACTATTCACAAAATTAAAGTAAACTCCATAAAAGTTCACACACACACACACACACTATATAAAGTAAACTGTAACGACTTTAATTAAAAGCTCATATGCAGGACATTCCGATATATACATAATGTATTAACACAAAAACTATGACATCGAGAAGTGGGGATACCACAGATATAGAAAAACATAGTTGGAAAATTATATTTATATATTAAAAGGACCCCCACAAAATACATTATTAAACAGATACAACAATTTAAGTGTAATATATAAAATTATTAAACAAAAGTAAAAATCCTTATATTTAAAAATTACAAAATTATTAACGATTGAAGCTAAGAGTACGCATGTGTATGATAATATGTCAAAAATAAATATAAATTTGGTGATTTTCTATTTTGTAATATAAATGATTTTATGCTACGTTTTTTTTTCTGAGTCTGGGGTTTGTCAGGATAAATTGTTTGATCGTTATAAATTAATAACAAAAATGGTGCATAAATATTACTGCAGAATAATAGATTTAAGTAAATACAGAAACTTCAAAATTCAATTTAATTTTACCACAGAACTTACTACGATTAATTTTGATTATTGATATTTCACGATGGGTATTTCTTCATGTTCGTTTTATAAAAATTTTAGATCCAATTAGATAGATCACAATAAAGAGAACTATATATTAGCTCTGGGTTTTGAAAGTAATTTAACATATAAATTATAAACATAATAATGAAATGACGTATGATGAAAGAGCAATTTTGAAATTCAAACATTTTTGTTCTATAATGACTTATAACTTGAAAATTGGCATAAATATAATTAAAAATTATTAATAGAACCGTTAAAGTGTATTAAGTCTGGGATTTGAATGTAATGTTGAAAGTAATTTTAAAATTTACGGTACGAATTTCAGAAGAAAGTTTCATTATGGAAATATATTATTATTATTGTCATGAGAATTTTGGTACCAAGCACTTCGTAGAGTAATAATGACATCGAAATTATATTTCATTAGTTAATCATATCACTATTAACTAAATATGATGCATTCCAAAATACGTAACGCTGTGTCTGCAACAACGCAGGTATTTAAAACGTATACATAATTTGCAACGAACTAGCAATTCATCGAGACACCTTAGGTCAGGCGACCTACTTCACTCTATCACACGCATGTACACGTTCGCTCTATTATGGGTTTAACCAATTAACTACATCACATTGTGCACGTTTAGTTCGATTAACGGAACGTGCTACGGCTTACGGGTTCGTAAGGCACCCCTAGAAGAACCTAACGATGCCGGGGCGAATAATCACAACTTGTTTCTCGAAAACAAAATACATTTAATTGTAATTGTAATTGTAAAAACTTGAGAATAAAGCTTCAAAAATGTCGCGAGTATGTAATGTATCGATACGTGTATTAAAAATGATTTGTATATATACATACGAGTAATTGTAATAAGAATTTATATTCATACATAACAAATGTGTTTAAAATTGATCAATGAACATGGCGAACTGCGGCGATTGCCAGGGCCATTTCAGAACTTGTTTAGACGCCAAAGTGTTCCGCTTAACGAAAACCTGACGTAAAGGAATCCGTTTGTGTTGTGTGTGAGAACCAAAACACTAGGAACGTCAAAACGAGGATTACCAAACCCTGTTTTTACAACAATAGCATGTATTTGTTATTTTGTTTGCATCTTTCATCTTTCAAGCTGCAGATACACTTCAGAATTTCTTTTCCCTATCCTTTCAGATCTTGTCCTAATTAAATTGTAATAAATTCATTTTCCCATTAAGTGTCTCTTAAAAGTATTTATACTTTGTAAGGTACAAGAATAGTGATATACTTTGTGGCGCCCGTTTACCGTCTTCATTGAGTTTAGTACATTGGGGTAGTATTATGCAATACAGCAGAGTTCTTGACAGAAATTTAATTTAGTAGAAACGAAAGAATAGTAATGACCACAGACACGCAAATGCTCCAATTAAAATTATGAATGTAATTATTGTGTAATAAAATAATTTATTAGACCTGTGCGAAATACGATACCTTTCAAGACCAAACAATCGCCATATGGAGCGTCTGAGTCATTGTAAGGCACCTGCCCTTTACCCCAAACACCAGCAGCTGCGAGCCCACAGGTTGTTCTTCGATAAATTCGAAATAATCGCCGTCATACGCCAACGTTGATCTTAACCTTGCCCGAAGAAAATGACTTATACTAATTATTGTTCCGGTTTGTTTCGTTTGCATTTATTCGGTGCGCGTCGACATCGCGACGTCGAGGGCCTCTTCCCTACAGGTTCCGCTTGGTTACCGTTCCCACCCCCTTCGGCTATTGTGCGAAGCGATGGCCGCCTTGATTCAACTTCCCGTCTCACCGCCGCCGCTTGCGCTCACCTGTGCACAGGTATCCGAGAGCCTCTGCCGCATTTGTGTTTCTTTTTAAATGGCCACGAGCGCAGATGTCGAGTGAAATGAGTGCCGCATTTTGATGGGAAAAAGTGGTTAAACGTGTGCGTACGAGTGACACATTTTCTCTGGATAACCATGACGAAGGGAAAACCGCACAGACCTAAGGCGCTCTTTCAAATATCCAAGGTAAAGATCGCCGTTTCACGTATTACCATTGTCACTTGTATTCAAACTTGCGAAAATCTTTTTGTGTGAAGATTCACACGTAGCAAATATTTACATAACGGCTTAAATATAGACTTTATAGATCCGAAACGCAGCTTCTCTTATTTAAAGGCATTCCAGCGCAATGTTTACTGTTGATGCCATTTATTGTCAAGGACTACGTGTATGAAAATTAATACCTACCTGCGCAGCTAATTTGTGTTTATGTCAATTAATGTTTTTCAATCAGAGAGAAAGATCACATTTCTCTCCGTCACATTTTAATATTTGATTCGAAAAATGGAGTTTCGGATGTTTACTCTCAAAGCTGATTAGATTAGGATGGCACGTTGTGTTTACAAAGGGGGCAAAATATCAATTCCGCGCCATGTGTGTGCTTAAATCAAGTGTTTGTGACGTCGATGTAGATTATTGGGAATTTACATTCAGTAGAAGACAACCGACGTGCAACAATAATTTATCGAAGTTTTATGCACACCAGAGACAACAACGGCCACGAAGAATGAACAAATAAGTTGTGGACGTGATGTACGTTTTAAATAAAACGTGCACAACGACAAGTTCATTGCCCATGCGCGCTACTTTATACGACAATGTTCAAACTTTCTTTGGGTAAATCTTTATGAGAGTCATGGAATCATTATGCATGAACATACGTTTTGATTGGATTACAGTAACAATAATATTTTCCCACAAAGACCTTTGGCGCCAAAAACATACAATTAACATAAACGGTGTCGCAATGGCTTCAGTTTTAAGCTACGAGTTAAGATTCATAAATTATCAACAGGATCATGAAATAAATGGGTTGTAATTGGTTATGGTAATTGAGTTTGAGTATGTGCTTCAGTAAATTGCCAATGTTGCTTTATTAGTTTTATCATATTCATTCTTTCCAATTGCACTCTCATCATATTATGTAATATAATTTCAGCATATAGAGTTTTCTTATACCAAAGAGACTAGGTAGCCAGAATTGTAACCCCAAAAGCGTACTGATCGTTAGAACAGTTATAAATTCAGTTACAATCATGTCCATGTAAATTACCAACTACCGAGACACATGTGCCGGAGTTAGGAATTATCCTAAAATTCAGATATTAAAAGAAAAAGACCAATAAATGTTAATATGCTTTAAGTTGAAAAATTCTACAAACCTTCGACCTAATATATATACAAATATATAGGATTTATAAGTTAAAATGACAGATAATAATACAATAAACAAACATAAATGATGCCATTAGTTTAATAATTATTATAATTGAACCTAAAATCATGTGAATAAGCAACGTATGTCACGGTTCAGTTTCGGGGCGAGCAGTCGAGCGTCAAATGATTTTTGTCTTTCACGAATGGCTGTAAGCGTTAAGGGATTGTGTGACGCTCGACTGCGCACGCTGAAGACTGTGCCGCTGCCATGAATGTAAATAACGGATTTGAAAACGATGTACGGTGTCCATCGAGGCACCTGAATAATGTAAGGTGTATTGATGTATTCTGTGATTGAAAACACACAGAAATATCCATGTCATTTATTTTGCGAGAAATATTTTTAGCACAAGCTAATGCTATTCAAATGGGCTTCAGCTATAAAATCACCCCTTCTAGTTAACTGTGTATTTGTTTCTGTATGCCAGATGAGTGTATAAAAATGTATCAAATTTTGTTAGGTTTGTCATGTTAATGGTGGAGGTAAGTTGCAAGAAAGACAAGCAAAAATCAGGAAAGGGACGAGTAACCAACCATCCATAGTTGTTAAATTATTTGATGGTAAGTGAAACAGTTGAAAGAAAGGTTCTGTTCATAGACCTGATGGGAGCATCATAAACAAGGAGAAGAGTAGGGGTATCGCCAAGATTGATTAAAACATTGCACAAATCTGTTAAGGAACGTAAATCACAGTACACTTCAGGTTTCTCGATATGGTTCAGTAAAATGTCTTATGAATATTCGGAACGTGCAATCTAGGTGGGTGAGTCATTCAAGAGTGATATTGTTATAATTTATCAAAAACAATATATTTCTGCATCAACAATTTATCAAACCATGAAGGTGATTTGTCCAAAAGTGCTCGACCAAAAATATTGAACCACGTGATGGAACAAAAACTTGAAGTCCATTGAAGACAACTTTGGGGATTCATAGCTAAAATTACCTCAAACATTCCATGTTTCGATTTATTGATAATTTTTGTAACATCAAAAATTTTTTTGAAAGCCTTATGATACGATACGTTATATTGGTTATCGTTGACAGTATAATCTTATTGGCGGAAAGTGAGGACCACCAACACAAAAGTATTAAGAAGCGAGAGTTGAACTTGTGCGGAATGCGAGTGAAGTGGAACGGGGAAATGAAGATGTAAGGGAATCGACGTATCTTAAGATATGTTTAAAGCTAGTAATGCTTTTGAGGAAATATGCACGTAATAGGTCGAGATTGATGTGGCGTGCAAGAAACTGCGATTCTTAAAATTATGAGCTGGGAGTATTAGTGGTGGAGCTTCAGCTGATATAACACAGGGAGATGATTATGAATCTAGAGAAGTCGACGCCAATACGAAGCCCAATGGGAAATTGCCGAAGGTATTGTTACGAGAGTTAAAAGCAGGTTAATATAAATATCAGGTGCCATAGTAGGAAAAGAACAAGATTATACTCTACATGGCGTGAATATGAGTGAATGAGTGAGCGAAATAAAAAAAAAAACATGTGGATTGCGAAATAGTGGAAATATGTAGTGTTTCTTCACAAGAAACTTACTGCAAGCTGCTCAACGGTTACTAAAGTATCACCCTTTAGTAATCACGAGAAGAACTGAAGATATTGAAGGAACTGTTATTGTAAGGTTCAAATGTAATATGAAGACAGGATATATATTGGGCAAGGGTGATATTTGTAGTCAATAATATTGCTGACTTTAACAAATTATTATTTGACATGGGAAAGTTGCATATTTACAATTTTGTTGAAAATCGAACGAACCGAAATTATTATACGTGGAACTACATCAGACAGTATAAAAATGGTTCGCCAGATTTCGTACAGGTAATTTTGACCTCACAAACGAGCCACGCGGTCGCCCATAATCACAGGTCAATAATTACGAACTATTACGAATTAAGGTCACCGTCGAGTCTGACCCATCTCATAATGAAAAAGTTGAGTAAGTGGGTTCCACTTGAATGGAATGAAGAACACAAACACGAGCGTTTGAAACCTTGCTTGATGTTGTTTTTTCGTCACAAACTTTACCCATTTTTGAATCGAATTGTGATTTGTGATGAGAAAGGGGTTCAGTATGACAATTGTAAACGTCAGAACATTGGTTGAGTCGCTAAACACACTAAGCGTAATATTTATTAAAAGAAGCTGATAGTGAGTGTTTGTTGGTCGAGTTCAGTTTCATGAAACCTGGCGCCTCTATCACAAAAGAAATATACTGGAACCAACTGAAAGAAATAATGCAAAAACTTGGTCAACAGATCGACTCCTATTACGCTGATTCATACATTGCACCAATGACTGTGGCAAAACTAAAAGAATTGAAGTTGGACCTTTTTCATCATCCTCCATACTCACCAGACCTAGTCCCCACTGACTACATTTTTACAACGTAATTCCGGCAATGATGTAAAACTGGCCTTCCAGAAATTCACGGACCCTCGCGCGCCAGGCTATATGCTATATATGCATACTTTGATGAATAAAATAATTCCTTATATTTATAAGTTATCAATCAACTTTGTCATTTTTCTACAAATTTCATTCTACGACCTGAAGACGAAGGAATATGATAAACTAAATCAACAATACCAGGAGAGATAAAGAAAGCTAGATACTCTATAATGAAATATGTGAATGTGAATTATACATTAATTGCAATCATTGATCGGTGTCAAACTTTGAGGAAACCTATTTTCACTGTTATGACACAATGCTCGAATTATCGAGCACAACTATATCTTTTGGCATTTAAATGAATATAGTTGTTCTTCGGTCACGATTTGAACTCGACTTCTCATATTCTCTCACTTTCAGGTTCTGGATAAGTTATTATATTATTATAAAACAAATTTCTACAAAACGACTGAAAGTTGTTTTAATTCTAGAGCGTTACATGTCACTCGCTAGTCATACAAAAGAAATTACTTAAAAAGAAGTATATACGATTGTTTTAATTTGGCCATATTTATTCACAACAATTTCAAAATAGGCCGACAAACACAGCTGGGAATTAGATTTATTCAATTAGGTTACGAATTTTACACATGTCAACCAATGAAATTGTATTATAATAGACAAACAACCCAATGAAACCACTAATGAAATGAATAATTAATTACACCGGCTACTTTATGTTGTAAAATTATTCAACCGGCATTTTTTTTCTGGCAAATTTTAACAAGAAACATTAAAGATAAAATGCATAATTAATTTCAAAAGCAGTCGATAAATCATGCGGAATAATGCCCTTTCCTTTAATTTGAATTAACTTTGGTGATCTTAGTCATTTTTATATGCAGCGCATTTTTTAATATGCGGGATATGTGGGTCACATCAAATAAGCGCCAATGAGTTCTACAGCACACCATGGAACAAAAATTAATTTATATGACGAATTTTGTCGAGTCAACTTGGCTCCTAATATCTAAAGCTTCACGTAAATATTGTGAGATACCAACTTTGTTAAATTACGACGTGAATGGAAATGGCAAATATAATTGGTTCTAAAAGTTTTGCCGAATTTTCAAAGAACGGAACTAGTTGGTAGTTGGATAACGATAAGCACATCGCTTCTTGCAGCCAGGGCGAATTCCCTGATTATTAACTCAAAATATTTAAGATATTAATTTAGATCGTCACGATACATTAATTAAATTTTAAATGTAAAATTTTTGGTCTCCTACAAACATATGCGAATTCTGTTATTCAACGCGCACTTGGTAACTAATCCTCTACTTTTTTTTTAATTAATTATTTTTCATGTCAAATTTTTAAATGCAAATTTTACACATCAAAGGTACAGGTCAAATATCGAGTACGTACTTTAGGTTCAATTCTGGGAGTAAAAAGGGGTAGGTCTATATTAATTTCTTTGGAAGGTACAACGCTATGAAATTTTCTTCATTTTCTTCGAAATTTATTGGTACTGGGCCTGGAATCGCAATTTTGGTATCGTCCATATAGACAAAAACAAACTGAGTAACGGGGGTCAAGGTGCTTGGGTTATGTTGTATTGCATTGGCTTGGGTTGGGTTGGTTTTAATAGGTTAGTCACGAAATATATCATGACAATTCTATTTTTTTGTATCTTAAAAATTGACAATGCATTTAGGTCGAAATAATGTTGTATGTGAGAGTTAAAAAAGTTCAATAGTCCTGCATCGAATAAAATAAAAATTGTCCTGGATGAAGCGACATCCTTTTTGGTCGAGTACTCCCAACTAAGTTGTTTTCAATGACGTTTTCTAGTTTATACAGTAAAAATAGGAGTATATGGAACTTTGCGACTGCATTAGTAATAATTTCTCATTTGCACCATAATATTCATTGCTTGATAAAGGCTTGCCCCAAGATATATAATTGTTTCCATTATCTACGAAGAAAGCTGAAATGGTAACTGTGAAGGAAACTGAAAAAACATTTGTATTAAATTATTATTTTCCCTCAACTGTCAGAATATTGTCACATAATAGTCGATATTGCATTTTGTCATTTTCGTCAACAATTTAAATGGGGATGCGAATCCATTGAAAACGACCTTGAAGTGGTCGACAAAATTCAGCCATTACCGAAGAAAACGTTAGAAAAGTAGAAAAATTGAATCTTGAGGATCGATGAATTGAAATTAAAATGGAACGTGTTTGGACTATCATTCATGATATTTTGGGCATGTTAAAGATCATCACATGGGCACCGATAATGTTGACACCATTCGATAAACAACGTCGAGTTGAAACTTGTCAATAATTTTTGGAGCTTTGTGAAGGACAAAGGAAGAATTTATTGAAAAACACTGTAACTGGGGTGGTTCATTACTATGATCCGCCACCGCCAAATAAGTGTAACGTCTAACAATTTTACTAATGGACAACTTGCCATGAAGAAAGATAACCATTATGTTGATATTTTACGCAAATTGCAACATGCCATAATGGAAAATACAAATAAAAATTCAAAAATGATATTCTGCTGAACATTGCACCAATGCAGAAGGCCGATGTTGTCCAGGGTGCTCTTAAAGATTTAAAAAGTCCACAGCATTAAATCATCCTCCCTACATCTTACTTAGCACCCTGTCACTTTTTTTGATCAGGAAGTTGAAAATTTCCAACGAACATTTCAACGAAGAACTAACGTGGGCGGGCGGTTCGGGTTTTTTTGCAGAGCAATATTTGTTGTTGATGGTTTATTTTCGTCAATTGCTAAAATAGTTGGGTACCTTTTTATCAGCTTGCTGTCGTATTACGATTATCGATATTTCGATTATTACTATATATTATTTTTGTTATTGTGGAAGGTAAATCATGCATATCCTAACTTAAATTATTTGGGTGTACTATGTATGTATTCAGAGAAGTTCCCAGAAAAAAAATCAGCCATACTTGGAATAATTAATATTTTCGGGTAGGAATAAAATGTGTAAATTTGAATATATTTAACAAAAAATAGGCACATCGATAATAGAAATATCGATATTCAAACAAATTAACCGCCATGAATAATCGACATGTAGCGATACTTTTTAAAATCACCATAGACGTCCGAAACAATCGGAATGTCTACAACATTTAAAACAATACAATGTAACATCGTTGCGAAACGGGCCACTAAATATGCACAGCCCAGAGATTGTTTTCAGAAATAAAATAAAAGTGCGAGAAAGTAAGTCTTCGAGCTTCTGCTAACCACGACTACAACATTTAAATGTGTTCTTATATGTGCACGTTTTAAAATAACACTACTTTGCCATATACCAATTCGTAAACTCAAAAGTACACCCCTGGAGAAACACCACCCTAATAAATATAATTTAAGCTGCCACGTGCCAGCGACGATTGTGTTGTGGTTCCGCGTTGCACGAGCGCAACATATGTTTAACGTAAAACTCTCATTACAGGTGCTGTGGCATCTGGACATCTTCCGCCGAAGTTTCCGAGATCTATCCGGCCACGCCTGCATGTCCGATTCTTGCATTTTCTGCGCCTTGAAGGTTTGTACTATTTGTATTCATCACACGCTAATTTAGAAGGCAAATTGCCCGAACCGAAATAATTGGCACGAACAATGACGAGAGAGGGCTACGGCCGTACAATACACGTTTGCGTAAATTACGTTCACGATCGGTGTCAATGAAAAAATTTACATGAATTATGTGTGTCAACCCAGGTTGGTGCATAAAAATGTTAATTCAATTTATCCCATTACGTAAATGCTTTGATTTGAAATTGCATTTTCGAATTGGCGTTTATATAAAATATTTTAAGCGTATATTGTCGTTATAATTATTGGCCAATTATAATGATTGTTGAGTTAGTTGCGAACGGTTGTCCTCATTTGAAATTGTCCATTTTACAATTATCAGTTAATCGTTACAACGGACCACTGCAAGTCGTGGAAACTTGTACGCTAGTTTTAGATCAACCCAACGCGCAGTCGATGTACGTTTAGTTGATTTACGCAAAGACATTTAAATGGAAATGAGATAATATTGTGGTCTTTATTTTGTGTGAATTGTGGAGAATTTAATGTAATTACCTACTCGTTAGGCTATGAGTACCCCAATTTGTCAAATCTTGCAATAGTATCAGGGCTTAATTTTTCTGTACTAACCGGATTTAAACGCGAAAAAAAATAATGGGAAAAAAAGATAGTAAGTAAAAAGATCGACCAATCGAAAATATTGCTATGACGAGATCGCAAGGCTTAGTAGATTCGAGATAGAAATGTCTGCCGCGATCATTAAAGTTTTCGGTGTAAGATAATATTTATTAATGGTTCTGAGTTTAAATGGGATCTGTTCATGTGCGGTGTTTTAATATTTTTTGTTTTGTATGGTAGTTTCATCTGTAGTTGCGGTACGACTTCAAGGTGCGACTTTGAGGTGTAAATAAAGGAGGGTTTCATTCAACTGTATACATTGTTTTTTTTTTTTGAAAATATTGTACTTCTACAATTTCTTATGGCATCATTTATTGGGGACAGCCACATTATGTATCTCGAATTTTTGTGGTACAAAAAAAGTCAATCGCACCAATAGACAAGGGCTGTTAGATCTGATGATCTTGGAGGGGATCCTAAGATAATTTGATTCCCAATCCTCTAATTAGTAAACAAGTCATTATGAAAAAATGGTTTGTATGTTTTTGTTGCCTTAAGATTTCTAAAATATGTGTGTGCTACCAGGTGCATAAGTGCCTCTTTATCGCCCCAAGACAAGAAACCTGACGTACCAAAAACAACTGGCCAAGAATATTTTTTTAGCAATCGGTAATTGACAGCAAATAAAAAGTACCCCAATTCAAATTTGCCAATGATTGTCAACACTATATTTTATCTCAAATCTTTAAATACCACTGAGATTGATTCGTCGCTCGGCAAGAAACATTTTAAAAAATAATAAATTAGAATTGGCCACTGTGGACTATAAAAAACATTTCCGTAAATTAGGAATATTTACGATTCCTTCCCTTCATATCTACTCCTTGCTCTGCTGCATTAAAAAGTATAATAGGGCAAGGAACGGAAAGAAATCAGCGTAACGACTCGCACGCGAAGGATATTTTAATGTGCCCTACTCTAGGCTTTCTATATTATGTGTAAAATATTATACTACATTAACTATAGTAAATTGCAGGTTTTCAAATATGATGTTAAGGTTTAAGTCGAATTAAAATCTCTCCTTCTTAATAAATGTTACTATAAAATAGACGAGTTCTTTACTCATCGTGGCGCACGGCATAAAAACATTGCTCCAATAAATAGCACTTCCGCTTGTATTTAAATACTTTCCAGAGGTTTTTTTTTTAACTCACTGGTAACTTGCTGTAGATTGCTAAACACGAGTAGTGAGGTGACCGTTCAAAGAGATCAGTAATATGCATCACACTCCTCAAATCGTTGGTTAAGTGACTATGACACTATTTTTATCAAATATATCGAAGTGTTATTTTAGAAAACATAGCACACTTATATATTTGCATACAAATATACATGCACGCGAAAGAAGGAAAATTTAAAAATCAATTGCGTTAACTCTTTTGTTGAACAAAAACCCTCTTGGCGAGCGATGATCTACCCCAAATTATAATATTATACACAATTTCAGAATAAGCTGTGGCGTAATAAATCTTCAATAATCCTTGGAACATGGAACGTGATTTTAAAATTACATAATGTTTTATTAATTTTATTACATGTTTGTCCGATATATAAGGACCAATAGAGTCTTGACTCAACAAGGATACCTAGATATTTCACAACATTGGCAACAGACAAATCATGACACGGACACTGCAGCAGTGTCATAATCGAACTTGATTATCTCGCAATTTGAACATATTTGTGTAAATCATTAATAAATATTAAAAGCAAAATAGGCCCTAGACTCTAATACTGAGGGACCCCCATATCCACATTGAACATTTCTGATCTGGATTCTCCGCACTTAACGTATACCCTGATATTTCCTGCGCCTTCCCATTACATCCCAGTATGACAAAACTTGTAAATTATGTACCATAAAGTTTCTGTCGACAGTGACAACAGTTCGCGAGCGTTCACTCGAAAGACCGGCCACGCACTTCCCTCTATACAAATGGCCACATATCCTTTGGACAAACTGGTAGCTTGCAGTTTCAGCAGATTTCCTGTGCGAAATCCTTGCTGACAGTCCGCAAACAACTTAAACTTCTTGGCGTAGCTTAGTATACGAATATACATTGCACATTCTAATAACTGAGTATTGAAATCGGCCTGTAGTTGCTTCCCTTCTTAAAAATTGGTATAACTGAAGCCAGGTTTAATAAGTGTGGAAAGTACCCCTCGACAACTGAAAAATTTGTGAGGTATACCAGCGAATCTAAAATTTCTTCCTATACAAATTTGATCAATTTGACCGACATTGTGGATCAGTGCTTTCAGTATTTTTCAAACTCACAATAATCGACTTGAGCTAATTCGTAACCACAGGCAAGAAGGGCATAAAAAGACGAACATTGTCAAGTTCGAGACACGATTGTGTAATTTTGTAATTTGTAATTTGCTATTATACTATATTCCTGGTTGACTAACCTTCACCAGAGCTTTAAGCTCTTCACGTTTGTTTATGTAAAGTTGATTGGTTTCGTCACAATCCATACCCCAGAACATTTTTTTAAATTCGGTGGTGCTTGAGTCAATAACTGTGTGATTGAACCAAGGTGGCCCTGCTGTGTTTCTATTAATATTCAAAGTGATGGTTTCCACTGGTCAGTAAGTCCCCACTATCCACATGAAGACGGTCAAAAATTCGTTGAATGCATCAGGAAACTACTTGGCACTATAGATTGATTCTAAACTCAATTGGATCAATTGGATCAATTGGATCTCAATATTTGGATTCGGCTTTTGATGTTCTATTTAAATTATGTAGGAGCAATATTTTCGCAGTAAAAACTGTCATCTGTGTCGTACTGTTCCGCTTGTTTGTTAATTTGTAGAAGTCAAACAGATCAAATAATAGGTGCCTGCTGGCGATATCCACAAATGCGTTAATATTTAAATCACCACACATTACTTTATCGCAATGCTCATAAACCATATTTTCTACAATATTGTCTGCTGTCAAAAAACAATTTGTCAGAGTTTTAGTGCCCTAGTCCGAGATAAATCCTTAGAACTAATCGCGAATGTCATCTCAGATATTACAAATGCGAAGTCGTATCAGTGTGAAACGAACCACCAAATATTAATTGTCAGAGAGTAACAAATGGGAAAAGAAGATCACCCAAGAGATGTTGGAATGAAATATTAGTAACAGTATACAACAACAGAAATGGCCAGGACGAAGAAATAAGGACCTGGAATCCCATTGTTCTGAAGTCCTGAAAATAACAAGTAAGACTGAAAATGAAATATGGTAACGAATATGTACAGTAACAAATATTGAAATTGATCAATAATCTGCTGATAACAGATAACAGAAATAATATTCAAAACATGGGTGAAACTACTAATGGTAACGACTTAGAAGAAAGAGGGAAAATAGAGTATGTGTGCGTCACATTTTTGAAGCCTGTATATATTATTGCATTAATTCAAACATGGCACGAATCATAATGATTTAAATGGAGAATACCAGTATGAATTTACAAAAAAGGGCGAAGTGGAGAATATTGTGAAAAAATTGATGTAATTCGATGTGGGATTTGAATCAGCGTTTTGGAAGGGATATTTATGAAAATGTATTTGAAAAAGCTCCTCCTTTGTTGTACCTATTAAGGAAAATAGGCACAACAAAACATGGCGTCTTCAAATTAGTCACCACTCTTGGTGGCAATCTTAAAATTGTACGGCCACTTTCCACTACTATTTTATCGATTACATAGGTACATACGGTATCGGATTCTCAATTACATTTAGCGAGTTGGAAAAGTTTCACTTTTAAATGCGACTTGCCCCTGTCAATTCCTTTTGAGACGAGCCCATTAATTAAATCGTATTTTTTCCATACAGTTTGATAAAAAAAGAGTATAACAGTTCTCATCCATCTGCAAATACTTCACCATTAATTTCTTCTGGTAATCTTTTCGATTGAAAATATAGCAACCCATTTTCAACAAAACCATTATCACTCCATGTCCATAAGAGCTTGCCTTGCCGAAAGACTTGTTGTATCTTTCCATACCTTTTATTTGGTGTGTCCTGCCCTAACCCAGGTCTCGTCTAAATAATATATTTTTCTACCCTCTGTCCGAAACTTCCGTTTGTTGGGTAGTCACGTATTGTTTCAACTGGGTTTCTCCCACTTTTATTTGCTTTTATTTAAAATTCCCCACAGCCCGCTTTAGTTCTGGTAAGGTGTCATTTGTTGTAATGATCTACAAAAGTGTGATAAAAGAATTTTGTTACAGTGAATGTTGACAATTCATTGCTGAAGAAAAAACGAATGTCCAGATCTGCGGATTGCTGACATTGAGCTTCGTCCAAAGTTTCGTTAATTCTTGTTCGTTCCCGATTTTTTGGGGTAAACGTACATTTCTTGTAGACCCTATTTCTTTTATAAGACTCCACACGGTTTCTTCACCAATCCATCGCCGCGTGGAGGTTACCTTGATAGCTGCCGATTTAGAATAATCATGTGTACGCTGTATATGTACATTATAAGCAATTACCTTTTGCACACTTGAGATGATCACCTTGCCCAACTATTCCGTCTTGAGCCATGTTAAAGATGTAATAATCTAGAACTATTTTTAATGTAATATGCTAAACAAATAATAATATATCGAGGAACTGAATTGCAATATTGTCAATTTGATACAATTTGATCACCCTACCGATATAACTCGGATGTAAATCGCTACCAAAATGTGGTGACATCCAGCGTCGTTGAAAATATACCCGAAAAAGGGAAAGATATCGCGATATAACGCGTGGATAAAGTTCAAAACAATGAGAGAAATAATAAGTTCTCGACCGTTACCAATTTTTCAGAATTTCCAACCAGTTTGTAATATAGCCAGTGTTATTTCGATGTAAAATTTTATTTAATGAAAACGAAAGTGACCAATCGATACAAATAGCTTAAATTTTACTATGGTATAAATAAATCGCACATATTTAGCATTTACGAAGCTGTTGCTGTGTTTGTGCATAAATTGCAATGCGACTGCAATAAAACAAAACAATTTATCGTAGCTATAACCAAAGGTAAAAGTGAAAAGGTAATTGCGATGAGCAACATTTGCTCAGACTACTCAATTATCTTTTGGCATGCTGTATACAACGCTTTAATTATGGAAGGGCAATAAATTCCAATTTTAATTTGTTTCACCGGGTGGGGTTTGTGGATAAAAATTTCAGTTGCAACAGAAAATGAATAACTCATAAAATTACTTAACTCTACTAGGATTTATGCTCAATTTCTTGAGGTTTTTTTTATTTCATGTGGGATACGAAAATAAAATACGCCAAGTAGGCGTTGAATTACTTCTGTATACGCAGCTTCGTAGGTGGACATTTGTCAAGTGACTTTGAAGTTTTATTAATGTATGTATAGTTATGGTTGTATACGATTTAAATTTTCTTATTCTACATAGTTAAATAATCAAAGTTGCGAGTTTTGGAGTTAACCTTGGCTGGTTGATTTATTTCCTCATCAGAAATAAAACGGAGATTGTACAACAGATATTCATTCATTTAGTTCTGAACCGTACTTCGTCGTTTATGACGAATACCTAATACCTAATAGTGACACAAATATGTTATTTCTGCGTGAGTTATTTATACTTAATTTAATTTTATAAACAACGATATTTGTTGATTCAAATACCTACGCTGATTATTAACACGGCATGAAAATCTGTATTGCACAACGAGCGTGCCTACACTCATGAGTAATATTAATCAATTACGTTCAAACCAAACTATATTTAATGTCAACATGTAACGTGTTGCCATTTAAACGTATATCTAGAAACAAATGCTTCTTGATTACGTTTAGATTGCGTAAGCTCGATGCTTTACCAAGCACCAATGATGCAAACGTCACGTTAGCAGTCTAGCAGTGGAAAACGGCGCCTAATAACCAACTCGAGCGTAAAATATAAATCTCGAAAACTTTCTTTGTCGCGTCTACTTGCGATTGTAATAAACTTCATAGTCCATTATAGCTACTACACGTGGACTTTATTTTATTCGAGAAAAAACAAAGCACTGTAACTGGATCAGTGAACTTCAAAAATTAACGATTTCTGCAACCGTGCAATTTTGTTTACCGTTTCATTGAAAACCAATACAAGACGAGAAATTAAAAAAGACTTTTACATATTCTCGGTCGTGACACAAGATCTTCGGTCAAGGGCAAGAAAACGATTCTATCTCTATCGAGTTTAGTGCGTCTTCTTGCCGCAACTGTACAACCACCATCGTGATTGCTATTATAGGACATGATGACTCGTTCCTTTTAAAGGCTATTGCACGTCTTCCATTTGAATGGACCTATTAAAAACGAAACAAGCCGTCTTTGTTCCATTATACGTTTATTTCGAATAGGTACGTACGCATTAGTTGATGCGTAAAGCGCAACTGAAAAGCGGCGAGTAGTTCCTAGTTTCGCCGTTTTTCAGTTGCGCTTTGTCTGACGAGTTCAGGTTGACGTTTATTTTTGATTATGCATTAGATGAGTGCGGACGTCGTAATCATTGCTCCATAATCAACGCGCATCTTTTACAATATAGCTCGTAGGTAAGGTAAAGTGTTAGGGAATAGATTTAGGGGCCCAATGGATCCTACCTTGTGCCACAAAGCAATAAACGGAATTCCTATCTACTTTGCATATCTTTGCTGTAAATTAGCAGGCTATTATATTTGTAATTATGTGCTAGTAATCAATGTATTTATACATAAGGGTTTTCAATGCGCCGGGTATGGGGCAATACCAGACACTCAGCATACATATTTTAATTATTTATTATTTATTTTATGCCTTCAACGTGACTTTCCTGGTCCATATATATTATTTCAGACACCACGACAGACTTATACAAGGAATACCAAAATAAATACGACATTAGACTGACAAATTTACCTTAAATATAAACCACATAACCCCACTCTTATAATAGTAACAATAATAATATTGTACAGAACAGAGCCCAGTTAAGATGGTGTTGGAAGAGCTAAGGGAAAAGGGGAGCAAGAGAAAAGATAATGTAGGATAAAAAATTTCTAAAAGGCATCAGTAGAAGAGGTAGAAAAGATAAGAAGAATCGGGAAACAAATGGTGATGGAGATAGTGGAGAGGTGGAAGCTGGTAATAGCACAGGAAAGGGAAATCAAAATTAGGAATGCGAGCTACCACGCAAAATAATAAAAGAAGTAATAAAAGATAGTCGATTTTGAACATGCCAATAGACGTCGTTAATTTTGTACGATAAATACTTTAAGAATCGGCGCTGGGGGCGTTCTATGGCTAGCTGCTGATTGGTATCGGATAGTGAAACGAAGGCAAAATATACAGATTTGAGATCAACGTAATTACTTCAATATTTTGATGATCACAAAGCCCAAACTCTTCGATGCAGAGAGACAGGCACTGTCAACGTGGTCACCACAAAGGTTAGGAGAGATTCGAATGTCGCTCCAAGATCTTTAATAATACGTGGCTTGTTAAGATGATTCCCATCAATCGTATACGCAAAAGGAAACATTTACACGTGAATGTCATTGCATCGCCTTTGTCAATATTCAATTTTAATTTGATTTGCCCGACCATTAAAAAATTGGAGGTTCCACTATATATTTAAAAATCATTTGCATAAGCTAAGGCCTCACATGCAAGGATAATAAATCATGAATATGATAAATAGAAGTGGGCCCTGTGGAAATCCAGATGTAGAAATAAACTCGGCAGATCCATTACAAAATACATAATTTGCCTGAAGTCCAAAAGCATCTACCTGTCCAAGATCATCCAGAGCTTCGGATGCTGAGTAAAGACCACCAAGTTTGTGATGGTTGAACGTCCTGCCATGAACCCATGTTAATGCGGAGAAATACGAGACCGAATTTTTCTATATATATATTACCAAAAATTTTCGTAAAATTAGGACGTATTGCAATTGGTCGGTAATTTTCAATTTGTGAACAGTCATCTTTCTTGAAGGTTCGAATTATTCTAACACGTTTCCACGCTGCGTAGGAGTGTCGATGGCTAAATTAATAATTGTGTTTGCTAAAACAAATCTTGCATCCCTCACCAAGAAACTCGGAACCAGGTCATCACCTGACGTTTGCTTATTTGCTCAACTGACCATTGTGCTTATCAAGGTTTCCTCCGTTATGGGTTGAATGTTAAATGATGATAGTTGAGAAATAGTGTCATGGATGTTTGAGTCAGATTGTGAAACAGTACTGTACACTTCGAGAAAGGCTTCCGCAAACGCATTGACAATTTCCTGTGGATCATCCAATATGACTTTTCCCCAGGGATGCGACTTCCTCTCTACCTGTTGTGCATACACTGCATAATGTCGTTGATTCAGAAATGATACAATCTTACATAGATTTCTTATACTTTATATAAGCATTTGTGATATAAACCTTAGTTAAGCTTCGACGTCTTCTGAAATCATTTTAACGCGCAAGACAGCCGTTCCTTTCCAATTTCGTCTGTAATAGTCCTTTATCTTCAAATTTAATTTTATTTCTGGCGTAAACCAAGATGGAGAAGAAGGCTTAGAACTGAAATATTTAAGCACAGAGCTATCGAAAATAATATACAGCCTTTTATGAAATTTATTGACTGCAACGTTTACATCAAAAAAATGTTTAAGAAATGTTTAATCCATCGTCGTCAACAGTATAAGCAGGTGGATGGTAAAAATCCTCGTCAACTAACGGTTTATCTTCACTATCAACAATTATCCCACACGCAATATTAGATAGTACCAAATCCAATAAACGATTGTTAGTATTAGGCATATTGTAGATTGCGAAAATAATATGCTTTGCTGCTCATTAAAGGGGTAGTGTCGCTTTGAAAATCGGTAATAAGTAAGGTAGATTTGTTTAAAAGTTGAACTTCCAGAGTATCAACGAAGAATTCAAAAATATCAATAGATACACCAGGGCACATATACCGCACAGACATAGAAAGTAATGGTGTTGAATTGATACTCGCGTAGTATGAAATAAATTAATGAGATAGACTCGGATATGTTAAATGTTAATGTTGTAAGCTATTCCATTCGTAAGACCGAGCATTACACCTCCATCTGTTGACGGAACACTTTCTGCAGCAAACTTTCGGTCTGATCTGATGATATTATAGTTAGAGAATTTCAGAAAATGCAAAAATGTTATAACATTCACAAACATTCACAAGAATTGAAATAAAAAATATGTAAGTTTGATCACAGCCCTCGAGCAGAATTAGTAGGTATTATGACTGTGGATTTTAGTAACTTAATTTCTTCCTGAAGCGATAAAATTAGCACATATTGAGCATGTCCACCACAACCCAGATGGATTTTTCGGGCTTCTATGTTAGAGATACACAACTTGTTTCAAAAGATTTCTTACAAACTGCACAATTAACGATTAAATAAGTCCGACTGACCGCAATGCCGACAAGATTATTCACGGCGTACTGCAACTTACACCTTTCAAGCTCCAATACCCGTTGCAACAACTTATAAATAAACAATACAAAGAGAAGAAGGCAACGGATTGGTCAGCTTCAGAATCAACAAAGGTAAAAGGGTGATTTATTTAAATTATGAAGTATTCAAAATATATGTAAACGATAGCTTACTGCTTGTATACATATGCCGACACAAATAGCATCAGTGGGTAACCAAAATTATCATTACACTTTGATACAACATTGATCTAATAACTCACTGTTATTATTAGTAAACACACGAATAATCTGCACGCTAAACGTGAATCACAGTTAAACAAATTCTCTTCTTAATTCTATAACACGCGATTTAAAGAACCCTCATCCACTAATTACAACGTGTCTCAGTTATTTTATAAATCACATCGAACTTATATCTTTCAGAACATGATAATTCAATATTCAAAATTATAAATCATTGAACCACAAATTCGTCCATTATTATGCCATTAAATATAAGCGTTTAGGATGTTTGTAGGTGTACGTGAATCATACTTTACTATGTTTACGTTCCGATTAGTGTCCAAAAACGGTTTTTTTTTGTTCGTTTCTCCTTCCGTTGAATACTGGTAATACATCGGCAACACATGTAGGCGCTAATGTTAAACAAATTATCGACGGCTCATATTTGGTTAGTTACTGTGGGCGCAGCATTTGCTAATTTGTATAGTTTTCCAACTAAATTTGGCAACTGCTAACAAGAATTAGACGAGTGATTGGTCGTAAAGGCGCAACTATCGCCGTAATATTTGTGCAATATTTGCACAAGTGGTTTACACCTCGTTTAGCGCCAATCTAATTAGTTTTCTGGAAACACTGTGAACGCCAACCATGTAATTGGTTGGCGTTCACATGTTGCGTTTCCATTATCTTTTACCTGTTTAGGTGCGCTCAAGTCGTTTTCGCTTTAAGAGTTATTTATTTTGTTTGTTCTTTTATGTTTTTTGTCATCTTTTGAATTTTCTTTTTATTGAAATTTTATTTCCTTAAAGCTTGGTGGTTATGCTTCTTTTTCATAGTCTACACTTATATAGTATCGTTGGTAAGTTACTCAGGCATAAACTTGTAGATATTCGACGTTAATAATTCTCTTAGGAAGATATTATTATTATCCTCGCTCCTCTTAAATGTGCATCGTATAGGATTTAGTAAAACGTAAATGATATTATACGACATTATAATCGTCGAAACAATTTTCAACGATCTTTGTCCCTCATTTTACTTCGACCTTTTTACGTTCCTTAAATGTTCTGTCCCTACGAATGAAATGGATAGCCAGAGCTATATGCTGGATGAGGAGGAACACTCCACCCAAACTCCTAACTACAGTATGAGATTTTACGTTTGCCTGTTCGACCTTGGTTTGAACCACGTTGAGTTTAAATAGATCGTTTAATAATCCTGTCGGATGCTCCCAACTAGGCAGGCAATCGATGTGAATTTTTATCAGCAGTTACAAAAGAACATTTTCAAAAATCTTTAGTGGCTAAATCCATGCTTCCTACGAAGTGCTATATCGTCATCTCTAACTTCCTTAGTAAGATGTTTGATTGGTGATATTTTTTTATTTGCTACCGAAATGAGCTTTTCAATGAAAAACGATATTTTTCCGAACGACCTAATTATTAGATTGATCTTATGCTTAGTGTGCCAACCAAGTTACCAATTCGTATAATACCGAATTAGAGAAATTGGTTAATTCATGAAGCATTTTCATAGCTCTTCTAATTTATTTGATTAGATTACGATATTTGAATATCTCGACGATTATGTTATCCACCACATATCTTCAACAGTGGTTATGCTGTTTATTTGGAGATATGTCTGTCTGTCTGTTGGATCAATGTGTGCAACATTCTCCCTTATGATCTTATACTGGCATACCGATAATCCAGGGTAATTTTCTCTTAGTAAATAATTTGCTCAGTGTAATTCATTCCTTTGTGTATTTAGTGCTTTAGTAGTAACGTTCTCCTTGATTAAACTTAATTGTTTATAGGATGGACATTAGGTTTATAATCAACAACATTTAATGGTGTTACGTAATTAAGCATTTTACGATGTACACAAATTTAGAAAGCACAGGTGGTGCACATCTCGCACGGGCAATCTCACTTCATGTTTAGACTGTGATTTATACATTTCTTTCACAAGATCACAGAAAACGGCAGATTTACTTTCCGTGGCGTGGTTCCTGATGAAACTAGTTTTAATTCAGTTAAAATAATTTATTTTGGTATTTATAAGGCTGCGTTTTGTTTTCATACAAATAATCACTTTTAATAAAATAATTATCACAACTTAAAATAATTTATTTGAACAGATATATAACTGAAAAAACAAAATTTCATATATTTAATTGTTTCAGCTAGTTTTATATTGATTTACTAACTACTACTAACTACAGGATGACCATAAACATAAGAAATAATGTTTATAGTCATAATTATGTTTATACCATATCGCATAGAAGCATTAAGTGGAAAGAATAACTTGAACAGGACAAAGCGTTTTGTGATTTTCAGAAATGAAAATATATTTATTTTATATATCAAATTCTGGGCCAGTGAGATAAATATACAGTACAAATTATGTCACCAGTATTTTTGTAGGGAAATTTTTCTGAAATCCATATTGAGATCATTTCAGCTCAAAAAATTATTCATGAAATAAGAAATCAACATTATCGATTTGTTGCAGTTTGTGTCTATGTGTAGTTATGATTCCACCGTGTGCATACGTTTTACAATTTTTGATAAACACGACCTGAATGCAGATTTTTTAGTCGATCGTGGGGTCGCTGGTAATGATCTCTTCTGGATGTTGGCGGAGAAGATTAACAAGATGTCGGAAACAAATCGAAATTTAGAAGTCAGAGTCAGAAAAACTCCGATGGGTCGATAACACGTTGATGGTTTGATAACACTTTTACTGGTTGGTAAATCTTGATGGTTCGGTAGCAGTTTTACTGGCCGGGAAAATGTGGATACTTTTAATGTTTCGTAAAAACGAAGATGGTTTGGTAAACCAAAGCTCTTCTGAGCCTTTATTGGCGATTTGGTGGCAACGAGATGTGCACAAATCATACATTTTTCGGCGGCAAAACAGCTCATATAACTTATACATCGTCAGACAATGACGAGAAGCCAAAACTAAGAGTAATCCCACAAATATTTTCACTTAACGGTACATGAATTTCTCTAGGTTGGCTTGCCGGAATTAGATTCCCTTTATATTCAGCACCATTGTTTACATTTTAGTAGTCTTAGGCCATCTTTTACATTGAATTTCTTCCTGCATCTCCAAATAAACTGCACATACAGAACACAAGTCAAGCATCATTAGATCGTTTCAATATTAACAGCCTCTGGTTCATGCAGATAGCACCATCTTGAAAAGTGGCACTTGGACTTTATAGAAGTTATACTCTTCAGGTAATAAACCAGTAAAAGTTACTGGGATGAGCAAAATAGTTCCTATACACCTTGAACGCCGAATAAATTCTGATGTTTACATAATTACCAGGAGCTGTTTCAATCGGAACCACCAAAATATACAATCAAAATATTTCAGAAATAGTTCTAAATGAGATAACCAACAACAGAGTTGAGTTTAAAACAAAACCTGCATCCGGATCTACCAAATCCAATCTAAATAAAAAACAAAAATTGTTTGCAGCCGAAAAAGTTATTTCTGTCAACTTATGTGTTATAAACATTGAGTTCTCCTCGAGCAACTTCTACTGACGAAGCTAGTAATGGAAAGTCATTGTCTTGAACTATGCAATTGCATCAAACAGAAATCGAATTTGCTCATGTCGCCAACTTCACCCTCTTGAGTAATGGTCATCAATACAATAATAATAATGTATTATTATTATTATTATTATTAATGCTAATAAATAAAATCTTTTATTTGTCTTTATTCACGTCATCCATTGTCCATAATAATGGACAACCTGTACCCTTGTAGTTTATCTATCACAATACTGTCATGAACCGATATATCCTGGTGGAGTTTTAGAAATCAATGAGTAACGTCAATAATCGCACAAGCTTTCCCATCGTGTTTCTTGAATATTATGATGATTTTAACCGGATATTGTTTTACACTCGATGAGTAGAAATGAAACGCACTCTTTCATAAATTCCAGATTCATAGAACGGACCTTCAAAGTAGTACATATCATAGCATATATATCTTCTGTTAACAATTTCCAGTTTCATCTTTCTTGAAACATCAATTCATATTGCAGCAAATCGAAATTAAGTCCTTTAAATGTAGGACAAATATAAATACAGGACCTATAATTACGGTTCATATCCGATTCCGCAATTTTAGTTTCTTAAACATAATTAAAGTTCGAAATAAAATAATCACTCTGACTCATCTTTAAAAAATTAACATTTGTGGTCTTTGAGTTTTATAGATTTCAACGATATATTTAAATATTTATAAAGAGGTAAACGACAAATTCTACTTTATAGCGTACAATCAGGTAAAACCTAACTAACTAAAATAAAATTTAATCTTTGGTACTTTTGAATGCGTTGACGATGTGAATAATTCTTTTGTGAGCGGCACGTTTACAGGTTACCCCACCAGTTAAATTTCCAGGTTTATGGCATTAAAAGTTACCCTTACCTTAGTCTATTGTCTTGCTGGTTTATTATTATTATAAAAGTGTGACGTTAACGTTTAGTGCATAGTTAATGTATAATGACTCGACTAGAGTGGTAACCTTTTAGAACGGTGTGCTGCAGTTACGAATCTACTTCAAGGATTAGTCTGGCGCCGTTTTCTGTCTTGTGCGGCCAGTCTGGCATATACATTAGCGAAAGTTTCGCGAACTGACAATCTGTATTGTTATACTGAACGGTCAGATATCTCGTTTAAAATTGAAGTTGCAATGCATACTTTGGTTAAACGTCATTACATGTCGTCTAAATCGAAGTACGTGGTTCGAACTTAGATAGCAATTACGTTTACAGTTACTCGGGCGATTTTAATATTCGAGTAGAATGTAAACCTTTCCGTGTTCGGCACGCATAAAAATGCATATTATTAATTGTATACGCGTGCAATTTACTTAGGTATGCAATTAAAACTTTTCTGGTTTACTTGTAGGACTGACCTTTGCAATTATTTATTTTAATAGCAACGAGCTTGTTATCTTCAAAAATTACTGCGATCGCGCGGCTGTAAAATCCCATTTATCGTGGGTGATAAAGTGACACGTCATGCATCGATTATGATTCAATTTACGGCGCGGTATTGCTACATTATTACTAAATTTTGAGAACGATTTATGATGACATACTCGTGTTGTTTGAAGCTTTTGTTATGAAATATGAATTTTGCGCTCTCGGTTATTGTTGAAATTTATTGTTAAATTTTTGAATTAATATTTTTATTGAAATGCCGATGTAAAATCTTCATCGTTTATCACACAACAAATGTTGAAGATGTATATATTTTTTTATAAACTCAAATATTGATACAGAGAACAAACTTCTTAAATATAGTTGTTTACAAAGTATGCATCATTCGATCATTAAAATACACGCCGATTATTCTGCAATAAATCATAAAATATAAACACGCTGATCAAACCGATGCAGCATTATAACTACTTTTTCGCAAAAAACTATTACAGTTAAACGAGGATCTTTCATTTTGCCTTAACTGTTACTCTCATTATTAATCATTGAACTAGTTGATTATCCCGACGAAACGATACTTACGTATAAAATAATTCGCGCCTCGGCGCGTTCTATTTAAATGTTCATTTTTCCCTTTAAATTAGGATAAAATTTTTCATGCATACAATTAAAAATTCTTCGAATCATATCTAGCATTGGTGTCACGTACATACGTCACAAATATGTATTCATATTTATTAATAGTTTTCAATTATCGTCACGTAGGTGGCTTTGTCACTTGAAAGTTCAGTTATCTACTGGGGGTATCGGCTTTGTAATTATTATTTGTAAATGGTAATTAAAAAAAAATAGAATAAATAATAATATAGAAAAGAATCAAAATAGAAATGCTTGTACAACAAACCATAAATTTGCACGAGTCAAAGTAATATTTCCAGGATGTCCTGTGGGCACGGTCGAGAAATTATCCTGACTATAAGTGAAATATTTTTTGGAACCCTAACTACGCGACAATCCTCGTCAAACAATGAACACGTAACAAGAACCTTTAAGTGTGCGTGTAATGTAATCAGTTTAAACGGAGAAACACAAAACCAATGAGCTTTTAATAAATTGTATTTGATATCGAGACTGTCTATTTAATGATATCGTGGTAATAATTTTTATTACAACACATCAGGTTGAAGTTTAAAAAAGTTTCTGAATGTTATTAAATATTTTACTACCTTTGAGAACCTGTAAAATATATTAAACATATTTTTTGAATATGCAGCTGTTCTTCACAGGTAATTTTACCTAGATAGCGTCCGAAGGTGCTTGCGGAGAGCTTAAGGTGCCGTACCTGTAGTTTTGCAAATGCACACGGACTCCGGGGCCAGGCGTTGCGACTTGGTCTATTGAAAGTTCAGTTCCCGCTCAACCATAGTGAAAGGCGGTATGAGGTAACTCGAGTACCCGACCAGTGCACTGCAGTGTAAATGTGTCTAACGCAACATGATTAAGTTCAGGTACAGAAAACCGCAACAGAGCAATCCGTGCGACGTAAAGGACAAAACTGCGTCTTGCAGTGACCGAAAAGTGTCGCAGGATAGTGACGTCGCGAACAATAAGGATATTAAGGGCGTCCTCGACAGGGATACGAAAATCAAGCTGAAAGTAAGTTACGTTTACGCACCAGGCAATTTAAACGTTGCCGCGTACAAAGGATTAAAATCTCGTGTGCCATTAAATTAACGCGGACTTCGGTCACGACTTTACGCTCGTTCCTTCCTATGCTGTCTCCGTTTCCTTTTAAACCGGTCGCGGTTACGTGCGCCGGAGCGAAATAGATAAACAAAGGTGCTCCAATTTACCGAGCATCTTTTGTATCATTATAATTACGTTTATTTTTACAAATTGTTCGTTAGCAACTTTTCAGTCCGTTACGACGCGGACTATGTAAGTTTGTAAACAAAGGTTGAGCGTTGGATGCAACTTGCATCCATTTTATTCATCGAATAGGAACTCCAAACGGTGGCGGAAGCCGTCGATTAAATGCACCTGTAAATGTTTTAGTGACGTACGTCGAGATTTGATTCTATGTAATCGCCTTCCATCGATAAATTATGTATAATGGTCGTTGATATATTTGTTGATCGGTGTATTTCACTGATTGTCAAACCTGTTTGGTCTACGTGTAGTTAAAGTTCAAAGTTTACTTAAAGAAGTTTCCGTTACTTACAACCTACTTCCCAGATACGCGTCATAGATATTTAAAGAGCTGCGGTAATGGCGATTTTAAATCCAATGCGTTAAATAAATTCATAAGTATGACCATTAGTTTGTCGTGAACACGTTGCATACATATTGTTATTCTTAAATTGTTTAACGTAATGTGTTAACAACCATCGAACAACACCAAATTGTATGTTAACATGCTAACATGCAGCGGTATTACCGTTAAAGTATTCACATTGAATATAAAATAGATTGACCATTGGCATTTATTTATAACATCGAAGTTTTTGCTGAATTCATTATTATTTACCAATACAAGAATTAGGGTGGTTGATATAAATCTGGAAAAAATACTTGTTTGACGGGATTTCGAGGTGGTTTCTTTGCAAAAGGATTTTTTGTGATGCCAGGTATCAATATTCAAACCTAAATGTCTTTCTTCCAAATTCCACCTGCTTCTACCTGCTTTCCACGTGCAATTGTGTGTCAAACGGATCCTGTGGCAGCATTCACATCCCTTATAATTTGCAAACAATAATCTGGATTTTAGGAAATTAATTACCTTCACTTCTTCGACATTTTCACATTATTATCAAATTAACGAAATTATTTGCGTTGTTACGTTAACATCCGTGAAAATGCGATTTTTAGGCTGCATTTTGTCAAATTATTTCTAATCAATAACTGCGCGCTTTATAATAGATTAAAACATATTTTTGACTCGTTCCTATGTACTAAAAATACCAATTTCACGTTTGATATAAAAATAACTATTTTTAAATATTCACGTTATCTTTCATGAATTGTTTGCAACTAAACTTGTATGCAGGTTGTTTTGCAATATTTGTAGTTACCGAAGTTTTCAGACATAATTTCCAGTTGTGAACAAAAGTTCTGTCACTAGAATAATTTTATTTAAATCAAAATTCAAGAATTGATTGAAAAATGTGAGCTCTAGAACTTTTTCAATGAATAATGGTCTCTAGTTTCAATTGGAATGTTGACTGATGCCAAAGCTCACAACTAGACAAATTAGAATGGTACAAAGCTCGGACTATAAAAAGCACGTGAATAGTAATAACTCGATACTATGCAAGATTGAAAATAAACGACGAATATACAAATAAAAAAGATGCAAAACCCCTAAAATAAAAGTAAGCAGGAAAACATTGTTATTGCAAACTACAAAAGAAACTAAATAAGATAAAATGCTAAAGGAAGTGAAAGATTTGTTTATCACATATTTAATGAAAAATGTTGGTAAAATGTGTAAATACAGCTACATTAAATAAAAAATAAACATTACACTATTAAAGCTGCCTTATTTATTCAAATATTTTTAGATTTCTTAATATTATTATTTTTAATTTATAATTTTTGCACTAGAAATGAAATGATGAATGACAAATCTCTCATAGGTAATACTACTGCACAGCAAACGTGATACTGATGTGTGTAGATATTTTACCAACCCCATCGACGAAAATCTCAATCGATCGAAGCAGCGAATTAGTAGACATAATAGACTCCATAGAATATATCTGAGAATAAACAAGAGTTGATTTCCAAAATGGCGCCAATTTACAATATTAAAGACTGGGTTGGGTTGAATTATTAAAGTCATTGAAAATGATATTATGATGAACATTACTCGTATTCGAATTAATGCTATATAGAACTTGAAACAATTGTATTGGGGATTTTCATCCACACCTGTGAATCTAAAATTAATAACTCCCCAATACAGTCCCGCAAACGACAGCACTTCTTCAATAAATCGGAAAAATTATTCTCCGCCTTATTACATCGCTCGTTAGTGGAATAATGAACGTGATTTAACAATGGCCTCTCGTAAGAACCTTTGTTACAACGTTTTATCGGAACAAGTCCGGCGACTCGGCGACGAAATATTCCGCTCTGCTTATGTTAAATCAAATTCTACGAGCCGAACCGAGCCAATAATTGTTAATTTTTAATGGGTCTATTATGAAAACTGGCTCGCGACACAAAGGCGTCGGTTTAAGGTCAGGTTACGGCTGTAACCTTTGCAGGAGACTGACATTTTAGCTTTTAAGAATCGTGATTCTTAGAAAAACTTTCTGTTGGTTCGCCCAGGGTGATAAGTGAAAAGGTCCGGTACCTGTCTTAATCCTAATACGTCCATACCTTCACACAACTGTACAGTCTGCACAAAAGCGTACTTACGTTCCTTGCAACACAAAATATTTAAATTAAAAATTTAGAATTATTTATACGATCTTTTTGACGATATTCATAAATTTTAAACTGGGCCACGTCGTAAGCATAAATTACGACATACCGAGGAGAAATCTTACGTGACTAAGGCGATTTTATCGATGGCTTCTTGGAAGATGTAGTTGAAAAGCTCTCAGACGTTTGACTCACATCGGCATTTCCTGCCGTGAATTCCTTTAGGAGAGGAACGTTATTAACACAATGAATTTCATTGCGTTTATATATAGCTTATTCCAAATTAATATAACCTATAAAAAATTCTACCCAGTTACAAATATTGAATTGAAAAAATCCTTCGTTAAAAAATGCAATCATTCCAAAATGCGATTTTTGATATAAAATGCTAAAACGGCGGAAAATCTTACAATAATAGACAGCCTCGGCACACGAGCTTACATGCACATACATCCTTTTTCTTGTTATTTCATTGTGAGTTAAAAATAAATTACGACGAATATGAAATTACGCTTCTTATCTCGGTTACGAATAATAATAACGTCGCGCCAGGGAAACAAGTTGAAGTTGCTTCCGTTCAAAGTGGAAGTGTAATAAACGAGCGTTTAATACAATAAATACGGAGATTCGTAACTTTTTCCCATAGAATAAGTTTTTTGCATTTAATATCCAGACACGTCATTTACAGGATGCGCCGTCTAATTTGCTTTCTGCGACGTTAGCTTCGCCAATTGAAAATTAGGATTTAATTAATTTATGAAAATTCATTAAGTATTGCAAGAAATAATAATTAGGTTTCGTTAAGTTACGCAGTGAAGCTAAATCGTGATAAACTGTGATGTGCTCTTGCTGTTCGTAATGGATAAGATGAGATGATAAAACTGACAAATCGAAAAATTAAACCAGGAATAATTAAAGCTCAAATATCTTGTAATAAGGATTGAAGAAAAAACCATCTGGGATGGCTACAGCACACAAACAGAATATCAGAGGTTAGACTTGTTGGAAAGCATAAGAAACGAGACCGGAAGGAAGAATCGAAAGAAGTAGACCGAGCATACGTTGCAGGACGAAGTGAAATAATTTGCATTAGACATTAAGATTCATTGCGAATATATTGAAATTAGTCTAGAACATGAAACCAAAATCTCAGTGGTAGAGTACTAATTAATTAATGATCGAAACCTGACGTGAATAAGACAATAATAATATTAATACAATAAAAGTGTTGAAATTATGAATGTAATAACAATTGCATAAAAATATATAATTATAAATTATCATCTGGGAATGAACCAACGCCATATATAACAAATTAAAAATTGTATGCATCGAGCGCTCAACTATTTGTACGTTAACACTGTAATGTTAGTAGTAAGTCGGTAAATATGAAACCACTTAATTTCACTTCGTAAAAATAATGGCGCTTTAAATGTTGAGGTAATATTTGGGCAATTCTTCGTTATTTTGTTGTCATTAGATTAATTGCTGATAATTGTAGTTTAAAATTCAGTACCAAGCCATTTAAGGGGGTTAAAATGTGCAAAACCTACTGTGGTGTCACAGATAACGTTTCATTCAATTATGGAGAAATTATAGAGATACTAACATTTATCTATTGTTTGGATATTTTATTGCAATCAATACAGTAGTAGCACACGCGGACGATAACTGTGGAATATATTAATTCGCATTTGTCGAAAGTATGTAGCTTTATTATTTTTTTTTGTTTGTTTCTACTTGATTAGAGATTCACATAGATCGCGTGGGACGAGGACGTGGGATCAGGGGACGATTTCACTGATACAATTTCAATTATCCATTTCTGAGTAACAGAATTATAGTTTCTTGAATACAATCTTCTGGTGGGGTAAGGGAATCCAAAATAAGCACGAAATAAGAAACATTGTTAAAGCACTAGCAAAAGAACTAGAGAAGGGAAATTTTGAATACTATGGAAAATAAATGAACGAAATTTGACGATATGATGAACGATATAAACCTTTAGAATAAAGTAAGAACACATGACATGAAAAAGAAATGAAAGACAAAGTATAAATTAAAGACAACCCACTGGCAGTAAACCAGTATGAAGAGATTATAAGCAAAAATTTAGAAAAGAGGAAGAAGATTTAATGGTTGAATGGAATAGGGAAACCGGGAGGGGATGGATAGAGACATAGAGAGGCACAGAAAAAGAGAGACAAGCACAGTCCAAATTCATAAAAGGAGAAGTGGAACGAAATAACATACGATAACGATACATGTGGTGAAATCAATTGACAATGAAAATCGAACTCTTTTCATTAGTAATGGACAAATAATTAAGAAATGCAAGAAACAGAACAAACAACTACGAGTAGCTATAGGTTTCAGATACTTAAAACGAACAAATATGGATTGTTTATTATATGCCGATGAAAGCGTGCAAATACAAATGGAACCTTTGACGTCTGGGTCGAGGGAATAGAAATCATGAACACTGCAATAAGTATAAGTAAATACATGTGTATGATTGTAAAACACCAAGAAACAAAAGGGAATATACGTAATGGTCTGTTATGTAGTTTATTTATTTATTTCATTAAATCGAAGAAACAACAGCATATGAATCTTTTGGGGGTTAAGTGTACAGATGACGACATGAGGACTTAATCAGTAGATAATTATCAACGTAAGAAAGACAAAGAAGTATGATAAATTATAAACAAGGATTTTCTGAAACAAAGGAATAGACGAACATAGTTCTGGTATATAATTTAATACCAGTGTTAATTTTAGGCGCAGGCGAAACATGAATGCGCAGTAATCGAGATGATGTACATGAGAAAGACCGTACAAATATTCTAGAGGAGAGTACATACATATGGCAAGAGACCGATAATTCGTGAGGGCGCAAGAAGGAAAAACTGAAGAAGAAGAGTGCCATGTCTTTCATCTGTGGAGCTTGAGTGATGACGAATAGTTTCCTCACATAAGAATAACAAGATTTTTAATGAATTAAGTTTTCAACTTTTATTAATTTCGTTTTGGACACTCACCCAAAAATTTCAATATTTCGTTCAATATTTCGGTGTTAATAAATGAGCTTTTTTGGCCCGCCAAAAAAAGAAAAAGAAAAACTTTGGGCACCCCTGCTGTAGAGTAAAACATTTTTAATGTAGCCATTCTAAAAAAAGTGTGAATTTTATATATGAAGTTTAAATTCAATGCACTAATCTGCCATAGAAATTAGTTAATGCTGGTAATTCTGAATAGCTGTGTTCAGCAGTGGGTATTTGTTAAAATCATTCAATACAAGTTGGTATACTAATAGGTGCTAATCTTTGTCGTATAGATACAAATGCACCTTAGATAATAAATCAAAATAAAATAATTCTTAGTAGTGAAATTAAAGAATCAATTGAAGATATTACATTCGATGTAGTGGTATTCCGTTTAAACTTAAATTTTTTTGTAGAAAACATTTTATATTCACTCCATAAATATAATAATAAATTGAATTTTTAAATATTTTCTGTTTATATTTAAACCAGTAAATAGGGGAATCAGTGAACAAATCGTGTTATAATAGCAAATACAGCCACTATTGATAATACGTTATGGAAATGCTACAACATTATATGTATCATGTCGAGCAATATCAATGATTGAATTAGCTAGAATTACTCCTATTGTAAATAAAAATCATAGTGCTCAACGTATTGAAGGAGAATAATTGATGTGAGTACCATGTAGAATAGCAAGTCAACTAAAAAATTTAATTCCTGTAGGAACACCTGAGGTAAAATAAGCACGTGTATGCTATATCTACTACAAATGTAGTTTTGATGTGCTCATACAATAAATCCAAGTAATACAATTGCTATTATAGCATAGATTATTCTCAAGTTTCCAAAAGTTTCATTTTTTCTTCTTTCTTGACTAATAATGTGAAAAATTATACCGAATCCAGGTAAAATAAAATAAAATTAAAAACTTCAGGGTGTACAAAAATCAAGGTAAACGTTGGTATAAAATTAGGAGTCCTCCTCTTGCCGGATCAAAAAATGAAGTATTTAGATTACGATAAGTTAATAACATAGTAATAGCTCCTGATAAAACAGGTAAAGATAATAGAAGTAATAAGACTGTTAATACTATAGCTCAAACAAATAAAGGTATTCGGTCAAAAGCTATTCCTGTTGATTGTATATTAACAAAAGTAACAATATTTTTTTTACTAAATGTAGACTAAAAATAGCCAAATCCACAGAAGCGATGTTGCGATAGGCGATGTTTGCAGATAAAGGTGGGTAAACAGTTCAACCTGTTCCTGCACCTCAACTTTCAACTAATCAACTAATCTTATTAATAAAAGAGTTAATGATGGTGGTAATAGTCGTAATCTTTTATGTTATTTATTCGAGGAAAAGCTATGGACTATAACACTAACAAAAATTTGGTCATCACCAATTAATGATTCTGTATTTCGTAATTCCGGTCGAATTAAAATTCATAGAAATTTTCCTACTATGCCTGCTCAGGATTCAAATAAAAAATTAAAGGCTTAAAAGAAATTTCTTATAATGGGAACTTTGTAGGTTCCAAGTTTTTTTTTAACTTAAATCCTTATTAAATATGGAAAAGAACTGAAAAATTCGTTTCAAAACTCTTTGCTCCATTATAATCCTAAAAGCTCACTGAAAGTTGTGTTGCTACGTTTTTTGTCACTGTGATGTGGATTTTTACGTATTTAAAAGTTATTTCATAGTCAGTTATTGTCCTGTACGCTTTGTTTGAAACCGTATTGCTATCGTAGTTGACTCATTTTTCTTGGTGTAGATCTAGAATCATTTTATGGTATCGCTTTTGTTCAATTGTTGCTCGGTCTGGTAGCTTTCTAGCGACGTAGTGCTTTAGTTTAGCTTAGCTTTGAATCAAAGAAGTGAAGTTGCTACATATATCGGCCAAAGTGATTCGTTCTCTCTGCCTGGGTAACCTAATACTTGATACTTGGAGTGTTTCCAATAATGAAGTAGTCGTTGGTGTAATTTCAATATATCTAATTTGTGCCATTGATTTGTTGGCGAATAGACACAATCATTGTAATAATAATATGTAGGAAACATTTTCGCTTACTCATCATTCTTTCATCTTTCAGTTAACATGTTGATTTGGAGCCCATCTCTATGTAACCACCAGTTATAAAACTTTTATAAACTTCACAGACGCAACTTCGCGATTGTTCCTAGGTTCGTCTAATGAAGCCTTAATATCACATAATTTATAATTTATTCTCTTACACGATAGTTAATCATTGGAAAGGGAACACCAATTGAGTTAATATTCTGGTGAAATTGTTTTAAAAGTTAATTATCATATTTCATAGTCACGGGAGTGAGCAATGAACCAACGATGAAATAATGATTTATTTTATAAATGTATGCAGTTATTGATAACAAAAAACAATATTGTGTTAAATATAAAATTTTTGAACGTTGTATTTTAATTATAATCAATATTGAAGTAAAATAAAATAATCGATGGACTTCGTATTTTATTATAAGGCAACAATTTCCATCCCGTCGTATCGTTCAACCTACATTCGTTCAATCTGCGCCGCTTAAACTTACCGCAACAAATCGTATACCTTATCTGTGTCACGGTACAACGCACATATCTGCGTTATGTCGTTCTAAATCCCATTCGCAATATATTTATTATATGCAGACATGCATACGTATAAAATATTAGGATTGCGCAAGATACGTGATTAAAGTATTGGCGTTTTGGTTGTTGCGAAGAACAGACCTTTACGTAATTTCAATTATAAATGTGAGCTGTAACAGATACGTCAATAAGAACTTAATCAATTGGTGGAATATGGTAATTGCTGGGATTAAAAAAGTATAACACGAAATTCACACGGGCGGCGTTCGTGTAAGAAAAATGTTACAGTTTTATGCATATGAATGCTTTCTCTGGGTCAATTAACAGTTTAATATCGTGTCGTAACAATATTAGAAAGCGAAATAATCCGAATGTACTTAGTCGTTAAATGAGGCTCATTAAAGCTTTGTTATCTGCGTCACAAAATTCCTTGCGGACTTGGTCGCTAGTTGTATTTTCATTAAAATTATTTTGAATAATATCAATTGCACTTAGTATGCAGCATTATTTAACATATCGATTGGTCTTTCACTGTGATTAACTAAGGTCAATCGAAACGTTTCGTAACCGTGTTGCAGCTGTACAACTTGCCCAATAGACTGAACACGATGAATCATTTGTTCTTTTTTTGCAGGAATTATTTTCGCAGCTTCAGTTCTCGCACGAGACCGCTCTTCCTCCCGATGCTCTCAGGAGAGCCTTGGCGGAGAGCTTCTTCGACCAGCAGAGATTTCAGCTGGGATTTATGGACGATGCCGCGGAGTGTTTCGAAAATATGTTGCTGCGAATTCACATGCACATCGCTCATGACGAGGCTGAGGACATGTGTAATGCGAGGCATTGCATACCCCATCAGAAATTCGCCATGACTTTGGTGGAACAAAGCGTTTGTGGAGCGTGTGGTGCTACTTCAGAACCACTGTCATTTACACAGGTAAATTAATTAATTAATTATATATGTATTTTTTTTGTAAATTTACTAATACAACAAAATGGCAAACAAACAGTTCGAGTAAGTCTTAGATGCATATATTCTCGTGTGTGTATTAATAAAATTGTTAGATTATGATGTTGAAGCTGTTTGCATCTCAAGTAGTGTTAATGTAAATTTTTTAGCATTAAAAACTTGAATCGCATACAAATTAGAAGCTCGATACAAGTAAAAGTTTGTTTACGTACTCGAAGGTTACGTTTAAATCTGTTTTGCCTCAAGTGCTGTGTACGCGAATTCTTTTAGCCTTCAATTTTATTTTTCCTATGTGTGGAATTTACATGATAAATATTAATTTATTTTGCAATCGTGAAGCGCTCGTACATGTCATCACTTCAAAGTATGCAAGGTGGACGTTTCAGCACGTGACAATGGATCTGGTTGCGTCGTTTATCGGTGTTATTATGTCTGCGATATTAAACGTAGGAAAGCTAGATGTTGAAATAATGAAACGACTTCATACCTCGGTGAAACGCCTTACTGCTATTGCTAATTTTCTAAGAACGTTTCGACAGTTATGTCGTTATCAAGAGAGAGTATTGACATGCAAATATTTCTTATTTTATTCATTTAATTTTTCGAAAGTCGACGTGTCCAATTTTGATTACTGGTGTTTTTGAAAAATCAATTTGATTTTTCGACCTTTATTAATTATGGCACCACGCGGTACTTTTGGATTTGACCAAGATTTTCACAATCATGACCTGAATTGTATGCTTTTCATAGATTTATTTTTTAGTCAATCAATCATTTGTATTTACGTAGTATCCTAGATAGCGATAGCGACATAAAACGTTAGATGTAACACATGATTCTTGTTTTCAGATGGTGCATTACGTTTCGGCATCAGCTCTTACGACGCAAGTTCGCCAAACTATGGCGTCCGGACGTACGCCAGGGCTTCCCGACACATTCGGCCAACTTCTAAAGAAAGCAGGAAGCATGGGCGACATTCGCGATTGTCCCGTAAGTTGCAACAAACAAAATCCTTAATAAATATTAATTTCGATATTTATATTTCAATAGAGCTCATGCGGTGCGAAGATACAAATATGCCGAACGCTGATGAACCGACCGGAGATCGTATCGGTGGGCATCGTGTGGGATTCCGAACGGCCCACCCTCGAGCACATTATGGACGTCTTCGCCACAGTTGGCACGACACTGAGACTGGGCGACGTGTTCCATACGATCGTGGATAGTAGATGGGCAGATTTAACTGCCCACAATTTGGTGGGCGTGGTGACTTACTACGGTAAGCACTATTCCACGTTTTTCTTTCACACGAAGCTACGAATTTGGATTTACTTCGACGACGCTACGGTGCGTGAAGTTGGACCGCGATGGGACCAAGTCGTCGAGAAATGCAGGAGAGGGCGATACCAGCCGCTGTTGCTGCTGTACGCCGTCCCCAGTGGGACTCCGGTTAATACGGAAAACGCACCGAAACAGATAACTTCGTTTTACACGGAGAGATCGGTGAAACCCGCCGAGCCTTCGCAAACTGTTCTGCGAAGATCTGTGACCCCTAGCCCCGAAAAACCGATTGTCGGGAATACGAGACGAGCGATAACTCCAAATCCCGACGGCAGTATAGCACAAAAGCCCCCGTTGCCGCGATCTTACAACGAATATCAGAACTTGTCAGTTATACAGGATAACTTGTACGGTCAGTTATCGAATAGTGGGGTCGACGTCGTGGACGGTGACATCGGGAAAGAACCTGAATATATAACACGCAAAGCCGTCGAGAACGTGCTGAATAACCAACACAAACAAATCAACATACACAGAACTCCGAGTAACGGATCGTCTTCGGGTGTGGAGAGCTTCAACATGCCCGATCACTTGATTTCGCGAAGGAGAGATTCTGGAAATTGGAGCGGCGATCGCAACAGCGCCTCTTCGTCTTCGTCAACGACTATGGAAAACCCGTATCTATATTTGGTGGGAAAAGTTCCACATGGATCGGGCAGCGTGCCGAGTAGTCCGACCCGAGTTAAAAACGATACGTCAGCTGGTAACAATGGCATTTATGACGCCGGTTACGATTCCTATTCCCTGTCGTCGAACGACAGCACGACCATGTCCACGATTCAACATTTGATGAAAATGGGCCACTTGGCGAAAATACCCGAAGATTACGCCAACATTCCGGCGAAGCCGGTGTTAAACTGCGACGTATTATGCGACGAAGCGGATGAATTATTGACCAAGTCGCGTCATTTCGAAGACGAGCATGATTTGGTCCTGGCGTTAGCTTTGTGCAACGCCGCAGCCACTAAAGCGAGGGCGGCGATGAACGCGCCATATAATAACCCTCAAACGTTGACTTTAGCCAGAATGAAACACAACACTTGCATAATGAGGGCGAGGAGTCTACACCGACGGATGACGCAGACGCAAATTTGTAACAATAAGGAGAACCCGCCTGAAATACGCCACACCCGCGAAGGCAGCAGCGGGAGCGGACGACACTCTCGCCAAAATTCACGAGACAAAGGGCAGCATTCAAGACAAAACAGCAGAGAATTGCTGACACAGCCAACTACGGAAAAACAACAAACTCCCAACAAAAATATCGAAATATACGCCACGCTTCCAAAGAAAAAAGACGGACAAAAGAATAAAATCAGTAATATAAACATAGGAGAAGACGAGGATTACATGCTGTATGACAAACCGCCGAGGGAATCGCGTAGTATTTTCTCGAAATCGAAGAACAAAGATACGACGAAAATTCGAGAAAAGCGCTCCAGAAGCGAAGACAGGAACAAAATGGTACGCGATTTCTCCATCGCGCCAGAAATTTTACTAAACGCTAAGGATACCCTGAAAAGGGAGAAGGCTAAAGAAGAGAAGGAGGATAAAAAGGACAAGGACGGGAAGCCGGGTAAGAAGCAACACAAAATCAGGAGGAAATTGCTGATGGGTGGTCTGATAAAGCGTAAGAATCGAAGCATGCCCGACCTAACCGAAGCTAATGACAACGAGCGTAGCAAAGAGAAACCGGTATCGTCGGTCGACGATAGTAGTATAGGAATGAAGGGGGATAATATTAATAGCATGTGCGGGTATTTATCGGAAGGTCACTTGGAGTTTACTGGCAACAGTACGAATCCAAATTTGGAACGCAGCAAGTTAATGAGGAAAAGTTTCCATGGTAGCGCCGGCAAAGTCCTAACGGCGGCTAAAGTTCCTCCGCCACCCCCGCTCCGTACAACTTCCCAGCTTAGTTCCGCTAAGTTTAATGGCATTGAAGTTTGTGATGATAAGAGCGTGCGCCCGCAATACCCGTTACCATCAGAATCAAATCCTAATTATTATCATCAAAATCCGTATCCGAATTTGCAAAATCAATATTGCCCTGAACCAGTCTCGCTTCCTTTCGTAATGCACAACGATTATGACTGCACAAACGACGTTTTAATTTACCAAACGAAGGATGCCGCTTTGAACCAGCATAACACGGTTGTCACTAGAGCAGAAGTGCATCAAGTACAAAGTCCCATCAAGCAACCTTATTACCCTCAAATGGATAGTGGAGTAGACGAAGTCGATTGCATGCCCTCACATGGATCATTGCAACATTTGGACTTGCCACCATATCCTAGTCCGGCGAATTCTATCGTTCATTCGCGTCAACCTAGCGAAGAATTTCCCCCACCGCCTCCACCGTTAGATCCGTCTGCCCTCGACGAATTTCCACACGTAAACACAATCCCCGATACCCTCCTCAATCAGCTGCAAAGCAAACGACTTGAAATTTTGTCACAGGACGACGATACAAAACGACCGCCTGAACCTAGCCGATCGTCTGGTGAAACGTGGTTGAGGGAACTACAAGCAAAACAAGCTGCTTTGAGAAAAAAGAAAAATATATCTGGGGATGTCGGTCCAGAGAACGGCGACCTCGAATTGCAGAGTTCAAATGACAACAGCAGAACTGACGTGAAAGTATCTTCAGTTAAAGACTTGGCATCTCGATTCGAGAGCATTAAAGTACAAACGCCTGAAACTGCAAACTGCCAACCATCACCGCAACCAAATCATAATAATTGCGAACAACCACAAAATCATAATTTACCAGTCCAAAGCTACAAGCCACAATTTGCCACAAATTATCGAGACAATAAGGCCGATAACACTGTCCAAACCGGTGTGTTGTCATTGAAGAAACGCGAAGATTTAGACGTAATTGCGCCTGAACAAATCGCTGAGGAAATGCGAGAAGTGGAGATGTTGAATGCTGTTGTTCAGAAAAATATGAGCAATGACGCTATCGACGACAAAAGAATTAAAGCGAAGAAGAAAAGTGTTTCTTTCTGCGACCAAGTAATTTTAGTGGCGACGGCTGAAGAACAAGAAGATGATAGTTATATTCCGAATCCGATTCTTGAACGAGTGCTTAGAACGGCTATGAATAAACCAGAAACAGCGGCTATACGACAAGAAATAATGAGTTTGCAGCAGAAGGATAACAATGTTAATGATGAAGGGAGTTCAGCAAAGCAAACGTATATACAACACCCAGCAACGCCGATACCCATTCAAATGACCCAACCGACTTATGTTAGACAAAACTCGTTAGATAATTTGCTATCTCGACCGAATTATCAAAGAGAAGATGTCACCATAAATAACAACGTCGACCCTAGATATATTCAAGAATATTCTCGATCCACCCAAATTTACGGATCAAGCCCGCAATTAAATTCGCAACACCGCCAATCTCCATATCAACCGGTTCCAGCACCAAATTACACAACAAATTGTCAAAATAAACCTTGCCAACAGCCATATCCCACTCAACAATATTACAATAACTACACACACGATCCAAATCAACAGAGTCAATATTCTTCTACTCTAAGGAATAACTATTCCAACATATCGCAAGTTAGACAGTCACCTTTGCCCGTACAACAATTCCATTATCAGCAAAACAATCAATATGCACCAAACTCCGTTCACCATTTGCCATATCAACATCCACCATCGCCCTCACCTTCAACGCAAAGTTATAACCAAAATATGTTCAATCAACATAATCGACCGCCCGTGCAGCCACAGTACAATTATAATCAAGAAGTGAGACAATCGTATTCCCCCTGTCAGAGAGTGCCACCAATACACGACTATAATTACAATCAAACCGGTGCAAATATGCCGTACCAATGTGTTCCAAATGTTGAAGATCATTTACAAAAACTTCCCAATGCCCAATATCAACGAAGTCCTTCGACCGAACAAACGAGCTACAACAATCAATATCACAGGAATCAACAAAATGTGGAGCACACGAATCAAATAACTTCGCCTTATCAACGAGTACCTGACCCCAATTATCCCTATCAATGGGCCTTGCATCCAGACAATCAATCACCTCCGTATCAACAGCCACCACTGACAAAGTACTCCCCTTATCAAGTTCTCCCCACGAAGCAACAACTAAAGAAAACTGTCAGCTTCGAACCGGGTACGAAAGGCGGAGCAGAATCGCCCACTTTGAAAGCTATAGTTACGCCAATAATCGTGAACAACACCAACAACGCCAATAATTCGTTGGGTGCGAAGATCAAGTGCAATTTGTGCAGGAAGAAGCACGTTGTCGCTCCAAACTTGTACTGCACGGATTGCGAATTCTACATGTCTAGGTTTAAGCCCAAAACATAGTTGTTTTGTATATAGTTAGTCTTAAGTTTGTAAAGGAATGTGATATTATGTTCAAATACTTATTTCTTTATTATAGGTGCGTACGTGTAAATAAGATTATTTTTATAAGATCTCAGACTATGAATCCTTTATATGATGTAAATATAAATTTGTATGTCGTAAAGCTTTTTATATTAAATTTAATTCGTAAAAATATATTTGTCTTTTATTTTAGCAATTGATAAAATAAGAAATCTTGAATAATTTGCTCAAAATTAATCATTGCAATCTGTAACGACGCGGAAGTAAGTGACAACGAAAGAATTAAATGAAATAAAATATTCTCGTTTTAAAGGCTGGGTGTAGAAAGACGCGAAGACGTAGGGTCCCCAAGTTTATATTTTAGTGCCGGTCCAGTTGCTCGTGCACAATACTTCTGATATTTGTCTCAGGCTTCAATAAATACTAGGAGGTATACAACTATCAAATGATTATGATTTAAATCTCATATGTGCGATTAAAGATAAAATGCTTTGGAATGGCGCTGAGCAGTTCACAAGTGAAATGTTAGTATTTCTTTTACAATTTTGAATGAGGACTGTTGATAAAAGTCTAGTAACGATAATTTAAAATTTTCTCCTAATCTTAACATATTGCTATATTTCTGAAATGGAATACAGGAATAAAGATAAAACATAGTTTTATCTAAATAATTTTGTATATGAATCAAAGAATTATGAAAATTTATTTAAGAAAGCATGTATTTATATTATAATTGTGAATAAAATCAATCTTGACGATTCCTAGAATAGTTTTTTCGCAAAAAACCGACGTTGAATTTAAATTAGTAGTAAAGATCCAAGGAGGGATGATTGCAGCGCCAATAGTTTCTTGCGAATATAAAAACGCGAATAAAATTCATTTCGACGATTCCTGGAATTAAGAAGTTATGAATGGATTTTGGGAAGTATACACAAAAATTTTCAATTTCACGAAAATAATGTTAGTTATTTTGTCTCGAAATGATTCCAGTCTACGTCTGTGATATGGGGCGGATATGCACATTCAACACTCAATAATCTTTAGTCCATTTAGTTCATTTTTCATAAATGAGACACTTGGGTGCAACAGCTAGAAATTGGACAAAAATGATTTGCAGTCTTGAGGAGTCGGATACTGCACTTTGGTTTATCTCGCAGTGTAGTGGAAAGTTCGTATTGAAATCGATTACAATAATTGTATTATGGAGTTGGTAATTCCTAGCGTGAAAAAGCTTCTGATACAAATGTTTGTTTAATACCAAAAAATCTATTTCAAATCTATACCAAATTTTTATTATCAATACCTGGGAATAACACTGGATGAAAAAGGCAGACAGGAGGTTGAGCTGAATAAAAGGATAGAAAAAGCAAACAGGGTGTATCATGCAATGAATAAGGCATTTATAAATAAAAAGGAAATATCAAAGAGAACAAAGATGCAGGTTTATAAAATAATATATAGGCCTATTCTAACTTATGGGTGTGAAAATTGGGTACTAACATCAAAGGAAAAAAGCAAAATTAGAGCGGCGGAAATGAAATATTTGAGAAGAGTGAAGGGAGTAACAATAAGAGACAGGATACGAAGTGAACAAATTAGACAAGAGCTTGACATAGAACCAATAGAGGAGTACATAGAAAAACGACAACTGGGATGGTGGGGACACATGCAGAGGATGAGTGATACAATACCGACTAAACAGATATGGGAAACAAAACATATAGGAAAACGGAAGCGCGGAAGACCTAAGGAGACATGGGATAAGATGATAGGAAGAATCTTAAAGAACAAGGGAATAATGTGGACAGATGCAAAGAAACTTGCACAAAACAGAGAGGAGTGGAAGATATTTATTAAGAATTGTTAAAACTATTACACCCTACACCTTCGGGTAGAAGGGTATTGATTATACATACATACATACCAAATTTTTTACATAATTATTTATTAATTTGTTCCAATTCTCTAAGCAAAAGTTGTATGTTTGATAAAATCAATCAAATTCCGTAGACTGTTCTAGAACAATAATAATGATAATAATAAATTTTAACAAAATTAAAAACCAAAATTCAGGTTCAAAATTGAAAATTCAGAACTTAAAATTGTACATACAAATCTTGCACATTATGAAACGTCTCTGTTGTCAACATTATTTTGAGTGCCGTCTTCATATCCTGAGGTGATGCATTTTTAATTTGTGTTTGAACACTCTCATGCCCGGTTTCACAAACGCTAATCGGTCGTTAACAGCTTGTTAACGAATCGTCAAAAGTTTGACAATTCGTTAATGAGTCTTTAATCAATCGTCAAATATTTGACGATTGATTACCTTGATGAACTGTTAAAAGAAAAATTACCGTTGTTTTGGATTTCTCAAACAATAACGAGTCTTAAAGGCTTGTTAACTAATTCACCATTTGACAATCGTTTGTGAAACCGGGCATTAGTGTTATAAAACGCACATTTTTTTGAATTGCACTGAACTTAGTTTTTAGTAGATTAAGCAGATTCTTCTTTCTTATATCATACGTGTGTTTTCATACGATAGAAAATGTTAATAGTATTTTATTAACAAACATAGCACTTTCCATTATAAATATACTCGGCATGGTACAGTCGAAGAATTTAGAAACGGAACGGTAACGCCAAGGTGTCGGCAACCGGCGTTGCAAAGAGCCCATTATGATGTAGCCGAATCGTACCGAGATATGTAGGCGTGGGGGTTGATAGTAAATTCGAAATGTTCGATATAACAGACGCTTGGCTCGCATCCGAGACGTAATTATGAATGTGTAGTTTTTGTATAAGGTTTTTCTTTCAAATTTGCATATATATTTTTCTTAACGTGTATGAATGTCCGATCGTTACGTTATAAGGTTTAAGCAATTTATTTAAATTTTCCGATAGATTTGTGATATATGATTCTCTGAATAGTATTCAACACGGGGCGAACGACGAAGACAGGAACGAGAGGAAAAAGGACAACCTACATTCTGTCGTTCGTTTGAGCGGTGCAGATCTTGTTATCGTCATATTTATCGACGATGAAACAAATTAGTTTTTTAATTTCGCTTATATAACTTTAAGGGGGGATCCTGCTTTAGGAGGCCTTAAAATAGCGTTTTTGGGGGATTTTTTTAGGGCAGAAAAAAATGAGCAAATCTAGTGAACTTTTTAGAGCATTTTATTGCATATTTGAGCATTAAAAAAAATATGTCGAGAGAAAAATATTTAAACGGAACCGATTTTTATGCACATTTGTGCAACACCTTTCAATTGCAATTTACAATCGGTGGGAAAGATGTAGCCCGTAATTTTTGTCTGAAACAAAAAAAAAACCAAAGAAAATGGTAATTCTTATATATTTTCTTCTATGTGAACTAAAAAAAACCAAAATTTTGAAATTCAAGATTTTTCTCAGGTTTGAAAATAAATGTGCTCTTTGTAGGAAGAGAAAATCATTTCAACTTGCTAAAAAAGTTGTTTAGAATTTTTTTTTCATTTTCATTTTTTGATATCATGTATCTTATTTCTCTTTATATTTGTTTTGTATTACATTAAATTAATATTTTGTTCATGTTATATTATCTTTCGCGTGTATATGTTGTATATTATAATCGTATTTTTTAATAGATGCATTAAAATTATTAAATGAGTTTTATTTATGAAATACATACAAACGGGATTTTAACAATTAATAATTTGTTACAATGAGTTTATTTATTATTCCATTGATCTTATTCATTCAAAGTGTAAGGTAATATTTCTTTATTAATGTTTATTTTCCTTTTTTTATTATTATGTGGCGATATCTAAGTTTTTATTTATTAATGTGGAGTTTTTACATTCTTATTTATTCTATTGTTATTAAGGTTATTGCCGTATTTATTGTGTTTGAAGGTTTTATTTAATAAAGGTGTAGGGTAATTATTAGTAAATATTTTTTTTTCCGCTTTTTGGATTGTTCTGCGACGGTATCGTAATACCGACACATAACAATCAAAAAAGCAAAAGAAGCATTAATAAAACATAAATACCCTGCCTTTTTAATAAATAAAATAATCAAACAAAGAATAAATAAGCAAAAATTTGAACAGTATGTTACGACGAATGATTGCTGATTGTTTATTTTAATTTTTATCGTCAAGCATTCCCATAATAGAGGCCCTCAACCACATCCGCTTATTACTTTGGCACCGACTATAGCACTATAATGAACTAACCTAAGGGTTAGCTTCTAATTGATATTAGAATTATTATCATGGTTTTCGCTCTTGAATCGCGTGATGCAATTATTTTCCGCATGTTTAAATACAGCTATATGTGAAGCATGGCGAATATATCAGGTAAGTCGGGCCGTTAAGGAGGGCAATTCTCAAATTATGGTCAATTTTAATAAACTCGAATGATTCTGAGAAGGTCGAGTACTCCCCTTTGTCGGCGAAATGTAATATTTGTAAGTGTTTTATGTGCAATATGATAGTTTTTGAGTGAAGGGTTTGCAAATGTTGAATCTTATCTATTAAGATTAAATAAACGCGTGTATTCGCTTTCGCGTATGCAAAAACCTCGTTTGACCCATGGCCATTACAATCGTGACACACTAATTTGTATACACATGAGCGACTTATCGGATTGCTTTTGTTACATAAGATATTTCATATTTTATTATTCGATTAGAAGCGTATTAGACCATTGTTTATTTTATAATTTTCTCTATCTTCAGTATTTGTCCTTAGGTAGGTTATCGTAGCAAAATAGAATCGGGTTGAATTCTTCGTCGCGGAGGATCTTTTCGATGATTTTAGTTGTGTGTCCGTTGATGTTGGCAATTTCTTTCATTGTTTTTATGTCCCGAAGGAAGTTTCCTTAGGGTTAAGGTATTTTCCTGGAAATCTGCTTTTCAGGGTAAAAAATGAGGTTGTTGTTCCTTTCGTCATTGTGACATCTGAGTAATTTAAGTTTGTTTCTACCGTAAATTTATTTCAATGTTGTATGTACCGGGTGTCCAAAAATGATTTGCATCTAGTATGCTTTCAAATTCGCATGTAACTTAAAATGTGCCGCTCTCACGCAAGGCTATTATGCTAGTAGAGGGAGAATAACACAACCTCAATAACCTTTGAACTTAATTAGTTTACACTTTATTTACTGCAGATTTGACAATTAGAGTTGGGGATTCAGCCATGGTCGCAAATAAATCGTTACCGCTTGGAAACTAATTAATATTTCTAAACAGAATTTTGGCATGTAACTGGAAAAAGTAGCATCTAGGCCATTATATATTTAATTTTTTTATATTACGTTCCCAACCAATTTTTTTTTCGCTATCTCACGATTCTAATAATTTTATGCAAAATCCTTCACTTGATTCCCCTCGTATCAATATGTATATGAGCTAAAAAAAAAGCAAAGGAATTGCATCATTAGATAAGGCTACACGACAATTAGAAAATTTCTCCGTATGCGAGCGGCTAATTTCGATCTTCATATTTGCCGCTGACGATATTTAGTTCACCAAAATTCACGGTAGGTTTCGTAAAACACGTCGAACAAATCTCATTCATAAATGGCGTTTCGCGGTCGCAAGATGAGTAACCACAAGTCGTCACGGATTTTTTCTCCTATTCTAAAAAAAATCTCGTGATAATGCTCGTCCAAACTTTTGTCAATGACGTTTATGAATGCAGAGACGATAGTGATGAACTTGTTCAATTGCGGGAATCGATTAGAAATTTAATTAATCACAACTTAGCGAAGGCGACACTATTTCTTAAACTTTTTTCATTTTCAGTAAATATATCTGCTTGCACATCATATGTACGATATTTGCACACACTTACATAAATTTTATTACGACATTACATTTTTTGCCGGATCTAACCAATCTTCAATTTGAAAGTAATCTACAGAATAAGCAGTTTGTTTTATGGCGATATCAATGTTTTGTTACAATAAAATATATTCTCTGGCATGCACTTTTCGGTGTGTCGCTAAATAGCATCAGCGATCATTCTGATGATACTATAGTATTATAATAGGATGATTATGTACCATCTTAGTCACCTACTTCAAAACCCTTTCTCAATGCGAATTAGTAATTCCACGTATGATACCTGTGCCAATGCATTAAACTTTCGCATTGTTTCATAGCCCATACTTATTAAAATAATTATACAAAAACCGTTTTGGAAATTGCACTTATAAAATAAGTTTGTTTATTTACCATATTATGAAAAATTGAAAATATAAAATATTATTTCCACTTGATCCCACCGTCCACATCAGCTTTATATGGTTCAATTTTTACTTCACTTGTGCATTCGTATGTTCGTGATAGAAATTGAACTCAGCAATTCAAATCTGTCTGTGTGCCTGTGCGCGCTCTAGCGGCCAAACGATTATAGCTAGAGCTCTGAAACTTTAAAGTTAACATTTGTATGTAGCAAGGAGGAAAACGTCCTGAACGCAATCTCTCAACCGGAAGTGATGGTTTACTCTTATCACCTTTTTCCATATCTCGAAAACGGTACACGTTACGGGAAAAAATATTCTTACATAAATATAGATATTGATATTTTAAACAACTTTCACTTGAAAAGTTTTTTCGAAAAACGTAGTATAACCAAGTATAAGTAAGTTTCGTGCGGACAACCCCGATTTTTTCCCTTATATAATTATTCCATAAGTGGTCGTCTCTTTTAATTTGTTCAATAAACAGGTGAACATCATCATTTACATAACAAACAAAATGACACACATCCCTTCGTGTTATATGCAGTTGACCCTGAATCTAAAAATAGTTTGCCGAATTATAAATAAAGAACGTTATGTAGCAAGCTTGGAACAATCAATGAAAAATTGAAGCAAGGAAATAAATATATAATTGCCACTTGCGTAATTTTACGTAATTTTCGTTACGTGGAGTATGATATTTGGTAAAAATTGTATCTAGTACGAAAAGTACAGCCTATGTTATAAATATCTACTATAGATATTTATACAACTACATTCGATCATTCCAATTTTACCATCACCAATTAAAATAATAGTTTATCTGATAACAATAATTATAATTTCTCTTCAGTCTAAGCTTGCCGTTATGAAGTTCCAGGCAAAATGATTTTTAATTTTGTAACTGCTTCATTTAAATTTATGGATAATTTAGACAAATTAAACTTTATTTCCAATATATGGGTTTGGCCTATTAGACCTGTAAATATTAAATGTGAATCGTCATTTCTGTAACAATTGTCGGTGAAGCACCCAAACAAGTGTATAGGATCCACATGCAATCCACTTCGGTCTACCTTTACTTTACATGTTTCCTCAAATTTGACGATAGCAACGGATTCTTTGAGGAGCCCATATTCGATTGCTTCGTATGTATGTAAAATAGATTAGATATACGTCTTATTACGCTTCTTTCAGCCCTATATTTTGAATTATCAAATTGTCCGAGAGTATCTGCGGATAATTGCGAAATTTCTTCATTTGTAAGCTGCAAGCAGTTTAGATAGCCACGCTAAATGAATAATTTTTTAAAATTCAAAGGGAGGGTAATATTACTATACTTTTGATGGTGTTATGACTTCGTTATTATTATGGTTTCTGTGATTACTATTTGATGAAAATTAAAATATTTGCAATACTAACAAGTGAAAACCACCGAATGTTACGTCATGTTTCGTGCATGTCGGTTACACATCGATTACACAGTTTACATGTACTACATTCTAAGTTTTTTTGAACATATTGTAATTATAACACAGTTGCTTATCTATTGTAGTGAAGTGAGAAGTAAGTCCATAAATACCATAAATTCCATGTTCTCTAACATTTTTTGACATTCTTCTTCGCACTGCCTATTGAACATTTCCGTTTGTGTTGCCATCGGTCCATAGTCATAATTTCTAACAGTGATGATTCGCTTTCATTTTCTCGGCGGGCATTGATTATTATTTAGAAGCCTCACTATTTTGTGCGTTGAATTATGCATTTCACTCGCCATATATTTCTTAAAATATTTGCCAGGGCTCGTTCTTGTTAGTTTCTTCCATGGATTCGCATGCCAGCCGGCACTTTTTAATGCATCATCGCATATTATTATAAAAAGTCATATTAATCTAAAGCTCGCAACACTTCCAAAACTTTGAAGGCTATCACAGTTATTAACAATTGTTACATTTAATGATTTAATCTAACATGTTTTTAGTATATTATTGTATCACTATAAAGAAAACGATTGAATATCATCAAAAGCAGTGTTTGCAGAAAGGATACATATTTTAAGCAGAAATTGGACCATATACAAATAAATAACTTGTAAATATAAAATGCATATATTAAAATCTCTTCAAAAATTGTTTTTGACCGTGACCGAAGTCACGGTTTCGATCAACGTAGCAATTGAGAAACGGTTGTAATTAGTTTAAGTTTTATTTGTAATGATACCGTTTGTAAATGATCAAATTCGCTGAAACCGTGGTTACTAAGTTTATCCAATAAAGCTATTTATAACGTATTTATTATTTAATCATAGAATATCATCAGCTTCCTTACCCCTGTTATACCTGAGGCTTGCCAAATATGCTCTGCCTTGAAATGAACCTCGCTGGATTAAATTTAATCGCTTTCCCATATTAAAGCGAGCTCATATGTTCATAAAAAGTTCAGCCCTATTGTTGGTTTCATTCTCTGTCAGATGGTTCGCTCTTCTGATTACCAAACCAATGGCACCTAGCAGAAGTTTAGAAATGAAATCTCTTGTCAGCAGATCCTATGTATTATTAGATTTATTATATACCAGTTATATGTCGATACAAGCCACTACTTCTTAGGTCTACTAGAACGCTCCGACTGACGTCACCAACGGAATTGCAATAATAATCTTTACATTTTAAATGATGAATATAAACATGCAGTGGGCAATTGTTAAAGTCTTGTATCAATTTACCTATATCTCCGTGTTGATTATGGTATATAGCCTTTTGCGCAGTTCTTTGCAATTCTTTGATTTTATTTGCCGTCAGTAACTTTCTGGCCGCAATAGAAACCGTATGTTCGATAAGGGTGTTACTTTACAAACGGTCGGTATTTATGATGCATCATCGTAAACTTTAATAATTTATGCAGAAATATATTTTGTACACATTTTGGAAACGTACATCCCTTATTAGCAATTTTAAATATATACGAAATGAATTTCGTTGAATTTTAATAAATACAACGAATTTAAGAAAAAGTTTAGAAACTGTAAACAGCAAGTATAAAGTTCATGGTGAATGTTGTAAATGCTGGTTACAACTTTTAAATACTTAATACTAAAATGAATTAAAATATGGAAAATTACGTGTAAAATAAAAAGCGCTCTCGTAAATATCTTGCGATATGTATAATCGACCGATAACCGCTGGCGTAAGTTTTTATAATAATTTTTTGTATCGTAACACTGGGCGAAGGAACGAAATGTTGCCCAGGCAAATACTGGCATATTTTCCATTCAGATTGTTTCCGATTGGCATGATTTACTTCACTGCTATTGAATAATACATTTTAAACTATCAGCGACATCTAAAGGGATTAGTTGGCGATCAGTTTTTGATTCCCCAGTCTTGACAGTTCTGGATAATGTAGTACAAATAACAATATAGCGGCACATAAAAATTTACATGCAAGTAAATTTCACAGGTAACTAGATGTAATTATTTTTTGGACACTGTCTTGCGTTCATACGCTGCGTTTGTTATTTTACCGCCCGTCAATGACCAAGTTGGGCAAAACCGCCGTCACTGAGTGTCGAAATAAATGTAATAATTAACAATGTACTTGTGTTCTTAATTTGCGTTACTTGCAGTCCTTTACGATGTGTTACATGCACGGCATGATAGTAATACAAGTCCGATAAAAACATAGCACTACTTCAAATGATATTGCGTTGTCGAATTTAATTAATTGACATTTATAATGCCGCAACGTCATAGCATGTAGTGTCAATTACAATGCTATTGTTACGAATTTATTACAAGCAATTGAGTTTTGTTCTCCAAATGTAACATATAACAATGTAATTATGATACACGAAAAACCAACCCTTTTTGGCAATCGGTCCTCAGGTGTTGCTAAGTAGTAGGTCTTTCCCGGGATAACGCGTCCCCCCTCTAAAACATTGATTTGTCCATAACAGATTCGGTTATGCAGAATATTTTGGTATATAAGTGAAGACCAATACCTAATAGAGTTAGTGCATAAGATTTTGTACGCTGCGAATATGCCACAACACTACTATCGAAACCCGAAGCAGGATTGTGACTCTTTGGGAAGAAGGGTTAACTTATAGTGAAATTGCTGACAAGGTTAATTTATCTGTAAGTATCGTGTTTACTGTGTATTTAGAATATGCGCATTTAGAACAATTTATTCTGTTTTTACATAATAATCCTCTTTATAAATACTCACGTAAGGTCGTGTATGACTTGTATAGCCGGTGGGCAAGGTTTGTATTTTTGTTCGATCAATCATTGCATCGAATATGTATTTAGCTCTAATAGAGCGAAAGATGTGAATTTTCCGATAATGTAGAAGTAGCTACTTCATGAGTGCTAGTTAAGAGGACAGACATACTTATGAGGAAAATTGCATCAAGGGTTACATTCTTATATTTCGATAAATTATTTAATAAATTTTATTTATTCGAAATTAATGTTAAGCAACCGGTAAATTTCGTGGTTTTTTGCCTTGTCATTGCAATAGATGCAATTGCAGTAGGTGTTGGATAGCTAGGGTCATGCAAATATATTCATGAACAAATTCCGGATTTTCGAGGCACGTGCACCTAATACCCCCTAATACCTAATACCCCTGAAATGTGGTTGAGGGCCTCTATTATGGGAATGCTTGACGATAAAAATTAAAATAAACAATCAGCAATCATTCGTCGTAACATACTGTTCAAATTTTTGCTTATTTATTCTTTGTTTGATTATTTTATTTATTAAAAAGGCAGGGTATTTATGTTTTATTAATGCTTCTTTTGCTTTTTTGATTGTTATGTGTCGGTATTACGATACCGTCGCAGAACAATCCAAAAAGCTGAAAAAAAATATTTACTAATAATTACCCTACACCTTTATTAAATAAAACCTTCAAACACAATAAATACGGCAATAACCTTAATAACAATAGAATAAATAAGAATGTAAAAACTCCACATTAATAAATAAAAACTTAGATATCGCCACATAATAATAAAAAAAGGAAAATAAACATTAATAAAGAAATATTACCTTACACTTTGAATGAATAAGATCAATGGAATAATAAATAAACTCCATAACAAAAAGAAACATAACGATAACCTAAATAACAATGCAATAAATAACTAACTAATAAGAATTGAGTTAGCACACACAGAAAACCAGATTCTCAGAGCGAATAAGATAGCATTATATCAAACAAATTATTGTTTTCCATTTCCGTAAGACTCCGATGTATTTAATTTGTGAAAAATATACATTCAAAACATTTTCTAATTTTAAATATATTGTATTTTTCATTTAACAGTGCGTTTCTTCATTTGAGTAAAACACCTTTCTTCCCTGGAACAGGTCATTCTTAATACAAAGACGCATTATATATTACACCAAAGATTTGGCATATTTGGAGACAGAATATTGCTTGATTCGAGTATATTAATTGTTATGTTTCAAATATAAAATCACAAGTCCAAGAAATTATAATGCTTGATGTTACTGAATAGCATATTAACTTAGAAAATACTTTACTTCAATCAAGCTCTTCTGTATTTTCATGCAAACATACAATTTGTTTCTACCAACATTTTTTATTGGTTTCACTAAAGAGCATAAACTTACATTGTCTTTAATTTATACTATTTTAAATAATTTCATTTTATCACAATATCAATAAAATATTACATGAAATGAAATCATTTCAAGCGATACAACCATTAGTCAACAATTATTTATTTAAAATTATTATATTGTTAGCGTGACGTAGATTTGTAACAAATTATTAATTGTTAAAATCCCGTTTGTATGTATTTCATAAATAAAACTCATTTAATAATTTTAATGCATCTATTAAAAAATACGATTATAATATACAACATATACACGCGAAAGATAATATAACATGAACAAAATATTAATTTAATGTAATACAAAACAAATATAAAGAGAAATAAGATACATGATATCAAAAAATGAAAATGAAAAAAAAATTCTAAACAACTTTTTTAGCAAGTTGAAATGATTTTCTCTTCCTACAAACAGCACATTTATTTTCAAACCTGAGAAAAATCTTGAATTTCAAAATTTTGGTTTTTTTTAGTTCACATAGAAGAAAATATATAAGAATTACCATTTTCTTTGGTGTTTTTTTTGTTTCAGACAAAAATTACGGGCTACATCTTTCCCACCGATTGTAAATTGCAATTGAAAGGTGTTGCACAAATGTGCATAAAAATCGGTTCCGTTTAAATATTTTTCTCTCGACATATTTTTTTTTAATGCTCAAATATGCAATAAAATGCTCTAAAAAGTTCACTAGATTTGCTCATTTTTTTCTGCCCTAAAAAAAATCCCCCAAAAACGCTATTTTAAGGCCTCCTAAAGCAGGATCCCCCCTTAAAGTTATATAAGCGAAATTAAAAAACTAATTTGTTTCATCGTCGATAAATATGACGATAACAAGATCTGCACCGCTCAAACGAACGACAGAATGTAGGTTGTCCTTTTCCCTCTCGTTCCTGTCTTCGTCGTTCGCCCCGTGTTGAATACTATTCAGAGAATCATATATCACAAATCTATCGGAAAATTTAAATAAATTGCTTAAACCTTATAACGTAACGATCGGACATTCATACACGTTAAGAAAAATATATATGCAAATTTGAAAGAAAAACCTTATACAAAAACTACACATTCATAATTACGTCTCGGATGCGAGCCAAGCGTCTGTTATATCGAACATTTCGAATTTACTATCAACCCCCACGCCTACATATCTCGGTACGATTCGGCTACATCATAATGGGCTCTTTGCAACGCCGGTTGCCGACACCTTGGCGTTACCGTTCCGTTTCTAAATTCTTCGACTTTGGGTTGGGTTGGGTTGGGTTGGGTTTTTTGTGATCGCTGAAGTACGGCTTACAGTACGGCAATATTGACGTACACTAATATTGAAGACAGCACGTACAGATTTCTTTTGCAGACGAATAGCTCTACTAGTAGGTGCATTTACTGAATTTCTCCAGAATATAATGCTGTATCTTAGCAGTGGATGTGCATATCCATAGTAAGCCGAGAGAGTAGCGTCTACGTTGACCTTATGTTGCGTCTTATAGATCTCAGTACAAAACTGAAGGAACTTAGTTTCGAGGCAATGTATGTAATATGGAATTTCTAACTCAAACGCCAGGTGCACTCTCATAAACTTGATGTACGACTCTAGATTGTCATACCATTAATCGCCACTTCAAAAAGTTCATCTACTTATCTATTGTTAGAGTTGTTATTAGAGTTGAATCTATGTTTTTTAACAATAAGAAAGTATCATCTGCATATAATACAACCGGAACCAGACAAGAATTTGGTAATTTATTTATGAACAACATAAAGAGCAGTAGTGCTAATATGGAACCTTGCGGCACTTTTATCTTTATTGACAGCCAATCGGTCGTATCTCATAGGTTTCTTCGCTAAACATTATAATGTTTGTTAGGTAAGATTATGTTCAAACCTATATCTCTTATTCCATAACACCTCAGTTTTTCAAGTAGTAGAGGGTGTTCAATGCTAGCGAAAGCATGAGACTGGTCTAGATATAGCGGAGTAGTTTGATTTTCGCTATTGGAATTTGAAATATTACTCTCTCCGTATTTCTCTCTTTTATATAAGCATACTGCGTAGTCGATAATATATTATATCTTTCGCAGAAACTATACAATCTACTAAATAATAACGTTCGAAAGCAAATAGGTCTATAATTTTCTATTTTTCCTTTATCCTTCTTTTTATGAATAGGTTTAATTTTTAGTTTGTAGTTGATAGGGAATATACTCCCTGCAATATACATAGATTATCCACATTATCTTTTAAAATCACTACTGGTATTTCATGAAAGTCAGCTGATGTATTTTTTAGTGTTAATATCAACTTAGATATCTCAATAGGACTAGTCGGATGTAAATAAATATGTGTTGGTTTTCTTCCATAGATGGGTAATTTGCTTATTGAAGAAAATGTTTATTCTTATTACAGGATCCTTGGGACTTTCTCCCTCCAGAGACTGGTACCATTATGATTTGTCTTAATCAGTTTTCAGGCTGTTTTGCACTTATTTCTTGAGTAGATTACTATTGTACATATATTTTGCTTTCAGTACAACCTGCCTTAACATTTTAGAATATTTTTTTTGTAGAAGTCAATGTGCACCAGTCACATGTTTATCCAAAACACTTTTCGTTTTATACAAATGAGAATATCGTTAGTTATCCATCCTTCCGCAGATTTTCGTTATACTAGTTGGTGTGGAGATAACAGGTTTTAAGTTATAAGATATAACCAAATCCAGAAACATTTATTGATTACTATCATTCAAGAGCAGGTTTACATTGAAATCTCCACAACAGAATTTCATGTGTGAGACTAGTTTCGGTCATATTTTTTGCAATGTTTCAGATAACTCGTCATCAAAAATATATTCTTCAGCTACTGATGATCTGTAGACAGAGAGTATGATCAGCTTTAAAGTCTCCAATACAACCGCACTGCATGCAAAAGTTGTTTCAGCACATACATTGCCACTTCTGTGAACGAATTGTCTTTTCTGACAAAAAATCATGTGCCTCCATGAGAGGCTTTCGTCCACTCAATTGAAATAAATGCTTCTTCACTCTTGTATAAACAATTTTCCGTAATCGCCATTGCATCATACTTTCCATTTATCCCATAGCTAGAAATACTAAGTTTAAAACTTTCATTTTTAAATTCGATTGAATTTGAGGAAATACGGATTATTTACTTCATGATTTATTTTCCTTCAGCTCCATTTAAATGTATAAAGTGTAATCCACCTATAATGGACTTGCTAGTGAAATGGCTAAAATGGACGAGCTCATTGAGGCTCTGTATAAAATACACGGAAACTCATCGCTTTGGTTAAATTTTTAAATTTTTCTATCTTATAATAATGGACAGTATTCGAACAATCAAGACGCTTGTGTAGTTACTAGATAGCAAATATTGTGTTTTGGTGTTATTGTGCCAACCATATCGTTAAGTGTGATATATGTAGCTGGCGCTGTTGGACAGCGAATTATCATGAAATTTATGTACTAAACTTGCTAATATTTTCGTTGGCTGCATACACCATTTGGTGAAGCATGTCTTTCAAGAAGCCAAATATTTAATTGATGTAAATAATTTGTAACAGAGCGAGAACGTGAGTTAAATGTTCCCCATGCTATACAAAGATGAAAATGGCTATTGGATTTATTCAGATCGGTTGGATTATGATTAGTTTGTCGAAACCTTCACTGAGAAACAGGGAAAATTTCGCGTTTTCGCACATTGAACGGTTTTTAGACACTGACAGTATTAAAAGTGGAAAATCTGCGTTTCCACTCCTGATGTGCAAAATGTAGAAAATGTAAATATCCTACCTTTTGTAAATTTCCTAGGTATTTCCTATGGCTCCTCTCGTAAAAACCTGAAAAAAACATTTCCGTTTAGACTCGTATAAATGTTCAATAGTTCTGCAAACTAACCCGTCCTGATTTCGTACAGATAATTCACTTTTGTCACTGGTGTAACAATAACCTGCTTAAGAACGTCAGCCAGCAAGATGTTACTTTCTATTTCGACAAGATATTGATACGTTAATTTACAGAACTAAATAAACCCAATATTACAATTCAAGTGCTGTTACACCCACATAAATTGGTGTCTAGGTGGTAATGTCATTGGCCTAATATAATATTTTTCATGAAACGATTAACGCTCTAAAATATTTATATCTATTGGAATCATTTATAAATATGGACAAGATAGTTAACAAACGGCTATTTTCAACAAGACAATGCCACTGCACACACTGATCTTTGGATGATTTTTTGTTTTCTTATTTAAAAAATGTTGTGTTTCGGAACCAGCTAAACAATTTGCAAGAATTGCAGCAGTATTGCGAACATTGGACCTGAAATTTTAGTAAATGTTTTCAATAATTTATTGCGAAGAGTTCAATTTTGCTTACAATAAGTTGTAGACAATACTGGCATACTTTGAGCATTTGCTGTAAATAGAATTATTTGTATTTTATTGTCTCTACGACTGTACAGTCCAAAAATGTCGTCAGGCGCATATACACTCACTCTGTATAAATGAACTATTCGACAGCTTAGGAACGCCCACAATTTTACCTGGTGTAATGATATTAAACTATTGTCATACGAATGAACGAGAGAGACTAAGTAGATACGACTATTTCGCAATATCATTGTCCTTACTTTGAGATGGCATATTTATCGTGATATATAAGTTGAAGAAATCTCAGTTAATGATGAAGATTGGAAGTTCTAACTAAATATCCTCAAGAAACAATTTACGGCAATAACTCAACATTCATAATTCACTTGCAGTCCGTTGGGGTACTATTTATTATTGTAGTAAATAGAATTGTACCGAAAGCGTACATCGATAATAAACATCGATCGTTATTGACAGAAGTGGATATAATTTTTTTAATTAGCCCTCCATGGGAATTTTCTGTTTTTCAATAATTGTAATATATTATATAAATGAATTGCAGTTCGGTCCCGAAACGTCTAAGAGTTCGGTGGCGAAATTTGGTTATGCGCATTAGCAAAGAATGCATTTATTTAGTGTCACCTATGCGCCTAGCCCCCGCCCGGAAACATTTTTGGCCTACTGTACAACTTTGTTTAGATGAGAGCACGTCGACACTTAATAATAAAACTTGTCTCCACCATTGTTTTACTAAATGTTATTTATTAGGGTAGAATGTTGGCTAGGTATTCGTAATAACAAAGAATTTCTGGAAATTTCTATGAACATAACATAGAAATTAGACTCGAAATTAGACCAAACCACTCGTGCGACAATCCGTTGCATTACTAAACTTGCATAATAATATACTATAGCAAGCAGCGTTCATCCGGTTTGTATATTTTCCGTGTCAACGCAGTGTAACCAACTTAACTTATAAAGTTTATCGCTGTTAGCTCCGCTCTTTGACGAAGCGATGAAATACATTCGTAAATCTTCTGGCTATGATTTGACACAATAAGAATAAATTGAAAACTGCAATGTAGAATTTTTTAACATGTTGCCAGATCATTAAGCAGATCATTTCCAAGTAATTATAATAACTCGACCGACATTCGCCATCTTGTTCATAATGTGGTATTCATGCTATGTAGTACCGATTGTGAACGATAGAGAGCACTATACGTCCGTGTCGGTAAAGTCGCTAGATATATATGCTAAAGTCCCTAGATATATATATATATATCTAGGGACTTTAGTGTCTACACGTCGCTTACGTCTGTAAAATACGACCTATGTTTGTCAACGGTATCTATTATGCAATAAATAATCTTACAAGTGTGATAATTCTAAACTAAATAACAAATTATTGTACACTTAATGTTTTCTGTACTAATGTCGTTATGGTTCTCTACTTCACCGACGGATGGCGCGCAATGCGATTCAGTTCATAGAATTTGAAAGATTTAAATGACGTCCGTAATAAAGTAGATCTCTGGTTTGCCACTGTCAGTTTGATCATTAATGGCGTTCGGACTGTTCGGTTAGGATACGTCGTCTGTGCTAAAGTAAATAAAATAGTGAATTATGCCAGTGTCAGGTATTCTACCGACGTACCAAAGATTTGTTAATGGCGTGCCGGTACCCTTTTCTAGAAAGTCTTTCAGGCAACGCGAAAGATACGTCATAATACTAGTCTTTCTTACAATTGTGTTCGTGTGTTTTGGTACATTCTTTTTCTTGCCGGAGTTAAGAGGCGCAAGCACAGCCGACAGTGTCTACAAAGTCTACGATCAAATAAAAAGAGCGGGCCCCGAATTTTTAATACCCCCTCCGCCCTTGTTGGACGATAAAGAATCTCGGAGGGTAATAAGGCATGACCATGACACCCAGATTGACCCCCATGTACTCGACGACAGGGAAAAACTAAAGGCGAAAATCGAGCAAGACGGCGATTTAAAAGTGCTGGAGAGGCCCGATCTCCGACCGGACGTGAAAACGTCCTCGACGTCTTCGCGGGTCGAAAATTTGAGAAACGAAAACGTCGGACAGGAACCCAGTGTGGTGCGCGATGTGGAAATTGTTACTGTACCTCCCGCATATAGTGACCATTATCCAGATATCAATCGTGGAGAAGACCAAGATAGCGTGGCCAGAGAGAGACGTAATAAAGTGAAAGAGGTAAGTGTAGAAAATAAACATACTGTTATTTAACCTACTTTGCAAATTGCCTCGCAAACAGTTGATGCGTTCAGATTTATAATGATCTATGGCAAGTGCACCACGCGTTTACTTCCAGGTCGATATTTGCACTTGCAAATTATGCACGTGATATGGTTGCAGGTACGCCAAGTTACGCTTTGCATTAAAATTGAACAGTCCACGTTGGAATATTTTGAATAAATCGCGTCCAGATATGAGCGGAAAATACCCAGATTTCTTATCTTATTTTTCTTTATTAAATATAATAAACCAACGAGTACGAAAGTGAAGGATGATGGAAGGTAGTCAAATCTAATTTTAATTATATCATGTAGGTCAACCGCTTTTAGATTCTGGAGGATATTGCAAAAAATATATGACGTGGTGTTGTTAATCGCAATCGTACGTATTTCGTAGTTAATAACACAAAATATTTTTGAATGGAATTAATATTTTGTCGGAATAATCGTTGCGTGTGTTGTCAATGTTTTGTTCTAATATTATGATTAATATTTATTCTGACGTCAAGATTAAAATAAATTATATGTATATATATATACACATATATGTTTTCTTTCAGGTTCTCGGGTAATGAACCGCGTATTTGAATTGTCCCAGACTGGGTAGAACAGATTTTAGCCGCGAGAATCTACGATCCAACATATACATATATATATACGTTCTATATATAATAGGGAAAATCTCTAACCTATTCCTTTTATGTTGATCTTTTTTACCATTGAATCCTGCACTGCGCTTATTTCGTTTTTGAAAACTCAAATATCAAGCGAACCACGTCACCTCAACTTTTGTATTAAACCTTCATCGTAGATCTACATTGGAAAGTGAAATTAATTTGTTTCGATACCAAGGCTTTAGTTTTAAAAAATGCCACATGAAGATTGAGGCTTAGTGAAGAATCTCGCTCGTGGATCCCAAGGTCTTAACACTCGAACCAAATAAACTGTCATTGGAAATGTTATCCTGTGGAGCAAATCCGGGGTTTCTGTTGCAACGCTATCGTTACATTTGTTTCCTTGTCAATTCTTCTCATTTTCCGGTCCTGTGTTCCTGTAATTGGGCACACATCAAGGTAAACATCTTGTAAATGCACATAACACTTTTAAAGGTTACACGAGCATTGTTTACACAGAACGGCATTCTTTTGTGTTGGCAATGGCCTTGTTCCGCGGAGAAGGCTATTTTTAGTACTTGTTATTTTTCAGAGTTTAAGCGATCTATTATATATTTTCGACTCTTATATTCCCTGTATTCTTCTATAGCCACGGTTTTCTGGTTTGTATGTGGCATTGTGCTATGAATCTTGCCACTTTACTTTGTTCATTCATATGTAACTTCTAAAGAAAGTTGATATAAAGTCGTCAGCTGCGTAACACCTTCAAAGTATTTTTCGTTTACCATTGTTAGTGCCTTTTCTGGAAATAGTTGTGAGGGTAGGTGGCTTAGGTGCTTTTGAGAAACCAATAGATATTATTCAATTTGAAAAAGATTTTCTATGTTGTGCAGTTGAATCTATTAGGCAGGGCTACGTATCCGTACATGACATCGATTTTAATTGATAACATAGCAACAAATTTGAAGAAAGATAATTAATAAATGGCAAGGTGCTGTTCGTCAGATCACATAACTCAATTTCAGTTTCACGTCGTAAGTAATTCTTCTGCTAAAACTTCGCCGCAGTTTATTTTCGAAAGGTCCATCAATGATGAAGGTAACGCGTATTTTGTTGTGCGTATTACCTAAAGAGAAATGGAGTAGCACTTCTCAATTTATAAGAAAGGTACAAAAGAAGCATATAACTGATCCAAAGCCACATATGGTAGTCTAATAAATAACATCAATTAATCACAATATGAAAATAGTTCACAAGAGTGAAAATAAACAATGTCTGTAGAATATTATTAATAATGAAACTGTGTCCGAAAATGGTAGCAATTTAATACTATACGTATATAAATATCGTTTTTTCGTAAAAATAAAGATAATCCTAAAGATTATATTCCATCTATTCATGTTTGTAATTATCCATTTGATTACGGTGTTTTCCAGAAAAGTAATACCCATAAACCCAAAACATCTTAAATTGTCAGCATTTTTTCAGTTATTTTGCTGTCCTTCTGATATTCTGCTGAACATCCTCATTCTGCAATCTTTCCACATGATATTGATTTTCAATTTTTTATGCGATTTTCATGTTTCTTTTGCTCCACGTTTTTTGTAGCGTATCCTTACTAAGAAATCATCGAATCCTGTCTCTGCTCCTCTCATATTTCTCACCCTAGCAGTCAAGTTCACATGTTTTATTTCTACCAGTACAAATTATTACAATTATTATTATTATTGTTATTAATACTTGTCTTGGTGTCTTGGTGATAATGCCCAATTACATTGCGCTAGCTGTGAAGTTTCCCACTCTCACTTTTGGTAGAATATTTTTGTGTCTTCAAACAGGTTTTTTGACTTTCCTACAGGGTTCAGCACTGTCAGCTCTTACCTCGCACATTTTGTTATTTGACTTATTGGTGGTTTTAATTTAGTTATATAGTTTTAAAAGTCAATTGTAAAAATATTAAAGCATTTATAAAAACATGTAATAGCACCTTCGTCAAAAATAATATAAAAATTAAACAAAATAATTTTAATTGATTTCTCTACGTTTGCAAATGTGTCGACCACAACTTGCAATTCAATGTATTGCAATGACTGATTATAAGACTGATGATTTTCGGTTCTATCTCTAACCAAAGGTGTCAATTTCCGTTAGTTATTGTTAGATTATTAATTGATTGATTTATGAGATCTTGGAGGTTTTTAATGTTTATTTAATTACACTAATTTTCGAAATAGAAGAAAAGAAGCAGATTCAGCACATTGTCTAAAATAATTTAATTAATGTGTAAGTTTAATACATTATTCAACGCTATCGTGCGGGGATCCGCTAGGCCAAATGTTCCCGCTTGTACGCTCTGACCTTACTAGATTAAGTAAAATTAGTATTGTTTGTGAAAATGACTTTGTTTCATGCATGTAACACAATCGTTCTCAAACTAGTATTTTCCCAGGATAGCTACTTAGTGAGTAACTAACCAAAGCGAAAAATATATAATCTGTAGCGTGATCGTCCCCAATGGAAAATGGCTCGTAACACCATCGTGGGTTAGTTTGCAACAAGCACAAAACTAATACTGCATCTTTGTTAAACCATAACGACCACTAATTACACTCTTTCTATTTTGCTTAACTTGAAAAATATTAATCAAATAGGTGTAGGATACACGCAGAGCGCTTGGAAATTCCTCGTTGTTTGATAAATCACCTTTCTGTCTTCTGTTACGCCCTAGTTCCCGGCCACACATTAGTTTTTTACCTCTCGCTGAATTATCTCGCACAATTATTATAACATGTAATTGTGCACATTTTCCGACCTCGGTAGTTAAACGCTACGAACGTTCGATAATTGTGCACCGCATGCACGAGATTATTTCCTCACGTATTCACGAAGGAAGTGCTTTTGTTAATTTTACCCGGACGACCACTCCACCGTGAACAGTTGTGTTATAACAAGACTAGAAAAACGCCCTGGCAACCTTATGTGCAGCCGATGTAATAAAGATCCATTAGAAAACGTCGTTCCTTATATAGTTGCGAATATTTTCGTTCGGACGCATAAAGGATATGATTTATCCTGCATGGCGAGCTATTGCAACAGGTGTGCGGGAAAATGTGCCAATTAAAAAGCTGCATTTGTAGATACTCTTATATTGGTTGCAGTTCTACGCCCATTAAAGCTTGCAAAAACCTTTTTCATTAAAAATCTCATTGCGGAATTTTAATTTGAATTCAAATTGTTGGAAACCATGTTGGGAATTTTTAAATAATTAATTTCAGTGCATTTGAGTGGCCTTGTTATTCTAAAACGTGTCCATTGATTCCTGGTCAAGCGGTTCCGTTCGACTTTCACGAGCACAAATGCAACAATTTCGGCGTTTACGTGTCGTGCTTCAAACGAACTAAGAATGTTATACACCGGTGCTGACTGTAAGTGGTTTATGTGTGAAAGCGTGACGTGGGGAAGATACGAATGGCACCGTAAAATTAACGAAAATATCTGACGATATATTCTCGGAATTTCATGTCGTGCACAGAGTAATTAATTTTATCTCATTTCCACACCTGGACGGAGAATATTTTGAACCGTACCCTCAGATTTTTAAATGTGATGTAATATATTCACTAATGGGAAGTTTTACGTGTATTATCTTTTCCATGGTGGAGTTTATTATCAACGAAATGTTTGCGTAATAAATACCGTGAACCCTTTTCACATTACCACCACCACCTAAGTTGTCATAATCAGCTGTAAAAGATAGCTTGGACTAACAAACTCAAATAAACTTAAAACACAGTTATAGAAAGTAATATTAATGCTATTGAATAATAAACACCTTATACACTGCCTAAAAGTTGTATCTTACAACGATTCATAAAGTGGCGATCGGTCCATGATATGAATTAATTAAATTTAAAAAACCTGTTTATTAAAATAGTTTCAAATGATTCTAATTTACTGTATAAATTGTTAAACAAAAGTTTTCAAATTCAAATATACCACGTTTGAGGCTAGCCATATGTTCGTAATGGATAACAATAGAACGTATCGTAAAACATATTCAATATATTCTGTCACTAGTAATAATACCATAACGTAAAAGCTAGCTTTTAATTTCATTATCAGTCGTTATTAAACATTCCACTAACTGAATTTATATTTGAAAATATTAATTTTCATGTGTTAGTTATAAAATATATTAAATTATAATTACAACTGTGATAATTTAGTTGATAATGCCTTTTCGGAAATTTGCTTTTGGTTTAAAATGCTACAATTTCAATTTCATTATTAGTCGTGTAATAACAATAGCTCATGGAAAACTGATTTTATGATTTTTATGATCTCTTGTTAAAAAAATTAACTAGTTTGGCAGGTTAAAACATAGTTTGGACTATCATTTGTATTTATTTACGTTACTAATAGAAGTAAAAATTGCAATTAAAATAAAAAATTCGGTACTTCGACAACTGGATCGAATAATTATTAAACAAGCATTTTCTTCGTTCTGGATTTCCTCTTTCTTCAACTTCCTAATACCAATGTAAAGATTCTATTGTGCAGGTCTTCTTTCCCACCAGCTGGCAAGGTGGGAAGGAATCTACATATGAAGACACTTCTTTAATAATAAGTTGTTTATTAGGTCCTCCTTTAAAACTCGTGTTTTCACAATATTTAGTCATGCATGTCATTCAACCTCGATCGAATAGGGTAAGTGTAAGCAATATCAAAATTGAATAAAAGGGTAAAACTTTAAAATTGCATGTATTGACAACATTGTTAAAAAAGTCGTCATAAAATTCATCAATTTTCAAAAAAAAAATGCAAACAAATTCACTTGAAAATACTCGACAAATAAAACACAATCCAACCCAATAACATGAATTGTCACAATATTCAAAACTTACAAATAACAAAAACACATTTACAAAACTATCAGATTAACAAGGTTGTTGTATGAAAATTTGCGAATTTATAAAATGATCGAAATTGTTAGAAAATGCCAAAGGACATTCGTCAAAATAAATCGATCCCATAAATCGATTTCATTTGCATTTGATATTTAAAAATTGTAAAACATGTAATAGGTTTGCCAATAATGGTAAAAATTGTCAACATGTCAAAATCGTAAAAAAATGCTTCATTAAAGATTGTACGACAGTGGAACAAGTACAACATTAAAATTTACTTAACAATGCAGTGTTAAGTACTGTTTCACATTTATGTAAGTACTCGTGTGTAAATATATTTCAGCGAGAATAAAGCAGCTGCTACGATTTAACAAAGCACACAACAGTGGTTTTATTTGATAGGGAAACAACTTTTCGTTAATCAAGAGACTGAATATATCAAATTAGTTCATTAAGTTATAATTTTTATCTTTGACATTATAGAATGCAAACTTGACATTTTTATGATTTAATATTTGTGTAATTTTAGGGGTAAGATAAATGAAGGGTAATCTAGTACAAATATTTTTAAGTAATGTTTTGAGATAACCGTGCAAACAAATCTGTTAAAATACTAAAATTTATATTTTTAAAAGTGTGATGGCAAATTTCCTTTCTGCTTCAGTGTGAATCTTTTCTATACCAATCAATTATAATATTGTTTTCAGGTGTGGGAATAAGAAGAGTGTCTAAGAAGGGCACGCAATTATTGCCGTCTTCTTCTACGGTAAAGTGAATGGCATGATAAAGGAACTTAAAATGTTAATTGTGTAATTAACTTGCCCTTCTTGAAGAGATAAAATCAAATCGTCTACATATTTCTTACTACATCAAAAGATGCCAAAATATAATAGTATCACATATATCAAAAATATCACAAAACATAAAAGAATTTGCTGTCATAGGGACTACTGTTTTTGAAAGCTAAGGAGACAATGTTAGCAATGAAAGTAGCAATATTATATGTCGGTGACTGTATACTATGGGTCTCATAGGTACATCAATTTGATGTATCCTAAAGAATAAAATTTAGCTATTGTGGAATTATATAGCACCAATATCTTGCAACTAATAGTTCCTCGATTTTATACATATATTTAGCTTTATCCATCGCAGTAATAGTCGCTTTGTCAACTGCAGGCTCCCCTGCAATCGCGCCCGGGAATATTTAAATGTTTATCGTACGTACTAGGACTACAAAGAATTTTTCAACAGCGATTTTCCAGTAAATTGTAGATTTTTCGAAAGAACTTTTCAAACGAAAGTTGTTTAAAATTTTAATACCTTTATATATGGAAAAATGTATAAGCAGAGTAAACCATCACTTCCGGTTAATATATTGTTGTAAAAATGTTAGGAGGTTTTCTTTCGAGTCACCTACAAATTTTAAGTTTTAAGTTTCATAATGTTAATTGTAATAGTTTTGGCGCTAGAGCGCGCACACACAGATACACACACACAAACACACTTACATACATAAAGTAAAAAAATAGGAAACTAACGAAAAAACACTTCATCGAAGCTATTAATATACACATCAAACTAACATCAACATATTTTACATATAACCAAACAATGTATTCACTAATATTCAGCTTAGCCATGTGCTTCCCCATTGCAGCCCACATCGCTAATCTGATAATGGAAGAACTACAACAAAAGATCTTGAAAAAACTGTATACAATTTTATAATAGATATGTTATGTATGACATTTCACCCCAGAATAGACTTTACAACCGAAAACAATTCACAAATAATCTTTCTTCGTGTCATAAAATGTATAAAAACTGATACACAAAACCCGCCAACAAAGATTTAAAAATTTCAATTCCAGCATCGTAAAAAAATTGTCGTCATCAGCTTAGTAGATCGGGCCATACTTTTATCACAAGAATCACATAAAACAGACAAACAAATATAATAAAAACCTATCTAATCTATCCTAAAAAAACATCTAAAATGTTTACAATAAATCATTCAAAAAGAATCTTTACTCTAACCAACAATACACAAACAAACTCACAAATCAATAAACACAATAAAGACAATACACAACAGAAATACATACCTTTACCATACATACCACAGATATCAGATATGATAATTATTTAATAAATACAACATTAAAATTACACGTACCAAACAAAATAAAACAAAATACCTTTACATTTACAAACACACACGAATACCGTTTACAAAATGTCATGCTTAGATTGTCCAAACGTACACATTGGACAATGACAACATTAAAAAAACAAACGAATATACTCTTACAAACACTCCGTAACAGGAAAAGGTGATACAACTGCTTTGTGTAAACATGCAACAGAAATAAAACTTAATTTTCATTATAATAAGACAAAAATACTCAACATATATAGAAAATATAAAAATAGGGTCGTACAAGAAATGATATAAATTCACAAACACAAATCAAACATTAACTACAAAACTGACACCAACAAATTTAACTGTGCCTACAACAGTTTGAACATTCGAATTTTCTTAATTTATTAACTTAATAATTATAAAATCACCCCACAAATATTTTACAATTCAATAATAAAAATATAAACCTGCAACCATACATACACTAACAATTTTAGTAAACACGGAAAAACCGCCAAAAAATCTCAACAGGAAAAAACTAGTCTAATCGCTATTAGTGCCGAGACAATTATACACGGGCATTGCATTGCATTTCAAAATTACGAAATTCATTTATTTTCAACATGTTGAAATATTTTCTCTAATCAGTAAAGAAAATTATTCTAATATATTTTAACATGTTTCATAGTACTAACATTAATTGTAATTGTAATTTTAATTGCAGTTTCCGACGGCATTTAATTAATAAATGAAACCTACGTAAAAAGTTAAAAAGAAAATATCAGATAAATATTTGTTGAACCGAATATTCTTTGAGGTTATTGGTGGCAATTTGTTTAACTTATTTTATTTCGTACCATAAAACATGCGGGTGTACATTTTTATCTACCATATGTAATGAAAAAATAATAAAAGAACCAAATTCATAGATTCCCATTGAACCTAAATGAGTAATGCGTATGCTTCTTATCTATTTTATAAATTGCCATAGTTCAATTTTATACATTTACATTGTTAGGGTTTCCTTTTAGTACTGTAACCACCATTTGCATATTGATTACAGTGTATTTGACAGATATATATATTAAATAAACTCATTTCCTGCTTCAATCATAAAACGAAAACTACGTATTACGTATTTCATTTAAAGTTGCAATGAGTACGAACCTCGCCAGTTTTCTTTAATTTGTTAAATCACATTTTGGAAGGGTTCTCGACAATTTTCCTACCTCGATGGAGTAACATGAACAAAGTTGTCGTACAACGTGCATTAATCTTAATCTTAATTTCTAACTAATTTTAATTACAAAACTTGAATAAACGTTTCTTAATTACACGTCAAGTAAAGATTTTACAGACTTTTCATCCGATTTTTAAAAATTAACAAATGTTTATTCGGGTTTGTTTTAAAAAAATAATGTCAAATTAAGATTTAATGGTTGATATTTGCTTACATGATTAAATATTGGAACTGTTATTAGATGTTATAGCAGCATACGTTTATTTGGAGTTTTATTGAAAAATGAATAATTTTAAAACACTACGGCATTATAAACATGTCATTGACTAAATTACTTATTTTGTTCATTTATTATAATTCGTTGTTATTCTATAAACAATTGTATTTTTTTAATAGTATGTATACTCGCTGACTTTACACCCAGAAGGAATAATTTCTTCAACTTGATATTTTGGCAACAGAATGACTTTATTTAAAGCATATTTAACAATGTCAACGTTTTGACTTTTATAATAGTTTGCGAAAATAACATTTTATCTCGGGGTGGAGGAACCGGTGTATGAGAGATGACTAGTACATACATTTTTAGTTATTACGCTTCCGCGTAATAGGTTTAAGCGTAGCAAAATGCCTCGCGTTCGAAGAAGTCAAAATTATCACCATGTTAATGACTTTGATAGGGGTAGAATTGTTGCCTATCGAGATGTATTACGATTCTGCACAGGTATGCACGATGGTCACAGAAAGGTAAGACGCCGCTGTGGAGAGCGACGTGATATAGTGTTTGCTGTTGAGAGGCATGTACACCGGGCTGTTGAAGTAATGGTTTGGGGGGCTATTACCCATGGTACCCGATCACCACTTCTCTTTATTCGAGGTAGTATGACAGCTGCACGTTATGTGGATCATGTCCTACAAACCGCTTTACTGCCTTATCTAGATACGTTCTTTTTCAGCAAGACAACGCACGTCCCCATATTGCTCGTCGAACTATGGATATAAGAAGCAGGCGTTAATGTTTTGCCGAGGTCACCCCGTTCACCGCTTTAAATTTCATTGAATATGTGTGTGATTTGATGGGGAGAAGACACCACCATCCTCCACAACTCTGTTACACACAGTTAACCCACATAGTTCAAATTACTCGGAACGAGGTACCACAAGTAGACATCGACCATCTCATTTTGTCGATGCCTAGACGTGCACAAGAGTGCACTCAGCTACGGGGTCGCCAAACACATTATTAAGTTTTTCATTACATGTTAATAAAATGTTTTACAAATGTTATCTTATCATACTATCACATTGCCAAAAAATCAAGTTGAAGAAATTGTTCCTTCTGGGTGTAACACTTCTAATATCAGTGAGTAAATTTAATAAATTTGGCAATAGTTACTATTACATTAACAATCGTTTCCATTAGTACATTGTATTTGATGGGATTAAGTTCACAATTATCGTATGATGAGGCCACCATCAAGAATGAATAGTTCAGCCACGCCTCGTATGTAAATGCACTGCTACTAAATATTATATAGTAGTCTCCGTGCTCGTTATCTTGTTTTAGATCCGGACTACGATCCTTAGCTATGTCTTCAGTTTGGAACATAGGGCTTTTACGGGAAGGTAGCGGAATGTACACAGTTGGAACACGATTTAAGTTTTAACTCGACGCCGAATTATTGTTGCCTGGCTGCAATTTTTATTCCCACTCACATACTTTATTTTATATTTTCTACACGAATCGAATACGTATCCCGGGGCGAGTGTTTCGTGCGACATTGAAGCAGATGCGAATACTTTGATATCGTTTTTTTACCAAACAATATTGATAACTACGTCTGGTCTGAATAATAACAGCGTTGTTACGAGCGAAGGTCGTGATAGCAATGCGGATCTATCGCCAGTATTTTGGAATAAAATTACTCGTAACCAACGTCAGTGGTTAGTCTCGGACTAAAAGATCACCGTGAAGCAGTGTGGAAACGCTCGCAAATCATTGGAGACAGAGCGTCGAGAGATTTCGAAAAGTCGGTGGAAGACGTAAGCCTCTTTACGAGCCGTCGCATCTCCGCATTAAAACTGATAAGTTGTTTCACGAGATTTTAATCCGTCGAATTAACAGTGTTAATTAATCTCCAAACGAAACAGGTCTTTCTTCTGTGCATATACGTATGCTGCACATAAATAAACGAAATAATCCCAACCTAAATGCTGTCGTCTTTTTCGTTTTGTTGTGTCTACATACCGCGTTCCACCATTGTTACAATTTAATACACCGGCGCATTAAATTTATAACCGCGCGTTCGCGGTAAGATGTGTCGTTAAGGGATGGCCGTTTTCGTTGTGATTACGAACCGGGGCTGATTGAGGTCGTTAACTTTTATCTATGCACGTGCGTGTGCGTAGCTAGTAGATCTGCACGTTGATTAAAGCTCCCGACTGCGAACGTTGTAATGTTGACGAATGCTCGGATGTGTTGACTAGCGCAACGAATAGTGCATGGTTTAGATATGTGGGAGTCGTCAGCGCTGGTTTAAATTCATTTGATAATAAAAAAAGAGAAACATAATTCAACAGACGCATTGTCCATCAAAGAGGACAATACATAACAGACATTATTATTAAACAACAATGGCAACTAAAAAAGTTTCAATTACTAAAATAAACATACAACAATGTAATCAAACGATTAAAAAAATGCTTGAACTAAAATTATCGCTGGCCAAATGTTTAATAGGGGCCAAACACAAATTTAATGCTGGCGCAATTAACTCATAAAATAAATTAAATGGTTTTCTCGATTTAATGCAAATCGACAGTAAAGGTAAATTTAAATTACATAAAATATTGTAAAGCTCCTAACAAAACGAAACGGCTAGTAGGTATAATATATTTAAAATCGCAATGACATTTGGTTCTACGAATAGGGCTTTTCCATTTACAAGCACAAAGTAAATAACTGTAGAGTAAATTATAATGATTTTTCTTATTTAATTCAAATTGACAATCAACGTAATTTTAAATAAATAAACCTTAAATAACAAAAATACTATAAAGCACTGAACACAATGTACATAATTAATCACGAAATAAATTGAATGTATATGTTGTTCAGAGCACAATGTGCATTTATTGTTAAATAAGTAAAATATGTATAAATATTCACTCTTGCCTTGATGGATTCCCTATTATTTATTAATGTGCATGAATGGAATTAGTATTCCTGGCAATTATTCGAGTCAGTTGTCGTAACGTACATTATTTCGGGAATATTCAATTTGATTATTTCAATCATATTATCAATAAAAGATAAAACGTGGGAAACCTTTTAGGGAAGAAGTCTATTTCTCAATTCGATAGCTCCAAATTCACAAAGAATTCAGTGGGCAACTTTCAATTTATTTATTATTAGTGCTTGTTACCGTGTATCGTGAGGCATCTAAGTCAAGTTCAAGCTGCAAGAGTCATAACACCAATCGAAGAAGGATACACCTTACGTAACGTTGCAAGACAATTTTATGTAAGTTCCAGAGTGTGGGATCAATTTTTGAGAAATTGTGTACTTAGACGACGCACATCTACTTCTAGAAATCTGCAAAACGACCTTAGGATTAAGGAATCCAAATTTGTACGGAAACTGTAAGAGAAATGTTGCGAGAACTAAGGACAAGGAGAACAGTCCGAAAGCCACTGCTGACTTTAGATTACAAACGAAACTGACTTGCCTTCGCTCAACGACATGCAGATTGGTGGAGCAGTGGTCCTCGGTGCTTTACAGCGATGAGCAAATTTCGACTGACACGTTGTAATAGTCGTCTTCGAGTTTGGGCGCGTTCAGGTGAAGCCATCGTGAAGGACTGGCTCAGGAAGTGCACAAGTTTGAAAACGGATCCAACAAGGTGTGGGCGAGATTCACATGCTATACTCGTACAAGTCTCGTTGCTGTAGCTGGCCGAATGAATACTGCCCTATATATTGAAAATATTCTTACAAATCATGTGGTGTGCTGGAGCTTTTATACGCCCTAGATTTCTGTTCCAGTGTGATAACGCAAGACCTCATGGTCATGCTGACCAGCTACATGAGTAGCTGGTCAGACAAAACAATTCCTGGGAAAACATCAAATCCCAGTTATGGACTGGCTCTCAGGCCAGATGTTAATCCGAGCGAGCATTTGTGGGACGAACAGTGCCTGTGTGTCTGTGCGCGCTCTAGCGGCCAAACGGTTACAGCTAAAGCTAATATTTTTCTTAGTGTTCCTCTAATTTATTGACGCAGTGTAATTCAACAGAAATACAAACATCGTAAGTTGTACAAAATCAATAAAATTCCATTTAAAAATTAAGTAAATAGATAAGGATATAATAACGTTATAAATTCCATTTTTTATTTAAAAATTAAATAAACGGGGACGCAAACAAGCTGTGACTCCGGAACTTTCGTTTCGCAAATAGTCATTTAATTTCTAATGTATTTCATTGATTACACTTTGAATAAAACAATAATTAAATAAATGTATAATCATAGTTTTTTTTCTATTTCTTTAGAAATTGGGGCACTTTAAGGATCAGCGAAAATATCACGCGATACACTAGTGTGGAAGAACTTTGCGGTAATTCTGTTTAACAGATTGCATCTGTTAGGCTGATGTATATAAATTCCGGATCGTCGTCTCGAAGACCAGGAGGGAAGAACATTCTAAAGCTACAGTGTTGTTTCAACGAATACGTCTTGTATTTTTCAATTACGGAAATTGATCACCAATTGATACTTTTGTCCGCCACTATCCATTACAGTTTTGTTCAGTAATAAAATGTTTTTTAGTTTCGTTACCGTTACACAAAATGACTCTCTAAGTGTTCTTTTCCTAAGTAGGTCCCATGTAAAATGGTTTCTTTTCCTTCCAATGTATTTACATTAACGATATAAGAGAAATTATGAAACTTTGGACACTAACGAGTACCCGCAGGGAAGCGAGATTAATTGGATAAGTGCCTTACACTCTGCCGGTGCCAGCTAAGGAATTGAATTTTCGTTTTTTTGTTGGTAATCAGCTGCGACACAATTCAATCCAGTGCGCTGATTAGATAGAGAGAGTACCGCAATTAATTACCCAATACCGTGGAGAACTCCATCTAAACTGTTCGTTGCAATTAACGCGACGAAACTTTTGCAATAACATTTTATTCGAGTCGTATTGTGCCGTTGTAACCGTTCCATTAAAACTGCAACTTTATAAATGCTAGTTGGTTGTGCGGAGTTTGTGTAAATTTTAAATTGTTTGCGCATACATGAAAGTTAATTGCCGGAAGGTGCGAAAGCTATTAATATAGCTTGGACTCGGGTCACGTACTATCCGTTGCACCAATGCAACCTTTGACCGTATCGTCATGGTTTATGTTCAGAAATGCTAAAAAGCCTGCGGCACAGTTTTAGCGCAAATAATATTTCATCTTTTGCTAAAAATGGTTTCATTTAAATTCATGTTTTTTATAATTATTATGTATATGTATGTAGTACCTTTCTATGGACAATTCAATAACGCGGTTCATTATCCGAGATCCAAGAGAATAATTATATATATATATATATATATATATATATATATATATATCTATTTCCTCTTCTCCAAAAGTAATGTTATTTATAATATACGAGGGGAGATCAGTATTAACGTAAAAATCCGTAATTTCAGCTATCCGGCGAATGGTCAGTCGTCTATCTGTTATTACTATATCGTGTATACGATTAACATTTTCTTGGGTAGTGACAGTCACTTAAATTCTAAATTATTTGAACAAGTAACAAAACTACAATCGCATCAACGTAACGTCAACAACAATGTCAGGGATGCTAAATAATGATCTCCCCTCGTACCTTATTACATTTATATTTGAATGAGTAGCGGCAATAGAACTCGTTATAAGATATCGTAAAATTCTAAATTTATGTTCGAACGTAACCATTTAATTTCGTGATGTTTTTTGAGTTTTTTTTTTTATTTTTCAATACTAATATTACGGCTACAGGATATTCACTTTAAAAATCTCACCAAACAAAATATCTCATTCATTGTTTTCAACTTTGCATGTTAGCGCCATATTCTTTTCATTGCGCCGCGGCCTGCCAGTTTGGATACAATAAATGCGGCCGTCGATAATTTACCATCGACGTTGCCATTGCGATCGATGAATTGTGTTATTTCGATGCGGGGCCCCGTCTTTTATTTCAGACGTATTTATGCAATTGTGTTCGAAAACGACTGAATCATCGCGAGAGCGACGACGTATAATTGAAATGGAATTAAGTCGGATTGTGGGAACGAGTTTCATATTTCAGAACGGGGCAGGTATTCCGTTCGGACTCGACTTTTGTACGACTTGTTCAGCTTGACCGTTCATGCGGTGATTTTATATTTATCGCCAGACACCGGTATTACACGAATCGATATCTTGCTAATGGACATTAGTCGCTCTATTGATTCATAAATATTAAAGTTTGTGTTAGTTCGCCTCGTAATGAATATAATGTGGGTACTTGGTCGAATAAGAAAGAGAAAACGAAGGCACTACTTTCGTTGATTTACTTATTCTATGTTTGATAAAAAGTAAATAGAATTTGGGTCCAGTTAATGTGCAGAGCAACGATTTATACCTCCAATGAGAATGATACCTTTATCTTGGAAAATTGTTACCATTATGTTACCATCGATTTTTGGGCATGTGATTTTTTGAGGCCACCCGCTTTGTTTCTTTAGCACATGCTTTATTCATGTTTCCTTACTTGTGTTTATTAAAGCCTCAAATTTACAACCTACGTTTTCTGCCACAATCTGCGATTTTTTCTTTCGACACTACACTGTGCGGCTTCGCCTTATCAGCACGAAATAATTTTCATCTTCTGCTCTTGTTGCCTATGATATTAATTACCGACTATGTCAACAACTTCTTAAGACCAGGTGAGTCAGGACACAAGCCCACGAAGGTCAGATTTCATTTAATGTGCAGCCGTTTCTCAAAACCATTTTACACATGCAACAGTTCGTTGCTGACTGCAGAATAATGATGGGAAGTTCTGATCGATAAATGTATAATGTTAAATGGGCGCACCCGAGGCATAATTACGTTGATAATAATGCGATTCAATTGACACGTTTTGCATCTTGGCCACTGGATGTGATGCAAATATCTAAAGTATTTGAACAACAATCTCATACAATAAACATATATGAACTGTGTCACAGCTGGTGATTTATTAACATTTTCAAATACTAATGGATTTCTTAGCTTGTTGTCACTTTTTCTCTCTTTCAATACTAAGAGTTTTGGACTCTTGGTTAATTTGCTAAATGTACTTAATTATGAAAAGCATTCAGCAGGATTAATAACTAAGCTTGTCTTTTTCTAAATAGGTTGTTGCTCTAAATTTATTCATGTCCATTAAGTCAGTCTTAAAATGTATGAGTAAATGACAAGTGATAAAGCAACCAAGAAGTTTTCTATACGTCCTCTGTTTCTAAAATAAATTATAATCAGTGGTTATGACAATCTACGAGTACAAAAACAATTCATTGGTCATTAAAATTGTGACCCAAGCACTTTTTCTTTAATCACGACGATCGAATTGTTCATTTGAGATGTGAGTGTAGCGATATAAGCGTTTGTCATAAAATTGCAAAATGTCCACTCTTGTTAAAACTGTATAGGAGCAAGAGGCGATATTTAAATAATACGAATAATGTTTTCTTCATATTTAGGGTTGTAGATAAAGCAGTATGCCCGCTTCAAGATCTTGTGCGATTTCATCGGTTGCCTAACGGCGAAATTCAAATGCTCGTTTCATATATCGTACTTCCCACATTTGTTACGTAATATTCTCTAATTTTAATCATTTCAACTTTTGTAAAACTTAGATCTTAGATTGGTATCGTTTAGCTAAGCACTACAACTGAATCGGTGATATGGCCAGTTTTAGAATTGTTTATTAATATTTTTTAATTATGATATAATTTCGATGTTTACACTATATGCTTGTTTAATTAGAAGATAGAATTTTTGATGAAATACTCTTAGATTTAATATGGTTACACACTACTACTACTATTACATGATTGTTGTAGGTAGGCAGGCGGGTGATTTTCTGAAGTGCTAATGTGTTATTTATTCGAGTTTATTGCTTTGGAAAATTCTGTTTTAAGGAACATATTGTGGCACGAACGAATCGAGAAATTGAAAAAAATTAGAGGCATTTAGAGGCTATCCTACAATGTAATAGTGAAAAAGCTCATAAAATATCAGTGTGGGTATGCTCTTGGGAATATCATCGAAGAATATATCAGAGCTTATCCGGATCAAGAGTATGCGTGCGTTATCAACATTTGTTATAATGCAATTTTTAAAAAGATGTGGTATAACGCGTCCTAGAATGCAGAGCTAGTTACTGATATGATTTCATTAAGTTAATTGGATTATGTTTGGAAGCCATACACATGTACAAAAATAATTTACAAGTGCTTATTATACATTTAGCATAAAACAATTATTATAACTTAAATTCATAACATTTATATTTATAATTATATTTAATTTTTATATCAGTGGCTAACTAACGTAAACGTGATTCTTCGAACAATTAATATTACTCTAAAATTTATATTATGGAAATTCCAAAATTCCAAAAATCAAAAATTTTGATATTCGAATTTTCATTAATTATCTCTATGGTACTGGCTACGTCATTACCGCAAAAAGAATTCCATCCAGGCTTCAAACATACAAATACTTAATGAAGCAGTTTTCCCTGGATTACCTGCGGCGTAAGGGGAACACGTGAGAATTAACCTAGTTTCCAACTTTCGTTTAAAAGTCTGTAGCTCGTAAATATATTACAATTGTATTAATGCTCGCCTTTCATGCCAATGAGTCTTGAAATACCATTTCTTACATATATTTTGTATACCAGGCTAGTTGTATTTGGTGACTTTAATGTGCGTAATATGTAGATTCGTACAGAATTGCAATCGCGAGTTTATGCGCGAACATCCATGATTTAAATTAAATTAACATTCAAAGTATTAATATATACAAATGCGTTTTTAATCAAATATGTACAATGCATCGCGCATTGATATGGTTGTTTAATATTTACACAATGTGTAAATATGTGCGACAAACATTCAAATAAATGCGTTGAAGCTATGCGCAACTACTAATTACATAAAATTCAATCGTAGAACGGAACGTTTATAATACGAAGTGGTTTCCCTGTCTTCAATAAATTGTTTATGGATGATGGAAGTGTTTCATCAAATTAAATGTTGCCAAATTCAAAATTTAACTTATTGAAACGTTTAATTTAATTTATTAGAAATTCATATTGCATGCAAAATTTGTTGCAAATGTATACACAAATAGTCGAACATATTTAGCTTTCGATAAAATTGCAACGCAATTGAACAATTTTAATAAAACCTAAAAATTGTGTGAAAAGGTGTTTATCAAAAAAAAAAAATAACACGTGAGTTGTTATCTTAAGTAAGGCACATTTTACTGTAAATGTCACTTATAGATCGTATTTTGTTTTTTGAATTATGAGGTAAGCGATATTGTTTTAAGTGCAAACATCCTAATTTTTTATGATGAATTTTGAAAGAGCACCAAATTCGCCGACCGAATAATGTTTCGAGAGTTGCTTTAAAAGTTTTGAAATATAAATTTAATAACAATCAAAATCCCTCTCATTTCACAGAAAACTTGCTTTCTATTCACGCTTGTGATAGGTTCTTTGCAAGGATGTTTGTTATTGAATATCTCACAAACCGCTTTTTGTATTCAAATACGGACCCCACGTCCCCTCAATACTAAAATTTCAACTCGTCCCTTGTCAGTCAAATACCGCACCAATATTTACGTAATTACTTAAAAAAACTCATAATAATTCTTATTTACGGCACAAGTGCAAAAAGCGATTCGTTATTGCATTTAAAATCCGTGAGTACAATGAAGAGATTTTTACATGTGTGCCTTGCCGCGTTTTATCTATAAGACTTTTAATGTAATATTTTGAGAATATCATTTTGAGTGGTGGCAATAATTTTTACTTACTTATACTTTATGTATAAGTATAGGAATCATGAAAAATTTCGACCTCGAGACTTTAACGGATATACGCGTTTTGAGGTCCCCTGAATCGTTTCTGACTATTTTCGGAATGACGTCTGTGTGTGTGTCTGTGCGCGCTCTAGCGTCCAAACGATTATAGCTAGAGCTCTGAAACTTTAAATTTAACATTTGTATGTAGCAAGGAGGAAAACGTCCTATTTTGAACGCAATCACTCAAGTGATGGTTTACTCTTATCACCTTTTTCTATATCTCGAAAACGGTACACGTTACGGGAAAAAATATTCTTAGATAAATTATAGATATTTTAAACAACTTTCATTTGAAAAGTTTTTTCGAAAAACGTATTATAACTAAGTATAAGTAAGTTTCGTGCGGACCACCGCGGATTTTTTGCTGAATGAAATGTTGATATCGTTTCTATAATGCATTGACGAATACGTTTCTTGTGTCAAATTCGACATTTCCGTGTCATAAAATATTTAAACTACCGTAACGACTGTTTTATCGTTACATTACGTAAATAAACTTATCATAATGTCAGAGTATTAACGATTTTACGTTTAAGCAAATTGTTACATGGCTGTTAGATTTTTGTGAATTTATTATTGTACGTCATAAGTGAACAATTGCAGTAAACTATGCCTTGCAAACGTTATGTTTCGATGATACCTCGACAACCAATATCCAGGTGCAAAATTCGAAGAAGCAAACCAGTCTACGTTCCTGGATCTACTAGTAATACAAAGAGAAGACACGAATCTCTGCCACACAGTATACAAAAAGAATACTCACACCAACAGGTACCTCAACGCACAATCGCACCACCACCCGGTGCAGCTCCACTCGGTATCAAAATCATTAATATTAAGATCAGAAAGGATATCCGATGGAAGAAATAGGAACAAAGAAATGGACAAATTATATGAAGCACTAGCGTAGAATGAATTTCCAAACAAAGCATTTCGCAGAGCATCCAGACCTCCCAGACGAACCCAAGAAGAAGAAAAATAGCAGCCACAGCATTTTTACCATATGTCAGAGGGACAAGATAACCATGTTCCTTCGCACACATAACATCGGAACAACTTCCAAACCTCACACAAAACAAAGCGCCGGAATCCAGAAAAAGAAATTTCCTTTGAAAATACAGGGAGTATACGAAATACCATATGTCAATATAATAGGCACATCGAAGTCCGCAAAGAAGAACACATTCGGGTCGTAAAACAGACAGACAGGACAGCGCCACAAGGACCGGTACAACTGATGGCACAAGCACCACCAACTGCTAAATTTCGTTAGCTTAGCCTTATCTTTATTATCAAATCAAAATAAACAGAGCTAGTTAATTAATTGGTTGTTTGACTGTATTATAATAATTCATTCTTCTAGGCTGGTCCACTGGAGTTATTTTCTCTGTGCCCGTCGTATTTGACGTCTGCTGGTCATCGTTATATTGTTAACATTACCTTCGGATATTTTATGATGTATTGCTGACAGTAAAAATATGTAGCGAGTCCGGTAAAATACAATAGGATTATTGATTTGCGAGTTCCTTTCGGCAGCATAAATTCATATTTTATATACTTTCACGTAGTCGTCAATCCTATTGAGTTTACATTGATCATTTTTTAAAGCAAATTCGTTATAGCTGTACTCGTACATTGTATTTTAATCACTCATGAAGTTGCTTCTTGAATTTGGGCCTAGATCACTTCACATTTAACATTATGAATTGCCCATTTGTTAATCATATACCAATTGTTTTAATTATTAACAAAATTATTCAACTCTACAATTACAGCATGGATTTGAAGGTATTGACAGGCAAATTTTAGATTATATTGATAAGCATGTTTAACATGGTTCCCAGTATTTCACGAAAGTAATGTTCGGATAGGTCGATTTTTATTTTTAAATCACCGTCCTTGAATATCGCAATCAACGGTAAGTCGAATTGAGAACAAATTTCGCCATCTTGGATATATACGCGATAAGCCTAAAGCCGTCATGGAAGTCGCTTCACATATGAATACGACGTCAAAAAATCTAGTCTTCTTCACATGGAAAAAATTAATCCCTGCAAAGTGCACTTGGTGCAAGAGCTGTCCGATTATGAATTTTGATCGACGACCGCAAGTTTGCAATACAATGATGGAACTCTCTAATGCAAATCCTGCATTCATTAGAAATATTCTCGTTTGCGCAACATTGCCAAAGTTGCCGTTATTGGGCGGTCGAAAATCCACATTGGATGATGGTGGCGAATACGCAATTTCCCCAAAAGGTTAACGTGCGGTTGGGATAGTGAGTAATCGAATTACAGGACCGCACTTTTTTTGTTGGAACGCTGGGTGGTGAACAGTATCTAGACTTTCTCCAATTTGAATAAATTCCCTCTTTAACAGTACTGCTTGCTTATCCGGAAGATCCTGATTCACCCGATCCCAGAATTTGGTTACGGCAAGATGACCTGCTCATTATGCACGTGCAGTACGGGAATATCTCGACCAAATATTTCCTAATCGATGGATTGGTAGACGGGGACTTACTGAATGGCCGACAAGATTTTCGGATTTAACCCCTTTGGATTATTTTCCTTGGGGTTATTTAAAAGCTAACATTTATTTGAAGAGACCTAACAATCGCCCCTGAAACACTAGACAATATTCAACAAACGTTTGTCTCTAGATTAGGATATTACCTCGTCGTGAACAGAGAGCCATTTGAACAATTAATTTAATTTGAATATTGTTTTATTTTTCAAAAAAAATTGCGTTTGATGTGTTGTTTCATTTAAATACACTTTTGTTGAATATCTGAAATATTTATCAATCGATTTTGAATAAGTTTTTATTTATTGTATTCAGCATAAAATACTATTAAATAAGTAGTTTGCTATTTGAATTTTTTAAGTTGGGGTATCTAACGGTTAGAGGTTGAAGGGTGTGAGGGTGATGATTTAAAAATAAAAATCGACCTGTCCTTTTCTGAAATATAATAGATCCGTTTTATTGAATGTATCCGTTACATCCAGGAAACACTGTATAACTCTCAGTGGGCTTATAATTGTATACGGGTCGATACTGCTCCATAAGGTGAGAAAAGTATTACGATGAACAAAACATAATGGTTTCCTTAGAGGTTCAATAGACAGAGAAGAAAAGTCATAAAAAAAATCTTTCTGGATCACCGATAATGTGTTAAAAATACAAAAAGATGGCGCATAAATTTGGTGATTTAAATTACAAATAAAAACTAATATATTCAGCAACAGTTGTGAAGAATATTGTAGATTTCAGGATATTCAACTTTTGCTATTTCCAACTGTTAATATCCTTGTCCCTTGATGTAATGTTGTGGAAATTGTTGACATAATTCTTTCTCATAAAACTGCCAGAAATAACCGTTGATATATTTTTGCCCACCGTGTACGTTTAATTAGCGTTAATAATTTAAACGACCGGACCGCCGTGGATCGTTAATTAACGAATCTGAAAAATAAGACGATTATCCTGCAAAGTACGCGGACAAATATTCCAAATAATTAGACATTTTTACATCCCATTAGGAAATTCTGTCGGCATTCTTAAAATTCATAACTCTCGATTAAATACCGGTGCAATTTTATCGCCGTGGCGACCGCAGAAGAATAAATTGGCGATTAGAACCAGAAACCAATTTGTTTTCGATCGGAATATGTATTTGTCAGGAATACCTGAGTTATCTGTGCGCGTTAAAAAGCATCATCCTTCGAAGGAAAGAGTTAACCCGGGGTTTTAGTCGTGCGGACATTCTCATCAGATATGTGACCTCCACGTATGCCGAGCATTTGCAACAGTTGCATTCCTCGTATCTCGATACGTCACCGGTTTCGTTCCCGAGAACAAAGCTCGCTGTGGACGACAGACGACGGCGGAAAATCGGCGAACGCACTAATAGGGCAAACGTTCCGTGGGCTGCGGCGATTAGTTTTTGCACTAATTACGCCGTTCCGGCGTTCGTAATTACGTAGCGACGTAGCGGTAAATGCACTTCCAGAAATCGTGGTGAACTCAGGTTGGCTTCCTCGTGCACAATCAGCGCGAGTTATAATGATTAAGCAAACATCTCCAAATGGTAAAACAACCGACAACAGTCGTTTATCGAATGGTTTAACGTGTACGTATTCACGCAAACGCGACTTAAATTGATGTGCACGACTGTGTATAGACTACGTGTTCCGAGGCCTATTATGTGACCAACAATCCTAACCTTACATAAATTGCATTCACTACGATAATTGCGATAGACGCTTTGGGATGTTTTTGAACTCAAGGAAATGTGCTTCATCCGTTGTATGTTAATAGCTGATATTACAAATTACTGTCAATCATAAATTTACAATTTATTAGTTCATCTCGTGGGTAGTTAGATTTTCTATTGAATGTAACAACTATTGATGTAACTTTGACCAACTTCGAAGAAATTCGGTCAGTAAATTGGAATCACTATATGAATGCAGTGATGTAAATTAGACCCTAGGAATTTTTATAGCATTATTACCTTGTGATAGGACTGTGTCGAAATGTAGGCTCCAATCTGGTTCAATTATGAAATTCTAGATTGCCTAAAAATGAAAAAGCTCTACCACAAATTAAGGTTCGTCTGAGATAAATATCAGAATAAGTTTGCTGGCGAAAACTAAAATCATTGGTTCTTGCAGCGAGAGTTGAATACATTCGCAACGTTGAAAGCGAGATTCCACTTCACCAGTTTTGGTCATATGTTGAAAACATATGCAACAAAAAAAGCTGTTTGACACGCATGATTTTTAACGGGGAATATAGTGATCGAAACGATACCGCAGACAAATTCGCTTGTTACTTTAGTTCCGCTCGCAACGATTCAACCGGCAGTGCAACGACCGACAATATTCCATTGAATGATCCTTTGCAAATAAATAAATTCTCAATTGAAGATTACATGCAGCTAAATACCTAAAAATCAGGTATTGATAACATTACACCGTATGTACCAAAGGGATTATCTATGTGGCTGGCTGATCCGCTATTACATTGTTTAGCGTGGCTCTAAAAACGAATACATTTCCTTATCTGTGCAAAAATACAATCGTGTATCCCATATTTAGATATGGAGACCGTAAAATATTATAAATTATCGCCCGTTGCTATTTCGTAGAGTCTCGCTAAAATGCTTAATCGCGTTAGTCCACAGTTATGTGCAAACCATCACGGATTCGGCCCTAAACGAACTACGAACTTGTTAACATTTACAAATGACATATTTCAATCATGCGGAAATACAACACACACAACTGATATAACTTTAGAAATTATAAAAAATAATACAACCACTTTCATCCTATCTGTAGGGAAGACATTTTGCAGTAAGGAATTCTGGGAATACTTAAGGTAAATTTACTGCAAATCTGGGGTCCTTTAAGGCACCAGACCAAGGTGCGCGCGCGGTACGAGGGTGTATCTTTCATAATTATTTTCAAGCGAATGATGAATGCAATTCATTTCATCAATGTTTATTGTCAATATATGCATATAGAAGACTGTATACAAATTTTTATGCTTGAATCTAAAGTATAGTTTGCGGTGTACGCCGCTCGTAAGAGAAGACTACGCGCGCGGTGGTTGACAGCGATTAGGCCATACGACTCATCTAAAAAATAAAATAAAAATATATTTAGAAACTAGACATATGTGTCTATGGCATCACGTAGGGGAATTTTGATATCTAGAAGGGAAAAAAAATGGCGGACCAGCGAATTTTATTTTCGATTTTTATGAAAAATTTTCATCGTTCATATGAAAAAAAAAATAGAAGGAGATTTATTATAAAAAACCCCTACGTGGTGCCATAGAGACTACATTTTCGAACAGTTTAAGACTTGGTGCATGCAAATCGGATGTACAGTTTTTCTAATATGCTGTCAACCAGGTTGAAAAAGTAGTTTTCGAGAAAAACGCGTTCAAAGTTTTGCTGAAGCATAATTCAACATACAAACTAACTATTTTCTCGGTCTATTTTTTCTTGTTTCTTACGTTTAGTCAGCTATTTCTGGACCATACAACAGCTCTTCAGCGTCCAGAGAATCATTATTTTTTCCATGTTTTGCACGAAGACGACCCTCATGCGTGCTTTTTTCGGCTTCGTGCTCGGGTTCGTATATTCGTTTCTCGTCGATGTTTTGACAATATTGGTAGAGTGCGTCACCAATTTTGATGTCTAAAATCTCCAATACATTTCTGAGGCCAATGTGACCATTGTTAAAAAGTATTGATGCAATATTAGCGGCAGTTTCGTGACGGCTTATGTAAAACGGGTAATTCAGCGCTTAATATCGGGCCGCAATTGTATTGAAATAGATAACGTCTTGTACGTGATCGTACAAGAGTTTTTGGGTTTTTAATTTGGAAAAATGAGTAATAAATGTAAACAATCGAACCGACCGTTAGCTGGCGCATCTGTCGAACCATCTGTATCTGGACAGCCGTGAATTTGGGACTAATTTCGTATGCAAAATATTCTGAGGGTCGAAACGAAATAATTGTAGCGAATATTTTGCACTGGATTGCGCATATCTAAACTAACTTAATTAATTGGTAATATATACATATGTGGGACCGAACAAATCGAATGATATTATATATACGAATCGTACGACTGCCGCTCGACGCGGTCGTACGCTAGCAACGGTTCACATAAAATGCTGTATCTCCATCAGTTTGACGAATTTCTGTAAAATATTCGGTGAGAGCATTCTTGACAAATGCATCTTTCAGAAAATGAAGAAAAAAATAAGGAAAAAAATTATTTTTCACCGTGGTCTAGTGCCTTAAGGGTCGAATCTTCGCCTATTACTTCTTCGAATATTTATTAATGATCTTCCGATCGTTTTGACGCGACATAGATAGGATTTATGAATGGAGTATAATAAATAAATTACTACCTAACTTTTTCAGTGGCCCGGTTTGCTAGGAAGAAAAACATATTGATTTTTAAGCTAGCTGTAGAAAATTTAATGGTAGTAACTGATGTAAAGGATTTGGGTATCACTTATGACAGCAGTTTAAACTTCAACGAACATATTCGCAATTGTGGGAGTAGTATGCGAATGTTGGGATTCATAATAAAAGAATCCAATAACTCTCTGAATGTAAATACCATTCAGAAACTATCTTTTGCATTGTCCAGAGGAAAACATTCTACATATTGTTAAGCTTTATTTTAAAAAGTATAACGCTATAATGCGGGTTACAAACAGAAGTTATATTAGCACGTCTTCGATCTGAATTTATTAGAGCAAGCCTTGAATGCATTGCACTATTAGCTTATAAATTGTGGAACGGTTAATCGATTATAGCTGCCTTATTTCTTTGTTAAAATTTAGAGTCCCGTTGAGAAATAGCAGCTACCCTCCCACATTTCATGTAAATTTTCTGACGACCACGTTTTATGCCCTACTATATATTATGCAGAGAGTGATGAATGAGTTATAGTTGATGTGTAATTCAGATATAGCATTGTAATTAAAAAATATGTTACAATAATCGAAGAATACCATAGTTGAACGTGCTTCTTGCTCCATGTCGAGGACTGACTGGTAGATTAATAGCTTTAGTGTTAGACTTAGATTAGATTAGCTTTGTATTATTATTGCTTAGTTTAGCTTTTGCAAACTAAATAAATAAATAATCCCATCTAACATAAATTTAGCAATTCGAATAAGCTGGATTGTGATGTGAGTCTATGGTCAGAATTCAATAAATTATTTTTAATGGTCATAATTCTATGAAAATACTAACGCTACGTCTAACGCTACGTCTAAGGCTATATCTAACGCTTACAACAGTGTTATATCTAGGATTTTGCATAATCTTAATTAATTCAATATTATGTTGTGGTAATGGATGGCCTGTTTCTAAACTAGGTTGGACCATACTTTCTATTCAGGTCCATTGTATTTAAAATGTGCTATTTGCTATTTAAAGCGAAGTTTTTGTTTATGTTGCTCGGCACAGTTTCGATTACAAACCTTACAGATTGTTTGTTTGTAAGTTACTTGATATGAACTACACATAACATTTGAATACTTTGTTTAAGTGTTTGGGAACGTTGACCACTTTGAGATAGAAGAAAGGCGTAATTAATTATGTTCTTACATTTACGTTTTTAATAAGATTAGCTATTATTCATCTGTCGAACGCGTGAATCGAGATCTTTTGGTTGTAATCGGTTAATTGGGAAAGGGCACAAACAACAATTTCGGACACTTTTGTTTTGTGATTTTTCTACAATTTCAGTCTTCTACTTGTCATGTAGTTCGCATTCAACGACAAACAATTGTCGTTGAATCAGCAATAAATTAATTAAAGTGATTCGCATACAAAACTGAAATTGGAATTTTTAAGAATTTCGTTACAATTAAATTTTCCTTCTTCCCATTTTGTAATTTATATGAAACAAATTTGCGGAGTGTATCAATTTATATTATAAACAGCATTCAAATATTTAATAATTTAAAAACAATGTACTACACATTTAGATAAATTAACTTCTACTTTTATTTTTAAACTGCAAAATAAATGCAAATATTTTTTGTCTTTTTCAGTTTTACGGTGCAGTCAAATTAAATTATAATTAACACTTACGTCTTCAAGTGTTTGGGATGAAAATCTTTGTTCTTTTACGTTTCACCATTTAAGATGATTATGCTATATTACACCTATAAGAAACCCCACGGTTTGTTCCAATAAACTTTTAGGACGACACAGAAAATCAATGGCAGTTTTTAGACTGATCACCCGTACAATCGTTAAAACCCATACAAAATTCTGTAAGAAAGTACAATATTTAGTAGGTGCAAAATGAACTCTGTAATTAAATTCAGTGAGGACAAAAGAAAGAAAATTGCGGATAAGGTTAATAATTTGGAGGACAAGGACGCCCAAGATACCTTCCTTTAAGGGGGGATCCTGCTTTAGGGGGCCTTAAAATAGCGTTTTTGGGGGAATTTTTTTAGGGCAGCAAAAATGAGCAAGTCTAGTGAACTTTTTAGAGCATTTTATTGCATATTTGAGCATTAAAAAAAATATGTCGAGAGAAAAATATAAAACCGATTTTTATGCACATTTGTGCAACACCTTTCAATTGCAATTTACAATCGGTGGGAAAGATGTAGCCCGTATTTTTTGTCTGAAACAAAAAAAAACCAAAGAAAATGGTAATTCTCAAATATCTTCTTCTACGTGAACTAAAAAAAACCCAAAATTTTGAAATTCAAGGTTTTTCTCAGGTTTGAAAATAAATGTGCTCTTTGCAGGAAGAGAAAATCATTTCAACTTGCTAAAAAAGTTGTTTAGATTTTTTTTTCATTAATCTTTTTAGTTCAAATAGAATAGAATGCTACTGAAGCCAACAAAAGTTTTGTTTCGTTTTGATTGCTTGTCTAGTTTTCTCGCAATCACGCCCACCAGTTTAGAAAAATCGTAAAAACGAAAACTCGAGAAAACGCGCTCTAAAGGTTACGATCAGGAAAAATGTTAATTTTCGATTACTTACGGAATATCTCTTTATAATCCTACTATAGCTCTTACGAACTCAAAATATTATTGTTTCGAACGACCGATTGAACTTTTTTCAGTACATAGTTCGGTGTTATGTTACTGCGGGGAGGGGCGCGTGTTTCGTTTGTCCGAGGGTTCATGCGTTCGTATATTTTTTGCTCGACACCTCACTGTGTTTAGTGCTGTATCTTTCAAAATATTGAGAATTAGCCGCTATAACTTTTTATACATATTCTTAGATATATTAGGCATAGATTTGAGCAATAAAAAACAAAACGATTTTTTGAGCCTTCTAAAGCAGGACCCCCTCCCCCCTTAAAATCTCATCGAAGGTAGTTCCATCAAAAGAAGAAGTAACGTCGTTAAAATGCAGTTAAACTCAGGGTCAATACTTTTTCATATAATATCTGTTTGGCACACGCATTTGTTACTTTACATGGAATTGCAATGAAAAAAGGGAGACGTTTAAATTTACTATCAGCATCCGGTATCGCACCAAAAGATAGACGTGGAAAAGAAGTGGGATGAAGACAGTGTTATTTCTGGTCAAATTTGTATAAAAATTAAAGACGAAGGAAATAAAATACGAATTACTTTTGAAGTTTTTCCATGAAAACTTTGATCTACGATTTGGTAGGCCGCAAGTGGATGGAATACGGGCAAAGTTGAAAGATCCTCATTTCTTCGGTATTCTGATTTGTTACTGGGTGGAATGTTTTATCTATCGCTTCTGTTGCGGAGGTGTTTGTCCGGAGATTGCTTCTCAGTCCTCTACTTTCAGCAGTTCTTGGCTGATGTTCGTACTGTTATCGCAACTGCAGTAAGTTAATCTGGGTGGTGATGTGACTTACAAGCATTGGTAGCTCACAATGAAGTATGCGCATTTTTAAACATGTACGTGGAGTTTGTTCCTGACACTGTAGACGAACTTATTGGCAGCGACAACAGGTTTAAAATTGTACATTATCTCCTCCTAGATGGGGCATTTTTTAATGGTCGTGATAGAAACTTTGGAACCACCAAAAGAAAATTATGAAAAGTCGATAGAATATATACTCATCAAGAATATATAGCATATCATCAAAAAGGCATCGGTGTATGGCAAGTGTGAAGTGAAGGAAGTACTACATTGCCAAATAATAGAAAATGGTGGGCAACAACTAAAAACAAACTACAAAAAACTGAAAAGATAAGTCCCCAGAGATCAATAAGTGAATTTCCAGATTTCACATTACAGCAAATTCAGATACGATTCAGCAAATCCTGGAGTACTTATTGTTTCTGAATATATAAACATTACGTCATCTTCTTCACTTGCACTGAAGAGGCGTATAGAGCCTATACTGCAAAAGTCCCTATCAATATAAAAAACTTAGCAATTTGAGATCCTTGATCCAGTATATCTCCGAGGAAAGAAACAATTCTACAATATATTTGACTGGCTAACAGCGGTCTCCGAAGAGATTGTTGAAAAAACTTTTAATATGGTTATAAAAATTCTTGGCTAAATTTACTTAAGTTACTAAAAAAAATATGCGAAACTATATTTTTCTTCTTACTGTAAAATTTAATGTTAAGTAGATGTGCCCTTTTCCAAATAACGATTACATTTTCAATGTTCAATGTTTCAAACGTTCATGCGCATTTCTGATCAGACTACCGGAATTAGGTGCTGAGTACATCACAACTCTGAAACTAAATGGTTTAGCGTGATTCGTGACGAAAAATTTTATTTAGGATAGTTAATGCTGAAATATAAAAGCTGCTTTGCAGACTTAATTTTATTTAACACAAGATCCAGCATACAAAACGTATTGAATCTAGATAAAGTGAATTTATTAACTGATTTCGCCTTTAAAAACCCCGCAAACGATTTTCGTCTCAGTTACGAGAAACGTTTCGCATTTCTTATTTACGTCGCCATCGAAACGATCATTCGCGTTAAGTATCAAGTTCGGCCGTTTGTGCCGTCCGTTCCTCCTCCCCGCAGTCCGCCGCGACTCTAATTCGAACGATATCTATCCGTACGAAATGGGAAAAGTTGCCGCGTTTGCCAGATACGCCTGCCGCTCCTGGAGGCATCGTAATTTTGCGGCCGCGGGTCATAACGAACGCCAACTCTGCAGTACTTCGTCATGCGAGTCTCTCGCGTTCTATCTCGGCGGTGCCATTATCATTTTTGCGAGTCGCGATCGCAAATCTCGCCCGTGGCCGGTCGACTAGCCGCCGCGTAATGCCCGCTTTAATGGGGCGTAAATAAAGTATCTTCGTAAAAATAGTACTTTTGTCTCGCGCACTCGGAGAGCTAATTTAAAGCCGGCTTTGGTACGTACTAATTAAAATTCTCGGAGAAACTTTAGCTTGATTTATTACTTTTATTACGGTATTTATTATACCATCGCCTAACACCACCGCGAAATAACACAAAGATTATACTTGTTTCTAAAATAAAATACACTTTGTGCAACTGACTTCGTATACCTGCTGGCGCATTGGACCACCGGATGTGTCAGTAAAGGTGGTAGTCAACTAAATATATGGCCGCCACAAAGATGGAACCAATACAATAACTTGCAAAAAATATTATAAATATAATTAATAAATATTGGTCATATATAAACCAAAAGTCCATTAACAAATCACGAAATTCATTAATGTAACAATTTTACGTCGTTCGAATTGGAAAGCTGGAACACCGTGATATGCGTAATTAATAAATTACTTTATTTCGGTCAGAGGAGGAGCATATGGATCGTCGCTCCTAACGAATATAACCCGAGGATATAAATACAAAACATTCGTACCATCAATTGCGATATTACCAAGTTCTTGACAATGTTTTTGCGAAACTTAACTGAAGAAATTGCGAGGGCTGCGCGATAACAATTACGCGAAACTTTGCAACAATGCTTTTGAGTCAACATTTTCTCACGGAAAATGCGGGATTTGTGAATGTTGAGATTACACGCTTCGTTAGCATAATGTAAAAGTTGATGTGGAAAAGTTATATAATAAGACGTAATTAATTGCTTAAACCGTAAAACCTCTTGATGAAAATAATACGCTTGGTTTCATACTTAATGGGTTGCAGAGGCATATAATATTAATGTGGCGCAAGTTAATTGGATTTGTAATAGATAATAGCGAATCACATGTAAAGTGTACAATTTCCAGCGTCCTCCTTTACCGTTGTGTTAGGCAGGTGTGTATTTCGATTATATCGTAAGTAATATGAATAATAAAGCTCGCCAATCATCGGAATGTTACGTCACACTTATTCCACGATAGGGAGGGAGGCGAAACCCGATTCAGGGACTCGCGTCTAATAATTATATTTGATTACAACCCTAGATAACGTCTCACGCAATTTTGCTTGACCCACTGCGCGCGAATTATATTCAACAGGACCTCACCAACGAAAAAAGCTCAGGTTACGTCATATGTAAGGTTCGATGTTAGCATAGGTGTCTTGTCTGCATTAAGTTTAAGAATCATTCCATAGGGTGATGGCTGATGTGTGATGATTTTATTGGTATTAAGATGCAGATTGCAGCGTGGAAAATGTAGCGAATTAAATTGCAAAAAAATAGTTTTCAAATCATACTGTAATTATGAAAAAGGTGGAAACTCTGAATAATGGGTTTTAGTTTTGTAATTGCGTGTTTACGTCTTGTTGTTTAATTAGAATTACGTATTCACTCGTTTGTTTCTGATTCGGCGTCAGTTCAAGTCTTACGCAAGTTTGAGTTTGTATTCCAAACTTTCGGAAGCATCCATGACCGTTATTGTTAACTTTATACGAAAATATTTCAATTTTATGCAAATATTCTGCTTAATACATAATTATTTTTCGGAACCACACAATGAAATTCACATCAAAAGATATTTGACATTGAAGCTAGTAAAAATGGATGGATTTAAAAATGCCTATATGTTCTAAAATGTTCTTCATTATAGTTAATTCCAGTTTCTGGCTTTTTGTAAGATCAGAGTTAGAGTTTTAAAAGTAGTCATATTAAAAATTGAGTTGATGTCTATTTTATTTCAGTTAAAAGGTCCTTTTAATTTAAATCTCCCACATTTCCGCAAACTGATGTGTTTAGCACACTACTAATTTGTTTTGAATATGCGAAGTTGGTATCTAATATTATTTGGATATTGTTGGGTTGAGTTGCATTGTCTTGGATTGTACTGGACTAGACTGCATTGGATTGGGTCGGGTTAGATTGAGCTGCGTTGGCACTATATCTTAATAAAGTTCATGAGGTGTCTGTGACGGAGTTAATGGAGTCAGTGTTATGTTTCTATGTTAACGAATAGGTCTGAGGCCGACGAATATGAAATAACAAAAAGTGTGCAATGTTTGCAATATTGATTAACTAAAACTTTAAAAAACCTTTGAAACGATATGGAGTATGAAAAAAGGTCGCCTAAAGAATACAACAAAAGAATTTAAAGCAACCAAACAGATAAACTTTTGAAAAATAAAAAAAGTGATTCTTGAAGATCGACATCATCATCCATAATAATTTGGGCGTGCCCAAGATGGGTAACGGGAATGTTGAGTCGATCGGGTTGAAACTTCCTCAATAATTCTTGGAGCTTTGTGAAGGACAAGAGGAAAGAATTATTGAGAAAATTTTAACTGGCGATGAAACGCAGATTGATCACTATTATCCTGAAAGCAAACAGGAATTGATGCAATGGAAATTCAAGGGCTAGCCACCGCCAAAGAAGCACAAGGACACAAACATTTGGCGCAAGCTTGTAGAATCTATTTTTTTGTAAATTTAATTAATACACTATTTGCCACAGAAGACCACGATGAAGGATATTTAGTATACTGGTATTGTACGGAAATGGCAATAAGCCATAGCAAAGGGAAATTCAAAAATAGAATTCTACTTTTGCCAAACCAAACCCAACCCAACCCAATTTTCAAATAATTTTTGAAATCCCAATTATTAAGAATCCAATAGCTCCTCTAAATTAGTGTCACTAGCAAATTATATTTAATTGCAACATTAATATAAATGTAAACCAAATTAAGTTAACGATTTGATTTGAATGGAAGTTTTATACCTTCTTGAATTTTTTATTTTTAGGGCAACACAATTTGGGAGTCAAATCCACAAGATCTCGCAATCATTCATAACAAACTAGCTGGAACTAAGACTCTTCAGTACAGGACGAAAGCCAATCTCAATAGCAATTTTCAGAAACGCACCCAACATCTATGAGTGTGAGAAGTAAATCGATTGTATTCAAAACACAATCACAGCAAGCACTATATAATTTTTGATACAAGAGCTATAATAAAGCTCCGCAGCTGAAACAGGTGAATCCAAATATTATTACGTCAGTGGTCCTTTGCAAGAAGCTACAAATCATAGGCTATGACTACTACTTCGCGTTCGTATAGGGAAGGTACAGTGCTGACTCTGAATTTCAGTTCATATATTCATGGTAGCAGGAGAAGGAGTAATAAGTAACATCAATAAGCCAACGAAGGTAAAGTTGACACTGGGTAGAAAGGATGCTTAGCTAGAGCAATCAATTTTACAAAGAACTTTCGCAAGAAAGAGAGAAAGTATACCAGACTGGGAGGATTACAAGAAATCAAAAATAATTTAAATTTTAATGAAACAACAGATTCAATGTTCTATTATTTTTTTATCGTACGTATAAATCATTTATTCAATTCGGTCGTTGTCAGTTACGTTTATCAGACACCTGTGAAGGTTGAAGGTCGGTGACTAAGACTGAATTTCAAAATTTAGACGACACATGTTTTACAGTATATTGGGTCTTATTTTATTCTATTATTTTTACTGAAATTAAAACAATAATTAAGAGGATATTTTTTGCTCTAAGTACAAAAGTTTTATATGTGAGGTCAATTTTGCAGTCTGGAAAGAAGCTTGAAATAATTTGTTACGTATTAGCCTTAAAGCATTGTTATTTTATGAAATTATACATTTTCATTAGATCTGTTTTGCATTTTATACGATAATAAAAATACCTGATAAACGTGATCTATTAATAAACAATACAACTATTTATTTATGATGAAGACAAAAGCATATGGAGGCACACAATCAAGTGAGATCATTTACCCAAAGCCAACATAACAGAAATTGGGAACTGTTATTTTCAATGACGAATTGGTTTCGAAATCACGCAGCGACGACTACTGTATCAACAAACTGTGATCATTTTAAACGATTACTAGTATTTGAGTGGCTGACAAACGTGTGAAAGATTGGCGCTATCATATCGCCTATGCGATGTAATCGAATCGGGCAGATTGCCAACACGTTATTAATGATTGTATAATGTTTTCAAACAATTATGATAGATTGTAATAATATACTCAGTGGCATATAAACTGCACCACCTAGAAGGGGTGGGAATTTTTCGACCAAATTTGGCAGGAATAGTGGACTAGTCCAGGGAAATAGTTGATTAAAATTTGAAACCCAATCATCAAGTAGTCATGGGATTTTTGACGTTTGTGTCATTTTTTAGAGGTGGTGATAGACAGGCAATTATCGAGTCATTTTTTGAATTTGTTCCACTTTTTCGAATCCCGTTCTTTAGTTTAATGTGTTTAATGATGCCTAGAGGAAGGAGACCTCAAGTTTACCAGCAGTTGAGTGACTTTGACCGAGGGCGGATTGTTGGTTTACGAGAAGCAGGTTTTTCGTTTAGAGAAATCGGCAACCGTTTGGGACGGCACCACTCAACAATAATGCGTGTTTATCAAGCGTGGTCTGAACATGGGGTTGAACGTCGGAGAAGAGGCACTGGGGCTCAAAGACGAACCAATGAACGTCAAGATCGCCGCTTAAGACTAATTTAATTTTTTTAATTTAATTCAATACAATACTCCACAGACAAAATCCAATAACGGAGTAGGATGGAAAAATAACATAATACACAAATGCGATAAAAATAAAATAACTTAACGTAACTTAACTTAGCTTAATAAATCAGTTACAATAATACATGCAAAAAAATAACTTAAATTGGTGCTTATAAATATTGAGAAAAGACTATAATCAACTCTCTTAACATAATACGGCTGATTGGTACACTCACTTATTTGATGTTTTTTATAATATCACAACTACATGAGAAGATGTCAAACTCTGCTTGGCGCCGGTTGTAATTATTACACATGATGAACAGCGGGGAATGTTGCAGAATATTTGTTCTTGGAGTTGGCAAGTAGAAGCAGTCGCTCAAACGAGACGATAATCTAGGCGTGCGAAAATTTAAAGCTTGCACAATTTCTCCACAAGAGATGGAGCCATTGACAACCTTATGTAGAAAGGTCAAGGACGTAACGATGCGTCTATGTGCAAGTGCATTGAATGAAAAATGATCCAGAAGGGAATCATAAGGATACCCAAATTGCGGGTAGTGACCGTTGGACTTGAAGTACAGATATTTCAGAAAGCGCCGTTGAACTTTCTCGATGGAATAAATGCTACCACTATACATAGGACACCAGATACATGAGGCATATTCAAGTTTAGAGCGAACAAATGCACAGTAGAGATTAATTAGAGTTTCAATGCGTGCAAAGCTGCTGCCATTTCGAATAATAAAACCTAGTATTCTAGTAGCTTCAGATGTAACGCTTTGGATATGTGCAGCAAAAGAGAGCTTTCGATCAAAGACAACACCCAGATCACGAAAGGTAAGAGGCCTATCCAATTTAGTATTGTCCAGGACATAAGGATACACGAGAGCGCTTGATTTAGTCGTAAAAGACATAACCATGCATTTTGAAGTATTCAGACGAAGCTTATTTAGAATGCACCAATGAGCAATTTTATTCAGTTCTGTCTGGAGTGCAGCACAGTCTGCAATAGAATTGACTCTGCAGAAGATTTTTAAATCATCGGCGTAAAGTAAGTGTAATACGAGCAGATTGTCAACGATATCATTAATGAAGATGTTGAATAGTAGGGGCCCGAGAATCGAACCCTGAGGAACTCCCGAGGTAGCAGCAAAGGATACAGATGCAAATCCCTTGAGAACAACAAAATACTTTTTATTGCCAAGGTAAGATTCAAGAAATCTTAACAGAGGATAAGACAAGCCAAAATCTGAAAGCTTTTTTAGTAATAAACTGTGGTCCAATGAGTCAAATGCTTTAGAGAAGTCTGTATACACAACATCCACTTGAGAACCGTCGTCAATAGATTGAGCAATAAATTGAGTGACGCAGAACAAGTTAGAGGAGGTTGATCTACCCTTCCTAAAACCATGCTGTGCATCAGATAGCAGGTTACTAACAGGAGCGTAGAGTTGCTCGAAAAGGCACATTTCAAATACTTTGGCAAAATTACATATACAAGCTATTGGCCGATAGTTTGAGATGTCATTTCTTGCACCCTTCTTGAAGACCGGGGTCAACCTAGCAGATCTCCAGACTTCCGGGAAGCTAGCAGTGCTAACAGAGAGGTTAAAAATGTAGCACAGCGGATAGGCCAAGGCATGCGCACAATCCTTTAAGAGAAAAGAGGGAATAAGATCCGGCCCTGCGGTCATTTTAGGTTTTAGGTGTCTCAAGGATGTTAGTACCTCAGACTCCCGGATGTAGTTTATATATATTGTATTAGAGTTAATTGTGGATTCATTGGTGTTAGCCGGTTGAGAAGAAGAAGTAAAGCAACTTTGAAAGAAGTGCGCAAAAGTGTTAACAATAGCTTGAGGGTCAGAAATGAGATTATCTTCATAGTAAAATTCGTTAGGAACGCTAGAACTATTCTTTTTGCTATTTATGTATCCCCAAAAATTTTTGGGGTCATCATTGATAGAGGATTCGATTTTATTAATGTAGTTAATGTAGGCTTGGCTGATTTGAAATTTAACCGAGCGCCTTAAATAAGAAAATTCGTTGTAAGATTCGACGTTGCCTGTTAATCTATATTTACGCCATGCTTTAGCTTTAGATTTAATTGATTTGATGGCCTTGAGAGACCGATTCTCTACAACTAGATCAATAACTGATCAATGGTTAGGTGAACAAGGTCGTCCGATAGGCTTGCGAACAGTTTATCGTCGAATAAGAAGCTTTGGCTTGCTGTCTTACCGCCCACATCTTGTGCTACCCCTCACTGCTCAACATCGCCAGGAACGTTTGGCCTGGTGCACCGAACGACTTCAGTGGAACTTGGAGTGGCATCGAGTTGTCTTTAGTGACGAATCGCAATTTTGTTTAGGAATGCATGATGGTCGGATGACTGTTAGACGAAGACGTGGAGAAAGGCGCAATCCTGATTTTTCGATTGCGAGGCATGTTCACCGAACTGTGGGGTTGATGGTGTGGGGTGCTATTGCTTACGGCAGTAGGTCACCCTTGCTCTTCATTCGGGGCAGTATGACCGCCTGACGCTCCATTGAGGAAGTGGTAGAACCACATATTCTTCCATATCTTCGAGGGCTGGAAGACCCACTTTTCCAGCAAGATAATGCACGACCTCACATAGCAAGGGTTTCTCTTGACTTCTTTGAAGAGGCCAATGTTAATCTTTTGCCTTGGCCGCCAAGATCTCCCGATTTGTCGCCAATTGAAGATTGAGGAATCTACCGAACCCACCGTTGACGGCATGAAATACAGGCTGCTTGGGATGCCATACTCCAAGAAGACATTGATCACCTGCTGGAATCAATGCCAAGGCGGGTCAATGAGTGTATCAGAAAAAGGGGCGGACCAACACATTATTAAAGAAAAATCATAAAGATGATGTGTTTTCTTTATCAAATTTTAATCAATTGTTACCTTAGACTAGTCCAATGTTTCTGGCAAATTTGGTCCAAAAATTCCCACCCCTTCTAGGTGGTGCAGTTTATATGTCACTGAGTATATATAGAAAACATTACCTGCCTACATATGAATTGCTTTTTATTTTTTAAATAATATATTTGTTATGTTCGTATCTTTTTGTATTGAAAATTATGATCTTTATAATAAAATCTATTTGTTTGACTTATGTAATTATTGTTACGATGTATGATACATATAAATAGTGTCTGGATTTCATTTCGGGAAACTTATGCCGTTGAAAACGATGAATAAAATTATATTTGTTGGATGCGGAAGTAGAATATTTAGAAGTAAACCAATACAAAGAGATATTATGAAAATAGTACATTGTTGTTAATCTTGGAAATAAAATTAATTTTAATGGGAACATGTATCATATGTTTGGATCCTTGGACAATTATGAGCTCGTCAACAAGAAAAACGAAAAGTTGGAAAATTAATCTGACTTAAAAAATGTCAATTCTCTAAAAAAATCAATTTGACAGAACAGTTCTGTTCTGTTTGAACCATTTGATTTGTAAGTTATCTCTCTTACCTTCCATTCACCATTTCTCAAAATATTGAAACTTATTATTCAAATAAAAACATCCTAACTGCTCCATCGAGCACAAGAATAACATCATTTCTACCTACGCCCCGTCGTACTCGTTGAGTAAATACGAAATTTACATAGGCATGATGAAGAGAAATGGGATGCGCATGTTAATAAAATATTTGCATCTGCCAGAGATCACTTTCTTTTCCACCTTACTTGTACAATATTGAGCTATCCAATCGCTTCGCGCAAATGAAGATAAATCGCGAGATTATCGCGCAACGTCCGTCGCCGCAAATAAAGAACCGAAATTTCGGTGCGCGCTGTGCTTCGTATCGGAAAATCGGCGCAGCGAATACGAAATATTTCGCGTCGAGATAAGGATCCGTCTGCGGAACGCCGTTTCGTCTCCATTCAGCCTCGCAAAATAATAATGCTCGTCGCGCGTGTAATCGAAATCAGCGGAGACAATCTGTGTATCTTTTGTTTAAAACGTTCGTTAAAATTCAAAACTGTCCAGCGCGCCGAGCGTCTAGCGCAATGTTGTTACAAGATTCTGGCGTCGATCGCGAAATTGTAAATTATTCAAGTCCGGCGGGTGAGAGAATGCGCCAGTAGATGCCGGTACGTATTCCGCGATGGTTCGGAGGTATATTGCGATGAATAAACTATTTCATACATTGTTTCCGCTTGTACGTCGGATTTCTGTTTTATTAATGAATTTCAAGAATTTCACATTTATTATTATTTCAAATATTCAATAAAATTCAAATTAAATTAATAAATTTAGCTATGTACATATTGTGTAAGTTAGATACCTATGTAATACATAGTTGTACGTTATATATTAAACTATTCGTCCCTTAATTAGTTTATCTAGATCTTATATGCTTTCACGTGCATTCTGGTAACCAATTAAAACTTACCGGGCGCTTTTCGCACCTTACCATGAGCACCTTCCTTGTATTTTTATCCATAACTTAGTTGGCATTTAAACTTCTTCAAATTCTAAAAATATACTTTGGAGAATCTGCTTGAACCGTTAGTAATGATGGAAGAAGAAGGGTGTGTAGGTATTCCACGAATCAATAAACTGCAGAGAGAAACGATTAATTAAGATCGGGAATACAGTTTTGACGAAAATTTAAAAATGCATTTCATATGTAAGTTAAGTTACAATTAACTGCAAGAGAAGTTTAACTTAGTAACTAAGTGTACCTACGTAGCCGCGTATATACGTCAAGAACTTTCAGCGGATGCAAATAAATAATTTCCAACTTCACTGAAGTATAAATGCAGGATCCAGATAGTAATTAAACCGCGGTAAAATTGAGACGAGTCAACTTCTGGCAATATCGGGATATACAGTTGAACGAATCCTCTCTATACTGCACATAGGACATAACTTACCGCTACACAAATAGAAACGAATCGTTTATTAGGTTTGAAGTGAATGGGTGAGTATTCTGTAAATCAGTAATTCGCAAGTCGAAACGTATATATTAGGTGTAGCTGAAAATGCTCCGACAAAGTATTCAAAGTTTATTTATAAGAACTTTTAAATATCAATTTGTTAAATGGTTAAAAGATATTTACGTATTTGGAGATGTGAGCAAAGAAGTACAAAGGCTGCTGTAACAAAGTAACGCAGTACGTGATATGCATAAAATGCAGAGCGTTTTTTCATCGTAGTTGCGCGATACTCTCGTTAATATAATGAATGATAACATCGTTAACTGCTACAATTTGACTCAATCAACGAAGAATAATCCAATTAAGGAATAGGAAATCTTTAATATCGAAATGTTTATGAACAAAGAAAAGGCCCAGATCAAAGATCTTGTTGAAATAATAGTAGTTTTGTATAAAAAGATTGAAGTTCAAAATAAATTGTTAAACGTGCTATTAGAAAATTCACCAGAGAAAACATTGAAAGAAATTAGAGTTGATAATGGAACAGACGTGGATAGCGGCATAATATTGCAATGTGAAAATTAGGAAGGGGTCAGTACTTTTACGAAAAATATTGAAGCATCCTGTAAAAATAAATGTTCAGTTCAGAAACCAAAGGGCATCAAATTCGGGCATAAAAATAGTAGGTCCACGAAGACAGTACAAATGATAATCTATTAGTTAACATCATAGATAAAAATAATTTAGAAACGATGATGATGAACTGACAATTATTTACAAAAATAATGTATGGAAAAATATATTCAAACTAATACTCGACTATAACGATGATTTGTGCGAGTCCCTAACAAAAGTTATTTATTGGCTGGTCCAGTTGCAGAATCTACGAAGGCTTGAACATAATTAGATGTTACAATTGCCAAAGATACGGACACGTAGCCAAAGAATGCAAATCGGAAATTACTTGACCAGCCTGAGGTGGAAAAATGTTGAATGTAAAATATTATAAGTAAATGCATATTACTAAGCCAATAAAAATACCATTTAAAGATAAATATTGAACCATTGATATGAGATAGCAGTTGCCATTGCCTAATTACAATACAAAATATACGAAGGCAGAAAATTGAGACATATCAAAAGATAAATTAAAATGCAAAAATGTACCGATCCTAGAACAAAGAAAGCCCATTGGAACTATAAACCGTTATCATAGCAAAATCACACGGAAAGATCTTCGAATGGCGTTTTTAACCGAGGCTTTATTCATTCCTCGAAAACTATGAACAATTAAGTGAATCCTAGCATGCATGGATATAGACAGAAAAGATCAATAACTACTGAAGTTGACCAAATAATCAAAGCACTTGAAGGAAAAAGTAAGATCACTTTTATTTGATATGACTGGGTTTGAAAATATTCTGCTGAGGAAGTTAGCGAGTGAAGGAATAAAAGGCGAGGTGAATAAATAGATCGGCTCATATCTTATCAGAAGGATACAACAGTTGTGGGTTTACAACATACTATTGAAGATTCGTGAAATGAGCAGGGGCGTGCCATAGGCTACGATTTTGTGGCCACTAGTATTGATCATAATGATACTCGTAGATGATACCAGTAAAATGCACAGCGGCATCTGAAACTACTATATATTCAGAGGATATCAATATGCTTATTGTACAACCATCAATTACAGAAGTTGTTACTGCTGCTGAAAAAGCAATAACTCAGTTTGGTGCGACAACAATTGTATATTGCTGAATATTGGAAAAATACAAGTTATCAAATTTCAATATTAATCACATTTGATAAGAAATCTATAGAAATAAAAGATACAGCTAGATTCCTTGGTGTTATCATTGATAAGAAACTTACATTGGAAGAATACATTGCCCAGTTGCTATCTGGCACTTAGTTCAATGGTATTCTTCATTAAAACTCTACGTGGAACAGTATCAATTAGTTCAAGATTAACTGGCAGGTGTTTGTAACTCAGAAGAAAATCATATGAATTATTGCTACTGCACAACCAGGAACAATCTGCCACTTTATTTAGTAAATATGGTGTAATTACAGTAGTGTTACTTTCATAAACAGGCTTTACACAAATTTAACTAAAATGGATCAGAAATACAGTCATCCATAACTATAATACCAATCATCAAGAATTAGTGATATTGGATTTTCGTATGTTTACAATGGCGCAACATGCAGTGGACTATGGGTTCAAAATGTTTTAAAATTTTGCCACCTGCAATTCGAAGTGAAACAAATTTCAGGAAATTAAAAAACTTTTTTGCTGAATTCTTTATAGAAAATGCATGTTATAATATTCATGAATACTTAACCGACTTAAAGTAGACATATGATATTACTTCGTTTCACATATATATGATATGATGTACTCAAATATCATTAGTTATCTTTGATGGTTTTGGCTACTTGATCATATAATGTAAGATAGTTGCATTTATATTCATAATCAATAAATGGCAATCTATTTATCGAATACAGTTGGAATTGGCCAATTTTCTACTACGAACACTTGAACCTGCCCTGCAAAATTACCGGTTCCTAGTTAAAATTTGCAAGTGAAATAAAATAATTGAATCCATGATATTTTCTATGAATTGCGATATCTTAGAGTGCGTGGTAAGTTTTATTAGTACGCTCACAACCCCTACATATGTGCATTTCAAGACGAACAATTTATATTCATTAATTTGTAACTGAATGTTACCTTATGTAACTTGTTTCGTGTCGATTTCATAATGACTACAGTCTTTCAAAACAAATTCCTGTATTTTAAAAATGGTTATAAATTATATACGACGCTACATAAACAATAATTATATTAAAATCTGTAATAAAAAAGTTAAGTGTATACTTTTTTTCTATAGCGTGTACGGACAAAAAGAATAATTATTAAGAATCCACTTGAATTAACTCCAGAAAGATAAGAGCTCGTTCAGGAAGCGAGCATGATTGCTTTTAGTGTTGAAGTTATCCCTGAATTTGTCAGATATTGAGTGCTGGAGTTTCTAGAAACTATTGGTAGAGCCCATATAGTTGCAAAATCATTGTCATATCGTACTCGTTTCTCTTTGTTATATTGTTTGAAGCGGCACTCACATCGAAAGGCAACGAGCTGTTGATCAACAGTGACATTTTCGTGTTCAAGTAACTTCTCACAATTTTGGACGAATAGGTTCCATATATCCCTTATTGTTGCTAGTTTATCTTGGGCCTTTTATTCTATTTTAGAGCTTTTACCATTGCAAATGAATGAGAATGAGCGTATAATACCTTTGTCAGTTCTTTGTTCTTTGTGAACTTTGTCTAAGATATTCCATTGCTTTGGTGAATTTTGCTGTGTATTGTTCTATTTGACAAAATCTTCTTAATTTGTATGAATGTATATGCACCTGTTTTTATTTCATCGGATATAAACAAATATCAAGTTGGCTTGAATATAAATAGTTCATTAGTTTCCTCTATTTCCATTTCAACTTCTCCAATTTCAACTCCTCTCTATTTTCTTTGATTACTGCTATCGATTCTGACAAATTGTCGTATGTGAGAAAGATTACACCGTGTCTATTACTGTAATCATTTAAATAACTATACCACCAAAATATTTATCTAATCTTAGTAGCTCAGCGTCAATATAAATTTTTGATTGCCTTCTGCTGTTCGTTTTTTATCGCTTTTAAACTCAAAAGGAGATAAATTTCACTAATTCAATGGCCTGACAGCACTGGCCCACTTACATTTCTGTAATAATATTTAATTCATACATACCTCAAAATGTAACTGACATATCTAGAAGCAGTGTGGTTTTGTATATTTAAAATAAATTCATATTAAAGATTGATGTTGGGGTCTAAAATATACCCCTTCAGAATTTGAGGGTTAAATAAGTTAGGGTGTACACCCTTCTTGCGAACTAGACAGTTATGAACGTATTTTCATGCAAAGAAACATAAATAATGCAATGTATTTTAGCCTATATCACAGTCTAACTTATTTGAATTAGTGCATTTATGTTAGATTGGATACGTCGTTGATTACGTGGGATGTACGCTACACATGACACCCGCGCTTATCTAAACGGGTTTGTATTGATTCGGTCTTTTTACGATTGTTTATTTATTGTAAAAAATGCTGCAATATTTGTTCTCTGCTTCCCGATTTTGGGCGTTGTTCATGCATGATAATCGCATCATGTATACTCTTTTCTTACTTTGCACGGTCGCATTTTTTGCGCATCGCTTTTCGTATATTCAGTTTACGTTTCATTGCGTCTGTGGAATGTGCAAAATATTGTTGTAAATTCCCCTTTGGTTGCCTTAAACATGTTCATTAGCACTAGCTGACAAAAAATTTAGAAGTTTGCGTGATGTTATAGATATTTGAATTTACAATAACTTCCTACGATTCCAGTAAAGACGATCGTGTCCTTACAAGTCTATGACAGTCAATCATATATACTATCCTGTATACGCATGAATATTTACGGGTTTGCATTTATTTTATTTTGAACATTTAGATAAGAATCATTATCGCTTGTGTTATTACCACCGTGGGCGCGTCATTTGTTTTAATCACCGTTTATGTTTTGTAACTTCATGGAAAATTACACGAATGTAATAACGTTAAATAAACGAACTTTGTTTCTTTCCTGGGACGCTTTATATATTTTACCCTCGGTTATTGTTCCCTCTTTGTTAGGCTACTTTTTGTCATCACCGTTGTTGATTAAATTGCGTTAGATTATGAATTTAAGAAACGAATTAAGTTAAATTGGTGACTTTTATTAAACGAACTATTTGGCGTAATATATCTGGTATCATGTTTACTTCCTCAAACTTTTTGTACTATTCTTAATATGTTATTTTGGCCTTACGTTAGAAACAAAATACGCTCGAAAGTTTTGGAATAAGGTAACGAGAGCAAGTAATTTTGTATTTACGAGCGACAGGCGCCAGAAGTTAACATCTTCGAGGAGTTCGTTAAGTGATGTTAAATAAATCTTAATAAAACTAAATACATAATTCAATCTACAGTAAGCTAGCCAAAAATATTATTATTTATCTAACGCATGTTGTATATTATTATTAGTTATATGTTGTATGAATTTTCACTTGTAACTAGGGGTAACTCTGATCGTGGGAGAAAAACTGCATTTTATAATTTATTTTGTATATCAAGTTTAATAATCCACGTTGTGGTCGTCACATAATCTATAAAGTTTTGTTTCGAGATGAAAACTTTGGTGGCGTTAATTGGATGACTTAACGCGACATTGGTCGTCCTGTGATTCGTAACAATTAACGTGTCTGGTTTCAACCGGAAACAATCCGTATCATATGATATGTAACAGTTAGTAACACTTGCGGAACGAATAAAATGATGCAATTTTTGTTTAAACAACTCATATTTATATCTATAACCCAAAGCCAGTTTTGCTGACTTCGAGATGAATGTACGTTGGTTGCTGGACGGCGTTTAAAGATAGAAGTAACATGATTAAATTTTACGAGTTGCTAGATATTTATCGGATTTTATTGGACGCTAACGCGTGCGTAATAATCGTTTTAAAAGTAGCCATACGTAAGTAATGTGTTTACGTTTAGACGATATTTATTTATAGATATAGTCTGAGCGTCGACGGCCGCTTGTATGAGGTAAATGTTGTTACGGTGAAGACGTTTTGCAGATGAAATTTACGAAACCAGTTCTATTCAGCGTTACTTAATTTCTCCGTATATGGACTAATTGCCCGCGACAAAAAGAACACTTAGTGCATATTGGCTTAAAGGAATTATTAACGATACGGCGAGTTTTAGAAAAAAAAAATCTGCAGAATCCTCACTAAACTTTCTTATACTTATTTGTACTCCATTATTTGAAAGAACTTTTCTAATAAATTAAAATTTCAATATCTCTAACTTTTATAACAGATTTTTCGATAACTCAGACCGTTTTCAAGATATGGAAAAAGGCAAGCAGAGGATACCTGGAACGGTATTTGGAGACTGCAAAAGAAGAACAACAACTACAGACTGTTTTGTTGTGGTCAACGCACTAAGGGATCGTAGATCAACGGCTGCTCAACTTCAACATCATTTTCAAACAGCGCGTGGAGTTGCAGTACCTGAGAGGACAATAGGGAGACAATAAGGAGAAGACTAAGGGGGCCTAAAGTCACGGAGACCTACAACAGGCCAGAATTGTTGGAATTTACACTACTACATTCAAACTGGACTCCTCGCCAATGGAGTAAAGTTGTCTTCACTAATGAATCGCGCTTTTGTTTACGCTCGGCTGATGGTCGCGAAAGAATTTGGAGAAGACCAAATGAACGATATACAGACTGCACCATTTCCGAAAGGCGATCTTTTAATGGTTGCTCTGTTATGCTGTGGGCAGGTATTTCGTCTGAGCACATACGTAACGTGAACGTATTTTTGTGGAAAATGGGACTTTAAATGCCCATCGATATACGGAACACACTCTGCATGAAGCTGTCGTGCTCTACTCTCACTTTGTTGGAGATGGATTAACTCGAATGCACGACAATGCCAAACCACAGGTGGCACGAGTAGTGACTGACTTCTTTGACGACATCGGAATAGACTTAACTGGCCAGCAGCAGTCTTGATTTCAATTCTAGTGAGCAATTATGGGATCAACTTCAAGGAGGTATTCGTCGTCGCCCGGCTTTGCCAGAAACACTGCAAGATTAAAAAGCAGTGCTTTACGAAGAATTTGCTTGATTCATTGCCTCGACGTTTAAATGAGGTCATTCGAGCACGAGTAGGTTTATTACGTGGTTTATTACCTAAAGACATTTCTTTTCCGTTTTTGAACTGCCATTTTTGTTATTTTTTCGCATTAAACTTAATTTTGTTTAATCTCGTCTTTTCCTTGAGTAATTTCTGCAATTTTGTAATTTTGTCAATAATGAATGGTCCTTCTATATAAAATACATCTCAAATTAAATAAACCAGTAAGTAAATGGTTTCGATACATATTTCAAGGTGGCAGTTTTTTTCTACATGCATCTATTTTGAGGCAGAATAGATTTAGGGAAGATTAAGATTACTTTACTTCCTTATACATAAAGTGTCAGAAAGTAAAAATTAATCGATGTAGCTGTTTCATGATAAATGGTATTGGACTTTGTAAAACAACTCGCTGAACGCGAAGGTGCAATTTTTAAAACGGTGTCTAAATGTCTAAATATAATAGCATGTGTTCCGAATGGTACGGAAAAATAAGTATAATTATCTTTAATTCTAAGTGGGAGCTAAATATTTTTATTCCTGAGGAGGTGCGAGTAGTTACGCTGAATGTCAGCACCAGCAGACGTATAAACTTGAAATTCGCATTCGTATTTATCGTTTAGTTGGACGGTTGCCCAAAACTAAAATTGTTAATTTGTTCAGAGATGAAAATATTAGCCAGGCAACGATTTATAGAGCAATAATAATGTAATTATTGACATCATGCCGAAAAGTGGTAGACTTTATGTTTTGGCATAAAACAGAATAAAAAATGGTATGATCCACTAAGGACATAATTGAAATCTCTAGTCGTAAGCTGGAGCACCGATTCGGGGTCTCGTACAACAGAGACTTTTTGGTGAGAAATGGTGTACATTATCTAAAAATAAGTGTCCCAAATACACCCAGATACAGCTCGAAAGAATACCTAGGTGTTGTAGAGCTCTGAAGCGAAGGCATCTTGTGAGGAACCAGGTGATTGTGATGGATGACGAGAAGATTTTTTTATGTTGATAAAAGATATACAGTTAACCATTAATATTTAAGCTTGAACAAAATTAATAAAATAAAATTATTTTGTTGTTGAAGCCTGTTCTTTTTTTTCAAAACTTAAGTCCCATGCGTTATTCGAAAAAGATCATAATTTCAATAACCGTATGTTTACTTGTATGTTCGTACAAGTCAATTCACGTTATTTTTGGAGTATTACATACAATGGCATAACTTTATGAAATTATTAAAAAAATTATGCGCAAATGGATTGTTCTTATTTGTTTTCTGGTAAAAATATTCAAAATCTTATTCAAATAAAGGGAAAGAAGTTATAAGAAGTTAATCTAAAAAATTTACATTTTTTTGCAATTAGGTATTCAAATAAATTTCTCATACAAAATATTAAATTATAGCAAATTATAATTTCCCATGTATCATTTTTCTCTTTTGGGTAGTAATTTTTTTAAATGTTGGCGATCGAGAGGTCTTCGACAATTTACCTGGTAGATTGATAGTCTCCCTGTGTACATGCTGTACATTACGTTACGCTACATAATATACACTTAGAATAGGTACTATTTTGCTACATACAACGAATACATTTCGAACCAGACTTCTCTGGTTAAGTCTTCGTTTTTTCAGTTTTATATGAAAGGTTGTAAATTAAATAGTTCCATCGTTCGTACCGTACCATCTTAATAAGTTTATTTCGTGGTCGCCAGATTTTGTTTGTAGGAAATTGATCGATAATGAATTTTTTGGTATAAGAAGACATCTTATATTTCAAGTATACTTTGGTGAAAAGCTCACAAAATAAAAAAGAGCCTGTATATTTGAACCAATAAATCAACGCACATGAAGTGTTGATGGTTGTGACGTCGAAAAATGTAATTTTTATCTTACTTGGTTGCCATCTCACACCAAACCAGTCCCTACGACTTAAAGTAGCTCTTGAACTCCCACACGTATTAAGCCATCGTATATGTACTTTTTAGTATTGCCTCGACAACAATTCTAATCACTTATCCGATCTTGTTGCACTGTCGATGACATTAAGTTTAACTTAATTTTTAAACTTCACAGCGAACATAAATTTTAAATGTCAATAGAAAGTAGTCGTGCCTCTTTGTATATCTTACCAACTAAATGTTTGGTTCAATAATTCGTTACACGGTATGCTTCACAAAACGAGTTTTGTGAAGGAAACGTCGTTGTTCTCTTGCGACGTTAGAAAATTCCAAGTTCGTAACCGTCTAAAGATCCGTAATGTACACATTTAGATTCAGCCGGTTCGACAGAACCGTAACGTCTAAAAATGCAAACTCCATTTGGTTTAATTGGAAATTTATACGAATCGGCGCTTGTAATTACATTCCTCCTGGATAAAAAAGGCGTTTATGAAAAGGTGAGATGCAAACAGGTATTTGCGTCGGTAGCAAATATGTCTCTAAAATAATAAAGCTGCCGCAGTATAATTTTAATTGAATACAACATGTGTGTTCCGAAATTATTTGAAACTTTCAAAACTGAAGTCAACATTTATGCAACTCGTCGTGCTTTCCCTTTGTATACACCGTTATATAAATTGATGGTTAGTTTACATTGCCAAATTCCTATTTTATCGCCGTCTGGAATGCAAATGGATAAGCTGAGCATAATCAACGAGGCGAAACATTCATCGTAAGTTAAAATATTGACATAATATTTATGTGTGAAATACAGGAGCACAGGAATGGTGTTTGAAGAAAAGGACCCGGATTGCACAGCACCTAGTGAAACTGCCGTTGTAGTCACAGCCATCATCATCATTAGTAAATACAGACACATTTTCATTACATGTATTATCATCTAAATCAAACATATATTGTTAGATCTATTTCCTATTTGTTAACTACTATTTTTTAACAATTTTGATCTACATTACAAAACTATAGCGATTTATACTCATTATGTGGACATGTTATTCTATTAACACGTGTCTATGTTAGGAGTCCAGTCCATGTTGGTTTTGGGTACGATTTGGTAAATAATTAGATGTGGTATTATTGATTGTAAAATCTAAGAAACTTATTTGGTTAAACGTAAGTATAATATAAGGACAAATATAGGTTTTAATTGAAATGAACGAATTAACTCCACAATTAACGCATACGGCGTCAAGAAATGCATAAATAAATAATCGTATAAGTCCCATTACAAGTTAAAACAAACATACACAAAGCATGACATAAGGACAACTAAACATCTACCAAACACCGAGCATAGCATAAACCAGTTAAAACAAGGTGTTCATCATCACATGTAAAAATGAGCAGTTAGAACCTACATTTATGAAAATGAAGATCAATCGATTTATATTTACAAACCATAGACTAACAATGAGTTTTAAAGGCATGTACTTCAAACTAAAAATATTCAATATGATACTAACTGACAACATGATATCTACTAAGGGGCACAAAAAATAAAAAATACAACTAGAAACAACGACAAAATGAAAATAACAATATAATAAGAAAATAAAACATTTGTAGAAAACATATCCGACACAAAAATACCTAATAACTTAAGTAAAATATTACAACTAGGACCTACGTTTGCCATAGAATACCCAATAAAACAAAAATACATACACATGACATAATAGCAAACGTCCCTACAGAACAACAAATTGAACAAAACCAATACTATTTATAACTATAAAAATAGCAACACACAAATAGATACTACACGAATAACTGAAACAATAAAGAAACAGAAATTAACAAAAAACATTATAAAAAAAATCATTAAAAGTATTGAGGATTCAACATACTTAAACCAGACAAAAGTAAAGATACACTCATAATGAACACTAACGATTCTGAAACAAAAATTGAACAACTACTAAGTGACAATAATTCATTAAAATGCTTAATTATTAAAGATCCCACCTAAACTTAAACAGACTAAAATAGTGATTTAATAAAGAAATCAGAAACAAAAGGATATACTCCACTTAATATAAGTAAGACACTTAAAATACACAACATACATTCACCATTAATGTATGCTCAAACAATAATACACCAAGCAAACATCCCCGTAGACATATAATATCCACAATACAATGAACAACTAACAACTTATGAAGATATTTAGGTGATATTTTAAAAAAACATCTTATATGAATCTAATCACCACATAAAAGATTCGGACCAAAGAATTCATAGACACCATACAATTACCACCTGACCATGTACTCGTATCATTATATGTAATATCTATGGTTTCCAACATACCAACACATAAGTAAAATTCATACAAAATGGAATAATATAAAAAATGCACAATTTCTGGATGCAATAGAATGTACAATAAAAGGTACATATTTTCGATGCAATAACATATATTATATAAGAGCTTATACCTGTTGTTAGAGACCAAATTGTAATGGAAGATTTAAAAACCAATGTAATACCACGACTAAACATAAAACTTCCGTTCTTCAAACGATATGAGGACTCTGTCTTCGACACCTGGTTGCTTTATACGAAGCAATGCGATTTCCAGCTGTTATAAGAATAACAGCTGGAATGTAAATATCAATGTCATTGTGTCGAAAGGATGTATCGTAATGAATATAATGTTTCTACGACTGTCAAGATCTTTCGCATCAATTACAGTATATAGATTGTAAGTACAGATCCCAACTCTCAAACAAATGGTAATTTATAGAACATTAATAAAATCCACATGGATTTATGGGATAGAACTTTGATAATGTATAATATACATCAATGTACAGTCAAAATTTCTTTCTTCTAAATGAAGTCATTTATGGTGCTTTGATACTGTCAGGTGTTAAGAACCTTAGCTAAATACAAAGAAGCCGACTTACGATGACATAAAATGCATTTAAACGCATTACTTAATGTACTATATGACAAAATATTAAACGTAAGTGCTATTATGAATACCTAATTTATTAGTTTTAGCTTACCGGGTGTCTTCCGCACGTTAGATGAAGTGTCTACTCTAACCTTAAATATATGTAAATGATATTAGATATCATATTGTCGCTAAAGCAATTTTTGCGACAAATTTTAAGTAGTCAATATTTTCGAAAATTGAACAAAATCCTATAAACAAGACATTGGAGTTTGTGAAAAATTAAATAAAACAAGTAATTACAATGAAGAAGTAATTGATTAAAATAAACGACGTAAATAAATATGTAGCATCTCCTGTTGAAGGTTTTGTGATTTTATTTTAGGAAATTACAAAACCTCGAGTGTACAACCCACATATAACAATCAATTTGACACAGGTGATTCAAATAAAGCACTGTTAGTTGTTGCACTTAGATGTGTTTCCGAAAAAGCATGTTGGCGATTTTTATTAACGTACACGAAGTACTTCGTTAATGCAACAGTATGTGCATATGCGAGTAATAAAATACATAGCGATTTATTTTTTTAATGGACGCATAATTTTAAACTGTGACGCCAATAACCGTGAAATTTAATACATTTAAAATTGCTGCAATGAAAAACGCGCTTTTTTGTACGCGATTTACATAAACATTGCATGCACATCCCATCACTTATCTTGATTAAATTATTACCATCGTTTAAGTGAATTTTACTACATCGTTACGAACAAATAAAACGAAATATTCCCCGCCATCGTTAAAATTTAACTGCGTGTTTGATTGGAAGTTTTCGGTGTGTTCTCATAAAATATTTATATTTTATAATTGAACGGATCCGTCCGTCTCGTTATATGTGCGAAAAATAATAGAACGACTATTATTTCGATATAGTTTCCGGTGAAACCGGAAATCGTTTATCTATTACCATGTCAAATATTTCGATTTAAATGTAAACTCTTTAATTTAGTTGGTTCACTGTTTCATTCAAATGTGTTCTTGTGCGAATTATTGTTTTAATTAAAACGGCACTCGGGTGGATGATTTTATTATGGCAAGCAGCCATTTCACTTATTTAAATGTTATTCATGGATAACGAACCTTGCGCCATGTGTTTGCTTGTGTTGCGGAGCCCATCGTGTGTGTACTTTATGCATTGGAACGTTATTGCCTTTATATGGTCGGGACTACGACGCGACGTCCGCGTTGTCCCGCAGGATTCGACTGAGGTCGTGAGAAATGGTGAGCGCGTGGAATTGCAAACAAGAAAACCGTCGTTAATGAAGTGTTCGTGTGCATAAGTTGCTCGTCTTGCTTATCAAACGTCGCGCATCTGATCGGTTATTTATTCGCGTAGCACCCTGTTGCGCGCGTTTAAATGACTATTTCTACCAGAACGCTTACAAATTGATATTTTCCGTTCCGTCACGATTGCAAATGACGTATGTATTGGTTCGATTTAATTAAAACGATTTGGTCACGTGATTTGCAAAATGCACGGTCGATAGGCGATTCGTACATTTTTAGATTGAGTGTGGTGTATGAGCGTCCGGGTAATCATTGCCGTTTGTTAAATCGCATAGTACACGGGTTAATTGTTAAATTCTTTATAAGGTCACGAAATAAAAAAAGAAAAACCTTGTTGATTTTGCTATTAAGGATGAAATTTAATAAAATATATACCGATGAAGGGAAAACTAATAACATTTAATGGGTAGTAATCCAAGTGAAAAGTGAAGCTATGACACAGGACAGATGAATGTAAAATTAGATGTAACGACAAATGAAAATTAAATTACAAACTCAAGTAACTAAATAAAATTGATGAATTGATAAAGTGCAAGCAAAAATATAAATAGAATAAATGAAGGTGAAATAAAGCAACACAAGAAGAATTAAAGATGATCGATGAAGGTAAAGCAAATAAATTTATTTAAAATAATTGATGAACGAATAGGGAATCGAAAAAAATATAACATGTAAATATTGCCTATATAAACGGCGACAATTAAATGAAAAACTAAGACAACAAAGTCAAAAAATAACAAGAAACTGCGAACGTGTAAGTAAAAACAAACATGGGATAGAACGTAAAACTAAAATGTCAGAGAAGCAAATAGAAAACTAAAGTTATGAAAAAATTGAAAGTTAAAATAAAACAATAATATTAAATTTTAAAGAAATTATGACTTAAACGGAAGACAAAATGCTAGTTCGATAATATATTCAAATAGCTATGTATAAGTATATATTGACGACATATTTACGAAAAAAGTGTTTTGCAATTTATGCGGTTATTAGGGTACTTGAGGAAAAACAGAAAAACAATGCCGTCGTTTATAACTTTTGATAAAATTCGAATTATTAATGGATTTTAAAATTCTGGAAGAGGAAATTGGATTCTATCAATCTCGATAAAAATATAGTGCCGACAGATCCAGACACGGAAGGCTATAAAAGAAACGTCAAAAAACGATGAGTGTTAAAGTGCTAAAATTAAATAAGAACTGTTAAAGATGTAAAATGAATGTGTTTAATTTTATTTGCCAACCACAGTCCCCTTTTTATTATTAATATTAATGTTAAAGATGGAAGTTAAGTTATATTATTCATTATAATATTTAAAAAGGAACCCTGAAATAAAATTTGAAAGAAATTTTGTTGTTAAATGTGTTATTTTTGTATTTCAAATTTTCAATTCTTGATTTCGTTAATTGTGGCAATTAGAAACCATAATATTAATAATAAGTTAAACTGATTACATTATATCATTTTATATGCTGCTAGTGAACAGGAACATTTTCTTTTGCTGACTATATTACTGGTTCATATAAGACTTTTCTGGCGTCAATTATGCGCGGTGTTTTCTTCGTGCTTATTAATTTCGCCTGGCGCAATGTACTTTGTCCTCGTCTGTGTCGTTTTTCGTTTCATACATTGGCAGTTACCCAGATAATACGACCTAACAGTTTTTGCTGTTTTCCGGTCTGACTCATAGTATTTATTAGATTCGATTTTTATGTGTATATTCTACAAAAAGTCGTTAAAACGGTCATATTAATTACCTACTTCCGTGAAGTGGCATTTGCACATTATAATTGTAAACGTATATTAAACATATTCGCTTTTCGTGTTGAAACAGACTATTTTCTTAGTTCATTTCACTACGCAATGAGATTTAATTTATCGAATTAACGAATATTATTTGCTTACATCTAACTTACCTAACATCTTTAGAATATATTTACATTAGTTATAAATATTATTTTTGCTGTATTTTTGTTTTATAATCCTCGTAACTACTTGAATTATTATTATTTATTGATTCATGATAATCTTTAATGATTTATGTATTAGAAAAGATTTTTCTGGGGAGGGGCCTATAGTTTTGCTCTTGTAGCAGCAACTTTGTTGTACGTTTTAATTACCATTTGGCTTGTCCGTTATTTTCCTGAAGCAAAAGCAAAGAAATATTATAACAAAAGGAACATATGATCTGTTAACTGTAATAAAATAAACGAACAATCGCAATTTACATACAAAAGTCTACGGTCGCGACGCAAAGACAAAGATATTATATGTCTGAGCTTTTACGTTTATTCTTTGTTTCTATGCGCGGTGGCGAAACTTTAAACACAATAGACTTTGTTGTCTATAAATTAATTCCGTTTATGTTACTAGCAGTAAAAAATGAAAACAATTTTTAAATGTAATTATTTTTCGTAATATCACTTATATTTCCTATTCGTTTGGTGTACTGTTCGTACAATAATCTCGCAGATTCGCTGCAGATTTCGTGAGACTCGTTTCTAAGCGTCGGCGTCGCTACCAGATAAACTCCCCGTATCTGCGACACAACAAATAGTTCTGTTCGTTATTGCAATGTTGGAGAACGCGCCCGCTCCGACGGTAATTGCTAATTGCTGCAGAAAAATCGAATAAAAGAACTCGCCGATCATATCGTCGCTTAAATGGCGCGGTCGGGCAACGAGTCGCAGGACAGCTATCCCAAGAACGATTTACCGAACTTCTTCAGGGAATCTCTATCGTGTCCATCTAAAAATTTGCAGTTTTTAAACAGTAATTATAATAATCTCCGCATCTTTATGCGCGCACTTACGGCAGTTGCATAATGCTGCAGATACGTGATAACTTATTCGTCTTCTATTGTTAGTGCGATCAATGGCTAATTCATAAGCGCGTGGAAAAAAGTATTCGTTGTTTTTTTTTGGCTAATGCAAACTATTTTTTTTTAATATTTGTATTGTTTTCAGGTAATGTCGACTTTATCCAGTCCAATTGTTCGTGAGTATAAAACTAGTTTAGTGTGACATATCCGCTTTCGAGTTGCATGTAAAATTATCGTTATTACACTCATAAGTAGCAATAATGCGTCACCTAAAACGGAACTTGTGCAAATAAATTAAATTATTCGTGCAGAAATGTAAACAAGTAGGTCGAGTTCGCGTTGACGACGCGTTATGTCAACACACATACAATTGTGTTTTTCCACAATTGAAATAATGGACGTTTGTTACATTCGTTTTGTTTCCAATCGCAGCGAGAAACGTGTGAATTGCGAGTATTGGCCACGTAAAGCTCTTTATTTGTGCGCCGTGTATTTGCGATTGAATCGAACTAGTGTAATCGATCGCCGACAACTAAATTTTAAATGTGCACATAACGAAACAATTTGATTCCCGTATCGACGATTTAAATGGAAAATGGGGCGATGTGCCCGATCTGACTAATTGTTATAATTACATTCTTAGAGTACGTATAGTGGGTGTAGCGTTGAACTTAAGACGAAATTGTATACCCATTTTTTGTTGTAATGAATGTAGTTCATCCTGGTTTCAAAATTCCTACTGAAATTCTATTCAGAGAATTTATTATACTTCTGACAAAATACTTGTTGCGTGGCAGTGAAATGTAATTTACATCTGAATAGTACGTAGGAGTTCCGTAGTAGTCGTTACGCATCAGAAATAAATAAAATTAAAACGTATATACGTCGAACAACTAGACAATCGATCGAACTAAAAGTTATCATTAATTCATTGCATTATTATTTCAGTTTCGATGTTTTATACGTTTCTTGTAATTTTTTTGGTTTCTCCAGAGTTTAATTTTACTATGGAGTATCGAAAAATCGTTAATTGTTCTAACACCACTTTCTTTTTTTTTAATTTTCAATTTCCAGTTGGTTTCGGTTTTGGTTCTATCGAAGTTATTTTTGAACTCGTACCTTTATAACTAAAAGTTTTGCTTAGGTATATTTAACAAAGCTTTGGCTTATTGTAAGCAAGAATGAAGTAACACTGCGACATATATAAAATTCAATTGTTCAAAATTCATTTCATGAAGAAAAGTTCATATGATCCTTTGTCCTAAATTTCTAAGTTTTCAAAATTCAGCGCGTATAAATGTTAGAATAGTTTTGAGTTGAAATGAGAAAACCTAAGTTGATCATTGATCACAATTGCAAAATCAGTGTTTTGTTAATGTTATCAACATAAAATTCGTTTAAGAATTTCTAATTGGTCTAATTTTCTAATTGACAAGACACGATATCATAGGAGGTTTATGCAGATGTTGTGTCAGCAAACTTTTCCTTAACAGTTATAACATACATACATACATACTTAGAAAGACTCTACGACAGTCGCTAGATATCCTACCGATGAGAATAATTTTCAACAGGTATACAGGTATATAAAATCATTTGTAGTGTGGGGTGCTTTAATCTCGCCTGCACTACAACCACAAAGTTCTTTAAATACAGAAGGATTTTTAAGGTTGAGATTTTGTCACATTTGATTTGCTCTAGTTTTATCTCACCATAGAGCCCGATTTGGTGGAGGACATGCTTTGCTGCGTCATATTCAAGGCATAATCGGCACTCGCTAGTATCAATCAATCCCAAACTATGGACATGATGCGTTAGTATCCAGTGACTAGAGTTGTTAGAGTGCGCAGATCTTTCCCATCCAGCTCCAATACTGTTGACACTTGCAGAAGATAGACCCATCAATTCTGTCCTGGAATGTTCCATTCTAGCACCTTGCGCTCCATCCAACTCTTATTGGAGCTTCTGACCAGCGCGCTTGTAATACCAAGAGCCGGTTCTAGGCCAATAAATTCCAGCTTAACCCCAGGAAATCAGCTGCTTCGTTTCCTTTTACGCCAGAACGCCAGAATGTCCAGTAGTCCAGCCCAGACTAACGTTGTTCGATCTCCACCTAGTCGACAGAACACTGCACGTCCTAGATCCACATCGATGTTCATTGACAGTCATCAAGGACTTGCAGTGCCGTTCTGCTATCAGACATTTTTTATTGATCTGCGCTGCTGATGGCTTTTTATTAACTCTCGTACACACATCTTGATGGCAAACACTTCTGCCTGTAGAATTGTTACATGCCTACCAAGGCTGCATACTGCTTCCGTTCTTGGTTTATGGCAGAAAGCCCGCCCCGTTCCTGCGGTTAACCTAGAGCCATCAGTGAACGAACCAGCACTAATCTGCCCGTAATAGTGTTCGTGGAGATTACTCATATTTGACTTTATAAGGCAGTCTGAAACGGCATGTCGTAGACATTATATCAACCCCTATACCCATCATGTCCTGGTTTAGGGTAGAAAATTCCACCACAGCTTCTGTGTTTATCCTCGACCCAACAGGAATCTGCCTGTAATGAGATCAGTGGTTCGTCTCCAGCGGGAACTATGATAGTTTACAAGCAGTTATAACTGTATATCGTAGACATCGTAGTCCCCATACTCAGTATGTCATCCGTTTCAATATCGGTCGACAGCGTGTCCATACAAATACCAATGTCAGCGGCTTTTGTTTAGCCGCTTGGTGATAACGATATGTTGTGATCCTGGCCTCGCTTTGCAATACAATATTTAAAGAAAAAAGTCCAATAGCATCTTTATAGCTACTGACGGTTTAGTGTTCTCTGTCGGGTAAACAGTTTCATTTAGACTGTCTTCCGTAGAGTGGCAGTTCACCCAATAATACAGCCATACGCAATGGGTTTGATAGCCAACATCCAGCCAGCGTACCTGCTTGGGGACTACTCGAGTGAGGCCTCTTATCTAACGTTACTCCTTCATATTGATGAATGATGATAATGTCATCATTCATCACCTGCAAGGTACTGCCAATGGGTAATGGGTCTTCCACCAGAAGGGTCCACATGGAGAAAGAACCCTTCCTTGTGCACAACCTCTAGCGGCTCTAACTCTAATCGTTTTACCACACAACGATAAGGTCATTGTTCTGGCATTGGGCACAGCTCATATCCAGTCAGCAACAGTAATGCCCCCCCTCTGCAATATCACGTGACTATAACACAATTTCCGTAATTTACGTGTTTCTCAGTTTTTTTAATTTTTTAAGTTGCTTTGTATATTTTTATTTTAATAAAATTCCATAACCTGTTTCAGCAACTTAAATAGACAAAACTATGAACTTGAAACACAGAGAGATTTGGACACATATTTATGGTTCTTTGAAATATATATTTTTTTTATTTTATGATGTACTTTTATTTTTGCAAATCGTTGCAACCATTGCAAATTTATACATGCATTCAATTGGTCATAGCGAAAGTGCCATTAACGCCAATTTCACAATTATCTACTATGGCCACTATGTTTAATATTACGAAAATTGTAATACGATTGATTTTGAGAAAAAATAAAGTTTTTCTGAAATTTTTCGAAAACCTATAATGATAGGTATAGCATCAGTCGACGCAGAATTTGATATTGAATCGGCTGTAGGTAAATTTTGAAAAAAATGATATTTTACCTCTTAAAGTTGTGTGAAATTGAAAATTCACTGACAACACTCTGTGTGTAGAACGGCATTCTTGGTTATGTTGAAGTATAATACTGATGACGTCTTAGTCGATGGATAAAAATTTACCCTCTCAGTTACAGGCTTATTGTAATTTTCTGATTTTATTACGATCTTTTTTGAAAGAAGTTTGTGATCATTATGTATCTTTTGTCAGTACCTGTGCAACTTGTTTGTGAGTGATGGTTCAAATTTATGAGCTGATTATCTGGATGTTCTGTAATTATTCGCCATAATAAAAACAATACCTTCCTTGTTAGCTAATGGTTTATCATTGCAAATTGCACTTAAGTCACAACTTAAGTGGGAAAATATTATTTAGAAATGTTATTACACATATGAAATGAAAACATTCTGAATATAACACCGGAAATAATTACCAAGTTTTTTGTACTTTTAAAATTTCAACAGTTAATGCTAAACATACTATCATTAATTAAAAATAAAGCACGACTTTTTTGGCCAAACAATTTTTCCTCCGAAAATGCATAATAAAATTGTTACTATTAGCATCGCAATTTAAATCATTGAGAAATTTGACTTTATCAAATGAAAATGACTTTATCAAAGAAATTTGGATCGGTTATTGTGTAGTTGGCAGGGGGCCATCTCTCAGAGTAACACAGATTTTTATGGTGGCACATTTTAACATTTGTTTACTCGTGGTTATCTAGTACCTATCTTTTCAACATTTCATAGTTACAGCGATTTTTTAATTTAGAATACATTTTCGATGCATATGTTTTGTGACCCATGTTTTAGTTTCGATTTGAATTTACTGTAATTGAATAGTGTCATTGTTCTGGAAATTTTTCGTTTTTAATTCAAGTTATATTTAGAACGATCATCAATTGTTAATGATAAAGAGACATTTTTTTGTACACTCGAAGTCTGCGTATGGACGAATTTCCTTCAAACACATTTCACTGTTCATGTTTCATGCTTTTATCAATAACCAAATATCTGCCCCTAATTGGAGTTAACACCCGAATTGAGTAGCATTCACATGTCCGCTTTCAAAACTGAAACGCATCACCACAAAAAGCTCTGGCCGCCTTTAATATAAAATGGACCCATTCATTCAGATTTAATATTTAAATGGACTTGTGAGCAAGTTTGTAATCCAGACCAACCAACCATAATTACCGCGAATTTAATTTAATCCACCTTTATTAAAGTAACGTGGATGTGTTATTTCTGTGTTGAAATAGCATAGTTTAAATAATGTAATAAACTCAAATGACACAACGATTATATATTTACAAACACACGATTGCATTGTGCACCAATTGTATGTACTAGGTATGCAGATAAATTAAATATTTATCAAATAGAATATGCATATTTCCTCAACCTACGCGTTTGATTAGCTCAGTCCGCGCTTCGCATTTAAATGTTTAACATGGCGTATCACCAACGAAGGATTCCGACGGGTTTTACCTCCGATTCTATCGTAAATAAAAAATCTCGCGCAATAAAACTGCACGGATTGTGGGGGTACTGTACGTTGAAAATTTATGGCCCGGGTTTGACGTCTGGTTCACTCGTATTTCGGATTCCTTGTTCTGCGCCGTGTCCGCCGTATCATAAATTATCCCCCTTAGATGTTTCAGTTGCCACGGAAAAATACGACCTTCGCGTAATGCATTATTGCATTCGTGTTTCGACCGATGCGCGATATTGGAACTGCGACGTTGTTTGGATTAGTTAGTTTAATTCAAGATCACAAAAATAAATTCAAAAGTAATCTGTCATAGTTGACGGTTAATTTCAGCATCAGTGAGAACTTTTCGCGTTAATCAAGTTTCGCGATCGGCCGCTTGTGTGTTGGTGTTAACCAAACCAACCCAATCCACTGAAAATACTTATGTTTCGTATCCGTATCTACTTAACTGGTGACAGTTTGTGTAATCACATTTGGATTTGCGTGAATAATGAATTAGATATATGTTCGTTGAAAAATTAGAAACGTCATGGACATTATGTGGTCATGTAAAACTATGTAAAGTATCTGAATAATATTAGTGATTACCGTCATTAAGACTGTGAAACATCGAACCATTCTGTATATTTAGTGTAATCAAATTACTGTAAAATGAATGCGTTTATCCTTTATGAGTAACTAGGCTCTGTATATGTAAATTGTGTTAAAAGTTGGGTATATTGTGCATATTTATTAATGCAAATTAAGCGGAACTACGCAGGCGTTTTATTAGTTAACGATTTTTATCAATTAGCTGAATATTTTTGTAAAAGGTGTGTTGAGTCGACATTTCGATGCGATAATGTCGGTTGTTAGGACCAATCCGTTTATAACTTGCATGTGTTCAGGTCATACATCTGTCTGTGTATTTATTGAAATTCATAAACTCAACACTTGATAAAATGTGCGCTGTGGTGTTTCACAATCAAACTTTAAAAAGTATGAAACGTCAAACCTATGTAGAATTAAAATCAGTTAATAACGTATTTAACAAAAGTTTTGGGAAAAATTGAAAAAAATTGAATTCGATAGATTCTTAGTCTTGGCTTTATTCGTACAATTATTTTGATTAATAATTTAATGTAACACCTCTCAAACTATTTCTACGATTTTCATGAAAGTGTGGAGAAACAACGAATCGATGTATAATATTCAAACCTAATACCACAATATCGGATAATATATCAAAATGATATAAGTACTTCTTGTTTTTATAGCTAAATATAGCTCTTATTGATAACAGACAATTACTTGATACGTTGCGTTGTAATGAAATACTTTGAAAACGATAAGGCATGCACATTTTATTTTATCTGTAACGAGTCAGCGTAACAATTATATAACAATAACTTTGATACAGTTTGGGGCACCAGTTATTTCTGATTTACCATAATCTGACTAGTATTCATTGCAACTTTAACGGTTAGAAGTGAAATAGTAAAGACGACGGCATGAGTTCACCCAAATGGAATGTTAGCCAACATTAAAATTTGGAAATGAGAAGAATGTGCAACGTCGCCGCTTATTGCCAGTAATTAGTCAGTGCATAATCCTCTGCTGTTCACTCGGGCTAATTATTCGGCTAATTATAGCCCCTGATCACTTTATTAAACAAACAAGTGCTAGGAAACCTTAATCTAGCAATTTCTATTCACAAGGATAATCAATTTTCTTAATCATAATATTTTGTTTTAAAAATTCTCTTTCACTACACAAGGTTTCATGTAGCATGTATGCGTTGGCTTACTCTAGCACTACATTGATAACAGTAACGTTGTTTCTCAGTTTTTGTTTTGTGAAATTGTCGACATAATGCATGAGCCAAGTCGTTCTTGCTTCTCTTTTTACTTTGATTTAGTTGCTTCAAATACTGTGTTATGACCTTTCAACTTCATAATAATGGCTTCAAAGGAGTTAACTAAGGGAATTTTTACTTATTCACCACATTTACGATTTACATGAGTAATGTAGGAGAACGGACCCCACTATAGTTTTCCCCTTAATATATATATTCTATAAATTCATAGAATGGAAAAATTCAAGTAGGCTCGGCTGTGGTTTAATTATCACGAGTTCCTCAATTTCATTAACTAAATGTAGTGTCAAAAAAGGTTGGTTTACTGATGAGGTACAGCAAGCATCAATCAAGCTTAGACAATTACATAGATTGACTAAAATTGGTGAATGTTCCAAGGCTGACTACAATAAGTTTAAGAAGTACTATGGTAAACTACTATCTGAATCAAAAAAGAAATTTAATGATTCACTCATGCGAAATTCTAAAAATAAAAGTAGATGTGTGTGGAATATAATAAAAACCGAAATCACATCAAGCAAATCAGCGAAGTTATTAAATATTAGAAAGGATAATGAGATCATTACTGATCCCATAAAACTAAGTAAATTGTTCAGTGAATACTTTGCACCAGACTGTTCTATAAATTTATCAAGAAGTTCAATTAAAAATGTTTGCAATTCAACCATATTTTTGGATCCAACGACAGCGAGTGAAATACATAATATTATTGTAGCTATATCGAATAAGGCATCTGCTGGTCTCGATGAGGTCCCTTGTAATATTCTGAAATACGTAGCCAGTTTCATTTCACCTCCTCTTTCTTTTCTTATTAATTTGTCATTTATCCAAGGTGCTTTTCCAACAAAACTAAAGGCAGCAAAGATTATACCGGTTCATAAGAGAGGGAATCGATATTCTCTTGCCCAATATCGCCCAATTTCAGTGCTATCTTGCTTCTCGAAGGTTTTTGAGAGGGCGATGCATGAAAGACTATATACTTACTTCAAAAAGTTCTCACTACTCAGTTCGTGTCAATTCGGATTTCTAAAATCAAAGTCAGTAAACGATGCAATTTTCGAACAGATGAATTACATCTATGAATTATTAGATAGTAAATCGCAAGTCGGTTCTATTTATTTCGACTTGGCTCAAGCCTTTGATTTGGTTGACCATTCTTTACTTCTAAATAAACTGTCATCATATGGTATTCGTGGTCCATGTTTAGAATGGTTAACTTCATATCTACGCGATCGTATTCAGATTGTCTCAGTTAAGACAATCGACGATTGTACTAGCTTCTCAGAACCCGTAACTACAAATATAGGTGTACCACAGGGATCTGTTCTCGGACCATTTTTGTTCGTAATATTTGCAAATGATTTGCAGCATTGGATTCCCATTAAAAATGTTTACCAGTTTGCCGATGATATATCTCTTGTAATATTGGCAAACTCTACTGAGGAACTCTCAAGAACTGGTACGTTCTATGCTTCGCAAGTAGCTGATTGGTGTCTTCAGAATAAATTAAAACTGAATACATCAAAAACTAAATTACTCATTTTCAATCCACACAAGCGCTTAACTGATTCATCAGTACTTGTGAGGCTGTGCGGTATCACACTAGAATGCGCACAGTCTACTAAGTTTCTTGGTTGTCAGGTAGACAATCACCTATCTTGGGAAAATCATGCCTCTCAATTATGCTCAAAATTAGGATCATTACTCTTCGCGGTCAGAAGACTGAGATCTTGCGTTAATGTGGACACAGTATTACTATTCTACCACAGTAACATCGCATGTCTGCTAAGATATGGGATTATGTTTTGGGGTATCTCACCTCACTTTTCTAGAGTATTTTCGATGCAAAAGAAAATTGTTAGGTGTATCTATTTCCTGCGCCAGGTTGAATCTTGCAGACAGTCATTTGTTGATGGAAAAATACTGTCATTACCATCTCTATTCCTACATGAGTGTGCCCTATACGCAAGAAAACATCAATCATCTTTCATTGCTAATAAAGACATTAATAGAAGGTATGTAACTAGACACGCGGATAATATTAGTGTTCCCATTCACATCTTTTTACGAGAAAAGTCCAATCTACTCTTGTTTAAAAGTTTACAATAGGCTGCCTGATAACTTAAAACAGATACCTCAAGTTAGTAAGTTTAAGCTCCAAAGTAGGGCATATTTTTTAGAGCAGTGTTTTTATAGGATCGACGACTATTTGCAATAGGTCTATATGTTAATTAGTTCATATATGTTATATTATCTCTTATATTTAAGTTGACAATGTCGATATCTTTGTAAAAAGGTTTTATGACAATAAATATTATTATTATTATTATTATTATTATTATTAGAGTATTTCATTTTGGGTGCCAAGAATGTAGGCAATGTATGCGTCGTTTTGTTGACAATTATATTTTAAAACCGATAATAGACGCGTAAATGATATGTTAAATGGGAATTTTCTAAGATTGTAAGTACTCTTATGCCACTTATAAGTGTAACGATACAACGTTTCAATGTTTACTGGTTACGTTACACGTTATGCAATTATTTCCAAAACCTGCAGTTTATTTAAAATTAAATCGTTGAAAAAAATAAGATCAAATGTTTATTATTATTAAGACCACTAAGGACAACATTTGATCCTGCAACTTTATGTTTACTCTAGAATTGAATTCCGAACTACAATGGTAAGAAATTTTTCAAGTCATAACATTTTCAGATCATGAGTCATTTGAATCAAAAGTGGCAAGTTTACCAAATTCCCAGTTAATTAAATTGAACTATGAATGAGCAGCGGTGTCCAATATAGCTCTTAACGGTGGAATTTTAAGACTTTGTTATTGAAATAGTTTTAAATTTACATAAATACAATTATCTTGAAATGACAAAAATGTATAAACTTCAACTACATCATTTAAATACGTTGTGAATACGGAGTTGTCTTCAAGGTTACTTTAAACATTTGAATTTGAATAAAAATATCTCAAAATTTTGAACCAGCGACGCATTTCAACATTTACTTGTCAATTCCTCCCTATGAAATATTTCCTATTATCACAATTTGTTGTCGAGTTGTTCTTTCGAAGGTCAATTATGCACATACTTTTGAGGAACCGAAGCAAACAGTTTGACAATATACTTGTGTTTTACAAAATGTCCTACAAGTTAGAATTAGACAACATTTTACCGCAGACATTTATATTCTAAGATGCCTCCCTAAATTAGCGAATTTTATTCACACGCCAGAACATAATATTATCATTAACGTGATAATGATAATATTATGTTCTGGCCGGATCTGGCATCGTACCATTATGCGAGAAGAATCCAAGATTAGTTAAGGTAACAAAATATCCCATGTGTACCACCTAAAGAGGATAACCACATGAATATTCCACAGGTACGGCCTATAGAAGAGCTTTGGGCTCTACTCGGTAGAACAGGTTACGACGGTGGCTTGGAAGTCCAAAATGAAGAAGAATCAACCTACCGTTAAAAAGCTGATTAGAGTCATTCGCCAAACCAAATTGCGAACCATTAAAATCCATGGCCATTTAGTGATTCATTATAAATATAGTTATAGCTTCACTGAATCGTTTTATGTACTACCAATTTAAATAAAACAATTATAGTTTATAATTATATTTCAAACATTTTCCCAAAACTTTTGTTATATTGTCAATTAACCCTTAGCCACCACTGTTGCAGTTTTCCCAAAACTTTTGTTATATTGTCAAGTAGCCCCCACCACTGTTGTAGTTGTGGACTCAGAGGAACCGCTTCTTATTTCTGCTTAATTCACAAACACTTTCATTCTTGTTTCTTAATATTATGGATGACCCAGTGGGTCTTATAGTAGGTCAAAAAATAACAAATAAACCTGAATATATGGTTAAGAAAAAATATTTTATTAATAACACATAATTACGGTAAAAAAAGAAAAAAATACATATATCTTTGAAATGTAAAACAAAATAAACTACTAATAATAATTTGATGGATGTAAAATTACTGTAAATTGTAAATAAAAAATAAAATAAAATTCCGAAATCACAAAAATCACAACACTTTCATTTACAATTTTTCTTTGCAAATTTTGCAGACTTTTGTATTGCACTTCAGACAGATTGCTTTGTGATATACAACGCAAAGATGGCAAATCTTCCTTTCAATTCTGGAAGGGCGGATATAACCTGTCTTATTCTGGGGATTTCTTTTTGTTTTGTTTGTCAGTCCTCTATTTCTGAGCTGCTCAACTAATTCTTTTGGAGTGCACCAGTTGTCGGTGGTTATATTACGAATTGTATTGTTAATTGGCCCTGCGAATCATAAAATCGCTAGTGTAGGCTTAGACAATTTTTTCAGGTCGTCAGGTACGCCAATGCCATCTTTATCTTCACCGCTATATATGTAAGCATTGTACAAATAATTATTTCTAGCATCAGTCAGGCACATTATTTTTAAGCGATGTTTGAATGGCTTCACATGCATATACATTTTCAACTTGCACCTACACCTATGTATATCCAACAAGCGTTTCATCAATGCAAGTGGTACCACCCATGGAAAATATCGCCTGAGAATTAACGATGAACTGATGAAAATTTATGAAATGGCACAAACGACCTTCGGGATTATTCAAATCTTTCACATATGACGAAAAATGCAAACCTATTTTTAAATTTGTATATCGTAAAATTATATGTAAAATATGTACAATACGCACACGTCAACTGGTTAAGCAGCATGTCCAAGCCTTGCAGGTGGTCGTAAACCCGGCAATTGCATTATGATATTGTGACATGGGGCTCTGTTGGTCGATTCTTACCATAGAAACTTTTCCTTCTACTATCCAATTCAATTTCTACATCGGGATCAACACATGTCACTTTATTTTTTTCAGCTGCACTTGCACTGTCATGATCAAGGCCTCAAATTTCAATTTCAGACTCAGTATCGTGCTCACTGTTTTCATTAATTTCTTCATCGACGTCTTTGTCACTAAAATCACTCTCACAGTATTCGTAGCTTTTTAGCAATGTTTTTTCAAAAGCGGGCTCCGTTGGATGTATATCTTTCGTCTTTTTGGAAGATCCAAGTTGATTATCTATTGCCTAAATCAACGTTTACGTGTACCAAATTTTAGTTATATAATTATGTAATTATCATACCACTCGCTTGCAGCAACATACTTAGGGGTACTAGATTGAAGGACGCCGGTTGAGGGTTAATATTTAGAAATTTGTCTAAATGTATTATCATTGGAATAATGTGTCTAGGGTTTCTTGTAGCCCTCGTCAGAACTTCTATAAAACATTATTACAAAGTATGTGAATACCGTGTATTAATTTGAACATAATCATTATAAACGTCATAAATGTATTAAAACAGTTGCTAGAAATCTTGTAAAAAAATGACATGGGAAAAATGAAATAAATTATAAGGTCCAACAATCTGAAAGCAAGAACAGTAACATAGGTTGGGAAAATGTGCACATCAGACAAAGTTCCACTCGTACCCTATATTACCCACATTGTTACAAAACAAATACAAGACGTTTCGATGAATTATAGCCACATAAACGAATGTCATTTCAAATCACGAAAATCATTTTTATCAAAACAGATAAGCTATCGAGATAACGGAATATCACGTATATATTTAATCGTGCATAATCTTTCTTAAATCGGATAGTGCACTATCGAATTAACTTTCTAGTTTACTTTATGATATGAAAGTTAAAACGCTAATAATAGAGCGATAAAAGTGATTAATGGGCGATTTAAATCCCAACGTAACGGTTTTTGGCAAAACGTCGCAAGCAACATTTAGTGAATTTATTCTATTTTACTTCCAACATAGTCTTTTATGATCAAATAAATTTTGTTTTTCTTCCTTAAAGTTCGCACAACTGACGCAAGGTTCGTTGTTATTGCCCTAAGTTTCTGAATAACGAAAACATCACAATGTCCTATTTTTGTTCAAAAATCAATCGAAGTATAAATCTTTTCTAGAACCTAACACGTTAATACTATTGGAAAAGTATAATAACATACATTTTATGATAATTTAATATTATTTTTTTTATTATACTTATCCTGCTAAGAAAACATACAAAGCTTACACTTTATCACATTATAATTTCAAATTATAAATTATGGAAAAATATGCATAGTTAATGTGTTACGTACAGACTACTTGATTGCACGTAATAAAAACGCAATTAATCTTAGTATTTTGCATAAATATGTTGTTTGTTTTAGAAATAATTACTTAATTCAGGATGTAAATTATAATTATGAATGTTTTTTTTATTGATTGTTGGTAGTTTTTAATTGAGTCTCTTCTTTTCATTAACGAATCTTACGAGAAATATAGTTTTAATAGGATCGATCCGGGTTAATAATTAAATTTATATTTCACGACCTGCGACATTTTGATCGAAAAACAAGTTTGACAATTTTGGCCATGATGGCGCTAACGACTTCGAATGTGTGAGAAATATTTCCGTAACTCGTCATGAAATTACATAAGATATTTACCAACAATTTACTGAAATATATTCTTCCAAGTTGTCGGTTTAATGCGCATTTTGCCGCGAAAAAGGTATCCAGCTGTTGCGCCGTTTTCGTCTTTGAACGGCTTGTGGGTGGTCTGCGATTGAGAAACGTCGTCGTTGTTTCCAAAGCGTGACGAAATGTCGTGTTTGGTTTACAATTTGCAGTCTCTCGTGGTTTCAACTCACCTGTCTGATTACAACATTCTCCCGAGCTCCGGATCCGGTATTGTTACACTTTTTATGGTTTTTATGCGAATACGTCTTTCAGCGTGTCTTCGATCAAATATACTAAGTTTACTGGGCTCGAACGAATGCGAAGTGATACGTCGTCATTTTAAATTGACATTTGCATTTCATTTCGTTCGTATGTATCAGTACCGTGTGCTGTACTATACTATTACTGTGCTGTGTTGGGATTAAATAGGTTATTCAGTTGCATTGTCGCGCTTACGGTTCATAACAATGCTTGTAACGCTTGTTAAATCTGCTTCAATGTGTGACCGCACAAATTTTAGGAGTACGTTGACCGGTCACGTTTCGATGAATCTTTTTCATATGTTTGCTAACGGTATTCACTTCGTCACTTATGGGGATGTGGCGGAGATAAATTATCAACGTGACTATCTCTTAATTTGTGGAATTAGTGCCGTTGTTGTATCTTTCACGTATTTATTGATAAGGATAAATAAATTAGGAACATGTGATTTTGTTTTATTTATTTTTTGTATTTAATTGTGTGCTCGCTAAATAGTTTGTTACCATTTTTATTTAGCATCATCCAATTTTGAACTAACTTAAATCATTGATTAGCAACGAGTTACCTTAATTTGAGTATTTGTCATCATTGTTATCCGTAAAAACTTCCAGATTCACTGGCTGTTATATAGGGAGGTTGTAATTAAATTGATAGTATTATAATTGTAGGTGTAGACACATACGAGTTATTCGAATCTAATGATTAAGATAACCTCGACAGGTGAATATATGTGTGGATTTCTATCTGGATGTATTCATGATCGTTATTAATTCAGATTTATCTTTCCTGTTCTTGGCGAAGATTTGCCCTTCTTCGTTCCAAACGATTTTTTGTTTGGTATTTCCATTGGTTTTATCTGTAGGGTTGTATCATTATTTCTCAGCGTAAATGTTCTACAATATTGTTATATCGTATTTAGGACATACTTACATATATCTTCATTTGTGTTTGCCAAGAATTGAGTGTAACAACATGTCTATATATTGATCAGACACTTTTTAGTATTTAAGTCCGAATTCCAGTGGCACAGTTCAATTAATGTGATTGAAAAGTACTTTCAATGAATTAAATTTAAAAATCATTGTACCTCGTATATAATACGTTTCCTTTTGAAATTCAAATTTTATTGTATTTCTTACCATCCTACAAGTAACTGTTTATAACGACCCGGTACTAACTTTAACATACACGTAGCAAAAATTGCTGGATATTAGGCTGTGTTGTCAGGATAATAAAACGAAACACATGCAGACGCGTTCACCAACATCGCATAATAATACTGCCGCCGCGAAAACTAATTACAAATGTTATCGTTAGAGCTAATTACGGCGCAACCTCATTAAATACAAATACACGTTGGGCCTTCGAATTTATCGGATAATGTTGTTTTGATCAATGACTTAAATGACTTACTACATTAGCGATAATATCGTCGGGCATACGTGAAATTCTCTCCTCGCCCCTTCACTCCGCTCTCGTAACTGGAATATCGCATTGTAATGTATTTAATTAATTATCCGCTGGTCCACGGAGATTCGCAATCTACGAAATAATGGAATAGGGCCGCTATAATTAAGATAAATGGTGCCCGGCGCCTTTTGTTTCGGATCGCCGCCGACGTTCCCATACATTTTTCGCCGAAATACAACATGTTTACGTTTGTTTAATTTGTTTACATGTTAAGAAAAATCATTGTAAGACAACACGTGCGCTAGTGTGATCTTAACATTGGTTAAAAATAATTTATCTTATTGACTCTTAAAATGCCTGCGGGAACACGATCAAACTCGGAAAAGTGTTACGACTTTAATAGTGTTATTGAATCTGTAACAAGTGCTGAACTTACCGATTTAATTAAAAGAAAATGTAAGTGCAGAGATAAAATTACTTCACAACGTAATGGTGTTATTTCTTATGCGACCGTGGTTCCACTACGGAATTGCCAAAACCTATAAGAGTGATTAATAAGTTGTAATTGTAATTTACATGTACATACATTATGCTATATTTAAGCTGAAAATATATATCTTTTGTAAAAGATCCAATGACAATAAACATTATTATTATTATTATTATTATTAATGGACACAGCGGGCGCAAGATATATCTGTTCCGATAAATTCATCATTAATTCGTAACAAATACGATCTGTGAAGCTTAATCTTCCAAAAAGGTATTTGCTTCGTTCTTTGTGACATAAAACTTAATTGATTCTTCATTTCAATATTGCACAGTTGAAACGAATCTGAAGAGTTTATTTCATATAATATATGAAATAATATAATTTTTGATAATTATGATCCATATCTGGAGCTATTTCAATCCAACTGTTGAGGATGTCATATGCATCAACATGTGGCGGAATTTTTTGCAGTATTGCCCGATTTTGGCGTTGGGCGTCATTGGTCGAGGTCTGATGACCTATCTACAAACTTAGTCTCAGATCAGTAGAGAAGTTCATATCCTTCAAGTTACCAGGAATCGAAGGGGCGTGTCACTAGGAGATTCTGCTCTATCACTTGGTTATGATTAACAGATTTAGCATTGCCTTGATGACATACGAGGTATGTTAAATTAAAGGTTAACCCTGACTTTTGTTAACATATACTTGGAAATTGTATCGTAGAACAGCGTATAATAATAGAATTTTTAATGAAGGCTGAAATTCCACTTAAATTTTTACAAGACTGCGAACACAATATGACGATAAATGTCTTTCAAAAAGTCCAGTGTTTGAGTGGTCAAAATCCTTTAGAGGCAGGATGGGAGAACGCATTTGGCAAATGAGCCTCATGTACGGCGAGCTGGAATTTCGCAAATTAATGCCCTTACTCAGAAAGACAGACGGATAATTGTGTCGGAAGTATTGAAGCGATCATAAAAAATAAGCTAAAGTATCGTAAGGTGGCTGAAGAACACACGTTGAATCATTTGCAAATTGCTTCTTCTTTACTGTAGTGATATCAGGAAGGACGAGATGCATTTTAGACGCAATTGTAACAAAAGATGAAACTTGGGTACACCACCTTATTCCTGAGATAAATCGTACAAGTACACCACATGTCCAACGCCAAATAAAGGAAACAATGTGTCGTGAGCTGTTAAAGTGATGGGGACATTTTTGAGATTCTCATGGAATGCTCTTCGTTGATTTCCTTACAGAACGTCGCACAATTAATGCAAAGTATTATATGACACTTTTGCGCGATAAAGCAGGCGATCAGGAGCAACCGAAATAGAAGAGAGGGTTCTATTTGCAATGCTCGTCCTCATATGGATGTAAGAACAATTGAAACCATAAACGAAGTTCAGTTGGACCTTCTTGCGCATCTACCGTGCAGTCCTGGTCTCGTTCCGTCTGATTTTTATTTGTTTAGCACATTAAATGGATTTTTAGCCGGGAAAAGATTTCAGATTTTTATTTGTTTAGCACATTATATTGATTTTTAGCCGGGAAAAGATTTCAGTCAAATAATAACGCTATCGAAGCTGTTTAGGAGTGGATACGCATGCAACCGAAAGACTTCTTCCAGCAAGGTATTAAAAAGCTTCCAGATCGTTGGCGCAAGTGCATCGCTAGGAAGGAGATATAGTAATATACTTGTTATCGTTGTATTATAAATATTTTTACTTACTTATACTTTATGTATAAGTAAGTATAGTAATCATGAAAAATTTCGACCTCGAGATTTCAACGGATATACGCGTTTTGAGGTCCCCTGAATCGTTTCTGACTATTTTAGGAATGACGTCTGTGTGTGTGTTTGTGGGCGCTCTAGCGTCCAAACAATTATAGCTAGAGCTCTGAAACTTTAAATTTAACATTTGTATGTAGCAGCGAGGAAAACGTCCTATTTTGAACGCAATCACTCAACCGGAAGTGATGGTTTACTCTTATCACCTTTTTCCATATCTCGAAAACGGTACACGTTACGGAAAAAAATATTCTTACATAAATTATAGATATTGATATTGTACACAACTTTCACTTGAAAAGTTTTTTCGAAAAACGTAGTATAACTAAATATAAGTAAGTGTCGTGCGGACCACCGCGGATTTTTTATAAATAAATCCCCGTTTAAATGTTAAGAATGAAGGATATATAGAAAAAAGCTGTTTCCAGAAAACAGGACCACACATATCCACGTGCTTAATTATACTCAAGTGAGATCCGCAAATTCAACGCTGGTATGGTCAATTGTCTACATTATTAGTGCATCAGGGCACTAATGTTTAGTTTTTTTTTTCGTTACGTTACGTTATAATCTATTTGGATCTTATGTGGATCCAAATATATTTCAATTCCTTAATTGTACATATGCTATTTGTTAATTTGTTTATTGTAACTGAACAATGTTGTTTGAAGGATTAACTGGCTGCAATTTATTACATCCCGAAGTAGTTAAATTATCAGAAACAAAAATAGTTTTTTACGTTTGTGAAATTTACGTTACCTATTTCTGTTACTTTGTTGGCGATTTTAGAAAAAAAAAAATATCGTGTAAAAAAATAAAATAACCTAGTTAATGCAGAAGCATATATACTATACCGACCCAAACTTAAATAATACAATTCGCGTCGATTGCCCGTGCATGTTTAAAAACCTGTTGACTCAACCTGCTAGCTTTAACGTTGCCGTTCGCCTGAATCCGAATGCTCTGGCCTTAAATCGCCTGATCGATTGCTGCTATTAGATAATGAAAATGTGGGTAATCTGTAATGTCGGTCGTCGGTTTGACGGTAACAAGACACGTTTTGTAAGAGTTGCCAGTACCGTGGGCGAAGGTGGACGACACAAATTTATGGTGGGCTGCTGAAAGTTCGCTCTTGAAATTAATGTTACGGGCAGTACTCTCTTTGGCGTTGATTTATGGGTATCGTAGCTTCGAACCTTGGCGTCGCGTGTTCTATCTATACGTTTCCCCTCTCGTGTGCGTAGATATGATTTATTTCGTTACCCATTTATACTAACATATATAGAAATAATATATAGTTTTATATAGCGAAAAGCGATACTTTTGTGGCCGCCAAACTTACAGATTTTGTAAGTTGCACACGAGCAATAAAGGTTTACTTTAATTCCAAAGAAACCGTGTTATTTTGTATTCCGAGGTAGATTGAAATAACAAATATTTTTTCTTCAAAAACGACAAAAAGTTAGCACATTTGGTCACACAATTCATAATATTAACCCTAGTTAGCACTTAAAAACCTGCATATAATTAGTCCGAAGTGTCAAAATTTACACCAATTAGTGGTAGGTCGATATAAGAATTTTATTTAAAAAAAAATTATTATGCAGACTTATTGCTCTACCGTTCATCTTAACAATAGTGTTATTAGATTTTGCAAGTAAATAATATTTTAACTAGTAATACGATGAAACATTTTGTTTTGTATAACGCGGTTTCAATATAATACGATGTAATAGGCCCATATGTCAAAAATGTCCTACATGTCGCTCGATCTGGCGTGAATTGTACCAGAAGGGTTACCGTTGTTAACTTAAAGTTGTTTTAACAGATATATCTGCAACATAAGTGTATTTCATCTACACGTTGATTAATTATGTGATATGCTGTTGTGGTCTTTGCCATCACTTATTATAACCGATTGGTTATTGTAGCATTACTTCGTCTTCCATATTGGTGTTTGTTACTTAACTTGCTCTTCTGTTACTACTTATTTTCCATTAAAATTTTCAACGTTACGTATGCATATTTTAGGGGTTCTTCGCTTTTCATTTTCGTCCTTGTGTGTCCTCTTATACGTATATTATTCGTTGTTATTTTCTTTGTAAATTTCTGCTGCCATACCATCAACAGAATTACAAAATTCAAGATGGAACGAATGGAATTGAAGTAAAAATTGTCTGTAATCAAACATCTTACATAAAGAGAAAAGTATATAAATAATTTCAAAGGAACTAAAATGAAATAAACGCAAAAACTAAGCGAACGGGGTCGAACTTACAGACGAAGTAAAAAAATGAGCTAATCGAATAAATCAACAGAAACCTTACACAAATGCAAACTAAATGTCCGGAGCAAATCAAAATTGAATGAACTCAATAAATTGAATTAAACAAAGTAAGGGATAGTTTGCCATGATCATAACAATTTGTCTCCCAACGACGCGCGACGTTGGAAACATCCAACAAAAATTTACCACCCCAATTCATAAAAATATTACTAATTTTTATGAAAATATTCACTGAATTTAGTTCATTTTGCAGGGTTTCTTTGTCGATATTCTGTTTGATGATGGACTTGTTATGGCGTTTAAAAACCCCGAAGTGTTATTGATTAAATTGCAGCTTAATTACTTTGGAATAATATTCTCGATGTGCGATAATTAAAGGGTTGGGGTTTTGGCGTTCATTTTATAATTATATTTATGTCGTGAAGTTTCAATAACAGGAATGGAGCAATTTGAAATCGAATTTCGATTTTACGGACCTTTATTGAATTTATAAATGTAATTAATATTAAATAAAGCAACACTTGCCATTTAGAGTGTCCAAAAACAGATTTTGCAATCTTCCTTTGGCGTGTGGAGAAGTTACCGTTATTTTTAATTTCACGTGTCGTTAAACACACAGAACTAATTGAATTTTGAGATTTCGATCGTAGACGTAGAGCTACCTATAACTCCAGCTCGCCTTGTTGCATCTATCGAAGTATTTATATTTAAAGCCGTTATAGAGATAAAATATTTGAATTTCAAAGCTGTTCCGTTTTGTATAATATAAGGTTTAAATTTGATTCGTAATCCAATCCAATACGTTCCTTTAATTCTCTATTTTATTATCTAAATGAAATGTAACACTTTCCACAATTATGTTTATTATATTATTCAGCACTACGAGACAAGCAGGTTCGTCTCCTGTCTTTCCTATTTTCTGATTTTCTTCGCCAACTACTCATTTCCATTTCTTCCAGGTCCTTCGCTACTGCGTCTAACCATTTTGTTCGTCTTCTTGTTATCCCTCCTCTTAAATCTTGCTTTGTTGGTCTTTCATTACCCAGCCTCTCTACATGGATCAACCATCTAATCTTTTGTGATCTCACTATATTTATTACTGGTGGTTCGCCGTACAATGCTTGCAGTTCGTCGTTGGTTTCCACATGTCCTGTATTTTCTTCCTCTATATATCTTTTCAGTGCTTTCCTCTCGAAAATTTCTAATGTTTCCTTTCATTTCCATACTGCTCTTGTTGGTATATCGTGAGTTACCCCAACACCGCAGAATCACTATCACTCTCGCGGGGATAAATCGGGCCTTCAAATACTAGATAATAGTTTAGTAACAAAAATTAATTCGTGAAAATACAACCGTATGTCGATATCATAGAAACCCACCGAATGCTTACCGCGTCCCTAAGGGCATTCTTCGGTTGTTAGTTCAATCAGCTGAATTTGTCGTTTGCCCCATTTTATTTGCTACGAGTCTTAAATTAGCACGTGAACCAGACTGGGAATGGCCAGCGAGATCTGAAATTGGTCTACGAACCAGAAGAGACGGTGCCCGTTGGAGATAAGGAAAGAATATGTGCATCGGACCAGACGGTGGTCTTACATAAACTAAATTAATCTCCCTGCAACATTATTAACTGAACTAACTACACGGGATATATCGCAAACCACCAAACAGCGAAGTTTTATCAAATGTTATGTTATATGTCCACATGAAACGCTATTGCTCCTATTATTACTATTGATTGCTGACGTGGACGTAAAGGATTACACAAAGCGTTAAAATCCGTACAACATTGTGCACTAAATTGCAATCATTTTGAATATTTTTTTTACTAATAATCGATTTACGATCCTAAATTAATTGCGTACAAAAACGTTCTCGTTAACGCACCACGTATTGAGCCCGCGTCGACAAAATAACCAATTAAACTATTGCTTTTTAAAATAATGGCGTTTATCGTGGTTTGAAAAATAAAGGAACGGCTGTATTTACTCATAATTATTTTTTGCCCGGCGTCACGCGTACTAAAGGCAAACTCAATTAAAATTCCTGTTTTTCCTTAATGAAATTACTTAACGTCGCTTGTTAAATTGCTTGTTACTTAGTATTAACCGGTCATTTTCGTGAAATAAAAGGCGACAAAAAACGAATAACTCGCCGGCGTTTGTGGGTAATGCTATTTTGGCCGCGGAGTTATTATTTACAATGACGATTATTTTATTAACCGTCGTAACGTCGCCACCGCGCACGGTTTGGTCCGTCGACGGATGTTTTGTTTTCGACTGAAGCTTGCAAGTAAAGATTTGGTTAGGTAACGAAGGTAAATGTTGGTTTTTCTATCAGGTGCCATAAAAACCGTAAAAATTTCAAATATTTTCTAAAAAGTAATCTGTTGTAAATCATTTTGATTTAATTCTTCGATTTATAAATTTTTACATCTACATTTAATTATATATCCCACATTTGTATTATTTTATAATTATATCTCACTCATGCAGTTTTATTAACACTGGCACATTTTTAAACTTATTATCAGTAAACGTATAAGTTATGTCAAAATAATGACGTTCCAAAATATTTATAAAATAAACTGACACATTTTAACAACAAAACAGCAACCATCCGATAATGGATGAATATTTGTGTAACTGCGTAGTTATTAAGATTCGGCTGCATTTGTCATTCGGTTACCGGCTACACTTGCTATCGTTCTAATGTTTGCAAGAAAAAATGAGTGCTTTTTTAACAACCGATGTTGTTTTAATTCAAGTTCGCATATTTTTGTGTGAAAATAACGGAGAACCCAACTGTGCCTTATTCACCAGGTATGATATTGTTACAAATACTACAGCGATGTTGTAGTTCAAGTTTCAGAATTGCTTATTCTGAAATCGTCAAAATCGTATACTTGTATTCCACTTTTTGAAGGAACTTTTCAAATAAAAGTTGTTTAAAATTTCAATAAGTTTTGTAAGGACATTTTTTTCGAAACTAAAAATAACTGAAAATAACTACTATTGAGTTATATCATGTGCGTGAAGAAAAACTTTGTAAACGTAAAAATTGTAGATATAACAGGTTTCAAAAAGAACGCGATTATGACCTCATCGGCAACAAATACCAAACTTGAGCATTAAACCTAATTCGTTAAACAAAATTTTGTTGAAAAATTGGCAACGTATATTTTAAATTTACGAAGGTTCTTGAATCTAAGTGTTGAGGCTAGGAGAGTCATTCCGAATGGTTGAATACTCACATAAACACCATGTATCAATATTTATTAAATTCGTATCTTCAAATCAGTTACGTTCAAAGAGTAATATCCTATAAAGTGAGATACACAACATTCCCACACACAATAATCGAATCAATCGCATTAACATTCAAAAACGGGTCTGTTAAACTTAACGTTCCTTATTAATCGCGCGATGAGGCCATTGGAATTAAATCGTTTAGTAAGAAAACGGTTTACTTTTAAAAATAAATCGCAATTACTTTTAATTTTTATCGCGGACATGTATTTATTATTAACAGGTACACACTCAACCTACACGATACGATTAAATTACTAGGCATTTATTAACCTGTATAAAATGCTAATTGTAAAATAAAGGCAATTAAATTTAATAATGTCGGCGGGAAATAAAAATAGTTCGTCCATCCAGACTGCTACAAATCGAGACCTAATATTAATGAATTCGTAAAAACGATGCTATAACATTTGTATTTATTTTAATTAAGACAGTTTGCATGCAAGATACGCGAAATATTTAAAAAAAGAACAAATTATAATGATTCGTAAAATGAATTAATTATTAATTTTCAAATTGTCTTTTGTGCAATATTTATTTTCATTGTTATATCTGAGCAATCCACTTTTCTATATGCATTGTTGAACTCCTGAATTATTGACATTATCAGACGAAGTGGCACTGCATTGTGTTTAGTTATTTTCTTTTTTGGTTAGTTATTTTAACTTTAGTTTCCATTTCAATAACAAACTTATTCGCTTTAGTTTGTATAACTTGTGTAGGATCTTTATTAATTTTTTAAACGTTGTTGCATCTTCCAGCAATTCCAGCATTTTGTTATTATATTCTTTATTATACAGTACGTCCCTTGTGTCTTTTTACTACGAATTCTATACGTTCTTGTCTGGTATAATTACATATTTCACAGCATCAATTCAAATATTAATTTAAATAGTAATCGAGTTCAAAATCATGTAATAAATATATAAATAAATATATAGTACGGGAAAACAGGTTGATAACAGATCGGAAATATCATTGCAGGGAACACATGGCTAATGAGTCACATGTAAAATAATCATAAAAAAAGCTATCAACACAGCAGATTTGTTACATAAAATTGTAGTAGTTGAATTTCCCTTGAACCATTATGTCTATATATAATACTTAATACATTACACATTAAAGCATTAAAATGTCGAGTCACTCAGTTTATCAAAATGCAAGTTTTGGTAACGCGTTCTTATGTTCTTAAAGGATTAACGTTCGAGAATATTTCCTCGAATTAACGAGCGTGGCCATTTAAACTTTTAAAATAAAATTGTTTATTTTAATTGCTATTACCCGTTAAACTATTTTCGATGTTATTGCACTGTCTTATCAATATTTTAAATACTTTCGCTGTATTTCAAAACCATGCTTATCGTATTCGTGTCGACGACTTGGATGGAAAGCAATATTTCCTTGGAATCTCAATGCCAAAATAAATGATACGACAAAAATGCACGCAAGGAAATAAACAAAGCGTGCATTAAATACTTAAATGGAAATTAATAGCATTGCTTTTAAAAATAGACTCATATATGTAATTTGTATTTGGTCACCTAGTTGCTAGTCGCAATGGCCAAATAATGGTTGCCGTAGCCAAAATTGCAGTTTTGTAGTTCTTATAATTATGAAATAAATCCTTTGTTCGTTCTGTGGCACGTGCATCTATGTATTGGTGAGTATTCTTCAACAATTTTGGACTTGAGTCTCCTAATAGATATTATAAACATTTTTATACATTATTCTATATATTGCATTATATCGCAACTAGAATCAAATACTAATTTTGTTTTAATTATTATTCAACAAAGAAGTTATAAATGCCCCCCATAATTAGATATATAAATAATTTCCAAAACAAATTCTCAGTGACGTGTAACGCGTTATTTAATTGCAATTGACAAATCAATTACTAATAATTTTTATTTAAACCTATCGCTGATTGTCAAATATATGCATAAACAAATTATAAATAAATACGTATATTATCGTATAATTACCATATTAACAATTCATAATAAATTCATAAATCAAAAACTAATTAATATGGACAATTCCCAACAATTATTAATATTTAAAAACTACTCATGCATTTTGTATTATATGAACCCTGACTAAAAGTTGTATGGCACTCTGCGCGGCTATATAAACATGTGCCCTTTCGTTCTTTAGCCGGTTGCTTAATCAATTGTTATACTAGTATATTTACTGTAAAATTTCACTATTAAAAATGGAATACGATTAATTTTGTTTACCATCTTATGAAAATTTGAGAAAATATAGGTTAGGGTCAAATAACTTGATAAGTTGATTATCAAGTTACCCATTCCATTTTTCTATTCATTGCCAGTAAGATCTATTTATTTTCATCCTAATTTGTCCATACTTAATAACAATATTTTCACGTTTAGAACCGATTTATTCTAAAAATGTCTCTTGATTTCTGGCTACGAATTCAGACACATGTCAGTATGGCCCCTCAGACCTGGACTGTGTTTGTAAACCAGACTGGACAGTATCTTGAGACACCTGAGAAGGGCTTGATTGATGACCTGCTAGGTCGAGTACACCTGATTCAAAAATCTGCCAGCTGCTCCGATACACTAACCCTAGGATATATCGGAAAAATAATATTTTTTCATCAAAATTTTATCTTATCTATTAAAAATTCGTTTTACATTTATATTAATGTTCAGTAGTTTTTAAAAATGTAATATTCTTAATAAACATAATATATGTAAATTAGTTACACTATTATACTTTCGCGACGATCGGACCGTCGCGTCGTACAGTGGTGAATATCTACACAATTCTAGCCAAAAGCTCTTAGTGTTGCACAAATTTATGAAAATGAACAAAAATGATAAAGATAAGCAACCCATCAAATTCAAAGATAATATAAACAGTTCAATTATGGAAGTAGTTATATAATTCATAAATTCCGCAAATAAAAATTGAAAGTTTTTCTTTTAAACAATCTTAAGAGAAAATACTTAAATATTAATAAAATTTTATAAGAAAAATATTTAAACATTTTTAACAGCCAAGCATAATGCGATCATCACCTTCATTCCGGTGTCCTGTGTCTTGCCTTTTATTAGACGTTAAAATTTGTGGTTCTGTAAGAAGAACGATTACGTCTTCGTCCACAAAATTCCCCACTTTTTTCAGAACGTTTCTTTAAACTAGAAATATATGGATGTGACTATAAAAAGCTGGTGAAAAACATTTTCCATAATTGCATTTCTGCAAATTTTCTAGAAAATCCTTCCCGATACTTCTTAATATCTTTGTTACGGGCTTTTTGAGGTTTGTCAGATAGCAATGCAGTTGTAAGTAAAGCCGACACAATCACTGAATAAGAATTTTGTGGACAGTAATCGGCATATTACACCAGGGATACTTTTTCCACAAATGTTTTTGCATGGAGGCATATTTTTTGAAACCATCCACATGATGTTATGATCGGTAGATAATACTTGCAGTATGACCTAAAGATTAATAGTTTTATTTACTACCTATGTATATTTATATTTATATATTTATTTGCTATATAACTATACAACTAATTTTACTAAATTGTAATATAAAGCATAAAAACTCTTGCCAAATATTAAAAAGTAACTTGCTTGGAATCTGTTTATCAGATCTTCAGGGACTCTTGTAATTTTAGCCGAAATAGATTCAGGTTGTATTTTCGTCGTTGTTACTTCCGTATTCTGGTTTTGCCTTACCAATTATTAGCCCAAGACTTTTATTCAATGTGTCCTCGTATCTGCCACTTTTAACATTGAAACTATACGTCAAATGCAACGAACGCGACAATCGAACATGCGGATCCACGCATGTAACGTTGATAATAATAAAAAAATCTAAATGCGATTGTTTACTTTCCTTTGATACATAGTTTCAATATCATTAAAATTCTTGTCTGTGGCTCCACACAAATAACATCTTTAAGAAGATAAGGTCGATGAGGCAGCGTTTCATACTTTACTTTAAATATTAATGCATGCATCACTTATATTTTTTCCATTCATAAAAAAAGAAAGTAGGTTTCAACGTAGTATTTTTTTCCTTAGTAAATCTTACTTTTTTGTATGTTGTTCTGAACAAATTGTAATTTCATTGGTCTATAAAATCGAGGACGTCGATTTTGCCATATTATCACGTTATTTGCATAAATGCATTGCTGTTAGAAGATAATTTGTCCTGAAGCATTTGATTATAGTCATTTTATCCTGATCGCATGTAGTTATCCCCATTTGCAAATCAGTTTTAGATTTAGAATTTGTTTGTCTGAAAGGGTTTCGATGCAGTATGATCTAAAATGAATTGTAAATCAATTTCGGTAAAATTTTAGGTAATTGTAATATTTTCAGGGTAACATAGATTTTTAGCCTGTGTTACAGCCTCATAATCCAGAAATATTTCTTTATCATAAGTAGTAACCATTGTCTGTTTATTTTTTGAAAATATTCAAGTTTCCGAGTTGTAAACTTAAAATCAAAATCAAAATTGAATTTGTGTATTAATTTTTTTTTTATTTTCTTAGGTAGTTTCAGTATATCCGGAAATTTCTGTATATTCAAATTTAGTCGATTGACAATATAACATTTCTCCATCATTTCACTTCTTTTTAAAGTTATTTTATTTCATTGCGAATTATTGTTGAATTTGTCTTTTAATCTTTTAAAAAATAATAAACGTAACATTTCCTAAGTATCTTTTATATGTTACAAGCTACGCGAAATTGCGTTTTCTTTAAATGTTTTGTATCGTATATAACTGTTCGCAAATATTCGCAGATTTTGTTATGTATTCAAATATGAGTCATATAAAGTTATAGCGCTATAGAAAGAACTTGACTGAATATCGTAAAATTGAATATTTTTACACAAGTTAATAAAAAATATTATTAAGCTATACGGCAGCTCATATCTGCTAGATTTTAAAACATATGTTTTTCATTATGTAATAATATTGAATATATTCCACAAACCACCAGCTCCCGAATCCATATTAAATTGTACTATAAATAATATATTTAGTGCTTTAGTACGATACCGAAATTTATTTAAAATTTGACGCTTCTAAGCGCAAATGCCACAACTCTCAATTTCGAAGCGCAGTGGGCAATCAGAGTGGTATTTTAAGATAAAAATCACTAGCTTATCTTGTCTGCTTAGTCAACAAGGTTTGCATACATCTCAATTCTTAAATTCTACTTCAATTCGATGAAAATTGTCTCGAAGCATCTATTTTGTTGAAAATAACGAGATTTTCTAAAACAATTCCCAGTAATTAAAATTATAATTCTAAATATTAAATTATATTATATTATACTATGAATATAAATAAGTGAGTATTTGTATATTATTTGTGTTCATCCAAATTTTTACTTTTTAAGTAAATTTAGTTTTATACAAAAGCATTGAATTTTATTATTAAATAAAGCTCAGATTAATGCCTTAACGCCCTGTTCCCTTCTCTAGTGCTAAGCCTAATAAATTGGTATAACAAAATTAAAATATATCTCATGGATTTTTACCATCTATCTCTTCTGATGGCAGCTAAAGCAAGTTAAATACATGGCCATATCTATGCAAATATTCGAGGTAGTTCGGCCAGTTGAAGCCAAGAACGGCCAAGAAACATAAACTTTTAATATTAAAATTTTGAATGATAATAGCTGGATATTTATTTATTTGCTTCTAAAAAAGGGCAAGACCTGTTAGCTGGTCTTAACCAGTTGAATTGTGCAAATAATTGAAAATGATCTTTTCGACGAAGCTGTTGATTCAGGTAATGTCGTAAGAATTTTTAAAAGCGCGTGTATATTGGAAAATTGATTGATTACTTGTTGATATAGCATTTTTTGATCCGTCAACTTGAGAATCAATTTTTTTTCCATAACTGTAACTCTGCAGACAACATATCAACGTCTAAAAATTGCTCGTATAAAGAAAAGTCCTCCCTTCCCCGAGGTGAAACGCATATAGCTGGTAGTGGAACATACAATTATCAGATAATTATTCTATGAAATCATCAACAAAGGGAATTGCAACTTTAATACGAAATTATTCGTGTGTAGTGGCCAGCATGACATTACGATTCTGCGGACGTGAAAGTGTTTTAGGAATTTTCATACACACTTGATGCCTTTTACTAGTTGTTCTTTCAAGAATTGGTTCGAAGACTTTAGTGAACCTAATTAGTCCTATGATTTTTCACACATCCAGTTTGACACATCGATGCCAAATTTGGCCATTTAGTGTTTGTTCTGTTATTTTATTTTTTATAAGAGACTTTTATGAAATTTGGTTTCGAGTGCAATTGCTAATATTCTGAACCATATGAGAATGGAGGGATCTAAGTTTAAAAAATTGGTACTACATTGCACGTAAATTACTGCTGGATATTTTTCTTTCTTATGATTTCGCCTTTAAAACTGCCAAGTAGGTATAATCTACGCCAAGTGCTTTTAAACATTCCAACATAACATAATCTTCATCAAAATCTATGTATGTTACACAAAGGGATAAGTGCTGAGTACGGAAAATATCAGTGGCCTCGTCCATTAAAATAGAAAATGAATGTTCTGTTTATTTAAATTCACACAATTCCATGTTGTATTACTTCGGCATAAATTTTAATTATATTATTTTCAATTATTTGCCTTATGTACGTAGCTTTAACGACTGCCCCTAGATGTGTTAGTTAAATTTTTACCTCCACATGAGCTAGTGGCCTAGAATTGCAAGTTCCTCGTAGAGCTCTCGACGTCCACATAAGATAATTGTGTAACACTTTTACTGTAGCCAACCTCAATAATGTATTTCCACTTATTAAAGGGTGGTGAAACTATGCGTTAAGGTTTCGATAATTTTTACGAAAAATGACATGAGGCGCAAAATTATGGAAAAAGGTCTCACCAGTTAACTGGTCGTAGAGTCTACGAGTGGAGATCATTATATACAGTCTCTGACATAGTAGGCGTTAATTACGTTGGATCAATTTGACATATTAAAGCATTTGTTGTTACGTTGGTTCAATGTTCAATAGTTTTGTCACTTGTTAGCTGTTCAAATAATTTAGAATTTAAGTAGACAAGTTTAGAGAAATTCTAAAAATGGAAAAATCAGAGGTTTGTGTAGTTATAAAATATTTGCAAAAGAAATATTGTTGTCGCCAAAAGAAATTCATGAATACATGGTAGGTGTATTAGGTGAGAGTGCTGTTTCTTACCAAGAGGTAAAAATATGTCTCGATAATTTAAATTGGGACAAACATGTGAACATGCGAAGGATTCTGGATGACCAGTGACTGTCACTACCCAAGAAAATGTTAATCATATACACGATATGGTAATAACAGATAGATTGACCATTCACCGGATAGCTGATATGAATTTTTCTTATGGTGCTATAGAAAATATTTAACACATAGTTTGGGGCTAAAAAAGTTGTCTGCACATTGGATCCCACGAATGTAGAAGCCTGATCAGACACATTCTGGAGTATTGTATTCTGAAACCAGTTTGTCACGTGGACATACAATAACAGGCTCCTAGAGTAGTTTCAGGCTGTAAAGGAGATGCACGCCATCAGCAAGTTGCGCGGCGGGAACGGTCCAGTGGCTCGCACTGGTATTTTAAGCGGACGTGAAGCAAATGCAAGCGTGTTCTACAAAACTCGCGACACTGCTTTGACAATCACCCCCGTTTTCGGCTAACGGACTGTTCCAAACCAAATAGCTGTTTGTGCGCATAGCCACGCCTATGTCCTTTACATTTCAAATAATCTCAACCATGCCAACTTAATTTCAAGATTGCGCGATTGTGTCAAGAAAAAATTGAGCAAAGGAATTCTGTTTCATCAAGGCAGCGCTCCTGTCCACAAAAGCCATGTTGCCATAAGCGCTATTCTGAACGCAGAGTTTGAATTGTTTGAACATCCCGCATATTCATCAGACCTAGCCCCTGGTGATTTTTTTATTTAAAAAATTAAAAAATATCTTCGTGGGACCAGATATTACGACGATAATGAAATATAGACGGAAGTAAACGACTGGCTAGAAGAGCAAGCGAAATATTTTTTTCCAGAGGAATCAAAGGTTTGGTCATATTGTAATTTGTCATATTTTTTTACATCTGTCATTAATGACTGCAAATAGAATTGAAATCCAAACCAATATCTTTATTAACAGATTTTCGATTCATATATGAACTGTAAATGTAACTGTGGCTCTTGCGCAAAATTTACGATATCGATGGGAATTTATGATTCGTCGTCAATTTTCACATGGAAGAATCTAAACAAATTCGGACATTAACCACAATACACGCCGACACAAATGGACCGTTCCGAATGCGATTTATCGTTCTATTCGCGCGTACCACGGTTTATTGATCTTCGTGAAGCGCGTCGATATACCGGAATTTTTCAACAGACCGCTGATTTATAATTGTCATTTGCTCCGCGCAATTTACGAACGTCGGTTCTCGCTGTTTGCATTTCGGGTTATAAATCTGTCCGTGCGCGCGCTCCGCGCATGATGAATCGGTACACTTACTTTGCATTTTGCCTCCCACCCGCAAAACGCGCTCGTGCGATTTTAGGCATTACCGTGGGTTAAACGTCAGATGGTCCGCGTAATACATCGATCACGCGCATAAACTCGCGTAGTCGTATATAACTCGCCCTTACATCGGATCATGATTTACGGCGTCGGAGTTTGCCGTTTATCGCAAGACTTCAATTCGTTATTTTCAACTTTCAGAGAACGTGCAGATGTGCCGTTGATTCAGGTTTTTGCGGCTTTGTTGCATTGTGTCCACGTTGCTTAGCGAATTTTCGAACTTTGGAGATATAGTGGCCTAACATTTGTTTTCACTTTCGAATTTGTGTTTCTTTCAAAGTTATTTTTCGCGCGACTTTTTTATGATCCAACCCAACCCAATCGAACCGAACCCAAACTTGTTCCTTAAAACCTTACATACAAAAATATCTTGGTACTTAGTTATTTTTAATTGGGGATAATACTAGGAAAAGAATATTCTAACCTGGTACTGGCTTTGGTACGGCCAACAAACAGCACTCACCTGAAACAAAAAAGAAAACAGTGAAAATTAACATTGCCGCATCTCAAGCAATACTATGTACATTTTTTATATAACAACGTTGTTAAATGTATGGTAACGTGTTCAGAATGTAAACTTAGTTTATTTTTCGTAGTTTAACAATATTGTTAACGATGCTTAGCATAATATCACATAAGATGTTAATAAATAGTTTTGTTATTCATAATTATTAAATCCTTATATGCTAAAAGATTGCCTAAACTGTGGTAAATTGTGCAATTAACAGACACTCCGATTTCAAAATCTAACCTACGAAACGAAACGAAATGTTTGCGTGTTCGGTTGTTGATGCTAATTCGCTATTTGATAGTTGATGTAGATATTTCCATGTTTTATGAATAAGTTTATTTATTTTTCTTGGATAGTGGTATGAAAGCGAGATAAATAAGAGATATATGTATTCGTTTTTCTTAAAAAGGCACAAATCGGATTTTAATGAACAACAAAATTAGTTTGCTAAAAGCAATATAAAACATTTGACGTGGAAAGTTTATCAGTCCACCAGTCCCATCTACCAACCCACCAACCCATTAAACAAAAAATTAAGTGTCGCGACATTCTGACATATTCCATCATCGACATTTGGGTAGTTTTTTAGTTACGCTTTTTGTTGTGTTGGGTTTTCGCCTACGCTTTCGGAGCTCGTAGTCATGGAGAATTTCGTCGGTTCGCTTTTGGGAAATTTTGAAGGAAGCCCAATAGAGGAATAGAACAGTTGTTCGATGAAGGAGTCTAAAGGTGGGAAGAGAACAGGCCGAGGATGTATGAAAAGGCAGGGATGCAAAGAGTAGTACATATGGGAAAGATGTGGAGCGGGAAAAGTTGGAGAGGTGCAAGTATGTAGATGCACACGAGAAAGACGGTAGAATGAGAGTGTGTATAATGTATAATGTATAGCGAGATCTGTGTGTATAGAACGAAGCTGAAGTACCCGAGGGGTTGAACGACATCAGCCGAAGAAAGAATTTAGATGCGGAGAAATTGAACAAATATTGGACAATATACGAGAGGCGGATTTTGTGGGGAAGATGTAGATGCATGGTAGCATCAAGAGGATAAGAGGTACCAATTTTTAGTAAGGATCACGAAAATGTTATTAGTAAAGGTGGCCTGGTTAATCAACCAAATAATGGATGGCACTACATATTCTCGGAAACTTTCAAATTATCCAGGTAAAAATTACCAACAAAACAAGACATGAAGTCCTAACAAGCTTACCTATCAATAACCTTAGTTCACATTTTTTAATCCTATACAATTACACTCCGTAACTATATCTCTATATTTGTGATTTTAGATGACATCAATTGCAGCCAATTGTTAGAACGTTTCACTTCAATTTATTCATATTTTTTAATATTTGTATGATATTGCTTTTTCAGTCTTAAGTGCGGTAAGTGTTTATTTAATGCAATTATTTAATCATTAATATTAATAATCAGAGGCTTCCCACAAGTTCAAGAAAGAAATGCATTTTTTTATTTAATCATTTGACAAAACACATAAAGATTGTATTATGATTCAAATATAACGAAATTTAATAGGGGTGAAGTATCATTTTTTGTCAAATCACAGTTACATGCCAAATGGCTATTTAATTTTGAATTATTTTTTAATGAAAATAAATGGGACGATTTATTTTAATAACGGGGAAGGAAATAAAACGCTTTTCTCAATTTAATTCTAGTGGCCAATCGAAGTAAACACGAGTAAGGGAAATATTTTAGATCACAAAGCCAATTAAATTGTTTTACAGTAAAATGAAAATGTATTAAACTGAAATGATAAAACTTTGATAACTTTGATGTGGGATTTTTCGGGCTCGTTGACTTTTTCGATTAAATCAATCCCACAATGACTGAGTGACTGTGTGTTGTAACGTTGAAAAGTTGAGGCGACAATGCCATCGAGGGTGGAGAACATTATTTGGTCTTACCGACACAACGAGCAGAATTAAATATAGTCCGAAATAAGCTATAAGCTATAAGACTATTTAATTCTAATAATTCTGATTGATGTGATATAGTTCATTTTTTTATTTATCTTATGTTATGTTCCTTTGTTCGAGTGGAAAATTTTAATTTATATTGCGCTTTTAAAATTAACAAAATTGTAAACAGTCAAAAATGCCAACATACAAATGCATCAACATCCATAAAAGATTCAAAATATTTTTAATTTCGAAATTATCAATCAATCAATCGATACTTTTTTATTAAATCCACCACTGGCAGGGAATTGTAAAAATGTTCACCCCTTAATCAATCCTACTGTTTTTGGCCTACGAACAACCGTCGTTACCAAGCAAGTAGTGCCATTTTCTTAAGGCTATACTTTTTGTTGATAAGATATCAATTGTCTTCTAAATTATCTGAATAGTGAATAGGCCTCGTAATGCATTTTCTTTAGCTATAACTCTGTTGTAGTTGTAAGTAGCTGTTGGAAGCCACGTGAAGTAGTTATAGTGCAATAAGTCTTTCACATTTTGAATAATTCAAGATTCATCGAAATGCACTGTCATCTTGCCTGTCTTGGCAACAGAATAAGGAGGAATCTTCCCCGCACACCCCACCTAGCCGATCTTTGATGCTGTGAGATCTTCTCGAGTAAGGAATTTATCAATTTTTGTGACTTCTGACATCGTGATGAACGAGTGTCGGTTACAAGAAAACTAATTGACCATTCTGTTGCAAGGGATATAACACTTGAACTTCGACCCGCTGCGATACCTTGATCTGATCTGATCTGTGACCCCAGGAAATTTTGACACTTAGTTAGTATGATGGATTCCACTAGTACGGTTGAAAATCTGTTTGTAAGCTTCCACACTTTGGGATTCAATTTTTATATTTTTCAAGTTCTGACCAAATCCTCATCCTCTGTCACCTTCTTTTGATTCCAAGCAGGACAATTGTCACAACAGCCCCAGGATTTTTGTAGACTTAAAATAGAATAGATTAAATGGTTTAAGAACATCTGTAACTTGCTTGTAGAAATGATCTTCTGATTCAGGTCTTCGGTTTTCAAATTTTTCAAAGCTATCGCTATAGGCATGTCACATAAGTGCCCAGCAACTAGTGGTCACGTTTCTATGTGAATCACAACTTGATGATCGATTTGTAAATTATCTTTGGTGACGATATATCTCTACGTACGCACTTGTCGTTGCTTCTCTCAGTTACTTGTTTCAAAAGTACGTGAGTTTCTGGGTCAACCACAGCTGTTTGTTGAACGGGGTTGGTTTTTGTAAAAATGATAAGTAACACAAAATATAATTGCAATTCTTATAGATTTTCGTAATGGTTTTACTTTCCTAGTGCAATCATGTCGCTCACGAAATCAACATATCAATCATCCCAATGCATATTATCGACGAAAATGCATTTTAGTACCTCATGCAAAGTCTTTTTGGTAAAGTCTTTTCCTCTTACTTGTACTTGCATCGCTAACTTATTATATAGCTTGTTACATTTTCCTAGCATTTTTTTGTTCATTATTTTATGTGTAGCTTATAAATGCAATTTCTATTCTTCTTAAGCTTTGAATAAGCTGGTTCTATTCCATCTTTGGCTTGATAAGTTTTATTTTATACTTTTTGTATTTTATTATGTTGAGCTGATGTTTATATTCAAATTACTCTTCCAGAAAAGGGAAACACACGAACTTGTTTTGTCCTCGCTTTTCTACTTTTCTGTGTTTCATTGTCGTTGTTAACCCACTTATTTTTCCTTGACACTTATTTCTTTGCGTAATGCAGAAAACACACTTAAATTCAAAAATTGATTTAACGATAAAGATGTTCTTATTAAAACACCCACAACAATTGCCATCCAAGTGGCCCATCAATGCGCGCGCAATTTACATTAAGATTGCGCAAAAGCGCATTTAAATTTGATTTTATGTAATGCGGCAATAATGCTTCCCCGTGTTTCCGCTCAATTAACTTCCTAGCCGAGCGAATTATTGCAAACACGTTTCTCGTGCATTCAAACTTGGCCGGGGTTTTAAATTATCAACGCTCCACGTGAGAGAACGCTGGCCATACGTGAGTTATCATTTCAATTGTGTCTGTTATGCAAATTGTGCCAGTTTAAATGTAACCGGTGTTTAACGATCGCGCGCGATCTGTAAAATGTTATTTATATTGAAAACGATACAAATGCGGCTCCGTCGTAAATCATACGTTTTGTGAGATCGTGCAGATGTGCGTGGCTGCAGTAACAATTCGATATTTTGATGCCACGTTCAAACGCGTTAAATTTCCGGATACATTTCAAACTCATTTTCTAAATTTATAAAAGTATTTTTGTATTTGCGTCAAAAATCACTTATAATGTAAATGTGTTTCGTTTGCTAATTAATAAGAAGCTCATAAACTGCTTACAAGATCAACTACCTTACAAAAGATGCTAGGAAGTTTAGTCTCAACCTTAATAAACATGGGTCCGATATTAATTAATTCTGCCAAACAATTTCAAAGTAACTCCACTAAAGAATGCTTAAAGAGCGAATTAATTTATCGAAGCTGAGGATCTGCGCGACTCCCCTGGTCTAATTAACAGGAACGGATACCGCGTATTTAATTAACCACGCGAAGGCAATCGCGAACTTTACGTCGACTTTTCGCAAAGTTGCTCTCTTCAAAATCCGATCGGGGAACGACGTTCGACCTATTTAATCAAACTTGAAACGGACGAACGCCACGATTGTGTTTGTTCAATCGTAATACGTTCGCATTATGTATTAAATGGTGGGTTGGTTAACGGTGGAATTTGTTTGCTCGCCTAATTGAAACATCGTAATACTGCAGGCGGGTGCAATGCAATGTTGCGCGGAGCGACACAATGTCCATAAATATTTATTGATAAATGAATATTTCTCTGCATCATTACCGCCGCTGATGTACATATGCATTTTCCACGTGTTAATGAAAAGCTGTATTGCTAGTAAATAATTTAACAATATTCGTTGTTAAAACCACTCTAGGATTTTCAAAAACACGATTTTTTCTTCGCTCTAACGATACTTCAGGAATAATATGCCATTTGATTTAAAGTGGAAAAAGAATGTTAAAGGGTTTATTATCGATCGACCGAAGCGTCTCGGAGCGCGTGCTGGTGTGTTTATGAAACTTTAAACGCGTTTTCTCTGAACTACTTCTTTGAAACTGGGAGGACAGATTTCTCGGAGACTATTGTATGGATCTACTTCGACAAGCCAAACTGTGAATTCTGGAGTTTCTACTTACGGTCAGTAGCGAAAATTGGACATCCATTGTTTGTTTGGCATATAACCAAACGTTTGGCCATCTCAAGTTATTTGAACTTAAAAATCTCAATTAAGTTGAATAAATATTGGTGTAAAGGAACTGTGCGACAGTTTCTTCTTCAACTGCAAATTGAATGCTACTATGTTCAGAATTGAAAGTGGATAATGTTTCTTTTATTTTATTAAAGTAAAAAGAATATCAACAACAAATTTAAAAATAAAGAGAAATTCGAAAGATGATTTTGCCAAAACATTATCTACTACAAAGTCCATCGAAATTAGGACAATTTATTGGACTCAATGGTGATCACATAGGGGCTCCAAAAATTTGTTTATAAAATTTATCTTGAAAGGAAAAGTAACAATTATCAAATATACATTTAATTATAGTAACGAAACAAGATAAATCGAAACCACTAAATGACCATTTATCTTCAATTATACTAACAACCAAGTTTACAGGAATATTAGTAAATAAAGAAACTACATCTAAAGCAATTAAAACAAAATTATGAGCGAGTTTGTTATCTAGCATCCTTAACAAGGGTAAACGAGTCCTTAGTGTCATATGTAGTTCGACTAGCTAAAATATTTGATAAATATTTGAACAATTTGTGTAAAGAAGGGTCGATACTATGGGACGTAATGGAATGTCACAATAATAAGTGAATAAGTTGAATGAGACATATCCCTTACTTTTAGTATTTTTAAAAATGTCATTAGCTTTTTTTTGGGTTGTAAAAGTTGAATTTCTATCAATAACATCACGCATTTAAAAATTCCTTAGCCTTAATGTTATAATCAATAGTATTCATTGCCGCAGTAACATTTCCTTTATCAGCATTAAGAAATAACAAATTCTCATTTAGCTTAAGAAAATTATTACATTCTCTAAATAACTTATGAAAATCAACATTATCAACTCAATTAGTAATAATAAGTAAGTTTTCAATTTCACACAAAGTTTACAAATATTACATGTTTTAGGCGTCACATGCAGACTAAATTTAGTACCTAGTGATTAACAAACCATTTATCATTATTACGAAAAAATTTAGTTTCAATTTTATTTAAAACTCATTTAAATTATATACATATAACAATTGTAAAAAATATAAGTATTGAAACAAACGTTGCACATTGGTTACCAATTATTGTCGTTAGAAATATTGTGATATCCACTGTGGTCATGGAAAATAAAACAGTATAATTACTAATAGAACATTATTTTAGTTGAACTGTAGTTAATTTATTTATTGCAGATTTAGTTTTACTTTAAAACTGCTTTTGTTCATGATTGTCAGTTAAGTGATACAATTTTCATTATAGTCTTTATAGTGTACCCGCAATAAAATTGAGTTTTTCTTTAATTCATCCAGCGTATTGATAATTAACGTTACGAAAGAACTACGCATGGCGTTAATTAAACTAATTAGTTATTCCCTTTGAAAAAAAGTATTGGATCGATAACATTTACATTTTCTTTTTGATCATGTTTGTTGCATCAGAATTACTCCGTTACCTTCACCTGCCTTTGTATACGTGGTGTGATTTCATTTTCATGTCTTGCATGTTTTTTTTTAATTATTAATGCTATTTTTAGAAAACATGTAAGTATGAATTAAAAATGCTAATATATATATATTAAACAAAATTATGTAATTTTGACAAATAACGTGTTCGTTGCGACCATAGAAAAAGATGATGTGAATAAATTAAACGAAACTGCAATGACGTTCAAAAATCTTTAAATTGACTTCTGTTGTCAAACGCACTGGACAACTAAACATGGTACTATTTATCTGTTAATTTACTACGAATACAAAATCATAGCTCACAGCTACGTACTGCAAAAATTTAGGTAAGAAATAAAAATAGAAGAATAAGAAATAAAAATAAAACAATGTACCACATTCTGTTCAACGCGTTAACACTTGAAGCTTGGAAACTCGACAACCAGTACAATCTCGTTATTTTCAGCGACGTTGACAGCTGTGGCAAAAAATGATAATAATGGTTTATCATGATATATCATCTCTCTACCCATTTTCATTTGCGGACTAAGGCGTTTGAATTTGATCGTGGCATTTATCATATATATCAGAACTCTACATGCAGCAAGTATAAACAATTTAGGCAAGGGCGTAGAATATGTCGCAACCAATTTTTGACATATAGCACATTCATTGCGGTGACTACGAAGTTTACTTTGAATTAATTGTTGTTACATAAGATAACATTATTGTACAGTGTTTCTTCTTTACGTCCTTTCCGACATAAGTACATTTGTCCTTGCCGAACGAAATAATTTCTGTTCAAAAACATACTTTCGCTGCAAGATTATTTTGCACAAATTAAATAAATTATATTATCAGTCAGTCTGTTATTCTAATAATTTTTAAAGTGCGAACATCCAAAGGCAAAACTGTTCGCTTTCACGAGAAATCAGTTGGCTATTTTTTTGTAGAGCTTTGTGAAGTGGTCTTTAGTAATAAAAACATATACTATTTGGATCACGCAATGCTCAAGCAACGTTGGAATGACTTATATTGAACATGTGCCTATATTATCTTGACGTATTATTATCTAGGTAGGAAGAAGTTACGACGAGCATCTGAATAGTCTTGACGTTGCTAAATCTAAACTTAAAATTGAATCCAAAGACATGTGAGCTATGCCAATATTGATAAAATAGCTGGGACACATTGTTACGGCTGAAAAAGTTAATACCAATACATAGAAACTTAATGAGGTGCTCAATCATCAGTGGCGTACTTCAATAAATCACTTTCCAAGACACACGATGCATTTCGAGAAAATACCAACTTGCTGTGATGGAATTCACCAGACATTTCTGCGGACAGAAATTCGTCCTTCATACGGATGACGCTGCACTTGGATTTCTACAATTTAAAAATCCGGAAATACAGGTTGCAAGGTGGAGAGAGCAACTACAAGTTTGTGATTTTGCAATATAGGTTAGATGACAAACAAATCCAAGGAAATGCAGATGCTTTACCACTGCCTTTGTGTCGGAACGTAACCGCAGTCATAGGGTCGAGGAAGCTCATTACTACAGAACGGACCACTAGATATAATAATTAGAAAAATTATAGAATACGTAAAAAGAGGACGGTAACATATCACGATTAGCAGCAATTCAGTCAAGGAAAGAAAGTACTGAGAGTACCTAATAGAAAGGCATTGAGGTAGAAGTGCACCAATGACTCTGTTGGTAGAATTTGAAACAGTTAAAAAGAAAATATGGAGCGGCGCACGGTAAGACGCATAAGATTAGGTTGGATTAGGTTTGGTTGAGTTGTGTTGGGTTGGGTTGGGATTGTTTACTTCAGTAATTGTCCTGAAACATATGCGAAACTAAACCAGGATGCTATAACAGTAGCAATGTAGTAAGCAATTGAATTAGTCGATTTATAATCCCCCATGAACTATATTTGGATCAAGGAAGGAATTTTGAAATTTAGACTTTTTAACAGGTCTGTAAGTTTGTTGTAATTGGGGAAAATCGTCAGCATAAATGAACCAATGAAAACTTTCGACTATTCCCCGGAGCTTCTACTAAATCATTTCAGAATCACATTTTTTATAAGAATACGAATTACAACAAAAAGTTAATACACCCACACAGTTGCGTGCCAGTATCCACATTATCGTTTGTTTCAAAATATAATGTTGACTGTTCGCTACCTATAATAAACGCACCATAAACGTTGCTAATCCTCACAGTGTGGATGGAAACGACAAATGAACGGACCGTACTTTACTTAAAATGGATCTTTTTTGAAGAAAACATACAAGAATAGAGAATATAACATTAAACCGTTTAAAATTTGGGGAATCCACGTAACTTCTTTTTATGGCAACTTGATGGATCTCGTACCACCCTTATCTCCTGCACAATATTTTGAAACAAACTATAAGTAAAGTAAAGTACAGTGTACTACATCAAATTGCAAACGTTTACTATCGCATCATCAGGTTATAAATCATTACGTCAAAACCAAATTTAAGATTTGCGTTGACAAAAATTCTGTTCACTGGTAACGCATACCGTTTGACTTTTTGTGTGATTTTTGGATAGTAATCGTACTTGACGAATTCAACAATTTCCTTTATAAATAAACTCACACCCCTACGGCGTAAATACGGATGCTGTTATAGGACTATTATCTCACTGCACAGATGAAATTTGATTGTTACAAAAGAAATGAACAAGCCTTTCTTCTTCAAATCGAACTTCAATTACTTAATAAGGTTTTATTATAATGTTCAATTTTTTCATCATACATTAATCAACAACTAATTCAAAGAGATTGAATGACAATGTACAATTAGGCAACATCAGCTGGTGGTTTGATGTTTACAATTCTGACATCACGCCTATCGAGTTTCGAAACACTTGACTGACTAGTACTTATTTGGTTTTATTGCAATATTTTAGCGGAGTAAATGAAGAATGAAAAATTATTTATATATTAATTATATTTTTTATTGAGCGCCAATTAATGTATCCATTAGAGATAGTTACCAAAATTATGTGACTTTACATCTAATAAATTTCGAAATGCTCAAACCACTCGGGCATATACGTTGAAGTAAATGTAATTATGTGAATACAAGAGCACTTAGTTAAGCACTTTGGATAAGGAATTTGCTAAATGTACTTGTTACGTAATTGTCTATTCTAATTGCATTAACGGCAGGATTCCCCTATAAAACAAGTCTGTATAATAAAAGAAATGTATATTTTTATTTTTTGACGGTTAGCTGTTTTACACAATTTCAACGTAAATGGGCAGCGCACATTGCTACAGTAAAGTAGCATAAACCAAGGCTGTTAATTTTTTAATGTCGTCATAAAATTATTCATAATTGTGGTTATTGGATTATATAGACGTTATTTGATTATAACCGTCCATAAACGATTTTCAATTTCAATTTGGTTTATTTATACACACGAGTGCTCGTAAAATTGGACTAAACAACTACCGGGCATAATCACCATCATTATCGAAGGTATAAGTAAACTAGGTTTTTACTCTAACTGAATATAAATACATCGGGTAATTACTTACGCATTTGTTATAACATGTGCTCGTTTAATTAACATAATTGACTTTATTTTAATTTTATCCGGCGTAATTACTACCGGCATGCATTATAAATGCAAAAATGAGTGCGCCTCGCCGTTTCCAAAAACGGTTGGAAATATTTACCACTTTAATTCATCGCATTCGTTAGCCTAGCTAACTTGATATAAGTCGCATATTCCGGCTAATAGGTATCGCGGCGGGCCGAGTTTTCTGATAATCGATTTTCAGGTACAAGACTATTAACTCCGCAGGTGGAGATACTACAATCTTTATTGTTTGCATTTGCGGGATTTATCGGCAACGTTGGGCGGAACATTTACACGAATTTACGTCACGATATACCTGAATTGCGATCGACGGCCGACGTATTTCATTTTCGAAGACGCTGTGCCATTGAAATGTGGGATAACAATTTTGGTCGAAAAGTAAAACATCCGATTCTAGATACTTTTTTTATGAAATGCCCCATTAATTTCTTAATCATATCTAATCTCCCGATTCCAAACCAAATAGTTTCCGTGTTTACATAATTTAACATGATGTTTAAACGACTATACAAATAGTAAACATGAGCAACTGTGAAGTATCGACCAGTTCTATATTGCACAAACAGCTTATGTTTTGTCTTTGTGTTTATGTATTTGTGTTTGGAGTTGCTAAGAAATTAGTTTAAAGCATTTTCAATTACATATGCAATAATAATACTGGAGGGACAACCTACCAATATTTTCTTACACATTTTTCCATATCTCGAAAACGGTACATGTTGTCGAAAAGGTGTTTTTTTTTTAAAGTTACAGAATTTAATTTTAAACCACTTTAGTTTGAAAAGTTTTTTCAAAAATCTCAATTTACTGAAAACTCGCTGTGAAAAATTCTTTGTAGTACTAGTACTACGATATATATTCTCGGGTACTATTGCAAGGGAGTGCGAAGTCACAGTTGCCATATACGATATGGATATATTCACAAACGGTTCGCCATTTCGCGTCAGTTTGCGGATATTTTTTCTAATTATCAAGTTCAGTGCCGACGACTGCAGGTTTTTATTATAGTTTTGACATAATTGCCTTTTCATTACAAGATAATTTTCAATAATTTTTTTATTTTCATTTTCATCAGTGTCATTATTGTCACATTATTTTAACATTGATATATTTTATAACCGTGTTTGGTTCATTTCCATAAATTTTTATCCAAAAATTGGTCCATATAAAAGTTAAAGATATTAACATTTTAAACAACTTTTAGTTGAGAAGTGTTTCTAGAAAACGTAGCAATACCAGCATGAAAAAATCCGCGGTGGTCCGCACGAAACTTTCTTATACTTTATTTCTGAAAGAACTTATCCAACAAAGGTTTTTTTTTAATTCCAGTATATAACCTTTATACGATCAATTTTTGCTATAACGCGAACCGTGAGATATAGATAACGTTGATTTGATTAAACCATCAGTTTGAGATATTGCTTTCAAAATGTGACGTTTTTTTCCACGCTATATACTAATCCGAAGCTTAAAGTGTCATAGTGTGACCTTCAATAGTTAGGCGCTGGAGCGCGCACAGCTACACGTATTTTTAGCGGCCCGATCGCAATAGTGGTTCTCACTGAACTTTCTTATACTCAGTTATACTACATTTTTCGAAAAAACTTTTCAAATAAAAGTTGTTTAAAATTTCAATATCTTTAACTTATATAAGAATATTTTTTTTGATAAATCGTACCGTTTTCGAGATACGGAAAAAGGTGATAAGAGTAAACCTTCACTTCCGGTTGAGCAATTGTTTTCAAAATAGGACGTTTTCTTTATCCGTTGAAATCTCGAGTTCGAAAATTTTCATGATTCCCTATACTTACTTATACATACATAATGTAAAGGGTTTTTCAATAAGAACGGGTCGATGTTGGCAGCCTGTGGCGGCCATGTTCTTCTGTTTGCGTCTGTCTAATCTGGTTTTTATTATTCAGTCACTGATGCCAAATCACCATGGCAAGGTACACGATTGAGCAGCACGTCCAAATGTTTAACTTTAAACAAACAAACAAACTTTATTATCAAAATGAGTGTTAGTGCAAACGTTGCGCGCAGTGCGTCCATTTTACGGCAAACGCGGTGGGCCTTCAAAGTCGACTCTCCAACGTTTAGTGGCCAAATTCGAGACAACCGATTCGGTAAACCAATTTTGGTCGACGGGCCAGCAGGGTCATTGGGCCGTCCTTTTTTGAAAATGATGTTGTTAGGCAAATGCCATCAACGGCGAGCGCTACAGAACGATGCTAACTGATTTCCTTTGGCCCAAATTGAACGATATGGAGGTAGACGACATGTGGTTCCAGCAGAACGGGGCTACGTGCTACACAGCACACCCCACGATGGACATTCTGCATGAACGATTTGGAGGTATGTTTATCTCTCGTAGAGACGACGTGAATTGGCCACCAAGATCATGCGATTTGACCCCGCTACACATTTTCTTGTGGGGTTACCTGAAGTCGCAGGTCTATGCCAATAAGCCGCAATCGATCGATGCCCTTAAAGCCAACATAACTAATGCCATCGCTCAAATTCAGCCGGATCTATGCGGCATAATCATTAAAAATTGGACCACTCGGATGTGTGCCATCGTGAGAAGCCGCGGCGGACGTTTGAATGATATTATATTCCATAAATAATGGCACACATGGACCTTTCAAATAAAAGAAACATTTCGTTAATACCTCACACACAACTTGTTTTATTCCATTTCAACATCGACCCGTTCTTATTGAAAAACCCTTTATAAGAAAGTAAAAATTGGCAGGGAAACTGTAAAAAATCCTGAAAAATTGTAAAATCAATAAGAAAAGTTATTAAATGTATAAAAAATAAAAAAGTCGAAAATTAATCGTAGACATTGAAATAGATCAAGCAAAACAAAGCAAGAAAATTGTAAAAATAATTGAAAATTGTTAAAAAATCGAAAATGCGAAAATAAATTGTAAACATCGTAAAGAGCATTGTAATTTGTAAAAATCGTGTGATAAATGTAAAAATCTAATTGGGAAAATGTAAAGTCGAAAATGAAGGTAAAAAAATGTTAGTCACACGAAACTATAAACAATTCGAAAGAATCGAAAATAAACATTAAATGATCGTTAAAAACCGTAAATATCGTAAAAATCGAATAAACTAGTCATTCCTAAGCAATCAAAACATCAAAAAATAATTAAAACCCGTAAGAATAAAAATCTGTTCTAAACAGTCGAAAATGTAAATGCAAGAAATCACAATTGTCGACGAAAAGTTTTGTAAATAAAATTATTCGAATTTAAAACAAGAACGTTAGCAAAATGTTAGTAACATTTTAAATAAAAAAATATATATTGTAAATAGCAGCTGTAATTGTAAATCGAAAAAATCGTTATAAACAGTAAAAAATGAAAATAAATCATTCAAAATCGAAACAAATCGCTGTAATTAGTTAAAAATCGAAACATAACATTTTACAACAAATTATAAAAAATTGTGTTAAATTGTACAAAAATCAAAAACATAAAAATTAAGTTGGAAAATACCATTGTAATTTATAAAAAAAATGGAAACAAAAATAATATTAACCGTTATAATTTTAAAATTGAAGAACAAAAATGATTGAGCATCCTAAAACACTTAAATAGAAAAGATAAAAAAAATCGTTAAAATCTTATGGTGAAAACACACAAACTGAATTATATCGAAAAATACTTAAAATCCCAAGAAATTGAAAAATCTTCCTAAATTGTAAAAACAATCACAAAACGTTGAAAATGTTGGAAAGTTATCACAAACCATACAAATCGACAAAAATTGAAAGAATCATTGAAAATATTCACTTTCAATTCGTAAAAATAGAAACATCCTGAAAAAAATCTGAACATGGAAGATTCCTTACAAATTGTAAAGAATTGAAATTTGAAAAATATTAAATGTCAAAAACAACATTATACATCAAATAATGTGAAAATATTTTTAAATATTTTTATAGTAAAACTTTATAAAAAAGTAAATGGATGAAGTAGGAAAGATCATAAAAATCGTAATGTACACAAACATATATGTAAACGAATCTAAAAATCTAGAAATTTATAAAAAAAGGCGCCATAAAAATCATTGAAAATTGTCATAAGAATATTTGAAAAAATTTAAAAAGTCATTTAAAAAGCCATTTATTACTTTCTTTTACTTCATGTATAACGACATTTTTCTAAGCATAACAATGCCCAATGCGGGACTCTAGATTTTTTTTACTTATGGCGATCTACAGACGGGAATCTTTTCAAAATAAGTAATGCACCTACAAAAATGTCCAAATATCAAATAACTAGAAAAAATTGTCCAAAGTACAATGTGTCGAAGTGTCCACATTGTAAATGCAAACAATGTAATAATATCAAAATTATCCAAAAAAGTAAAAACTTTTCAAGTGTCAACGTTGTCAACTATTGTAAAAAAATTTCAAAAAGCGTAAAAAGCTTAACAATTGTTAAAATTGTCTAGCACGTGTCTTAAGTGTCAACATTTCCCAATAGTCAATAGTGTGACACAAGAAAGTGTAGAAGTGTCAAATTTGCAAAATTGTCAACAAACCAACAATTTAAAAAATGTTAAAGATGTCAAATATTTCAAGATTTCGAAAATCTAACAAATAGTAAATAGAAATATTATTATTGTCAAAATTAAAAAATATATATCATTTGCGCAAATGTCAACATTATTAAAAAATTGTGTAAAAATATTAAATTTGGTAAAATTGTCAAAAATGCAAACGATAGAAAAATATGAATTTGTCAGCAAACCCAATATGGTTTCTAAAATGCAAAAGAGCTGCAAAATATTATAATTTCGTATATCATAAATTAATTAATTAATTAATTAATTAATGTTTTCCGATTAAAAAGTTGCAAAAAGAAAATAAATAACTACATGAAAATTCTAAAAGTAACCAAAATTATCAAAACATGTCAAACATGCAAAATGAACTGTCCAAATGTGAAACAAATTATTAAAATTAAAAATTCAAACAATGCAAAGACTGGATACTGAACTTAAAAATACAAAATTGTCGAAAATGTATAATTGCACATGTCAAATGTACAAAGCCACCAAGATAACCGCGTTTGAAGAATTACTGTCGTCTGTTACTGTTACTTGTTAAATGTAAAAAAGAACAAATTGAAAAAATGGAAAATATACCAAAACTGACAATACTAATATCAGCAATTGTGAAAAAATATAATATATATTAGGGCGGGTTAATTTTTTTTTTGATGAAGCGTATAGCAAAATCGTAATATATAGGTGATTCTGAGAAATTTTGCTCAAGAGACCATAGCTCTAACTTGGATTTGGAGCCCCCCAAAATTTCAAAATATATATTTTTCCATATATACATAGAATAATTTAATTAAATTCGTCATAAAATCGGATAGCATTATAGTAGATTTCTCAATCTGGGCTTGTTTGAAAGGTATTTTTATCACCTTTCAGAATCTGTATTGATACCAATATTTTTTTTATTTTTAGTAGAGATATTAGGAATTTTTTGTCGAAAAATAGCCTAAAATGAACTTTTAACTAATAAATTCAGAATTCAGAATTCAGATTATAAAAGTTCATATAATTTCCAAAAACTTTTATTACGATCAATTTTTTTGTAGGAAAATCGATTTGAAAAAATCAACATTTTCAAGGTTTCAACAAGAAAACACTATTTTTACATTTTTTATTCAATTTATTTTTAAATATTATTCTCGACCTACAATTTAATGTTTTAACGTGGTAATATTATTTTTTAAGGTCCTTTTTACTTTCCATTCGAGGAGTTTTCTTACGACTTTCTAATGTCACTGCCATAACTCCTTCACGATTCTTTTCTATAACTCGTTTTGAAACACTCGTTAATAATTGTACATGTCTTTCTGTTCCTTGTATGTGCATTGGAATTTGTGGATCAGCCAGTGGTGGTTCAACGAAATCTAAGTATTCTACCAAGTGATCATATGGAATCTGTCGAGTAAATGCTGGTTCAAATAATATATCGTCGTTATTCATGTCAACCATATTGACAGAATCGGTAGCATTGAAATTTAAGATATATTTTTTGTAAACTCTGAGTTTAGTTGGATCGTACAATTGTTCTCGATAGTGTAAAATCTTTTTGATAGCTCTATCCCGTATTGCTTTTCGATCATCAAATAACATTGTTAATAAGATATTTTCTGGATGTGCGTAATATGAGTTGTTTTGAATTACACCATCTACAATATTACGAAAGTTTGGTTGTAAGTATCGTGTCCAACGTATAAATTTTAATAAAAGTGCACTGCCGTACACAACAGAGTTATAAAACTTCACATTGAAGTACATTGGCACATAAACTGTAATAATATAAACTGCCAAAGTTTTTAAATTGGTCGATGGTGTATTAGTTGTTACATATAATCGTAGTAATCTACTTGCTTTGGTTAACCAACGAGAATGTGCAATTGGTCCTGGTTTAATGTTAGCTAAATCAACTGGAACAATACCATTCGAAATTGCTTTAGCTATTTGATATAAATATTTAACATCTGTTGATAGTTCGAGCTCATGTTCATGATCCATCATTGCAGGCATATTCTCCAGTGGTATTGGATCAAAATCAGCTACTACCTGAAAAATGAAATGTTTAGATCAATTAAAATGCAATTATTTTATTTTAACTTTATCCCAATCGAAAAAGTAAAATAATGACAATAAATAATGATGATATTAAATAAAATAAAGTGTTACATACCTGCAATTTCTCACAGTCTTGAATAGCTTTGAATAACTTTCCACTTGCTGCTCGTGGTCCACTGGTGACTGTTTTGTCCAATGCTTCATATAAATGACGAAATGGCAGTTCATTGAAATGAAGCAGACATATAAACCAGTGAATTGGTCTATTTAACTGTTTTTCAAATAATCGTAAAACACCATTTTCTGTTCCAGTATTTGTTGGCTCACCATCACTGCATATGCCAATTAATTGATCAACTGTTAATGTTTTATTGTTGAAAAATTCATTCAGTTTTCTGTGTTTGGTTTTTGCATCTTCTTGACTACCCAAATTTACATATCCAAGTAACTCATTATAGGGCTCTTTCAGAACAACTAAATGCGGTTCTTTTACCATAGTGGTATGAAATTTGTCATTAACTTTCTCTGTAGTTAATGAGTCATTTTTTCTACCATCGAAAGAGAATGCAGTTATGGAAGAATTTGTATGTCGTGTACGGAGCACTGCATCTCTAGATTTAACTTTTTCTCTAGCCACTTTTGATTTATCCATAATAACAAGATTACCATGAACATCTCTAAAATTTATATCTTCGAATAAAGCTGTTGCTAAACATGAAACGACTCTATCTGAAACACCGAATCTATCACACATCATAGCAAAATTTAAGGCATCGTATCTTTGAGTATAATGACCTCGTCTCATTTGAACAGTTGCTTCTGGAACTTCTGTTGTTGCTTCATTTTCATCTTCATCCATGTGTAATTCAGGTGGTTCGTAACTTGGATCATCGGTACCAGTTGTAAGTGTTGGTATTGTTGTAGCTACTTCTTCAATGTCTTGAATATTCAAGGTATATTCAGGTATTGTGAATTTTCTAACATTATGCTGGTCCATCATAAATTCTTTTAGATGTTCTGGAATCAATCCACACGAGCATTCTGTTGTTTTTAATTTGCAATTACATTTGCCAATATAAAATAATTCGTTTATTGAATCAACAAATGCTTTAAATTCAACTCTTTTGTTTCTATGTTGTACATGTTTCTGGTATTTATCAAGCAAACCAGTTAATTTTTTTAAAACACTCTTTCTATTAATGATTTCAATATTTAATTTACACCAAATTTGGATCAATTTATCTGTTACGTGAGGAGTAAAATTTTTATACGAGAACATTTTGTTTTCAAATTTAGCACGATCACTTAAAAAAAAATAATATTTTAAAATGTCACATTTAGTAGGCAAACTAAGATCATTTAAATCACTTGATAAACCAAAAACAACAATATCTTGATGAGGCATGTTAGTCAATCTAGAGTCAAAACTTGTTGATGTTGTTGCTTCCATTTGCGAAGACACCGCAGACGATGTTGATGGTTCTTGATTATCCATAATAACTTTGATATTATCACTGCACTCTTTGACTAAATCAAAAATTATAGTTAAAAAATTAAAAAATTAAACACTTGGTTAAAGTTTCAAAGAGTGTATTAAACTGTGGGTAATTTGCAAACGGGGTTCTATATATACTAATTCAACACGTGTGCGCTTAAGGGATAATAGCCGCATAAATGACCGGGGAAATTCCGAATTCTGTGTGGTCGTTCGTGATGTTCTTGCCGTGTTTTTCCGCTTTTTTGATTTCTAGCGTTTCTAAAATATTGAACCGTTTGCCTTTGGTAGTTGTATGCAATGTTTTAAATTTATTTAGATCCGGGAAATGGTTCTTTGTTATGCAGTGTTCATCTAAGCCAGTTGTTCTTGCGTTGTTTAGAATAGATTTTTATGTTCGTTCAGGCGCTTTTTGAAGTTGCGTCCGGTTTGACCTATATATAGAGCGTCACAGTCCTTACAATTAATTTCGTATACTCCGCTTTTTTATGTTTGGTCTAGTTTCTCTTTATTGTTTACCAATTTAGTTCCCAAGTTCTTTTTATTTACACTAATAGGTGTTAGGTTGCTGTGACGTAACCTATTGGAGATTTTGTCACTAAACTTAAGAACATAATTGATAAAGCAATAATTGCGCTGGACATCCTCCACCGGTGCGTACAATTGTTTGGTTAATAGCTTCTGACGTTTTTTCCTCATCAACCGATCGATGACGCTTTCATGGTAATTATTGTTTCTTACAATGGCTTTCAGGATCTCAACTTCTTTATTCAACTTCTGTAGTTGGCAGTCGATAGGGGCAATACTAGAAGCCTGTGTATCCATGACCGAAAGGCACTCATTTTTATATTGAATTGACAAGAATTGGCATTTGTTATGGCGTCTGAGAAAGTATGTTTTCTGAATATGTCGAAGGTCAGGTGTTGTTCTTTTTTCCCAATTTGAAGGTCTAGGTAATTGCTTCTACGAGCAAGTACAATTCACCGTAGAGACAGAAAACAACGAAGATGGCACGATCAATTATCTAGACCTGCATAACAAAGAACCATTTCCCGGATCTAAATAAATTTAAAACATTGCATACAACTACCAAAGGCAAACGGTTGAATTTGTTAGAAACGCTAGAAATCAAAAAAGCGGAAAAACACGGCAAGAACATCACGAACGACCACACAGAATTCGGAATTTCCCCGGTCATTTATGCGGCTATTATCCCTTAAGCGCACACGTGTTGAATTAGTATATATAGAACCCCGTTTGCAAATTCCCCACAGTAATTACCCCAATATCTATAATTTATGTAAGAATATGTTTTCCAGTAACGTGTACCGTTTTCGAGATATGGAAAAAGGTGATAAGAGTAAACCATCACTTCCGGTTAAGAGATTGCGTTCAAAATAGGACGTTTTCCTCCTTGCTACATACAAATGTTAAGTTTAAAGTTGAAGAGCTCTAGCTATAATCGTTTGGACGCTAGAGCGCGCACAGACACACAGTACCACACAGACACACACAGAGACGTCATTCCGAAAATAGTCAGAAACGATTCAGGGGACCTCAAAACGTGTATATCCGTTGAAATCTCGAGTTCGAAATTTTTCATGATTCCTATACTTATACATAATGTATAAGAAAGTAAATATTGGTATTGTGATAACCGAGTTTTTATTTAAGTATTTTGGCAAACTGCGTGCGTATTGCACGATGAACGATTAAGGGAGAAGGAAAAGCAAGCTTGGCAACGTTTAGTGGTGGTAAACGTCATTATTCAGTGTTACAAAGTTGTTCAATTGAACAATGCTGCCATTGACGACTTATTCTACAGGTATCAATACAGATTCTGAAAGGTGATAAAAATACCTTTCAAACAAGCCCAAATTGAGAAATCTACTATAATTCTATCCGATTTTATGACGAATTTAATTAAATTGTTCTATGTATATATGGAAAAATTTCTATTTTGTAATTTTGGGGGGCTCCAAATCCGACTTAGAGCTATGGTCTCTTGAGCAAAATTTCTCAGAATCACCTATAGATTACATTTTTGCTATACGCTTCATAAAAAAAATCGGTCCATACAATTTGACCCGCCCTAATATATATATAAAAATAATTTCAAAAATGTAGAATTTGACAAATTGCCTGCATGCAGATTTATTTCAAATGTAAATAATAACAACACTGTCAAAATAATTTCAGGATTTCCTAACGATTCCAATTCCAAATTTGCAAAAATAATTTGATACGAAGTATTCAACAAACTCAAAAATGCTCTATCTATGTCTCTTGTACTAATCCATTTGTACACGCAGTTATTTTGCTATCGCTCCGAGTCGAACTGACCTTCAGTGGTACCACCATCGCGAGCTAGAATCTACTGCAATATTTTTTCTACCACGTTGCACTATCCTCGTCATTACCATAATACCTGGCGACCAGAATTCACCTCCAAATACGTGATGAAAATGAAAATCACTTTTTGACTGACCATTTCAAATCAAATGCTTTTAAAATGAACATGTCTGTTACTGTGTTCTAACTGCTTAACAGATTTCGCAACATTAACTGAACTAGTAACTAGTAACTGGATACCAACCGATGATAAAATGGTCACCCATTATATTATTAATACTAGCAATATTTATATTTATTTAGCTAGACGAATTATATTAGTCATTTTATGGAGTCAGTTCAATTAAAAATAGTAATATTGTAATAATGGGAATATTTTGGGTTCTGAGAGCTACATCGAGATTGACGTAACTTCTGGATTTAGAGCATTCCCGAAAATATTGTAAAAAATGTCCCCAGTCTTGCCAAATGTAGTGTACTCTAACATTGAAGCCACTTGCAGAGTGATCTCTTTGAAATCTGGTAAAATTGGATTTGCTGGAATCCCATTGGAATTGGAATCCTAATTTAGACCCTCTAGGTCTAAATTCATAAAATCCATTTATTACAAAAAGCATCACTAATAGTTCTAAAAATTGCTGTTGCTTCTTATAATATCATTATTATTACATTATTCTTATTATACAAATCAGCACGTAATTGACCATACAAATATACCTCGCGTCTGGTGGTAAATTTTAAATATGACTTGAATAATAATAAGTTCCTTTTTCATATCAGCTCACTATTGACTAATACAAAACACTTATTGTTAATTACTTCATGGAAATACCTGGCTCGAAGTTATGAGAAATATTAAAATAAAAAGCCTGGGTTTACTGCTTACATGTTCAAAAGATAAAAGGCAGACACCCTATCGGAATTTCCAAAGTTCGAATGAAAAGATTCAGCTTTTTGTTTAAAAACGTAAACACGCCTTGAAACGTCTGCTAGATGCTTAGTCATTAAAAGGGGAGCAAGTCTTTTAATATTCGGAATAATATAAAACACTCGAAACTTCGTAAATTTATTTTTCATTGAACTTTTCAAAATCTACGTAAAATGTATAGTTTATTAAGAAAGCTAGTCATTTCCGGTGACTGAATCGTGGAAAATATGTTAGTTTCATTTTACATTCTTGAATTAAAATTACATCTGGTGAAATAATTATCCAGTACGTTGAACCACAACAGGCATTGCCTCACAATATTTTCGTTAAGTATCTCAACATGTTTCTTCTTCTGAACCATTGACGCGCATGCATATTACGTTAGAGAATCGGTACATTTTGATATACATATATACACATACATATCGTCGGTGTCATAGATCAAGTACGCGCATCGCTTATTCGCGATGATTTAAAACGAAGTACGCAATGTATTATTTTAACATGCAGAGACATCTGCACAATAGTGGTCGAATTGTTCTGTGCCGAACGTGTTGCACGTTTACCACGCAGATGTCTCTTGCAGTACACGCCTCTGCAATTTTCGATTTATCTCCACATGACTGGGTTTGGTAAACTCGAAAATTTCGAGTTTCAATTCGATTTATGCTTTTGACCATAATATTGAAAGATCACCATGTCTCATGAGAGAAGTATTCACTTGAAAATATTTATTAGCAAAAACGTTATATGGAAAAATTTCCAGTAAATAGATGGAAATGGATGTTAGAAACATTTTTGTTCATTTTCTCTTTCAGGACTCTTTCAGTATAACAACATTTCTTCGGTAAATTATTAATTCGTAAATTTCGTCGCAGAATTTAAAAATACTGACTGGAATGACTACTGTATTGATGACTAGCCTGATACGAAATGTATAATGTTTCGCAACTAATGATGAAAAGAGTTCAATTGAAAGCCAGTTCATATTTTGCTCTTAATTTACCCAGAATCATTCATATTTTCGTATTTGCTATTTTGTGCGGATTTCGATAGTACGAAGTATATAATTCGTCGACACACTTATAAACCAAACTACAACCTGGCAGACGATATATACGTAACCTTAATATGTTTTTTTATATCAAAATTCTAGAATGTTTTGTTGAAATAGATTTTATGAATCGATTTTATGCAACGTACCTCGCACGTTACATAAAATCGATTTATACACAAAATCTCCAAATGGTGAATTTCCTAACTGGTTGCATAAATAGCTATTATTATATGTACCTCGTGTTTTGCTTTAACCTGACCTCGAAATAGCCTTGAATCGAAATTGCAAATTCCTTATATGTAATTTATTTTACATTATCGTATTAAATTTGCGCTGCGTTATTAATAAGATTTATATCGGTATAACTATTGTTAGAAATATTTCAAAGTCATTGATACTTTTAGTAAGAAATATCAATTTCTTTAAACCTGCTTCTATAAATTGAATTCGCTTCAGGCATTTTGCATTAAAAGTTTATGTAATCCATTGGTTATCTACTCTAAATTTTTTAGAAAACCACGACCATAAATATTTCGTTTTTTCAATATGTATTATGTTCCGCCAAGTGAAATTTGAGATTACTGGATTTTCAATGTAACCTTTTTGTTGCAGGTAAGGCGGATGTTCAACAAGTTGTGAAATGACGCCCGGTGAAGGAACGGATGAAATGTAATCGAAGAAAACCACTCTCGTCGGTATGTTAATCTGCTTATGGTGTAGTTCATGTTAGCAAATGTCGCAGTCAGTCAGCCGCAGACGTACTTTTTCCAATTTCAGTATCGCAGGTTTAGATTTATGTTCTTGCTTTGCGGTCTGAGGTTATTTTTCAATTTATTCTCGGGTGGATTATTCGCGCGAGTTTCGTCTTTGATCATCTCGGACGCAAAAATGCGGCATGATTACATTTTATTCTATTATGTTGCTTTTTTCTTGCAAATTGGTTGTATTTATTACTCTTATTGCTAGTTGGTACGTAAAAGTAAAAGATGGATGTATTTGAATATGGATGAAATTGTTTATGCTGAAACGCAGCATTTTAATTCAAGAAAATTGTTATATTTAATTTCATTTTAAGGCGAATTAATTACACTTCATGCAAGTTGTAATAAATGGAACAATTTACGAGTACGAATAGCATTGGTGGAAAGTTAGTTTTGGGTAATTCAGGGCAGTCGTACTATTTAGGTACGAAAGTGAACCCGTCGTCATGTAGCACAATGCATTGGGACTATCTGTTGTTAACTTTAGGCGAATCGATTGTCAAAGCTCAAACAATCCAAGAGTTAAAGTTTAAGTGAGCTACGAAACGTATTGTACGTTGTATCAAATCATTCAAAGCGGAAATAGGTTTAAGTTTTCCTAATACACAGTTTTTATTATGCTACGTACAAATTCTAATTGAATACCAATTAATAAATATTGTACAATTAATAAGTATAATATAATTTAAAAAAATACTTATGATTAGCATTCAATTCATTGAAGGAATATGCAGGATCGTTTTTTCAATCACGATACCATTATTACTATTATTCACACATTGTGCGGCGATATTACAATTTCATCAAATTTCCGTGCGTTACCTGCATCCACATAATATATGGATCGCTACATTTGCCAAATATGTTTAAAATTTATTCATCCTACACCATTAATATTAATATCAGTTAATTAAACAGAAACAATTTTGTATTAGCTTTATGTGTTTCATTTATTTCGTAATATTTCATTGAAAACGTAGATACATATTACATTTGATTTGATTTTGTATGAAAACCTGAAAAACTGAAAAAATTGCCATAATATCATAATTAAATTATAAATAGTGGCAGTTTCCTGGCATAATTTTGTAATGGTTCGGGACAAGAACAAGAAATCAATTTCTTGTTACTGTTTAAGGAAAATCAGTTTACAATTCCGGGTCATGTCAGTAATAGGTAGAGAAATTTTAGCCCTTAGAAACAAACAATAGAAATAAATAAAGTTTTAACAACGTTCTGTTGAGGGATTTGACCCAGAAACAATTTATAGCGATAGAATTTTATTCGCAAGATAATTCCACCATCAACTGAATCGTGCCTGGCCAGGTAAATAACACACAATTATAGGATATGCACACGGATTGCCTCAGTTGATTTGCAAACGAGGGAACATGTGTAACAAGAATGCAGGACGAGCAGGAGAATTATACATAGTTTGGAGTCCTGTGTCACCATATATTTAAACTAGACGTGCAAAAACTCATACAATATTCAGTATAACATGAAGAAGCTTTTACAGCAGGGTGGAATATTAAATACGTACAACATATTTCCTCTCAAATTGTCTCGCAGCTAATCCTTGTTGCACGTAATATATTTTCAAAAAAAATTATAAGCTCCGCGCGTAAAGTCTTTGTTGCACGTAATATATTTTCAAGAAAAATTATAAGCTGCGCTACACTTTTTGTAAAATTCTATCCTCTTTGAATATTTTAATTTGTTTGTAACAAAATCTAAATAATCGATGTCGGTTTTATTTCGTGTGTTGATAAAAAATGTTTTCAATAATAAATTGACGCGGCTTATAACTAAGAAATCTATTATATTATTAAAAACTCCTTAACACACTTGATTTTTAACAAATCTAAATATTTTGTCGACTAAATGGCAACAATGGAATCTAAGAAATTAAAGTTATTCTAGCAAAGGTATACCTTGGAAGATATTCTCTTCACTGTGCTAGAAATTCACAAGTTTACCGCATTATGTTTTAAATCCTACTGAAGATGGCAACGGATTGGTAAAAATCTAGTGTCGTCAAGGGTTTTTAATTTTATAGATTTTATATTTATTAGCTAACATTTCGTAATAGTTGGCTGAATTCGACATTAGAAATGCATTAAATATACTGTTTATTTGTTATTAATTTATGGGTTATCATAAATTAAAAAAAACTGTTTTTCAAAAAACAGTAGTTGATTTTTATTTATTAGTATTTTGTCATATTAGCTTGAAGCACTTTGTTAAGTCGAGAGGAAATTTTGTTTCTGAAACACATGTTCTTTTTTACTTGAGACTGTAAAATTCAAATACTATAACATATAACGCATTGAAAATTGTTAAAGTTGTATGAAGAACTGTCTAAAATGATAAAAATTAAATTAAAAAGGAACAATAAATTGTATAAAATTTCAAAATGCAAACATTGTATGAAATTTAAAAATGATGTAATTTTAAAATCTCAGAACGCAAATAGCCATTATTTGATGGCCATGGTACTAGTTCTACAATCACCCTTGTTTCCTTGCCCAATAAATGAGAAAAAAGAGAAAACTTATAATAACAATTATAAGATAAAAACCCCAAGTGTGGTAAGGGGTTTTTATCTTATAATTGTTATTATAAGTTTTCTCTTTTTTCTTTACAGTAAAACCACAGGCTCCACCAATTTTTATTTAGCAATAAATGAGAGTTGTTGAAAGATATGCCGTGATAGAATATTATTCTTTAATATTCTTCCAAATACTGTTGATACCTTTGCCCGTTAACGCAACCTTCAATATACTTAAAATCGTCCTATTCTGCTCTTCGGTTAGTAATGTTTTTAGCACTAGTTGGTTAATTCAGGGCTTTTTATTCTACGGCATATCAAGACACTTTGAGTAGTAAAGATTTTTGAACGCCCTGAAGCCCATTTCCTGCTAATTACCGTCTTCTTCTCATCTTTTCTTCACTGTATCAATCCTGCTTTCAGCTAAAGTGTAACTTTGGGTTATATCTCTTTGACTAACTTGCAATTTCGAAAGGATTAAATCTTTGTCATTTCCAGTCAAGAAAACTAAGTGTGGATTAGATTTTTTTAATTAAATGTATATAGATTGAAGTTTGGGTGTTGCAATTTGCGATTTGGTTATGGTTATGTTCGATTTGTACTAAAATCCCATGTAATTTCAAATAGGTCTACATATATATCTTAATACTTGTGAGAGTCACATATCCATCTGCCTGTACAAGGTACAACGTGTATATTGCTACAATACAGCTCCTATACTGCTACCTTCTCTTATATTGATGTGATGGTAAAATGTATCATTTTTTTAAAGAATGCTCCAATAAATCATCGTTATCACTTAATTTTTTCTTTATTTTCGAATTTTCTCTAGTAAATATATTAAAAATGCGACAAAATGATACTTCAAAGAAATGTACAATTAACAACACATGTTGAAATCAGATCTAACTCTTAGATACTCTTAGTACAATTGTTTATTTTTTCTCAAAACTAATAGTGCAAAGTTTATATTCAACTGTCATATTATCATGACTCGAATTGCCCGCAATTTATGCCGCGATTGTCGTGGTACAGCACGAAGACTTGGCGCTGCTCATACCACCATATCTATGGTAATTCAGTGTTACCGACAAACAGTTGACCATCGTTCACGTCGTGGACAAGGAAAACTTCGTGCAACAACACCGTTACAAGATCGCTATTTATGCATTTAGCTATTCGGGAACGTTTCACTACAACAAGGAGGGTTCATGTGGAGTTGTCCAGAAAAGAAAACGTCAACGTGAGCCTCGAAACTGTGAGAATACGATTGTTGACAGTTGGTTTATATTGCAGCCGTCCTGTCAGTGGACCGATATTGTCTGCAGACCATCGCAGAGCCAGAAGAGAACTTGCCCAAGAGCATGTAAACAGGAATATTAACGCTTGGGACAGTGTAACATTCAGGAAAATAGGCTTTTGGAGGTGGTTCAGTTATGGTATGGCGATATGATATAAGTTTTGCAGGACGTTCAGACCTGCATGTGTTTCCCAGAGGCAACATGAACAGCAGGATGTACGTAGCAGAGAAAATTTTATTTTGCAACACGATAATGCCAAACCGCGTAGATGTATTATGAGGTAATACCTAAATGAAGTTTGAGGTCCCGACTTTGCTATAGAACACATATGGGGCATGATGGGACGACGACTACGAGTCCAGCTCCAACTATTTTGGAGGATGTAAGACAGCACATGATTGCCATTTGGGATAAAATAACTGACGAAGCCATTCAATCTTCGATTTGGAGTATGCCTCGCCATTGTAAAGCCCTCACTCAAAATAAAGGTGGAACCACCCATTATTGAAGCATTCATGTTGTAAAATTTACCTTTTAGTGCTTTGCTCTAAGAAACAAAATTATATATAATTTTTTTAATATTTTTCCCACGCTTCATTAACGTATTTAGAGGAAATGTGTTATTTTGTAATCACCCTGTGTTAATCATTAATTTTCCCAGAACATTCAATTATAACACCCTCAGGTTAGAAACCACAGCTTTTAACTTAAAACTGAAAACTTAACTTCTTTAGGTGGCCACATCAAGATTATTCGGTGGAAGCTACATTTATTTTAAAAGGCCTGTTCAAGAAAATGATTAAGTAAGAATGTCGGTAGATGTCTGTACATATTATTTCAAGATAGAATATCTTGGCCAGCATCATGGAGAAAATTACATTGTAATTTTTCTACACACCATCCAAAAGAATTACAGATTTGGACTTTGCTTGTAATGTCCTACAGTGAGAATTTCGCCAGACAGTTTGCAGAAAGATTCTATTTCTGCAGTAGAAATGGATTAGACTGCTGTGAAATTTGAAACGCAAATGTACATACAGATTATAATATTATAATTGCTTAAGCTATTAATTATTATTGAATCCTATTGCAAACAAAAACTTTTAGATTCAATATTCACATATTCTCTACACTTTTAGAAGGCTGTAAAATTATTTCTCCAAAGTGTAAAATATTACAAAACAATGTTTTCATAGACTTTTATGCCATATTGTATTTTATATTAATTTATATACAATTTGCTATTAATATTTCCGTATCTCGGCGTCGACACCTTTGGGAATTCCCAATTTATTTTACAGCAGCAATGTACGTGTTTTACTTTTACTTTATTATAATATATATATATATATATATAAATCCATCTCAACACTTGGCGTGTTGTTGAGCACTTGGTTCCGTTCTTAGGCAAGGCTCCTTTTCGAGTTTATACGAAGAGCAAGTCAGACACGCGTGTCTTTAAACATGTAAATTTATCGACAAGATCGCAAGTAATGTGATTTTTACTAAATTCGAAAAGTACAAAAAAAATTGCATATGTTGTTTGAAGTTTATAAAAAATATAGTCCTATAATATTTATTTGAAACGCGATAATGTTAATATTTTTTGGATTATCTGGCTATTTACAAACACGTACTTGAATTTACATTTTTATGTTCAGAACTCGTTTTCTATATAAAAACCTTATTAGCTAGACGTGTTCATTTCTGTTCAATTAATACACGTTTTATAATTTCATCTTTCCATTGCCATCGTGGTTACAATCTCAATTTTGGCACACAAAATGGCAATTATTTTTGGAACTGCAGGCGACGAAAGTATTTGGAGGCGACATGGCTTTACTTGGCCCAAAGGTTGTAAATTTTTGCACGATTCGACACAAAACGTTGTGATTACGATACCCTGTGAATTTCTAGGTCTTCCCATTTCAAATTTCGATATGTGCGGAATTATTACGTGTCTTATCCAGTTCCCCACAGAGACAAGTGTTGGCAATCACGATAAGTTTTTTTAAAAGTTTAAGTGAGACAGTTTTATTTGCTTACGAAATCTATGAATGTTTAATTAATTGCACGCACTCGCAATGTCATGTTATCTTATCGGGTTAGAAGTTAATTTCGGTACATGTAATAATAATTCACAAAACATTCGGGACGGCGAGCGATCCGAATCACAAAGTCAAATCGTCCCAAAACGAAAACGGTAACACAATTTGCTTTGATGGCATAAAATGCGGTCTTTATTACTCCGCGCGTTGTTTTCAGGACCGCCGCTGCCGAATGGGGTGTCGGGATCCAGCGGCGTGAGTTACGAGATGTACGCGAGCCAGCGACCACGGCCGGATTCACGTGCTGTTTGGTCCCATTGTACGTAACAAATTATGATGATGCGCCCTGAGAATAGCGCCACGTGAGACCTCACTGAAAAAGAACGCTCGGAATAAAATAAACGCGATAATTTATCGGCGCACTAACCATTCTAAGCCGGTCGCGCGTTTATTTTGCTCCTAGTTCACATAAATCTACGAAGCTATTACATAAGTGTTACATGAAATTCCAACGTTGTTTTTTTTCTTAAAACCATTCTTTGACAATGGGTGTCTTATATTCTTATCGCCAATGTCGTATTTTTATAAGTTTATATTAAAGAAGGTCTGTCTCGGGTTAGAATAAAATATACCTTTCTACAATCGTACACAGAATGGTGGGTATTGATAGCATACTCCAGATGTTGAAAAATAAATAAAATTGATAAAATGGTGCAGTATTCATAAATAATAGCGCGGCATTTTCATACGTTTGTAACGATTATTTTCTTCGTACGTATATTTTAACTAAATAAGGCAACGCTTTTGGGCTAATGAGTGGGAATTATTTCGATAATTATCTATTAACCCCAAAACTCAAATTTAATCTGCTGCCACAGAGATCACGTTGCCCGATGTGCAAGGGAGGAAAGCGCGAAGGAATTAGCGCCCTGTTATCGTGTAAAGTGAAAAAACGTGTTTTGAGCAAACATGTATTTCCAGTTCCAACATTTCGAACAGTAAAGTGTTAAAGAAGTAGATTTATAATAGTAGTACACTGCAAGAATCAGAACACAGCATGAAAATTAAGCAAACAAAAAAAATGAAACTCGGAGAGAACAAAGAAATTTGATATTTAATTTATTCCTAAATTTGAGTTAGAGCCAAAGCCAGCTAACATATGGTTGTTGGTGGATTTGGTAATTTGTGTTCTATAATTTCTCCAGAAATTCTGTCAAAATTGTACCAAATTTGAAAATCATTGTTTGACAAATTATCAGTAAGTTTTAAATTTACTGAGTCTACCATTATAGAAATTTATCTGAGTGGGAAGTAGGAAGGATAAAGATGTTTGAAAAGACAGGAGTGCCGGTGGAGGGAGCAGAGAAGAGAAGAGAAGAAGGGAGGGGAAGCAAGTAGAGAGAGGGAGAGATAATAGAGAGATGTATATATGTAGAAGCTCTAGAAAGGGCAGGCAAAATCGTGACAGCAAGATATAATCCAAAATACAAAGGAATAAAAGTAGAGGTGGGAAAACAGAGGTATTTGAGGCCAATAGAAGAAGGAAAATCTTGCTAAAATTCATGTGCGGGAACGAGGAGAAGGGAAACAAGTACTGGATGGACGAGAAATACAGGAGGTGCGAATTTTGTGAAGAATGCTGGGATAAATGGGAACATTGAATAGAGTCCGAAGAGGTGAGCTTAGAAAAAGAAGAGAAGACGAAAGGAAAAGATTGGAGAAGAAGCATGGGTGAAAATGAAGAGGGGAAGAAAAAATAAAGCAGATGAACGAGGAGTGTAGGAGAAAGAAGGGAAAGGAACAGCAGGAAGAAGAGGGAACAAAGGAAAAGAAGAAGGTGGGTGAGCAAGAGAAGGAACAAAGAGGAGGAACCGAAGATATCAACAATGATGATTGAATTAGGCTATGATTATGGAAAGTGAAAAAAGGTTTTTTTAAAATCTAGATATGTTATAAGTTCAAATTGTTAATAAATTGTATCTGCTAATAATCATTAGAGTATAATTTTATGAACATATTTAATTTACTCAATTCAAATTATAAGCAGACTCCGAGATCGCCACTTTATAATTGCTATCAGATACAATTTTTAATTTGTTGGTAAAAGTTCATATTTATTTATTATTTTTTCTACTCCCATGTTTAAAACGCCATTTATCGAATATGTTTCCATGACGCTAAGTGGCCTTTTAAACACACCTTGACAAGTCGTGACTTTGTACGCTTTAGTCACGGGCTGAAGTTAGCTTATCTTGACAAGCCGTGACTTTGTGCGCTTTAGTCACGGGCTGAAGTTAGCTCTAGGTTTTTAATCGCGAAAATCAATTGAAAGTCAAAATCAAGGTGTCACTTGTCGTCAATCTGTCAAAATAACCCGACGTGACGCGACAAGGAAGTTTGTATTTTGTGATAAAAATAATGTGCCATTCTTGTAAAAAATGAACCGAAACGACAGTGGAAGTGAAGAAGATGTTTGTATTGGAACTCCACTAGAAATTACTCAAGCAGCGGTATCGGCAACTGCTAGTTTGCTGCCAGAGAAATCAAAAAGTCAGTACGAACGTGCATATAAACCTTTCCAAGATTAGCGTCGAGAAAACCAAACAAATTCATTATCTGATTATTAATGTGGCTTAAGATAATAAAATAATTTCCAAATTTTAGTATTTTTGTGATGGTCGTAGATAAAGTATAGTATGCAATTCGTTTTATAAACTTCTCTAGACACACGTTTTATTAAACACTCGCTCCGCTACGCTCCGCTCGTGCCTAATAAACTCATGACTAAAATGACGTTTATAAAACTTGTTGCATAATATACTATTTTTCCCATGTTTAAAACGCCATTTATCGAATATGTTTCCATGACGCTAAGTGGCCTTTTAAACACACCTTGACAAGCCATGACTTTATGCGCTTTAGTCACGGGCTGAAGTTAGCTCTAGGTTTTTAATCGCGAAAATCAATTGAAACTCAAAATCAAGTTAGGTGTCACTTGTCGTCAATCTGTCAAAATAACCCGACGTGGCGCGACAAGGAAGTTTGTAATTTGTGATAAAAATAATGTGCCACTATTGTAAAAAATGAACCGAAACGACAGTGGAAGTGAAGATGATGTTTGTATTAGAACTCCACAAGAAATTACTCAAGCAGCGGCATCGGCAACTGCTAGTTTGCTGCCAGAGAAATCAAAAAGTTAGTACGAACGTGCATATAAACCTTTCCAAGATTGGAGTCGAGAAAACCAAACAAATTCATTATCTGAGAATGTGTTACTTGCTTGATTACTAATGTAGCTTAAGATAATAAAATAATTTTAGTATTTTTGTGATGGTCGTAGAAAAAGTATAGTATGCAATTCGTTTCATAAACTTCTCTAGACACTCGTTTTATTAAACACTCGCTCCGCTACGCTCCGCTCGTGCCTAATAAACTCGTGACTAAAATTACGTTTATAAAACTTGTTGCATAATATACTATTATAGCGTTAGTGTTGGTTGTTATTTTGATGTCTATTTTGTTAGTTTTAGGTACATACAATGACAATGACAACATAATTGTTGAAATGTGTACACATTAAAGTGATTAATAAATATGTGAATATGAGAAAGTATTATTAATGACATATAAGAAAATCCACAGGCTTCATTGGTGCATTTATTCTGTTTCATGTTTCAATTTTAACATTTTTTTGTTATTATGTTGTAGACGAGTTTTACATTTTTTGCTTCATTGTAGAACGTAATAATGAAAATAACGCATTGAAATATTAATGCTTTGTCAGTTTGATGAATGAATGAATATATTTGACTGCAAGTACAAAGCTAGTTACTGAAATTTGTTTGACACGTTAAGTCAATACATATAGTGTGCTCGTACCTGGTTATAGGACAATGCTGTTCAGTATTAGGGTTCATGTAACAAATATTATTTTTGATGTTCTTTATGGAAAGTCGGATAAGCAGTACCGACAATTCGTTGAAGAGCTACCGTTTTCAAATTGTTTACCAATGTCAGAGTTTTTTAAGCGACTTACTAAAACTGGTTGATCTGGCTGCTGCCTGACTAGTGAGTGCTTTTGAAGTTATTGGACAAGCCATAAATCAACCTGCAAGATTTCCGAAGACTATTTCTTTGATAGATTTAATGTAGACATATCAGAACATACACTGAAGTTTGCTGCAGAATACTCACTGGAGCAAAGGTTCCAAAAGTTTGTTTGGCAAGATTTGCAATTCTTGGTTGAATAGAATAAAGCGCTTCTATACTTCGTTTGTATTGCTGCAAACTGTAGTAAACGCCCTTTCGCACAAATATAATAATAATAATATTATAATAATTTGTCTTTATTTTGGCGGAGTCCAGCTAAACCTGCTCAAACTCAATCTTATAATTTATAATTATAAATTAAAAATACATTTATTAATAATATATGATAAATAACATTAAAAATGTATCTTGTCAAATCTGACAGCAAAATGTAAAATTTACACGAAAGGTGGTCTAATCTTACACCTCAATGGTGTAGTGAACATTAATTAAAACAGGTCCATGAAGACTAACTGGTGGATCGCTAGACAATATTGTTTCTGGGTTATTACCCTTCGTCAGTAGCGATTACCAAGAACCTTAGTTGTTGAAATACCTTTACATGTAGTGGCCATCAAAACTTCTTGGCGCGAGCCAATCACTCCTAACGAACCACTGACAACAGAACACTGACGAGACGATACCTTGTCTAACACCTTGCGGAGACTAAACAAGAGACGACTGTGAAACGTCCAGTGTCAACATATAAAAGGATTGCTGCAATTAAGTTCAAAAACAATTCAAATTAAAAATGTATCTTGCCAATCTGACAGCAAAATGTAAAATTTACACGAAAGATGGTCTAATCTTACACCTCAATGGTGTAGTGAACATTAATTAAAACAGGTCCATGAAGACTAACTGGTGGATCGCTAGACAATATTGTTTCTGGATTATTACTCTTCGTCAGTTTTGATGGCCACTACATGTAAAGGTATTTCAACAACTAAGGTTCTTGGTAATCGCTACTGACGAAGGGTAATAACCCAGAAACAATATTGTCTAGCGATCCACCAGTTAGTCTTCATGGACCTGTTTTAATTAATGTTCACTACACCATTGAGGTGTAAGATTAGACCATATTTCGTATAAATAACATTAGTTGTATGCGCTATAAACAAAAAAAGACAAGAAAAACTAAACACAAATTTGAAGCAAAAAATAGTAAAAAGAAATCAGTAGTAAACCGCAAAAACACTTCACCTGTTTTAAGCAAATATCGCTCTATATTATTAATGTGAAGTAGCTTCATTTTGTAATAGCAAATCTTTAAATTCTATTTAAAAGATATCAAATTCATTGTTTTAAGATATTCTGGAATAGCGAAGTGGTGCCGAGGAATGTTAGTAGGTCTGTAAATCTTAGATTTCTGTTTTGCACGTTACATCTTTTAGTGAATAAAGTATGGGGTATCAGTAGTTAAGACTTTATGGATAAGTGTACATGAAGTGTTCTACGATTTTGCATAGTCAACCATCCTAGTTGAACTATCTTATGCGATATATGATCGTTCTTTCGGAGCCTGTAGACGAACCTAGTACACGCATTTTGTATTCGTCGGATTTTCGTCTTATATTTCAAATCCAGACACGGGCCATAGACAACATCGCAGTAATTGAAATTTGCTAATATTAAGGAAGCACACAGTGTGGATTTAAGTGTACCCCCTGGCTATTTTTAGAAAAGACAATTATTACAGATTGCGTATGGTTTATATTGAGACTATGAGCTTTTGACATTTTAACTAATTTATCTATGTCTTTGGTTATACAGTCTACACTCGCCTTTAGATTATTTAAATTAAAAGTATAATATAACTGACTATTATCCGCGAAGAAATGGGGTGTACAGTATCTAATTGCATTTGAAAAATCAACTGTATCTACTATAAATATATGGCGTGCCACACAAAATCTCAACGAAGGAGGAGACACGATTTTCAACTGTAACGCAGTGCATTCTTTTACTTAGATATGAATTTAACAAGTTACAGCCGTCCTGATCAAACCCAAGATATGTTAGTTTTGCCAATAAAAGTCGATGACTGATGGTGTCAAAAGCCTTATGAGTAATCAAGCAAAGTGAGAATAGTCACCATATAATATGTGCTTGAAGATGGTAAACACAACTGTAGCGCTTGCTCTGCTATGCTGGGATAAACGTTGAGATATGTTACCCAAAATAGTGACTTATCCATCATATTTAGCATTATCATGGATCCATTGTCAATCTATCGTTCTTATCACACGAGTTGAGGAAATATATTCTTCATAACAGTATCCCCGAAAACCTCATTAAAACGTGTTTCTTCTGAGATTGTAAATAATTTGGGAAACAGGACTAAGGGAGTTGCAACTGCTCAAGTTCAACGAATTGAAAATATCTGATAGAGAGCCAATTCTACTAGGACACTTGGCTTTCTGAATTCCACATACTATTCAGTTTGTTTTTGAATTACAAACAAAATTCCTTGCCATCTTGAAGTTCAAATAATCTTGCCAACATATATCCTTTTGAGAGGCAGCGCTCTTCTGTATGCAATAGCAGTGTTTTATGTTATGTGCCGAAATCATCACAAAAGACCGTAAAAAGTCGGGTATCTAACGCACCTTTTATCATAATTGACAACTTGTACATAATTTTAAAACATCGTTGAAATCGTTTGAAAGTGCTTCAGCCGCAAAAGGTTGACGGTGTATAAAAGAATGAATAGCAGATACGTTGGGATTTATTTCCCTGACCAACTGACCTACGAATCCTGATCGAAATTCAAGCTTTGATGAGTGCAGCTTTGATTTGTGCACACGCCTATCAACTTACAATGAGAGTTCATGTATGCATTGTATGCCAAAGAATTCAAGATTGCTGTAATTATATGAACTGCTTTTGAAGCTGTCACTAACCACGGAGCCTCCTCCAAAATTAACTTCCTCCATCATGTTGCATTGAGCATATCGCTCTCCTGGGCGTCGATACACGTACAGATCTACCACTGTGATAGAAACAAACCCTGGTCTCATCAGAGAATATTACCAACATCCACTGATCCAATTCCCAATCAACGTGATTCTGAGAAAACAGCAACGCTGGTATCCTGGACCTTAAATCGTATTGAGTTAGTCTTCTTCTTACAGTATTTGCACTAATTTGGAGCTGATATATTTCTAAAATAATAACTTGTAAAGCTGGAGCAGCCAGAGACATCTAGAGTATCCTTTGGTACAGATCACGACGATTTGCAATATCTTGTTTTCAGCAAGTACATCAATTTGTGCACATTTTTCGGCGGGCGTCTGCCTACATAAGCGTTCGTAAGGATTCATTCATTTTCAAAATTTTGACTGAAGGAACCAACACTTTTTACTAACAGTCTCTCAAATCCACAACGAAAATACTGTACGAAATTTACAAATAACACTAATACAGACTTCTGGCACCCAATTGGCTGTGATGTCATTTTTTGTCGTTGGGCTCTCTTTACATTAATCGTGTTACTGTAAAATATGTGTATCGTATGTACATTTATGTTCCTTATAATAAGTATATCACAAACAAATTTCTTAACATAATTGTCAGTTAATGATAACCTAGTTATCTTGGAAGTGTTATACAGTGGTGCCAACATTTTCATAATTTTATTGGATTATCTTCATTCATCAAGGTGGGGACGTGATTAGCCATGGGTCGTGATATCAAATGTATTGATCAGTGCTACCAAATACTGTATATGCGAAAAATATATGAATAGAAAATAAAACGGGAAAACATATGAAAATAATGGAAACAAAACCTCATAAAGTAAAAACACAAAGTAGGAATAAAAGGATCGTGAAAAAAATTGCACAGAACGTGAACTGCAAAGCATGCGATTATAAATGTACATATTTCAAATGAAAAGAGTAACAATATAATGAACGTAGTCAAAACATTACAGTATTATGCATTAAATTAACGAAATACGTATAGTGCTTAAGTGCAAACGAATATACTGCAAAAGTTAACACAGTACCTAAAAGAAAGCCATACACATGATACAATTGCAGTGCGTGGTTAAAAGAATTATAGTGTGGCCCTGTGTAAATCATCTTGCCTTTCCAAATCGCCAAGAATATAATATCATCACGAATGTCTGAAACCATTAACTGCATTTGCCATCGACATTACCAAACTATTTGTACCTTGTGGCTGCTTTTGCTGGTTTTTCATCAAAGTAAAACGATATTTTTACCTCATGATTTAGTCTAAAATTGATTTCGATTGTGTTGGAGTAGGTGGTTTTCAGTGGTTGAAGTTGTGATGGAATATGCATCCAGGTATAATAAAAAAATATCGATATCGATGCATTGTCGTAATTATATATTTTATATTCTATTTCAAGTGCAAGTAAATTTATTTTTAATAGTCATTTATTGATCAGATTATAATCAAAACATTAAGTTACATATATGGCATTGTATGTAAACGTGTAATTGTTTTTTAATTCGGTCCATAATGGGAACAAGAGTTTCAAGCGGATTTCCGTTTTTAATAATTTGCTTCATATCGGATCAGTTTTCTGTATATAAATGTCAAATACACAAAATCGAATCAGACATCATCGAGCTTCAACATGTTGTTTAACGCAGTTTCAGTTGTGTGTGGTTTGGCAGTGGTCGCTACAGCTAAGGTAAGTATTTATGAAAATACACATAAACGTTACAAATATTAATTAAAGCGAAATAATTTCAATAAAATGTGCAATTTCAGCAGATGGCAGTAACCACTACGGGTACCGCTAACTTTGAACTGACAAAATTCGAACCTTGCGACCCAGCAATCGACTATCCAATTCAAATGAAGGCGGCATGGAAAAAAGGCGGCGACAATGTTCAACTAATGACCAGCTCCGGTGATTTTAAAGTTCCCTTCGGTGAAGATTCCGACGTAAGAAATCTGTAGCACCAGTCACTCGATCTCACATTTACTCTATAATTTCCAGTATAACGTGACCATCGAAAGGAAAAACACGAAAGAGGCGAAAACTTTTACGCCACTTTTCACAGTTTACGAGAAAAACGCATGCGAAGCCATTAAAAAATATTTGGGGGAATTTATTTTCGGAATACAGAAGGCGTCGGGCATCGAGCCCGGAACCTGTCCTGTTCCAAAGGTACGCTTTAGGCTCGCTAATATTTGTGTTGTAGGGTGATTGGGTTTCAGGGGTCGTACGGAGTTACGGACTATCCACTGGACTTCAAGAAATTGGCCTTCCAATCATTTCCCGAAGGAGTGCTTACGTCAAGACACATTATGACGAATGTCAACACCAAAGAAGTTTTGATGTGTTTCGTGGCCGAAGTGGAAAACTTCCCAAAATAAATTTAAATTTATACGTCTATTTTTTGTTGGAACCATGCAAATAATATAGTGTTTTGATTTTAGAACTCAGTTGTTATTATTATCCCTCAAGAACGTCATTTGCATGATAAAAAAATACCATACAATCGGTTATTTTTCGTTCCTCATTGTTATACAACTAGCTATGTATAGAAAATATTGGTCAAAGTGATAACATTGAAAAACGGAATGTCAAATATTTATTTTAAATATTTTTGTCTATAATGACGCTAAAGATCAAAATAGACAGCAAAATAATAGTGTCTGTAATATCCTACACGGTAGGGAAGGAAATAAAAAAAATCGGAGATATCGTGACAACCTGAACGAATAGATTTAAGCATTAAAAGCGATCTAAGTATAGATCAAAATGTAGACATAAAATATGCAAAAATACCAGAACTAGAAACTGGATCGATTATTTTCTGGTGAATAGAGATGGACGAAAATAAAATAATCGTGAAAAGAGGACGGGTGACCGATTAACTAACAAGAATTCAAATTCAAACCAAATCAAACGACGAGAGAAAAAAAAACTAACATTGAAAGGAAAGGAAACTTGAGAAAATACCAAGAAATGCTACACATAATCTCTAAAAATGACATTGAACAACTAGCAATGGCAAAAGAATCCTGCGGAGCAGCCTGGTAAACAATGGAATAAAAGTAAAAATAGGGGGGGAAAAGTAAAATGGAAGAAACATATCTATAATAAAAATATATTGAAATACGAAGAAAGTTTCAAATTTCATGGAAGAGACACATTGAAGACCAAATGAAAGTACATGGAAGAATCCATCGAAAGAAAGCCAATAAAACAACAAAGGAACTGAAAGTTATCCAAGAACAATCAAGGAATATTAAAACCATTGAAGAAGACAACAACACGAGGACAAAATGAACTAATAGAAGAAATTATTAACAACTTGTCTACAACAGAAAACAGTACTAATAAATCAGCAAACAAAGATAAAACGACACAAGACTACAGAACAGGAACCTAGTACGGAGTAGGTTAGTAAGGAATCATTTATATGCTAGGATGCTTGAAGCAAGGCCAATATAACAAACAGAACACAAAATAGAAGAAACTAAAAGCATGAGATAAAATAAAAAGAGGTAAAGTACTGTAATAGAAAAAGTAAACAAAAAGTTTATACAAAACGTAAAACGTATTAAAAATACAAATCTATGACCGAACAACGAATGATTGCACCAAATACGAACCAAGCCTAAAACCTAGTACATTAAGCAAAAGAGATACCGGAAGAAACAAAACAGATATCCTAAAACTGATCCTGGTGCATGGTAGGAACGACCATATTCGGTTTTTGAACGCAGCTGAATTCAGCCGTATTCAGTTCTAAAATCGAACATAGACCGTGAAATCAGCCCTGTTTCAACCCGACGCGATGAGAACGAAGATGAATATTTTTGATTTTAATTTTGATTTACTTAGGGTACAATAAAAAATCTTTCTCAGGTTTGATTGACGTTGTGATATCTTTGAATGGGGTCGGATTTCGTCGCGAAATTCTGATGAAATCGATTCAAGTTGTAATTTGAATCTGGTGGCGATGCCTTGTCGACCAGACTGACCCATGAAGTTACCTTAAAGTTGATGACATCTTTGATTAAATCATTAAATTCATAAGTCACCTTCAATAAAACTGATTCAATCATCAGATGTTATCAACTGTGTGGTATGCTTTTCTAGAAACGTCGCCATCAAATTCAAATTCCAACTTGAACTGATGTCATTTAATTTCGCGATCAACTCCCATTCAAAGCAATTATAAAGAGAGTCACTTTGTAATTAGTTGGAAGCGGATTGATTTGATCGCGAAAATCTGACGAAATCTGTTCGAATTGTATGTTGAATCTAATGACAGGTGGCTTCGCCCTAAATTACCCCCAAGTTGATCAGATCATTCCAAATAAATCGAGACTGAACCTGAACTAATATCTGATTTATTCGGTTATTAGTTGAACTTGAGTTGAGCGTGGTCTGTTTTTTGACGTTGGTTGGGTTGGATTGGATCGGGACTGGATTTTGTTGTTGAGACATTTAATTAGTTTGGATCGCATCCGGTTCTAAAATCAATCAAACTTAAAATTCTCGCAGAGTGATCCTGAATTAGTTGTGATCATTTGTTCGTATAAATACAGCACTGAACTGCATTGAAAGTCAAGTATTTTTATGGTTTGTTGAAAACAATATCTATTCAGTTAAAGTGGCCGATAATAAGTAATAAATAATTTATTTATGAAATTATTGTTTTAGTATGAAAAATATATTAAAAATTGGAAATGTAACGGACGCTTGAGGGGGGGGTCATATAATAAGAATGTTGACGGTACCAATTTAAATCACATCTATTAATTAGTTTGATTGGAACCTGATGTCTTCAAGATTAGGTTGGGTCGGGTCTGGTTGGGTTGGGTATCAACTCAACCGTCGAATACTTTTGAATAATTAAAATTTACTTGCGTTTCGATTAAAACTGATTGATCAGTTTCCTGAGTACTTCGAAGTTGGGCTTATGAATTCAGTTCAAGTTTCAATTTCAAGCTGATAGGGTCAGCACAATCAAATATCTACCGTCTTACGAATCAGTTTTGATAGACACCTGATATCAGAACGTGGCTCAACTTCTGAAGAAGTTTGCACCAACCCAACGTAATTTGGTTTCGAGTAGCAAATTTCAAGTGGCAATTTCAAGCCGATTGGGCTACACAACCACAACACAACCAAACACAACCAAACTCGACTAAGAAAAATTGTATCAAATTCGATCGAGCCCGCAATTCAATTTTTATTTAAATCGCCTCCAAGCTCAAAATGTTTAGTCGAAACTGAATCTTGAGTTCGGTCACATTTGGCAATTTTTCCAATGGGTTGGATTGGGCTTCATTTTTATAAAAGTTTAAAAAATTATCAGCTTAAATCCCGTTTAATTTAAAATAATTCGGAAATAACTTCACGTCGACTTAAATCTTAAATTGAATAGAAAATCAAACATCGACTGGCTGATTAAATTAGTTTTGATTGATACGATGTCATCAGAACGTTGCTCAACTTCTGTAGAAATTTGCATCATCCGAACTTGATTTCAATTCGCACTGATTTCTGGTTGTAATCGTTTTTTTTTATTAGGTTGATCTGGATTAGGTTAGGTTGGGTTGAGTTATACAAACATGCAGAGAATTAGAAAGGCCTTCAGAAAAGATACGCACAGAGACGAGACGACCTCGAAAAAAACTGGGGAGAGAGAAGGACATCAGAAATGACAAGTGAAGACGAGCAGCTGGCTAAGGTAGCCATAGGAAGGACGTTGGGAAGAAGATACCATAATGCTGAAAACAGAGTAAATGATAGTTGTTCTGCGATGGGGTGCGATATTTTTAAAAGCTTTGATTCTAAGTAACGCATGCAAGTTAATGGAATCGTTTGTAGCATGTTTTCTAAACGCGTCCATGTGATTCAAGATTTAATGCATTAAACAAAATGCACCATCAAATTCCAATCCAAAAGGCTAAACGAATTCCCTTAAAATATACAATTGTTACATCAATTGATACAGCGAATTTATAATAACAAATGGTAAGTGCATAAAAGGCACAAAAAAGTATAAAAAAACTCCATGCCTTATGAAAGTCTTCCTTTAAGTTTTCTACAATTTGCAACGATACAACAACCTTTCAGGAACAAAGGTCTTTACAATATGTTTGGATGGCAAAACGAGGAGTTGGTAGGTCGTTGTCAAATTGGTTGTGGCTGCTACTAAAAGTGACACAATATTGTAGCTGATTTCTCATCGAACAAAAATGTTACTTTTTCCAACTGTCGAGTTCGTCTTAAATGAGTTTGGTTTTGTGTCATGAATAACAATACGGAAACGTATCGTAGTAATTGCTATATTATATGTGCATTATATTCTATCCCAAGTACTTAAATTTAGTTTTAATTCTATTCTCGCCACCGTTTATTGAACAAACAACCATTATACATATATACATGTAATTGTTTTTTAATTCGGTCCCTAATGGGAAGGACGTAGTTCAAACGGATTTCCGTTTTAGTAATTATTTCATATCTGATACGTTTTCAGTATATAAGTTTCAAAAATATTAAATGGAAACAGAGCGCCCGCCAGCGCCAACATGTTGTTTAACGCAGTTTTAGTTGTGTGTGGTTTGGTATTGGTCGCTATAGATGAGGTAAAAATTATAAATGTATTTATTTTGTGTGAAACACAAGGCTAACAAACACATAAAAGTTTGTTTGTTATAAAATATTTCCAAATAGATGGAATTGTTGCTGAAACGTGTTTACGAAGCGACACACTTAATAATTTTCAAAGGGTATTTTACCGTTTTAAACTATTTCAAAACGATGACACAATTTCAGACGGTGACAATGGACATTCAAGTGACAAAATTAGAAAATTGCGATCCCGCAGTAGACTATCCAATTCAAATCAAGGCCACTTTTAAAAATGACCAGGACAATGTCCAACTAGTAACCACCACCGGCGATTTCAGGGTCCCTTTTGGTGAAGATTCCGACGTGAGAATGTAAAACATCGATATTTCGGTACTATTTGTTCTTCAAATTCCAGTTCGATGCGGCCATAGAAATTAAAACCTCCACAGATACGAACTATGCGCCGCTCTTCGAAATATACGACAACAATACTTGCGAAGCCGTCAAAAAATTTTTGGGAGACATTATTTCAGAAATTCAGAAGATGGCAGGCATCGAGGTCGGGTCATGCCCTATTCCAAAGGTACGTTTTCACCCCACAAATATTTGTGTTGTGCGGAATTAAGTTTTAGGGTTCGTACGGAGTTACGGACTATCCTTTGGACTTCAAAAAAATGCCTTTGCAATCATTCCCGGAAGGAACAATTCGCTCGAAATGCACGATAAAGAATATCAAGACCAACGAAGTTTTGATGTGTCTCGTATCTGAATTGAAAATCGCCTCGTAATAAATGTCCTCGATTTTTTGTGGAAAAATGCAAATAATATATTTTGTTGAATTTAATGCTGCGTTTTATTATCCGCCGATATTTTTATTTATGATTGAATTAAAAAAAAATGTCAAACTAAATTCCTTGTATTGGAACAATAGTAGACTAAACTATTTCTAATATTCTTAATAAAATGCGGCAAGGAACAAAGTGTTATTTACCTTGTACTGACAATTCAGTAAACTAATGAACAAACAAAGTAAGTAACAAAATTATAAAATTGAACCCAAAAAGCAAGTGACGAAGCTTCAAATGTCTCAAGGAAAAAATTGCAAATTGAAGACACGAATGGAATGTTTGATATTGACAACCAGTGTGTATATACAAACATGTACATATTTTAGTCTTCCATAGCCACGAGGTTGAATTTTATTATTCAAATTGTTGTTTTATTATTTCCGCAATTTACGATAGAACTAGTTTTAGTACCTAATTGAGCTTCACAAAGCGTTTCGTGGTCAAGTTACATAATGAAACCCTATTTTGATAGCATATTTTTTGTATTTCATGCAAAAATGTTCAGATTCCTGAAAAATTGAAAGCAAAATATGTAATAGTAGTAGGCACGCACAACTACAGACTAAATGCCTTTGTGACAGAAGCTGCAGGAAAAGTATGCGTCAAGTGAGTAAAAATTTGTCTCGCTTAAAACAGTTTTACACGTCCCTTAGAATATATTTTTTCTATCTGGTTAATTCTTGAATGTATGTGATTATATGTTTTGATGATGTGCATGATATATGAACTCTTAGAGACTGTGGGCAGAAATTTTGACATGGTTACCATATCTCAAGGTGTCCGAGGATACTTCACTTGGTGTGGTATATTTTTTTATCTATTACATATAGCACAGAACTTAGGATACATACACTATGTACAACTTAGGATATAAATAGCTGGTACCGTTAATCAATTCAATTCCTTGAAAAGGAATCTACATGAGTGATACTTTGGTTTAGAACAGATCGTTCTTATTATTCATTTCTGTATCACTAATATTTCACTTATTCTAATTGCTTTGCTCCATCCTATCATTCCGTAGTACCTAAGCTTTTGGTCACAGTTTGTTAACTATAACATATATTTATAATTTCAGATGCGATGGGGCTAAGCAAATGTAAATAATAACGCTTTTAATTAATAGTCTTAATAGTCTTCTAAATAAATTTTAATACGCCGTACCATAAAAGCTTAAAAAACTCAAATAGGGATGAAACAATTTATTAGTATTGAATAACTTTAGTTGTAAGTCATGGATATGTCATTAATTGTAGAAACATTGAAGCAAGGTAACATATATTCGTATATATTAATTGATTTGGTTGGAGTCTGTGACTTATTCTCAACGTATAATTTAATCTTGAATGTATTACTTGTTACTTAGTCTTCAGACGCGAAAATTGGAAATACTGGGAGCAATAGCAAATATAGCAAGGTTGTGTACTTACATCGAAGAAAATAATAACATAAAGATAACAAACTTTATTATTGCAAATATATATCTTAGTGAACACTATAGTAATGGTTTAAAAAAACTGCTAATAAAATTAAGAAAATAGCAACAAACTTGAAGAAAATTTTAATTGTAACTATAACTATTTCTACCAGGTCTGTAATTAGAACTAGTGTAGTGTTGCTCGCAACTTGGTTTTGTTTTAACAGTTCACTGGACTTTCAATCTACTGGTGAACGTTAAGACTCGAAGCAGACTTACAGACTTACAGACAATACTTCACACAAGCTGAGTTAAGTAATCTGGGAAGCGATTTGTACATACAGAAGAGCAGCTCTTGTTGCATCGAGATTTAAAAAAAAGGTTAGCACATAGAACTTTTGTTGCATGTTGCAGGCAGGGATAACTATTTCTTACCCTTCTTCCACTGATATACTAGTGTTCTGTAACAACCCAGCTGGTGTTAATGGTATGAATGCTTCATATGAACCTCAAGAGTGGATACTTTTTATTGATAGTTCAAAGAGAAGTTTAAAGGCGGTTTTATTGCACAATAGAAATTTACTACCTTCTATTCCAGGTCATGCAGTTAATTTAAAAGAATCATACGATACTTTAAAAGTTTTGCTATAGAAGGTGAGGTATGTGGAAAATAAATGGAGCGTTTCTGGTGATTCAAAAGTGATTTCTATTCCTCTAGTTTGACAAGCGGAATTTACCAACTATCCTTGCTTCCTTTGTGAATGGGACAGTAGGGCTAGATGATAGCATTGGACAAGGAAAAATTGGCGAAAGAGGGACAATTTAGCTCCTGGAGAAAAAATGTGAAGTATTGACCATTGGTTTCTTCATTTTATGTCCTTCCTGCATCACTCCAGTGTAAATTAGGCTTAATTAAACAATTTGTGACTGCTCTGAATTAGGACAGTGATTGTTTCGAATTTCTTGTTGCAAAGTTCCATCAGAAGATATTTCCGAGGGGCCCCAGATAAGATATTTCCTCAATCGATGTCCGAATTACAGAAGTCAGCATGGTATCATACAAACGAGTGACAAAAAAATTTCTTGGCGGGAAGAAGTCTGACAACTATAAGGGAGTTGTGGAGCAAATGATACACCATTTTAGAAATCTAGGGTGTAGAATGATTCTTAAACTGCATTTTCTCAGCTGCCATAGGAATGTGTCAATGATGGCTGAAAACTGTTTGTGTTTGAAAAGAGCCACTAGTGACGGATATATAAGAGCTTTCTTTACGCCAACAATAGGAAAATGTAGAAATGTATAACTATTGACACATATTTATTTTTTCAATATTCATTAATATTTCAATTAATTAAACCTGCCGAAATAGTTTTGTATTAGCTTTATGTTATGAACATTATTGATTTTGTTTGAAAACCTAGCCCGATAGAGGAACATTGAAAAAATATTTGAATTTCGATATATATTCAGGTAAAAAATTAATAATAGCACGCAAAAAAATCGAATTTATTACGCTGTAATTGCATTTTTACGTGGTCATGTATTTGTTAGCGTATAACTTTTTAATGCTGTTTATTGCTTGTCATTAGTTCACCACAAATAATCGACAACGTATCTCCTATTATATAAATGCACTGTAGTTTTTAGTATTTTTAAGCTAATTATATAGATTTGTTTCTGTACAAAGACGATATGTAATCTAAATTGGCGGTACACGCACATAGGAAGTAATTATAAAATTCGCCTGTTTGAACTCGTTTCGTTTTCAATTGCACGCCGACTTGCTATCTTCGAAACATGGTTTGGAATCGACTAATTATTTTTATTGCAACTCTAACATACACGGTACGTGGTAATATATTTTTGAATTTATTGTAGTAATCGATTTTTCAGTGCGGCTCTCTGGGAACGTCGAACTTTAAATTGATGCAGTTTCACGCATGTAATTCATCCATGACTTATCCATGGTCGATGAATTTTAAAGTTTACAACAATAAATTAGTCAACAGTACGGCTACGTTTTTAACCCCGTTCGGCCAAAACGGCGATGTAAGACTTTTTATATTAATCCTGCAACAAGCTAACGTTTGGACGTGGCAAAAGTTTGTAAATTTCTTTATATTTGCAGTGCACGGTAAAGATAGATTTATCGGTGAACGATGGAAAATCTTTCTCACATTTATTCTCCATACGCGAAAAAGATCTATGCGTTTGCGTGCGTAAATACGCGGGACAGTTTTTCTACGATCTTGAGAGGGTTGGCGGGATGGAACCCAATACATGCCCGGTTGCAAAAGTACTTCTGTTTCAACTTGTGATAAGAAATATATTACGCGTTTATTTTTAGGGTAAATACCACTTTTTGAACAACTACAAGTTGAACTTCAACACCGTCACCTTGCAGACGTTCCCCAATGGCATAATTCGATTCCAGATTAGTTCGTCAGATCGAGTCACTAATGAAGTTTTATACTGCGTAATTGTACAAGTGAAAAATTAAGATGGTTGGTTGACATTTTTTAGGCATCGTGGAGTTAATGTTTTTCCGATTAATATAACTTAAGCAAATCAAGAAAATAGCGTTTTAATTGTAGTATTTTGTGCGTCTATTAATTTATTTTCCCGTCGTATATTTTTTGCAGTTCGTTTGTTGTTCACTGCCAACCTCAAATTTAATTTTTGATTCTGAAAGCTATATGTTTACATTTGTTGCGATGACTGTTGTGACTTTTATTGTAAATGTATGAAAAATATTGTCCTTACAAACATCTAAGAGTATATTTGATAGGAACGAAAGATTTTGAAATCAAAAATACCTATTCACCTAGTATTTCTTTATATGTATATGAAGTGCAACTATTTTCACGAAAGCAACTAGATCTAGGATTGGCATTATGCAGTTACCAACAATGTAGTTCTCAAGCTGGTTAAAGCTGGAGAGGTTAATGGTGGGGACGAGTGCTGTATAAGGCGATGCTGAAAGAGCTGAAACTGCTTCGCGATATTATCGACAGAGGGAGGTATAGAGGAAAAGGATGGATGTATGTATGGACCGAGCTTGAAAGAAACAAGGCTAGTAGGCACGCAGGAAAGATCACCAAAAACTTGGCAGTGAATTACGTGTATTTCGTAGGGAGTCAGAATATAATAAATATGGGATCAATAAAGAGTATAAGAGGAATGTCAGTGGTAACGATTGTGGAAGAAAATAACGTAATCGCTGAACAGGAATGAAGAGAAGGAAACAATACAATCTATTTTTAGTAACATAATCTTGCTTTGAACGCTCATTATAAACAGTTATTATTTTTCAAAATATTTGATACTAAAAATATTATATACAATAAATTTATATGGAGATTCCCTTCGATTCCCTTATATACGGAAGTTACTTTTGTGGCAAATAATAATGCTACTGCATATTTCTAAACGTCTGTTAGATTTTAATAAAAAAATATGAGGAAATAATTGTTACTACTTTTAACTTTAAACTTAGAATTGTGTCGCAAAAGTCATCATTTCTTCCCACTATTTTTTTCTAATGTCAACCCTAACAGAAATATGTAAAGATTGGCTAATAATCGCTGTAATCGCTTTAATGTAATACGACAAAACTCAAGATATTATAAGTGACAATATGAAGACATGTAAATAAATATTCAGTGAAATATAAATAAATTGTATGTAAATTGTATTTCTGCATTGCATGTATTAACACAACATCTGTCTTTGTGTGTGTGTGTTCGGTTTTCTTGAATACAGTGTTTTTCTTCTAGACTCATTAATACTGCCACATAATCGAGATTGTCATTCATTAAAACCGTTAAGCGTTAAAGTGCATTTGCATCCCTAACATTAGCACATTGTCTTCGAAATTAGCTGAAGCAAATATATTAATAAAAATACTGTTAAGGGTATTTACAAAAAATAATTACAAAATGAATTAAATAAAATAACAAAGATTTCGAAGTTTCATTAACTTACTCTGTTGTAGTCTTCAGGTAAACGAAAAATCGAAATCTTTGATATTTCATTTTGTAAATATTTTTTCCGTATTTTAAATACATAGGCGAATGTCCATAACAGTATGTTTATTAGCACCTTATATTCAACATTGATAGTGCATGAAGTAAACAATGTATTACACCAATAAAGTTACTGAACAAAATAAGCCCCAATAGTTTTTTTATACGTCGAAAGACAATTGAACTGGCTACGACATACTATCATAATGAAAGACGAACCAAACAGGTTGTGAAACTAGATATAAAGTAGGACGTCTTAGAATACTCAGACAGGTAGCAGAAAAACTATAAAAACACTGGTGTGAAGCAGAAACATAGGCACATGGCACAAGTCATCATTACTATTGAAATTAACAACTTTTTCTCTTATTAGATTTGCAAATGGTCAGGTTCACTTACGTGAAGATATGATTCGATCAGCAAATGTACTAGCTATTCATCCCATCATCAATGATCATAAATTAATTGCTTTCATGATCGTTGCTTCAAATCCTACTTCATGAATCAATACAATTCCTTTGCTGATGGCTGATGACGCCAATTTAAGCTAATCTATTGATTGCCATACGCTCCTCTCCAAATTTTTTCCGAGAATAATAATTACTAGGCAATGTTGTTTAACTATGTACTTATTTATATATTTTGTATTGACAATTCTTTTAAGTTTGTTGAAGAATTGAAGTTATTATTATTATTACTTGTATTATTAATTCATAGAGGTTGATGATGATGAGTACTTCACAAATACTCTAAGAGCATGAATTAAAATATTTATTGGAGATAATTATGTTGACTTTCTAGGTACGGATCTTGTACAGAATTATTTAAACTTAATTAATGAACATGGTCTTATTTCAATAATTAACACATACTTTATGAGGCAATGATAAATTAAAACTCAATAACTCTTTTAAATGCTCATACTTTAAATAATACGCAGCACAGAACAATAGCCAAAAAATACATGCATGCATATCAAACATTTAAGTAACTACTTCCAGACTGAAAATGTTTATAATTGGCACTAATCCAACCCAAAAATAATTTCATAAGAAAAAACATTGAAACTGTCCACTTATGAAAAAATTATAAAACGAAAACACAATAAAATTAAACCATTGATTACAATACAGAATAATAAAGTACATACGAGCTAGGAATAAATTAAAGAAAATTTTAAATATAAATTATACTTAAGAATCCTACAAATCATATTTAACTAAAATCATTAACAAAACATCACACTCCTACATAAGACACAAACAACTCACAATAAAGGAATATGGAATATGGGGAAGGGGCTAGTAATAACGCGAATATGGAACACTATACAAACATTAAAAATAAAATCATACAAAACAAAACAAAACAGATCAAACCATAATCATCATCATCATCAATTTGTTATTTAGCCTCTGAAACACATAATAAATCTAGTTTTAGTCCCAAAATACCTACAGTCATTCCTATATTTAAATCGGTGATGGTATAGATAAAAAAATTACGAACCCATCTCACAAATTAATAATTTCGCTAAAATATTCGAAAAAAAACATTAAAAGAGTGTCTCTTAAACGGGAGGTTAGTAATATTTACTCCTTCATTATTTATTAAATTTGAGCCCCCCTCGAATAAAAGTTAGTTAATATTTTTGATATTTTGTTTAATTTATTTTGATTCCAGTCGATTACTATATATTGCATATGTATAACGCCTTATGGAGGCAACTGAACTACTTACTTCCTGCCAATCTTAGCAACTATGCAAATCAACTTGCTTCCCTACAAACAATGTCATACGTACGATAGTGTAAGAGGAAAAATTCGATTATAATATAGTTTTGTATCTAATTTAACCAAAACAAGGTTTGACAAAACAAAAATGAGATTCTCGTACACGTACTTTGCCTTAACATATCGTTTGCTTCAGTAGGTTTCTTTACTCTAACCCTTCCATAGGTGGAAGAACTTAAGTTATGTCATTTTCTCCAATCTAGTAGGTTATCTACTACATTGCTCGTACGATTAAGACACGCGACGAGCATTCATTTCATTCATGCGTCCCCTACCTCTGTGTGGCACCACACATGTGTCACTATTTTGAAGGCGATAAGAAATTTGGCGAGTTACTAAGCAATTATTTCGAATGCATGAAAGATAATTTTTTTGACTTTTCTAAGTAGATTAATACCAGTTATATATTTAGCCACTTTCGAACACGTAACATTCTAGTAATCGCTTATTTTTAGTTTTCATTCAATTAGAAATTCATTTAATTATTTATCGCCGAATATGGGTGATTATAGAGCGCGCCCTTTTAATTTGCGGTCACGACCTGCTTACAGCTATTAGAAACTACTCCAGCAATCAGTGTAAAGGATGGAAGGAAATGCGGAAAACATCACAGTAGGACGCCAGGTCCATGTCCAAGCCGAAATCGTTCTATCGAACGAACTTTATTATTACTAAACAGACATTGCTCATTTTATTGCTGCTATGGTACATTAGATATGTAACGGTCTTACCAATCCAAGGTTAAATCTTAATAATAATTAAAAAATGAATTAATGATGAGATTTATTACAATTTTGAATTTTTATTACTTCCATGTGCGAAGTAAAATTTATTTCGTCGTATATTAGTGGCACAAGAATCGCGTGTCTTTCTCCATTGATGAACTAGATTTCATTCGTGCACGGTTCCAAGTTTCCGGAGAAAGTATTAAAACGTTATATTAAAATGTGTGCTCGGGGTAAATATCAACTTCCGGTTGTGTGATCAAAAGCAAAATTTTACGGAGCATTACATCGTAATTCTAGTTTATGTATGTACCACATATATTATAAATAATCAACTGCTTGAATTACGCGGCCTCAATATTCACATACAAACAGATTCAAAAATATTTGAAATCTGGTACTGGGGACAATAAAATAATGGTGGATTAGTTAACAAGCCTTTAACGACTCGTTATTGTTTGTGAAATCCAAAACAATGGTAATTTTGCTTTTAACGGTTCGTCAAGGTAATCAATTGTCAAATATTTGACGATTGATTAAAGACTCATTAACGAATCGTCAAACTTTTGAACATTCGTTAACAAGCTGTTAACGACCGATTAGCTTTTGTGAAACCGGGCATTAATGAACTAAACACAATCCAACTGAACTATTTTTACCTTGTGCAGCTATGACTACGGTTATGATTAAAATTAATTTTGGTGTTTATGTTTGTCGTCTATTATCTTTAGTTTACCTTGCAATTAATTAGGTGTTTAACGCTTAACATTCAGTTTGTTTGTCCATTGAATTTATAAGACGTTGAATTGGGTCGAGGTTGAATTTCAGTACTTTGGGTAGTATTTACTTCCATGCAACTAATCCCCGATCCAATCCAACCATTATTATAATTTGTTTTGAAATAATGGATTAGACTAAATGCCATCTACTTGGGCCGAGTGCAGTGAGCTTATTACTAAAATTAACTCAATTTATTTTAGATCTATTTCTGCGATTATATTGGGTTTAGTGTGTTTGTCGTTTGGAACTACCAATGCAACTAAAGGTTTCATTGTAATTTGAAATTCAATTTGTGTTTCTATTGAATTTAAATAGTTTTGTTTGACGATAAAGGACAAGATGCCAGGAGGGTTTAGATGGAAGTGTCAGGGAGCTCAAAAAGGAGAGGGGAGGGGGGGGCAAGGGGAGCTATAATAACGGGGGTAAAGAGTAAATGGGAAGAGGAACTAAAGGGAGCAGAAAGCGGGTCAGACAACATGCAAGTAAGAAGAATTTTGAATAATGGAAGATGGTGGGAAATTTTCACGATATACAGCAATCAAAGGATAAAGGACATAATAAAAGAAATAGAAGAAGCGACTGAAGGGTTAGAAGAAGCAGTGATGATAGGGGGAGACATGAATGCAAGAACAGGAATAGTGGAAAAAATAGAAGGATGGAGAGGGAGAGAGGGAAGAGAAGAAAGGAAGTCAAAAGACGTAATAATAAATGCGGAGGGAAAAGTATTAAATGAGTGGTTGGAAGAAGGGAGATGGAGCAAGTTACTTACGTGGGCCCAAATGGCAGGTCGGTGATAGATTACGTTGTAATAAATGAGGAGATGGAAAAAGAGTTAATGGAATTTAGGGTTGGGGAAAGGTCAGAATCGAATCACATGCCATTGGAGGTTGGAGTAGGAATAAGATTGACGAAGAGAGAGAAGGAAGGAAAAGATAAGGGAGACATTAAGAGACTAAGAAATGAATGGGGAGAAGTGGCAAGAGGAAAATATGAGGAGGAACTAAAAAGAATTAATGGGGAAGGCGATAACAAAGAAGATGAGAGGAAGAGGAGATGGAAACACATGGTTTGATGAGGAGTGCAGAAGAGAGAAAAAGGAAGTTAGGAAAAACTTGAGAGAGGCGAAGGAAGGGGTAAAGAGCTGGGAGGAATACGGGGAGGAGAAGAGAAAACAGAAAACCCTATGGGAGAGAGAAAAAAGAGAACAACGGGAGAGGGACATAGAAGAGGTAAGGGGACTAGAGGGGGAGAAGGAGATTTGGAGTTATTTGAGAAGAAAAAAAGGAAGAGCCGAACGAGGAGGGGAGTCGATAGAATTAGAGGAATGGAAAAGACATTATATGGAGTTGCTAGGAGGATCAGATGAGGGAGGGGGAAACGAGAAAAATAGACAAGAGACAGGGCAGGAGGAGATGGAAAGAGAAGAATTCACGTGGGAAGAAATAATGAAAGGGAGGAACAAGTTAAAGAAGGGGAAGGCCCCCGGAGAAGATGGAGTTGACAGTAATGCATGGATATATGCGACAGAAGAGGTGTGGAAGAGCCTCCTGAGAGGGATAAACGAGGTATGGTTGGATAGAAGAGAGATACCAGAAGGATGGAAAAAGGGGGTGGTGGTGCCTATATGGAAAAGAGGTAACAAGGAAGATGTTAAGAATTATAGGGGGATAACGCTAATTGGACGAGGTTTATAAGATTTACGTGGGGATGATGGCGGAAAGAATGGACGTAGAAGTAGAGAGAATGGGGATTTTACCAGAAGGGCAGGCGGGTTTTAGGAAGGGCAGGGGAACAAGAGATAATATTTACATTCTCAACTACTTAGCAGAGAGGGAAAGGTCAAGAAAAAGAGGGAAGTTGTATGTGATGTTCATGGACCTTAGAGCAGCATTCGACAGGGTGGATAGGAAGATATTATGGAACACGATGGAAAGAGTGGGAATATCAGAAGGGTTGAGGAAGAAGACGGAAGAACTGTACGAGGAAACATGGTGCGAGGTAAGAGTGGGCAGTCAGACAACGGGAAAGTTCAGAATAACAAGAGGACTGAGACAGGGGTGCCCGTTGAGCCCAAAATTATATAACATATACACATCGGGCAGAGGGCAAGAAGGGGGGGTTAGGTTAGGGCGAAAGAGGATTTGGACGTTAGCATTTGCTGACGACGTTGCGGTGTTGGCAGAGACGGAGGAAGGGTTAAAGGGAGCTGGGAGAAGGTTGGAGAAATACCTAGAGATAAGGAAGATGGAAATAAACGTCGAAAAAACAAAGATAATGGTATTTAGAAAAGGTGGGGGGAAAAGAAAGCTGATGAAGTTGGTTTGGAAAGGCGAAGAGATCGAGGAAGTAGATGGGTGGATGTATCTCGGAGCAGCATGGACGAGCGGGAATAATTGGAGCAAACATATGAAACAGGTAGGAGAGAAAGCTAGGAAAGCGGAAGAAGGGATAATAAGGAACTTGTGGAATAAAAGGGACGTCAAATTTGGGGAGAGAATGAAAATATGGGAGGTGTGCGTCAAAAGCATACTAATGTATGGGGCCGAAGTATGGGGAGTCAAAGAAGAGAGAAGTATGGAGATAAGATGGCAGGGGGAATTGAAAAAGGCTTTAGGGATAGAGAGATCGACACCTGAATACATAGTACTGCAGGAGGCAGGGCAGGATAAGATGGCATTAGAGGCGGGAAGACGGGTAGTCAGATATGAGCTGGGGAAGTGGATGGAGGGGGAGGAGAGGCTGGGTAAGATGGCGTTAAGGGAGATGGTGAAGAGAGAAAAGGGAAAGGAAGAAGTATCAATATGGGAGGGGGATAGGAAGAAGCTTTACGAAAAAGCAGGGATAGATTGGAAGGAAGCAATGAGGCTAAGGGAAGACGGGAAGGAGATGGAGGGAGAAATCGGGGAAAGATGGAAGCAGGTAGAAGCCCAAGGAAGAGAAGGGAAAATGAGGAAGGCAATTTATAATAAAAGGTACATAGATATCTGCGCATATGGGGGAAGACCAGATTATCTGAAAGGGGAAAGATCAGGGATGGAGGAAAGAATCATAGCGAGATTCAGGTGCGGAAGTGAGGAGAAAAATAACAAATATTGGATGAATATTGGGTACAGAAAATGTGAGTTCTGCGAGGGGGGGACAGATGAGTGGAAACATTGGTTAGAGGAGTGTGAAGAGTTAGAATGGAGTAAGGAGGAGAAAATAAAGGGAAGAAATTGGAAAAAGACTCTGGATGAGATAGGAGGTGGATTGGCGATTATGAAAAAAATAAAGAGATGCAGGGAGAAGAAAAGAGAAAAGGAGAGAATAGGAGGGCAACCGCGGGACGTAAGGGAAAGGGCAAGCACATGAAAATGTAGATAGTGCAATAGAAATGTATATATAGTATGCCAATAAAGGTTTTTTTTTTTTTTAGTTTTGTTTGAGTTGGGTTGGGTTGGACTAAGTTTCATTACTCATATAACACAACACAACACAACCCAATCCAAGCCAAGCCAACCCAACCCAACCCAACCCAACCCAATCAAACCAAAAAGGATTTCCTGATTTAAAATTATGGGATTTACATTAATTTAATTAATAACATGCATTCCTTCGGCAATTTCTTATGCACTCATTCAGCACATGAAAGACAGTAATTTCGTTAAAACTTGTTTCAGTACTGCCTTAATAAACCATTTTTCATATCAAATCGAAATCGAACCAATTTTTGTACGCATACGTCAGAGCCAAGCCAATACGATGAATCAACAACGCATCTCCAATCATATGAATAGATTTAATGAAATTAGTTTTAAAAATTTTTTTGCTATAGCTTTTTTTCAATGAAATGATGCACAATCTAAATCGACGTGTATGCGCGCACAGGAAGTAATTATAAAGCTCACCTGTTTACCATCACTTCGTTTTAAATTACGTGCAGACTTTCACTCTTTGAAACATGGTTTGGAATCTAATGGTTATTTTTATTGCAATTCAAACGTATAATACCGCGGTAGGGAGTGAGGTATTTTCAAATTGTTGTAATAATCAATTTTTCAGCACGGTTCCCTGGGCACGTCAGGTTTTAAATTGACGCAGATTCACACGTGTAATTCATCCATGAAGTATCCATGGTCACTAAATATTAAAGTGAACGGCAATAATAAATTGATCAACAGTACGGCTACATTTTTAACTCCTTTCGGTCAGAATGGAGACGTAAGACTTTTTAATTAATAGTTGTCCGCGTAAGCTAACTTTTACTTTGAATTATGTGTACAAATATATTTGATATTGAACCAAAAAGAAATGCCTTTATTATTGCAGTGCAGGGTGGCGATTGATTTATCGGCGAACGATGGAAAATCCTTCACGCATCTATTTTCGATACGCGAAAACGATATGTGCACTTGCATCCGTAAATACTTGGGACAGTTTTTCTATAATCTTGAGAGGGCTGTCGGTGTACAACCCAGTAATAGCTGTCCCGTTGCAAAGGTATTTCAGTGTCGACTTGCAATAGAAACAATTTTATGCGTTTATGTTTTTAGGGAAAATATCACTTAAACAACTACGACTTGAACTTTAATACCGTCGCCTTACAGACTTTTCCGAATGGCGTAATGCGATTCCAGATGAGTTCATTAGATCGCGCAACCAATAGTGTTTTATTTTGCATAAATGCACAAGTTAGAAATTAGCATGTTAGCTATTAAGATTTTTTTTTATTATTTATTGCTCCCACAGTGGTGTTAATAAACGTAACAAATGCATAAAGAAAATCCTAATGAAATTATTATTAGAAGTTATAAATAAACAGTAACTTTATTTATTTATTTATTTATAATATGATTCACTAGACAACTAAAGGCACCATGAATTGTTACATTTGTATCGTATGTAACTAACTTATCAGAAAATAATTCTATTTGGAAAGCGGCAAAAATGAAATAAGCCAACGTCCGGTGTCCATCCAAATGTAAAGGAATGCGAAATCTGGGAAGGAACCGATAAATAAACGGAAACACATCCCCCAGGTCTTCACACCGCATTAAAAACCAAATAACGATGAACACATAAAACCTTTCTAGGCAGTCTGTGTAGTTACAAACTATGCACATTTCATCAGAACAAAGACAGGAAGTATCTAGATGCAAGATTCATAAAATCACAAAACACCATATAATCACTGGCAAAATACTAAAAGAACCAAAGAGCCATCGTAGTGTTATAAATTGACATCCTCTTTGAAAAATAGCAGTGTTAGACATGAGCCAAAAAGCCATACTGTTTAAAGTAATTACAGTTTTTTAGAAGCTTCGAACGAAGTGTATCAAATGGTTAAGTTATGTTTAAAAATAATTTTATCTGGTATATCTTGGGGAATCTATGGAGCATGTCGTAGAGAAGAACATATATAGAAGAATATGTTCATTGTTGCTAATGATGACGTCGTCTGTGGATTAGAGTGACAGAAGAAATATGTTGGATTGCGTCCAGGTAAAGTGCCTCATCGCCGCTTTTTTCTACAGTACAGAAAAAGCGAATGTGCAATACAACCTGTAGGGAAAAAGTACCTTTGCATGCAATCTTAGAACATTGCAATATTTCTCCAACTTTTTGATGCAGAGATACCGGGCTGACGATTCGCAATGGAATGTGAATACTACAAATACTCGAAAAATGTATAAGGCTTTACAACACATTTACATTATTTCTTTCTGATGGAGGAGGAAACTCGATTTTTAAATTTTTTCACACCCTTTGTACAAAAACTACCACCAAAAGTGCCAAATAAGCGCAACTAAAAAAGTTTGCAAGTTATTCGGTGATGTGCAGCCGATTAGAGTAGTCGTGTGGTGGTGAGCTCGTGAATTATTTGTTTAATTTTAAAATCGGTTAAGTTACAATTATGGTAGCTGACCACTTGCTCCGGGGTGATGAAACGTTGATTCAAAAAGTCGTGGAAAAGGTATTAACGTCTGAAACATTCATGGATTCAATATGTGGCATTATAAAATCAAAAATGCATGATTTATTAAAAGGTTATATGGACAAGGTCACGAAGTTGGAAATGAAATTACAAGACGCGTATGATGCCATTGATGAACTGGAACAATACACTAGGAAAAACAGCGTAAGAGTTTTCGGAGTACCCGACATACCGAATGAAAATGTGGCTCAAACTGTTATAAATATTTGTAATAAACAACTGAATATTTCCATGCGTGAAGAAATGATTGATTGCTGCCATCGCCTAGGTAAATGGATCCAGCCTATCATTGTCAAATTCTCTAGCAGGAATGTCAAGAAATCCGTTTTTAACAACAAGAAGAGGCTTAAAGGTTCGAAAGTAGTGATTCGTGAAGATCTGACAAGAAAGCGCGTTGAATTGCTACAAGAGGTACAACGCAAGTTCAATGTTAAAAATGTATGGACTAGTGACGGGATAATTTTGTTTAAATTAAATGATTCCGACTTAACTTCTATAAATATGAGTTAAATATTGTCATTCCGAGCGAACCATCATGTTCGTCTCACTTGTTCATTATAAAAAGTATTACTTTTTCCCCTGTATTTCTTATAGAGGTCACAGTGAGAATTAAATTGTAAAGTCATATTTATACATTGTGTAATTGTTTGTTTGTTGCCATGCAGACATATGTGGGTTCTGTATGTAATAGTTATTGGCTTGCATAGTTAATATGATGTTATCAACGTTATAATGACTAATTACGACTTTAAGGTGGCTTGCGTTAATATTCGATCTCTTCTGCCCAAAGTACATAAAGTTAAATTGCTTATTCAATCTAATAAAATCGATGTCTTAATTGTCATTGAGACCTGGTTAGGTCCAAACGTGACTGATACCTCTCTTAACATATGTGGGTACCAGTTTGTCAGAGTTGATCGAGTAGGACGTGGTGGCGGTATTGGTATTTATTTTAAAAATTCTTTTAAATACTCGATGCTCGATGTGAGCAATAATATCGAGCAGGTTTCGTTGTCCTTTCAATTATTTAATTCCAAGCTTTTAATAGGGGGAGTATACAAACCTCCACAACTAAATTATAAATTGTTTTTGGATGAAGTGGAATCAACAATTGCTTCAATACTGCCATTATCTGATAAAATAATTTGCTGTGGTGATTTTAATATTGACTTTATGAATGTTGATAATCCTTCTACAATATATTTGTTAAATTTTCTTGATTCAATTGGGTTTAGTCAACTTATTGATCAACCAACCAGACTTACACAAAACTCATCGACTTTATTAGATTTTATATTAACTAGTGATGTTAATCTAATTACGCATAAAGGCATCATTAACTGTGACTTTTCTGATCATGACTGCACCTTTTGTTGCGTTAACCTCAAGGTTCCCTATGTCGGACCAGTTACACGTTCTTACCGTAATTTCAGCAACATAGACATAGATACATTCAACATTGATCTACAGGCTATTCCTTTCAATCATATCTTTTATATTACCGATATAGAAAATAAAATTGAATTTCTCAATTACCATATACTAGCGATAATTGATAAGCATGCTCCGGTAATTACGCGTCGCTTTACTAAATCGTACTCTCCATGGGTCACGGACAACTTGAAACTTTTGATGACATTAAGAGACAGCCAAGTCCAAATATCGGAAATCGAAAAAACCCGGTGATTGGGCCTACTACAAATCCCTAAGAAATCTTACCAGTAATACTTATAGGCTCGAAAAAAAAACTTACTTTGACCATATCTCTAAAAATAAAGATACTAAATCTTTGTGGAAACTACCTGGGTATTGGTAAACCTGCTATTAATATTCCGAGTTATTTGAATGATGTTAATAAAATTAATGACTTCTTTGTAAATAGTGGACCTACAATTAATAATGATGTGGAAGAACTATTGTCATTTTATGAGAATGATTCTAATGCAGACAAAAATCTTTTCGATTTTGTAACAGTCGATACCAATGTAATTTATAACATTATTAAAAACACAAAATCTACTGCATTTGGTTATGACAATATTAATATAAATATGATTAACTTATGCTGCCCTGTAATTTTACGCTACATAACACATATAATCAATGTTTGTATATCTCACTCTGTATTTCCTAATTGTTGGAAACATGCTTTGGTCCAGCCTTTACCGAAAGTCAATAAACCACTGCAATTGAAAGACTTGAGACCGATTAGTTTGCTGACTACTCTATCTAAGGTATTCGACAGGGTAATTACAACACAGCTTGTGGCTTACATTGCTGCAGAGAATATACTGCCCCTCGTTCAATCAGGTTTCAGGGCAGGCTATAGCTGCGAAACAGCATTATTAGATGTGACAGATGATATACATCTGATGAGGGTTTGATTACTTGTCTTATCTTATTAGATTACAGCAAAGCGTTTGATACTGTACAACATGAGGTTCTTCTTTCTGTTCTGAAACACGTGGGTCTTAATACTAAAGCTGTGAGTCTGATCAGGGAATATTTATGCAAGCGTAAACAGAGTGTTAGGCTGGGTAGTGACATCTCTTCTGCACTTATCATTACACAAGGTGTACCCCAGGGCTCGGTTATTGGCCCTATTTTGTTCATAATATATACGTCACAACTATTGAGGGGCATTAAACACTGTAGAAATCATATTTTTGCAGACTACACACAACTCTACTACAGTTTCCAGCCTTCGGATTGGCGTGTTGCTGCTGCATTTATAAATTATGATTTAGAATCATTACACATAACATCACGTGCGCATTCTCTTAACATCAATCCGGATAAATCACAGGTTATTTTATTTGGCCCGAGAAAAACATGTGACAATCTATCCAATGTTATGAGTATTATTATCAATAAGATTACGCTACCAATTGTTAATCAAGTTAAAAATCTTGGGCTGTCTCTTGATAATACTTTCAGATATCGCGTTCATATATCAAGATACATATCCAATGCCTATTTGCAGCTAAAAAATTATACCCATTTAGATCTGTGGTAAATGTTTCCACCAAGAAAAACTTGTGTGAAGCTTTTGTTCTCTCTCAGTTCACGTACATCCCCGATATATCACGAAGCACTGGATTGTATCAGTTCTGGTCGCATACAAAGAATTCAAAATTCGTGCCTTAGGTACATATATGGCGTGAGAAAGTATCAACACATTTCCCATAAATTACACTGTGCTGGTTGGTTGAACATGAAAAACAAAAGAGAGTTGCGAACATTATGCCTCTACCACAAAATTATCTTGTTTCATACTCCACCTTATCTTTACAATAAAATTAGATTTAGATCTGGCGTACACAATATTACGACTAGATTTAGGGGCTTAATTTCACCGCCCAAGCATTAAACAAAGCTCTTTGAGAGGTCATTCTCTTATATGATTTACGCAAAACATAACATAACATAAGTCTTCCACATGAATTAAAGAGTTGTACATTGTCCGGGTTCAAATGGAGATTGAAAAAATTACTATTGCAACAACAAGTTAACGCACGCCACTAATTTAATATAATATGATTTGATATATTTCTTTCCTTTTATTTTGTGTAAGTATGTATAAACAATGCTTTATCTTTTTCTTCTTGTTTATTCATGTATGTATTGCTTGGCTCGAACTCCTTTTGCGCGTCGCCGAATTATATTAACTTTTCATATATAACTTTGATTTATTATTAATATTTATTTTTACATTAATAAGTTTGGTATGTTAGGTTAGGGTTTTCTCATTATTTGTTTCTTCTGCAATTTTCTAGGTTAAGTTAAAACAGTATTTTCTGAACTTCGCCTTGCGATTGTGTGCATATTCCTTTTATTTTATTCTATTTCATTGTATTGCATTTCATTTGTATACATGTATATTTGCTTATCTTATTTCATTATTTTTTTTCTTGTTATCTTTTCTTTTGTTGATTTTAATGCTTTGCATTGTATTACATTGTACTTCACACAATAAAGACATTATTATTATTATTAAATTATTTATTTCATGTTTGTGTCAATTAAGGGAATTTTTGAACAAATCCTAAGAAACCCAAGATTACAAACACACAAATTCGTAATTAACTTAATAGATTTCTTATTACGGAATGAAACAACTCGGTTTATGTGCCGTTAATAATATTATTCTTTCCACTCCCAGTGCAATTTAGTTCCGATTTGCAACATCTGTCGGTGTTGATTATTTCGGCGACGTCACGCAAAGTTCGCGATTTAAGAAATTCAAGAACTTACCTCAACGGCCGCCTCGTCTCGACACGACTCCGTCCATTTGGATGCAAGATCGACGCCGCCATCCAAAAAGTCCGTTCACTAAACGTTTAAAGTTTCTCAGTTTATCAATCAATCGTTAAATTGCGATTTAATTTAACGCGATTGTGCACTCACCAAACGGTCGCATTTAGCGTTTCTCGGATTATTTATCGACGCGACGGAAAATTACATTTTAATGTACGCGAAACAAACGTCCAAAAACTGATAACTGCCGTTCAAAAATGAGACAAGGAGCGTCGCAATTATGTCACCGGCGACTGCATAATTACTTTTTTGGTGCAAAAACTGCCCATTGCATCTAAGCAACGTTATCTTTGCGTTTTTTTCGGGGAAGTAACTATCGAGGTTTTAATATGTGTGCCGGCGACAATTAGAAACTAATATTGTCTCTTCGTCGGTTGCTTATGGACAAATTACTAATTTAAATAAATTACATATTAATTTGTTATTCGTAAACCTCCTATTTTGTTATTAGTGAGAGTTTATCCCGTCACCTTTATTCGTATCTCAAAAACGGTAAGAGTTATCGCAAAAGTAACGTAACAACAATTATGCCTGAATACAAAATGTGTGGAAATGGCCTGCGGCAAGGTAAACCTCTCTCTGCCACATACATCAAACTGGTCTTATCATAATTAGAAGGAGTAAATTGAAAATGGAAGGGACAATATACAACAACGAGCATCAATACCTAGCATATGCGAACTCCTCGCAAAGGCGAAAGCGGAATTACAGAGGATCACAATAAATTGGAAATAGTTATTACACAGTTATTATTATGTCCATCCCCTTTTAAACCCCAAGCTTTCAATAACTGAGTTAAACAAGACAAATACTAATAGTGGTACATTCATAACTTGATGGTCGCGCCCAATTAATATAGTATCAAAATTAAGTAGGACACCTTCAAACGCAAGATCTGCTTCGTTTTTATTTAAATTATTCTAACAAAGATATCCAATATTAGCACATTTCATACTTATTTCTTGGCATATTTATTGGATGCCGTTTAAGGCACCAGACGACGGTGCGCGCGCGGTACGAGGGTGTATCTTTCATAATTATTTTCAAGCGAATGATGAATGCAATTCATTTCATCAATATTTATTGTCAATATATGCATATAGAAGACTGTATACAAATTTTTATACTTGAATCTAAAGTATAGTTTGCGGTGTACGCCGCTCCTAAGAGGAGACTACGCGCGCGGTGGTTGACAGCGATTAAGCCATACGACTAATCTAAAAAATAAAATAAAAATATATTTAGAAACTAGACATATGTGTCTACAGCATCACGTAGGGAAATTTTGATATCTAGAAGGAAAAAAAAATGGCGGACCAGCGAATTTTATTTTCGAGTTTTATGAAAAATTTCCATCGTTCATGTGAAAAAAAAAATAGAAGGAGACCTATTATAAGAAATCATAGAGACTACATTTTCGAACAGTTTAAGACTTGGTGCATGCAAATCGGATGTACAGTTTTTCTAATATGCTGTCAACCAGGTTGAAAAAGTAGTTTTCGAGAAAAACGCGTTCAAAGTTTTGCTGAAGCATAATTCAACATACAAACTAACTATTTTCTTGGTCTATTTTTCTTGTTTCTTACGTTTAGTCAGCTATTCCTGGACCATATAACAGCTCCTCAGCGTCCAAAGAATCATTATTTTTTCCATGTTTTGCACGAAGACGACCCTCATGCGTGCTTTTTTCAGCTTCGTGTTCGGCTTCGCATATTCGCTTCTCGTCGATGTTTTGACAATATTGGTAGAGTGCGTCACCAATTTTGATGTCTAATATCTCCAATACATTTTTGAGGCCATTGTGACCATTGTTAAAAAGTATTGATGCAATATTAGCGGCAGTTTCGTGACGGCTTATGTAAAACGTGGAATTCAGCGCTTAATATCGGGCCGCAATTGTATTGAAATAGATAATGTCTTGTACGTGACCGTACAAGAGTTTTTGGGTATTTAATTTGGAAAAATGAGTAACAAATGTAAACAATCGAACCGACCGTTAGCTGGCGCATGTGTCGAACCATCTGTATCGGAACAGCCGTGAATTTGGGACTAATTTCGTATGCAAAATATTCTGAGGGTCGAAACGAAATAATTGTAGCGAATATTTTGCACTGGATTGCGCATATCTAAACTAACTTAATTAATTGTTAATATATACATATGTGGGACCGAACAAATGGAATGATATTATATATACGAATCGTACGAGTGCCGCTCGGCGCGGTCGTACGCTAGCAACAGTTCACATAAAATGCTGTATCTCCATCAATTTGACGAATTTCTGTAAAATATTCGGTAAGAGCATTCTTGACAAATGCATCTTTCAGAAAATGAAGAAAAAAAAATAAGGAAAAAAAATATTTTTCACCGTGGTCTAGTGCCTTAAGCAATGCGTATTTTCAGCCTTACGAAAGCATAGCGACATTAGATATGACACCTGATCGCATTGCTCTTTACCTGATTCAAAGTAAGGGACCCATGGACACATACGGCGATAGAAGATGTAACTAACGTAGTAGCTTTGTATATCCATTGGACTTCGACAATGTAGATTCAAAGAATGGCATGACTTTGCGTACTAATTATGCGTAGCATTTAGTAACTAAGTTAAATATTTTGTATTTTTAATAATTATTAATTCAGTTACTCGACACGTTTTTTAAGCTTCGCTCATGTATTTTTGAAAAATTGCATGGACGCACATGTTTGTTAATATGGAACATCCGGCGCTTTGATATCTGGTACTGAGGTTAATATTACACTAATGGAAAGACATGGATGATGGAAAAATTCTTCTGTGGCTAAAGGCTATCTTGAAGATTCAATTGAGCAAAAAAAGATTGCCTAGTTAATTCATGGAACCGAAAAAAGTTTTACCATCAGAATTGCTGTATCTCAGACCTCGGCAACGATGCGAGAAACTCGGCAAGGTGGTATAGACACTCTGTTTAGATGCAATTGTTCGTAAAAAAGGGCTTCACATTCAACAAGTTTTTGACCATGTGTGATATGATGTCCTACTATACGATATAAACTCAAATTAATTCTACCTGTAAAATCATCATCTATTAAAATCCCACCCCACAAATCGCTATTTCAAACCAAATATCATTCAGAAACTTCATCTCATTATATCTGAAGTGGTGTCGCAAGGTTGTGGATTAGACCCTTCCCTCTACTTAATATTTATTTACAAAATCCCAACATCAAACAACACTACCGTTGCAACATTTACCACCATGTCGCTACTATAGCTGTGAATGAAGATCCCTGTGCCAAGCAGTGGTTTTCAAGTGCCTTGTGGAAGCCAATCAAACCAAATCAGTACTGGTCATATTTAGAATGCGGATTATAAAATGCTCCCCATTAATAATCGACAAATCACAGCTAGCAGTTAAGATACCTAGGACTAACGCTTAGTCAGGAACTCAAATTACATAAAATTGTTAAAATAAATATGTTAGTGCAACAGATGTATTGGTTCGTTGGGCGTAAATCACAGTTAAATGCTAAAACTTCTTTTGTGGAGAGATATAAAATCAATTTGGAGAAACTCCTTGCTAAGGCGTCCAACACGAAAGATAATCCAAATGCTGCAGCCGAAAATACAAGAATAGTATTTAATGCACCATGGTTTATCAATAACATACTACATGACTATGCGTATGAAGAAGATGAAATTAAAACAATGACCAAGCAATACCATAAAAAACTAAAAGGATATACAAAGGAACACTTATAACCTCCTGAACTTCGAATTGGCCAACAAATGGACTAAATGAATAATCCATTAATTTAGACAAAACTTCCCTGAACCTGGAGAAATTCATCCTGAGAAGATAAGATAGGAAAGACTAGTCCACAAAAAAGGGTCCAAAGACATCAAAATGTTTAGAGCCAACGGTTTTATCAGAATTGTATTATATAATGTAATTAAATTCGGAGATATATATTACTGGACAGCTTCTCTTATAATTTTTTCAGAAGCAGATGAAACTTAAATATAATATAATAAATAAATATAATTTAATAGAAAATAAAATTTGTTGTCTACGGTAATGCAAACGAAAATATCAACGTTCCATTATGAACCTCTGTGAACTTAGCACCGCTTTCGTTTTTTTTATTGCCTGTCGATTGTTCGATCCTTAGTATCAGTATGAACCACCTTCATTGTCGATTTTGCACAAAACACGAAAAACTAACGAGGTTATGAAATTTTCGAAAAATTCTTCAATTTTGTTAATTTCAAAATTAAGTTAACGGTAATCGATAGTACCCGAAGGAATCACTTTGTTTTTTATTGGTACCTCGAAACGAAAAATTTGAGTGACACTAAAAATTCCAAAAACCTAACTTTTCTCCAACTTGGAAAGTTTTTGACATCTTGTTACGGTTTTAAAAGCGTCCATGAGATTTTGGAGCAGAATTTTCGGTTAAATTAATTGCAGCGACCACGCGCTCATATTAAACCGATTAACGTTAGACGTTTATCGCACGAATCCCCGGTTCAAATGGTTGCGCGCAAACTCGACGTTGATCGAGACGGTCGCCGGCTCCATATACGGAGGAGCGAGATAGATTGTTTCGCAAATTTTCAGCGTGATGCGTTGCTTGGATCCTTTTTTTTTCCTTGTTCCTTTTTTGAGAGGAAGTTCGACATTAAAAATTGGGCAGATCGTGTAAAATATTTTCGACGACAAGTCAGGCCGGTAAAGTGCGTTGCTTTAATAAAAAAACGCTCCATTTAATTGGGATTCATTACCACTGATTACGGCGAATTTTCCTGAAGTCGAGATTATTGTAATTGAAGCTGTGTTCGTTGATGACTGGGAATTTATCTAATAAAAGGATATACGTCGTTCGGAAGTTGATGCACAGAATGGCCATGTTTTTCGTGCACCACGAGGTCGAATAATTTTTGGTTATTGGCATATTTGTTAATTTTGGAGTTATTTCTTTTACCCTCGCGGAGGTAAGTCTGCTTCATTCAACTCGTTGTTGCATACTTAGTTCGCTGTTTGAATTTTAGGGTCCAAGTAAGTGCTAGTTTCGAGCACGTACTAAAAGGTCGAAGTATTATTTAGTTTTGGGTGTATTATTCTTCGCCCGTCTCTATATCGTTGTACCGCTGATCCTGGGACACGCAACCGTTAGTGACAATATCGAAATCTATCGCCGGATGGGAGATCTATTCCAGTTTCGACAGCTGCGACAGGGAACAGATAAGAACTGATTTGCTTATTTATACATAAATATATATATTTTTTTTTCTTTTCCTTTACTACTATTTGGCGCATTAAGGCATTAGTTTATTTGATATATCATTGAGTCAAAGCATCGCTTAACAGAAGTTAAACTCACTTAACTTTCCATACGGTAATATATAGTTATTATTTTATTTTATTAATATTCATTAATACTAGTCAATTTCGCAAAGTATAAATTATATTTACTTGGTGTGAAGCAAAGTACGTTGCAACGATACAGAGGCCAGTTTATATTTATATATGTATTTATTTTGTGACGTTACGTCTATTTAATTTGTGAAATAATTCCTGGAGCTATTTACATAAACTTTTGTTTATTTATTTGGTCATGCGTGACTCACTTGTCACAAATATATATCATTGTTCTATTTTTTTAACTTGTACATTAAATTGGTTGAATTTAATTTTATTTAAATATTCTTTTATTTATTAATTAAAAAAAAAAAAAATACACAAAGAGGGTGAGGAAGAGAAAGATTATTGTCAGTAAATATTATCACCTTACTGGTGGAGATTAAGTCGGAGTTCTTTTTGTCCTACTGGACCAGTTGGTGTTCGGGTCAACTTCGTGGCGCCCATTATATCATAGGAAAATTGGACCACCCCTCCTCCGCTGAGTTAGTGGCAACCCGACATCAACATTTTGTTGGCGTATTTTTTTTTCCCCCTCTACAGCGACCCGAGTTTAGTTGGGTCACAATTTAGAGCGTCACAATCTGTTAACGGCAATCGATGGAGAATCGTCAATATCCGCAAAAATCACTTTGGTTTTCGTTAGTACCTCGAAGCAAAAAAGTTGTGAATTACTTCCAAATATATCCTCATAACTTCCAAGACTTTTGAGATATCTCAATCCTGTAAACGGGACTCGGCTCGGGATGGGACCGAAAGATGTACCATTTTTCGTTTCGTTAGTATCGAATTCGCAACGCGTGTAGTAACTTACGTGAAATTCAATGCAATATTTATGCTCGATGTTCCTCTTCCAGTTTTCATTGTTTTGAAACTGATTGACACCATAACAAACATCATTTGTTACTTTTATCATATGCTATCAATTTCCTCTGACTTAGTACAACATATGTATTCTCTGTTTTTGGAGGAGTTCTCTTATGGAAGCAAGAAGTGGTTTCCTTTCAAAAACAACTGGCAAAAATAAATAAAGAATATCAGAGAGTCTCTTGTTTAGAACTGCTATATTATTTGAACGAATTTCATAGAACTTATATTCGTGGCCTTACAGTCATTATTTCGTCTTGTACAGGTTTTTGAAATTTCCAGTGCCCTTAAACTTTTTTTCGTTTCGAGGTACTAACGAAAAACATATATAGAAACATTTATGCATAAATATGTTGGCTTTGATAAGTTGTACGTATTAGCAATATTCCTCGCAAAACGCCAGGAAACGAAAGGCAAAAAACCAACAAAGTTAATAAATTACTCACAGAAATAAATTTACCGACTTTGAAACTGGTTTGTAAATGAATTCAAAGATTTTATAGAACAGCCAGAACATTTCTCAATTCAAAAAATTGAAATTTGTTCAAAAAGTCAAAGATTTAGGCTGGGAAGACATTCCTGGAAATTCAGCTGGTTTGCTGCTAACTGGACAAAGTAGGTGAACACTTGAAGAAGGCAAGCCTCGTGTCATTTTGATATGAATTTAAAACGACATTCTATATTTCCCTAAGCAGTTGTAACTTTTTACGCTTCGAGGTACCAACGAAAACTATAGTGATCCTACGGGTACTAACGATTACATTTAACAGAATTCAAACATTTTCAAAATTGAAAAAGTTATTTGAAGTCTTTGAAAATTTGAAAACCTCGTAACTTTTTCGAGTTTTGAGTAAAATCGAAAATGAAGGTGGAACAAGAAAAAAATACAAAAAAAAATTACGTTGCCAAGTTCTCAGAGGTTAAGAACCTTACAATGTTGTGATTTGCTTTATAATTTATCCATTGTAATACGTGAAATGAAAATTTGCTAATGCGTCGATTCGTATTAGCAAATTGCATGAATAACACCGTAATAATTGAGTTCGATCTCCAATATCTAACGATTTGCAGCAGTCAAATTGCAGAGGATTCGAGTAACCAGTGGTGGTGAATTTCCCTCCCGAGCCCTCTCTGTTCCCGTGTCCGTTCATTACGATATTGACTTATGCACTACTATGTTTACGGTCGGTATCGTGAGAACGACCGCAGTTAACGCCACGGGAATTGATTATGACCGTACGAGAAATATGTAACTGGGTTTGGGTAGCTCACCGACCGCGTGTGTGCTTGTAGCTTTGTTAAATTGGCTTATTGTCTTGAAACGTATGGATGTTCTATTTAAATTAGTAGAGAAGTACAATGCTCGCTGTGTGATACTCGGATGTCTTGAATGCTTAACGAATGCGCTGCGGAATATGTACATTTATGCTCTTATGGCCGCTTTTGTGTATCTCGTGAAATGTTACTGCGAAAGTGCTACAACTGCTGTATGCATTGCAGCACCAGTGTTATTACGTCAGTATTCATCGTTTCTATCGTAATAACATTGAAACATTGTTGTATTGAGTTTGCAAATTTCGAAGTTGTTTAAAAGTTAAGAGAAGAAGGGAAAACAACTCTCAATAGACTGAAGACGTCCTATTTGGTACAAGTCCAGCAATAAGGATCCAAAGTCCACATCGAAATCTCTTTTAAATTGTGATTTTCTTGATACTGAGAACTAAATGTGTCCCCAAAAGTACAAAACTTGCAGTTCGTTAAACCCCATTTGCGTTTCGTGTCGCTAATCCGTCGGAGCTCAGGTTATAATTGTTATTGATTACGTGTGCGTGTGGTAGGCCTTGTAAATTATCTTCGTCATGCGAAGTAAAACTATTTATAATAGACACATCGACAGCGTATTAATATTACATATTACCTGGATTTATCACCCCTGCCTATTATACTTATGAACAATTTTGCTACGAATCTGATCTCATTTACCCCATTCCTTATTTATTATTCCGAATGATTATATACACGAATGCTCTACAAATATACCCGAGACAACTACGAAATATGCCATCTTATATTTTACGGTCCAAAGATCACGTCTGGTAAATGACTCGTTTTAATTACAAAGTTTGAAATTAGGAGAGGTTTAGAGGGTGGGAAGGTGTGGTTTTGTTTGTTTTGTTTATGGTTCGTGTCTCTCGTCGTAAGCAAATATATTAAATTGGAGTCTGGGAACGTTGTCGATAATTGCGTCAGTTGGCAATGATTCCCATGTACAGGTTAAGCTTCGATGTAGACAAAACGTTGGTGAAAGCAAAGCAACTTTATATTACAGGAAATGAAATGTACAGCATTTTAAATAATGAGACAATGAGATAAATTTCCAGATGGTAATTCTTACACCTGTGTAAACTAAATATTGTTCGAATTTAGCTTTGCGAAATTAAATCGGCTTATAAGGGGTCGGTTATGCCCCATAATAACAGACATTTTGAATCAGAATAATTAAAACAAAGCAACTGCCTACAGGTTTACGCATAATTCCATTCTTACATTAAGAATCAAACAACTCTTGAACTCATTGAAGTAGGGTGGTCCTAGTGAAATATCCTTCTCTGCTAAGGGACAACCATTTTCGTATCGTACTTTCCTTAAAGGCGTTCTCCTCGTAGCATTGACTCCTTGATTAATTTCCATTAAAAAACGTTGTTTTTTCTACTTGGTATTGCGTTTTTGTAGCCACAATTAATGATTTGTTACATATTGGAAATTCAAGTCGTATTCTATGAAACGACACTTGCTACGATATTTCTTTTAAATCAATCTTGTTTTGGAGACATAAATACCACAAACGTATGGGTCAACTTAGTAATAAATAACGTACTTGTAAACATTACATTAAGTAAATTACCGTCGATCATACGAGGTGGCAGTGACTCGAGCCAATGGACCTGACGTAGTTTAACATTGATCGGATGCACGAAATATGCATCCATCTGTGACGTTTTCACCTGTTACGTAACGACAAGTATTAGCTCAGTAACAACTATCGACTTATTTTTTTTTTCTTTTTCATTGCGAATTGCTTTTATTTCAATCGTCGACATATTTTACGCGGGGAAGAGATGATATTAATGCGATGTCAGTTCAAATTTGCTTCGGTACTGCTTAGGCGTTCGCAGAAGTAAATGGAACGAGATGGTGTTACGTTCAAAGTTGGAATGGAAAACTGATGAATACAGTAAGATACGTGATGGCTATTTCTACGACAGAATCCCCTAGAGCCTATGAAATCAAGTTTCTACTGACATGACATGATATTTTATTTATGATATTAATTAGCGAAATGGAATAAAACATACAACTTCAAACGAACCAAAAATGTCTTAATTTCAACTACTGTAGAACACTAACACAAATATTGTTTACTTAATTCGAATAGCGAGAATTTAAGATGCCAAGAACCATACCATACGTGATAAACTCCCTAGATACCTTGGATAGGTTTTAGTTTAAATGAAGACGACAATAAATCCAGAGCTGGCGAAACATCTTCAAACGCAAAATTGTGTTGCGCGTGAAATATCAATCTAAAGTTAACCTAGGAATTTTTGAAACGTCCAGGGAAGTTTATAAGACCAGTTTTTGGACTTGTTTGTGTCGGGGTGCCTATATAGAGGAACGTAAAGTTAAAAGAGTTTGGTTTCTTAATTTTAATTTGTATTGCGTAGTGATTTTTCAAAATGGCTTGTTTTTCGAATTTAAAACAGTTGAATATCGCCAGGTACCGATTAATTAGTACCGCTTAAAAAATATCTACTTTTTCACGAACATTGTTTCATCGAGAGTTTCAATGCCAAAGTAAATTAAACAAACATTATTTCATTGCTAAAGAAATTGTTAAAGTAAAACCACAACCAATGTTTATATCGAGAGATTCATTGTTAAAGTAAACGTTGTTAAAGTAAAAAAACCAAATATTGTTTCATTGAGGGATTATTGCCAAATGCCGAAAACATTGTTAAAGTAAAAAAAACACAAATATTGTTTCATTGCCGAAGACATTGCTAAAGTAAAGGAAACTAATATCGTTTCATTGTTGATTCATTGCTAAATATATTGTTACAGTAAAAGCACAACTATTTTTGTATCGAGAGATTCATTGGCAAAAACATTGATAAAGTATAAACCACAAATATTATTTCATCAATGGATCCATTGCCAAAGGCATTGTTAAGATAAAACAACACAAACATGGTTTCATCGAGAGTTTCATTGCCGAAGATACTGTTAAAGTAAAAATCACAATCAGAAGATTTAATTAAGATCTACATCGAACAAGAAAGTAAAATATGTATCTAACCATTTTCGTGTCGTCATATTGGTACTCAGCTTAAGCCTATATCATACTCAGACCAAACCTCTGACTTGTGAAATAATCGTCACGTCATAGACAAAAATATAAACGCAAGACGCATACAATGATAATTATTAATATTATTCGGGTCCACGATTACAAATAGGGTGCTAAATGATCGACCACCGGCCTCGGAATTGTGCAAGATAGTACTAGGGGTATTTTATTTTGTCCATGTATTAGAAAACTACGCACCAAACGTAAGCTAAATTTTGTTTCCTACGTAACCCTTACGTACTAAAGCTCTCATTTAATTCGCTTTTACTTTTCCGTAAATTATTTTCTTCCACGATTGTGGGGTATTATACATTTTAATTCTTCCCTACGCAAATTGCCGTGATTTTCCGTAACGAACATAATTAAGACTTATTACGAAAAGTGTCAACAATATTGTTTTTTTTACATTAATCTAACCGCACTAACATTAAAATTTTCTATTCCAATTTTATAGCAAAAACATGGTTTAGAGATCATGTAGTTTCGGGCAAATACTTAGAACCTACATTTTCACATTACACGCTTTACACAAACACATGTCTTTACAATGTATGGCCTTGAGACTATGAAATAACACGATATTATATTTTCCAATATTGCTTTGTAAATAAATCATTACAAATTCGATATAAATAAACATTAAAATTATGAAGTGGCACGCTGCCATATATTATTTTATAAATAATTTACTATAATGATTGCACTTTGAAATTATTTACTGTATTTTAACGTAGTTATTTAAATTATATTTTTTTTATAATGGCAACATAAAAACCATTATATGCAACCCCTGCTCGCATTATTAGATCATATGTTCCATTACCATAGCGTTGTTTGGATAATAGAACTGTATTTAGTAGCACACATTGGATAGGCTGGGAATTATTGAAAACTGCACATTAAAAAGGAAAAAAATATATTTTGTTGAACCCCCTGGATGCAACCAGCCTCCCTTGGGTGCCGCCAATGCAATTTAAGACAATTTCAATTTTTCATTGTAATTGTAATTCTGGATTATTCTTTTGATAATTGAACCTTTGCTAATTTAGTTGCGATGGTAAGTTTTCTGTTTAAACGTTGCCAAATATTTTCGGATCTATATCCGTTCTTGTAATTCTGGATTATTCTTTTGATAATTGAACCTTTGCTAATTTAGTTGCGCTGGTAAGTTTTCTGTCTAAAAATTGCCAAATATTTTCGGATCTATATCCGTTCTTTGTCTCAAAATTATTAATAACACCAAAATTAACGATATTTGACCTTTGAAACCAGATTTAGAAATATTGCATACAGTTGTACATACTTATTTACACAAGGATATAAAACAAATATTATGACAAGGTTTTAAGTCATAAATTGACATACATTGTGAAAATAAGAGAAGGTGAAACTTATTGTAAAATCAATATTAAAATTTGAAAAATTCTGCTGTAAGACTGTAGATATTAGGATGACGTAATTAGAGGACGATAGAGAAGACTATAACAATACATTGCTTCATTGTTTTAAATCAAATTTGTGGAGCAAGTCTTAACAATATCAAGGATATTATATTTGGGTTAGTTGATATCAAAATTTAAATGTATATACCATATAAATTTAGACCAGAAAATTTGGACTGATATATTTAAAAAACGATACAAATTGTTACAAGAACATATTATTTCATGTTTGTAGAATTTATACAACAAAGCTGAAAATATATGGCCTCTGTCCTAAAACTACACATGTTGCTTACAAATATCCACCTAATATCAAATGATGGATCAACTGTTTAAGGATCATTTTGAGAGTGTCATAACGAACTATGTACAATAGGGGCATGTATCTTACCCAAATATTAGTTCAAAACATTATTAGGTGAAGTAGAAAGGCCTGAAAGATGTTATGGAAGCTTATGACAAAAATGCGTCTAAAATATTTGCAGGATTTTTAGATGTTAAAAACGGGTTGGTTTGCGAACAACCAAAATAAAAATATAAATAAAATATAATGTTTACATCCACTTTACATTTACAATACAACATAGTGGTTACGTTAAATTATATGCATAATTAATTAAGCACCTCGAGCCAACTCCCAGATCTATGCGAAAACATATTATCATAACGATCATTACCATATTTCAGCAGAGCCTGCCGAATAATTTTATACGCCAATTTAATATTGTACTATTGTAATGCAATATGTTGCATTTGCCTGCATAATTTCGGTTTAATATAACCTGGGAGTGGTGCATCAATTTATTTCAAACTACGGATCAATTTCATGGCGTTTGGAGAAATATAATACATTTGTTAATTAGTACGACACGCACATGATATCTTCAGCGTGCAGTCGCCGCGTCGAATAAAATAATCTTTTGCAACATTAAATATTAATTTTAGTTATTTGTCTTAGCATTGATAATGTCGTAAAAATAGTTTGTTATTAATAACCGCTAGTTCGATTTTGCAAACAATATTGTTTTGAAAATCGCACGCCTTCAGCGAAATAATACGGCCACGAAACTGCCCACTAATGGATTCCATGTCAAAACAATTAAGATTGCAAATATAAATTTTCTTATGGTTCAACGCTAATCGCCGATGCGGGTCGCGGGATCTCGGATACCGACACGAAGAACACGCTTACGAGAGATAACGGTATCAATGCCCATGCCCATATTTTTATAATCAAAAAACATCCGATGTGTGTTACTAACATGTGTATTGTGAAATGTATCATAATATTTGCAGCGCGTTGCATTGTGAAATATACATGACAACAAGATACGAATTAAAATGTTTTCGAACGAACAAATTTCTATGCAAATATTATTCTTGAATATTATAAAAACGTTACGATGACTAGAGTTTCCTTGCATTAATGCCCGTGTTGGAGATCGAAATCATGATCCAAAACATACGATGTTATGTCATGTTTAATTAAAAAAAACGAGAAATTTTCAATGAGAAAAATTGACTATCGTAATTACACTGCGGGTGTAAAATTTCAGTGGCTTTTAACAATTTTTAATATGATTTGTAAAAGAACTACGAGTAGAAAAAACTGGATAACATTTTACTGCAGTGAAAAATTGGGACATGAGCTGTCCTCTTTTGCATCAGGTCGTGTTTATTAATTAATTAATTTAATTCACGTTGCACGCTTGCTTCTTTACTGGGTTTACATTTTGAACATCAAAGATATACTGCTGAACAACCATGACAATGTTCTTATTATTATTTAAAGTGGGGTGGGAGGGTCGCCGATGGTATAAGTAAAATTTTTCAGTGTAAATAATCTATAATTGTTATAGATATCAATACGATATGAAGTATATAAATGCAAAATGATTTATTTAAACAGATGTCTTTAATTTTGTGATATGTTTTATTCATTTTGTTGCAGATAAACTCTGAATACACTAAATTAAAGTGGTAACGTAAAAGATTTTGACAGTGGGTCGAAAATGGAATAAATCAACGTACATTGATTTATTACAACGTCAGATCCACAATTTGCGTTGGTGGTTCGAATACTAAGTATGTTTCCTCAACGGCAAGACATATTAAATGACGACATATCAATTGTTAGACGAGTCCAGTTCATCACTTACAGATAATAAAAAAAACACTTTAACAAGAAACACTATCGGCCCATTATTCATTAGTTTGTCGCGATAACGTTACTTGAACCGTAACGAACGTGTATTGACATTTATTGATGCGTTATAGACAACATTTAGACGGCGCATGTGTGCGAATATGGGCAATACATACATCGTCGTCTTGTCATTTAGTTTCGAAGTTCACTTTGAGTCACGCTCGATTTTTCCGTTCAGAGTTATTTTGAACGTCGTGTCATATTCCATCGGTTTATCAAAACTTGCACTTCCCGAGTCGTAAATGTCACGGCGTAGTAATTACGACTGAAATCAAATTATGTTGATTATAATGCGTTCCGTGGAATTTGTGTTGGTTTCGTGCTCATTATGGAGTTGAAAAAAAATTTTATTCACTGACAATTTTGTACGAAAATGTCGTCAGACAAACCATGAACGTAGTCTAGATTTATATATATGGAATATATTTGAACTATTTTGGTTTTCCCAACAATCCCAGTTCCCCGACGACATAGTCATCCTCTACTTAGGTTCATATAATTACTTTTCAAAATTGCAACGTTTTTCACACGCGTGACAGAGAATCCATAAACTGCGGTTATTTCGTTGTATCGACCTCTATGGCCTCACTGTGATCTCGTCTCGAAATCTAGAACAAAATGTAACTCCATTTTCGTGCAATATCAACAAATGATTAATAAACAATTCTAATCGCAAAAATATGGGTCATCGGCATTTTATTCGATTCCTAAAATTCCCAATGTACGCGCAATTTATGAGTGTAAACGGCCTCAACCTCAAACTGGCCTTTCCACGTCTCCAATTGATTGAGATTATTTCTTCGTAATCGTTTCGTGCCTTGATAGAAAAATGAACTAAATCTCACGTTAAACATAACCTGGACTGCATGCGTGTTAAACTACAAATTATTATGCTATTTCATTAAAATGTAGGTCTAGGATAATTGTGATCAATTTGATATATATATATTTGGAAATTTAAAATATAAAGATAGAGGAGAAAATAGCTGTTAAATGTATACATATAAAAATTTAAAAGAAATATTTTGTTCTTTTTATAAAAATATGTAAAAAAAAACGGAACCTGTAAAGGACGGTAAAACGTCTAACCAAACCAATTTCCTTGATGAGACTATTTAAGAATATCAAAAAGCGACTATACGTTTCACGTCGGTTGGGGAAGAGATTTAATAAAAACGTTGCTAGTCAACGGCGTGTTTGAAATAAAATTGACAAGTAACGGAATACAAACGTCAAATACAAAGTGAAAGGAAAATAGAAGTGCTTAAATTTTAACAAGGAATAAACAAGAATAATGCATTATTATTCGATTTATTTCGATTTAATCATTTCACCTGACGAACCAACGACATATATTAAAAATTTAAATAAAAAGGACCCTGAGATTAAACCTAATTAAGAATCAAGTTTTAATCCCTTGTAAAATTTCAAGTACATTTTACTATTAGATTATTATTAAATTGTTTTTTGCTAAAAAAATAACATAAGATGTAAATCTTTGTCGTTTGAAATATGATAATTTATTTAATTGTCCGAAATAAGGATGTAAACTATGTTACCGCCATTTATACGAACTAATGCATACTGAGACTTTCCAAACAATTATTTTAAATGCCCATGTTGTGCCTTTCTAAATAAATTAACGTTTAAATTTATATTTACAATTTCACGGCGCATATTTGTTTAAATATGCTGTGTGGTACGTTAAAGCCTTTAAGACATTTCCTCATTCTAAACTGCTTATAACGCAAAAAAAAATGATAATTTAAAAAATAAAAATCGAAAATTGTTGCTTCTGAACACGCTCAAGAGGTATGAGGATGATGCAAATGTTAATAATCATACCACTACAATTAAAATGAACTCTTACACCAATCATGCCGATAAGAGATAACAGTTCACATAAATAAGCGGACCGATTGCTCCAAACAGACCAGTGTAACGCCGACGTTCGACAAGAGTAGATGCGTCCAGTCTCGTAACAGTTCCGACTTTCGTTTAGTGTTGAAACTTCAACAATGTCTAAAGCAGCAGCTTCAGGAGTTCTCTCCGTCGTGATGGTGATGGCTGTCACCGGTGTTTATTTCTCGAAACACCACCCACAAGGAAAAGAACAGGACCCGTTGACGATCGAAGCACCGCTCGTGATAGAATTCGAGCCGGTGAATCCATCCAACGGCTCTATACTCATCGATAAAATTGCCCGAAGTGTCCAAAGCGAATTTAAAGCGGAGGACCGGCCGACGAATCCTGCCACGATCGACGCAAGCGGAATCGCTAATTCCGAAGCGACGATTAATGACACCGACTACGAAAAAGTTGAGAAAATCAAGGAGGTACCAAATTCGATAATCACAAATGACCAGAGATAACACAGAATTTATTTCTAGTATTTATTGATACCTTTAGTTGTAAGTCTTAATTTATGTACTTATGCTTGTCGAATGCTGAGAATTCAGGACGAGATACATTTATATTATATTAATATTGTTTACTGACCGTATGGCAGACTGTTATGTTGTACATAAATCTTTATATAAAATGTTGTTTTTTTTATTAAAACGAATGGTGTGATTAAAACCTATAATCGCATATTATGCGATATGGATTTTAGCTTTACTTTAATAATTTATAAATCGGATTAAATAAGCGCTGCGTTGGAGGATTTTTATTATCGCCAGAGGAAGGTCTCTGTATACAAAGGAACTGATACGGCTTATGTCAATTGAAACAAGTCACTGACTCTTGCCATTAATCTTCATAAAAACGCCATGTAATAAACATTCAAGAAATATTAGTAATAAATTTCTGACTTAAATGCACTTCGTCGGAGAAAATTGGGGAAGCGCCAATTGTCGATGATTTGCTGCGGCTATGTCCTTGAAATTGAAGAAAACGTGCAAATAAACATATGCAAATTTTATTATAAATTTCATTTAGTGGATGGTAGAATTATAAATTATAATTGACGTTGTTTAAAGTGCAGCGATTTAATATAATTTCACGCTTCATATGCATATAAAAAGTAAATGATAATAGACGACATTTTAAGTCCCTTATTAAGAGCGTTATCTTGGTATATTTTGAGCATTTCCACGTGTTTACACCACACGGCTGAATCCCCCTATCGTTTTCAAATTAGGTTATGAAAATTATCAGTGAACGATTTGAAAGCGTAGATTGGCACGTGGCATCAAAACCGAGTCAAAAGTTTGTTGCCGCAATTAATCAGTACATGTGCACAAATGTTTGTTTTGATGTGGCTGTAAAGGTTATTGGTCGAAATAACTAATTCGGATTTAATTATTTGTTTCAGATGATGAAACACGCCTGGGACAATTACGTGAGATACGCGTGGGGTAAGAATGAACTGAAGCCAGTTAGTAAACGAGGACACGGTGCCAGCATTTTCGGGTCCCTGCCTATGGGGGCTACCATATTGGACGGCCTTGACACTTTGTACATTATGGGTATGACAGAAGAATTTAAGCAGGGCCGGGAATGGGTGGCGAATGAGTTTGACGTCGACGCAATGGTGAGTATTTTGTTTACTTATGTTGGCGTCAGTCTATTTCAGTTATTTCAGTCAGTTCATGATGAAGTTATATACACATTGTTATGATATATAATTTGTTATTGTTGGCTATTTAAAAAAATCAAGTATTTCCAGAAATGATCATTAAATATCATTTCAAGTCTAAAAAGTTGCTCCACGTAAGTTCTAAAAATTAATACATTTGTAATCATTATTTTACTTACATAATCCTTATTTGAGTACATATGACGTTTGGTTTGAACGTAAGTTTACAGTTAGGGTACTGAGGTTGTTTAATTTAAGATTGTGAGAAAACAAATGATGCAATCCAATCCAAGAACTCCTCGCGTTTTAACTGCAATACAAAACGCTAAACTCTTACTTCAGTGATAAAATGATCAAATGGTGCAGTGGAAATTAATTTTAAAAAATGCCGAAAGAACGCTATTAAATCATTTGGCGAAGTCGAAAGAAATGCATGTAGTTCAATTTAAGATAAATTTATATATATAAAAAAACATTTATTGGCATTTTCATAATCTACATCTCATTTAAAACTCCCTTAGTCTCGTCCCTTTCTCATTCCGCCTCCGTCTGCTGCCCCTTAATCTTTTCATTTGTTCTTTCTTCCTCCTGTTGTTCCATTTCCCACCTTTTCCGGCTCTCCTCTTTCTTCCCCTTTATTTTATCTAATATTTCTAGTTCCCCTCCGGCTTCTGCCATGTTTTTCCAATCTTTCCTTTCGTCTTTTGGTCTTCTTTCAGTTTTATTTTCCTGCATTCTCATATCCAATATTCCCATTTGTCCCACCCTTCTCCACAAATATTACATTTGTATTTAATTTCTAGCTAGTAGTTTCTCGTCGCTTCCGCACCTGAACCTTGCCGGTGCTTTTTTGTCTTCTACCGATCTGCGTCCCCTAAGTATCTTGGTATCCTCCCCTCTACCTTTATTCATTGGAATTTTGCGTTGTACCTCGCATTTGTAATGTTTCTTTCTCTTTTACGTGCTTCTACCAGCTTCCTCTATCTCCCTCTCTACTTGTTTCCCGTCTCTGTTTCTCCTTTCTGCCTCTTCTACTGATAATCCTGCATTTTCGAATATGGTTACCCTACATTCCTCTTATATGGATAGTTCTTTTGCTCTCCCTTTTACTCGGCTCCTCCGATAACTTCTTAACTAGGCTCTGTTCTACCACCCGTCGCTGTCAATCGCTCATATCTCACTGCATTTTTTCCTGCCTCTACTGCCAACCGTTCGCTCACTGTCTCCTACATAACTATATAGTCTGACGTTGACCTCTGAAAATTCAGTATCCCTTTTATTTATCCCACGTGTACCCCTTGCAACATTTTCCTTTCTTTCTAACACCACACTACCGTTCCGTACATCCGAATGCTCTTTATACATATATTCCATAACTTCATTGTTTCTTGCAAATTCCCTCTTATCTTTCCCCACATATTCCTCCTCAATCTTTCCCCCGCCCTCTTCGCCTTTCTGCATGCATGTATCATGTGTCCTTCGCCACTGTTCTTTTCTCTCAATACATATCCTAGATGCATGCATTCCTTCGCTTGCTCTATTATATCACCTTTACTTCCCGCCTCCTTTCTTAAACATCATTTTTTGTTTTCTTTGTGTTGAGCTCTAAACCGTGAAACCTTCTAAGATGGGGTAAAAGAAATCACGAAATTCTTTTAACCCCATCTCTGCCTCCGCCAATAAGACTATGTAATCCGCGTATGTCAACGACTATATCTTTGCCGTTCCTAATTTCTCTCTCCCATCTTGTTCTTTCCTTAGCGTTCTTCCAAGTCAAGAATGTAGATGTTAAAGAGTTGCGGGCTCAGCAGGCATCCCTGTCTCACCTCTCCCCTATTCCTAAATATTTCTCATTACCCAGCCTCACCCTGCACCATGTTTCCTCATATATTTGCTCAATCCTTGTCCTTATGCCCGCCGATATCCCAACCCTTGCCATTATCTTTCTGTCTACCTTGTCAAAAGATGCCTTTAGGTCTATGAACATCGTGTACGTTTTACTTTCCTTCTTTGCCGTCTCCCTCCCCCTTCTATATTATATAATTTAACACATACAGGTTGTCCCTCGTTCTTCTACCTTTCCTGAATCCGCCCGACGCTTCCGGCATGGCCCCTCCGCCTTTCACCTTTATATCTTTATTATAAATTGAGACTCGTATGCTTTACACATATTACTACTATAAACAAAGTAGACATAAAAAATTGGTAGTACTCGCTAGTATTAGTAATACTTAAATCCGGAGATATTCCTTTAGAATCTTTTTATGGTATCCAGTGCTGCTAATCGCTGCTATTATGCTGTTTTTTGTCAATTTTACAGACCATTCCCATTGAAAAATAACAAATTGTTCAAAGTTTGGCTAAATGAAAAAAATTAAAGTGATAAAGGTAAAGAACTTTGAGACCGTGTTACCTTTGCAAGAGATAACGATATAGTTAATCAATTCTCCGTTTATATTAAATTAACCAACAATTCTGATAAAAACAACCAGTTGGAGATAAATTCCATAAATATTCATTGCGATTCCCCAAAGCATAACTTCACTAATACAACTCAAGTTATTTGCGGTTAACCAGTTTCTACCAGCATCAAATGCTGCCTTATTGTATCCGTTTTAATAAAATATTGCACACTAACGACCTCAATCAAACCTAATCTAACCCAACCGCACCTAACCCAAAGACAACACTTAGGGCGAATTTTCAAAATATAGTTCCACTATGTTCGAACTGACATTTTGTTTTGGTAATTATCGCTCTTAATATTAATTAATTATCATGCCAAAAATGCTATATAAGTGTTTGCGACCACGTCGCATGAAAGTTCACAGTATCGTTTTACACATTAGGTAATACTTTTTGAAATTTACAACCCAATCCAACCAAGCCCATTTTGATTTTTAAAAATGTCATACCGGATTCATAATCAGCAAGCCCAGCAACCGATATGTGTTAAAATTAATTTTAGAATAATTTTAATTGGTTAGCTTTTCGGTCATTTGGCCCACTGTGCGTTCGCTGAATTATTTTGGAAGAATCTCGGAATATACAAAAGTAATGTAAAATTCCATCATGTAAGGTCTTTGGTGTTCCTCGTTGACATCGCAATGAAAAGCGAAACGATATCGTTTATACCGACCCTACCACGTTTTTTTCCGTAGACCTGTTTAATTAATGTTCACAGCATCTTTTGGTGCATTATTTTACCATCAGTGTACTCTTTTTACATATTTCTATCATGATTGACATAATTAACTTTTCCCCAACCTTTTATTTGCATTGTAAAAGACAGTTACATTAAAATTGGTGTTTGATGTCTAGCATACAAAAAGATATATATGTGTGTTTCAGAAACATTTAACTTAACCTAACCCTATCAGGTCGGTTTTTCCAAATGCAAGAAAGATTTTGGTGTTGCTAGGTATGCTATTTAAAGCATAATTAGTCAAATGAATTATGTTTTATTTCAGGCGTTTTCAGGTCTTTATGAGGCACATTATAATGACAATTAGGCCCAAATGTTTCGAGATTATTCTAGGCAACGACTGCGTGTGCGTCAGTAACGAAGCCTGGCTCATATAACGCTAGTAATAATACTTTTAAAACAAACTACTGTAAAAATATTAATTACTTGGAATATTTCTTTAACACTTCAATTGTTACTTGACCATTCGTTTATTTTTATCATTTTTATTAGTTGCTGCACTGGCGCATTTATTTATACTAACTTAACGTAGCATTAAATTTCCCTTTGAAAAGTACAACTTAAAAATGCAACTGCAATCAGTGTGGGGCTAAAAAACTGGCGCATTTATTATACTAACTTAACGTAGCATTAAATTTCCCTTTGAAAAGTACAACTTAAAAATGCAACTGCAATCAGTGTGGGGCTAAAAAATCAGATTAGACTAAAACCAAATATGTTTGCTTTATAATTAATATAAATGTGATTTACGTACATTTTCTAGTTAGGGCGGTTACGTACAGCATCTAAAACTCGCTGTGTCTATAAATAAAAATAGTAAATAAAGAAATAGATTACTTTGTTAATTAAGTTAAAAAAAACTGGTCATACAAATAAATTGCCGTTGTTCTCAGGACACCTATTCAAAGAGATTTTATTTCCGTTCACATTTCTTTTCGGTTTCATTAATCAACTGTCAGTGGACGCACAGAAAATTAAATGAAGGAAATTGAAAAACCTTAGCATTCGAACCAAGCCTCATTTTAAAAGAAAAATTTGCAAGTTTATCTGCCTCTTAATATTTGTGTTTGCGATAGTTAACATTTTATTTTTGCATCCTAAGTTCATATAGTTTTTTCTTTTTTTGTGTGTACCTTGTATGTGTTTTCCAAATCGCCCACCGTCTACAAACGAATTATTTTGTTTCAGACGGCGGACCTTTCAGTCTTCGAAACTAACATTAGGTTTGTGGGGGGTCTACTGTCGTGTTTTGCACTCACCGGTGACATAGTCTTCAGAGACAAAGCCGACCAAATAGCCAGGAAACTTCTGCCAGCTTTCCAAACGCAGACGGGCATTCCCAATGCCCTCGTCAACTTCAAAACAGGGGTAGGTTAAAAAAACATTAAATTCTTATCCGTTATTCGTGACAGGCGAGAAAAGTCCAATATCAGGCTTTCAACGAATAGCTTTAAACGATCAGTTGCTGAAAGATTCTTCCCACATTCTTTAACCATCACGTATTTTTTATTTTTAAAATATCGCGAACTTTTTAACGAACTTATTATTTACTTATTATACTTTTTAATTAAGCTGCAAAATGTATTTGTCATCCCTATTTTTAGAATAGCAAAAATTACGGCTGGGCGAGCGGCGGATCGAGCATCTTATCCGAATTCGGAACATTGCATTTGGAATTCGCATATCTAAGCGACGTCACTGGAAAATCCGAATATCGCAACAAGGTCGACCACATCCGGCAATTCCTTCAAGCGTTAGAAAAACCGAAAGGCCTCTACCCGAACTATCTCAATCCGAAAACGGGCAACTGGGGCCAACGTAAGTCCAACGCATTCGGGCCAACTTATCTCTGACTACAACTTAAATTTTCCAGATCATATGTCGATCGGCGCATTAGGAGATAGCTTCTACGAGTACCTCTTGAAAGCTTGGATACAGTCCAACAAGGAGGATAACGAAGCGAGGCAGATGTTCGACGACGCCATGCAAGCGATCATTCAACATATGCTGTTCAAGTCGACCGGTGGTCTTACATACTTCGCAGAATTGAAATTCGAAAGACCTGAACATAAAATGGATCATCTTGGTTGCTTCTCAGGTAAATTACTTGTTCTGAAAGAATGGCCTATAGGCAACGATTCTATGTACAAATACAGCTTAAGGTTAGCTTTTGAGAAATTCAATTGGTACAGTAAACCGGGTTCAACCAAAGCGCACATTAAACATAGTACAACTAAATTGCATAATGCTTACCAGACATACTGCGGATTAATGTTTGAACTTATTGACTAGTCAGTTTGCATAATTATAAAAATCTTCATTTACAGGAGGATTACTAGCACTAGGTGCTAAAACATTGAAAAACGACATGTCTGAAAACTACATGGATATTGCGGAAAAAATTACCAACACATGTCACGAATCGTACGACAAAACCCACACGAAATTGGGGCCTGAATCGTTCAGATTTACAGAAGGAATCGAAGCAAAAGCTCTGAAAACTTCCGAGAAGTATTACATCCTCCGTCCCGAAGTGATAGAGTCCTATCTTTATATGTATCGATTGACGAAGGACAAGAAATATCGAGAATGGGGATGGCAGGCTGTTCAGGTCTATAATAAAAATACCAGTAACCGTTTTTGTGTAACAAAATTGTTTTAAATTGATTGCAGGCATTGGAGAAGCATTGTCGTGTTCCAGGTGGCTTCACCGGCCTGAAAAACGTCTATGTCGAAGATCCGATTCAAGACGACGTACAACAGAGCTTTTTCTTGGCGGAAACGCTTAAGGTGAATACTTTAATGAATCTGTTTATGAATTGTAACATTTTTTCTTTGTTTTCAGTATTTATATTTGTTATTTTCGGACGACAGCTTATTATCCTTCGATGAATGGGTGTTTAATACGGAGGCCCATCCCTTGCCTATTAAGGGAGTGAACCCTTATTACAGGGAGGCATGAGCAAATGAGAAGACAGTGGTGCTGTTTTATGAGAATGCGTTGCTCCAGACTGACAGACTTTTCCTTTAAGAAGAAGATTATTTATTAAATAGAATAATATATTGATTAAAACTAAAATACTTTTATAGTCAGTGTGTTAAATAGTGTGCTGTGATCGGGGACATCAGTGCGAACTGTACATAATTTTTTTTAATATTAGATAAATAACTGATTCGTTACTGCTTAGATTGTAAATCAGAACTCGATTTAGTAAATTACCGATATAGATAACCCTCAAGTGTTCACAATTTAGTTAAGAACGATGTAGTTCTTATGCATATGCGTGTTTTACTTAATTTTATGGCCATTTAAAATCAAAAATATTTAGAATGTTTACTGATTGATGAAGATTTAACATTACGCACAATTTGTGTAAAATGATTAAAATATTCATATCTACAATTTAGATTCAAATTATTATTTAGGGCCAACTCAAAGGCAATTATACAACCAATTGGTGTCACAAAGCTAATTCAAATTTTCGTTTGTATTACGATGTAGTTAAAAGATTTCATTTACTAAACAAATAGCACTGCTATATAACACAAATAAAAATAAAATTGGAAACTTTCTGATGGGTATTTGTGGGAAAGGGTGAAAATTAAATGATATTAATATAATAATAATAAATCATCTTGTCCTTGAATGTAATTGCTATATATTGATAATGGTGATAATAATATTTAAGCAAAAATGATTTAAAGAACTAATATTTCTTCTTTGGTTTCGTATAAATGGAACATAAAATTTCATATAAATTAATTGTACTTTATGTATGAGAGTTGTGGGGACCATGGTTTCATAACATAGACAATAGATTTAATTACTTTTTATCAAGTTTTCACAATAGATTATAACACAGACTGAAAATAAACTTATATTTATATCGAAACTCTCGAGGCGAAAAACGCCAACAGAGTTTGCTACAAAATAAATAACTTTCCACAATTCCGATATTCACAGATTACTGTTGGTTCAATCTTTCTATTACTCACATTCCAAGTTATTAGTATTAGCACTTCGAATTTCGTCCGTGTAGTTGCTCGCGATTGCAATCTTAGATTCTACCTTACCTCGTTCGTTTCGTCTTCAAATTAAACAGTAACGAATCAGTGCCGTAGCGACTAGACTTGTACATTTTATAAATAGTTTTTAAATCATTTAAAGCTGTTTCGAACAGTTCCTATAAGTGATTATAATACAATGGGAGGGAGGTTATTATTACTTAAAGCAATCACTTTTTTAACTCACATCGTTATGTACTTTTAATTAGCATTTTTATTGCACTTGTTGAAATCAAGAGTACTGTCTTTAGAAATATGTATGTATTAAAAAATTATTAATGCAAAATAATGATTTTAACTACTTATATAATTTTTAAACTTGTAAATATTTTATTGCAGCGTTCAAGTTTTATCAAGATAATATATAAACTTCATGCCTATTGATTTCAAATTTATTCGATGCAAGAAATATCCTTTACTACACCCTAGCGAAAATAAATTCATTAAAGTGTGTATATATATGAAAAGTGCTTTTTCTTTTTGGTAGGAGAATTGTTTGATCGAATTTATAAGAAAAGCACTTAATTTTATTTATCTCACAATGCAAAAATTGATATTCCGTTACACGAAATGGCAGTGCTGTTGATTTAAAAACACCATACATACATGTACACTTTTTACTAAAAATCCAAATTAAGTCGATGGTTTTGATACGTGAAATACATGATTTTATTGATATAAGAGGTAAATTATTCACATTTTTTTTAGATTGTAATTAAGTTACATTAGCGTTCTGTATATACTTGCAGAGTTTATTAAATAAGAATCAAAATAGAAACGGTTACTAATTGACTAAAATTATATAAATGGTAGGACAATTGTTCATTGTATCTCGTTTTGATTTGCTCAAGATATGAGTTTTGTTTTGGAATTTACCAACGTTGTAAAAAACTAAATTTATTTTATTAAAGTGTCATCGGATGCGAAATAAATGTGTTTGTACCTGGTACATATTAATAAATTCAATTGAATATATTTGGTTTTAATCAATGTTTATCCTCGCAATAAAATATTTTGAAGTTTCATTTAGTTAAAAAATTAATTACTAGAAGACCAATATGTAATTTTGAATGACACCATTGTAAATATATTTGTTCACTCATACAAAGAAGGTAGCGAACCTGTAGATACGATTTAAACTCTCTTACCACTTTTGGGATTAGAATGAGGAAGGATGGAGTGAGAAATGATTTTATTGTGTATTGCATATTAGAGTTATGTTGGTTCAGTACGTTCATTTTTGTTGATACCATCATAGGGGCGGCTGGAGTCACCGTTGATATGGTTGTCAGATGTAACTAACCTAGTGGACGTACTCATGAAACATTTGTAATTTCGCCTGTCATTGTCATGGCGTCAGTTTACGGGAAATATATTTAAGTATAAGAAAGTTAATAAGAAAATATATAAGAAAATTGCTATTGGTTCGTGGTGTTTTTCTATTAAATGTGTTAGTTTTGCGTAATTTGATTGATGAGTTTGTTCTATATCTGAATTTTCTGCCAGTTTGAATTCAATTAGAGGTAGTAGGTTTCAATTTCATTGTATTTATCTTTGATTCTATACTGGCTTTGGATTAGTTTTTGACGTTATTGTTTACGTTGTTTAGAAAAATGATTCAATTGTTAAAAGAAATGAGGAGATATATAGGGCAGAGAAATACACCGCTAATTAAATATACAACTATTTGTTAGACAATGTATATAAATACTTAAGTTTCATATTTAAGGTTGAACTGTTCCACCCTTAATAGGTAGTGCATGATAATAGTTGATTTCCCTTCTACACAGCTCCATGCAACTAAAGACTTTGTTTAAGTTACTAAATTCCCATTTCTGCGAAAAAAATTATACAGCAAGCAACAATAAAAGACAAGCAGTAATTAGTGTATAATATACCGATTGTCCCAGCACCATTGCTGGAGCACTCTTCGTATTCTGCAAACGGTTTTCTTTTGCAAGTATTTTATAACTGCACGAACCTCTGATTTTTCCATTTTTAGAAACTTGTCTACTTAAATTCTAAATTATTTGAACAAGTGACGAAACTGCAATTGAACCAACGTAGCAACAAATGATTAATACTATAATGTATCAAATTGATTCAACGTCACGCAACGCCTACCATGTCAGGGACATGATCTCCCCTCGTATAGTGGGAGACCTAGGCACAACAATAAATTATCTCAGTGCTGATGCAGTTGATTGCCCTTCGTGCACAACATCCAAAAAATATAGTTAAATTTTCATCAAGAAGCTGATGCAAAGATGTACAAAACAAAGTCTGCAAAAAGTCCTTTGCTAACTCATCTCCACCTACTTACCGTTTCTTTATTCTATACTTACTTGAGAATGTTACGGATTAGTTCGTTGATGAAGTATGCGATTATTAAAATCTTTTTGGTTATTAATTATAATAAGCAGATAGCAAATATAGATTGATCGCCCCAACAACGGGCTTTACTTTGAGAACGTTAGGAGCCTACGCTCTAAAGCTCACATTATATTCTCTAATACTTGTGATAAGGAAATTGACATTATCTGTTTAGTGGAGATGTGGCTCAATGACTCAACTTTAACTTTCCTGTTTGGTTTTAAAAGTGCACAATTAAGCTGGTTAAGTATAAACTAAAAACAACATAGAAAATGGAAAATATATGGGTATATTAATGACCATAGAACGTAGAAATAATTACGAGCCCGCTCCAAATGCCATATCAAACAAGACAATACGGACTATCTTGCAAATATTGGAAACGGTATTGTTAATAACCCAAAGGGTTTCTGGCCATATGCACGTAATCGAAAGGGTTGTCTTGATACGATATCCCAGCATGGCATCTACTGGCCAAGGCATTAGGAATTGTTTTCTTCAAATCAGTATTTGTGGATGACTTATCAACCAACAAAAATAAAACTAGTCAACTAGTGCCTGGTGGTAACGTTAATACCCTTACTAATTGTAGTTTTGATGAATCACGTGTATAAAATAAATTAAGAAACTTAAATATTAACAAACGTTAACACACAGATTCGGTATTAGGCGTAATGCATTCACGAATTCAGGTAGATAGTATTTACACTAACAGCACTTAACAGCACAGTAAAGCTATTGATAAAATAAGTCATTCTATACTTTTATTCAAACTTGCTAGCGTCGGAGTTCACGGCGACGTCTATAGATGGTTTGCCTCGTATATCATTCATTATTCAAGAGATTTAGAGCTAAACCTATTGACATGTGCTCGGGTATTGCCCAGGGATCCCAGATGGCCCGCTCTGTTCGTAATTTACATTGATGATTTTTACTTTCTTATAATTTATGTATAAGTATAGGAATCATGAAAAATTTCGACCTCGAGATTATAACGAATATACGCGTTTTGAGGTCCCCTGAATCGATCCTGACTATTTTTGGAATGACGTCTGTGTGTCTTGCTGTCTGTCTGTCTGTGTGTCTGTGCGCTCTTTAGCGTTCAAACGATTAAAGCTATCATCACGAAACTTTAAACTTAAGATTTGTATATAGCTGGAAAGAAAACGTCATATTTTGAACGCAATAGCTCATCCGGAAGTGATCGTTTACTCTTATCACCATTTTCATTATCTCGAGAATATAAACAACTTTCATTTGAAAAGTTTTTTCGAAAAACGTAGTATAACTAAGTATAAGAAAGTTTCGTGAGGACCACCGTGGATTTTTATCTTATGCAGACGACTTATAAGTTTACTTGCCAATAAACAATAATACAGGTGTACCAGAACGCGCGCCCCAGAAGAAAACAGACAAATGCCGACGACAATCTTGATTCTAAAAATGCAAACGAAGAATGCATGACAGAGTTGTGCGATCTCTAAGATCCACCAATTCCAGAAAGGGAAGCCTCAGGTGTTAATGTGAATAAAGTCGGTTGCTAAGTTTATAAATAATGTCAGAGCGTAAACAAATTTATTATTATTATATTAAGTAAGCTTGTTAAATAAAACAACAAATGGCGGTTCTGAAATGGCTTGAACTTTAGTTAAAAAAGCAGGAGAAATGGTATAATAACATGATAATAACAACAGAAACAACATAGCCAAAAGGAATCACGAAACGAAAAATAAATACAATCAGAAGAAGTGCTCAAAGTGGCATTGCAAGCATAACCGTGCCCGCCGCAACAGACTGTATTTAGAATTTGTAACCGTTTGAGGTGTAATTGTAGCAAAAGCTTCCTGAATGAGGCGACCCCTGAGTTGTACAACACAACATTTTTGACGAGGCCCGAAGGAAAGAAATCTATAGGATTTAAATTGGGGGATCGTGCAGGCTACGCCACGACCTATCCATACTGGACATCGATAGGGTACTGTTGATCCAAAATTTCTCTAGCTCGTCGACTGAAATGTGGTGGTCGCCATCGTGTTGAAACCAGTCGTCAATACCATTGGAATATCTTCAAGCTACTTTGGAAGTTGGACCAAAAATCTGCATAAATGGATCCCGTTAACCGTGCAAAAGTTGATTCATCAGAAAACAAAATCCGAGAAACAAAATTTGTGGTGTTTTTGTCTAGATTTAAAAGCCATGTAATCTTCTGGCTGCAAATGGTCGTCAGCCTTCATCACTCGATGTACAGAAGTTTTCGAAATATTTAATTCCTGTGCAACTTCTCTAATGCTTTCGGTACCTTCTTCAAAGGAATCTAAACTAGCCACGTCGTTTTCAACAGTGCATACAGTCTGGCGAGCCGCACCAGTTTCGTTCCTATTTGGCAAAATACGATGATTCTGCGATAGCACTCAAAATCACTTTGTGATTGGGATGATTCCTGTTAAGAAATACATCCTTGCCGCTGCCCTAGCATTTCGTCCATATTCTCCGCAAATTAACAACATTTCCACGTAACCCGTGGCAGAATACATAATTTAAAAATCTGGAGCGGACTTTCTTATACTTAGTTATACAACATTATTCGATATCTACAACTCTTTTAAGAATATTTTTTTCGATAACTCTTACCGTTTTCGACATACGGAAAATGGTGATAAGAATAAACTATCACTTCCGGTTGAGATATTGCTTTCAAAATAGGACGTTTATTTTTTTATTAGCTCAGAACCTTCCGCAAATCCTCAAGAATAAGTAAAAAATGTTTCATAATTAAAAAAAATTCGAACCGCTCGTTTGCGATAGTTTGCGGAGACGCCTCGCGGTACACCAAATGTATGTCGCGACAGTTACCGTAACTTTAAACGCGTTTTTCTCGATTTTTTCTCACCATTTTTAAATCGGGCGAAACTACAAATCTTGATCGAACATATATAATCTAGTAGACCACGTAGGGATTTCTTGATAAGTTGTGTACTTTTCTTTTTATAAACAATTGAATATGTAATTTTTACGTAAAAAAAGTTACTTTCATTTTGACGCGCATGTTGGCCTTACCCCTTAAAATCATAATACTATGCATATGCTCGTAATTATCTGAATTACTCTATTGAGGTATGAAACTCACAATGTAACATACACATTGACAGACTTGATAGTATTCAAAGAACATTTGCATAATAAAACTAATATTACCTTTCACAATAATTATAGTCAAGCTTGCAGGCATTTTTGTGCATCCTCTGAAATAGATGCGGTCTCGTAATGATTTACTATTAATAATTAAATAATTAAGTAATTTAGTTTAGTAATTTTAGTTAGTTAGTCGGATATCATTTGGTAGGTCTCTGCGAGATTCGTGTCTATTCCATGTTAGATTTTGCATACAAATTCGGTCATGAATACCCCTTTGGTTAGATTATAGCAAACATATAACACATATAAACCTGAGAATTGTCTGCAAGTTAGAAACTTGTAAGCGGATGGCTAAATTGATTGTCTGATGAGTCATTCTAAGATTATAGGATTATTAATGACTATTATAATTAGTATGTTTACAGCTCCCCTTAGCAAACAAACATTTTATTGAAAATATTTTAAGCGGGAAAATATTCAACATCACGCTCAAGTATACTGGTTTGGTACATTCTGAATCAGAAGTAAAGGTAATATTTTTGTATATGCTTATTTTGTAATAGCACAGTTCATTTCTTTATTTCGTTATTAAACTTTAAATTGTCACAAAACTTTATTGCAACTTTACGTTTTAAATTTGACGCCGAAATATGTACCTTTTAACCTGAATGTACGTTGAAAAGCAGTGCCGCTCTCGCCACGCCTCCTAATTTCTTTGTAGCTTAACGTTAATAGATAAATAAATAAATAATAACATTTTCAGAAAAATGTGCGAACAAGCCACTGATCACCAAATGAAGGCATCATCAGTAGCACATGAATGGTGGACAATTTACTAGAGATAATGATTGACATTAGCAGCCACCATTGATATACATTGATTTGAAATAATTGTTTGGATCAATTTAATGTAAATTTAGTGTAAACTCTGTAGTCCTGTTACTGAGCCCTTCCGTTGCCTATGTAATTGTCAGTATTGTATTTAAAAGTCGCTGCGACGAGCACCGTCCGCGTGAAAGCGTCAAATTCCTCTCCCAATTGTATTTAGTTGTTGTTGTTAAACACAGTTTACCTACTAAGAGGTTGTTCAGGAAATGAAAGAGTGTACAATTAAGGAAAACAATGTGTAATGTGCCGTAAGCTGCATCGAACGACGATGATCGTAACGCTGGGCTGAATATTTTCAAATTTATTAATGTGGCATGACACACACCGAGGGAATAAAAATTAAGCTAAGGTAGCCAAAATCTACCGCTCAAAGTTGTATTAAATTCAGTCAAGTTAAAATGGTTCTACGTAATTCCAAGAAAATGAAGGATTATTTAATAATAATAATAATAATAATAATAATAATAATAATAATAATAATAATAATAATAATAATAATAATAATAATAATAATAATAATAATAATAATAATAATAATAATAATAATAATAATAATAATAATAATAATAATAATAATAATAATAATAATAATAATAATAATAATAATAATAATAATAATAATATTTATTTATTGACTCTATAAATCATACAATATACATCACATATACAATTATAAAACAATATAAAACAACAATAAAACAAAAATAGCTCATTAAATAATTAAAAAATATTAACAAAAAAAAAAAGAAACATACGATAGTAGAGTCAATAGGTTCAGGATCAGCTACTTCAATACAAGCAGCTGCTCTACCTCCTGAACCTTAGAAATTAATATATAAAAAAAAATTAAACAACAATGCAATAAAATAAACAAATGTTTCACAATAGAGTTATAGTTAACCTCCTGTTAGCGGATAGAGCTCATGCTAAATTCATGTTAAATTTGCGTAAATACTCGGGATAGTACAAAACCACGCACTTCATCTCTGAACTTCCTCACAGAAATAGACTTTATTTTTTGCGGTACCTGATTATACATCTTTGTAATGCTATAACAAAATGACCTTTCGGTGAAGGACAAATATTTATAGTGAAATAGTTGACGGCTAGAGAAATTGATAGTAAAATCAACACGTTAACTTCAGTGTACGTAAAACTAAAGGAGAAAGCATAATGTTAAAATACATGGCAAATCAAGAAAATAGTGCTATCACAATATAAGGGGTATAAATACAATATAGTATATTAAAAAACAAGTTACAGAAGGCACTGTTTCAGGCATGAGTCCAAAATTCAGCCACGAGCCGCGAAGGCGAGTGGCTGAACGAACGAATGCCCTGAATAGCCTTCTGTACGAGTATTTTATACTATTTTTGCTACTTTGTGCCCTTTTTACGTGAAAAATTAAACTTTGTTAAGTAATTCAACATTTAGTGATATTTGCGCGGGTTGTTAACGTTTGTGTGAAATTAAATAAGGAGGCGGTCGAACGTTTAATTTGAAATGTCGGTTTTCTTTGATGGAATATGAATGAATGCAAAGACTTGTAATGTACTCCACCCGAAATACGGGAAATTGGACAAACTACGATTAGGAATTTATTTCCGAACAAGTCGCGTTCTTAATTCGAAGAATGGTGCAACGAAAACAATGAAAAGATTATTACTTACAACTGACATTTCGTTCACGTTAGAGGCTGCCAAACCGTTGCCAACATAAATCATATACCAGGCTCATTTTAGCACTCAAATTTTCATTTTAACACCGTTTTGGGTGCTAAAATGAAGTTATTGCCAACGCAAAGTAGAAAAACTTTTATAACCACCTTCTGTCATTTGATGACATTGAATTGCTTTGTTAACAGAGAACTGGGCGAGTGATAATTTGGTCAAGCTGTTTACTGCATTTTGAAGCGACCGAAATCGCCGTGTCGGTGGGGTTCTTGCAGCTTTGAAGTCCAGTAGCGAGGTGGTTATCGGTGTAAAAGAAGACTTGATTCAATACATTGTAGATGTCCTCTGTGTTCAGCTACGTGAACGTAATTTGGCTGTTGGCATGATAGTGACCTACATATCTCCATCGACCCTATCGTTTATTTTTGAACATTTATTTAACAAACTTTAGTTATTTGCAATTTTAACAAAACTTTTATATTTGCTGGTGCTCTCTCTTTGGGTAGTGCTCAATGTTCACTAATCAATTTAATAAATGCCTAAACCTAATATTAGATACTGCAAATCTGTACTGGTTGCTACTCATGCGAATGCGAAATTTTACACGCTTACTTTCAACTTACGGTTCCCTTAAGAGGTAAAGCCACCATGCGCGTCAAAATAAAAGGACTATTTAAGGAATTTTTTACAGAAGTACGGTGAGACCTGTCGATTTTTTTGTATGCAGTACTTCATGAAGTGTCTATGAGTACAAATCAATTTTATTTTTAGTTTTTGACTGAAAAATGGTTGCTCCAGGATGCGGTTTTCCAAGATGAGTTTTCTTGGAGATCCAAAATAGGCGAACCGACTCTACCCCCAAAATGTGAACCTAGACCAAAAATCCAAAAAGTTTCCGTCAATATATATCATAAACTACTGGACCATGTGGGGAATTTTGAAAATATTGAAATTACATATTCGATTGTTTAGAAAAAAGAACATAACTTATCAACAAATCCGTACGTGATCTACTAGATTATGTATATTTCAAGATACTCTCAAAATTAGAAGGCAATCGATCATGATTTGTATGCGCTATCGGTTCGCCCCATTTTACTTTGTTGGGAAGAAGTTATCAACTCCAACATGGATTTTTAAAAAGAAAATCAGTTACAACTAACCTGTGTTCATTTGTACATGTATCTGATTCTTTGTATAATCGTTTTCAAGTTGATATAATTTACACAGACTTCACGAAGCCACTTGATCAGGTTCAGCACAAATTGATTCTAGTAAAGTTGGACGGAATTGATGTTGGACATGACTTGATTGAAGGATTCGGGTCGTATTTAAAGCACCGAATGAATTCTGTACAGTACCGAGGTTTTCAATAATTCGAAAACATGTCTGTAAATCAATCAATACGGACATTATTATGTTAATTGACCTTTTGACTTGAATTATTTTGAATTGTTTTTGTTCTTTTTTTATCTTAATTATATTTTTCTATATTAAAATGACATTTTCTGAACCATAAACCGAGCTTCCCATGGATATTTTCATCTACTTTTGCTGTAGCCACTTGTTTTTATCATATTTTATCAAATGAAGTACTTTTTAGAACGGAATATTCATCATACAGTTGTGAATATAGTTGGGCTTAGGAGCACATTATGATATTTTGTATCCAATCTTGCACATCGAACAGTTCTAATTGCAAACCTTGCTTGCTCAGCATATCTTCGTCGTTTTACAACTAGGACATATGAAGACCTTTCCTTTAAATCGACGTCCTTGGTATTTACAAAGCGCGCTCCACCGATAATAGATTCTCGAACAGTAACGTTCCAAGTTATAAATATTTTTAATGACTCGGTATTAAATAATTTCCTAGCGCCGCCGTTAATTCACAGGACGTGCGAGTGTATTTTTTGAGGATCGGCGATAAACACGAGGTAAAAATAAACACATTTGACAGATCCACCTACACGTGAGTCGCATGCGCTGTTCGTGCAGCACGAGAGACAGCAATACGACGGGGGCACCCGCTCACATTGGTCGCAACACGACGTCTTCTGCTTTTAATTTTTCGCTAATGACGTGCGTTAATGTGCGTTACGTTCGCGTCTAAACGAACGTAGGTGACTTGGACGATAATTACAGTTGCTAATTGGCGCCAATTGTGTGTTCGAACAAAAAAGATGAAAGTTTTAATTGCGTGTGGAGTTTTATTAGGTGAGTTAATTTTCAACATTTACTGCGGCTTGATTGATCGACTAATTGGGCAATTAGGTATTTTCTAAAATAAATGTTCGGCGATACGGTATTCTGAAAATATGCAAACTTGGCGAGATTTCAAAACTTTGGCGGGTCACATAACAATGTGAATTTCTGAAATTATCGTTCATGCACCTGTGGCGCTTTGTTCAATTGGTTTCATTTAAATCGTACAATGTTTTAATGTCAAGACAAGATTGCGGAATTAAAATTGTGCGATGTGCAATGATTATTTTGGTGTATTTGTATGTTACTCCAGTAGTAGTAAAGCAACACAAAAATGGATTCAACATCATCGTCAATTTCTGTTTTGTATTTAAAATGTCGTCGTCGAGTTGTAAAATAGTATTTTTTATAGTTTTCTGTGCAATTTCCCTATTTGAGCTACGTCATGGACAAAATATGCATAGCTACAAAAATCGAGAAGCATTTGTGTCGACATCGAAAGGGAACTTTTCTCTTAATTTAAATGTAACCTTAGTTCACATCAGTTTATTGATGTTAAGTGAAGTCGAGATCAACGTTGTGTAACTTTTGGCTCTGGTTAACACAATTGTGGAGTGGAGTGTGTCAATGTCATTGTCAATTAACTAGAAAACAAACCTCTTGCACAAAAGCTAATTCAAAATTCATTTATTAGGACATTTTCAGTGCAATGCATCTAGATTCAATTTTAGTTTTCTTAAGTTGGATGTTGCTATGTTTAAAAAAACTTTAAATAAAGTTCAAATTAAAGCGGAACGCTGGACCAAGAAACCAAAATATGTTTGAAGATCCAACTTTAATCATCAACATCCATATTTGTTATGCTTTTATCTGATGAGTGCGTTACAAATGCGGTTTATTTGATACATAAAATAATTTTTGCAAAAGATTTCAAAGCATGCAATGACATAAAATATAAATTCATAAGTCGTTTTAGTATTAATACACGCAATTTGAACAGTTGCAAAATCTATTTAAACTTTCTAAGTTGATGCCCAACATACTCGATAACATATATGGTCTGACTGCTCAGAACTTTACATTATGTTTAAAGTAAATATATGCAGTTATAGTAAAACGTTTATAGCATAAAATCCTATAAACATTAATAGACAATAATTGAAGGTATCTCATATTCAGAAAACACTGTTTGCATTCATGGACTATTAAGCTCATCGGTAAGAAGTATCGCAAACGGCAAGCATCCTAAATCTAACTTAAGATGTAAAAAGTGAGCACTAGTCATAAACCAACATATTTTAACAGTGGAAACTAATTCGATGAACGTTTAAAAAAGACCTATTCGTCAATAAAAACAGAGAAGCTCCAAATGAGAACAAAGGAAGAATCGTCTAAGATACAAACTAATTGAATAAAAATTATCCATTATCGACGTACATGTTTCGCACTTGTAAACCAAGTTAGTTAAGGTACTTCGTCCACGTGCTTGCTCGTGTTATGGAATAGAGTCGCATTTAAGATCTCTACACATGTTATTATTATTTTAATAATTATTAGGAATTACTGGGTATATTTTTGTTTAATATGATTTGTTGGAAAGATTATATCTTATTCTTAACACCATACACAATTTATTTATCCATTTATTTATTACTACACTTATATTGAATATTTATGCGATTAGTTACACATTTTTATTTTTGCTTACAGTATCAAATGATTATGTTACACATATCATTTTATGCATACATCGGCAACATATGAACTACAATAACACACTGATTCATTATCAAACTAACCTTAAATTCAAACCCATATAGTTATCATTTAAAATTTCCATCGTTGCAAACTTTTCATGAACACATTAACTATTTCAAAGAAATAATAAATCTACATTGCTAAACAGCAATCTGCTTATTAAAAACCTTAAAGCACGTTTCAATATGTTAAAACGAATGTACACCTAATATACATGTTTGAAATTTTAATCTGTTATGCGGCACCTGCGCTATAACAGATATGGACAATGCGAGAAATAAATTCGCCAGATTTGAAATATTTATAGAATGCTTTCGTACTGCTTCCGGTGTCGTCGGAAATTAGATCATAAGTTTCAGAGAAATGCTATCATTTATTTGTATCATATCTGCATATTTTCAATAAAATAAATAATTTTGATGCGCTACTATGGGGCCCACGAAGGGGAGTTCAATTAACAATTTATTCAAAATTTTACAATATAAGTTTTTGGATTATTTCTGAAAGCAGGGTACCAAAGTAACTGTAATAACTTCGCGGTATGTTTGTCAGTATAAAACGTAAAATATTCGATTATCAAAATCGATTTACCGCTTCGTCGTTTTAGACAGTTTAAAATGAATTCACAACCTACACTTTTTGGACGCCCATGTCCATTAGTATGCCTAAGTCTTTCAGAGTATTTCATCAGTAAGTTGTGTCCTAAATCCATTATATTTAATTTTCCTTCATTTATGCAAAACTTATTTAGATGATTTAATAGGTTTTTATCAATGACTGAACTTGTTTTGATTATTACAACATGTGTTCAATAAGGCGAGGACTTCAACTATCCCAGATTATTTCCCTCTCGTTCTCATTCTTTACTTAAATTGGTTGTAAATGGGTTGCGTCGGGGTATGGAGTGTTTTTTATTGTCAAAGCAGCACTAATTACATAGAAAATTTATTAAACAGCCTGATTAATTATTATATCAATTATTCATAGAATTTTGTGAGCATTGTAAACAATTTTGGTCATTGTACGTAACTGGATTAAAAATAATAATTTCTGAGTAGAAAAATTGTATGAAATTTCGAAGCAAAATGTTGTTTGCCTCAAAGGATTCCTGCGAAATGGGCATCATTTATGAATATTTATTATAGTAAAAAAATGTCAGTACCTATTTTCAGTATGAAAATTATGATTTTGAATTTGGGTTGATGGGGTCGGTCCAACCCAACCCAACCTAACCACATATAACCTATAGTTTTTCAAAATTCACAAATCACAAAAAATATAAAAAAATGCAAAAATCAAAAATATTGGAAATTTTTTCGAAAATTTTTGGTAGCCAATTTTAAGTGTGTCTCGCCTAGTGTCAGGCAAGACAATTATCCACATACCCAGGGTTCCACCTGTTAACTCGACGCCCATAAGGCCTGGATGAACAATCTTGAGGAAATGACGCACATTGCATGGGGATGTGGCTTTTTGTTTATATATGACATTAATAGGGACATTTGCAATATTATCCGTATAAAAACCATAATTTCCATTAAGTTCAGAGTTGCTTAGTGTGCAGTACTTTTCGTCATTTATAATGGTTGTTGCAAAATATATCTTATAGTGCACGGTAGAATATCGTAATTCTGGCTGTTGGTTGGCTATTTTGTGTTCTGTATAGTGCCTTCAGCGACAGTTCCCATGATATGGTGTTCTTTGATGTTCAACATTGGCGTACCAGTTTTTTTTATTAATGTACCAAGTGTTTTTCATTCTTTTTACTAGTATTTTGGCTCTTGCTCTGATAAACATTCTAGGTCTTCACCTTGTTATAGGGCTTACACATTCTGAAAGTTTGCAATAAATTGTTCCACGTGATATATTTTGATTTTTCAGAAATGCCTATGATATCGACATTAGGCACACGCTCAGCTAAGTTATAGATCCTTTTCAGAATTACTAATCGGTAAACCAGATTGACTTCAACATCTTAAGAAACTGAACTATGAACGTTACGTTAATGTGTCACAGCAGGTTGCCTACTTATTTTATGGCCTATGAAATTTTTGTTAAAGTTATGGGACGCACGTTATTATAACGAAAAGTCCATCGATAACAGGCTGCGGACTCCATTGAAGAAATCTACTGTGAATCATTCGAGGGTAATTGTACAATTTTCGTGGGATCATAGCAACGAGGTAAAATTCATGAGAAATATAATCTGGCATGAACGAATTTATTCAAATAAATAACTACTTACAATTCATCTGTTGCAGATTAAATGTACACCAAACGACATTTTCATTTAAGGAACTGGTTAAGGAAACGTTGTGCGTGAGCGCGGAACGGAATTACTGCTTTGTATGGTATTCAAAATTTCTATATGTTTAGGCTGCATGTTTAAATAAGGCTATAAAGAATTTGAATTGGTATGTCCTGCGATTTTCATTAGCTTTTGTTCAGAAATTTCGAAATGGATCAGATGAGCAATAGCAAAAGATCTGTAATTTTTTTTATTACTCAGTTTTACATTATTTCGGACTAGACTGGATGCATCTGATGTCACATGTTTGGGTAATTTTTCTATTGATTTAAGAAAAATACGGACAAATATCAGGATCTGAATTGTTACGTACCAATTTACTCTTTATACAATATTTCGATCCTCCTTAGTTTGTCTTCGAAAATATGGGATTGTACTGCATATGACGCATTTTATTTCCAAAATATTTTTTAATAACGTAATATTGGAGCTCGTCGTTAACTTTTGTAAACCTTCCAGTGTTTCGTCTTTAGAGTTGAAGTTATTCGTTCAGAGTCAGTGCATCAGAACATTCTTTTGTGGATTTCGCATTGAAGCTCTTTGCGTTTAGCATCTCTGGCTTGACGAGAATTATTTTTATAATGTATTCTTGCCAAAACTTTTCCTGCAGCAGTTGTTCAGTCATTACAGTTAAATTTTATTACAGCCTCTTCGGTACCACCTTTTCTTTTCATATTATTTGTGTAGTCTTGAAGAATACTACACAGTTTGTCTCGGTTGAACTACGCGTATTTTTTACATCTTCTTGTATTCTTTGTGAGTTGTTTCGTCAATTTGGATATTTATTTTGGAGACTGATTGGGTTTTAAATGTATGTGTTGAATTATCACCGTTGCTTGTTCTGTTAGTGATTGTCATGTATTTCTTGACTGTGATGGTATTCATTGCTTCATTCTTAAATAGCATCTATGACAAATGCGATACCAAAGTCATCGTATAGCATTTTATTAGATATATACCATGGAGCGTTGGTTATTGCTCGAAGGATTTGAGATTATGACCTTAGCTGACACATTGTCATTGTCAAATGATTTTATTTTCTATTTTTTTCACTTTTTCCTCTTTAAGTTGTGGGTCTATTTGTTTACTTAGTTTTTTTATGAGGTGAGCTCTGCTAGTATACACTCTATATCTGGTTAGAAAATCATCCGAAACTGCAAAATTGTCATAAAATTGGCCGTTGTTTAACAAATTAAAATAATGGCAAAAAGAATTTAATCTTATAAAGGAGGCAATCGTGCAATACCTTACCGAGAGCTCCAGATATACCTTATTTGTGTATTTTGGGTTGAATTGGGATGTGATGATTGTACGAACCCACTCTATTGGCACTGGGTAGTCGAGGTGTAATCCTAACCCTTAATGTTGGACAAGAGGTTTATGGGTCTATATCGATTGGATTCATATTTGGATTGGATATTAGACTTACTTCAGAGATGTTTTAACTGTTTTTGGCTACAATTAGATTCTAAGAATAGATAAGAATAGAGCATCATTACAATAACTTTTTGGGAGCTTGTTTAACATTGTTGATGACTTCCTGAAATTTAGACTATGATTGATTGCTTCGTTGATTTATTTCCTTAGCAGTAAATTATTACTGGTGTATTCTAATATTTCGTGAATTGATTCAGGGGTAAAGACGTCGGAACAATTTATTTATTTATTAATAGGATATACTTGTGATGGTTTTATTGTTGCTTTGACAGGCTGCCATATTAAATAATCACGTCTATTTGGATTTGAAATGTTTTATTGCGTGCTCATTTTTACTTGGATTCAAGTATATTGTCAATAAAATTCCTTATATAATAAACTCGAGGTGAACTAAAACGCGAATAAGTGCAGGTATATAAAACTTAAGATAAAATAATTTCAAAAATAAACTGACAAATGGAGAATGAAACTGCATTTATTCGGAGATAATGGCCTGTTTCTAGCAATGGAATTCTGCAGTGCTTCGACGATCAAGTAGAATCAAAAGAATGGGAACAAGAAGAAGAAAACGCAATAAATATTGTCGTGTGTATGTGAGAAAATACAGTTATTTGTTGATATAGACGACGCTAACATAAAAACAATCATTGAACCATACAAGTATTTTAAATCGTATGTGATTGAAAATAGTAGTCTTCGGGCATCATGTATCTTCGATAAACTATGGTTTGCTATGTAATAATGAACGTTCTAGTTGTTCTAGTGACATTATTTACGGAAATATGCGCCAGTGTTGGATGTACGTTGTGCTAAAATAGTATTTTATTGCGGAATTTGCATGTCAATAGGAAGCACTTCTCGAAGACTTTTAAAGTTTGTACTAAATGCGTCATAAATTTACAAGTCGATGAGCGTGAAGATGGTAATTTCCGCACTCATTACGCTAATGCGAAGTTGAAACAGGCATTGCATTGTAATGGAGGCGCGGTATGGTTTTAATATAGAAATTGCGATCGAAAATCTGGGTTACCGCACCCAAATCCACTCGTATAACCGCCGCAGCGGTCAAAAACGATTCCTGTTTTATCCGGATTACATTCACTTATATTAATCATCTTCGGTATTTTAGGTTTTCTGCAATTTCGAGAAATGTGACGGGATAGAGTCGTTAGTGATCCAACTGAAAATGCGAATTTAATACAAATCTCATCTTTTCTTTTTGATTAGAAATTCATTGATTTCTAAACATGTAGAATAATAATATGATAATTATATGTTTATTTAACTCATTACTATTTTCCAATATGGTGTATTGGCGTTGATGACAAATATGGCGTTACCAGTATTGTGATTCATATATCGGTGGTGTGAGTGCACATGTATATGTAAGAAATTAAAAAAAAATGCAATTAAATTGTAGAATTTGTTAAATATCATGAAAAAGTAAAGATCCTTATAAATTGTAAAAAAAATAATAAAAATAAACAAACCATTGTTAAGGCACCAGACCACGGTGCGCGCGCGGTACGAGGGTGTACCTTTCATAATTATTTTCAAGCGAATGATGAATGCAATTCATTTCATCAATGTTTATTGTCAATATATGCATATATAAGACTGTATACAAATTTTTATACTTGAATCTAAAGTATAGTTTGCGGTGTACGCCGCTGCTAAGAGGAGACTACGCGCGCGGTGGTTGACAGCGATTAAGCCATACGGCTCATCTAAAAAATAAAATAAAAATATATTTAGAAACTAGACATATGTGTCTACAGCATCACGTAGGGGAATTTTGATATCTAGAAGGAAAAAAAATGGCGGACCAGCGAATTTTATTTTCGATTTTTATGAAAAATTTTCATCGTTCATGTGAAAAAAAAAAATAGAAGGAGACCTATTAGAAGAAAACCCCTACGTGGTGCCATAGAGACTACATTTTCGAACAGTTTAAGACTTGGTGCATGCAAATCGGATGTACAGTTTTTCTAATATGCTGTCAACCTGGTTGAAAAAGTAGTTTTCGAGAAAAACGCGTTCAAAGTTTTGCTGAAGCATAATTCAACATACAAACTAACTATTTTCTTGGTCTATTTTTTCTTGTTTCTTACGTTTAGCCAGCTATTCCTGGACCATACAACAGCTCCTCAGCGTCCAGAGAATCATTATTTTTTCCATGTTTTGCACGAAGACGACCCTCATGCGTGCTTTTTTCGGCTTCGTGCTCGGCTTCGCATATTCGTTTCTCGTCGATGTTTTGACAATATTGGTAGAGTGCGTCACCAATTTTGATGTCTAATATCTCCAATACATTTCTGAGGCCATTGTGACCATTGTTAAAAAGTATTGATGCAATATTAGCGGCAGTTTCGTGACGGCTTATGTAAAACGGGGAATTCAGCGCTTAATATCGGGCCGCAATTGTATTGAAATAGATAACGTCTTGTAAGTGACCGTACAAGAGTTTTTGGGTATTTAATTTGGAAAAATGAGTAATAAATGTAAACAATCGAACCGGCCGTTAGCTGGCGCACGTGTCGAACCATCTGTACCGGAACAGCCGTGAATTTGGGACTAATTTCGTATGCAAAATATTCTGAGGGTCGAAACGAAATAATTGTAGCGAATATTTTGCACTGGATTGCGCATATCTAAACTAACTTAATTAATTGTTAATATATACATATGTGGGACCGAACAAATCGAATGATATTATATATACGAATTGTATGTACGACTGCCGCTTAGCGCGGTCGTACGCTAGCAACAGTTCACATAAAATGCTGTATCTCCATCAATTTGACGAATTTCTGTAAAATATTCGGTAAGAGCATTCTTGACAAATGCATCTTTCAGAAAATGAAGAAAAAAAAAATAAGGAAAAAAAATATTTTTCGCCGTGGTCTAGTGCCTTAAGAATCGAAAGAAAAAATCCACGAAAGTCGTAAACCATATGTTGGAAAATTTGTATTATATCAAAAAATTGTTTAAAATGTCAAAGAAAAATTAAAAATCTTTGAAAATACACAAAAGGCGAAAAATATAAATAAAGTAAAAATCTTAAAAAAAAATCATTGTAACTGATTAAAAATCGAAACATACAACAATGTCAAATGTCGTGAAAAATTGTTATAAATTAAAAAAAAATCATTGTCAGAATTCGAAAGATATTAAGATAAAAAGTGCAAGAATTTTAAAACTGTTAAATTGCTGTGCTGTTATGTTTCATTCTCTTCCTTTAATGATTTCTTTATCCCTCTTTCTTCGTATATGCCTTGTGCCTGCATCCTCTGGTTTATTCTTGTGTTAATGTTTATGCTCTTCTTTTCTACAGTCATATTTTCAGGTGTCACGATCCTGTTCCTCTCGAATATCCTTCCCATCCCTTATGTTTTGACTTCATTTCCTTTGATCACTTTCCTTATCGATTTGCACTCTCATATCCTTCTTTATCACCCAGTCCCAGGTCACAGTAACGTCATTAGGTTTCTTTGAAGTTTTATTGTAAACTTTAATCACTTCCATCCCATCCCATTCATTAACTTATCCGTCCGACTTTTACCTCCCCTTCTGTATTTATTTTTCCTAGACCTATTTTCCTACAAAATATATTAAGAAGTTGAATAACAAAACAATTTAAGAAAAGTCAAAAATTCAAAAGCCAGGTAATTTTATGGCAAATTCAAAATAGTTACATAGAAATGCAAATCATTTAATTAAAAAAATAAAATTAAAAATAATGATAGCCGCAATAAAAATGAGAATGAATATGAAATGGTAGAATAAATGGTTATAAAAGTAAAAATCATTTAAATCGCGATACAACACATTATAAAATGAAAAACAACCGAAAATTGTTCCAAATCCACAATAAACGTGTAAAAAATTGTAAAATAGTCTGAAAATTGTAAAAAATTTAAAATGAACGCATCGTATAAAAAATTGCCAATTAAGAAAAAAGTATGTCGAAAAAGTAGAAAAAAAAACATAAAAATCTCAATAAATCGTTTCGAAAAATATTGTAAAAATCGAGAAAATGATAAAAATCATAACAATTCTTAAAACCGAGAAAATAAAAAAAACTGATTTCATGATTCTTGCGCATGGCAGTTGCCCATGATGCTCCAACAATAATGAGCCATCATATATGTGTCCCATATACCTTGGTCCTTCCTCCATATCCTTTATGCCCTGATGGAATCGCTCACCCTGTTTTCCCTAAGAAGCCAAGATTCTCTGGGAATCTATCCAAATGACTACAACGGTAATGCATTGTTATGCTTATATTACAACCCATTAAAATTGTTTGGCATAACATTGACCAAGACAGAGTAATCCATGATTTTAAATTGCTTATTGCATTTATGAAATTAGGATCGTTCACCAATTTTCTAACCTGAGGACCATCAAATATAACAGCTTTTAGCTTTTCAAAACATAACATGGGAAATTTGCGCACTGGGTATGCAAAACACAAACCATCTTTATCTAACGCTTTAACGAACTATTTCATAACCAGCATCAAGTTTATAATATTATGCTTTTCTACTTCCATTGTGTCTCTTGATAGCCACTCTCTTCTTAACACATGGTCACCCACAGCTCTGCTGTCCCACAAGCATAAAACACAGGTATCTAGTGCCAACCTTGATGCATCAACAAAAAAATTACCATTTTCATATCCAGGCAAATACCCCATTGGTGATTTTGGTAATATATTTTCTCTAGTACAAGTAAAACTGTCTGATATTCTTCCTTCAAACTTGTTGAATGAGCAATGACGATAGAACCATGTTTATTACCATTGTGTAATAGGACACATTTTAAGCTTCATTTGAAATTGTCTATAGAAAGACTCGATTCACATGGATTGTATTCAATAAGCACCATTTTTCAGAAAACAATATTATTTTCTAGTTAAAAAAAACAGGAGTAATTCTTTCTCCCTAGCACGGTGCATTATTACCTTTGTGCCCGGAGATAACATTTTTTCTTTTAATCGAAACGCCAACAGTTCTGAAGATTCTTTGGAAACGTTGAGCTCTCTTATTTTGATTAAAAGGTTGAATAACATGTTTGTGTTCAAATTCAGTGTCATTTTCGTCACTTGCACTGGTACTTACTGCTACTGGTATGTGTAGCATTGTCTACCTTTGGAAGGGTATTTTAGCTGACGTCAAATCTGGATAATTCATTTTTTGAATTTATACCATATAACTCGACTGAACAAAAATTGCAGTCATTAAAGTGATGAGCGAAACTCTTCATGTGACTACTTTGACTTTTCGTCCACTATCTTATGTATTCACGGCAGGCAAAATTAAATCATAGCTAACTTTTCTTTATTATTAATAGTGTGTGTTCAAATATTCTACTAACTTTTTTTATAGACTTGTGTAATTTACTAGTCAACTACAGCTTCACAACAAAAGATATTTGATATTTGTATGTGTGGATCATTTTTTTTAACTGCTTCGCAGCAAACCGCATCCATAACTTTTCAGTAATTTATTTCGACAAATTGCGCAGAAATGACGGCGTGAATTATCATCTGAAAATGTCACTTACCTAAATGAGATACATTGTGGATCAAGTGAAATAATTTATAATAAATTGTACGCCAAATTACTTGGCGCTTTCTTATTCATCGTTAATAATCGCAATAAATAGACCCGTATATTTATTTATATCTACAATAATTGGAAAAAGGTATTTAAAGTAGTTAATGTAAATTAGCTTCATTACAGTTTCGCTGTGCTTGTTCTCGTGCACATGGATATTTAATATATGTCCTTAACAATGCCATTTTCAGTGCCAGTTATGTAAAAGTAATCACGTAATCGAAGCGACTCTTATAAACTGCATTTATTTTTAAACTAGAGACTCAACCGGCATAATTTACTTGCGAATCTAACACAAGTGTTTGTGAATAATATTTCATAAATAAACTGACTTCAACTTAATGCGGGTATTTTTAAGCCAGGAAAACGTCGTCGACGATGTAATTTGCTCGGTCAAAGCGCGGCTAATGTTTACTGTTCTGCGAAACCTTTTGATGTAGGTACTTGCTGCGTTTATGTTTCAGTTTCTAAGCATTATTTTCAATCATCATTTTTGGTTGTAATCCTTTGTAAATTCACATCCTGCCCGCGCTATTATTTTATTCATATTAACAATCGAATCTTATCGACATTTCTCGGCATTCAACGTTACATGTTTCGCTTTACAACTTATTTCCTCCGATTCTTAAAACATTTAAAGTTTCATCTCACATATATTTTAGCATTTCAATGACTTTCTCGTTCACTCATATTTTTCTTAACACCCTCCATATGTATTGTCTTTGTACAGTGGCTTCCTCCAAACTATTGCACACGAATATATTTTCTGTTTGTGTTTATTATTTTTTCGGAAAATTGTATACGAAGATCCAATTCTAAATTGACCTCTAGATACTGATTGTATGTCTAAAAAAGTTGGCCCTTATTGTTTTCTTAATCTATTTTCTATTATTCTTTCCAAAATTTTATACGGCCTGCATAATAAAGCATACCCTTGTAGTTACTGCATATAAATAGATATCACTATTACTCTGTACTTTGTACACCATTTTGTGTTAAATTTTGATTCTTTCTTTTCCCAAATATTTTATCATTTCCTGGCTAATGTCGTCTATCCTTGGTCCTATCGTAATTTCAATTTATTGACTGCCTACATTTTCGATTTTTATTCCTTTTCTTGTTATGTCTTCTTCATTTTGTTCTCGGTTTTCCTTTTCTTCTTGTTCTTGGTTTTCTTCTTCCTCTGTTCCTTGTACTTTGATTAGTTCTCTATTTCTAGTATTCTCTAGTATTTATGTGCCATTGAGATAGGGGTTCCTTCCTTGTCCTTTCTGTTGCACAGCGGATTCATTCTTTCTTTCGTTGAACTTCTGAATATCCGGTAAAGCACCTTATAGTTTCCTCAAGCGTTTCTTTCCATTTTCACAATTCTTGCAACGATCGCTCTTTTGCGTCTTTCATCATCTTTTTGACTTTTTCTCTTTGTTTTTTACACATTTCATACATTGTTTTATCTTTGTTTTTCCCTAAATAAGTTTTCCTTCTGTTTGAACTTTTGCTGGCTCCACAAACTTCTGCAGCCAGATTCTTAACTAGTTCTTTAAAGTAATTCCACAGTTTACTTAGATGCATATTTTTTAATTCTCGTGTCACTTCATATTTTTGTTTCTATTTCAAGTTGGAATTTTCTTCTATGTAATTTCTTCTTGTAATTTGTAATGTTGTTTATATGTAGCATTTTAGATAATTCTCAGTTTTTGATCCTCTCATAAGCTTCAATTGCGGAGAACAACATATGAGAATCAAGACAAAAACATTTAAGAAAATATCGCGTCTCGTTAGCGATCGCCATTTCATGAAATTTAATGTGTAACATTTACGCACGACGTAATAGCAATGTTCCACTGTAATTTCACAGAAACGCTCCCTAGAGATATTCATTATGGGAGATCGTGAATACGGAAATGTTAATGACATAAAAAACATTTTAAACTTACTACATATGAGCAATGAAGTTAATACCTTCATAAACATCGTCAATAATAACAAAAATTGGACAATTAAATTAAATCCATATAAACATTAAAATATAAAATTTTAGTAAAATATTTTGATGACGAATCACTTTATTATTCAGGCAATTTACGATACCAATCATTAAACGAAAACACGACACAGGAAGGTCATGACGGAAAATGAGAACAGAAATTAAGCTAAAAGTAGACAAACGAAAGAAATTAAATGGTAGCCAAACAATACAAATATCAAATTAAAACAAATAAGTATGAAAAAACAATTAAAATCAATAAGTAACATTGCAGATCGTGGAATTAAAATCTGAGAGTGAGCGGAATATAATTAGCGAATTTTATTCAAACGCATCATTAATGATAATATTATGTTCTGGCCAGATCTGGCATCGTGCGATAAGAGAGATTGGTTAAGACAACAAAATATTCCATGTGTACTTATCCTAAAGAGGATAACCCCCCGAATGATCCATAGGCACGTCCTATGGGAGAGTTTTGGGCTTTACTCGGTAGAAAAATTTACGATGGTGGATGGGAAGCACAAAATGAAGAAGAACTACGACGAAGAATTTACCACGAGATTCGAGAGTTTAACCCACTTACCGTCCAAAAGCTCATAAGAGGCATTCGCACCAAATTGCGAACCATTGAAACTCATGGCTCTTTGGCTGCTATGTGATACATTATAATTTAAAGTTAAAGCTTCACTGAATCGTTTTCTGTACTACCAAATTAAATAAAACAATTATAGTTTGAATAATTATCTTTAAAAAAATTTCCCAAAACGTTTGTTACATACATTATTAAGCAGTATTTCAAAAAACTTGAGTTTATATAAGAATTGGCGGAAAGATTATTTTGCTGTGATGTGCACAATCAAATTATCTAATGGCAACCCGAGGTACGTTTCTATGTTTAGATGCAATTTAGTCGTAAAAACTAAGAACATTTGTGACCGATCTATTATATTCAGGACAATAGCAATAATCTAATAGTAATGAAGAATTGGGACCTGCATACTCCGGGCGGGGGGAATCTAGCGATCCCGAAACATAGACACGAACCATTTAAACCGTTAAACCGTTTGTTTATCATAAACTTTCAGCTACAAAAAGTTTTAATTCTTGTAGGGGTTTTCGAAGAAGTTTATATGTGTGGAGTTTTATTTGCAGTATAGTTGGGCAAACTGCGATTCGCATGACCAATTCAGCAAAATAAGATTCGAATCTATTTCATAAAATAGGGTTAGGGAACTTACTCGGTTACAAAAAAGTTCGTAAACGACCCTATTTCACTAAATGGGTTCAAACTCTATTCTAGTGAGTATGTTAGAACATTGGACTTAGCTAAAAACATCTAGGAGAGTTGCATTGTAGTATAAGTTTCATTAACAATATTTAGAATCGAATTGACTATCAAACTATCAAAAAAATATTTAAATTAAAAATTCATTCATGTTTTAACAAATTTATCATTTGTTACTGTATATCTTAATACATTCCATAGAGATTGTGAATTTTTTATAACTAGGAGATATGACAGTATTGGCGATATATGCAATGTACATATGGAAATAAACTATCTTTATTTTGTGAAGTGTTACTCTCCAAGCTACTGGATAACTGTTCATATATATATCTATAATTGTAGACAATGCAATATTGAAAAAAATATGATTCAAGCTTATGTCAAATTCAGTGCACATCAATGGTGCATAACGTATGACAGTTCAAACTGTTAGGTATATGCGTTGGGTCACAAAGATGCTTCGTCCCATCTGAGTAACTTGTGAATTTAAAGGGTCGTAGATTGTATCTGCGTTTTATTAATTTTAGGCGACACTGAAGAAATGGTAAAATTCTCAAAATGTATCTGCGTTTTATTAATTTTAGGCGACACTGAAGAAATGGTAAGATTCTCAAAATTTATTTTTATTTATCTGCTATATAACCAATACTTGTGCTGCCACCACATTGATAATCACATTGAAAATGGTGTCGTGCCAATCTAAACAAAGTGGAATTTAGAACTTAAGACGTTTGACTTGGCAGCTAACTCAATTTTAAACAACGATACATCAGATCGACGGCTACTATTTAAACAACTGTCCAATAATCCTTGTGCGTTCTTTTCGCGGCACCAACACAAACAATTCAAATTCATCGCACGATTAACAATATTAATAATGACAAAAAGGTTCTATTCAAGATATTGTTGAATGAAACGCATTTCATAATTTCGCAATTTTGAAAATGAAAATCTTGAACGGGAAAATGCAAGTAAACGGATAAATGAAAACAACGATCATGACAATTGAATGTAATAAATAAATAAAAAAATAGAAAATAGGCATCAGAATCTATGTAAAAACTAGGCAAGAAATAGGCACAACACAAGCAAACTAAAAACAAACAATAATGACTGAAATATCTTAAGTATCTGAAGTATACATAACTGTGCGTTTGTTATTTTTCAACTATCAGAAATGCAATTAACTTTGTTTTATTAGAAACATTAACTGTTTATAACGAACTCCGTGCTGCCACTACCGCAACAATATTTATGCGTTGTTTACTAAGGCGTATAACATTAGGTTTTGTCGATTATATTCATATTCAATTAAACGTTTGTAAATAGATAATTACGTTACGTAATACTAAACTGATGTTCTCAATGCTAAAAGGTGCGGTAAATACATGAATACAAATGACAAGGCCAATGGACACGTCAAATATTCCATTATATTGACGATATTGCCTTTGATAAAAACACAGGAATATACTTTCATTAAATAATTAACAACCTATAAATGTATACAACAGTGTCGCCGCCAATGCAAATCAAACACGTGCTGCCATAAAATCTTATAAAAACAATTTATCACAAAACCGAGCTTAAAAATAATTATTCCATTGGTAAACGAAAAACTTTTTATTGGTTTGATGGGTCATTACTACAATATCTTAAATGATCGATATAGTGTATTAATTAAAAAAAAATACGTATATTTTTATTTTGGAAACAAGGATATGAATAATCATTTTCATTGCTTTTTCTCCCTGTTTGTGGTAAATTCCAAACCCAGCTTCTCAATCTTTCTTTTCTCACCATTAACCCCTTTCATTCATCCATCTCAGCCCGTTCGTGTGCCTAGTGATTCATCGAATTGGTTTACGCTGCTAATTAACAATCTGCCACCATTCTCTAATGAATGATGAATGATGGAATTTTTCATTTATTTAAGAACTTACATCAGATTTATAACTTTTATTGTTTCTTGTTGAAAAGCTCATAGTAATAACGAAACCATCGTCTATGGAACCAAACTTTTAACAATCATATATTAAATTTACGTATAATATTATGTTATGTTGATCAATATTTAATGATAGAAAGATTGAAGACAAATCTATGGACGCGATAATCAAGCACTTCACTAGTAGTTAAGGATTTCAATTTTAGTTCATGAAATTAGATCATGCCTTGAATCAAGTGTTCGATTTTTGAACGAGGTGTTGCATCTCATTTCTTATGATTCACAGCAGTTCTACTTATTTATACTCAAGATTAGCAATGATCGCTATGTAAATAGTATTTGCGGAGACAACTCATTTATTACATTTATTATTTCTCGTTTTAAACGTCCATTAGCCGGTGATAGTTTTCATCGTTTCAGTAACAGACACGGACGCATAAGAAATAGGATGCGTAAAGCTTTGAGATAAAAATAAATTTATTAAACTAGGACGGATCTAAAATAGAACATCGATCTTAAGTAAGCAGAATCTGTTCAATATCATCACGTATGATGTATAAGCGTGTTCTGTGGAGGAAATACGTCGACGGGATACGAATTTTACCAGATGTACTTTCAAGGGAAAAAAACGATATCTCGTCACGAATGCAAGTTCCTTGTTTGCATTCATTACGTTCGTGTAATTTGTAATTTTAGAGTTGAACGAATAAATCGATTGTTGATTGCGCAATTGCTAGTAGTGATATTTTTGAACGGATGTGTGGGGTTATATTTTGATTACGTCGCAGACGTCGGCTTGAGACAGTCCGTCCAAAAATAACCGACGATGTGCGCCAAGTACATCCACTTGCATTTGGATTTCATTCATGACACCAATTTCAAATTTCTAATAATAAGTTTTGCGTACTACCAACAACGAAGGTGGGTCAAAAGTGGGTTAAAGTAAAATGTTATATTTATTATTTACTTATATATAACGAAATAAACATGTGAAAACAACATCATCATATAAGAATCCCATGGGAAAAATATTTTTATTCAAAGAAATACAGAACCAGAAATTTGGGCTTTAATAATCCTGTCATTTTCATACATGTGAATGGGAATATAGTTACGTTATTCGTAGGACACTCTGGCTGATTTAATAAGATCTATAAAGTGAATTTGCACTAAGCTCTTTATAATAAATATTTTTAGTTATATGTATTGTCAGTAAGCTTCAGATAATGATATAAGTAGAAGAATTTGCACTGAGAAATAGAACGAGAGTCTGACGAAGATACATACAAGCATGTTTTGAGTGTATGTTAGCCTAGGTACCAGTAGGCCGACAACCGGGAATGTTACACCCACCATTCGGTAGTTAAAACCAAAGGTACCAGTGGTAATATGCATATCTTAGTACTTAGTCATAAACATGATATCGAGTTATGGAGTTCCAAAAAAAATTGTAACCGATAGCAGTTGTTTTACGCCGGCAACATTTAAACAGTGATGTGATGAATTTGAAATTAAGCATACATTAAGTTCAAGCAGACACCCCCAAAGCAATTGACAGGTTGAACAATTTATGCACAGATTAGCACCGACCTAATGACTTCTATTAAGTCAGATGATGAATGCGATAATGAACTTATACGAGATAATATAGTGAAGGCACAATTATAATACAGAAAACAATACAACGCAAGAGTTGAATATGGTATAGATAGCATTATGATGGCAAAGGGACCAATCATTGCCACTGGACAACCTGTACACAATCATAGAGAAACTATCAGCCAAAGCTACCGTATTAGTAACTTGGCATACCTGGCAAGAAATACATGACGACAGCATATGTGAGCCAATTGATAATTTATCGAAATTATTGTGGAGATGAAGATCCCAACGACTGCTCAGATGATGAGGACACTGATCATGAAATTGCCTTATTGAAAGAAGAAAAATTTACATTGGTTTAGAAACACCCGAACAGAACAAACACTCTTCTGTACAACGGGACCGATGCATACGAAGGCTGCCGTCGAGATTGAAAGACTATCACTTATTTAATTGATTTTATGCTATTATTCATGTTACTCAGAATATCGATGTAGTAATGTAATGTAGTAATGTAATGATTCGATGCATGCAACCAATTTGATTGAATATAATGTATGATGAGAAAAACAGTTGGTTGTTTACGTTGAGTGTCATTCTAATTTCCAGTTACGCCTTTCATCAAGTGTATATTTTCCGCTGAATATAAGATATGCCTATTTATCTTGTGTATTTATGAGCTAAAGTGAATCGGTCGACAACACATTGATGTATGTTTCGGATCCTCGTTCATGTTTTGGTGTTAATACTTGTTTTTTGCAGATTTACTCCTTACTACTTTGTTGTCACAATTTCAATGGGAAACAAATTTCACGGTGTGATTGAACTTCTTCAACTTCATATTAATAGGTTTCCATTTGATTACGAACCAATAAGGGTTGATTTACCTATCTTATTCTTCTCCATCTTACTTCAAAGTATATCATTATAGATTGTCGAATTAAATGGGTATTAATAATTTTTTTCATTAAATTATTATTTCACATGGTATCGATTATTACAAATCCTTAAATCGTAAACTCTATTTCAGTGATTTTAAATTTACTGAATTTTCAGCTTTATTGGGATACTCGACAAAATTATTATATTGAAATGATGTTCGAATAGTGCGTGTCCGGAAAATGTGCCTATGCGTGCCAGATCCTTTTGAACTTCTGCACCTCTGTTACAAACACCACACAAACCACGCGTCACGTGCAACACATGCGAGCATAACTTGCGTACGTTTGCCCGCATTAAACAACCACGTCTCTGTCTAACCGATCCCATCAGCGTCCCCTCTCCAACACCGCGATCTGACGAAGAAAGCCAATGGCGTTCCGCAGTACGCACGCGCACCTTCGTCGCTTTATACCATCCTAATACACAGAATTCACCGTCGTCTTACCCCTTTGCTTAACGAAAATGCCTGGAATTCTTTCGGCCGACGACACTTTCACCAGACGCGCCCAAGGCGCTCTTCCTACTTCTGAGTCTTTGTTAAGTTTCCTGCTTAATTTCCTATAATTTTTGCATAAATTAAACTGGAGGCCGCGGACTCCTTGCAAGCGCGCACACATCCTTCGCGTTCTAGCATCCTTGCAGGCGGAGCTCGCAACTCCGGCAACTTCTGTCAGTCATGTTGTTGTGACAGGTGATGATCCGGTTTACTCTGCTACTGGTCAACTACTTACTGTCCGGCACAAATTATCGACGCCCTTCTTGCGCTCGGGAGGTTTTATCCTCGTACCTCTTCGATCGCGCTCATTTTCTGCTCAATGTGGGTATCGATTGTGCTGATCCAGCAGTGTATGTGTTCCTGGTACCGAAGTAACACCGATTCTTAAACACTCCCACGCTTTTTATTGCATTATTTTACATTAAGATTTTATTTGAAAATCATCACAAATTTGAGTTAAAAATACAAAAAATACTATTAACTTTGTATCTCAAATGTTTATTGAAATTTGGAAATGGCACATTTTTATTGACACTGAAATACGGTTATTCTACCACGTCATTGGTTGTTCCAAAACTTCTTCGTCATATTCAAAATATAGTTTTGTGGACATCCTGGCGGCTAGGTAGTTATATTTTATTGTTTGAACCACTTGCTGTTCCACTTATGTTTACAAGCCGCATTACAAAATCGAAGCTTTCTGTAGTAGTAGATACGTGTTTGTAAACGGTGTCGATTAATCGATTTATTTATACTTTGTTTACTATGGTTTGTTTGAAAATTATTATGTCGATGTTATAACTTTCACAATAAACATTTTGTATAGAAACATAGCAATACATATTGTATTTTATCTAACAGTTCTATAAATAAAAACTGAACTATATCGATAGGGTCTTATTTTGCTTTCAAACATTTTCCCATAAGCATCGTAGCCGTTCCATTCGTTCTCGAGACCATTTTGTCGAATACGTGAAAGAGACCACTACCGTCTCCTGTATTCCTGATACTCATGTGGAATTGATTACCAATAAATTCATGCATGACTGCACACAATGAAAACCGGTTTTAAGAAGAAAATGTGCTTTTGAGCCATCGCATCAACGTAATAGTGCAATTAAACCGAAATCGGAATAAATAGTCGTCATATCGCCAAGCATCATAGCATGTGCAGCTGTAATGTGCAATGTTTAAATAAATTTATAAATGTATTATAAGTAACGAAATTTGCAACGGTAAATTATTTAAGATATGAACAAACAGATGCATAAGTGCATATGTGGATTTCATTGTTGGTGAGTCCCTTTGGGCGTTCTGAAACGCCAGCATCATCCGCTTATGTGGTCCTGTTATTTCACGGGCCTTATTTTGCAATGTCTGCTTTATCCATTTCTCCAAACGAATTTAACTTAAATTTAGTTAGTTACACGAGACCAAGAGTAAGTAAGTGTTGCTATTGAATTATCATTAAAATAGATTCTTGCTCACCGTACACACATGCACACAAGAGCAAGCGAAGCGGGAAGCGTAGCCTAACATAGTAGCGGTGTCTCACGTTCAGTGTGTAAGTTCACTGAAATTATTACACGTCTTCAACATTTTGAGTCCTTGATTATTGATACGAAAATTTTGTTTGTCGTCATTGTAACCAGGCGGCTTAAAATAACACACACCCCTGGCAGGTGCTGCTGCTCTAATAATTACTCTTAGTAATTATGCATATTCACGAAAATGATCGCGAGGGCCCACATATTGATGAAACTTTATGTTTCTATAGTTCGTTTTGTAGTCGCTAATAAAAATCATCGCTATTTTCAGAAAAATCACCTCAACCCATCGACTATAATAATTCATGTATTTACGAGTAGTAACGAGGTAAATTCATTTCAAAGAACCGCGTCAATGACTATGGTCCTGAACTAACTCATTCACTTGCAGTTTCTACATTCGACAGATTATAATAAATTCTGCTCAGAATTATGTTTTTTTAATCTAAAATAACCATGAATATGTTATCTTCTACTACTTATCGTCTATCGTATTGCGAGCTAATATTCGAATAAAACTTTTAGCAATATTATAAATTAGTTGCAAGATCAATATCATGCAGGCAACATTAATACGATAAATGAAGTTAAATTAATTTTAGTGCAGTCTCGACGACCACTTTCTATATACTCTGTATTATAAAGTATAGTGTAAAGAACGTTCTTGCAAGTATTCGACATTTACTTCAGTGCAATTAAAACAATGTTTTTAATAATCGTTATTAAGAATTGTTAGCATTTAGCAAATAATTACATACAATCAAATATTGGAAAGTTGGAAAGTTGTAATAGTTTAATACTGCAATATTAATTGAAATCTATATTAAAATTAACATTACCCACAAATCTCATTCTGAAATGTCTAGCTAAGAAAAACATAAAAATTAATTAACCTTAACAGATCAATTCACAACCATCCTAATGTAATAAATCTCCGCAAAAATCAAATAATACAGGGCCATTACTCTACACCATCAAGCAATGACTCAGCCCGTTGCCTTGTGTATAGGATAAATTGTTGAGTAGGTCGTCGGCTATGAGACTGCACTAGGATTTATTTAATGTCGTTTATCGTATTAAAATGTATTTCCGAAAAAAGTGCTGAATTAAATGTTAATAATAAGATTTTTCTGTGAGCTGATTTTGTTAATTTCTCATTATTTCCCTCATATCTCGTTTTGTCAGTTATCTAAAGGAGGAAGTAATGCCAACTGAAATTAGAAAAGGTAAAAGTGACTAAAAAATTTGTAGTCGTCACGCTCTAAATGCCACATCGGTCAGTTTATGCTGTCCTAGTATTTATGGTATACCGAGTATACTGACGCCTAAAGTGGAACGTGGAACGTTGACGAACTTTAAAATTCACGCGAGATGTCGCTAAAATAATCTGTAGTAGAAGATCAAACTGATTGCGTACGTATGTGGACTGATTTTCAAACTTGCAGTATCAAGTATTTTTACGCACAATGTAACCAAGTTAAGTGTGATGTCAAGTACAATGAAATCTTGTTTACTGCATATTTACTTTAATGCTACCAAACTTACTCATCCTTTGAAGTTATTTTAAATACTAGAACACAAAATTTGGTCAACTCTGTAGATACCTACTAAAAGGATTAGTGGATCCATATGACAAACTTCAACATTTAGATAAGAAGATGTTCAAGGAGGTTTAGATGAACACCTTGCAAAGATCTTTAAATTAAACAAAATTGATTCAGATGTTTTGGAAAGACATTAAAGTTTTATTGCAAAAGTTATAACATTGGCTACGCCAAAACGAGATAAAGATAACGGTAAAGAAATCAGAACCCATCTAAATCCCAAGAAAGTATCAGGTTTTTACAGGAGAAGTCCTGAAACAATTACCATAAATGTTTCTCATGCAGCTTTCTATTTGAAACTTGTTCTTGCTACCTGGATTGTGGCTGAAGTGATTTACTGCAAAAAGTATCAACCAAATCATGTAAAGTCACATAGAGCTATATCTTCATTTCTTATTACTAATTATTTTATATTTTTTCAAAAGATTGGGACGACAAATATGTAATAATACAATTATACAATAATTTCAGACAGAGGCACTCTAAAGATCAAGTGCATTATACAGAGGGTACTAATGAAACGATTTCTCATAACTCTCAGCAACATAAGTTTGCTGAAACATAACTATCGATGTTGCATAAATTGAAAGAGAGTAACAACTACCTTCATTTAGCTTTAAGATTTAAAAGTGCAAAATTAATGGTTGGTTTCTTGACCACGTTTAATCGATTTGAGACTCTTACCGGCAGGTAGATTTATAAAAATTAAAAAAAAATTAAAATCGTCAGAAAACTGCACAATTATCAAATTCCTTTGTCTTGATATATTAAAAAAAAATTACATAAATATTTAAATACATCAATTAAGCAGCATAAAACAAGACACTAATATAAATAATGTTAGTATCACATGATTTCTATCATAATCTGATGATAATTTTATATGCTTAAATTTGCATAATCAAAATCTTGTAAATATTGTAAAAACAATATAATAAATAATTTCGTCCTTTCTTGTTTTCATTTTCCACCCAAATATTGTACTTGTCTCTTTGCTCGTCATCCCTTCCCCTCTATCGATTTGCCTCTTTGTCCTATGTTCTCCTATTATTTCGTGTACTCCTCTTATCTTCAAGATATTACAACTAGACCATATCAACTTTTCCAATTTACTCGTGCTCTCAACTTTCAATAGTACCTTCATTTCTCTTCCTGTCCAGCTTCGTGGCCACATCATTTTCCTTATGATTCATATCCAGTGCAGTACTTTTTCCTTTCTCGATGCTATTCAAGGATCTTTCCATTGCAACCAATGTTTTATATACATTTTCCTTCTTTCCAAAATTGTTCAACTTACTCGTTTCTTTCTGGGCGCTATGTGCCACTTAGGAATCAATTTACATGTATATGCTTTTATCATGTCTTGTTATCCAAACTTTGTCACTTCCTCTATATTTTTTTAGACAAAAGATTCCTCTTAGTTCCCTAACTCATATTTGTCATTCTCCTTCCATAAGTTTGCTTTTTTAGACGTACATGTATGATATACTTTGAATATATACTTGCATAATTTTGATTCCTACGTAGATAAAGTTCTGCTGCACGCCTCTTTACATTTCCAATTTCCTTGATTTCTATTCTTCTTCCCACATATCTATTTTTCATTATAATGTTTTTTTGTTTCTTCATCATTTAATTAGCTATTATAATTCTTTACTTCCACCAGACCATCCTTCTTTGATTTTCTAGTTTAGTCAATAATAATACTTGCCTCTTCTCGTTTAATTGTTGCATGTTTTTTATAAAAGTAAGCAACGCAATTGACAAACAAGCTACTACACAATTACTAACCACAAACAAGGATAATGTAACTAACCGACGATTAAAAATGAAAAAATAAGTCTTTCATATTTATGTATATCTGCAACGTGTTGAGAGTTGTTTAAATTAGTGTTTAATACGTACAAACGAGGATAATGTAACTAACCGAAGATACGCAGTTTAACCCTTAGGAGACGACGATTAAAAAAGAAAAAATTAAGTCTTTCATATTTATGTATATCTGTAACGTGTTGAGAGTTGTTTAAATTAGTGTTTAATACGTAGGCATAAATATTGCTTAATTTATTGATATCTGATATCAAAATTAATGGAATTATTATTTTTTTGTGTATGATAAATTTCAAGGAAATTTTTGTTTGAATTTTGATTGTAGAGAATAGTTATATTGTCCAAATCAAAGATATGGTTCTTCTCTCTAAAATGGACAAATAAGTATTATTTTTTTTTGCAGTCACTTTTATGTTGGACAAGTCTAGTATGCAACCATTGTGACGTCTGCCCAATGTAGCAGCGATCACAACCGTTGCAATTCATTTGATAGAGAACTCTATACCTCTCAGGTACTGTTATCTGTTACAACAATAAACAAATATTTAACGGCTTTTAAATTATATTCAGCTATTTTTAAGACGATTGCATATAATACAATTCTGTATTACACGTGGTAAATAATTAACTATTTACCAAGTTACGGGAATAGCCGTTGTTCACAAACAGGTCTACTACTTTCCGTAAATTCTTTCTATGCAATCTAATTATTCTATTTTTGAATCTCAAAATGTTATTGATACTTTATTGATTAGAGTGGAAATTAATAAATCCAGCAGTAAACTTCTGGCACCAATCAAAGATAATATAGTTATTATTTTTAATATACGTTATTTTTAATTACTTTGGTGTCTAAGAAAGGTACAGATCGGTCGCTTTCCAATTCATAAGTAAACTGAATATGATTGTTAAAATCATTGAAAATGAAACGCGACCAACAAACACAGCACAAATGTCATCCACATATATATTTTAAAAAAGGATAAGTCAAGTAGTTATTCTGGAATGATGTAGTCTAGCATGTAATCAAGAACTATTTGCGCAATTATCTACTACTCAACCGTGATGCCAGCATGTATTAAGTTTAGGGGAGCATTGGTGAAAAGTAAAAAAATGTCAAAGGAAACTAACAGGAAAGCATCTGGCAATTTGAAATTCTTAAATTGTTGAACTATTCTAAATTAATCTTTGATACTGTAAGTAGTACGTTCAGTCAAAATGTGAGCCACATGGGTGGACAATTTTTAAGTCGATGAACCAACAAATGAGACAATAGGACTTAATGGATAGTTGATTTTAAGGATCTTCGGAAGACCATACATCCATGAAGGTGTAGAACTGTTGATAGTTAGATATTTATATATTTCAACAGATATAAAATTGTTATTCCTATACTGTTTCATTTAGTTGTTCACCTTTCCTCTGAATATTAAAGGCATGATCCTTATTAACGGTCTTACACGTCGTTCTAGCGTTCAACAAGACATCAGACGTCCTGAGTCCTCTGCGAGCATAGTAACGGTTACATTGCTTTTATCTGCTTTAAGGATTAATATCTTATTATTACATTTTTTTTTATAAAATGTGTCTTGAAATTGCGAGAAACATGTGCTTTTGATATGACTATGGTAAGAAATTATAATAATATTGATAATACGTGCCCTCATGGTATCAAGAGATCAAATCTTCTGTCGGCTATATGTTGATATTTCTAGGAAAACAATCAATACTGAATTTAGGTCCCTGGCATAGAAAATTCTCAATATCATCCGGAAAGTGCAGGTTGAACTCGTTGACGAACCAATGGTTGTTATTCTTGAATGAAGAAAAAATTGTGTTGCTGTTAGTTTTTAATTTAATGAATTTATTAATATTATTTTTCTGAATTGTTTAAACTTTTTATCAAAAGCAATATTTATATGAGTTTTCAAATCTTAGTTAAAGTTCTACCACCACGTTATGGACAGAATCACGCAACAGATCCATGTCAGCAATAGTTATTTTTATTTAAAAATTTACAGTCTTTACCCCAACCCCTCAAATTGAAGTCGTTGATTTTATCCTCTTGTTCCTCCTGATAGTGCCAGGAGGGCTTTACATCCGTTTTTTATGTGTGTATGAGTCTTCGTCTGTCTGCATCGCAAAAGAAAATTCCGTTCAACTCATTGGCAATTTTGATGTTTAGGTTGATCCACTTCTTCATCAGTACAACATACCGATCTTTTATTTGCGATGCAGAGAGACGAATACTACTAATAATATACAAATATAATTATTGTACAAATTCTCGACTGTAAATCACTTAAAATGGTACTTATCTTGTATCATGAGCAGTCAGTCGTTGAATAAAACACTTTTAGCAATATTAGCAATAAACTTTAATATTGCTAAAAGTGTTTTATTCAACGACTGACTGCTCATGATACAAGATAAGTACCATTTTTATACAAATATATGTTTAAAAGAAACAAAGGACATTTATTCCATTACCTGCAATTCTCTTGGAATATCTGCAAAATGCCATCTGACATCAACATTTTTGATATGCCCTGTCATATTAGTAAATACTTGACAAATATACTATTATTCTTGAATCAAATTAAAATTAATATTATTTTCATCGTTACACCAGGGGTCTCCCAATCAAGCTGGTAAAACATAACCAGAAGTCGTCCTTGGAAGTTAAATTTGGTAAATTAAAACTCAAGTTTCTCTCACTCTGCAGTTTAAAATATATAAATATTTTTATTTGAAAACAAACTTGCACAACATTTGGCAACAAATTACTTTTCCAATACATTTGCACAATTTTACAATTTCAATTCATTGCTGTTTTCTAGTAGAAGTCATGACAAATTAATCACACATTATTAAACATAGTTTATTGTATAAGTGGGAATATAAATGATAACGTACATATGCACATATTATAAAATATCTATAATATAATTTCACAATAACTTTAAGAAAATAATAAAATAATATATTTTTTCGAAGATCAAGAAATTATGATTTGATATATAATTTATAACAATTAAGTTTGACATTTTCAGCAACGGAACTGAAAGTAGCGTTGCTATTAATAACGGGGGTAAGACTACTTTTACCTTCGCTGTCAAAGCGAACGCAACGGCATCGCAAAGTAAAATTATGTGTATCATGAATTGTGTCACAATTCGTTGACGAATACACTAGTTGATTAGGTCAGTTATAAATTTAAATAGACGCTTGTGGATGTTGCAACTGTTGAAGAGCTTCCCTCAATCTCCGACCAAAATCAGCATCAACTTGGGTCATGTTCCCCACCTGACGGTCCTGTATAAAAGCAGAAGCATTGGCGAGGTCCTTTGCCATGTTATTTATTAGCCTCGTCTTAGCTCCTTCGTCCAAAACCCGTCTATATAAGACCCTCGCTTGTGTGAAATTATCGTCACTCCCAAGATCGTATCGACGAACGTCTCCGTTAATGCGCAGTGTCGGTGATAACAGCGCTGCCCTTGTGCTGGCTTCTGGTCCACCGAAACTGTTGGGATGGTAATTCGGCGCGCCTCCTTGGCCGTCTAACGTGAACTCACCATCGCGATTGAAATTTTGAAATTTAAACGGAGAATTGACTGGAAGTTGAAGATAATTGGTGCCCAAGCGGTAGCGACCAGTGTCCCCATAAGCGAATAATCGACCTTGTAGATTCTTATCGGGCGATACGTCAATTCCAGGTATAAGATGTGCAGGATTAAACCCAATCTGCTCCACTTCTGCGAAATAGTTAGACGGATTGCGGTTAAGCACGAGGTTCCCCACTTGTATAAGAGGAAATTGGGCATGCGGCCAGACCTTTGTGACATCAAACGGGTTGAACGTGGTGACCGCAGCTTCATGCTGGGTCATTATTTGAACGTACAGCGTCCAGCTTGGAAAGTTTCCGCTGGCAATTGCGTTGTATAAATCGCGCAAAGCGTAATCTGGATCGATCCCACCGATCTGCGTCGCACGATTCGAATCAATATTTTTAATCCCCTGGTTGGTTTTGTAATGAAACTTGCAGTAGAAAAATTCGCCGCTGGAATTAATGAACGAAAACGTGTTGGAGCCATAGCCATGCATGTGTCTGAACCCATCCGGAATCCCGCGATCGGAATAGAGAATCAACGCCTGGTGCGTGGTTTCCGGCCTCAAGGAAAAGAAATCCCAGAAAACATCCCAATCACGCACGTGAGTCACGGGGTTCCGCTTCAAACAGTGGATGAAATCGGGAAACAAGATCGCGTCTTGCACGAAAAATATGGGCGTGTTGTTCCCAACCAAATCCCATATGCCGTCCTCGGTGTAGAATTTAACGGCGAAGCCTCTTGGATCGCGCACGGTGTCCTGCGATCCCATTTCGAAAGTCACCTGCGAAAATCTAACGGCTATTGGCGTTCTTTTACCAATTTGCGAAAACACCTTCGCTGCGGTGTACGCAGTGATGTCGTGAGTGACCTCGAAGAAACCGAACGCACCGGCACCTTTTGCGTGCACCACCCTTTCGGGAATTCTTTCGCGATCGAAATGCTGAAGCATATCGATTAATGCGACATCTTGGAGGAGGGTGGGTCCTCTTGGTCCCACCGTGAGACTCGCATCGAGGTCCACCACGGGATTTCCGCTATCTGTCGTAGCAGGTTCATTATTTTTCTGAAAATTTTAACTCGTTTCACAATCGTTAAAAAAGTCAATTTTATTGCTATTTAGTTTGGGTGTTTGTATAGGTTCTAAAGAATATCAGTAATAACGTATGTAACATAAGTTTTGGGGCTTAAACGCAAATGTAGATGCCTTTCAATTTACTTACAATGGCACATAAATATTCATTCATTCTCAAACTTGTTATGACATTCACTAGCTTGAAATCCGAAAAAGCACTTACAACTTGGTTGAATATGTTCCCAAGAAACGTGCAAGAAAATTTAAGCACTTTTCGCAATCAAAATATTACAGACAACAGACAGACAACCATTTATAGTATAATTGCAGAATGTGAATAGGATATACTATGCCCTAATTCCAAAAATTAAATGTCAGAAGTTGCTGGCTGAAAATAAGGCTAACCACATTTGTAAAAGTGCGAAAGACCTAGTTGGCGCATCATACCGAATCAAAATTTAACGTTTACCGAAGTTGATTCAATTTATTAATACGACTCATCCATGTGACAAAATAATGTTTTGGCGCTTTAGCAAGTGCAAATTGCAATTATGCTAAAATGACAAGAACATGGTAAGAACCTCAAAACGTACATTTTGTACTAAAATCACTACAAGCTCAACCCATCGAAGATTTTTGAGGATTATTGATCGGGAATGTGGATGTGGATGTGGATGCGGCAGAAGATAAGAGAAATTGATATAAATAAAGTTAGACAACAATTGCGTACCACTAAAAACCGTTGCCCTTTAACTAACTTAGATGTAAGGGAAATTGACTGCTAATAACAACTTCTGGCTGCACACTGATTGGGCTAACTTGACATGTTATTACCGTCACCAGTAATAGATAACTTGTAACAAATATGTGTGTACTACATCCAGAAGTTAATAGAAAATTAAAAAAAAAACTACTATGTTGTACCTCCCATACGTTATTGTTGCAAACTTAGTTGCTAATTGTTTATCATTGCTCTTGAACAAAAGTATACTACATGTTTAATGCCTTATTCCTTATTTTTAAGATATTTTAGTATGTAGTGTATGGAGACGAGGCCAAAAAATTGTATAATCGTTAATGATTAATTCAAAATGTCAAATATCTAAAATAATATTAATAGCAAAATTGCAAGTTGCAATCATTTAAAAATTCAAATATACAAATTCTAAAAATGGCCAAGATGCAATTGTCAAGAGAATCAAATTACCAAAATATCAACAATGTTAAAATTGCCAATATTTCCGAATTTGAAAATATTTTAAAATTATTTAAATGTCGAACACACACAAGTCATGGGGTCTGACATTATCAAAAAAACGAGTTAGGTACGGAAATGGAATGAGAAAATATAGGTCTTTTAGATGGTAAAGGGATCCAAGTGATTTCCTGGACAGGTACTGCCACATAGCGTCATGCCCCTTCACTACTTAATGGGTTACAGTTCAACCTTGGAGCACTAAAGGTCAAGTGTCACTAGGACCCCTTTACCACTAACCACTGCTTAAAAGCTGGCTTAAGTGTGCCAATAACTTATTTATATTCAAAACTGAATTCAATATAAGCTTCCACATGCCTCATACCGATACCTGCATAACTTGTGACAGGCTGCAAATAACAATATCACAAGGTACACTTGATGAAAAGCATGCAGCTGGGAGAGAAGTTCGTCGAAGGAAGCCAGAGGCAGCAAAATAAACTAAAAGAAAATGCAAGGAATGAAAGGACGACGACCAAGTTGCTATATGCTTCGATCTTCAAAAGATGATGACACCATATGTAACAAATTCGAAAGCCTACTATTTGCGACAACTCATATAACCACAATATTCACAACCTAACCAGTGGCACTCGTCATATGTATATGTGGCACGAAGGGCAGGCAAGTATGGGCTGTAAAACACATTTCAGCCTTCAGTGACAACTGCGGAGGGGGAAACAAAAGCCACATAATTGTAAAGTGTGATGTTATATTGTTCAGAACACTCATATTGAAAGTGTTGATCACCACTTCTTAATTGCTAGACATTCATACAACGAATGTGATCAGGGTTTTGGAATCATAGAACTTAAAATAAAGAAGAACCAACGTAATCAATGCTCACCAGAAGACTGGATGAATCTGGTTGCCTCAGCGAGTCGAAAATTTTTAGTTACGAAGATGATGGATGAAGACTTCATTGATTTTCAACCACTAAATCAATTCTACAAGAAAACCGTCCAAGGGATTCGAGGAATGCAGGTACTATATTATGAAAAGGTGAACCCGACTACTCTATTTTATAAGGCAACATTAGCAGAAGATATTCTGATTTACCAGGAACTGTCAATGAGAAAATAACGAACAGGTAAGCTTCCTGAACAACTTCCCACCCTGCATTCGATTGCTGAAAAGCTAAAGTACAAAAAGTATGAAGACCTGATGGAACTTCTGCTGTTTGTGCCACTGATTCACTACAAAATTTACCGAAGCCTATCCCATCAAATAGAGACCGGTGAATTACCACATTCTGGAACTTCTGCGGATAATGAAGATGACGTTTCTAATGACTTGGGTAACAACATCTACGGCACAGATGATGAGAAGTAATAAATGTTCAAAAGTATTAACCTCCCATTTCCTGTTCTGTAAACCGAGTAGTAAAATTTTGATAAAATGTTGTTCTTTTTGTAAATAAAAGCAATTATTCTGATTTTGTACTGTGGGCATTTTCACTTTTCTAATTTTAAGTTAGAGGTAAAGGGGTACATTTGCGGATCCTCCACTTACTTATACATATAAAAGATAAACTGGATGTTGTAAGTGTTTATTACCATTGGTAATAAAAAGGTAAGTAGCTAAACATTCATCTTATATGGTCAAAATGATGAAATTCTAATTTTCCCTATTACAAAACATTTCCAACTTCCAACTTTTCTCAAAACAATGATTTTGTTACTTAGACCCCTTGAAGTCTGGGGACATATTATATAACGAAATTATAATTATCGTTGTATCTGATATTCTATCACGACCGAAAGAAAACAATTATAGGAACTGATATTTATCTTCCAAAAAATGCATATCTGATAATTAAAATAAATGTTACAATTGTAACATTTTGGATATTTGACATTTTGTAAAGACACATCTTACCTACATCTGACATGTTTGTCATTGTGACTATTTTCACAATTGATACATTTTTGGCGTTTTCGAAATTTGGTGAAGTCTTTGAGGTTTTTAGCCTTTTTGGACAATTGGAAAATTTTCACAATTTCGAATAGTTTCAAATATTGTAACATTTTGATAATTTTGAACATTTGTTGGCATGGCATGTAATTTTTGACGTTATTTAGTAAAAATTCTTTCAATTTTGGTCATATTTACAAAAGCAACATTTTTTAATTAAACTCGACTATTAATTTATTATAAAAATTTGGTAATTATCATTTTTTTACATTTCCTAAACTTTGCAAAAATATCCTTGGCTATTCTAAACTACGGCAGAAAAAAATACTTAATAAATAAATGTGCACGAATATTAATAAATAATTAAGCAAACAAAACATTGATAATTGCGGAACAAACATAATTTCAAAAATATAATTTCAATATAATGAACCCAAGACGATTTGTCAGTTTATACGAAATACAGATTGCAAACAAAAATTGCACATGAATGAAAAAAATTGATTATGCCATTGCTTCTCGAGAATTTATGAACGAAAAAAAAAGTGCGAGTCAGCACATGATTAATTTGCACATAAATCTAATTTTTAAATTAGCATATTTTTGCCATTCTTATAATCCAACATAGCCAGCAATTTAATCTTTACGTTTGTCTAAGAACTAGTTCTCTCTCACACGATAAATTAATAAACACCAAAAATTTCTTCGTTGTATGTATAAGAATTTCTACTACTGTTAAACAATAACATTTTATTATGGAGTGATTAATATATAAATTAATGACGCTATAAAATTTTCATTATAGTTGTGTATTTTTTTATTAACGTTATATAGGAGTTTATATAAAAAGGTTACGACTTAAACACGCTGAAAATATTTGAATCAATATAATACGAGTATAATGTAGCATATGAGGACGTAAAGGAACATATAAAATTTAAATGAACACGAAACGTGCTGGCCGTGGCGTACACGGAATATTTATTATCTTGTGTCTATTAGTTCAGCGTGTTATACAACACGGATTATGTCGAGAATTATGGCATAAGACGACCTTTTATAACACTCCAGATGTACCGTAAATGGGTAAAATGACAGTTTTCTCTTTAATTTCACATTATGTCAAGGACATTTACATTTACGTTTACAATTATGAACTAAAAGAGGTGATTTTATGTGTTATAAGCAATAAATGGAACAACGACTTACGTGATGCTCTTGCACATACTCTAAAAGCTGATTCGCTATTGGATCACGTACGTTTAGCGACATAGTTGAACTAATTCGTCGCTAAACTTATTTCAAATTTATACTTAATGTAAACGGATGTTTGTATATTATTCTTTCATTTTTATTACTTGAATGGTTAGCGCAAATAAAAATGAATGACAGAAAGGAAATAATAAGAAAAAATCTGTAACCACACAACGCGTTCATATTTAATACAATCGACAAATATTTTAAAGACGACAACAATCATTACCACTGGTAATTACATTATTGCTATTTTTCACTACGAGTTCAATATAGATTACTATCAAATTATCGAACAATCATTTAAAAATAATGTATGTACGTCAAAGAAATAAACAACACGATTATGTGCCATCGTTGTTCCCTCGCAATATCTAAAATTACAAACCGCATAAGATTGTAAAGTGCGTTGACTTTTCGTCACGAAATAATAATTTTAATAAAAAGGTTAAACAAAGTTCAAAATGTTTGCATCTGTAATACACCCTCGGTGATATGAGCTCCTGACCTCGCGATCTCCTCTAAAGCTCCCACACCTGCATGGGTTTAACCCCGACGGCTTGGCGTAATCCGACGTGAAACGGTAATTCCGACGCCGTGGCGTCTGGCATCGCGACGCTCGCCTATTTATGAGCGCCTGCTACCCGCGAAACCGCATTCTTGGAAGCTCCTGAAAAGCGAAAACTTTCTGCTTTCACTATCGATTGTTGGCATGAAAAGAGGGTGAATTTGAAAGCATTATTTGTTTCTCGTGCCTTAACTACGTTAACAAGTCGCGAAATACAAATGTGAAGTCTATGGCAATTTAATAAAATCATTAAGGTTATAAACTTCAACAAGTTCCCATCCGTTATTTATTCAATAATAGATTTATCATTTCATTGGCTTTTTTCGATCTAACTTTTCTTACGCTGTTTTTTGATTTTTTCGCATTTGCATTCGTTTGTTTTCAGTTTATTCAGGTTTTCTTCTCTATTGTTTTGGATTTGTTTTTTATTTATTTATTATGTTTGGTTTTTCTTTAAACATATGTGTGATTTGCTTGATTTATTTATTTATATACTTTTTGGGATATTTTAAATTGAAAGCTGTGGCAGGAAGATTATATTACGAGATTTTTATATGTAAAATCATGTTGTTACTTAATTAGGAAGGGAGTGATATTCTGAGTAAATGAGTCATATTGACGACTAACCTGAATGTTTGGTACAGCTATAAACATTCTGTGACTATTGGCAACAATTGCCAACATTCAATACTGAAAAAAAATGTGCGATATCAATTAACCGTTTTGCTTCTAGTCTAGTCTAGTCTAGTAATTTCATTAATTTTAACTTCAGTCGAATAAGAATTCTTTTTTAGGCGACCGACACGAAAAATTGAAATTTCAGTCGTCAAACGCGGACGAAAAGTAACCGTTTTTCGTCCGCTTTCATTTTTCGTCCGCAATAGGGTGGTGCCATCTACCGACAGTTACCGAAATTGTATAAAAATAACCACATTGCCATCAGTGTCAAACTGTACATCTTGTTTACATTAGTAAATACGCGTTGGTGATAGACTTTTTAACTGATTATTGGGTAATTATTGTTTATAAAGCCGAAATAACTTCGAATGTAGACAAAGAAAACTTAAACATGTCTGAAGGTGTCACAAATATGTACAATTGTTCAGTTGTCATAAATGACTATGTCAATAAATTATAAGTAAATGTTGCAATAAATTTGAAAATTATATGAGGGTCGCCTAAAAAATTTTGTGTGCACCACGGCCAAAAAGTGTTTTTTCGTCCTCGTTTGCATTCCGACCTCGGCTCCGCCTCGGTCGTAAAGAAAACTCGGACGAAAAAACAGTACTTTTTGGCCTTGGTACACAAAATACTATTATTCAGAAGAAAATTATAGTAATTAGTAAAATTAAGTTTTATTTTAAAAATTTCAATTTTGAAACTGTTTCGATTTATCGAAATGAAATAAAATATACAGGGTGGTCCCTTTTGTAAAAGTAAATTCAGTGACAAAGGCTGTATTCTACAGTTAAGATAAAATAAGATTCCTGTAATTTAATAAACTCTTTAGTTTAAATTGGTTAAAAAAGAAGCATTATTATTATATATGTTGTGTCAGGATTTTTATAAAGCTCGTTATGGTCATTCCTTATTAAAGATTTTAATAAAAAAAAATATCGCATTTGGAGACGATTCTTGATGTCATTCGAAAATATTTCTAAGATAGATACTATTAATACAGATTAAGTAGAATTTCTATTGGGTTATATACAACTTTCTTAAACTATGGTAATTTGACGGCCAAAAATGTCTTTTGGAATAAAATTTTTTAGTACAAAAACTGCGGTTTATGGATTCTTTCCCCGGATTTTTTTAATGTCCTTTGTATGTTTGACAGATCCTGTTCAATTCGTTCCCCTGCCTTTGAGATCTATGTTAGTAAATATTTTTCGAGGTCTTCATCTTTGTCGCTTGTCAGTTTCGTGATGCATATTTGGTGGTTGCATATTTTCCCGCTTAAAATATTTTAAATAAAATTTTTGTACTTCGCATATTTTCCGACTCTCATGTTTGCTAAGGGGAGCTGTACACAATTTTGTTTCTTTTCTTCTGTAATGTAACGTTTTTCTCATTTTTCCTCATCCTTTAAATAATCCCACGTATCCAAAATTGTAATTTCTTCTTCTAAAGGGTTGCTCTTTTTTAGTTAAAGACTTCCATCCTGTCCACATGCTTATTTCTCCATAGAAAAACATTCGATTTTCGTTAGGAGGCTCTGCCAGCTTCTCCCCGAACTCTGCCCAAGAGGTTTCTTTGCTTAAACATAACGCGTTCACTTTTTGTCTCCCCTTTTACAGAACATCTGCTATTGGTTTTTTGAATTACTATTTATTTAATTAAAGCATCATGACCATAAAATTTTAAGTTTTTAAAAATTTTCCGCATTTGCCTGTTTAGGATAAAGTGGCGTATTATGATGTTTTATCCCTTGCTTAGCTCTTCACTCTATTTTTTGTTTCAATTTTGTGATTTTCTACGCTTAGCGCTATTAGTTATTTCCAATTTTTATTTTCTGCTCTGCACTTCCCTCCCTAACTGCATTTATAACCGCAAATTGTCTTTACCTACCCATCCATTAAGATCTCCCATTACTAAGTTGTTATTGTGTTCTTCTTTTTGGAGTGCCCACTATCAATTCATCCATTTCATTCTTTTCTTTCATTGCCATGCATAAAATTCTTCAATTTCTTCCTTCATTTTCGTTATTAATATTTATTCATTTACATGTTTTGTATCTACTATTGTTATTTGTGTTCTATTCTTTACCTTTATTTTTAGTCTCTGTAATGTTTGGAATTTGTAGTTTCATCCTATTAATTTATTGTACAAATTATTTCTCTTTCCCTCCAATTATTTTCACATTCCGTATTTTTATGTTCATTGCGCCTGTGTTTTCTACTTCTCTCTTTTCTTTTTTTGTATTAAATTGTCCACGTCATCTTCTTTGTTTCTTTAGTTCACTGTCTAATTTCTTTTCTTTTTTCGTCATCTTTTTATCAGGTTGTACATGCTTTTTAAACTTATTCGCTCTAACTACGTACCGTTTCTTTCTTCATATTTTGCTTCGTCATATGTCCCATCCAATATGTAGTATAAAGTAATGATAAATACACCCTGCCATTCTCGAAGTACCCACTTGCTTCTTTTATTTATTTACCACAATGTAGTCAAATGCCCTCTTTCTCCTACGAGTATGTATTCTCCGTCCATAAATCCACGTACGACACTCCAGCTATTCTCAAAGTACCCACTTGTTTCCTTAATTGATTTATCATTTAAATTCTTCTGCCACAAATTCATCTAGCACACTCCAGCTCCGACCATCTATATATTTTGCCACTGTAATCCTCCTCATTTGATATTTTCCATATTGTTTCCGCACATATCTTTTTTTTTCACCAATTCGCAATACACTCTCACTCCTATGCATTTCAGTTTGTTTTCGCTTATGTCATGAATTTCATTAATAATCTCCGATAATCGTCTATTACTTTATACATGTAAGCAAAGATCAAAAACTTTTTTTCAATTTTCAACATCCTTTGTTGCATTCCTTCGACGATACCCGACTTCCTCCCTATTTCTCTGAGTGCTTTTCTTACTACGTCAATATTCTCCCTTTCACAATACCCGCTATCTACACTCTGATTGTTTCTTCCAAATAAACGTGCTCAATTACATTTCTTCGCATTCCTTCCAATGTCTTTATCAGTCAATATGCCCGCTAGCTTAACCGCGTGTAACTGCTCCATGTTTCATTTCTTTTTATCATTTTTCCCAGCTATATTCCTGAATAGTATATTTATCTCCATTCTTTCCATTCTATTGCACTATCCTCCACTATCAGACCATTCCTAAATTCGCCCATCTTTGCCAGGTTTGGTTCTATTTCGTTCCATCTAATTTTTTAATTTTAATATTGTATTGCACTCTTACGGTTTCACTTTCATTTATTTAGTTATGACCCTTCATTTCCGTTTAACTTTAAGTTTAAGTTCAGTCATCATCTAGATATTCTGAATCATACCTCATTTCATCAATATTTTCTCTAATTTATCGATCGTCCCACGCCGTTAGTTTTTTTCTTCTTCCGTATTCACGTATGCTTTAAGTACATGCAAGTATGGTATATTGTGTGTGTGTGAAAATTTGAGTAACCCCCATTTTTAGTTAAATAATTTTAGGTTAAAAAAACAATTTGGTAACAAGGATAATATTGACGAGAATTTTTAGTTTTACGGAATGGGAATTAAAAATTAATTGTTGAGATTTTTTTTTAATATTGTATAAGCTCAATAGCCATTGCATTCACCTCTTTTGCAAGTAGTGCTTTTGGGGAAATAGAATAGGATTGTATGATTCCTGCATAAGGAAGTAAATACTTATTTGTAACGTTTTTGGAGAGATGTGGCAAATATGGGTATGGGTTGGGTTGGGTTGTGAACGAAGAATATATATAGCATTGTTCAATGTATCGATACCAAACGTGCGCATCAAGCCTAGTTCTTAAATAAATATTATGCAAAAATTAGTCAGGAACTCAACACAAGAAACTCTATCATGAACCAATGGAGGCGTTTCGCCAGGTTAAAAAATGACCTAGTGTCAAATATGAACATTAATTGAATCAATAATAATAAATAATATGCAACAAAACGCTATTAATTATACAGGTTTAATTTGCACAAAAATGCGTTTCATGCAAAATGTTTGTTTTTCTTTCTGGCGAGTATATGTTACGAACGAATCGATCGTTCACGATTTCAACGTATTCTTTTACACACCCAAATTGATTAAACCGGTCAATGCATATTAACATTAATTTAGCAATTTTTACGCGTTATATCCTTTAGTTGTTATTGATGATATTTTAATTTAAAACTTAAACTTAAAATGAATTATAAATTTTACTTCCCTGTGACATCAATAAACTAAACAAAACGACAAAAAAAATAGGCATGGCACGAATTATTTGCAAATAATCTGTTATTGCCATAAAAGAATAAATAAATTTTTAATTTATTATATGAATCAAAATAATTCTATGTTTAATAAATTAATAATTCGACTTAGAACAACGTAAGTAAAATAAAACATTTATCATTATTGAAAGTAACAATAAATGTTTTATTGTTTATTAATTTCAAATCGTTAAAACTAGGATTGACCGATTTAACAATTGGGTCCCACGTTCACCAATTGTTACTTATACGATCCTGACATTTTCCAATACTTTCAGCTTCCACCACCGCCGGTGCAATTGTTTCATGGTGACGGGCGCGTACGTGACGCCTTTTCGGCAACGATTTCCGATACCCACGATGGCCCAAAATGCACCTCCGCGTTCTTCTGCCGTCCCGGCCCTTTCCAATATTTTCAACCGAATAGATGGCGCATCTCTGCCGATAAAATTCGACTCGTCAATTTCGCCAATGATTTCCGATAACTCGCGCCGCATCGTGCGAGTTTATTCGCTACGTGGTGTCGCTAATGCACGATATTTTACGGGTGCGCGCAAATTGTGTTGAAGCAACGATTTCCAATACTACTCGGAATGAGGAGTGTCCAATACCCCTTGCGACGTTATGTTCTACTGACATTAGGGATACCCTGAATTACCACGCCCTAAGTTAAATAAAGCTTTCGACGAAGGAAACAACCGGTTTACAAGTTCGAATTCGTTCGTTCAAAAGTGGTTTGCTGTTTCGATAAATTTTGGTTATCGTATTGTAGATGCAACACATTTATATGTGGATATCACTAGTAACTATTAGCTTCTATTAACTGTTGAGAAGTACAAACAGTATCTTGATAGTAGTTGTCAAGTATTAATTGCAAATATTATTATTAACACATCAGTGGAATCTTACATCAGATTAATGGCCATGTTCAGGATAAATATAATAAAATAGAAACAATTTAAAACTATAGCGATGTATTTTTCATTGTTGCTGGTATTTTTTAACTACGCCTGTATATCGTTGTTACGCAGTTATCAGTAATTTTGCCACCAATGTGATAAGTAAACAACGATATTCGTACATATCTGAGCTTCCCTTTATTGAATTTTATTGTATGCTTGTGAGTTCTATGAACATGGATCTGTTCAAGGTGATACGCGAACCAAAGTTCATTGATGACGACGAAAATTAAAAATATGTAACTTATGTATATCGGTATGTAAAGCAACTTGGTTATTTATTACGTAATCTTACAGCAGTAAGAATCCTTCTTCATTATTGCCCTCGTGTCATTTATCTTTTATATTTAACTTTTATATTCCCGTTTGTTTAAGTAAACAAATTGCCGATGTGTAAATTCGATTCAAATCGCCAGTTAATAGCAAAGAAGTATGTTATTTTCATTTCTTTCAATATACATGATTATGGCAGTCTTTGAAATGTAAAAAAATAAATCTATAAAACCAAAACTTAATAAATTTGCAATTAATTTACAAAATTAATAAATAATATTTTCATTACAATGAATACAACCTTAACACAACACAATCCAACCAAACCGTAGTTGCCCATTTTTCATAGTTTATTTACGCTAGGAAATCATTCAAATATTACTGCCCAGCCCCCTCGCCCCGCACAGTGACTTCCACCACGAAAATGAACAATATTTGGCTTCTGTACCACATTCCCTACACAGCAACCTTAGATGTTTCAACCATTGAACACAATTAACTCTGTGTGTCCTTAATGGGCGAAATCTAGGTTGCTGTTTGATCTGTTACGATTCTCTTGCATCATGAATGAACAATTCATAGTCCTATGATACATAGGACTATGAATTGAAATGAAAAGAGACTAAAAAATATAACAGAACTTTGAATGAACCAATAAGCAGTTTTCTAATAATACACGAAATAAGTGAAATAACGACATGTGATACCAGTGGTAGAATATCAATTCTACTATATTCACAATATTAAAGACGTCATGGGCAGAACCGGATACCGAAACTCAAATGAAATATTTTACTCAAATTTACTCAATAAAACGAACATGACAAGACCATTGAACAGTAAAATGATGATTTTTGGGAACATAATGTGAAACAAGACAAGAAGAATCACACGACCATAAAGAAGAAAAAAAGTTTGAAGACGCAAAAGAGGTACTAAAGAACCACGTAAATGATGTAAAGATATTGCAAAATATTTTGAAAAAAATTACAATGTAATGGGTTAGTTGAAGGTAGAGAAAATTGTTGGTCAAATGATAGAAAAATATTTAATACAGTAATACAGCTTTCTGACAAGAACGATCACAGGAATATAAAACAGAAGAAAAGTTTGAAAAATCGGATAATCGGACACTGGGGGTGGCAAAATATAATAAAATAAAATAAAAATGTTCCTCTTGTCGAAATGTACATTCATATTGAATAAAGTGCTGTCTGGCAAAGGGAATATTTAACTTATTTTATTTTACGGAAGAGTTATTCTTCGATGTGCGCTCGAGTGAGATAGACGTGTTGATGCGCTGCGTGTACTTTGAAATAAGGAAAGTCGAAACTTTTAATAAAAATGGCCAATAAAGGCTCCGAGAGAGTTACTCGCTCAAATAGTGACGATCGTGAGGAACTATTAGTGCAAAAAGTGGTGGAAAGGGTAATAGTAAACCCTCTATTCCTCGAGAAATTAATGTGTGCCATTAATGTAAAATTAAATATACAAGAAGAGAAGATCAAGGCTTGTGATGAAAAGGTGATGGCACTTGAACAGAAACTGTGCAACATACAAAACTCGTTGGAAAATACTCTAGAGCTACAAGAACAATATTCTAGGCGCAATAACATTCGCATATATGGAGTACCTGAATCTAATTCGGAAAATACAGAAGAATGAATAATAGATTTATGTCGTAACAAATTAAATATAAATATTACTCCAAGGGACATCGACTGTTGTCATCGACTACGGAGCACCGAGGGCGCTACTAAACCACTAATGGTCAAATTCTGTCGTCGATCTACCAAGAATGAAGTATATCAAGCAAAGACAAAATTGAAGGGTACGAAAATCATCATTCGTGAAGATCTCACAAGTTGACGTGTCGTAGTTCTAAAGCAGTTGATCAAACGTACGAACAGCAAGGATGTATTTACAAACAACGGTAACATTTTTGTTAAAGTAAATAATAATATAGTTAAAATTCATGCATTAAGCGACTTAAATAAAATAAAATTTTAAATATGTTAAGTTACACGCAGAAGTATCACATTTATGTGTCTGCTTGGATAGCAATTAGTGAGTACTTGTAAACGGTTTTTCTATAGAATTTTATTTTCTGATTTTTTATTGTTTTTTCTGTTTGGTGTTCTTGAGGTTTTCACCTTTGATATACAAATGCATTAATGCACGTATGTATTGATTATGGATTCGGTTTATTGAAATGAATCGTAATTTTCTTAAACTCGCACATATTAATATAAGATCCTTGCTGCAAAAGTTATATGATTTGCATAACTACCTAAATGAATACAACATCGATATTTTAACAATTACGGAGGCATGGTTAAACGAAGACGATCCTAATGACCTTTTGTTCATCAGGGGATATACACTTATCCGAAACGATCGTCAAAGTCGTGGGGGTGGAGTTGCAATTTTTTTACGTAATTCTATAAAATTCGCGGTTATTGAGGTAAGTCATAATATTGAGCAATTGTGGTTGGAGCTGCGAACAGGGAAGTTTAAATTTGTTGTTGGGGTTGCATACAGACCAATTCGATTATAAATTATTTCTTGATGAACTAGAGGAGTCATTGACCTTATGCATTCCTATTTCTGACAAGGTTTATTGCCTTGGAGATTTTAATATAGATGTACTAAACTTTGAAAGTATGCCATCGATCTACTTGAAAGCATTTTGTGACTCGGTGGGGGTTAAACAAATTATAACTCAGCCAACCAGAATTACTAATACAACGTCGTCCTTAATTGATTTAATAATAACCACTGACAATACTAATATTACCGATTCAGGAGTTATTGACTGTGATCTGTCAGACCATGATTTGATATTCTGTTGCATTGGCATTAGACATTCCAACACTGCTCCGGTATTTCGAACATACCAAGACTATAAAAATATAAAATTAGAATTGTTCAATTACGATCTACAAAGCATACCCTTTCATCATATGTTTCAACTAGAAAATATTGAGGATAAAATAGCACTTTTAAATACAAATATTTTAAACTTATTTAACAAATATGCTCCTTTAATTACACGCAGGTTTACTAAAAAATATATATCATGGTTAACAGATAATTTAAAACTACTCATGGCCCTAAGAAATAAAGCTAAAATTAAATACCGAACAGCAAAAGCATTACACGATTGGAACTACTATAAATCGCTAAGAAATTTATCAACTTACAACCTTAAACAAGAAAAGAAAGCTTATTTCAATCATATTTCTAAGTCACCGAATAACAAATCTCTATGGAATCATCTTGGATATCTGGGATTTAACAAAAAAGAAATAGCTGAGATACCGGAAAATTTATCCGATGTAAATAAAATTAATGACTACTTTATCAACAGCCTCCCAAATAACATTAATAACCCTCAACAGGCGCCTTTTGTAAATAACAACCATGAACAACAGTTTAAATTAAAAAATGTCGATACTTCTGCTATATGCAAAATTATAATAGATATGAAATCTACGGCGACTGGGTCTGATGGTATCAGTATTACCATGATTAGGCTATGCTGCCCATTAATACTCCCGTATGTGTCTCACATTATGCTGGAAGCATGCAATTGTAAGACCTCTTCCAAAAAATACAAATCCAACTAATTTTAAAGATTTACGTCCGATCAGCCTGCTTCCAGCATTATCAAAAATTCTTGAACGGATAATGCAGATTCAAATGACGCAACATGCTATAGCTAACGATGTGCTGTCAGGCATGCAGTCGGGATTCAGAGCCGGATATAGCTGCACAACCGCCTTGCTTAAAGTGACAGATGATATTTTAACGGCTACAGATAAGGGATTACTGATTATACTTGTGTTGCTAGATTATAGTAAAGCTTTTGACACAGTTAATCACGATACTCTCTTACAAATATTGAGGACTATAGGATATAGTGACGATTCGGTATATATGATCAGACACTTCCTGTGTAATAGAAGGCAGAGTATACAGTTACGAAACATAATATTACTGCCGTTAGCGGTATTGCGGGGTGTTCCCCAGGGGTCTATAGCTAGCCCAATATTATTTTCGATTTACACATCAAAATTCCCAGATACCATATTGCAGCTCACACATGTATGCCGATGGTACACAGCTGTATTACTCCTTCAATCCTGATGATTATCTTGAAGCTACTGCCAAGATTAATGGGGACTTAGCGCTTATCCACAATGTATCTCAGGAGCACTCTTTGAACATTAATCCGGACAAATCAAAAATTTTGATATTTGGGAAATCAAAAATATGTAAAAATATGACAGATAATATTAATATACACATAAATAACATACGAATACCTGTAGTTAGCACAGCAAAAAACGAATTTATCATAGACAACTCATTCCGTTATTGTGAGCAGATACTAAATTGCATTAACAAAGCATATATGCATCTAAAAAAACTTTATTCATATAGATCTATTTTAAGTATACCGGTGAAGAAAACATTGTGTGAATCATTTGTACTTTCACAATTTTCATACTGTGCATCAATATTCCACTCGTCACTAGATTGCATCTCAGCGTCTCGTGTCCAGAAAATCCAGAATGCCTGTTTGAGGTACATTTATGGAATAATGCAATATGACCACATTTCTTTCAAGTTGAGCAGTGCTGGTTGAATATGGCAAACAGAAGAGAGTTACAAGCACAGTCATTGTATCACAAAATTCTCTGTACACGGTCTCCACCATACTTGTACAATAAAATCCGATTTAGATCTGACGTCCATAATTTGACGACCCGTTTCCGTGGGCTTATTTCACCACCGCCACATAAAACAAAATTATTTGAAAGATCATTTTCGTATTCGATATATAAAAAATATAATGATATACCTGAGGAATATAAGGGTCTTAGCTACGGTGCTTTTAAGGCTAAAATGCGAATGAGTTTGTACGCGAATCAAAACCGAATCTAATAATCTATAATTTGGGAGTTAAGAGGTTCGCAGCGCACATCATAAATAGTTTAGAATTTCTTTAAATTAGTATTAGGCATTTCTTGGAATTTGAATTTGTTTTATTCAACCAAGGTTAGATGTAAAAACAGGAGTAGGGTAACCTAGGACTGAATCTCGCCTTGCGATTGTGTTGTATTATACGTATGTTTGTTGCTCGGTTAATTGGACACAATAAGACATTATTATTATTATTATTATTAAGGAGGAATGGAGCATATGCATGAAAATAAATCCCCGTCAAATGACGTAAGGATATTGCAACATATTTTGAAAAAAATTACAATGCAATGGTTGAAAGTTATGGACATTAAAGCAAATTGGTGGTCAAATTATTGCTGTCTTAACCGCCCTCGCATCAACCAGCCGCTTCCCGGAATGGCCGACAAAGCGACAAATTTCAATTTGAGGGTGTACACTAAGTACGGGTCTGTACGTTTATGTATTTAAAGGGGCTTACTGACGTGACGTGAGTGGGCGTTTATGCGTTGCTAAGTTGTTGGCTTGGGTTGGGTTTATGCGTTGCTAAGTTGTTGGGTCACTGCGATTTCTTTACTATACTCAGTATTACTGTGCCTGCATTTTGTGTTAGTGTACGACAGGCTATGTATTCACTGTCGTTTTTGATTTTAACGTGACTGTCGAAGCGAAATGTGTGACAATCGAAAAAATAGACAAACGAGCCTATAAAAAGATTAGTAATGAACTAAATGTGTATTCAAAAAAATATTGAAGACTTTTGCACTCAAATAGAGACGGAAAACGTTTTCACAGAGTGGCGAACTTTGAAAACAACTGCGAATAAGATGGTTGACTAAGTTTGAAGTAAAGACTGAGTTTGGCAGGTTCCTAAGATGTAAAAAAATTCAGTACAGATAAACTCTTTTTAGAACAAGTTTCCAACGTAGCTGAAACGGGCCTAAATTTCATACGACTGCCACAAAAAAAATATTCTTATGTTGGCATTGCAAATTCAGCTCACCATGACGCATCTTCACATCCACTTCAAATCAGAAGGCTGATTTGAACTGGATGAATTCTTCCTTCTTCAAGGATTGGTTCATAAATGAGTTTGTCCCGAAGATGAAAATTAAGAACCGCAAAATCACAAAAAAGGTAATTTTAGTCTTAGACAATGCTGGTAAACATCCAACGGAACTTTCAATGTAAAGATACTTCTGAATAAAATTGCTATTCCTTCCAGCTAATGCAACAAATCTCATTCATCCAATGAATTAGGGTGTAATTAAATGTTTGCTCTAAAATTTTCGGGAGGATGAAAACTGAGGAAATGGATCTATGAAGTCCATCGACTTAATGTACATGACTGTAAAACATATGCAGACATTCCTAGCACGACATTCATCAAATATTGGTTCAGGCTTGGTTCAGACATTGAGACAGATGTCAACAATACCCTTGATAAAGAACTACATCTTTCACATGCAGTAGCTGAACAAGATGGTAATGTAGCACTACTGAACGACTTAATGAATAATTTCATTAAGCCAATCTACCAATTTCCAGTGATAACGCAATTGCACGGCAGGAGATCAAACGAAGGTACTTGAGAACAGTGTTGCAAATAAATCAGAAAACCAAGACGAAAAAGTAAGCGTCGAAGCAAGGAAAATGTTTTTCAGTTGGCAGCGATGTGTATTGAACGACATAACGAATCTACTGCTTCATAGAAAAGAGGAGAAACTTGCCTCGTAGCGTATATGAAGTTGACTTTTTTTTCAGAGAATAAAATTATATCAACGATCTTTCAATTTTGTATGAAATTGTAACCTTGCATATAGCCCGCAATAAATCCGAGTATATTTGATGGATATATTAACGTGAAGTGGCGGTTTACTCTTGTATCGGTTATTGAAAAATTGATTCGTATAAATGTTAACATATTAAATAAATTGTCACACAATTCTGGTTTGAAAACATTTTCTTCAAATGTATGAGTACTATTTACATAGATAACTATACTTACGTAGAAGCGTCACTCAAGGTTAAATATTTGGATCACGTTTGCGCCATCTATCGGCGGATGAGGCAATAAAACGCGCAAAATTTGAAAATAATACTAAAATCCCACAGAATAAAACGCGGAAAATTTGAAAGTAATACTAAAATCCCACCGAATTTGTTTTTAAACTATAATTATTAAAAGGAAAATAAAAACCATTCATTTCATAAGAATATTTATTTTACAAACATTATATACATACATCTTTAATATAATGTTCTAATATAATGCTCTAAGATATAATAATCGAGTTAAATTTTCTGGAAAAACTGGTAAACATAACTACCTTTCTTAGGTAAAGGTATGGAAAGGTCGTATGTAGGTATTGTAGCGCAACATTTCATATGGAGGTTTTACATTTGAAAGTTCAAAGTTAGGATAAAGCAACATCCTAAAAAATTAAAGAAAAATAAGCCTGTTGTCAACATTAAGCAATTTAAGCTCCTTGTATTAATGTAATTATTTTAAAGTTTTTGGGGTGTTCCATTCCAAGTGGACAGTTTGAATATCTTCATTATTACTTGATTGATTCCTTGAAAACATTTGTTTTTGAAATTGTTTTTATTGAAACCCCATAAACAGCATATTGGTGTATTTTCAAAACAAATGTCTAATAAATAACATAAAACAAAAGATACGGTGCCATAAGAAAAACGCAGATGCCACATTTGAAACACTACACAATCATTAAACAACTTTCTTTTTTTAGTTTTTGACCATTATTTAATTCAACTTATTGGTTGTTATTAAAAAAGAAAATTCCATAACAGGCTTTAAATCTTGAATAATTTTTACTTTCCTATACTTTATGTATAAGGAAGTATAGTAATCATTTTAACGGATATGTGTTTTAACCTTCCCTAAAGCTATTGTGACTATTTTCGGAATGAAGTCTGTGTGTGTGTCTTTGGGCGCTCAAGCTATTGAAGCTATCACTATGAAACTTTCAAGTTAAATTTTGTATATAGCAGGGAAGAAAACGTCGAATTGAAAGCAATCGCTCAACCAGAAATGTTGATTTACTCATAGCAACTTTTTCTCGAAATCTGTACTGTATCAAAAAAATTTCTTATAAAAGTTAAAGATATTAAAGGTTCAAACAACTTTCATTTGAAAAGTTCTTTCAAAAAAACCATGTTAATAATATTATTTAATTCTATTGAGATCGCGCCGTTAAAGTATGTATGTATATGCCTTTGCTTGCTATGTCGCCCAAACTATTGAAGTTAAATTTGTGAGACTTTAAACTTATGATTTGTATATAGCAAGGAAGAGAAAGCAATGTCTCAACCAGAAGTGGTGGTTTACTCTTAGCAACTTTTTCCATATCTCGAACAATACGAGTTATCGAAAAAATGGTTTGATAAAAGTTAAAGATATTGAAATTTTAAACTACAGTAGAACCCCCGTAATCCGTCACCCTTGGGTCTGGGTGTATGGTCGGAACGCAAAAAGGTAGGATTGTCAGAAAAAAGTAAATCAAACGGCACTTATGCACTTTAAGAATTTTCAAAATTTTGTTCTCTTTAAAAAGCATATATTCAATGGAGACTTGCACGCTGATCACGAATATACTAATTATTTTAATTGTGTTTGTTTCTGCTGTTTTTGACAAACATGTCTTTTGCCTTAATAAATATTGCATCAGCAGATGGCGAAATGCGTTCCCTGTATTTGCCTTGCAAGATGTTATTCACGTGGCGTATGTAATTATATATCATAATTTTCACAAATCCTTGGATTATATCACCTGTCAGTGTATCTGTATGATCACATTTGTGAAAATTAAAATTTATAGTTTCTACGCAATATTGGACAATACATCTATAAAATCCTCGAAGATGTACCATTTCAGGTAATATTGCCCGTATAGAATAATATAAGTCAACCATTGCGTTATACAACCTGCTGCTTATATATTTCAATCTATGTGCCACTGCGCCTCCATATTCTTTGGCTCTTGAAAAATTGTGGAATGATGACTCTCTATCTTCCACCGTACTGCACACGTTTGTTGTGCATGTAGCGCAAGATTTATATTTGTGCAATATCTTTTTCATAATAAATCCTGCAACGTATGCCAGCACTGCACAATCCAGAGATGAACGAGTCAGTGTATTTGGGGGATCCAATGGTAACATTTGATGTGTTTCACTTGAACCCTTAAATGAAAAGTAAATTAGTCTCATAATTAAGTATGTGTTATATATAATATAAGTTCTGTGATAATCACCTGTGTCAGTAGCCTCTCCAATGTAACAAACATATGTTGATTATCATTCTCACAATTGTTGCCAATGGAATGTTTTTTGGTTAGGTTATTAACCAATAAACTTTTGTAGAATGGTGTAAATGCTGCAGCGGTTGGATTTACAAAGCGAGCCCCTCGCTGCCGAATATTTCCAAAAAAATTTTCAAGCCCATCCTGATTAAAAGTACGGGGTGCCATACTTTTAAATCCATAGCGTACCATATAATGAAATAATAACTTAAAATTTTTTATTGTCATTATAAAATTTTTTATGGTGGGTGGTACAGAGAAGCCTTTACTAGTTCGAAATTTAATTGAATTTAGAATTGTGATAGCTTTCGTCCAAAAATCTTTATGAAGGCTACTTGAAGTTACAGCCACTCTTAATGCTTTTCCTTGTGTATCGGTACTTTTACTTCCATTAATGCTATCGAAAAGCTCATCACAAAACTGAACAAATTTTGCTGTCTCAGAAGCCTCTTCTGGCAAATAATCGTTATGTGCAGACATACCTATAATATTGTAAACATAAATAAGAATTGTAATAATAATCATCACATGTAATAGGCACTTTCACAATTTATTGAATTGAATTAATTTTAATATACAAAATTTGCTTCTTTTAGAGATAACATTTAACATTTTTATAATGCGTGCAACAAATATATCCAGGTACAAATTTTTGGTGCATATATTTCTTCCACAACCGAGAATAAATATATCTAGTTTCATAAATCATGAAACGTAATAAAACCGAGCTACTACTAAGACTATACTGACAATTCGATAAAAAATAAAAGAAATATAGCAAATTTAGTACTATTTGATGTATGTAAAATATTTCATATCATAGGGATGACATGCCTAACTTATGTCATAATCCATTTATACTCCCAGTCGCAGAATAAACATTTTTCACAAAAAGTACGTGTGATATGTACACTAACACTTCTTGCAAAAATATTGATAGCTACAGCCATGGATCTACTTAATGCCTGGGTGCAACAAGACACTTTCATTTTTTTAATAATGGTAGGGTCCACATGATTCGCTGTAACTTTCGGCATCATTCGTAAGTTTCCCAACTCATAATCCATTTGCCAGGCTTTTAAAAGATGTTCCCATTTAGCTGTCATTGTCGTACCGTCCATTATAAATTCAGCATTGTACTTCAATAAATTATTTCGAATGCCTTTTATGAGATGTGGAGCATCAAATAATGGTACTATAACTGATCCATCAATTTCAAATACTTCATCAGTCAGCTCTTTGCCATTACGTAAATAATCTGATGTAGTTGATGAAATTAAATATCGTATAGCTGACACGTTGTTAGTGCCCTGGTCGCAAACAGTGGCAATTACATGAAGACCGGCATTTGCAGTAGCACGAACAACCTCCTTTATTATTCTAACAATATTTGTACTCTTTGTCGCAGAATTAACAAAACTGTAAAATATTGGTTGCTTCCATCTGTTATTAATGCCATGTAACATGAAGACCTGAAAGTTTAAGTAAATTACAAAGGAACTGATAAAACTAGTATATGTTACCTGAACATGATTGGCAATGGCATTACTCCCTGTCTCTCCAAAATTTTCAAAACCTTCAACAAGGTCTTCGTTACGATTCCATGCCAGATGTGGTGCAATTGCCATTTCATCAAAAGATAAAAGACAATATTTATCTAATACGTTTTTAAAACCCTTTGTTTCAGCACTTAAAACATCAAGTATTGCCTTATTCAGCCCGGGTCTTACATTAACACGTTGCAAGTATCTTGTTAGAGTGGCTCGAGATGGTAATGCAAATATACTTGACAAAAGTTTGTATCCACTACCACTTTGCTTTTGTAGTGCCAGTGCCAAAATTTTGTCTTGCATGGTGTAGCGACGTCCTCTATTTTTCCTCAAAGCATTTTTTACTTGAGATTGGAAAAAATTATGTTGAATAGAGCTTAACCCTGATATTTTCCAAAATGCATTTCTGTTTGCACACCTTTTTGCATTATTGAAACGGACTTTGAATGACTGGCGCAATTTTTTAAGTTTGGCTCCTGTTGCCTTCTCCTTTCTTAGTTGCCTGTACAGGCACTTTGCTTTAGGAGTTAAATGGGATTCTCGGGTTTCATCAATACTCAGGAGAATACCTGTTCAAACACACAGAATACACAGATAATGAACAAAATCTTGTATTATGAAAAAATATATTACCAGTTTGAGTATGTTTTGGTGGAGTTAGTTGGCCACTTTCAACTTCAATTACATTCACACAGGACTCATCATATTTATCTAGTAACAAAAATATAAAAGTATGTTTTGTGTAAATTTTCATCATTTGTTTTCACACCACATTATTCCTATTTATTTTTACAACTCAAATGTAAACCACAACACAGTTTGTATAATACAAAAAAAAATCCAAGCAAATGTGGAAATGCCTCTATCAAATCCTATACCAGTAAGTTATATGGCATTATGTATTAATTTTAAAAGAGTAAGTTATAAATAATATAATTACCACAATCCTCAACAATCTCAGGACTAATATTTTCTTGAAATGAAGTCCCGGCTGGTACATTCTCCAATTGCACTTCAACTGTAAACATGTTGCTGTATCAATTAAATCATAATACAATTTTGTAGTCCTTACTTGAAAGTTCCACAATAGGATAAGCCGTTCGTAAAAGCCGATCATTAGGGCCAAATTGCTCTGGTAAAAAATGTTTCCTGCAAACTCTTCGGTTTGTGTATACTTTCATTGGTGGCATATTAAATAATTCTGGATTGTTACATGCTTCTAACCATTTATTGAATAACTCTATATTTTTTCCAGGATTAGGAAATATGTGACATCTACGATCCCAGTCGTAGCAACTGTGCACCGCACAAACTGCTCCAACCATAATTCTAAATCAGAAACTTTAGAATACATATATAATGATCAATACCAAAATTACCTTGTATATAATATTAAAGTTCGGCTAAAATTCACTTCTAATAATACTTTAAACTCGATTTCAGTAGAAAAAATCTGAAAATAAATTAGTTGCATGATATCAAAAGCATTTTGGTTATCTCTTACCTTTAGGGAATACTTGAAAACTACCTATATGAGCTAGATTTATGACATTAAATTTAAGCTTAAGTCCAAAAAATCAACAAAAAAACTGAAACAAACATGGAACTTAATTCCTGTTATCGAAACTGATTATATCTCGACAAGCCTTATATCTCACCTCATGTAAACACTACGAATAAAATTAATTCCAATTAAAAGCAGCACAATTCTTTTACACCAATACAACGAAGCATGCATATGTAAATGCAATAACTGTAGACGATGCGACCAGATGCGACCTTGATGTGACATTCAATGCAAATTACCAAGATGGCGATAAAAGATGGTGATAGAACAGAGCCTCTCGTGGCGAATGAGGCATTAACATTATACCACTTCTCCTATCTAAGTGATTATACGGTGACTATTTACTAGAAAATAGCTTCCCAATTATCTTACGTATACGTATGCATGGTTGCCACCTATACCATACCTCAAATCTCAACGCACGATCGCCAAGTACGAGTCCAGTAAGGGGTACTGAATTAATTTCTAACATTTTTTATGTAACCATATAAATTATTCGGATGGATGAAAAACAAAACGCTGTGAAGAATTAGAATATTTTTTGTCGAAAGTTAAATAAGAATTGTATGTAACAATCCTGGGCACTTTCCATAGAACGGGCGATTCAATTATTTTTTAGGCGACCGACACGAAAAATTGAAATTTCAGTCGTCAAACGCGGACGAAAAGTAATCGTTTTTCGTCCGCTTTCATTTTTCGTCCGCGATAGGGTGGCGCCATCTACCGACAGTTACCGAAATTGTATAAAAATAACCACATTGCCGCCAGTGTCAAACTGTACATCTTGTTTACATTAGTAAATACGTGTTGGTGATAGACTTTTTAACTGATTATTGGGTAATTATTGTTTATAAAGCCGAAATAACTTCGAATGTAGACAAAGAAAACATAAACATGTCTGAAGGTGTCACAAATATGTACAATTGTTCAGTTGTCATAAATGACTATGTCAATAAATTATAAGTAAATGTTGCAACAAATTTGAAAATTATATGAGGGTCGCCTAAAAAATTGTGTGTGCACCACGGCCAAAAAGTGTTTTTTCGTCCTCGTTTGCTTTCCGACCTCGGCTACGCCTCGGTCGTAAAGAAAACTCGGACGAAAAAACAGTACTTTTTGGCCTTGGTACACAAAATACTATTATTTTATTTCCTATCATAATTTGATTTTACTTAACATAACGGTAATACCATTAATAATAATATATGAATTTCCTTTATAACATTGTAATTAATTTATTTTACAAAAATGCGAATATATTTAGTTGAACTTTCGGTAATCTCTAAACCCAATACATAATGTAAAAATACACAAATACTAAGTGTAATTTCTTATCATATAATTTAATGAAATTATAGACAAATTGCTCAAAAACATGATGAGCGTTGAAACACGAACTTATTTATGAAACCTTATTTATTGGACGAATATAGGAGAAATGCACTTCAGTATGTGTACTACTAAAAGCCACGAACTATAATCCCCATATAAAACATTTGACGTAAAATAAACAACGGTGCAAGGAGCTCCATTGTCATTTGAAAATGCAACACATAATACGGGCCCACGAAACGGACCATTTATTATCACTTACTAACATCAATTATCTCCCGAACGAATACTTACTGCCAAACGATTTATTTAATTGATATCAAAAACATAAATACTGGAATCTCGTAATTTACAAGGGTGCTGAGAGATCGCCATAACATCTGCTGTTTGATAATTGGTGATCTAAAAGTAAAATAAATACAGCGGGCAAATTATAATGGAGAATGGAGAAACAGAAAAAGAAAGTAATGTAGACAGAATGGAGTTAACTGATGAAATCGATTCGGTGATTCGGCGTAAAAAGAATATCTGCGAAAAGCTGAGTCATTAAAATTTTGACATGAACGAAATTTATAAAAAAATAAATAAAATGGGACCACAGCGATACATTGAACATTAATTGAAACATAGTATTCCCGTTAAATTAATTAGAAAAATTATATTGGATTCGAGGGTATTATTAGATGTTTTGAAACGAAGAAGCATTGCTAGCTAATAAGCGGCGCATCTGAAACATCAGAAAAGGAACATACAATTGAAATGGTAAAATAAATCATCTGTAGTGATCAACAGCATTAAGTGGGACGAACATAAAGTAATAGACATTGTGTCGATTAAAAAAATTACGTTTGTCAATTAGTTTTGGATTCACCGATTAATTTACATTTCCACCTACTAATCGAAGATCATTCATTACTTTGCTGATTGAAGTGTAATTATAGAGTAACTCGCTGGCCAGCGACTACTACTTAATTTTCGAAAATAATTGTGATTAACTTCTTAGATTCATTTGTATTGTTTTCCTAATCTAGTTGCACATTTAAAAAATAAATGCTTTCGCTAACTTCGAGCTTTGATAAAACGTTTAAATATGTGACAACGTTCCTTAATTTAAGTATGTAAAGGTGCATTTTGCACAAATAGTTGGTAATCGCATTTCCACGTTTAAACATAATTATATTACGAGGAACAAAGCGCAACTTCGATTCTTGGCGGCATTCATGCTGCCCTGTTTCGCGACGATCCTTATATTTCATCCCGGAGGGGCCTCCATGGTGTTGACCTTGAAGTTATACACGTTTTTTATTGTAGGGGATGTAACCCGTCGGTGCTTCCGCGGTATTCTGCCACCCTGGTAGCATGTTGACGTCATACTGGAATATTTCTCACGCTCCGCTTGTATGGATGGCACCAACCAATTACTTACTACATGTGGGGCATGCTTTAATGGATATAAGAAAGTTGGTTATAACAAAATTAATACCTACATTCATATCGCTCCGAATACCATTAAAGATTACAAGGAAAAGCCTATATTGATTTTTTCGAATATCTCGGCTAAATACTAAAATAAATAGAACGAAATTGTAATTTATTTCAATCGGTATTTAACAAAGTAAGGGAGATGCGCAATGGTACCATCTACTTACTAGAATTTGTGTTGTGAAATTTATTAATAAATAATAAATAAATTTATAATAAACAACTGTGGATACTAGTAAACAGTTTAAGTTGCAAGTCATAATAAATTTAATGAATTTCGAATTAATGGCATGTTACAGTTGCAGTTACCATCAACATTTTCACTATTATGTGGAAAAATAAAATACATTGTATTTTACTCAAAGCAGATATTATCTGCACGCTCTTATGTAAACCTGTCCGTTATTGACGTCATTTTCCAATAGCGCCTACTATGCTCGGCACTTTCAACTCTACAATGTTTATCGTCTCTCCAGCTAAGGGATTATAAGCCCATCGGATCTATTATGTTACCCTGGTAACCTATTGACGTCATTCTTCATTCCTACCGCCCCCGCTTAAGCAAGTTGTAATAAAACATTTTTTTATTCCTACATTTTATGATTTTATTACAAGGTGTATAACACGGTGTAATATTTTTTATAACGTGATAAAATATATATATATCCCTCATAAGCACAATGAATTAAAAAACAAAAATCTAAATAAAAATTAATTCCACCAGTATATGAATAAATGTGCCATTTTCTAATGCATGTTATTCCCGAAAATTTAACAATGAGCAAATATCCAACAATAGCTAATTTATGAAATGACAGTTTACATTGGTAAAACTAGGGCAATAGGATAACCCTTATAATTAATTGTTCATTTATTTTCAAATATTATTGGTAAACGTCAGGGAATAATTGCGAGACAGGTTTTTGCCAATTTAATTAGCTGCTAGTACCGCTACTCAATTTATTTTTTTTTAATGAAGATTAATTCTCAACACGGAAGTAGAATAAAATGGTTACGTACTCATTGGCGAAATTAACGATTTGAAATTTCAAAAATTCATGCTATAAAATAAATACATTTTTTGCAACAATTACTATTATTATCAGTATTTCAAAATATTACCTAATAAAACCTTAAGGATGAAGGGATCGGGATGGGATTACAAAAATAATCTATCATATACCAAATTCATTTCACAATCTATATTGTTTACAACGAGCTTCTGCAACATATGGATTCCTGTCGGGTTGTTGACGTCAGTTCGACCATGTAACACCCCTTTCCTATGTAAACATGCTACGCGTGGTGTTTGCAGGGTGCATCGAACTTGGGCGATCTTTAAACGATGAGCGGAAGCGCAAGACCAATAGCGAAAAACTTCCTCGCTAGTCGAAAAAAAAAGAACATGGTTTCATAGCGCAACTGATTATTTATTGAATATTCTCCAACAAATGATTATTTCGACGATTGCAATAACTTTATTCGCAACAGTGAAGTGTCACAGTGTTCCATTAAAAATTTCAACTAGTTTGGTCGAATAGTTACCGAGATTTCGCGATTCGAGTTTTAAAAAGCATTGAAATTAATTGAATTGTCGGGCGAAAAAATTTAACTATTTTATTTTTTTCTGGACAAATTAATTGACGGATCAAAAAATAGTTCGGGTAAAAAAGATGCAGAAAGTTACACAAGATAGTATTTTTGTTTCATCCATTTTCCGAAAAAAAAATTTCCCCAAAATATCGATCGGTTGGACAATATTTATTTCGACGTCCACGCGCTCCGAGCGTTATTGCATCCGCCACCTCAATTTAGAAAAAATTTGGTGGATATTTATATAACAAATAAATATATAAATATCAATAAATATGCATAAGTAGATATAAATAATAAATATAAATAGGTAATAAATAAAATTGTAAATCTTTAGGTACTATTATTTGTATTTGTATTAGCGGTTATTATGTAACAGTGGATTCTTTCAAAAACTATGCCTTAGATACCGCAAAAATATTGATGGAAATGTATACCGTATGAATATTTGTGGTATAATATATCGACCGCCTTCCACAGAGTACTTATTGTTGGCCCGCAAGTCGTCCTTATTTCCAATTGAATTGCCCATAACAAATGTGTTACAAGGGGAGGATTTTCTAGAAAATTTTGCAGAAAGACATTTATGGAAAATATCTTTTAATATCAGATCCATATACTTCCACTTTAAGGAAACTTCCTAAACAAAGTTGAGTATTTTGTCTCAAGACGTAATCGCTTTTTACAGAACCAAAAATGTAAAATGAAAGACAAGGCGCAGGTGACGACGATGATCGTATGATGGTTCTTAAAAATGTTTTTCTTATATAATTTTATTAATATTGAAGGATTTTCTCTAAGCTTGTTAAAAAAAACGTTCATTTGCACAATTTATGAATTATACAATTTATAATAATGAACTGGTTATATTATCGTTTATTATCTTTGAATAAAAATTAGTTGCTTATCCTTGTCAGTTTTATCTATTTTCCTGAATTTGTGAGATTCTGGCTAGAATTTTGCTGATATTTACCACTGTGCGACGGTCCGGTTATCGCGAAAGTATACAGAGTAACGAATTTATATTATGTTCGTTATTATCCAGAATATTAGCATTTTAAAAACTACTGAACATCAATGTGAATGTAAAATTAATTTTTAATGGATAAGATAAAATTTTGATGACGAAATGTCAGTTATCCGATTGTGGAGAATTTTTCAAATATATCCTAGAGTAAATGTATCGTAGCAGCTGACAAGTTTCCGAGTCTAGTTTCCAGACAATTCAGGCGGTCAATACTGATATGTGTCTGAATACATAGCCAGAATTAAAGAGAACTTTTTAGAATAAATCGAATTTCTAAAAAAGAAAGTACTGATAAATTAGGACGAAAATAAATAGAAATTAATAGCAATGGTATATAGTAAAAATATCGGAAAATGCACGATAGAATCAAACAACTTCATATTGACTGTCTAATTTTACAATATGTACTAGCATAACAATACGAGGGCTGTTCACCAATTATTGTCCCTAGCATACAGGCAAAAATCTGAGAAGAACGAAATAATTATATTTTTCAACATAGTCCCCTGACAGTTTAATACATTTTAAGTAAATCGGTGCTGAAGTGCTTGAATACATTTGGAAAAAAATGTATTTTGTTCCGTAGGCCACTCATTTACGGCTGTCATCACTTGTTCGTCGTTCATAAAATGGGTTCCCCGAAGATGTTCTTTTAATTTTGGAAACAGAAAATAGTAGCTAGGGGCCAAATCTGGCGAATAAGGAGGTTATTCAAAAATTTCAAAGCCAGCGAATGGCAGCCACAACTTTTGTGGGCCGGAGCATTGTCCTGATGAAACAGCACACGTCGTCTCAATTTTCCTCTTCTCTTTTCCTTGATTGCTTCTCCAATTTTTGGTAGTAAATCTGCGTAATATTGGCCTTTTACGGTGTGCCCAGGTGCTAAATAGTGCACAAAAATATATCCCTCAAAATCCCAAAAATGATTTTGCTTGCCAAAGAAATAAGACGAAGGAGGGAACCCTTATGCTGCCATTCCACACTTAGGCGTTTCGACTCTTCGGTCAAAGTAAAGAACTAAACTTTCATCCACTATAACGATTCTGTAAAAATTCTTCGGGCTCTCTTTTAATGATTGCCAAATTGATCTCTGCGGTAAAATGTCGGAGGAGTTTTTGATCTGTCGTTAGCATTTTTGGTATCCAACGTGCTTTTTTGAGACCCAATTCCTCGTTCAAATGTTCAATGATAAATCTTTCTTACATAGATATATTACAGCTCTTATTTAAATTTTATGCATTTTGATAAAATTGTGAAAGCCACGAGAGAACTGAACTAATATTTTAGAATAAATGAAAAGATAGAGAGACGCAATTTTGCATACACTAACGTCAATAAATGACACTTCGGATGAAAACAATTTTTCATTTGTCAGTCAATGCCTACTATGTTAGGGACAGTAAATGATAAACTGCCCACGTAGATCAAACAAACCCTTACAGAAAGGAAAGGGCGCATATATAAAACCGCCCAGAGGGCTGTACAATTAGTTCCTCACTAACTTCTAGTCAGGATTCATAAAATAAACTTACCAATATCGATAATAATAATAAATTACGATACGAAAATTAAACTGTTTAAATGTTGACTTTAAGTTGTTCACCAGATTTTAAGTTAGGTTCAAATTTTATAAATGTGTGAGTAAAGACATAAATGACAGCAAGTTGTGTTTCACAACGCCCGACGACGGAAATATTACCTTCGCGATTTAACTTAGAGTTTAGGAAACGAATTTATGTACAACATAAAATGCCTTCGTTGATTGAATGACGCCACTCCGAATCGTCCACGTTTGTACAGGCTAATTATTAATATCATGTAAGCTGCTTAAGCAACTTGAACTTTAAAGAAACGCTCCCCCTGTTCATCGTATATTAAAAATGATGCAGTACGCAAGTGTGTAAATCGTTCTTTTACATACAAGGAACCCCGTGTCATCTGATTCGTTTCTACCCCACTTCAGCAATTGCGAGATTTGTAAATATTCCATAAAATTTCACTTCGTAACCTCCCATCGTTCGAATTTGCAATGTAATTTCCTATGCACTCGAAATATTGCTTGTACATCTCGAACGCTTCAGCGGATTTAGAATTTTGTTAAAATAAGGACATATTTTTAAAAACTCCATATTCTACTCCGTATTCTAGAGACAATAGTAGCTTTGCACTATTGATTTATTACGTTAAATCGAATAAATTGTCTTTCAGTTTATTAATATGATTTATTCGTTTACTATATTTTTTGTTGACTTATATTTTACTGAAAAATAAAAAGCAAACTTCGACGGTCGATTTAAAATAGCACTATCATCAACGAGTTGTTAGGTTTACTGGCGCCCATTTTATCATATGTGACGTAGTGAAGAAGTAACAGTCCCCTTAACAACGTGGCGCCACGAATATGTAGCGCTACTAGTTAACCAAAACATTATATGTTTATCATTAGTTGTAGAGCTTGGTGTAGCAAGTCTGGATGTATTCAAAATGCAATAGAATTTCAAAATATCATCAGGCGCACGTTAAGTTTTTGGCCAAGAATCAATTTGAAATCATATCACTTCAATTCAATTGTTAACCCTGACAATACGATAAAAGGTACTTACCCAGCTTCCTTCCTTTTAATCCAGACACCAACAGCGCAGTTCAGCTGTGAGCCCCAGAACTGTAAAAAAGTAAAATTCTATTAACCCGTTAACTGGAGTACTAAATTGTAGTATGGATGTTCAACTTTGTATTATTGAATACAAATATAAAATTAAAACATTGAAATTATAAATAGCTATGTAAATAAGTGAGATATATGAGCAAAAAATAGACACGATGAGTCATAATAGACAGTCTTCACACGTTAAAGATCCATCGCCGAAAATGACGAAGCAACCTACTGAAGACAACTTTATAATTTGATTAACCTGGGTTGCAACCTTATATACACTTATATACCGTGGAACAGGAACCAGGAATACCGATGTCCTACAGCTAAAAGCCTATTAAGCAACAATTAATCTCCTATATTTTATATATAGGATTTAACGAAAAGGTACGTTTTCCTGCTCAACAAGGCCAATATATTGTCAAAATCAGACATTACGATGAACGTATCAATCATTATAGTATACAAGCGCGATATCTATATTGCAGTCCAGAGAGATGTAGCAAACATTACTCAACTGTGCAAATATAACGAGACTCGTTTGTGACGCAAAAGCTTGCCGGATAATGACATTGTTACTTGCTATGTATGTATAGGTATATTCAGTAATATTTGTAAGAATCTAACAGACAGAAATACACGAATATTACGATCAAGATAGAACATTAAGTGGACCTGTGCTGCATGCTCGTTGTGGTATAGATGATACACAAGGCCTCACGGATGTTATAATATCTCTACCAAGGGAAATAGTTGAAATTAAAAAATGTTTGAAATTACAAATTGTATAGGGACACCTGCCAGTAATCCATGATTACACATTACCTTTGAAGAGGTTGTTGATAACTTGATATTACATACTGACTGGAAATCTGTACCGGTAAGACCATAAAAATTACGAAGCACTACCGAAAAATATCAAAGAAAACAAACTTGGCACTCTACTCACACAAATTCAAAGAATATAGAAAATATACAGAAAGGCGATATTAAATCGAATTTCCGAAAGTATATAACTGGAATTGAAGTCAACATCAAGAATGGCCCGAAAAACTCATTTCGTTTACTAATGAAACTAAGAATCTTACACGTGTTGCAGTTTCAATGATCAAAGACGCTGGAATAATTGACTCCCCTGATGATATTTCAAACACATTTGCAATCTTTCTTTAAACCCGAATGTGAGGTCAATGCCGATTATTAAAGTTTTACTTATGATATTTTAGTTATTAACAGTTTCCTTACAAGCAGTAAATTCTATGAAAACTTGACTCACCATGGGTTGTGATTCAGTTCCCGCATTCCTTATGAAAGATTGCAAATATATTTTGCAGTCGTTATTGCGCATATGCAATCCCATATTAAAGAAACGTATATTTCCGAACTGGTGGAAAATATCTTAAGTAACGCGTTTTTAAATCGCGTAATAAAAACGAGTTTTTCAACTATCGGCCTATTTCGAAAATGTCCAACTTTTTGATTTTGAGCTAATGATGTTTAAACCGTTATATTATTCTGTCGAGAAAGACATGGATTTGTAAAAGGCAAGTCATTTGCAATTAACCTGTGTTCATTTGTGCTGTATGTATCTGAGTCTTTTCATTGTTATCAAGTTGATATAATCTACACAGACTTCTCGAAGCCATTTGATCAGGTTCAGCACAAATTCATTCTGGTAAAGTTGAACAAAATTGGTGTTGGACATGACATGATTGAAGTATTCAGGTCGTATTTAAAGCACCGAATGAATTTTGTATCAGGGTTTTCAATCACTTGACTACATATTTGTCAGTAGAGTACCACAAGATTTCATTCTTGTGCATCTGTTGTTTCTGACATTTGCAAATGAACTGTATTTCATCGGGATGCATGATGTATTCTGATGACCTTAAAATATATAAGAGACTAACGTGTTATAATGAATTCGTTGCTTTGCAAAAGGACTCTGTGCATAAATGGTGTCCAACTATCTGACTCTGAATATCAGCAAATGTAAATTTGTGTCTTGCTCAAGAAAGAAAACCGCCAAGTACTCGTACAAAATTGACAATGAAACTTTGCAACGTAAAGAAGTTCACAAAGAGTGTACTTTGATGAAAAACTTACTTTCAATTTTCATATACGGGAAGTTTGCAAACAGTCGTTTGGGATTCTTGATCAGAAACATCAAGAGCTTTGTTGGAAACGAATCAGTGATTAGTCTATATAATGTATTTGTTCGTTCTAGACTTGTATCCTGTTCTGTAGTGTGGAATCCTGATTACTTAAATTATAGTGGTGCAATGGAAAGTGTTCAGTGAAAATTCTTAGCAACTTTATATTACCAAAAATATGGTATTTATTTGCACATGGTTATGGTTATACTGCTCTATTAGCAGAGTTCGGGTTTCAATCACTGAAAGTGTGTGGAACGTTTCAAAAATTGTGTTTGTTTATGAAATATTACATAGTTATATTCGTGATCCTGATTTGTTAAGTTTAATTTTCTTGTGCCCAAAACTTAGCAGACGTAATTCATATTTTTCTATATCGGTCAAGCAAACAATCGCCATCATATTCATTCGCCCATGATTTCTAAGTGTAAATAGTTTTGGCCATGAAATTGATTTATTTAATATCAGTTCCTTAAGGGCTCATTTTAGCCTAGGGAATTCGCACATTGGTTATTAATATAATAATTTCGTATGTTTTATATATTTTTCTCTCATTATTTGTTCTGCTGTCACAGTTAGTTTTTGCATACAATATAAATTAATGTAACATTATCATGTAATCTCTACTATTGTTTTCCTACTATTACTACTATTATTATTTGCGTACTATTTTTATTGAGTAAAATTTCAACTAGAACATTTGTTATGCCTGTAATCCCATATTGAGAATACATGTTACGCTTGCCATGCATTAATACATTTGTTTATATTTAATTAATTTATAAATTCACGTCGATAAGAATTGGAACCATTTATAGCGAGCAGCATTTTAATCGGGGACAGATAAACCTCCGTATGTTCGGAGCTATTTATAAACTGAATGGTGACTTAGGCCACTCCCACTAATTCTTCCATGAAGGGCTGCATATCAACCATCCACTTACACTTCTAGTTTCCTGGCAAGTCATCGACTTCAACTCTATTGTCGTAACTCCCACGCGCTCTTAACCCTTTCGAGCAAACGCACGCCAAACTGCACTATTACGTAAATGTTTTATATTGAATGTAGTTACCAGTTTATACATATACACAAACACATACTTCTTAACTTATGCTGTCCTGGTAGTTAAGACAAAGGATACTGCAGTTTCGTCGTGAATTAATTTAAACTTGATTAAATTAAATTGAAATAAATGTACTTAATAAAGTTTGACGACGTTAATTTCAAATATCGTACACGTTCTTTTTTAATAGGATCGATTTCATTCTTCTAATTTTCTAAACTTGAACGATGAACCACTAAGTGGTACATACGTACATAATACATTATCGTCGAAGTAGACAAATTAACGCAATTTAAAAATTAAAAATTATCATAAATTCTCTTCAAATTATATGTAAGCCTGTCCCGAATCTTGTTTAGTTGGTTTCACTCAATAAACACTCAACATTTTAATTATTCTTATAGTTTTCTTAATTTCAAATTCTTTGCCGCATACATTGTACGTATTGTTTCTTTGCAGGAATATTTGCCTACAAAAGCTCCGGACAGGGTGAAGATCTCCGAGCCACCGGTGAACTCCGACGTGCCTGCTCGAAACGAGGAGCAGTCAAACAACCACCGAATCGGGTTAACACAACTGCACGGTTGATCGCATTGAGAAATGTAATGCGAGATGAAATTGCAATAAAGGAGAGGCCTATCGACGCCTACCTAATAACATCAGGCGACGAACATCAAGTGAGTAAAATCGATCGGTTGTTTAAAAAATTATTGACAAAAAGGAACATCATAGGTAATGCCTGTGTGGGTTCTGTGTCTGTGTAAAGGTTACAGGTATATATCATCTAGTCAGTATCTAGAAAGGAGCCAGACGCATATGCACACATTAAATAGTTAATGAGGTTCTTAAATCAAAGAGCTACAGAAACAGAAAAAAACGAAAAGATTATTTTGTCTGCTTGAACACTTACCAAGGCAGAGTAATAAATACTCAACGTTGACGAGATAATAATACAAATAATGAATAATACGATTTCTGCAATCGTTCAAAATATAATGATCTCCTGATTACAGACAAATCTCTTTCTGCCGAGTATTTTTTTTTAAATTAGAAAACAGGACGTAATTGCTCAGGGCTAAATCTCAAGAATCTGTACAGTACAGTAAATTGGAATAATATTCACCAGCTTTTTTGCTTTCGTTTTTTGAGGTAGTCTATGAGGATTATGCCGTTTGCATCCAAGAAACTATAACTCTAAGCTTTACAGTCGACGGAATGTCTGTGCTGAATTGGTAAAAGAAGTAATGTTTCGGCCCAAAAATTCTTTTCAGTCAGCGTTAAACATCGCCAGCATGTCTCCATAGTAGTTAAGCTGATAGCTTTCTCTTCTATAAGGGTCCTTTCACTAATCTCTGTTCGATATTTACTTTTTTACATTTTCGTAAAACTTGGTGTTTCACGTTGAATGGCTTTTGATGGCTGTCACACATAAACTGCATTAAGCAGCTGATTATTCTGACCCCATATATGTACTGAATCATGATACTTTACGGGAGCTTTAAAGGTGGAAGTATGCATGCCCAATCAACGTCAAGATTACACTTATATATCATAATATTTTTTCCATTTCAATTGTTATCTCTTTTTCTTCCTTCCTTCCAATGTAATTAATTATGGAAATAAGTACCACAACAAACATACAGATTAATTTTTCTTATTATTTTTAGTCAGAATACGTAGCCCCTTACGACCAACGAAGACAATACATATCTGGTTTCAGCGGATCTTACGGTGACGCAGTAGTAACACTAAAAAAATCAGCTCTATGGACAGACGGCCGCTATCACATCCAAGCAGACGATCAGATAAATTGCGACTGGTTGCTCATGCGTGAAGGCCAGAGCAAAGTACCGTCCATTTCGGAGTGGCTTAGCAAAGAACTAAAACCCAACAGTAGAATAGGCGCCGATCCCAAACTAGTTCCTGCGTCCACGTGGAACAACCTGAGACACGACCTGGAAAGCACGTCCATCAAGTTGGTCGAAATAAACGTAAATCTGATCGATTTGATTTGGAAAGACCACGAAGAAGAATATTTAGATAAGGCTGCGTTTGTTTGGGACATCAAATACGCTGGTTGGTCAAGTCGGCTATCTATTGTTGTGGATTAATTCAAGTTTAATTGCAGGTAAGAATTGGACGACGAAAATTGCCGATACCAGACTTATGATAAAAGAAGCGGGTGCCGACGCTATGGTGGTCACATCGTTAGATGAAATCGCTTGGCTACTCAACATAAGAGGACGAGACATTCCATATAATCCATTTGTTAGGAGCTATGTGGTACTAAGTCACGATACGGTTTCCCTGTACGTTAATCGAACTAAATTGGTTAAGAATAACGTTACGAAACATCTTCGAACAGATTTTGGAATTAGTTTGTATTCTGTCAAGTAAGTAAATCAAACAACATTAGGTTGAGTGTCCTTGAGTGTTAACCCATTTAATATACATATAGGTAGTTTACGTAGTATATGGTCAGGTTCTACATAAGTGCAAAATAAGCAAATAATTTAATTCAGAATTTCGGAATATGGTCGAATGTATGCGATGCTCATTTTCACTTCGTTTCCAATCGCTGTCTAACTAATATTAACTCTAACTCACAAATTTCAGCTGTCAAACTCTCTATAGTTGAAATAATACGCTTTAGATAGGCCGTTTTTATAACTCTTTCAGCTTCTTCTTCGTTTTCCCCCTTCTCTGACTGTTTACGATCTAATTCTTTGTATAATTCTTCATTCGAGAGAGGTTGATCATGGGTTTCTAAAAGTTCATCTTCAGCTGTAGCATCTTCTAATCTCCCATCACGGGCCAGGCTGGTAATGTCGTCGATTAAATTATCCTGATCGTGCATGAATGCTATCAAAAGTTTACGCCAAATTCCATTAAAGCATTTTGCTGAAAATCCTCCCCAAGGCGGCTTGATGTTTTTAATGCTTTTTAAATAAGACCGCCCATATTTTTTAACTGTTTTATTTCAATGTCTCAAAACTCTCATTATTTCCATGAATGTATTACGGAGATAATAAACGTTGAACGTTGCAATATCCCCCTGATCCATTGGTTGCAAAAGAGAGGTTGTATTGGACGTATGTAAACGACCTTGATATCCAAGTTTGAGGATGTCCTGGAGCATTTTCCAAGAGCCCAAGTGCCTTGGATGGTAATTCATTTTCTTCACAAAAGCGAAGCACAGAGAAGCAAAATTAACTAGTGTATTAATCTGTGAAAATATCTTCTATGACACAAGTTTTCTTGTTCAATTTCCAATAAACTGGCAACATGTCTTTATTTAGACCCTTTACAACACATGGTGTCTGTGAATCTGTTTAAGTTTCAAAGTTCTTGAAACAACTTTAAAGCCAGGAAAGTTCTTCACAAGAAATAAAAGTTTATGCTGGTAACTTTTCCCAATAAGGCACAGTCTCATCAACGTTGTGGATTATATCTGAAGAATAGTTGCCTTGTCCTACATGACCCTGAAATTCCTTAGAAAAAGCAGCCGTCGCCCCTATCTCTGCACTTGCTGCTTCACCACATCATTGTACACTACGAGAGTTACTTCAGGATTTAAATCTAATAAACCAACCCAAAAGTGTCTTCGCCTTCATCACCTTAAGATTATCAAAAATTGATTTTGCTTTTTCAGTCATAGCAGCTTGAGACAAGGGAATGTTTTTTTTTTTATTTGCATCATCCGCACGCACATAACGATAACAATTGTTCTATTTTTACTGCCGTAGACTGTTGAGAAGAGTATTTAATTTTATCTGCATTTTTTTGCAATTGTAGTAACAGTCGATGGAGACCAGATCTACAAATATTAGGGCGTGTTTGTCAATTTTCCATTCGTCGAATAACTTCCGTTTTTGTTTATAAGGAGATAGATTATCGTGTCTCCTTAATATGTTTAGAATACAAAATTCAAATAAATTCTAAGAGAATAATATTACGCAAAAGTTAGACGAAACTAATACCAATGTTAGCAGAATGCAATACATACACTGAAATGATAACACTAACAACTAACAAATGCAATCGTGATAAATTAAGAACGACGCAATGTAAAAATAGGAAGTACAAAAAAATATATATATTCCGTAAAAGAAAATAAAATCAAACAATTAACAACAAATATAAAGGCCACCAAGTACTGATAATTTAAGTGCAATCTAAAATATTTATTCCAAATGTTTTAGATAAATGGAAACATAAAAACGAATAAAACAACATAAGCTAGGTGAAAAACAAAATTAAAGCAAAACGCAATGACTAAGTAAAACAAATCAAATAAAAACTTGATAAGCGTTTTGCTTATAAAAAGAATAGTTGACAAAACACAAGCTATTAAAAAACCTCTTATGGGACGAATAAAATAAATGTAATACAAAAATAGATATACAGTTTTATTATTTATTACGTTCATTAATTATTAAGAAAACGATAAACAATTAAAGCTCCGTACAAACCAAAAAGCGATTCATATTCGTCAAACAAACAATAGATAAGAAATTGAAACCATAGTATTGAATAAAAAATTAAACAATAAATATATATAATAAGGAAAATGAACTAAAAACAATAAGACAATGTGGGAAGAAAAATATAAATCTTTATTTGATCGGATTCAACTAACACAAAATCTAAAATTAACGTTAAATAAAATGGAAATCGATAAACGAAATAAAAATTAAAATGAAGTGCATCAGAATACAGCAATCAAAACGTAACGTAAACTACAAGAAAATTAAAAGTAAACGAAAATTATTGTTAAACAGCAGGGGTGAAACGTAAATGAATAGAAAACTATAAATAGCAGAAAAAGACAAAGAAAGTCAAGTGATATTTTTTCAAAAGTAAGTCTATAAGTCATTTATAAGCAAAAAATTAAAGAGCGTTAAAATATGTAGGCTATAAATCGAATAATGCAAGAAGTACAAATTCATATAAAATAAGAAAAGCCACCCAGTGAAATACCAAAGTAGTAATACTTTAGTACTATCGTAAGGAGAAAATAGGGGAAATATGTCGTAGTCGTCATTTCAGTTACCTCACTAAAGTTGCATGTAATATTATTCATATTTGAGTTAATCTTTAATTTATTTCATAAATGGCAGGTTGTGTTAATTTTTTTAAGGGTTCATGAAGTGCGTCTGACGAATAACTTGCAATTTTATATTAAGACTGACAGTCCCTCTGCCTGCCTCGCAAAACGATTGGATACCTTCAAACATTTTTGTCTGCTGCTAGCGATAACTTAAATACATTTTAACGTATTGATTCTTTATCACGATGAGGTTTTGGTAAAAGCATATTTTTAATCTTGTTACAATTCGAACGTTTAGACTGCGTTGGTAAATGATAATCAGCCCAACATAATCCTCGGGAACACAGACCTGGATTGGCATGGAATATTTTTTAACATATTTTGTGAAATATGAAGTAGCGCCTAAGTAAAGGTTCTAGCTCAGAAACAGCTTTCCAATAACTGTTATTAGAAGGGGACTTACCATGAGAAGCAACCAAACGCCAAATTCTGAAAAAATCATTGTTACTAATTATGCATAATTATCATTCATGAGACAGAACGTCTTTACTGACGTGCATCGAATTAATTAGTCTATTTTCTAATAATATCGTATTCATTAATTATTCTGGGTTATTAACGTCTTTTGCTCACGAACATCGGGAAATAACCTTCCTGCCAATGCTTCTACATTTCACGTTAAATAAAAGCAACTCCAGTTTCTACTGGCAATATTATATCTATTGAAAGTCGACCAGTGTGTCATAATTATCCTGGAAAGTATGTAGCATCAAAAAAACGCAAGTAGCCAAATATAGTTTAGGTAATTGAACATAGATTGTAACCCCGATTACAACTTACGATATTCTTACCGCCAATTCGCTCGACCTAAGCTAATGCAAAGTAGTACTTTGCGAGGATTCGGAATACGTCATTTCAATTATAGTATTATCTAATATAGGCCAAGAGCTGTTTATCTAACATAATGTTCAAGGTATAAATTAACAACATAGTTACGTTACACAGAGTTCTCGATTACGAAAAGATATGGATAGACCTTCCAACGATGACCCAAGCTTGGAAAAAAGTTTTGCTTCCGTCCCAGTGCGTTTACAGTTTAGGCGCCAGCCATAAAATTTACTCGTTAATACCAAAGCACAAACGACTGCCCCGGCCGTCTCCGATTATATTTTTGAAGGCCGTGAAAAACCCCATAGAAATCGAAGGGATGAAACGAGCGCACATACGAGACGCCGCCGCGATGTGCATGTTCTTTTCGTATTTGGAATCGCGGGTAACGTTCACGGTGTCTTTGTATTTGCTGGGTTAAATAAATGTTCTGCATTGTAGGTGGACGAAGGTGACGTTTGGACTGAAATGGAAGTGGTCAGAGTCATCGACGAATTTAGATTCGAACAGAAATACAGTTTGGGCAATAGTTTCACCACAGTGGTGGGATTTGGATCGAACGGGGCTCAGCCTCACTACGAACCGAGTCAAAGCACCGATAGCACAATTTTTCATAATAGTACTCTTGTGATAGATTCGGGTGGACAATATTTCGGTACGAAATAAGAGAAAATGCTATTTTTTACACATCTAAGTTTGTTTATTTCAGATGGCACAACCGATGTGACGCGCACTATTCATCTAGGTGTTCCTACTGATCAGCAAATTAATGCATATACGAGAGTTTTGATGGGATCGATCCAACTGTCGACTTTAACGTTTCCGTCCAACATGAAATCAGCAGTTGCCGACGTGATGGCAAGGGCCCCGTTGTGGGAATCTGGATTGGACTACATGCATGGTACGGGTCACGGCGTTGGTTCATTTTTAGGCGTCCATGAATGTAAGTATTATAAGTAGTTATATCGTTACATAAACTCAAAATATCAAAGCCAAATTTAAATGAAAAAGAATCGAAAACATATTTCATGAAAATTGGGGTAGTGGAGAGTAAATTTTAGTGTACGTATAGTCAATTTTAAAGGGGGTCGACAATAAAATATTACGTTTATTTTTAGGGCCCAAATGAGAATGAGCAGATAAGGCCGAAAATTAATTACAATCAATGTAAATAATCGACAATTATTGTCACTGTTTATATTGGCGACGGCCAATTAATTCCTACGCTACACCGTATCAGACAGATTTATGAGGTGAGTATAAAATAATCGCGGGTTAATTGTAAACTGTTGAATGATTCAAAGTTTACGAGAAAAAGTCATTCATTTCAATTTTTTGCCAATTGGAAGGATTTGAAATCGATTACTTGCTCATTTCTAGATCATAAAAGTTAGACCTTAGTCTACACATACTTTTACTTACCTCTACATTTTCCACGGCAAAGTGTCATTTCAATTTCAAACACCACGAGCACACTTTACAGGTGCAATAAATGTGTTGGGTTGAATTTATAATGTACTGGTGTAACATATAAGCAAACTTATATTGGCTAAATATGACTTATTCAAAATTACACGTACAATTATATTTTATTGCGAAATTAAAGTTCATTGTGCCTTATCGGTTCTGCTCATTCAGACCCTAAAAATAAACGTAATGATTTTCTGTCGACACCTATTAAGATACATTGTAAATCATATTTGTTGTAAAATGTCAATTAAAGATTAACAGTCGGTATAATTTATAAATTAGTAATAATATGCGTGACTCCTTAAAGTGGCAGCCAGTTATTACTCGCCCTAGATATTTGTCTCTTTTACATTTGTTGCATCACACCACTTAATGCAATATTAAAATCATATGAAATTAACTGAAACAAAGTTTTGACCACGCACACGAGTAAAAAAAAAGCTGGCATCAATTATATGAAAAATCGTCATAAATGCCAGCAAAGATATGGTAATTTTCAAATTCTTGCGAATTTTTTTCCACATTGCATCCTAATTTGCATGGTTGTATTGTACCTCCTTTACTTTTCCACAATCGTCTTTTATACCTTCTTATTGCTTTCAGCCCCAATTAATGTGCATTACGAATCGGAATATGAATTTCAGCAATTCACTCCGGGATATTTCTTTTCCAACGGTAAGTTGTGTACCACCGATGCATAAATGAAATTTAACCAAATATTTGCCTTAGAACCGGGTTTTTACAATGAAGGAGATTTCGGCGTAAGGCTGGAGAATGTATTGGAAGTGGTGAATAAACCTTGGCTTAAACACATGTCCGGGCAAAGTTTCCTGGGTTTTAAGGACGTCACATTAGTACCTTACGAACCAAAGTTGATCAATACAAGCCTTCTAACGATTTATCACGTAAGTTCTTTTACCAATGGTTTTAGAACGATGATAAATGTGAAATATTTCAGATACGATGGCTGAACGATTATAATTCGAGAATACGTGAGTTCGTCGGGCATGAATTGAAGGAGCAAAACAGAATGGACGCCTTTTACTGGATGATGGAAAAAACTAAATACATTCCTGGAAATAGCAATACCATATCAAGCAAACCCGTATGGTTTTTGTTAACAAATGCTGCCATAATGTATATTGTAGTGAATAATATTTATTAGCAAATAAAGGGGCCTACGCATTACACACATGGTCGAAATTTCACATACGCGTTCACAATCTTAGTTAATCGCCAAATATAGCTAGTCAGGATCATTCGACAAATTATGTATTAACCATGATTTTATACACCATAAGCCATTCCAAACCATTTTGTCCGCAAATGGGACATGCTGTTGCCTTAATGTGGTGTATCAGAAATACGTCGATTACATAATAAAGTACAAACAATTTCTTACTTGTATGTTAATGAAGATAATCACATTGTTGCTATTATAGACTACTTGCACCAAGCTATATCTCGAATGGCTAATAGATTCATTGGTAGTATCAAATTTCGACAAATAATTTGTATTTTGCCGTAGTATATTTTGGCCTTTATTTATTTTCAATTTTGGATATTATGACATTGACGACTCGGTATTTTGTTACATCAAATAACAAAAAATCAAAGCAATGCATCTTATCGATCTATCCAGTTTGAATAAAGCATTTTAGATTAATTCAATAATTTCGCTAAAAGCAATTTCCAAATAATTTTGAATAATTTCTATTAATAGCTCCCAGTACTGCCTTAAATATTACACACTGCTAATTAATAATGTTCTAGGCATTAGAGCTCAAAAATAAAAATAAGTAAAAAATTAAACACAAAACTTTCTTTTCATCTTGTTACTACCTTCGTCATATCGCCTTGGTACTTCTGACTTTACTTGGCCTTTATTTTACAATGCAGTTCTAACATTAGAGTTCGATTCAATTTTTAAACTTTTCTAAAATTATTTTGTCCGTGTATATCATAAATTTCCATACCACTACCCCTTGAATTGTCCAGTAATTTATTTTTTAGCTGACAGACTTTTATTCCATCCATCCAGATCAACATGTTGCCCACTTTTTAACTCATCCTTGTCCTTGTCTGCTACCGTTCAACATTTTTTGTTTTTTGCAATAAATTGATTATTAATATTTATTCCTAAAATTGTTATCCATCATTGAAGAATCTCACATACTCACGAACAATGCAAATCTGTTTTCTCGATGATTTTTATCGTGTTAGTTATACGTAGAACATGGTTAATTTGCAATCTGTTAGTGTAAAATATTACATGATGTTATTTTTAAGCGATTTTAAACAATAAGTTGAATTATACAAAGTTTATTAGCTTGAATGTTGAAAATAGAATGTCGCGGATGTGTTTCTATGAATTTGTGATTATATTGTTTATACGTACAAATATATGTTGACATATTGGCTATTGTTTTTACACTGGTGCCATTCACATCGTCCTGTGGATCCCTTCGCCATGAGGCGTCATGTCCGGCCTACTATGTACAGCTATACATTCTCTTTAATTTTCTGTGGTCCAGGAATGAACTACCAAGGACGGTAGCTTTTTACCCTGCTCGGTACAACAGTCACCGTATATGGGCTAGCTGTTCTTCCTGCTGTTATTTAACTTGCAACAGTCGGTCAATAATCCGGCAAGGGTTCTTATGTTATTCTTATTAGTTGAACATCTTTTCACACATTTTGTGAGTGGGAGAGGTTGAAAGCTCAAAATAGTACATCCCCACCAGCGTTTTACAACAATTTTATGTGGTTTCCTTAAATTTATCTTTTAGTTTGCATAACAAATCCCACATTAAACGTCTAATAGCTTTTCACAATTAACAATTTGTGACATATCTTTAAAGTAATTACAGGTATCCCATAAATAGAAGAACTAAATTCACCAGTCCTCTATGGGTGTACAATAAGATAAATAAAATAAAATTAAACAAATAAATATCACAGCATTATTAGCGAGAAAGACAAAAAATGTTTCTCAAAACAATGTATCTTTATTTCAATAAAACTTTAACGTGATAAATCACCTATTATTATTTAATATTATAAAAGGCGAACATATATTGATTTTTTTGAAATAAACTAAGTGCAAGAATATATTGTAAAAAGTAAACATCAACTGAATTAGTGCTATGCTTAAGCCTTATGTATAAACCACATGAACTACACCACACTACAAACATTTAATGTTTGTATTTCTTGCTGGTTGAAAATATAATACATTTGATCATTCTAATGAATAAATTTAATAATAGTAGACAAGGTTAGAAATTAACAACATTATATTTCGATTTTAACTAATTAATTTACAATAAAAAACCTATAATTATGAGCATTAATGACGCTATTAGATTCCTATTTTTAATTCACATAAAATGAAACTGCAAATGTTAATAATTTAAAAAACATCAGCCAATTATTTAAGGGACTACACGATATGTGAACATTATGTGAGGCTAATCTTTAATTTAGTGATCAGTTTACTTTTTGTTGAATATTAACGTTATAAGTTTTGTTTGCAGATGTCGATGGAGGAAACGGTCATGTTTTACATTACCGTTTTTTTATAAAAAAAGGAAGAACAAGAAAAAATATTAGTACTTTTAATTGCGCCCATTACTCACGTGATTATGTGTGGTGGCGAATTGTTATTATAAATAAATCAAAACTGTGAATGTTTTCCATTTTTCCATCATTAGTTATTTAACGTGCATTACGTCTTCCGCAGCACAGAATTAGAATATATTCACGGAATTACATTTGATTTCAATCACTTCAAAAACGACGCTTTTACAATGAAACAACATTGTTAACTTTAAGTTCATGTGTATGTTTTAAGTAAAGTTGATTTCAAAACGTTGGTATTAATTGGTGCTATTAACCTCAATGATATATAACCTCTATGTCTCTTCTTGTTTGTTTTTCTCGTTTTATTGCACAATATGGTCACAGATAATTTTTGTTTCACAAAATAGATTTTTATTCAAATAAAACGGTCTCATGTTTGTATACTGCATTTATGTACAAAATTTATTTATAACAAAAAAAAAATTAAAATTGCAGAAATTTGTGCGAAGTTGATCAAATGTATCATAATTTTTATGACATTTAAACTAAGTTGTTTATTACTATTGCCGTCACACCTGGGTGATACAACAATTGTTTAAATTAAATTCTTGATTTCTATCTTCGCCGCCATACACGGGCGATATGGTAATTGTTTAATATATGAAATTTATGTTTGCAGTGAAATTCACCAAACAAGAACCATTGACGTTAATCATATTTAATTCTTTGCACGTTTATATAAAAAATGAACTTGGTTGTTCTATGAAATGACATATTTTTTTAACATTAATTGTTCAGAAAATCCTTTCAGCTACCCACGAGCGCTTACGCCTTGAAGTTTTCTATTTTGTCAAGTGTTACAATATTTTTTTTGTGTTTAAATTTCCATTTAATAATAAAAACGAAATCTTGTTTAATCTCGTTCTTCTTCACTCACGTTTATGATTCCAGGAAGTCTAACATTTAATTTTGTTAGAGTTATTCTGTCCCCTTCGAGAGAACTGGATTCAGCCAGTGATGGCAACTAATATATTTCAATGAGAGAAAAATCAAGTTTCCTACTCGCAATTTTATCAAGAAAACAATAACCTTTCAAGATTGCTAATGACGTAGTTAGAGCACGAAAAATATTTTACGTGTGATTCCGAAAAGTCTAGTATTTCATAAGGCCCGGCGCTCAAGTGAAAAAGATAATTCAATTGGGCTTAAGCAAAGTGCGACGATTCTAATCCATATTTTCAACGACGAATGACTTCTGTTGGATTAAAATTCTTTGGTCGGAGATTATTGTTGTTTCCTTAATCGTTAATCTCAACCACAAGATCATTATAGGTGGCGATGATTTGCTTTCATTGTTACTGATTTAAAATGTCTGATGGAGTCGATTTGAGGTGAGTTTTGATTGAGCTATTTCGGTTGTGTTGGGTTGATTTGAGTTAAGTTAGGTTGGGCTTGTTTTGAATTATATTTCAGTGTACTGAGAATATTTGAATATCATTAATTTATACTCGATGTCGACGATTCTATTCGACAGCCCTGCATGCGTTAGGAACAATCAAACATTACTACAATTATTTATCAGTATCTGCAACAACCTTGCCTTGAAAAAATTCAAATAAAATAGCCATTTAATGTATTCATATGCGAAGTTCACTTGCGAAGTAAATTCAATTGAAATGTTGATTATGCCATGATTACTGTGCAAATACAATGACATTTGTTTTTATGAAAGTAATAAAATTCAGAAAAAAATAAACTGTGACTATTGTATTTTTAGACAGATTAAAGAAACTGCTAGATGTGTGGAACATCTTGTCTTAAAATTACTATTTCTGTCTACTTCCCAAAATTATAAAAATTTACCCATAAACCACATTATTTTGAACGAATTAAGATTAAAGTAAAAAATAACGCAAAAAGTCAATTAGCTAATTATGCAAATATCTACGAAGGACAAAACTTTTTAAGTTCGGTGTTTTATAAAAAGGATGTGTTAAACGCCAGTCAAGCAGTCAACATGGCAAACATGTTCAAAACGTCGCTAAAATCGTTTTACAAAAACAAAGTAATACTATTAACAGGATCTACCGGATTTTTGGGAACGGCCGTTCTGGAAAAAATATTGAGGACATTTCCGGACGTCGGTAAAATCTTCTTGTTGACCAGACCGTCACGAAAACTGAGTGCGGAAAATAGAATGAAACAACATACTCGAGATATTGTAGATATGTGTTTATTGTGAGTTAATATTTCACTGCGTTTTTTTTTGTTTCAGGCGTTTTCGCGCATTGAACCGCATGTATTGTCGAATAAAATTTCGGTAGTAGCCGGCGACTTAAGTTTGGAACAATTGGGTTTATCCGAAGAAAATAGAAACACTCTCATCGACTCCGTAAACGTTGTGTTACATTGTGCAGCAACTATAAATTTCACTGAACTAATGAAAGATGCTTTGACGATAAATTTGAGAGGGACGCATGGTGTTTTGAAGATCGCCAGCAAAATGAAAAATCTAAATGTAAGGCCTATTATGTCACTTAATTGTTTTAATTATATACGCAGATAGTTTAGTTTTTATATTTTGAATTATAACAATAGTTGCGAGAAATTTGTGTGAGTACACAAATTATATATAGACGTAAATAGCCCCATGTAATCAAAGAGGTTTACTTTGACCAATTAAATCCGTACCGTCGAGAGTCGTAACTACTTCGCAGCCGTCGGCACTATCGCTGGTGATCTGATATTCTAAACGACAAAACAGCTATCATCACATGATACATCCGCTGAAATTTATTTTCAACAAATGGACCGCTTTGTCTGTCAAGTTTGAAGTAATTTTTCCCCTGTCATTGCATCTTGTATCTCGTATGCTTTGCTTTTAAATATTTGCTTTTCATCATTTTTGCGTTGTTGGTACATTCGTACATTCGTATATAAATATTTTTGTACGTCATTTTTCACTACCTTTTGAGTTCTGTTATTGGCATGCAGATGACGTTAGTACACTTACACACATTTCTCGTACTCATGTCTGCATGACTAAGTGCATTAAGAACGAAACAGCTGATACATCCGGTGAAATTTATTTTCAACTATAAGAATTATTTTAAATGCAATTTTAGAGCTTTGTGTACGTTTCGAGCTGTTATTCAAACTGCAATCGGCAGATAATCGAAGAGAAAGTTTACCAAAATAAGTTTCCTCCAGAACTTTTACTAAAAATGCTAGACGTGCTCGACGAAAATACGCTGAATGATATGTCATCAACTCTCGTTCAAGACTGGCCAAATACGTACACGTTTTCGAAGAATGTTGCAGAAAATTTGGTTGATAAATACAGCGATAAATTCCCTACAGCTATTTTTCGACCTTCTGGTAGTGAGTATCTCGTATTCCAATATTCTGGTATTCATAGTTCCATTCTCAATTCATTATTTCATTAAATCATGCCTGTTCACCACACAATTTTAATAACCTCATCTGTCCATATTTACTCTGTATTTCTGTTTTCTTTCATCTTACTTCTAACATACTTTTATTTTCTAATCTTCCCGCATATTCTTGCTCTTATTTAATTTATAATCCATAATTCTTCCTCTTCTTAGTGCTTACCCTTGTGATCTATTATTTTACGATAAATTTCGTCATTGATACAGTCCGATGTTGCCTTCATCTATCTAAGGTCAACAACTCCAACAACTATTATTTAGTACCAACTTTCTTCTCTCCAGAATATTCTTGCAATAAACGTCTCATTTCGATGTTGTCCTTGGACAGCAACTTATCTTTCCCAACGATAACCCTTCCAATGGCTTCTGTGCAGTACAGGGTTCAAAAGGCTGTAGTGATATCTGATGTTCTCATTTCCTTCGCTTATATATCCCTTAACCTAATTTTAACACCCTCTTCATTCTCCTCAACACCTGTTCCCTAGCATTTTTGCCCACTCTTCAAGTCTATAACAATTTTTAGTAATGCAAAGTTATAAAGAGCCATTTGCATCTTGGATTCCAAATCACTTTACCACAAATTTTATAATCACCCATGGATGTTTAGGCCTAGCCAAGGTGGTAGAAGGAAACTCTCGTGGAAACATAGCATGTGTACCAGTAGACATGACAGCGAATGCATTGTTGGCGATAGCTTGGGAAGTTTCACAAAAAAAGTAAAAATTAATTGCAAATTTTATGGGTTGTAATGATATATATTTTGCAGTAACAAGGCATTGACGGTTTATAATTACTCGTCTACGGAAAATTGCCTTTACATAAAAGATTACGTGAAATATTCACTGAAACACGCTTCCGACTGTACATTTAAGAGAACTGTTGGGCATCCCCATTTGTACGTAATCGCGAAGAATGATCTTCTATATAAATTATTGAAACTATTTTTGCACAACTTTCGTGGGTATATAATGGACTCTTATTTAAAAGCCACTGGTAGAAAACCGAAGTCAGGAAAATCGTAACTCGATTGTAAACAATAACGTTATGTTTGTATTTCTAGGTTCATGGATTTGTATAAATTGTACCATAAACATGCGGATGTTGTGCGATATTTTATGGTTAGATTACACTGGCGATTTGTATACGATAATACGAACAAACTGTGGAAAAAGATGACGAAGGAAGAGCGAGAATTGCTTTATTTCGATATGACTTCTTTAAATTGGAAGCAGTGTCTCGCAAGCGCAGCGTTTGGTGTGAAGAAATTTTATTTTAAAGAGGCACTCACAGAAGATGAAAGAAAGAAATACGAAAAATGTTTAAATAATAATAAATGATTCTTTGAAAATATATTTAATAAAGCGAAATCGGTAGTTGATTGTTCTTTGCCATATCGTTAATTAAATTAAGTTTAATTAAATTGTGGGAGAATATATCAAAGGTATCTCACTAACGTATACTATTTTTCAGGTCAATTTATAGGTCAATATGGTGTAACCACGGATAGTTTCAATTTACGGTTCCCTTGAAATATAAGAGGAATTGTTCGTTTCCATGTTGTTTTTCTGTAAAGACTAGTAAGAACATAAAAATTAAGAAGCACAACCGAAAAATGTAAAAGAAAACTAACTTGGCACTGTAGTCACAAAAATTCAAAGATGATAGAACATCGGTCAATGTGAATACTAAATCGGATTTCCGAAATTATATAACTAGAATTGAATTCAACATCAAGAATGTCCCGAAAAACTGGTTTCTGATACACATAATCCGGATTATATGATCAAAGATGATGAAATAATTGACTCCTCTGAAGATATTTCAAACATATAAGCCAAGTTATGTCCATCTGTTTATAAACATGAATGTGATGTCAAATGAACAGGCTGAAAAAAAAATTCGACTACCAATGAAATTGAAAGTCATTTATTCGTTGAGGTGTAAACTATATAAATAAAATACTAATCGCATACTAACAAATTGACTTCTTGCCTCAGATCATTAAGGTTTATAACAAAGTGACGACTTCCATCCATGTTCATGATAATAGTCAACGACATGCGATTTCAGCTGACGCAGGAGAATATACACTGACGAAATGGGAGGTATGAGTGGGAAAACATACTGCTATGACATTAGTGCAATAAGGAATAAGCATATTTCAGTAAAAGGAAATGTATAGAGACTTTGGAGTGGGACGGATGATTTAACTATACTCATATATTTAAATCCACAGACTTTACGCAGTTTTTTCCCTAGTACATTTTGCATGTCTGATTCTTCTGATTGTTCCGGTGCCAAAGGCAACCAACACAACCCAACCGTTTGTCGGAAATTGTTCTGGAATAGTCATGTGGGAAGACGAATACTTCTTTTATTTGATGACTGGCCCCTTCATTGGAGTACTGTATAAGAGCATGCAGTTTATCATTTTATTCAACAAAATTAGATAGTCAGCGAGTTGCAATGAAACTACAGAATCTCGTCATAATACAATGAAATCGTGACTGGTGTATTGGAGATCTACTCTTCCAATTCATTTTATTACAAGACCATTGGATCCAGGTTGTTTATGTCTTAGGGGAATCTTTATAGTTAGAGTCTTACTTCAGGAAGCTAACAATTTCCAGTAATTGAAAACTCACCATCAAACGTCAAACTCGTACAGTAAAATATGAATTCCCTCGTGAAATAAAAATATCTTTTTTTATTACATTTGAATGTAATTGCGTTTCAAAGAAACACTTGATAGATAAAACACTAAATTTATTTACCAAAGATAATAAAGAAGACAAACACATAAATTACCTAAATGCCTATTCGTAAATGTAATATGTAAATCATGTACAAATTAGGCGAAAGAGCACACACGTTAGTATGTATTTGAACAATGCAAACAAAAATATATTTAATGCACACACTGAAATTAAAGTCGGCACTTTAATACCACAACTACTAATGCTTAGTATTGAAATGTTTCATGTTAAATGCCCATGGGCTGTAGTAAATATACTCATGCAACAAATAAATCTTGCTTGTTATTTGTTGTTATCTACAGCTACATGTTATGCTACTATCCCGAAGGTATGTCACGTTCAAACACTTTATATAAAAACAAATTATAGTCAATTCTAATCCAAAATCATAGTGAATAGATTATAATAATGCATACAGCCTGTATAAAATTTCTAAACACACCTATCCCAAACCTTTCAGTCTTAATTTTAAGCAATTATTTGACGATAGTACATGCATCGAAAATCAGTAATTACAACAACACTTTTAATGTTTGTTATTCATTAAGCGCGTTTCTAAAACGAGCGTTCGACGAAAATGTTGAACGTGTTGGTGAAATCGTTTTACAAAAACAAAGTGATCCTGGATCGACTGGATTTTTGTGAAAAGTCGTTCTGAAAAAATTGTTGAGGGCATTTCCGGACGTTGATAAAATCTTCCTCTTGACCAGATCGTCACGTAACCTGAGTGAGGAAAATAGAATGAATCAACACACTCGAGATATTGTGATATTCTGATATTGAACCACGCGCTCTGTCGAATAAAATTTCGGTGGTGGTCGGCGACGTAAGTTTGGAACAATTGGATTTATCTAAGGAAACTAGAAGAACTTTCGTGGACTCGGTAAACGTTGTGATACACTGTGCAGAAATTTGAAAGGAACGAATGAGATTTTGAAGATGTCCAGTAAAAAATCTGTTAGTAATGCCTATTACGTTTTTGTCAATTGTTGCATATGCAATCATTTATTATATGCAATCATTTTTAGAGCCTTGTGTACATTTCGAGTTGATATTCAAACTATAATCGCGAAATAATCGAAAAGAAGGTGTATCCAAATAAGTTTCCTCCAGAAGTTTTACTAAAGTATTAATTTAAGCATCCTTTTCAATTTTCTGATAGCTAATATTCACTGGTATCCTTGTATTTATTGTACCATCATGTTGTATTATTTTATTGAATCTTATCTGTACATACCAATCCTTTAACCAAATCATCATCACATATCTCTGCGCTTTTGGTTTCTTTAATTGTCAAAGACAATTAAACAACAACTCATAATCATTAACTTTTTTTTTGTATATTCCTATTGAATTGCTACCTAATTTAGTAACCAGTATTCTTGATGTTCTCATTTCAATGTTATCTTCCCTTATTGTACGAAATATTTCATCATGTTTTCTCTCATTTTCTGCTTTGTTATATAGCTATGCGCCATGCCCTGCAATACAATATTCGTTCTTTAACCGCCTCGTGTTTTAACTGCCAACTCCAACTCTCATATAGTCGGAATTACGAGAAGGTGCGTGCACGTCATCAATTTTTAATGACGTCAAATTTTATATGTTTACATGTTTCTCCCACAAAAGATACTCTTCAAGATCGTATGCAACCAAACAGACAACAGCGTGTGTAATTATATGTATGTGGTGGTATGCAACCAGATATACCAGATACTACGCCCGTCGATTGATCTACGTATGTAAACTTACTAGAACGCACAGAAACGGTTCGCCGATCTTTACGACATCAAATACCCTACATTCAAATTCATTTCGTCTTTTTCATGACAAATATAGAAAACTATGTGATAATAATAATATCTATAACATTGCATCGCCTTGTAAATAGGCCTGGTTTCACTCCATATTCCAATACAAGAAAATTGCATTTTATAATTTCTACATGTTGGCATTATAAAACAAGCATCGATGACGTGCACGCACCTTCTCATAATTCCGACTATATTTAGCACTATCTTTCTTTTATTCCCAGCAACCCAGCATGGTAAAAGTCTCGGTACCGAACAATAATAATAATAATAATAATAAGAAAATAACTGCCCTGCAACCGTTGGATTAGATGTTGGATTCCGTTCCACATTCGTGGCTAATAGAGTTACTGAAAATGTGCAGGATAAACGGCCATATTATACAATTCCTCAGACACAGTATGAACTTGGAAGACCTCGCTTTAAGAGGGTTCAATCGTTAACCACCCTCATAAATGCGCAAAACAAATGATACGGCTTAACATCGTCAGGGTCAAAGCTCAGCCACCTGTGGTACATGGATGATCTTAAAATATACACAAAACACCTAAAACCCTTGCTGGTCTGTATCCGAAAGCTCGATAATAAAAGAAAAACAGGCACGAGGGATATGATCGTGGAGGAAGGCAAACGACAAATAATAGAAAAAGATGAGACCTTTAAATATCTTTGATAACTTCAAGCGCGAGAAATCGACCACCGAGGCAAAAGAGAACTGAGAGAGGCATATTTGAAAAAAATACGCCTAATTCTGAAAACCGAATTATCTGCCAAGAATACAGAAACAGCGATATACGTCACGTCGCTGTTACGTTTCGTCACGGCATCCTACCGCGGACGGACACGGAACTAGCAGACGTGGTCACAAAGAGCAGGAAATAATTTACAAAACACACAACCCACCATCAGAAAACTGTAGTGTCAGGAAGGTGGGGTTAACTAGTATTAAAACAAGGCACTATAATCAGATTGAAAAGGCCCGAAAAGACTTCTTAAGAAAGCAGAAACTAACCCACTGCACAGATCTATATCAGCCGAAGATATCAAGAACCCAATGGCAGAAAAACCCACAGTTGAAAATCTCTTAGAGTAATGGGGAGGTAAGCCGCTGCATGGCAGGTAGAGAGCCAGAATAGATACAGAGCACATACATGACAATAAGACTAAGTGGCTAGTACTGGCTAAGTAGCTAAGTGGCTAAGTATTGGAGATATATATAAAGAAACCGAACGCCACATATTTGTAATCAAAGATCTGGTTATCGTTACAAGATCCTATAGAAAGCGGATCCTGAAGCAAGACATAGATAATGTTAAATGTCGACTATGTCGGCTGTATAAAAGACGAAAGAATGGACCACCTAACAAGAATGTGCGAAATCCTTGCACCGAAGACTTACCTGGATAGACACGACGCTATAGCATGGATAATATATCAAGAATTGGTCGAAAATTACGGTTCTACTGGATTATATCGAGAAGGGGAAAAAATTCAAAACCAAGATAAGGAAAATAAAGAATTACACCTAAAGGGGGTACCATTAGAGCAATTGAGCTGACAAAATTAAGTCTTTAAATTAAATTAAGAGATGAGTGAACAAAATTAAGGCAATAAAAAAATTACAAGAACACCCTCAGCAGTATTTAGAAAACAAACGCCAGCTATGACCAAATCGCCAACAGCAGAACAAGTTGAAGAGTTTTGGGGCGGCACATAACATTATCATAACATCGACAACAGTCAATTTTGATATGATACAGTTTGAGCAATTTAAGAGCTTCAACAAAAAGCCAATACCAACTATGCCACAATGCTCAGAAATCAGTGCTAGTGAAATCAGGAATGTGATCAAGTCAAGGGAAATACTTTGCAGCACCCAGACCGGATGAAATAACAAACTTCTGGTGGAAGCGGTACAGTGGACTTGTCGGCATATTTAATTATAAGTTAAAACGATATTTAAGCTTCCCCCCCGCTCCGGCAGATAGGACACGAACTGGTAGTAGTAATCATCGGGGTCCTATCAGTCCATCGGTGTTATCACTAACTGTGATATTGCTTAGTAATAAGTATGATATGTAGATTTGGCTTTGGGTGAATACATGTATATAATAATAATAATTTATCGTTTCTTGCTTACAAATAAAGCAACATTAAGTGGAGAACAAGCAAAAAGAAAACCATAAGGCGAGGTTTGTGAATTATTGCAAATAATTTCTACATATAAATTATAGTAAGCAGGAATATAACAACTATATAGCAACGTGCAGTGGATTTAACAAAGAAAATCAAATATTCAATACAATATAACAAAACTCATAGAAGCCGCAGTAATTAAAACTGCAACGTTTGAAGAATAAATTATCATTTCGTGGTGACGACATTTTACATCTCTTTTTGTAATCTATTGGCCAAGGTTACATCAGTAAAAAAAGCGAATAAAATATGAAAGTGGATTTAAATCAGCGTATCACATATTCTTTGTATATTTGATAATAAATCAACTATTTATTTATTACCGATTATTCATGGTGCTTTGCACTAAAGAATTCTACGTAAATGGTTTTATAGGACGTGCAATAAATAAACCTACTATCTGTCACAAGCGCCATTAATCAATTGTACTAAGCAATTAATACAATTGATTATTTTAATCGATTTTGAAAATTACAAATAATAATTATTTCTCCTATTTATTTTTATGTACCTCAGAAGAACAATGATGAACTAAAAAAAAATAAAATCTATTCGAATATAATCACAAATAGGGCAAGAAATAGCATTTTTTGAACCAACTTGTTGACAAACTATGGAAAAGGATTACCAAAGAGAAAGTGGAACCACTCCCTAGCAAACGCCGCATTTGATGTGAAAAAATATTATTTTTTGGGCAACCGTACGCGAAGCGAATATTTCACTATGAAAATCAGGCCACGGCCGCTAAACTAAACGTCAACCGTTATCATGCCGTTACCTAAACTAATATCTAATTAATAGTGATATGAAAGCCGGGTTTCTATTATATACAGTGAATTGTACTGTTCGTTAATTTTATCATAACTCAAAATTTTCGGTTGCCAAAAAAATGTTGCCCAAAAAATGTTGTGTACACCTTTAACATCCTCGAGATTGCCTTGCCTCGGCCTCAATTCTTCTCTCGGAATGTTAAAGATAGATTTCGCGGCCTTAGTATACAAATAACTATTAAGGAGACACTTATTACGATATTAATGAATCCATTTATAACATTGTCAAACCTTATAATTTCATTCATTCATCAACTATTAAGGAGACACTTATTACGATATTAATGAATCCATTTATAACATTGTCAAACCTTATAATTTCATTATAGCTCATACAAGCCACAAGAACATATAAAATATTTTATATACGAGTACAAAACTTAAAGATAAAATATCCACCACCAACAATTCTCATGTTATATAAAATACCATGAGCAAATTATGATAAATTTATTTTCAAATAATAGAAAAGTCACATTTACAATATTGATGATTAAATAAAATTCGGAATTAAGTATTTTGATTGTTTATTGTTTCATAGTATAATGGATGGAACTGTTGGCATAATTGCATATTCCCTCTGCTTAACCTTATAAACGATCGTCAAACAAATATTTTAAAAGATTTGTGTAAGCTCATTTATGGCCAAATAATCCCAAAATACATAACATACACTGATCGCCAAAAAAAGCAGAGCACCCAGAAGGGACGATCGTACGAACTTGAAATTTTGGTGGTATATACATCTCAAATAAACGAATAATTGATTAAAATTTCATCATGACCAGCGAACTTTTTTTGCCTCGTGTTAATTTTTTTAATGTACATTTTTTGTTCCCCTGTGTAAGGCAAACTTAATGATTAGTGACAGTGTCAGCCGTTGATTTACCTTACTTGTGTCGTTGTTAACCCCCGCGTTCGTCGCAATCAACATTACAATCAATTAACTCCTTTTGAAAGGGGTCTAATTGTGGGAGTGCATGAGGCCGGGTTACTCTTTCGCGAAATGGCCAGAAGATTATGTCGAAGTGACTCTACAATCATTCGAGCATGGAGAGCTTGGTCCAGAAGTAGTGGTCGGCCAGGAATTATGGATGAACGTCAAGAAAGGCGTCTTCGGCGACTGACCTCAATTAACCCGTTTAAGACAACACGTTCGGTGGGGGCTACTTGGAGGGCTGTTTTGGAAAGACAGGTGTCTATGCGAACAATTTATCGCAGAATTCGTTCGTATGGCTTAGCGTCATATCGACGAATTGTTCGTCTTCCTTTAATCCCAGCGCATCGAGTTGCCAAGCTCCAGTGGCGTAGGCTAAGGGAGCATTCGGTCGATGAATGGCATCAAATCATGTACAGTGGTGAAATCCGGTTTTGCCTGTGGCAATCTGATGGACGGTTGCGTGTCTGAAGACCTGCAGGACAGGGGGGGGGGGTAAATATGCAATTTGCACTCAGACGCCATTCTGGTTTAACACCTGGTGTTATGGTTTGGGGTGCAATACAATTTGGAAGCCGGGCAACTCTAGTCTTCATTCAAGGAAGTCTGAATACGGCCCGCTACATCAACGAAGTTTTGGAGCCAATTTTGTTGCCATACTTTCAAAGACATCGCAACAGTCTTTTCCAGCAAGACAGCTAGGCCACACATTGCAAGAGTAACGCAGAGAGTTTTTTTATGACAATGATGTCAATTTACTGCCATGGCCCGCAAGATGTCCAGATATATCGAACATGTATCAATTTATTGAACATGTATGGGACATGATTGGCAAAAAATCGAAGATTTTGTAGCGCCCATAGAAACTTTGGCTGAACTTCGAGTTCAAATTCAAAGAGCTTGGGATGAAATACCGCAAACAGAAATTGATCATTTAATTTTAGGTATGCCCCCGCGCTTAAATGAGTGCATTCGTTTTGGAGGAGATACCATGCATTATTAATTTTTAACATTGTTCTTAAGGCACCAGACCACGGTGCGTGCGCGGTACGAAGGTGTATCTTTCATAATTATTTTCAAGCGAATGATGAATGCAATTCATTTCATCAATGGTTATTGTCAATATATGCATATAGAAGACTGTATACAAATTTTTATACTTGAATCTAAAGTATAGTTTGCGGTGTACGCCGCTCCTAAGAGGAGACTGCGCGCGCGGTGGTTGACAGCGATTAAGCCATACGGCTCATCTAAAAAATAAAATAAAAATATATTTAGAAACTAGACATATGTGTCTACAGCATCACGTGGGGGAATTTTGATATCTAGAAGGAAACAAAAATGGCGGACCAGCGAATTTTATTTTCGATTTTTATGAAAAATTTTCATCGTTCATATGAAAAAAAAAAATAGAAGGAGACCTATTATAAAAAAACCCCTACGTGGTGCCATAGAGACTACATTTTCGAACAGTTTAAGACTTGGTGCATGCAAATCGGATATACAGTTTTTCTAATATGCTGTCAACCAGCTTGAAAAAGTAGGTTTCGAGAAAAACGCGTTCAAAGTTTTGCTGAAGCATAATTCAACATACAAACTAACTATTTTCTTGGTCTATTTTTTCTTGTTTCTTACGTTTAGTCAGCTATTCCTGGACCATACAACAGCTACTCAGCGTCCATAGAATCATTATTTTTTCCATGTTTTGCACGAAGACGACCCTCATGCGTGCTTGTTTCGGCTTCGTACTCGGCTTTGCATATTCGTTTCTCGTCTATGTTTTGACAATATTGGTAGAGTGCGTCACCAATTTTGATGTCTAATATCTCCAATACATTTCTGAGGCCAATGTGACCATTGTTAAAAAGTATTGATGCAATATTAGCGACAGTTTCGTGACGGCTTAGGTAAAACGGGGAATTCGGCGCTTAATATCGGGCCGCAATTGTATTGAAATAGATAACGTCTTGTACGTGACAGTACAAGTGTTTTTGGGTTTCTAATTTGGAAAAATGAGTAATAAATGTAAACAATCGAACCGACCGTTAGCTGGCGCATCTGTCGAACAATCTGTACCTAGACAGCCGTGAATTTGGGACTAATTTCGTATGCAAAATATTCTGAGGATCGAAACGAAATAATTGTAGCGAATATTTTGCACTGGATTGCGCATATCTAAACTAACTTAATTAATTGCTAATATATACATATGTGGGACCGAACAAATCGAATGATATTATATATACGAATCGTATGACTGCCGCTCGGCGCGGTCGTACGCTAGCAACGGTTCACATAAAATGCTGTATCTCCATCAATTTGACGAATTTCTCTAAAATATTCGGTGAAAGCATTCTTGACAAATGCATCTTTCAGAAAATGAAGAAAAAAAAACAGGAAAAAAATTATTTTTCACCGTGGTCTAGTGCCTTAAATAGAAATTTTCTTGAAATTGTTATCATTCATTGTCTTACTGAATCTCAAATTGTCACCAAAATTTCAAATTCGTAGGTGCTCTGCTTTTTTTGCATCAATGTATAATATAACTTACACATGCGTTCACTGTCGTCCTCATAACTAATTGGTTAATGTAACGTAAACGTTTTTTTTTTTTCACTTTACCGTGTATCATTCTTCTGATTTTCTTGCGGTTGAACCAAATACCAAGTGTGATTTTTGAAGAATAAATTAAATTCATGACCCCCGCTATTTAACTGCTGCATTTCGGCTGATGAATTGCTTCATCAGATGTCGAACGCAACGGCTGAATTACGCGTTTGAACTGCTTTTATATTTATATTGTTGATTATTTTTCTGTTCTCCACCTTGCACCGCTTGTTCATTTAATTCGCTGCTATTAATTTCTTCACTTTTGTCGTTTCGATTTAACAAATCACTTGCTTCCTCGGGTAGTTTTCCACTTGACTGATTGACTTTTTCTTGATCATTTTCACTGTTACTTCTTGACTAAGGTACTTGCCCGTTTGGTTATAAACACATTTTCTTACTGTGTGGGTCATTCGTATGGCATGCTGGCAATTGCTGTTTGTTGAATGTGGCTGTAAGAACTGCTTCTGACCATATCAATTTCGGTCAACTTCTTGCTATGAGGATTGTTCTCACGGTCAACTCGACTGTTTTGTTCTACAGTACAGGGATAATTTTATTTATTTATTGTCGAATATCGACGAATTCTGTTCAGTTATCGAAATGAAAATGCCTGATTTGTGAACCAAAAATATTTTCCGCTATAAAAATGACATCACAGACAAATGATCGTAAGTTCGTCCTGCGATTTCAGCAGATATGTGAAAAAACTCGTTGTTTGATCTCTAAACACAAAAATATAACATTTTACACATTGTAAAAACGAATGAAAAGTTTATTGGGTAATAAATGTAGGGCTACAATCCATATATCACATATATTTTAAAACCTGTTAGGCACGCCCCAATGATTTTAACGAATAAAATATTAACATTCGAATGATTCCGTCGAATAGATCTGACCGATATATTTTCAAATTGCGAAACGAAACGATTTGGAAATAGATTAAGGTAGGTCGTTAGTGAAAATTATAGTTGAAATAGTAAGCCATGTCGAGGATGATATAGTTATATGTAAATATATTTCACATAATTTTAATTTAATTTTAAAAAATTGATTATTATTACAAGACCAAGACAAGTGTTTCTGTCTCGTTGGAAGTGACCAGCAGGCTAATCTATTGTAGAAAAACCAGCCCGAATTCTGACACAGTTCATACACAGTTCCTAACAATTTATTGTGAAATATAAACCATTATGTATCAACATAGTATTTTTAGATAATAATTGCTGAAAAATTAACTAACATTAAATATATAACAGAAAAACCACGCAAATTGTACTAGAAACCTAAAACTCAACAAGTAGGCAAATATATAATAAAAATTGATACCTGTTTCGAAGAAAAAACAAACAAAATTAATAAAAAAACGAAAATTAAATACAATGAAAGACAATGAAAATTAAACCAATTAAGAGAAACTTGTGGAAAAGTCATTGAAAAATGAAAATAATAATAAAAAGTAGACTATTTCTACGTAACACCAGACAATTACAGAACGTGACACACAACAAAAATTAGAATCCAATTTAAATAATCAGATATAGAAATTTCAGTGCGGACCACTGCAGATTATTCTTTAAGAAATTTTATTTCTGATTTGGAAAGAAGCTCCGAAGACTATGTATGTCTGTGATATTCGGCAAAACGGTTAGGGTAATAGATTCCCCATAATTTGGGATAACCCTTGTTGGTATTTGAACCTCATCAGAATCTTCTGAAAGTTCTTGTATTTCAACTGGATTTTCAATTTTTAGTCCCGAATCTAAATCTTCAACATACAAGGTTCATCTAGGTTCAAAAAATTATTAACGTTTGCATTATCAGTCAATTCCTACAAATATTTAGTATTTACGAAATATTTTTTTATGAATTGCTAGTTTTTTTACTTCCTTATACTTTATGTATAAGTAAGTATAGTAATCATGAAAATATTCGAACTCGAGATTTTAACACATATACGCGTTTTGAGGTCCCCTGAATCGATTCTGACTATTTTCGGAAAGACGTATGTGTGTCTGTGGGCGTTCTACCACCCAAACGATGAAAGGTAGAGCTATGAAACTTTAAACTTAAGATTTGTGTGTATAGCAAGGAGGAAAACGTGATATTTTGCAAGCAATATCTCAACCGGAAGTGATGGTTTCCCCTTATCACAATTTTCCTCTCTCGAAAGCAGTACATATTACCGAAAAAATTATTCTTACAAAAGAAATGTTAATATTTTCGCGAAGTTTTTTTGACAATTTACATGGCATTTGAGGGCTTCTACGGAAGTTCCATATTTAATTATATTTGCTCGTGGATTCATGAAATGATACCAGAACAAATAAGTAATTTAAAGAAACATTTTAAAATGTGAACTGGTACATATTAGATAAAAAGTCAGATCTCCAATACCTGACCATGTGTAAGTGGGTGGATCGAAATTATTTGTTGTTTTTATTAGGTACTACGAATCAAAATAATTCAGTAGTTTGTCTGCCATATTATTTGTTAATGTTGCACATCTATTTCATTATTTTCTATTTTTCATTACTTATTTTTATTTCCCCGTATTTGCATAAATAACAATTACATTGATTTGGTTCAATTTATTAATATTATATTATTTTAAATATATTACGTGACTTTTTAATCGTCAGACTCTGCAATAATAAAAATAACGACGACTGTATATTTTAAAGGTCAAATAACTAATAGATTTGTATTATGAACCTGTTCCTATGACGCCAAGTAAAAATTTATGGTTTACAAATATGATTGGACATTTACTTACATGTACATATATTTCACACATTTGTGTATGTTGTGTGTATATATGTGTATATATAATATAAATATATATACATATATATATATAATATAAATATATATACATATATATATATATATATATATATATATATATATATATATATATATATATATATATATATGTCATTGTGTTTAAAATGTGGCACTCGCGATCAGCATGTTGAATACGCCGCTGAAATCGTTCTACAAAAACAAAGTGATCCTTTTAACTGGGTGCACCGGTTTTTTGGGGACGGCGGTTCTGGAAAAATTGCTGAGAAGTTTTCCGGACGTCGCTAAAATTTACCTGTTGACCAGATCGTCCCGTAAACTGAGCGCGGAAAATAGAATGAAACAATACACCGGTGATATTGTACGTACTTATTACAAGTTGATATTTTCGTTTTAGTTTTTTTTCCTCTAAGGCATTTTCTCGCATTGAACCATGTGTTCTGTCAAATAAAATTTCGTCGGTGGTCGGCGACTTGCGATTGGAACAATTGGGTTTGTCCGAGGAAAATAGGAACACTCTAATCGACTCCGTGAACATCGTGTTACACTGTGCAGCAACCGTCAGTTTTAATGAATTAATTAGAGACGCGTTGATGATCAATTTGAAAGGAACGAATGAGGTTTTGAAGATCGCCAGCGAAATGAAAAATCTGCAAGTAAGGTCTAATGTTTGATTAATGTTGTCGTAATATTTTATTAGCACATTTTAAATTTATGTGGGACTGCATTTTTGTTGTTCTTAATTTTTTAAACTTAATTTAAGTAATTGTGATAATAATATGTTTGCCACATTAATTTAATAGCTAACAAATTGATGCTTTGTATTTATAAAAGCATTGATTTTAGACATAATTTTAGAGCTTTGTGTACGTTTCAAGTTGCTACTCGAACTGCAATCGTAAGATAATTGAAGAGAAGCTATACCCAAACAAGTTTCCTCCAGAACTTTTATTGAAAATGCTGGAAGACCTAGATGAAAATACGTTGAATTCTATGGCGACGAATCTCGTTCAAGACTGGCCAAATACTTACACATTTTCAAAAAACGTTGCAGAACTTTTAGTTCAAAAATATAGTGAAAGATTTCCTATAGGTATTTTTCGACCTTCGGCTAGTGAGTATTAATACAAGCTTTGATACTTAAAGATATAGAATTTGCCTCATTTCAATTTCATTCTTCGTCAGCAATCTATGTATTTTAATTTCCTTATAATTTACTATTTTCCATTACACTTAGCGCCTCTTCAAACACTTTACCTATTTTATCAAAGGCTGCCTTAATATCTGTAACTATTTTCAGTAACTCAAAGTTATAAAGAGCCATTTGCATCCTGGCTTCCAAAAGATCTTGCGATGAATTTTATCATCACCTCAGGATGTTTAGGCGTTGCAAAGGTAATAGCAGGAAAATCGCGTGGAAATATGGCATGTGTACCCGTAGACATGACAGCAAATGCGTTGCTGGCAACAGCTTGGGAAGTTTCACAAAAAGAGTAAAAGTAAATTGCGAGTTCACTGCCTTGTAATGATGTATGATTTGCAGTGATAAGGAGGTTAATATTTATAATTACTCTTCTACGGAAAATGTGGTTACTTTGAAAGACTACATGAAGTATTCACTAAAACATGCTTCTGATTGTAAATTTGAAAGGGCTTCTGGGTACCCCCATTTATACGTAATCACCAAAAACGATATTCTGTACAAATTTTTGGAGCTATTTTGTCACAACATTCCCGGTTATGTAATGGACTTTTATTTAAAAGTCACTGGTAAAAAACCAAAGTGAGGACCACCCTAACTCGATTTCGAACAATAATGCTATGTTTGGATTTCCAGGTTTACGTATATGTATAAAAAGTACCACCACCAAACGGATGTTATTCGCTATTTCATTACCAGATTACATTGGCAATTTGTGTACGGAAATGTGGACAAATTATGGAAAAGAATGTCGAAAGAGGAGCAAGAGTTGCTTTATTTCGATATGACTTCTCTAAATTGGAAGAAAGGCCTCGAAAGTGCCCCATTTGGAATCAAGAAATATTATTTTAAAGAAACACTTACAAAAGATGAAGAAATTAAATTTGAAAACTGTGTAAAAAATAATAAATAATAGTTTGGATATATATTTAATAAAACATTATCAGTTCGTCGATTATTTTCTTTACATTTATTACTATTTTATATTAATAACTTATATATAACTCTAAGGAGTATTTCAACATTAGAACCACACTCTTTAGAAAAGAAATCATGTTCATGATTATAATTGTTATTGATAACAACTATCTTCCTCAACTTATTCGTGATATGTTATAATGTTACATTCTAAAACTATTCGTTACGAAGAGAAACAAAGCTATAAAAGTTATTTACATTTAAAGAAATATATTATAAATACTTGTTTAACACACATTGTAACATACAAACAAAAAATAAACATAAATTTCACTAGATAAACATCTAAACGTATATAACAATCCATTATTAAAATATAAAAAATACATAAAACATATGCATAGATATAAAATTTCGAAAAGATCAACGACTCTACCATTACTGTATTAGTACATTTAGCTATTCTTAATTGTATTGTGCAAGAAACGGTGACAATATCATCGGTACACATTAAAAGACTTAAGATGAAGTCACAGTACTTTGGTTTGATTGCTATGACAAACTAAACTATTAGCTCTTTAGCCTTCTAAAATCTGTACTCGAACCATTTAGTGAGGCCTCTTGAAGTTACCTTCTCCAGAATTCACTCTTCGTGCTTGCCCATGAACTGGAGTTGCGCTATTACTGCACGATTCCTTTTCCACTCTTTGCCGGTTGTTCAAAAATTCACGAATGTGTTGAACTATCAAGTCTATTGCCACTGAAATAAAAACGCCAATTTAAAGGTAAATTTTTATTTAAATGAATACAGTTTACATGAATTTTATGTTAGGTGGATTCCATATAAATTAGAAAATAAGAAATATCTTCATTGAATTATTTAAGCCCTAAAAACAAAACGAAGTATAACAATATTTGTTCATTATTTCAACAAATTATAATAAATAAGATTTTACAAACCAAAGGAGAGAAAACAATGACATAATTGTTATAAAATTCATAGCAGTTAAGGTATGAGTAAATAATTTGGAATGGTTGCAAAATAAATATATGAATCTCAATGCAGTAATATTGATTAATTTTCCACTGAAAAAAATGTACTGTCATAAAAAGAGTAGACTTTAGAAGTGTGGTAAAAGGAGCAATAGAAAATTTGAGCTGTGATTTACTGCTTGCTTGAAGGAAGAAATGAAGGATTCAACAACACAGCTTATTATTTTATTAATTGAATGATGCTGATGTTGACAACATTATCTTTAAAATACTTTCAATACTTACAGAAAATATTAAACTAAAACTATTTGTAGTTTTGGTTTAGTATGGTTTTTGATGTCTTCAAAATACGTACTCTACAGTAGTGCACAATAAAGAACTTTGATGACGATGCTCGAAGATTTATTTTCAGGACGATACAGAAACCACCATACGAGTGAGCGCATTACTATGCTCAAGACCCAGCTACTTGAATATTTTACAATAGGATCCCAGCAATTGTAAAATTTGGATGTTCTGTGTTAGTGTTTCAAATCTTCTTAACGTCTTTGCTTCGCATAAACTAGCGAAATATTTGTGCATATAAACATGGCGCAATAATATTAATGTGTAGGATATGTTTTTTCTTTTTAAAAATAGCAAGAATGTATTTTTACATGGACATATTTTTCTAAGACAAATTTACACCATTTATTCATAATTGAATACATAATTATACAAAAAAATTCTGGAATCGCACGTTATTACCTAAATACCTATATGTAGTAATAACCACAGTTTATAATGAGAATTCGGAAATACAATCAATTTAATCAAGTCACTAACAACTTATGAAACTAGAAAAAGTTCAGTTCTAAAACAATTCCCAATACAGATCAAAAAATATCTATGGCATTCGCGATTTTCGAGCTATGAAAGTACAAAAGGTCGTTAAATACTATGTACTTAAGTCTGATCTTTGTGCTTTCAAGTTGTGGTTTGCATCTTAAGACTATTCTACATTTGGTTAACAAAATAATCAGGATAAATCTACAACAGGTAATACTCGATACAACACATAATATACTTGTGCAACAACATAAATGCGGGATATTAATATATTAGTGCATAGTGTGAAATGTTTTCGCGTAACGCGGCTATCGCTGGATAGTGGAGCTAGAGCTTCTACATAATCCGTTTCGATGTGAGTTTCCATGCAAGATATCCCAGATGTGGTGTACTATTAGGTCTATAGCCACTGCAACATAAACACATTACATTGTAGTCCTACTACTAAAAGCATAATTAAGCGAAACTTATTTTCTTTGTTTAAATCTTACAAGCACCAAGTTAACATGATTTAAAAGCATTGATGCGTGACATTGTTTTTCGCTAAATTGAATTTGGCTCATATATGTACATAGCGAATTACACGTATGTCCAAACTGGTAGTTTATTATTAAAAATTGTAAGGACTATAAGTATCAAGTATCAAGAATATCCCTGCACGCTCCATATGTACAAGTAATGTTGAAGAATTTGCAGTGACTATGACCTTATCGAGTGAAGAAATATCCGAAGAATAAAAAATTTTAAAAAGCAAAGAAAATAGTGTTATTCTGTGAATTGCAATGAAAATATTCAAGCTACATAAAACCTCTATAGGTTACGAACAAAAGTTGCACCAAATCAAAAGCGAACTTACCTATATTATCTGCACCACGTGGAATAATCACATCAGCAAATTTCTTTGTCTGTAAACATATTGAAATATATACTCGCTTACTGTGTATTTCAATAGTACAATAAAAATGTAAATTCATCTCATCGATAAAAATTTATATTGGGCCAGTTCTAAAAACTTTATTAGTTAATTTCATTCAATCAAGGATTGCGTCTTTAATTTTCCGAAATATTTGTCAATAAATCTTGCGAAATAAACTGAGCATCTTTATATATTAAGTTGTGATAAATCAAGCCATAGCAAGTTTGAATGAAACACTTTAATATACAATGGGTCGAACTCGAAAAAACTAAATTTCTGTTCCTTGAGTGAATTAGAATCAAAATTACTCACGGGCGAGCAAAATTCGTCAAATGCAGGCTTCACAAAATTCATGTACTGATTTAAAACTTGATCCAAATCTCGTCCTCTTTCGTTTATGTCCCGGGGCACTTGAAACAAACTTTAGTCAATATTCCAACCGAAACAGTTTCGAAAATACTTACCTCTACGTGCCAGTCTTGTGTCAGAATCAGTGTCAACAAACAATTTCATGTGAAACAAATTTCGTATCTCGGGAAAATAAAACACCAAAATACCCTCGAACAGGACCACATCGGCGGGATAAATGACGATGGTGTCGTCCTGTCTTCTACAACATCAGTCACAAGTGATTAGGTTTCACGGGTAGCATTCTTACTCACATTTTATGATATCTGTAATCGTATATCGGTATTTCGCATTTATGCCCGGCGAGGATGTCCAGAAGGGTTTGTTCCATGAGTTTTTCATTGAACGCGTCGGGATGGTCGAAATTAAATTGCCCCTTTTCTGCCTTGGCTATTTCGTCCTTGGTTAGGTCTCGATAAAAACTGTCCTGCGATATGCAAACAACTTGTCGCTGCGTCTGATCCATGTCCACTTGACCTAACTTTTCCATTATCCTTTTACATACGGTGCTCTAAATGATTCGAGATGAGATGGTGATTGGTACATTTATTGATTTTTCTTACCTTTCCACTGGCCGTGCCACCGGCGACACCGATTAGGAAAGGCGTTTTGCCCTCGATGCCGTTAATTTTTCCATTGAATTTCGACGTGTCACTCATTTTACGTTCAATTACTTAAATTTCGATATGTTAATTACTTATTATCAGTTCGTACTTTAGTCGGGATCAACACTCCATTATAGCTTCTTGCCGACACTTATAGGTTAGGTACAGGGGTTAAGTGTGCGAAATAATAAACAAATGTCAATTAATGATTTGCCATTTCGCCGTGTGGAGGAGAACTTTCACCGCTTAAGTACAGATGTCAGACACGGTGCAGTTAAATGTGGTACACTTTGGTTCAAAAGTCTCGGGATAGCCGGGGCGACAACTGCTGCTCGTCAGATAGGAACCGCATCTCGCTCAACTGCCGCATTGCTCCATTTCACTCATACTCATCTTATTCGATTTAGCAGTTCAGGTAGAAATCCAAGCGATTATGGCTTGTGGTTATATTACTGTAGATATTTTGTGAATTGTTTTGAAATATAATTTGCCAATATGAAACGATATTTATCTGGCCCTTTACAAAAAATTACCTTATTGCTAGTGCACAGATGTATAGTAATCTTGCTATATGTGTTTTATTTTTTAGTATGTCAAAACTTAAGAAAAAAGTTAGTATCTTGTTTTAGTGCTTATGATGATGCTGATAGTTCGCTTATTGAAGTTTTTTTGTACGGACAAACAACACATATTCATAACAAAAGTTACAACATTCGCAAATATGTATGACGATACACGTTTTTCTGAGGCGATCGAAAAACTAGGAATTAAATTAACAAAGTTTGTTAACAATAAACATTAACAATAAAAACAGATAATACCTCAAAATTCTAGACACAACATAACATTTACATAAACCTGTTGCATTATCGGAGTTTCAAAAGAAAATATGTTAAATAAAATTTTTAAATAATTTACATTATTCCTTTACTTTACAATTGTATATATCATATACACGCACATGGCGGTGTGTTGATAATGACTAAAGATAATACAATGTATAGAAGCTTGGAAGTTATAAATCAATTGTCAACTGTTTTTGTATTGAATGTTTATAGATCACCGGTTGGTGACATTAAGGTTTTTATAGATTTATTGGAGAGGGCTCTTGCAATTGTTGGAGTTGCAAACAAAATCTTTCTAACAGGGTACTTTAATGTAAGGTTCAGTGTAGATAACCGCGATTGTCAGGCACTTCTGGACTGCCTAATTTCATATGGTTTCACACGGATGGTCAGGGAGGTTTCGCGTGGAAAGAACTGTATTGACAATATATTTATGCATTTTAGTATAGAATTCTTTATACTGCAATATACATATTTCCCAAAACAAACAATAAAATAGTAAGACCCATAACTGATATAGGTAAATTTCATTTTTATAACAGAGTTGACCAATTGAATTGGGAATTCATATATGATCCAATGTAAATGACAAATTTAATATATTTATTGATACTTTGATATGTACCTTTAATGATTCTTTTCCAGAAAAAGTATCTTGCATAACCCGAAATAAAAATAAAAATAAAATTAACGACAATTGGTTTAATGATGAATTAAGATTACCTGATGATATCTGTGCTGCGACTTGCTCTGATGACATGAAAAAATACCGTAACGAACATATATTTATTTCGAAGATAAACTATTCTGTGAACATTAATATGGGTTTTTAGACAGAATATGAGCACCAAGTCTGCGATTTTTGCTTTTGTTTGCGGGTTGTGGATTACTTTGAAAAGGGAGAGTACCTATTGGGTACCTTCTATGATTTGACAAAGGCTTCTGACTGCGTATCATTTGTTATTCCGTAAGATGTACAGCTACAATTTTGATTTCAACCGCATTAGGGTAATAACTTCATACTTACCAAATGGCAGCCAGCAATTAATATGCGGCAATACTTTATCCGACAAAAAATATGTCACTCAAGGCGTCCATTAGGGTTTCATTTTGGGGCCTCTACTATTTTTAATATATATTTATACAAATTATATATTTGTCACTCACTATTGCTGATTTGGCGCCAATCTTATGTGTACGACACAACTGGATGATGTCGTGGACGCCTGTAATGTAACACAAACAGTCGTTGGGGAATGGTTTGGCTCAAATAGGCTGAGCTTAAACCAATCTAAGACTCAGCATTGCTATTTACCCTTAAGGATAATCCCACGACAACACGAGACGAATTTGTAAAATTCTTGGGAGTATATTTTGATCCAACTCTAAATTGTGAAAAGTATGTGAACATGTTGTCTAGTAAATTGAGCGGTAATATATATATTTGTTAAGAGTTTTAAGTATGAATGTGTCCAGAAGTGTACTGGTTTCTGCGTACTATGCCCTTTGGCACTCACTAATGAGTTACTACTTGCTATCACGGGGAAATGAAATGCTGCATCATGGGGGAGAATGTTTGCTCTACAGAGGAGGGCAATGATGGTATAAATTATGGAGATGATTGCAGAAACTCTTTCATTAAATTAAAAATATTAACTTTTCATTGACTCTACATACTAGAGTACCTCCTATATATCAAAGCCAATATCAACGAATTTCATATACACTCTGATGTTCATAATTATAATACAAGGGGGGAAACCGAGCTAGTATCTAAACTCTGTAGATTAACAAAGATTCAGAAAAATGAAGAGTAGTTATCTATAAAATTCCAGAATAAGTTACCCATTCATATTAGGTCACTAACTATGAAGCAATTCAAAGCAACTATTAAACAGCTTTTAGGTGTTTTGATTATATATATATATATATATATATATATATATATATATATATATATATATATATATATATATATATATTTTGGGTATTAGATGGCATTATTTTTAAAAAAATCAAGTGTGATAACATACATATATGTATGTGTGTATGTGTATGTATATATATATATATATATATATATATATATATATATTCGTGTATGTGTATATGTATATATATGCCATTATGTTTTGTTAAATACACCACAAAGGAGGATAAAAATTATATAAAAAAGGAAAAAAAAAAAATCCATAGCTCATGTTTAGTTCATCGTCGCACCTCATACAATGCACATGTAAGTAGATTTAAGATTCTTTTATTTATAAACACGACCACATGGCATGCATACAATAAATCTGGTTTTGGGACATAATTTTAAATACATTATACAAAACTATGCGAATTTATTGTCGGATTATAGCTGTAAATAAAGGGGAAAAAATTAATAAAAAGAAAATGTATTTTATAAACTTCTTGCCGTTGATTAATATAGGATTTTTAGACATTTATATATAGGATATTCTGATCGTGTGTTTGATTATTTTGAATGCAAAGATAATTTTTAGTTTTATAACAATTATTTCACTTTTACATTAAAACCATTATATGCATTTTATCAACGATAATTTTAATATAGTATACATTTAAGTACCACTATGTAACATTTTAATTTAATTTTACAGATTTTACTGATGAAGACATGATAAAATTGTCGAAACGTTAAAATTGATAATGACCAAATAAAAATTGTACATTATCACACTTGATTTTTTTAAAAATAATGCCATCTAATACCCAAAAAATATATATAAATATATATTTCTCAACAAAATATAAAATAAATTTGGCAAAAGTATAAAACAAATAAAAACTAATCTCTAACAACATATATATATATATATATATATTGTAATGGTTACAATTTACAGTAATAAATGGTGAGAAATAGGTTTAAAAATTAACCATAGAATTTAGAATTTGAAAATGAAATGGGAGTCCTAGAGCCGGTCCTGTTTACAAGTGTACATATCGGAATGTAAAGATTTTAAATTATTTTGCTTCTAAAACGTTGAATATTAGATGTCTCGTCATGTAAATAATTAAGATAGAGTTAGTTTAAATATGTTTAAGATATTAGAATTAAGAGTAGAATATTAACCCGTAAATATAGAATTTATAATATAAATGTAACGAGATAATTTAATTCGCATTTGCACGTGAACGGTTGGCGCGAGAAAACTCTTGAAAAGATTGTACGATTTGCAGCTAAGTCAACAAAAAAGAAGCGGTCGTATATGTAATTATATTAAAGAACTTGGAGCTCAGCCGATTTATGGTCATTCGGATCTATCGGAGGACTCAACGTGGCTTTTTTTAAGAGCGAACGACTGACAAGTCTAATTGATTTATAGCGCTCGGTACCGACGAAATCACGTGCGATCACGTGATATCCACATGCTCTGCGAGGGCGAATGCTTGCAGGTGTTCGAGGGAATCTATGTGGGCGTACTTGATATAAATAAGCGTAAGCTCGATGGGCAAAAAACAGTCGAAAAATCGACACAGTCGTCGACAGTCGACAGAATCTTCTTCAGTTACTCGTGTATAAATAACGTTCAGTAAGTTTCTTCTATATTGTTAATATTATATGCCTAAATACAACGAATGTCTATTTGTTTATATGCTTTGCGTCTTGCCTGAACCCAAATAAATATAATGTTTATTTATTAAATTTAACCTGAGATAATTTGAGTCTATGTTTGTTGTTTGATTTTGAATTGTGTAAATTTGAGTTTTTATTTGTATATGTGTAATTTGTGTTTAATAAATAAGCCATTTTTGTATACCCGTGTATTTTTAATTGTCTTTTAAACTACTTTCACAATTTATTTGATTTTATTTTCATTTAAATATATACATGAAAGATGGTCGAATCTTACACCTCAATGGTGTAGTGAACATTAATTAAAACAGGTCCATGAAGACTAACTGGTGGATCGCTAGACAATATTGTTTCTGGGTTATTACCCTTCGTCAGTAGCGATTACCAAGAACCTTAGTTGTTAAAATACCTTTACATGTAGTGGCCGTCAAAACTTCTTGGCGCGAGCCAATCACTCCTAACAAACCACCGACAACAGAACACTGACAAGACGATACCTTGTCTAACACCTTGAGGAGACTAAACAAGAGACGACTGTCAAATATCCAGTGTCAACATATAAAAGAATTGCTGCAATTAAGTTCAAAAACAATTCAAATTGAAAATGCGTCTTGTCAAATATGACAGAAAAATGTAAAATTTACATGAAAGATGGTCGAATCTTACACCTCAATGGTGTAGTGAACATTAATTAATGTAAATTTTACATTTTTCTGTCATATTTGACAAGACGCATTTTCAATTTGAATTGTTTTTGAACTTAATTGCAGCAATCCTATTATATGTTGACACAAGGTGTTAGACAAGGTATCGTCTTGTCAGTGTTCTGTTGTTGGTGGTTTGTTAGGAGTGATTGGCTCGCGCCAAGAAGTTTTGACGGCCACTACATGTAAAGGTATTTTAACAACTAAGGTTCTTGGTAATCGCTACTGACGAAGGGTGATAACCCAGAAACAATATTGTCTAGCGATCCACCAGTTAGTCTTCATGGACCTGTTTTAATTAATGTTCACTACACCATTGAGGTGTAAGATTCGACCATCTTTCATGTAAATTTTATATATATATATATATATATATATATATATATATATATATATACGTCAGCGCAGCACATAAATACTTCATCATTCTACGTTCAAACGGGCACCGTCATTGCATAAAATGATGGGATCTTGGCCCTTTTATTTAAACTTAAAAAAAATGTCCGTTTACGAAATTGTTTGGTAACAACTTTAAATTTATTTTGTTTCATTAAAGAACAAACAAAAATTTATAAACTGTCGACGATCAAATTTCGCATGCTTTTAAACTTCTTGAAATCCCCCGTTATAAGTGAAATAAGGAGTGACGGCAGCAAGCGATCTTCATTTACATTTTATAGCCTCGTTGAAAATATAACGCCTGACGTTTGCTTTACTTGTCTTGGGAATAAATGTGGCAAATATCCGTCTGTCTGTGTGGCGAATTCCAATCAAACTAAATGCATCTAATGAAATATTGATCCAGAGCCGCGCCAGGTTTCTATTCAGTTGTGTTGTCGTGTTGTCGTATTAGAACAAAAACAAAAAGCGTTTCATTGCCAAGGAATATTATAGATAATACCAATTTCTCAGATGCTCGCAGCAAACGAGTACTGGGAATCTCCAGGTGTAATAAAGCGGTACAATTAATTCTAGTTTAAATTATGACGTAGAAAGGACTTTTTTGTTGGTATGTACTTTGTACACGTTTTAGACACGTATTATTTAAGGTATTTTATTAACTGATTTAAAATTTCATTCAAGTCGTTGGTTATAAGATACGAAATCCCTGTATAAACAAATCGAAGATTTATTAACTGACATCGTAGTTTCAGACCACACAGACAGTTTTAAGTAAAATTAAAAATCGTGTAAACTCAATCGGGGCCATACTGTATATACACTGTTATTTTAATTATTCAATTCTAAGTCTCTAAGCCAATTTTATCCAGATATAAACATAAAATTTATAATACATTCTAAAATGACTATAAACCTTCTTAGTCCCGTTATTCGTTAATAGTAAATTGGAGGCTGTAGTTGGCAAATAAAATGAAATAAACTTCTTACCCTTACCACATTTCGAAAACTAAGTTGTCATCTTCAGCAGTGCAAATGTACATTTAGTCTTAAGAAAATACTGTGTGGTAAAGTTTGTTTCAATTTAGTGATTCGTTGTTGACTTTTTTAGAGTTTTTTTTTATAATTGCTGCCAAATTATATCTATAAAAACTAAAACTGAATGCTTCTGGAAATTCGCGCTGAAAATAATATTAGTGTCCGTAACAAATGAAATGATTTGACGTTGCAAACAATTGTGCAATATGAACAAAATAGCATTGCTCACATTTATGGGATTTATAGTATGACCAATTTTCCTTGGTTTTTGACTTTTATGACTTACCACACCAACAATTGAAAAAATGCATAAACCACGTTGATTTAGGTTCCTTCATGCTGTTAAGTGTCCTATTTTAATTTCACGATTTCATTAAGCTAATTGTCCAATTCCTTTATTTATATCCCATTGTGAATGGTTAAATTTGAATTTGGCAGCGTTTTAATCCATATTTGCATAATCCGTTTCATATCGTATTTTTTTGCTATGACGAGTTTAGATAATCCCGATGAAATGGCGAGATAAAATAAATGAAAACGAAATAAAATAGACTATCGTATCAAATTTTTACGCCGCGAGAAGGCGTAAACTATTACGTGAAAATAGCTGAGTGAGTTATACGATAAATGCAATTTCATGCAAGTACAATATCAGAAGTTTCTCGCTGTACACAAGTATTTTACTGCAATAAAACATCTAATTGGCACAGGCTGCACTTAAAGTGGTCTAACGATCAAACTTAATTATATTCTTCACCTTAACCGCGAGGAATAAACGTGTATAGACAATCTATTATTAAACATAATAAATATATAGTTTAAAAAGGTCAATCATGCTCTTTCGTGCATATTTTTGTGATAAATAGCAAAGAAAAAATTCCCAAATGTCACACCTACTTTGGAATGATATTTGAAAGCATTTCGAGAAGAAATAAAAATACAAGAGTTATAGAAAAAAGGAACGAACATACTGGAACTGAAAAATTCAAAATAAAAAATGAGCATTGTGAGGTCACAGAAAAATGAAAAGGAAACTATGTATAGTCAAAGACAATGAAGAATGAGTGGAAAAAACTGTAGTTGTGAGAACTTTTGGACCTTTGGTGGGGCGAGAAACTAAAGTAATTATAAACTTGCAAGAGTACACAAGTGAAACAATTCAAAAGGAACAAACTATCGACGACAATAAAATTGAAATGAAGTAACTTAAATAATTAAACAACGAACTAGTTCGACTAAGTCTCTAAGTCAACGAGTCAATGTGGGAATTACAATGTGAGTTAAAATGTAACAATTCGTCTGATTTCGTTTCAACCAATGATTATCAAAATTGTAAAAAATAGACAAAAATTGATTCCAATGCTAAAAAAATTATGTACAAATTCGGCTGCGAATTAAAACGTCAATAATAAAAAAAATATATAGTGTAAAAAATGTTGAAAATGGACAGACGTGCGTTAAAGATAGAATTACAAATGGGATATATTTTTAAATACTAAAACGATAAAAATGGATAGAAAATATCTAACATTATGTAAAAAACAGGGACAGTAATAATAGAAAGACGATAATAGAAAGAATGGCGCTTTGATGAACTCAGAAATATGGGAAATAAGGAAGACCAAGAAGATACAGTTTAATATTAGAGGGGAAGAGGGATATAGAAGTAACAACGAAATGTGAAGTCCCAAACATTGTAATAATTAAAGTAGGAAGAGTTCACTTAACTCAATGAATATATGAGCTTGTTGCTAATTTAAGGCGTAAAAGGGCGGGACCTGAAATGTTTCAGATTTACCAGAAAGCATACGAGATATACGCGCAAATCCACCATGAAGTAATCTTGCACCTCGTACTACTAAGTCAAATGAAACGTGTAATTGTAAAACAGAAAACAGGATTAATTGTAATACTTATTGACTACGTAACGAAGTACATATGTCAGCCAGTGGCATGTACAATAATTTGTACAATAAGTCGAGAACTCAACTCGGGTTGATCCGCCGATGTTTCACCTGTAAGGCTGTCATTGCCGCAACCAAAGTGAATGCTCTATAATTGGTCATATATGTTAAGGTTGCATGCAAAGATATCAATGAATAAATGCCAATAGTTGAAAGTGTATTCCTATAACACATCCCTTTTGATGTTTTTTTATGTGAAAAATGTTTACACCAATTTGTAGTGAACCACTTAATTATTGAGTTGTTTAATGTGCGTAGTTTCCGTTGTGATTTACCCTACAATTACAAAGCTAATACTGACATTTTCCTTTTAATGCGATATCTGTCATCACTATACTGAGTTATATTTGCCTTGTGTGTGTCCAGTTTTGGATGTAGCTCAACGGAATTTGATACCAAATGGCAATAAATTGGAATTAGCTAAAATGGCGAAAGCGATAGCACGCGCTTCCAAACGTTCCTAATAATAAAAGCCGATACGAGTGCATAAAGTCTGAAAGCAAATTTAAAAGTGCGCGAAACTCCACGGATGTAGCAAGAAGTAGTGGGCGTATGAAGAGGATCAATTAATAGCGTAGGACAAGAAAACGGCAGACAGAAAAATGTGATAGTTGAAAGAATTTGTCACAACGCCATACAAGTTGAACGCCTTCGACCTGTTGAAGTGGGTGTAATTTCTTACGTGTTTTGGAAACACCTGTAGATAGGCGTACGAAGTAAGTAAGGGAATGTAACGTAGTTGTACAGGAGGGACAAGAAAAAGAAGCTTAATTTCCTCGAAAGCAAATTAGGACTTTAAATGGCGATAAACATAAACAATAAAAACTCAGCGCAACGTGTTTACTGTGGTGGAATGGCTAAGTTTCGAGGAGAAGAATACAAGTAAATTGCAAGGTATAAATAAGCGAACGAAGAGAAAAGCAGAGGGAAAACGGTTAAAATAGATTACAAAAAACTAATAGTATAATACTCTTAAAGAATTAATTAGGAAAATTAGAAGATATAAGATAGAAATAACAGCCTTACAAGAAACGAAGCAATTAGGGCTAGATATTGTAGATATGTAAGATATGATATTTTTAAAGTGGTGGAAAAGACTGAAGTCTACGAGATGGCTTCATGGTACAAACAAATTGTAAAGATGATAAAAGTGATGTCTTTCAAACCAATATCAAAGAGGTTATATGTTATATGTTTGCGAAGAGAGAAGATCAGTATAATCAATATCTACGCACTATCAGAAGAAAAAGAAGAAGATGAAAATGGCATATCTTACGAACAACTGAAAGAATAATATGAAAACTCACCAAATCATGGCATGGAGATAGTGATTGGAGATTATAACGCAATATTGAGAAAGAAAATATGTGCGGATTCACAATAATTGAAATATTTAGTAATAATATACACAGAGTAATTCATTTGGCAATAGACAAAAAACATGGTGGTGTGGTGTACGAAACATACGTAAAGAGATATGGACAACACCAGTCGGCAAGGTGTGCAATCGTGAGAAGTATGAGAGGAGAAGACGCAGGATTCGGCCATTTCTTAGTAAAGATAACTTGCAAAAAAATGGAGCGAAAGAAACAAACAAAAATGGTAGAACAACTGGAAATATGTTGCCAGACAACACAAGTTGATAAGAAAGGAATTCATATACTGATAAAACGATGATAACGAAGAAAAAGAAACAGTCAAGATTGATTCGACGAGAAGTGTGCAGAGACAGCAGAGGACAAAAATGAAATAAGACAAGAGAATTACTGAATAATAACACAATATGAAACAGAAAAATATGAGAACATAAGAAAATAATCGAAGAGCATGTATAAGAAGAAAACGAGGTTGGAGAATTCATAACCATTGAGGACATTTTTCAGAATAAGGAAATTAGAAAACAAATTCGAATTACAAAGAAATGGAGAAGGCAGAAAAAGTTTTCGGACTAGAAATAAACCAACAAAAAACAAAATACATGGTAATGGGCGAAAACTGAACAGTGAGCATATGAAAATATGCAAATAACTACGAACAATGGAAGGGAATATGAGTTGGGCAAGGTAAAATAATTCTTATACTTGGGAGTTATTGTCTACGAAAAAGGACAGAAAGAGGAAAGGGAAAGTCAGAATTGCTAAAGACTAATGGAGAAGAGGTAGACCATAGAAGAGATGCCTGGAAAGTATAAAGCAGGATCTAAAAAATATGAATCCAAAATTGGAAAGAGAAAACGAGAAACAGAAAAAATGAAATAAAATCCTCCAACAAGCCCACCGCATTCACGGCCTCTAGTACATATGTAAGCTAAGCTTTCAGACCTTCAAATCCATTGTGGATTTATCCGGACATTATACAGGCATGTATAGAAAACTTCTTCCCAGTATTCATAGCTTTACTTAAAGACAGCCATACATTTACCTGAATAGCAATCGAAGCTATGGCGGAACATGAAAATAGCAATATAGTAACAGTTCTCAACTTTCTTACATGTGAATTGTAATTGTTGGTGGATATTTATGGATGATGTTCATGACCTCCGCGGGGATATAAACATGATATTAAACAAAAACCTCCCTGACCGACGGATCGGTCATGGTTATGGTCATGGTTAATTAAAAAATGAGGCAAAATCAAAAATGAAGCACTTTTACTTGGTGCACAAATTATTTAGAAGTTACAAGCTTTCAATTTGAGTAACTTTTTCAACCAAAATTAATATTAATTACATCGAACAATTAATTGATTATTAGAGATGCTAAATATTGTATTATGAAAACTAAAATTTGGGGATAGCACTAACAAAAACATTGCCTAATTTAAAATATTTTAAAAACTATTCGTACAACAACAAACCAGTAGTGCAATCTTTCCTTAGTTGTTGATGTTCCGACGATAGAAATCAAATTTAAAATTTAACGAAAATATCACAGTCGTAAAAATACAGCAAACTCTGGGATGTTATAATATTTAAAAATATTATCTGCTGAAATAAAAACAATGTCAGGCCACCCGAAAGATTTTCACCACAGTAAGTGCCTCAAAAATCGCTAGCTTTCACTCTCCACGCGCAACTCAATTTACGGATATGTAAATAAAGATGTAACTGCTTGGTAGCTTTACGTTTGGGGAAATTTTATTTTAAACGTGTCGAGACCCACGCCCTCGCTGTGAGTAGAATCAGTTCAGGCAGTTACATTATAGCGCATTAAATCATTAAATAACCGAGCTATATAACAGATTTGAATAGATCAAGTGTGTATACAGCAGATCATTAAAATGCAATGTTAACGCGGAACATATATTTGGGGGCAGGAATGGAAATAATTCGCTCGCATTCAATTAGAATTAGAACTCCATGCGAGATTCGCCCAAATGTGCTTAATATGTGTACAATATTAAAAAACAAACAAAATGCGAAATATTGCTCTACAAATAGATTCATTTGAATTACTATTGCTGTATAGATTTTATAGCGAGAGATCCCTTAACGGGTCCTTCAAATAACGCAGTTATATGCGGCAGAGTAAGAATATGGGAACGGCAGAAATATCTAGGAATAATTTACGATATCTATTGATAGATGGTATTAGAATTATTAGCTTAACGTAGGAGCGAATCCGTTTAAATATCATTTGCCCTTCCTAAAATATTCTTCCATTTCAAATGTTGGAGCTTTGGTTGGTAACATTGGACGGTATCAGGCTATCAGGGTTGGATTCTACATCGTAAAAAAATGATCTTTGGTGATGATGAAAGTTGTACATCTGTAAATTTCTTAACATTTTTACAATATATTATTAGATTGGGTATATTAAGATTATTAATAAATTGTATGCGCTACATCTTCAGCTTGTTTAAAGAAAAGAAGTGGTTCGCCATGATCACTCATTTTTCATGACGGAAGAAAACAGTTGTTGATCAAAGGAAAAAACGAATCGCTGCAAAAAAATCATACTAACGTTTAAAAAAAAACAATTTGGCCCAAAATACACACAAATAGTATATTTTAGATTTCTGTTCGAACAACTACAATCAGTGGGTTTAGTATCTGATGATGCTGTAAATATTTTGAAATCATCATGTACAGGTACCACGATACATTAATAATATTAACAATATCTGTTTAAATGTAATTTATTGGTAGTCTACATGAACTTTTTGGCAGAATTGCGTTAAATACAAAGAATAAAAACTGGCTCGTACACTAAATTCTAAAGCATATAAGGTCTATTTTTTATGCTCTGCCTCGTAAAGCAACTTTGAGGACTTGGTACACACATATCAATGGTGAGCACGGAATCAAAAAAAAACTCTTCAATATAGTTATGACCTACATGGCAGTAGCTGTGAACGGAAGTTGGAAGATGCGATTCGAAAATTTTTTTCTTGATTCGTTAATATCTTCTGAAAAAGATTACGACATTGGCTATTGAAAAAGTATTAGCCACTGGAGTAAAAATTATTTCATTTACATGAGATGGTCTGGCACCAAATATATTAATGGCTCAATCTTTTGGACTAAATTAAGAAACTAATACATTCAACACCGCTTTAAGTATTAATGGCCAACGTTTATATTATCTTTTGGATAACTGCCAGATGATAAAGTTGATGAGAAAATGCACTATCTCAGCAGGAAGTTTTCTATGATCCCGATTACGTCAAGGAAATTATTCGTTTGTAATTCTTTCATATAATAGATATTGTTTCAGGAAATTAATGTCAAATATATTAATTTACATTTTCAAGAACCTGAAACTCTAATTTTGGCTAATAAATAAACAAAGTCACATCTGCAATGGAAAAGTGAAATTAGCTACCCAGACACCTTCTTCCAGACATCATTGACGGAACTCTTTCAAGTTCTCAAGCTACAGCGAAATTTATTAGAATCTGTAATATGTAATTATTATTTTAAGTATGTAAACTTTTCTTTGAAGAAACATTTCATATAAGAATATAAAAATGAAATATGGAAATATAGCAATTAAATCAGAAAATCCCGTTCATTCGTTTTTTAATTTTAATAAAACGTTTTATATACATTTTTGATGTTTGTATAAAATGTTGTAGGTATTTATATTTCTGTGTAATTTGTATCCATTATAATTATTACATATCACATCAGCATCAGCAAAATAGTTTAAAGCTGCACATACGCGTCTGCTTTGTACATACTTTTAGTAACTATGTTGCCGTTATAATACTTCGATTTTAATGTTCCTAAGTTAAATAAGTCCGAGTGGTCAAATGTAACTCATGGAGACATTAATATCCTTTTTAATAAAACTTCTGTGAATAGTTGAAGGGCATAGTCTAAAGAATGATAGTTTTCGAACATGTGAATCGATTTGTACTTACAAAAGTTAATTAGGGTTATAGACATTATTGAAAATAAATATAATTCACCACTTTACAACAATGATTCGCCATCTCATTTCTTCTGATGTAAGTTTCAACAGCGTTGCTAAAATTTCACCACCAATGGCCACGAGTACCTGGTGATCTCGTAGGCAATGGAATGAATAAATGCTTCCTAACGCACGCCCGGAGATTTTCGGGAAACTATTTGGAAATAGCTTTTCAGCTGAGCGGCCGCACTTAGATGCTATACTATATAGGATGAATTTATTTAAAATCACATTTACCACAGGCGAAACAAATATGCTGTGATAAAGTTAAAATAGAATTTAGGGTAACAAGGGGTGAACAATTTATTAATTTTATTAAAAAGATAAAACGCCAGCGAAAATGGATTTGTTATAAAATTGCCTTGCAAATTGTATTTATGACTTTTATAGAAGCAGTTTATTAAATATTTTCAGTTACGATCAAGTGACGATCAGCGATAGGAACATAGCAACTAATATACATATTTAATAATATTAAAGATCATACATTAATGATATTTTATTTATTATAGCAAATCGAGTAAATTAATGACATTAGTGACATCAGTGACATCATTAGTGTGACATTAGTGACATCAGAGTACTACCAAATATCATAACATTATTAATGCAATTGTTATCTATAAAACCACCGTAATGGAGTGTACATACCATTATTGTGATTTAATATTTTTATCCTTCTGTCGTAATTGACAAGATAATATACTCAGTAACATATAAACTGCACCACCTAGAAGGGGTGGGAATTTTTGGACTAAATTTGGCAGGAATAGTGGACAGGAATAGTAGGACTAATGGGGTTGATGGTGTGGGGTGCTATTGTTTACGGCAGTAATCACCCTTGCTCTTCATTCGGGGCAGTATGACCGCCCGACGCTACATTGACGAAGTGGTAGAACCACATGTTCTTCCATATCTTCGAGGGCTGGAAGACCCACTTTTCCAGCAAGATAATGCACGACCTCACGTAGCAAGGGTTTCTCTTGACTTCTTTGAAGAGGCCAATGTTAATCTTTTGCCTTGGCCGCCAAGATCTCCCGATTTGTCGCCCATTGAGCACGTGTGGGACAAGATTGAGGAATCTACCGAACCCACCGTTGACAATAGAAGCTCTACGGCATGAAGTACAGGCTGCTTGGGATGCCATACCCCAAGAAGACATTGATCACCTGCTGGAATCAATGCCAAGGCGGGTCAATGAGTGTATCAGAAATAGGGGCGGACCTACACATTATTAAAGAAAAATCAAAAAGATGAAGTGTTTTCTTTATCAAATTTTAATCAATTGTTACCTTAGACTAGTCCAATGTTTCTGCCAAATTGGGTCCAAATTCTCACCCCTTCTAGGTGGTGCAATTTATATGTCACTGAGTATAATTTAAATAAACATAACAAATAAAACTTGATTGATATGTTTATTGCCTTTTTTGACGTATGATTGATTTTACACGTTAGCTACGCGAGCGATATGTTACGATATAGTTTCTCATCAAGTTGTATTTTTTTGTAAATTAAGCATATTTGTAACTTTCGTTGCATTTTATAACGCACGAGTGAATTATGGAGTTACGGTACTTTTATATATTTATTAATCAAAGAACATAACTAGTAACTATGTAAAAGAAATATCAGAATGAGTTGTCAAACATTTCGGTAGAAAGTAAATAAAAACGTATTTGAAATGATTTAGATGGGATGAAATGTATGAAATAAAATACGGATAATTACGATACATATATAGTTATGTTGAATTGAAAATGTGTCTTGTCAAATCTGACACCAAATGTAAATTTACATGATAGATGGACGAATCTTACACCTCAATGGTGCAGTGAACATTAATTAAAGCAGGTCCATGAAGACTAACTGGTGGATCGCTAGACAATAGTTTCTGGGTTATTATCGTTATTATCGGTATTATTATCGTCAGTAGCGATTACCAAGAACCTTAGTTGTTGAAATACCTTTACATGTAGTGGCCATCAAAACTTCTTGGCGCGAGCCAATCACTCCTAACGAACCACTGACAACAGAACACTGACGAGATTCGTCCATCTATCATGTAAATTTTACATTTTGCTGTCAGATTTGACAAGACACATTTTCAATTTGAATTGTTTTTGAACTTAATTGCAGCAATCCTTTTATATGTTGACACTGGACGTTTGACAGTCGTCTCTTGTTTAGTCTCCGCAAGGTGTTAGACAAGGTATCGTCTCGTCAGTGTTCTGTTGTCAGTGGTTCGTTAGGAGTGATTGGCTCGCGCCAAGAAGTTTTGATGGCCACTAAATGTAAAGGTATTTCAACAACTAAGGTTCTTGGTAATCGCTACTGACGAAGGGTAATAACCCAGAAACAATATTGTCTAGAGATCCACCAGTTAGTCTTCATGGACCTGCTTTAATTAATGTTCACTGCACCATTGATGTGTAAGATTCGTCCATCTATCACGTATATAGTTATGAGTATGTGATAGATAGATGAAATGGCAGGTCATTGTAAAATAAAGTAGATTGTATCATTGTATCATCTTAATTTGTATACAAGGAAACGTTCATGGCGTAAATGGAATTTACGAAATATTACTTTTTGGGATTTATTCAAAGCACTTAACGAGTTCTCTTTTCTCAGGGACGCAGCGGTCTCTCGGTGGATGTGTGCTTCAGAACATAAAAATGTTTATTTAACAATTACTGTTTCATTTCTGAACATGACTAATTTGAATCTACCGCGTTTGGTAGTGTGGCCATAATTTGTGATTAGCGATCATATAGTTCAATAGGCTCGCGAGATTCCAAATATGGTATTTAGTGTTAACTCGAGTTATTAACCTTATTCAACGAGTGTACTGTGGTAATTTGGTGTAGGTGTGTATTTATAAGTTATACTGTTAACTTGTTTAAACATGCAAATTTAAATCAGTATCTTAATTAATTTGTAGGAATTATGCCTAGAATTGTCTATAAAAGAAATGATTAGTTTCCAATTTAGGATTGTGGGATCACGTGGTCCGTTTTGATAAATGAGAATGGAGGAATCGCGCCAAATAGATGGAGCTGCATACCAAGGTTAGAGAAGCGGGTGCATTGTATACGTCGAGTATGTATCGGTTGAATGAAACCTGTAATATAATAGTTAGTAGTGCTAGGATGTTTCATAAACATCTGTGAAAAAATATCCTCAAAACTTGGATGGACGTGGATCGAATTTCGAATTCTTCGCAAGTGATAAAATTTTATTTATAGTAGATTGCTTTTCCACAACCCAAAATACGCAATTAAAAGGTAATGCAACTGTTGTTTCCGAATTTGTGAATTACGAATAAGTATCCGTTTTCATCGAATTCAAATTTAATTATCCGACATCCTCGCAAAATCTGACGGTAAGTACACATTCCTTTAGTTTAGTTTAATTTATTTCATGAAAATTCTACTTACCTGATTGTAACTATCATCATTTAAAAGAAACTTCAAACACAACCGTACCGGAATCAGTTACGACACAAATCCGCCATCAGTAAAAATCACAAACAAGTACATCCAATTTCATCCTATATCAAAAAATTTCAATTCTGCAACTATTATATGATTCGTCACACATTTATGTGTGTATCCAGCGTTAGTATTAGAGTTATACGTTTTGTTTTATTAGCATTTCATGTTAATAAATGTTTGCCATTCGGGTGATTTTTCTTTTCATATATAACTATAAAACAACAAAACTGTGGCATCTACATTATTTATTTTATTTATATTATTGATATAAATTATAAACATGAAGGGAGTAATTACTGTACCTTGTGGGATATCATTAAGACTATTCAACGCTTCTTAATGCTCCGCTGTTTTTTTCAGGCGGGTAGCTTTTAAACCTGTTTGCAATCTACCTCTAATAACGTAATCATAAAATATTATGAATAGTGTATTATGATTCATTGCATCAAATGCTTTCAGTGTGTTTCGAGTATTGCTAAGATTTTTGAACCGGCCTCTTAATTTTCACCGTCTCCAAAACCGTATTGATTTTTAGATAACAGATTTAAATGTTCTAGAAAATTTAGGAGACGAGCTTCTAAAGCTTTTTGGAATAATTTAGAGAAATTATTGATGTGAAACGGGTACGTAATTGCTGTTATCTCTAGGGAGATTTAAATGGAGTTACTGAAGTTTCTTTGACAGGTTTTCGAACCCCGTCTATTTTAAACATTAGATTTATTATATATTTTAGAGACTGAATAAATAATTCGTGTGTCTTTTATGGCCCGGGCTGCTACGTTATCAGTTCCCGGTGCCCCATTATTTTTTATCGAGTTAATGTGTTTTAAAATGTCATTATCGTCTATTTTATTAGCTACATTGAGTGGAGTGACGTATGTTTTACAAATACGACATTGTTAACACTTGTAACGCCTTTGGGTATTTCGTGATATTTTTCGTTTTGTTATTGTTTATATTCGTATATGTACCGTCTTCAATGATGTTTCATATTTCTTAGCAATTATTTTTTGTTAGTTTTTATGTTATGATTATTTATTTAATTTAAATTATATCAATAGATTTCATACAAATTCTATTTTTTTAATTTTTTCCTAATTCCTATAGACTTGATGTATGTATGGTTTTCATTTTATTGCTTTTTGACAAGTTTACAAATCCATATATGTAACAAAATTGCAGTCTGGGTTACAGTTGTTAAAACATTTCCCAGCGTTTCCTTCTATAAACATATTTATGGTCCCATGTGTTTCTTGCGTATTGATGCCTCTTATGCAATCTTAGGTTTAGGAGTGAATTATTAACTTTTGTGCCATGATCTGTCGTGTGTTTTTTTTTAAGAGCTTATCTTCCTCTTACTTCCGTTTCCAATTTATTAATCATTTGAATATTTAATATTTCAAGAATTCAGTAATATACTTTTCTTCCTCTTCTTTAAACGTATTTCATCAACGTCTACCATATGTTCTCTCGAAGCAATTAATTTTCTCTTCTGGAAGTTTACTTCTTGTAAAGCAATGAATTAAAAACGATGTTTACTTTTTTAAAACTGGTGTGTGCTCTAAGTCGTTACGGATCAAGGTTCAAAGTTCCTATCATAAGACATGGTATATCGATCTAAAATAGTTGCGTTTGAAATAAGAACAAGTGCTCATAGAATTAACACAATTTAAGCGAAATTATTCTATCTGACTAATTCATGATTTGCAATGAAACATTACTTTGGAGAAGCGCACTGTTCTTATTATTATATAACATTTATTGATTTCCAAAGCAGTAGCTACTTAGTATGGGAGCAAGTCAGATAAGCAAATAGCTCGTACTTTCAATACTATGTTATTCTTTGAAAAAAGAATGAAATGAATGTTCAGAAATTTTACCAGGTTTTATTAATTTTGAATATACATAGCATTTAGTAAATTTCATAGCATTCGACGCAGTTAACATATAATGAAGACGCAAAAAGAATAATTCAAGGAAATAGTTTTAAATGCATTTCATTAAACGAACCTCTAAATACAATTTTTAATCGAATGACCCCAATAGCCATAGCTGTTGTGTTTTTTGATCCTTAAAATGCGCCAATACTATTACTCAGGAAAATTACTTGTGTGCACGATTGCACATACAGTTTATTAAATTTTAAATCATGAACCGGTAGTTTGGATGTATTTTTTATATTTCCATGCAACAGTTTCTACACCGACTGCGTCGCCAAACATTATTACAAATATTTAATGCTAGCTACACATACTGTGCACTGTACTGTAATTTACGACAAATATTCACCTCAAAACCTTGTAGACATTTGAGCGCTTGAAGCTATGTTTTGCCAACGAGTAAATCAGTAACTGTTACCTAATTATTCATTTTCTCAATTTCTCTATTTGTTAATCGGTCATTTACGCCACAACTCGTTATGTAAATCAAGTGTCAATTGCTCTAACGTGAATTAATCTCGATTTTATTGGACAGGAATAACAAAATCCGTTGTTCGGTTTCAGTGTGTTTGCTCCCTTCTCATTCTCTCCTCTTAGCCGGAATTTGCATTCCTATGACTGTAACACAATTACGTCGTTCTATCAATTCGACAATTGGTTCGAAATTGCATTTCGTCCGTCGTGTAGCGAGTGAATAAGGTTACAAAGTGTGCGCGTGTGAACGAGTGTATGTGTGTGGTTGATGCTCATCAATGAATGTAACCGTTTGAGCGTATTAATGACGGTCAAGTCGGTTTCGTCGTTGACGTCGAAATTGGCACGAGGGCGTCGGTGCGCCGTTAACCAACGTCGCGACGGCGATAACGCGCAGTCTGTTTTGCGAACGAACGCGAACCCTGTACGCGTAGTGTAAACGCGACGCTCGGGACAACGAAAAAACTAATAATGAACTTGAAGAAACGGCCAAACTATGCAGTTCGAAATCGGTTCGGAAAGTTTTGTGCTTAATTTCCTTGCGACAGTTACACAAGTGTGTTACTGAAGTTATTTTGAGTCGGCGATGGGTAAAGTGCTTTATTACGGTTTATTTTGTGGACACTTTTGGAAAGTGTATGTTTTAAAAATGTACGCACTTTTTTGTTACAAAGGAAGATAATTCTGAAGGTAAGTTTTTTGTAACTTAAAATGTTCGAAAGCAGGATCATATAAATCTAGGAGAATTGTGGGGCACCAATAAAACAATACGTCACTACATTTGAAGTTTTTGAACAGCGTTTATACGTAAATTTTTTTAAAATTGTAAATGACATGAAAATGTTAATTTCCCTTACTTATAAATGTTAACGTATGTATCGTTTTAAAAGGCTGTTGCAAAGTCAAAACTATATCTCCTTCACGGAATTAACGCACCGGAAATTTAAACTAAAATAAATGTGAATGTTGATAAATTAAAAACTTAGTTCGTTTCATAAAACTGAAGTAAGTAAATAAGCTACTAAAATAAAGATTTTGTTGTAAAGTTGCATACAATGCCTCCTCTAGCTTATGATGTACATTAATTCGTCTAGGGTTACAAGTTTGCTAAGTTTCGCTAATCTAATCACAAGTTATTAAGGTTTCCATGATACAAATTTTCCTTTTTAGAGTACCTAGTAATGTGATCATTTTACATATGAATTCTATTATGATTCCTAGCAAACAATATTACACTAATGCCTTGATGACTGTAGCACATATTGAGACGCTTGAAGTTGATTGCGTAACTTTGAACTGTCCCATTTCGTAAAGCCAGTGGCTTAAAAAACTTATTGCTAGTACTGGTAATAGGCGAAGGCGATTGATTATAACAATCGAAACGTGAGTGGTTCAATTGTATAAATGGTTGTCAGTTAACCAATTTAAATTGTAACAAACTGAAAATAGTTAGGGCTAAAAATGTTTGAATAAAACTTTCAGGCAATAATAATATTAAAATATCTCAATAGCGTTAAATAGCAAATAAGCATCCAAGTCTGCGCAAATTAAATGTACTAAAATATTGCTTAAATAAAATATTATTATAGTAGTAAAATTTAAATAATTTCTTTAGATATAATGTCAGTTTTAAAAATAACTTAGGTTACGAAACGCCTTGCTTTACGTAAAGGAAATTAAAAATATTTCGAGATTAATTAAAGACGTCACTTGGTTGGATATTTTTATGAATATTAGATAACTTGTAAAATTACACAAAATGCATAATTTCCTAACCGATTGCATGAATAGCTGTTACACTGAAAATAATACGGTCCATTATTTGATTGTGAATTATTTTCCCTAAAAACAGTCTGAATTTTTATTTCGGTCAAATGTTTATTGCGTGTACTATAATGGTTTCATTTAATTTTATTGGTCATTATTTTAATGATATCAAATGCGACGAAACGGTTGATCTCGGCCACGGAATCGTTTAATCGTTATAAAGATATTGCGTAACATATGGAAGTAGTTAATTTATTGGTTCATTTTGAATGGATAATTTTTCCTAAACATGAACGGAACATCTTAATAGACATTAATCATAAAAAATATGCGTCATACTAACCGATGAATCGGAATATCGATTATATTTTGCCAAGTCGTCTGACTAAATTGGTCGTCCATAGAAAGAAAATACCCAGAACTTAAAATACCAGTTCAAAAATTGTTTTTAGTTTCAAATATATTGTAGATACTACAGATGTTTCGAAAACACTGTGGCTTCATCAGGTGATGAAATACAGATACACGAAAATAAATATATGCCAAAATACTAAAACAGAAATTGAAATAAGGGGTGTATTACAGGCTTAGAGTAAGTAGGGGGGAGTTATGAATTTAGTTCTTTACTTTTACTTTTACTAAAGTAACACAGTCATAGCAATCCCAAAGATAGAATATGTACAGAAAGTACAGGAGTTTCTAAACATCTAATCAATGTGATACATGAACATACCAACTTTAAACCAAAATTTGTAATTAAAAATTCACTTGAATTAATTAAGAAAATCTAATATGTTCCCAAGTATACCCCCAAAGATGCAATAGACATAATTATGTTAAAAAGAATAACACTAACCCCTTGTTTTTAATTTAACCTGGTAAAGAAATTACAGATTGTACTAAATTTTGACATTCTTAATCTAAACTATTGTAGGCACATATAATATAGGTTTTTTATTATGGGGTCTATTAATGCACCAATTGGATTTGTTAATCAATTATTATCAATGGCAGACCTACGAGAGCAAGCTGATAAGAACGGTACGTAACTATGAAAGAAACTGTGAAAAAACATTTATATTAAATTATTATGTTACTTAAACTGTCAGAATATTGTCAGTAATGTGCTGTGGTTTTTCTAATAATGGGAAAAAAAATCTCACGAAAGAAGGAAATGGCCCAATGAAAATAAAACATCGCATGTCTGCTTTTTACGGTGAACTTTCTCATTCTTATAAGAAAATAAAATTTTGGTTAAAGCGATTTAGATGAGGTCGTGAATCCATTGAAGACGATTTTCGGAGTGGTCGACCAAATTCAGCCACTACCGAAGAAAATGTTCGAAAAGAAAATATTGATTCTTGAAGATCAACGAATTAAAATCGATGTGATGGCTGATGGTTCGCAAATTTGATATTTTACGCAAATTACAACCGATCATAATGGAAAAATGCTAAGAAAAATTCACAAATGGAATCCTGATTTTGCTTGATAATGAGCCAACGTAATATGTGTACGAATTAGTAGAAAATCACCTAAGTCAAGATTGGTACGTCAACCTTGAGCCTCATAATCCAAAAGCAAATGAACGAAATTGCAGGCAAAATAATACAGCAAATTATAAGACAATGGATATATATTATATATGAATATTTCATGAAAATTGCGATGGGGAAATTAACGGCGTTGGGGGCTGGTGCCAATTAGAATCCAGGCAGCTTCTCTGGAAACGAAGAATAAAAGAAGAACAGAACGCAGAACATATTTACAGCTGGGCGACCAAAAGACCAAGAACATTATCGAAAAATCCATTTGCATTTAAAAAAATTGCAATGGAATTAAAACTAAAGCAAGTCAAAGAAAAATAAACAAATTAAAAATAATGTAAGTAAAAACGATTTTCCAAAACAGTAAATAAAAAATCACCTAGAAAATTTATCTCGCACAGTATACTGATAAGTAGGGAGGACTTTTAAACTGAAATCACATTCAGACAGAAAGGAAAAAACTATAAACATAATCGGAAAAAAGACAACATATTCATAACGAAAAAAAAAACAACAGAAAACACGAATGAAAAGTAAACAAAAGTAAGAGGAAGCGAAGACCAAATATGAAACAATGTTCTTAAACAAAACCACAAATGTAATAATGAGAGTATCCTATCACATTATTGCAATTTCAGTGGACTGGGCTTGGGAATTAACACAAAAAAATTACTACGATAAGCTTGCGCCTTATAATCGAAAAGCAAATGAACAAAATTGCAGGCAAAATAAAGAAACAAATTACAAAATGATAAGCAAAATTTTCCAAAGTAAATAGGAAACGAAAATCCCGAATATGGCGAGTCGAGAACAATGCGAGTACATTTTATAAAAATGAGTTGCGATATTGAAATTAACACGCGGGTACGAGGCAATTTGAATCACGACAGGTTCGATGGGTCGAGTTGGGTCGGTTACGTATTATTATTTACAGAAATTTGGAAAAGTTTGGTAAATTGGAAATAATTTGCATTAGGCTCTAACTAAATAGTTCTCACAATAATTTTGTTTGTAGTAATTTTATTGAAATTGGGGTGGTAAAGTTGAGGGCCATTATTTGCACAAAAACACCAACTGAGTTTAAGTTCATACGCAGTAATTGCATTCCTATGTGACATTTTAAAATTAATTGCATTAATTATCGAAGAAGTCCAGTGCATTTTATTATTTGTCATTGGTACCTCTAAGATGGCGGTCCTATTTTTTAAATCTTAATTTTGTTGTTTTTTTGGTTCAAGGTGTAAATATGCGCGCTAAATATTTTGTCTCTCCCCTCCCACCTGGCCCTGTTTCAAATATTTGAGTTCTCGTAAAGGCTACGAATAAAAAATCGTAGTGTTAAATTTTGCTATTTATTGTCTATAGCTATGAATGCCGACGAGGGATATTTACTCATATGACATTGTTTTAAAAAATTGACCCTGGAATAAATGATTGCAATACGATGACCAAAAACGTCCCAAATACGAAACAGAAATATTTTCTTGACTATTCGTTAGTTTTAATTTTTAAGTTAGATAAAAAAATATAATTTCTATTATAATAGTAATCATTGTGGCTTTAACATTACTTTTATTCCAATGATTCGCATTTACCTTTTTTATCTACTCCTCCATTAGCTTCATTTGAGATGAAAACCGAAAAAAAAATTCGCGAGAAATATGTAATTATTTTTTTCTTATTCATTTGCATTCGGCTGATTTTTATTTCGCCATTCATTTGTTCGATCATCTAATAATTTTTGTGATTAATTTTCCTTCGTTTATTGTTCTAGTTTTCTTTTACTTTACGTTTTATGTATCCGGTTTCTTCAGTTACATTATAGGTTTTTATTGTTGCTCTGTTTTCATCGTTTTTCTTGGAGAAATTCTTTTATTCATCTTTTATATCAGTTAATGTTTTCAATTACTTGTCGTTTGGTTTGTTATCGTATTCTGCAATTTACCAACGAAAAACAAGTTGTGATTTCTCTCATTTGATAATTTGTTCTAATATTTTCGTACTATTATTTATTTAATTTTTCCGTTTCCATCTGCATTTTAAGCTTTAATGTTGCTTTCTTTTTATTGAGTTTTCATTAAATGAAGTTGTTCTTTCTTTTAAATTTTTATAATTTTTATCCTCGCGTTTATCAGTGGTAATTTGGTAAAGTACAAGGCTTTTGATATGCAGGATGCTTTGAAGGCTGTAGAGTTGATAGAATTAAATCATCTACCCAACTTTCCACGCTATGAATTTTCTTATTCAGGTCGAAACAACACGTGAGGAGATAAAGATTTCTAAATGACGAAGAACTAACGTGGGCCGAGGGTATTTTTTTTTTGTAGAATAAGAATTTTTTTATGTGGTTTATTTTTATTAATTAACAAATGTAATGCATAGAAGGATATGTGCTTATATTGAAAAATGGCCAAAGACTTTTATTGTATTTTAACTCTTTCATAGTCAGGTACCTCTTTTATCAGCTTGCCCTCGTATTTAAATACTTGGGAATATGAACTCTCGTACGTACTGCTTGCTGCACATAAAAAGTAAAGTTCCTCTTACAAAGGAGTTAAATAGCACATACGCATACTACACATACCGGAGCACATGATGCAATTATTTCACAATAGCCCTCTACATTCTGCGTTTAATTTTTCCGGAGGGGAATTTTGGAAACGAATTCAAAAACGAATTTCTGTTTTTTTTGTAGAAAAATCATATTAATCACCCACTAATTGTTTACATTTAATCATTGGATTGATCCATTATTAATTGAAAATATTTGTTTTGAGGAGGTCTGTTTGCTTATTGTATTCTATTTTGCATTATATTGTACGCTATTAATGTTGTAAATTCAGTTTATTTCTTTATATTTGTTTATGTATTGATTTATTTATATCACATTGTCAATATTCATGTAAATCAAAGTCAATTAGCTAATAAATGATTTATCGATTGCTATTTAATACAGTCATTATTGCAAGTCGAAGAGAGTTCATAAAAAAATCATCAAAATTCTAGTCAAGCTAAAAATGTTAAAATATAATATAAAAGACAATTTTATAATTCGAAAAACGATATAAAAATAATAAATTTTATTTTTATAAAAAACATCCAAAGTAATAAGTCAACAATAGATTTTCGTAACGATTTTAAGAAAATTTATTTACAATGAAATTGAGGAACTTGACATTTTGTTGAATCAATATCGTTGGTTGAAATAGTTATTCTTCTGAACATTTATTTAGTGATGAAAAATTTGATACTTTTGAATCAATTTGGAATTAATTGTTGTTATTGTGAAGGTTATAGTCTTGTATTTATGTGAACCACATGTAGCCTTTTAGTGGCGGCTATTAATTCTAATTTCAATAATGGTAGTTAATTTTATCGATAATTATATGTATTATTATTATTTTAAATATAAACTACTCATAACGAAAAGGAGACACTTGGTCATTTGTCATAATTTTTCATGAAACAAATTATAATTTCAAGAACTTGTACCAATTGTTTAATTGTTCTTCTGATACAGTAGGCTATAGTGCTTGACTTCATTGAGTTGCAATTTTACGATAAAACACGAACGTGGTGTGCTAGGTAGAATGATAAAACGTATGTCTGATTTAATTTCAAATAAATATGATCGTAACATTGATTGAAGAAGGTTATACAAGACAATGTGTTGTTCAAATAATAATGATGATGATTCATGCAGGTGTTGAATACGCCAGATGGAACGGACATTTAAATTTTTATTTTGTACAAAATTAATTCGTTTAATTCGTTGGGTTCGGTTGGGTTGAGTTGGGTAGTAAGTAGTTTCTACTAAATTTCTGATCCGACTTCATATGGAAGATGATTATGGATAAAATTGATTTGTTTTTAATAAATTACCACTTCCGTACCGAATAAACAAACGCAAAAATCGTACAAATACGACATGTGTATGATGCTAATGACATCGAGTAATGCTCACATATTTCTATTACATGCGTTGACACCGAAAATTGAAAACCGATCTAACACATATGTATGTTACGGCTTAAGCAATGTAAATATAGGTGTAACATTATTGTTTATTTTGTCTTGTTACATTCAATAAAATAGAGTTCATTAATTACGAATACTTATGTTAAGGCCTTTGTTAATACCTATGTTAAGGGGTGAATTTTCTCATTGGGGTGCAGATATATCCACCATATATTTAGTACACAAAACAGCAAATAGCAAGTCATTTTCACGCATATTTTCTAATAAATAAGCTCTGCGATTTACGTCTAATTAATTACCCTCTTGAGATTACGTTTTCAACTTGGTTGTTACCGTTTGATAGCAAAGGGTGGACAATGCACACTTAGCATTTAAATTGCTTTAACAAACGCCCAAGCTGCCAATAAACATAATGCGTTGGTTTTGAGCGTAAAAAGCTTCCTCGCGATCACATTAACACCATGTTTTATCGCATTGTATTTTCTTAAACAAAATCACTCGAGGGAAAGTTTAAGTAAGTGCTTTATGGGAATTTTAATATTATAATGGCCAATTAAAGCGGTTTTATTAAAACCTCGCGCGCGGAATTTTATGGTTGGGGTTAATATAATGTGTATAAAGAGTCAATTTTCTTAAAATGTCGAGTTGTTTTGATCTCTATTACATATTTGTAGTAAATTCGACTTTGATTTTGCACACAAAATATAGTATAAAATTATCTATCCCAATTTAAGTGGAATTTTTAATAAAAGCTTAATTATGTGTAGTGATTAAGTTATCACAAAAGTATATTTAAATTCACGTCTTAAATTGCTATTACAAGGACGATTTCTAAATTCAGACAAACGCTATGAATTCATCAATTATCACACATATTTTTTTATTCACATTTTCTAATGTGAAATATTTCACATTATTCAATACCTAAATGTTTATGTACCACGAATATAAATGTATAACACAAAAAAAACAACTGTAAAATATTAAAGCGCACGATTAAGGATAACTATTAATATACTCAATAAAAAACGAATAAAATACGTTCCAGCTTTGACCGCGGCAATTTTCTCAACAACACATCTAAATTTAATCTGCAAGTTCGTTCTGTATTGATAGTGCTAACCTACATTGGGTCATCTTTCATCTTTCAGTAAAGATAATTTTGTATGCCAGGTCTCCATTAAATGTAGACCTGGTATACAAAAATATCTTTACTGAATAATAGAGTCCATTATATAAAGTATCGAGTACAGGATCAAGGAAGTCGTCGTTTTGTGCGTGCATTTTGTAAGAAATAAATCTCTCGGTTTAGTGGCTTCAATTGCACTCGTGAGAGCGTGCGTTTGACTTGTTAGTTGCTACAGTTTACTAACAATGGGAAGACAATTGCACAATTAGCATTTGAATTGCATCAGCAAACGCACTTAATTATACGCAAGCTGTTACCGCGTAGGAAAATATATTGGTTTTAGCCGCAAAGAGCTTGCTTCCTGCTATATAAAACGAGCAGTCGTTTTTTAATCGAGTTTATTTTCAAAAAAGGATGTCACTTAAAGGGAAGTAAATGGTTTGTGGCTAATTAATTAAATCTTTGCGAGTGGAGTTTTCGACCCACGGTTAAAACATAATAACATTACAGATGTTTACTAAAGGTCGAGCTCCTTTGATGTCTTCAATAGTGGCAGTTTAAAGGTTTGTGAACGTTCGTTTTATTTGACGGCCATGATTTTATATTTGAAAGAAATGTTCAACGGTGGTTCAAATTACATTTTACGTAATACATATAAAATTAGATAAAAATATACCAGCTGCGCATTATTCACAAATTCTCACCAGATTTTAATTTGAGTACAAAAAAAGACAAAAGCCAGGAAATTTAGATAATTAATTACTTGCTGCGGGAGATTCCTACTTCAAGTAGGATTGTCGAATATTTCTCGACCTGAAGACAACTCAGCGGCCTTTCAAAACATTAAGCACGTTGCCATGGAATGGCATGTTTGCCACTATACATTACTGTATATCTACTGAAGAAATCCAACAAAAATTATAGTCCAAGTATGATTACGATCATTTGCTACCCAATGTTATTAATTGACGAAAACCACGTGCGCACAAAAACTTACAATTGTTAAAGCATCGCAAACGGGATGAATCTAAAAAAATCAGTATGGGCGTCAATATGTTTTCCAGAAACCCCTATGCTTCGATCAAAAATTTGATTAAGTGACCATTGCATGCAATAAAATTTTATTCAAATTAGCTAATGTAAGTAATATTTACAAAAACCAACTTTATATTATTAAAGTCATCTTTCAAATAATAAATAACACAGATATAAATAACCCAACCCGAGAAACTGCAGTTCATAATATATAATTATTTTTTTTAAGAATCAAATCTAATGGTAAACTTACCTTTTCTCCTGAAGTAGACGCCGAACCTGTGGCCAGTGGGGGAGGACCTGGAAAAGATAGAAACAAATTAACGCATGATCACTTTTTGCTTTCAAAATTAAATTAAAACGATTCATTATAAGAACAACAAATCTAACAGTGAGTAAGCAGTACAAATAGGTCACCTGCCGGGAGTTTTAACGGACAATGTTCACTCTGTTGCCAGCGGTGTCAACTTTTAACTTATATTCACCTACAAATGCAATTACGTTTAAAACATCATTTGTAGAAACTATCCCGAACTGGAAGACTTCCGTAATGAGTCAGTCTTTTTATTGGCAACGAGACGATACTGCTTTATGTGTTCAGCGAAAGTCACGTACATTATGTAGGTGAAACAAAGAAATATAATTAGTTATATCGCGCTAAGAATATTCGGCGAGTTTATAAACATTCCGACCACATTAAAATACACAAGGATATTGTATATATTGTACACAATAAAGACATTTAAACAATAAAGCTATTATTGTATATTAAAAATCTTTATGAACTGTCCATATTTCGTGGTGCATTTATAACGTCATTAAGTCAAAAATATAAAAGTAAAGTAAAGTAGGCTTTTTGGGCAAAATCGATTTATTTATTAATTTGTTATTTATCATTTTCGACTTGAAAAATTTTTGGTTTATAGAATTCATGATGGGAGTTCTTCAGATGTCGTAAAGATTATTATATATTATTAATCCAGTTAATATTGTTGCGAAAAATCTCTATCTAAATTAACAAAGCATGGCGCTATTTATATGTCGTCAATGTGAGAATGTTAGAATTCAATGTTATATCGGCATGAAATTTGTATTTTGAAATAATGTAATGTAACAAGTTTTGTGAACATTTTTTTCCTATTAAAAATAGAGCAATCAACTTACTATTGGATATTGAGAATCTGTCAAGTTTCTCCACCAGTTTGACAATACATTTTTGTTTACAAAGTTTTACAAAATGTCCTACAAGTTAGAATTGCGGTATTTACATTTTGGTCGACCAAATGCCCAAACGTTACATTGTCGCCATTTATAGAAACCAAAATTTTCAAGATGTTATGTTGGGCGAGTTAGGGGCGAAACTGTAAATGCAGACATTTATATTCGAAGATGCCTGCTCAAATTAGTGAATTTTATTCAAAAGCACCATGTTAATGATATTATTATGTTCTGGTGATTTATTTATTAATTTGTTATTTATCATTTTCGACTTGAAAAATTTTTGGTTTATAGAATTCATGATGGGAGTTCTTCAGATGTAAAGATTATTATATATTATTAATCCAGTTAATATTGTTGCGAAAAATCTCTATCTAAATTAACAAAGCATGGCGCTATTTATATGTCGTCAATGTGAGAATGTTAGAATTCAATGTTATATCGGCATGAAATTTGTATTTTGAAATAATGTAATGTAACAAGTTTTGTGAACATTTTTTTCCTATTAAAAATAGAGCAATCAACTTACTATTGGATATTGAGAATCTGTCAAGTTTCTCCACCAGTTTGACAATACATTTTTGTTTACAAAGTTTTACAAAATGTCCTACAAGTTAGAATTGCGGTATTTACATTTTGGTCGACCAAATGCCCAAACGTTACATTGTCGCCATTTATAGAAACCAAAATTTTCAAGATGTTATGTTGGGCGAGTTAGGGGCGAAACTGTAAATGCAGACATTTATATTCGAAGATGCCTGCTCAAATTAGTGAATTTTATTCAAAAGCACCATGTTAATGATATTATTATGTTCTGGTGGGATCTGGCATCGTGCCATTATGCGAAAAGAATCCAAGATTGGTTAAGGCAACAAAATATCTCATGTGCACCTAAATAGGATAACCCCCGGAATGTTCCACAGGCAAGTCCTATAGAAGAGTTTTGGGCTTTACTCGGTAGAAAAGTTTACGACGGTGGGAGGGAAGCCCAAAATGAAGAACTACGACAAAGGCTGATGCGAGGCATTCGCACCAAATTGCGAACCATTGAAACTCATGGCCCTTTAGCTGCTATAATAATAATTTTATTTCTTTCTATATATACATATAAGTGTAGAAAACGTCAAAACAATAGTGGCAAAACTAAAACTAAAAGTAAAAGTATAAACATAATAATAATAATAATAATAATAATAATAAACAAACACAAAAATATAAAAAAAATCATTAAGTTTGTTAAGAGCTAAAAATATTCTTATGTTTGTAAATATCTCTAAAGAAGTCTTCTGTCTTATATAACACTTGATTTAATAAATATTCTTTAAACTTATATATTATTTAAATTGTTTCAAAGGTAAGTTTGTCAAAGTTTCCGGTAGGTGGTTATAAATTTTAATACACTGATGTCCCACTTGCGGCCTCGATGGTAACACATCGCGATATTGTTCTAAGTCCATAGCAAGCACTTGATAACTTCTTTGACAGACGATCAATCTGGGATTTCCAGGGCAGTTTGGTATCCAAAATCAAACCCAAGGAAGAAACTTCGTTGTTGAAGGCAAGTTTATTGTTTTTAAAAGTTATAGCTTCCGTACCACTATTTGCAAAGTCAATAAGCTGATTCTTTGATACATTCACTAAGATTTTGGTTCAAAAACCATTTTTCTAAAGCCTCCAAACCATGTTCCATCTTCAAGATACCCTGTTCCATTGTATCAGCCCGAATGACACTACTTGAGTCATCAGCGAACATAATCATCGGGTTGTCTGTAACCTGAGGGAGATCATTTATATACAATATAAAAAGGAGCGGTCCCAATATAGACCCTTGTGGGACTCCATATTCAACTCTTTGCCACTCTGATCGTAGTTGTTTTCCTAGTGCATCAACTGCTACAATACATTGTCTCCGATTTGATAGATACGATTTGAACCACTCATTCACTACACCACTAAAGCCCATTTCGTGCAGCTTTTCACAGAGGAGTTGGTGATGCACAAAGTCAAAAGCCTTTGATAAATCCACCAGCACACCAACTGTCCAATCTTTATTACTAAGGCCTGCTACAACGTCTTCAAGCAGTTGATAGACTGCCATGGAGGTAGATCTTCCCTTTACATAACCATTTTGTTTGGTGCTTAAGATGCCGTATTTTTTATAAAATCAAATACTCTTTTGTGTACTAATTTTTCTATGATTTTAGATATATTTGAAATTATGGATATAGGACGGTAGTTTATGAATTTCATTTTTTCTCCTTCTTTGTAGTAAGGTATAATGAAACTATCTTTCAAAGCACTGGGAAAAGTTCCCTGTTCAAAAGTCATATTCACAATATGTACCAGTGGTGTCGCTATCTGCTCTGCACAGTGCTTCAAGAGAATCACCGGAATTTCATCCACCCCTACAGCTGTGGTGTTGTTTAGTTCTTTAATCGTATTCACAACTTCTTCTTTGCTGGTCGGAAAAAACAAAAGGTTTTTGGCACCTTTTTTTCCCAAAAATGGTATTATGTTCTTCGCTGCCGTCACAAAATATCTATTCATCTCATCTATAGTATGTTTAATTTGTCCTTTATTTCCAAAATCCTCTATGTTAAAAGTATTTGGTAGTTCTTTACCCAAGATGCTATTTACCACCTCCCAAGTACCCTTAGTCACATTTTTCGAACTTACTATATGTTGCGTATATACAGATTTCTCACCTCGTCTCTGAGAACAGCGCAAAATTCCTTATAAACATGCATCTCGATTCGTTTCCCCCGCATGGCCTCATATAATTGCCTTTTAATGTTCGATAACATTTTAATTTTTTCTGTGATCCACCCGTTTTTAAAATGGTCCTTCCTTTTCACAACATGTGTGGTAGAATAAGTATCTAGGGATGAGAATAGTATTTCCATGAATTTAGCATAGCTTTCTTCAACATTGCTTAGATTTAAGACTTCATGCCAATCTTTCTCATTAAGTGCGGCCTTAATCAGGTTTAGTTTGTCTCTATTGAGACACCTTTTTTCAAATTTTTGTGTAGTTTTGTTTAAACGTTTATTGCATTTGAAACTTATTTTTTGTACTAAGTGGTCCGAAAGCGCTGACGTAATGACTGACGCTTCAAATTCTTCGATGTTCGTAAAAATAGTGTCTATGACTGTTCTCGTATTGCCTGATATTCTAGTGGCGTCATAAATAGTGTGCTTAAGGTTGTATATACTACACAAGTCGAGCAGTCTGATGGAAATTCTGCCTGGTTTGCTTAAGTCTATGTTAAAATCTCCACTAATTATTATTTTGTTTCCCCGTGGTATCTTACTCATGGTATCAAATATAATAAAAAAACTCGTCAATATCGCCTAAAGGCGATCTATATATATTTATAACAACCATTTTTGATGTGTATAATTGCACCGCACTACATTCTAATGTTGTTTCTTTACTTATCTGTTTTAGGGTGACTAGATCGATGTATTCTGCTCCAACGAATATGCATGATCCCTGAAAAGCATGATTCCAACTTATAGCCTTCAATATGTGCACTTTCATTAGGCCTTAACCAGTGTTCTGATATAGCTATAACATTAACATTTCTTTCTGCAATAAACATAGTTATTTCGTCAATCTTGTTTCTTATACTTTGTATGTTTTGGTGATTCAGAGTAAAAGAAGCTTTATCTTTAATTTCTATTGCATCTGAAATAATACAGTTCATACCATCGATCGATAGCTGCAAAATCGAAAATAAAAAAACCAATTACCTTTGTTATAAAACACAAATAACGTAATGTGCTAAGTAAGTTGTTCTACGCTTGTTGTTTTAATTCAATGTAAACCAGCCTGAATCAATGTGAAAATTGCAATTATAACAAATAATTGCCGTTACAATTGTTTGTCGTATGTACCAACACCAACAATTCATAAACAAATCATTTCATATAACGTGAAACAATGGTATTCAAGATTATTATGACTGGCACAAGATTTGTATAAATAAGCTTAGGTCATCAAAGAGATTGATGTCCTACACGACACCCTCGAGATTGACAGAACCAGGGCAACTGTTTAACAAAGGAAGTTCGCTCGGCGAGTTCCATCGAAAATGCTAATCTATTCTCCCCAAACCACGCCTATCTACTTTAATAAACAATCGCCTTCGTGACATCGAATTTTATAAATAATTAGGAAAATTGTTTATACTGCTATGGTAATTCAAAGCAGTTCGACTAAGAGGGGCGTTTAATGTTTATCAACCTACAGCACTACTGGCTTAACATCTTACTCCGCCTGGTAATATTTCAAGTTTTAAAACATTTACATGCGAATATTATCGTTATGTTGACAATTTTAACAATTCATTTATTTAGTTGTTGATCCTTACCATTTTCGCGACTTTGAAGCAATTAATTTAAACAGAATTTAGATAGATAATAATTCCCTCGCACTTAATCTAAACCTGTAATACAACCCCCATGGCATATATATTATTTCTTGTATCTGTATTTCACCTGATGAAGCCAGAGTGTTGGCGAAACTTATGTAGTGTCTACAATATATTTTAAACTAAAAACAATGCATGTCAATTTTATTTATTTATTAGAATTCGTCAAGACATTTACTCGGACCAGGAATTACGTCGAAGCTACATTTCTGTTATTGTTGTTATTGTAAAGTTCCAATAATTTATATTCAGAAATGTTGGTTTCCGTTATTTAATTCTTATTAATTAAATTATTCGTTTCATATCCACGTATTTGGTTATAGAATTTAAGGGGTTGTACAATCACAAAGTACTGTCGCTACAAATATGTCGTTATGTAAGAAACACCTTAGTAATATAGATACAAGATTATGTATGCAGCGACAGTGCCCTATAATTACGTTCAAAATTATTCCGTGGTTTGTTAATAACGGCAAATCAATAGCGGCAAAAGTTGCGTGTTACCCTCATTAGCTCATTAGGAGCTAGATTCCACGTAGCCATGTAGTAAATTGTTTAAAGTGTATAATTGGGATCGCAGTTTGAAAAGATATCCGTACACATGGCCTCAAAGGACATATTAATATTAACAAGTGTGACTCGCGATATGAGCCAACCAATATCAATGAGGATTTTATAGTGCACGCTACTGAAGACAGATAAGCTCAGTATCCTAGAATAGTCTCATTACCGACGTCCGCATCCATATATTCATAACATGAAATGCCATGCAATTAGGAACTGCAAAAAAAGACTTGGAGGGATTTTTATACGTGTTTTATAGTGCAAAATAATACCAGTGAAATTATGAAACCTTGTCGATTGTATTTCTTTGCCACCTTATTTTTTTCTATTTAATTGTTGTATAACTGCAAACCTAGTTTGACGTTTGCAGTTATGTAGAAAATTCAGTTTGTAGTTGCTTTTTATATTACTTATGATTGAATGGAAAATATTTGGGTCTAGCCAACACAAATGCTTGCATAATTCCTTTTAAACTACTATGTTGGGTATCGATTATTAAATTATATACTACTTTTGTATGTGATGTTTCTTACTTTCCGTAAATTGCGAACCAAACACGCATTCATAAATTTTAGGCAAACTATTCAATAAACTTGCCCATATATGGCTATTGTTTTAGTGCTATGCAAAAGTTTGTTCAGTTGTGTCCACAAGCAATTGCACACAATTTTAGGTTAATTGAATAATTCCCGGTGTGCTCGGGGATTTTTCAATAATTAAACTGTTAGTTTCTACTTGGTATTTACTGTTCGGAAAACATAACAAATAAATTATAAAAAATATTATTTGAAAGGCAATTCCTTATAATTACTCTCACGTACAAATTTACGTATTCAAACTTTTCCTCAAATTGCTCAGGCTGACATTTACAGTGGTTATCTTGATCGGACAGAAAGTGAGGGAGAACAGACGAAAAACGATCTCATTAATAATAATAAAGTTAATCGTTTAGAGAGTTTATAAATGTCAAGAATATGAAACTATATTTCTCTTGCTATAAAAATCGTCTTTGTTTGTCATCTTTTGTGACTTATTCGTTAAAACATTGAATTCGTTTTATGTCGCTCTCGGATGAATCATTTATTACTATTATTCTCCGATGGTAAACTTCACTTGTTTATAATCATTCATAATCATATATCCATTACGATTTATGAGCAAAAAATGTTTATAGTTTCACAAATAAATTTATGGCGTTAGTATTTTACTACATCATCGTGGGTTTTCTTATTAATTTGATTTTATCAACATTTCCTCAATACAATTTCATTTTCACGCAATACCTGCGCCCTTTTCATTCGAGCAGGAGTGCCTCAAGGACCTGTCCTTAGACCACAACTGTTTTTATTATTCCATACAACATATAACATCACACGTCATTCGCCTAATTTGTCTACCACAAAGCTATTTTCACCATTCACAATCGTAGCACATAAGAAACTTGATATGTGCAAGAGAGCACTGGAAGTATTAACGTTACTTCAATTCCAATACAAACGACAGATAGATATCTAGGGAATTCTATGACGACAAACTCACATTCAGTGCGCATATACACGAAGCGACTAGTCGAAGATACTTTCTTTAGAACTTATCCTTCGCGTCTGTGGCTAAAACTGCCATACTAACGCAGGAAAATAAACTGTTACTATAGAAGGTGACGTCTCTTATATTGCGCGTCGCGACGCGGCTGTATCGAATTAAAACCTATGCAGGTGGCGAAGAACAAGTTCCTTAAATTCGCTGACGCTACCCTGGCAACACATAATAGACATTGCGGATCGTTTTACACCCACTTACTCAGCACAATATGTATGACCAACAACCGGATGATAAGTTAAAGGACGATTATACGTATGTACATAAATTGACGTACGAAATGTTGCAAGCCAATTTAAAAGGGCCAGCGAAATACCCGCCAACGCAGCAACTACAACAACTCGTACTGCACACCGCGCTAAAGAGGCATATGTTATGCATGTCCAAGCTTTACTTCTTAAATAATTGTCAAAAAAATGGAACAAAACACTCAATACACATTAAAAATCTGGGAATCTTCTAACTGCTTGTTGAAATGAAACTCCACGTATGGTCAGCCAGGGTTAGTACCCCCTTTTTGTAAATTACTATAAAACTAAGGAAAAATAATTGAAACGTACCAAGGTGCACTTAAGTGATATAAAACAGTAATTATATAATGGATAGGAAGGAAATAAAAAAAATATTAGCTAAGTCGGTTAGATCCGTAGTAGATGTTAACATGTCTTTAAATCGAGCTGAGCTGCTCACAACTATTCTAGACAGTTTACGAACAAGATGAGCAGTTTTTATAAAACCATCCTCATCAGTCTGTAAGAATTTCATTGTTTGCGTTTGTCTTTTGTAGAACTCCCCTATGTAGCCCCCACCATTCGTTAGTTCTGTAATTCTTGCATAGTAAATCCGGAAAGATGCTGATGCTTTGCCATAAACTCTCACAACGCAGTAATCACCTTCCTGAAGAGAAGGTAACTCATCTTCAATCATCCCTCCTTCTTCCTCCGAAGATAGGAATGTAGCATATATGCAGCTTTCTTGGAGGGAATAAGCATCGCTGCTGGTATCGTCGCTACGTTGCTACCAATTGTTCTTAGGCTTGTTAGACTTCTGTTTTTCCATTTCTTTTCGAAGTTCTCTTTGTGCTCTTTCCATATTTTTCTGTTATGGTTATCTCACAATTTGGGATTATACAGTTTTTTTGTAAACTTCTCCTTTCCTCATTTTTTTCCCATTCATCTGATATATCTGCCTCAACTATCTGTACTCTTACCGGAACCTGCGGAAATTACAACGACATCGGTATGCATTGCTACGTCAGGCAATGGCTGGGGAAGTGTTTGGTTATACCGACGCAAATCTCCAGCCTTATAAAAGAAAGGTCATAGGTCCCCGTGCATTTTAATCCGTTAATAGCCTTTTGTGGAAGAATTTCCTCAGTAGCCTTGGTAACGATGGCAATAAATTCTAATTTGGCGATTTTCCCTAGTGTTCTGCCGCTGCCATTTATAGAGATACTTGTACCATCTAACTTTCAAATCACGGAAAACAGCTGACGTAGCTACGTCCTGCGGCGGCAGATTATGCGTCATATACGGTTGCAATATTTGTATCACCTTTTCATTGATCCAATTTTCTATAACTTTTTTTGCGTTTGAATACGCACAGAATTGGGAGCATATTTTCATTTGCTGCACAACAACCCAGCATGCTTTTCACGCCACCTTGGCGCAATCAGATGATTGCAATTTGAAAATGTTTCTAACCCCATTTCCTATCTGAATTTGATATATTTCACAGGACATAAAACACAGATTGTTACTTACGCGTTTGCCACAAAACTAGCAGAAGACTTCCTGGTTCAATGATGTTTTTAGATTTTCCACAATAAAAATCTCTAGCACCTCAAACTGTAAACGCAACTGATCATTGTCAAATAATCGTTGCTTGTTAAGGTTGGCGCTCTGGACCAACACCTACCTACCTAGGGGGTCCAGTTGCACCAGCTCACTTTACCGTTCTCTACTAAAATAAAATTCATCATAATCATGTATCGCTGATAATACTCGTGCATAAATAAAAAAAACTAGATACGAATTCCAAACATTCGACACACACATTGCACACAGTTTCTTGACTTTTATGACTTAATTGTACCTAATGAAGTATACAAATCCTTTTGATTTATATCCCAAGTCCGTCATTTAATTATACATGCTAATAAACATTAATAGCTTACATGATATGTTACAATGGCTATTCATAACTTCATCTTAGATCAAAAGCGCAGCACTTCGTATCTCAGGCGATCAGTAAACTTTAAGCACACAAGAAAAAACGCCAGCTCTTGAGGATAAGGCCATTCATATGATTGACGACGAAGTAGTACATTATAATGTACATGAAATAAAATCCACAATATGCAATAAAAGAAATGATATAGTGTAGCAAGTAGAATATTAATTTTAGTCAGGCATGAACATGAAAACGCGAGACACCCACATATTCAAGTTTTTTGGTCTCCTTCCTTAAAACAAAAATATTGTTACGTATTTCGACGATTGCCCAATCTGAGATTGATAGGTCTTGGTATAGCTCTATTCATTAGTGTCCCAAAACATTGTCTGACCACTTCGCTCAAATTTAGATTACTCTATTATTTGAAGTCAGATGTATTTCGTGAGCGCGACCACTGCTATGTCGGTTAATTTCCTTTCAGATCGATCTATATCTATCTTTATATTTTTTCCTACAACCCAAGGTTGCGAGCCGAAATAACATTCTACCAAATTCGTCTTAATTAATTCTATTAGTCTCCCTATCTTTCTCTATCGGTATCTCCTGTACTAATTGAACACATTAGAAATTCTGTATCCGACTAGAACTGCCGTTCCTGTTTGATGGCGCGTTCCAATTCACAATTCGATTAGCCAATCCACTGAAATTACAATTAATTAAAATATTTTTTTAACGACATATAAACTTCATTTTCACGTCAATTTCCTTGAAATTACAGTCGACTTGGCATCTGAATTAGACCAAGTGATACTTTCCCGACGCCTAGTGCCTCAGTCGGCAGTAGAATAATTCATTTGCATTTTAAAGTTGGCATTTTTTGGTTTACACAATTCAAGGAACGAGGGGAATCTTATCCTTGATGTTGATGTTGCTTGATGTAATAAAATGAGAAATTTCAACAAAGAAGTATAACAAAGATATCATGCCGCTTGTTTTAAGTTGAGTGTGAGTCGCAGGACATTTTTTGTAGCAAAGGCGCGTAGGCGGATATAAAGCTCGTTACTCTAGAAGTTCACTCATACATTTAGAGCACCGTTAATTTATGACACCAGTGGAAATCGTCGAAGTAAAAATTTCCGGAAACGTCTCCAAATTTTTAAATGCCGGAAATATTCCTGGATGTAGATAATGTCAAATTTCGTCAAAGCAGCATATTTCATGATTTAAACCAGAATCGCAGTTATCGCTTTATTTTTATTTTTATTTTCTTTAATTTATGTGTAAGGAAGAATAGATATCTTGATTTTTTTACGAAAATACATGCTTTGACCTTCCCTAAGTGTAATATACATTTTTTGAATAAATTGTTCATGGAAAATATGTATGTCGTTCGCATAATACCCCTCGCCCCGTACCTAGTTTATTGTTTTCTATTATCCTATAATTTTCAATCTATTTCTTCGAGGTCACGCTACACATTTATCATAATATTTTATGAATTACATTACTTCGACGTAATCTGTTATTGTTTTTGGCATAAATTTTTCTTAATATTGTACATTTAAAGATATAAAGAAATAAATGTTACCGTAGTCTCATTTTAACAGTCCACATAAATTTCTACTGAGTTTACACAGTATGGCGTAATTATCGGAAAGAAATAAAAACGCCTCATTAAATTTTTACTCAACTAAGCACTCTTTACAAAAACCAAGAGGCGAATGAATTAGCATTTATATTAAGCCAATGATGATAAATCGCTGATTACAACACCGCTTTACAATCGATGTTCTTTCTTTCAAGTTTAGAAAAAAATTAAAACAGTTTCATTTTGTCGTTTATCGTAAATTGACACGTAATGAGAACATGAAGTTGTAGGTTTCTATATGTAAATATGAAGTAAAATTGGGGGAAGGGTAAACATATTAGCACAAGTTAGTTTTAAATAATGTGTCCTGAAATTTACTCTAATCTAATATTTATATCTTTTTCTATCACGAATAAAACGACGGGATTAAACATAATACATAATTATACAAATGATTTACCAGAGGTTGTTATTTTCTTTTTATAAAAAGAAGGGAATTACAAAGACGGCCCGTAGAAATTTTGCGAAATATTGTAATGCTATGACATCGAAAGCAGCAAACGAGTTGAAAAACAAAATCAATTATAAAATGATTAAAAAATGTTTATAATTGTATCTTTTTTTTTGTGAGTATATTCATTTAATCGTTTATTTAATCGTCGTGGCGTGCTAAGTAAGGTTATTTATATTCTTTTGATGAATCTCCTCCCATGCTACCTGTAGCTAGTTACCACCTAAATTGGCTTCTCATACATCTATGTTATTACATATATTGTGTACTCTTCCAATTGGCAATCGTGCTTAAAGTAAATGTTTTTCTTTGCGCAATGTTCAGCGTGTTTACGTTTCAAATGCAAACTGTGCTGCGGATTTATTGCATTTATGAAAGCGCAGTCGTCGTAGATTAAAACCACTCGGAGATGCGGTTTCAATTAAAAAAGCAACCCACGTTACAGTTTCGTCGTCGGCTAATTGCGCACAAATTGTTTCAAAATTAATTACTGAAAACTTCAAATTATGCATTTCAGTTTCAGTATTGAAGCGCCGTTCCTGAAGTTTACGAATTTTAAGAGTTTTTGTGTATTATTCATGGGTGTTTTTGAGTGCAATCGTAAGGCTCTTATATCTAGTCTAAATTTCCTTTTCAATATTTTGTTAAATACGTAATTATTTTTAATACCCGATCTTGACACACTCTTGAAGCATGTAGTTAATGGTGTAAATGAAATGGGTGCCATAAATTTAATTAGCAACAGAAATCATGACGTACAAATGAATTCTAAATAAAATTTTTGCAAAAAGGGACTGTAGCGATTTATCCAATTACCTACTACCACATAAACCTGTACTTCTAAGAAATGTATATACGTTGTAAAAATTGGGGTTCAAGTGGGGGTACAATCCAATACAAAACCATTGTCACATGATTTAAAAATTACGGGAAATTACGTTACCATCTTATGTAGCAAAGCAACGTTTTCTCATTAAAAAAACACAAATATTCCGTAATGACATTTTCGTAAATTTATTCACATTATTGCTGCATCACAAGCTTTTAATTTGAAACATTGTTCATGACACTAGGTAACGCGACGTAATATCAATGTCAATGTCAATGTGTAGCTTGTTTACGTATTGAATCTGATCGGTCGAGATCAAAGAGAGATTTAAATATTACCTCTGTTCAATTTGGTAACTTTGATAATCGTTTGTCAATATGAAAAGGAATAAAATACAGAAATATAAAGTTCGTTACACGTTATTTCGTGTTTTCGAATCTAGAATGGCGTGATCGCATAATGCATTAATGTTGTAATAACAAAAAATGTAAATTTCACGTAATGGTTGACAACAAATTTCAAGTTGTTTTGTCAAAAATAAATAATTTTTCCAAATGTTTGGCTCGCCCTGATTCAAATAGAACAATTTTGTACAAACATACACAAAATTAAATTAAGGATGACATGATATCAGAAATTAGAAATGAAACAGAAAACGGCCATCCTAGTTTTACGTTATATTATATTGTAAATGCAGCAGGTAAAGGTGTTGCACGTGTATTTGACCGCGGTATATTAATCGAAATTAAATCAAGTTCTTTTGGCAGAATTAATTTGCGTTTTCGCGTGGATACGTATAATATATACATCTATTTAACTCTTGGGTTACTTAACAATTGTTGTGAAATTGTGGCCCTAGTTCTGTGAGTGCTCGGATTTATACGTGCTCTTAAAGTCGCTTATTGTTTGAACTCGAATTAATCCGTTCTTTTTAGGTGCAAAAACTACACACAGCGAGAGACAGCTGTGTGTAGTTTTTGCACCTAAAAAGAAATTCTTTTTTGGAAATTGTAATCGTACACAGATACATGGGGAAGTGCAAAAAGTGTAATGATGCATTGGGATCAGAAAATGCACAGTGTGCCGTTTGCGAGGGCTTATTTCATTATGGATGTGCTGTAAATGAGTCGACTTACAAGAGGATAAATAAAACCAATAAATCTTGGAAGTGCATACAATGCGCGGGAGGAGCGATCTCACAGACAATGAAGGCTGCCGCCGCCGATAGTGCAATGGAAGTAGTTTCGCGTCCTGCCAAGATGGACGCTGCACTGCCCGCGGGCACCGATAGTGAAATTACTAATAAGGATCTCTATATTATGCTAGTATCCATAGAAAATAGAATGAGTAGTATTGTCACTGATATATCCGAACTAAAATCGTCAGTCCAATTTATGTCCGATCAATACGATAAAGTCACAAGTGAATTGAAAGACCAGAAGTTTGAGATTGTAAATCTGGAGACTCAACTCAAAGCAGTCCAAACGTCGGAGGCTAGGAAAACAGAACAGATAACGCTATTGCAGTCGTCATTCAATGATTTGGCTCAATATACCAGAAACCGCAATGTAGAAATTATTGGCGTTAGGGAAACAACCAATGAAGACTGCGCTCAGTTGGTTGTACAGATTGCTAAGGAGCTAAATCTGCAACTTCAGCGTGATGACATTGATATTGCTCACCGCATACCTTCTAATAAACCAAATATGTCCAGACCCATTATTGCCCAGTTTACTACCCGGCAGAAAAGGGACGCAATCATCAAAAAAAGACGTCTAGTTATAACAAACACAAATATACTTGGTACGAAGGTTGGCGAAAAAATTTATCTTAATGAACATTTAACTCCGTTCTATAAAAACTTAATGCGGCTAGCAAAAATACGGGCGCAATCAACAGGATTCCAATTCGTGTGGTTCCGCAATAACAAATTATTCGTAAAAAGAAATGAAGCAGGGCAAGCCAAGCGGATATAGAAACGAAAATGAAATTGGACACAAGAAAGGATCCCGTTAATGTATAGTGTTATTTGAATTACATTGTTTCTTCTTTTTCCAAAATTTATTGCTCTTCACAGTGATGAGTGATCTTGCTGAAATTATAGACTCGGATAGGATAAATACTAGAATTGTTTATGATTTATCTAATTTCAATTCTTTAGTTCATGAATTTTCAGAGCATTCTATTAATTTTAGTTTGTTGAATTTAAATATACGAGGTGTGTTGGCTAATATTGACAAATTAGAAACTATGCTCGATATTATTGGTATTACATTTGATGTTATAATACTAACCGAAACGAGACAGCTGGTAGATCTGAGTTTGGTCAACATACAGGGATTTAATTCTTATTACAATCAAAGTTCTTTCAATCAGAATGATGGCGTCATTATGTTGGTGAGTGAAGATTTAAGTTATAATGTCGATATTATTGATGTTGATAATTTTAAATTCTTGCGTTTCTGTACTATGATAAACAATATTGAAATAAGTGTTACGGGAATTTATAAATCTCCTCCATTTGACACTAACCGTTTTATAGAAACTTTGGATAGATATATCCGTGACTACTGTAAGTACTCTTTTGAAATTCTAGCCGGTGATTTCAATATAGACATATCACCGGAAAAAGCATTAAAATCCACAACTTACGATTATTTAAATATCCTCGCTCACAATGGTTTCAAATGTTGTATAAATACATACACGCGAATTTGTGGTAATTGTAAAAGTTGTTTAGATCACATTTTTATAAAAAGTTATTTGGAAAATCGAATGATCCTCCCAATCGTTTCACATTCTAAGATTACTGATCACAGTCCTACATTTGTTAAACTTGTATTGTCACAAAATGGAAATAATCCGCGGAATAATAAACTTAATTATACGAAAGTGATTGACTATGTGGCATTAAAACGTAATATTGCACGTCGTGATTTGCATGTGCACACGGATGAAGAAGTTGAGTCGAGTTTTCGCAGAGTAATAGATATTCTAAATAATGAAATTAAACAAGCTACGTTTAGTAAACGAATCAACTCTAAAAGAAGAAAACGCAAACCGTGGATTACCTCTGGTATAGTAACATCCATAAATACTAGAGACAGGTTGTACCGGCAAACACTGCTTGACCCACAAAATTTTAACTTACAGGCCACCTACAAATATTATGTGGATTATATACGCAGGCTTATAACTTCCGTTAAAAGTGCTTATTTTCGCAATGAAATCACTAATAATAAAAAAAACGGGAGAAAACTCTGGAAAATAGCGGGTGATGTATTAAACAAAAAAAATACAAAAGAAGTTGTATCTCAAATTAAAATAAATGATGAAATAATTACTAATAATGCGCGTATTTCGGATTTATTTAATTCATATTTTACTGAAGCAGCAGAGAATCTTAGTAATAATATCCCGCAAAACTTGTCTTCTACAAATGTTATGTTAAAAAAATTACTAAAAATAATAACTCATTTTTCCTGTTGCCCACAGACACAAACGAAGTTTTAAATATTATAAACGAATTACGTAATATTAAATCGTCCGGTCCTGACGGTATCAGTGTGACTATTTTAAAAGAATTGAAGACTATACTTGCTCCTTGCTTCGCAAGGCTTTTTAATAAATGTATGAATGACGGATACTTTCCTGACTTTTTTAAAACTGCAATTGTAATTCCCGTCTTTAAATCTGGTGCCAAGGATTCGTTATCCAATTATAGACCAATTTCTCTAATAAGCAATATTGTCAAGATCTTTGAAAAGATAATTAAGTGCAGACTTACGTCTTTCTTAAATAAATATAAAATATTGTCATCAAAGCAATTCGGATTTGTCAATGGGAAGTCGACTAATGATACAATAGCTGAACTTACGACTCAGATTAATAGTGCATTCAATCGGTCTAAGGCATCATTAGCGGTATTTTTAGATCTTGCTAAGGCTTTCGACATCGTTAATCATGAAATTTTATTGAAAAAGATGGACATTTATGGTGTCAGAGGCATGGCATGGAAGTTATTGAAGAGCTATCTGGATAACAGAAAACAGCTGGTCAAGATAGGTACTTCTGTAAGTAAGCAGAGAAATATTAAGTGTGGGGTACCGCAAGGAACCGTTTTAGGGCCATTGCTATTTTTAATATATATTAACGATATGCTAAATTTGAAGTTGAATGGACATATAATAGCTTACGCGGATGATACTGTTTTATTTGTGGAGGGGGGGAATTGGCAAAATGTACGGGAACAAACAGAACGGGACCTCCAGTCAATAAAGATATGGCTAAATTCAAATATTTTGACATTAAATGATAAAAAATCATTTTTCACAACGTTTACATTGCGTAAAGTAAATACAAATTTGATCGTATTTGATCGAAGTTAAATGTTCACAATGAACTCTGTACGTATCTGGATTGTAGTTGTCAAACTGAGATATTATTTAGTAACAATATTAAATACCTAGGAGTCATAATTGATCCCCATCTTAGGTGGGATAAGTACATTGTTCAGAATGTCAGCCGATTACGAAAAACAATTTATATATTTAAAACACTCAGGCACGTCGTGGATTCACAAACACTGAAGATATTTTATTATGCCTTGGTTGAATCCCTCCTGACTTACGCTATTTTAAACTGGGGATCGGCATCGAGCAACTATATTACGAAATTAATAATAATTCAAAAATCCATAATTAAGATCATGTTGACGAAGTCGCTAAGATATCCCACACATTTAGTATATACTGATTCCCAACTCTTAACAATTAAACAACTTTACACAATTGCGGTTGCCAAATACATATATAAACAAAATCAGGAGTTTCTGTCTTTGAGTATGCACTCTTATAATACTAGATTGAATGTTGTCAGTAGCGCAGTGACTCCTATGATGCGTAAAACAAAGGTTCAACAACATTTTACTTACCATGTATCGAAAGTGTATAATTGTTTTAACACTTATGTTCGTCTGCATGGTCATAATATTAATAAAACAAATATTAACTACAAGATTAAGGAATGGGTTAAATCATTGACTCCAGTCCAAGTCGACGATATCTATGCTCACCAGTCGTAAGCAGGGAAATGTATTGGATACGATGTTGAGCATACCTAGCTTAAATGTTACTTGTTGATACGTGTCACCATCAATCTGCTAGTTTGTTTAATTTATGAAAGACCACACACGACTGTTTTACAGTTCAGTGGTATTCCGGTTGTCAGCTGTTTCGGTCGGTTAGGCAATTTCAGGCGGTTTTACTTTATTGGTGCTTATTGTTTACTGTTATTGCTATGTATGTATAGTGTACTAATGATATGTATTGACTTTAAATTCAATAAAGGTATATTATTATTATTATTATATTGACATTAATTCACGTTTGCATTGCTGACAAACCTGATACCAATTTGCGTTAGTGTGGAATCAAAATGTCTTCATTGTCACTTGAAATATTCATAACTCATCTAGTACATTGAAAATAAAGTTTTTGCAAAAAAAAGATTGCGCTTTAAAAGTATACAGTAAATAAACTGTTAAGTTTATAACATTGCACAATTCCTGTAATATCATCTATAGCCATACTATTTTTATTTAGATTAGAATAAATATTTTTTTACACAAGGAAGCAAGTTGCCGTAATTATTCTCAAGTGTACTGAATCATGTCGGTCATACTCACTGAGGCAACGTTTAGAAGAAAGTACGGTTGATTAATAATCTAAGTTCAATTTGAACAATTCGACATAGCATCATAATGAATACGAGCAAAATATAAATAAAATTCTACGATTCCCTAAAAAAATATTTAGAAAAATATTTTTTTTAATGCTTGAAAAAATATATAAAAAAATATTTTTTTAAATCCCTGAAACGAATTGATTATATATAACAAGTATCTATCTTGGTGGAAAGCGCCTGTATTAAGGTTTATACATACCAATTTGGATTGGTGTAATTCGACAAGGATAGAGATAGTTAAAACACCGCGTACATCAATATATCAAGAAGGTACATTTGGTGCAAGGTTAATAATATCTACAATTAAAAATGTATGCTTTATTCTGTATAAATATTTTATACGTGCAAATTTGGATTGATATAATTCGCAAGTGGTAAAACAACGTATTGTGTCATGGTTATAGAACGAATTTAGGCCACAATATTAATATACAAGGCATTTATATTAAAATCACATGCATATATTATAATGTTAAGCTGATATTAGCTCCAAGAAACGTAGGTTAGCGAAGATCATATAAAAAAAGGCATTCAAATTATAAACTATGCTTATATACCTAAAGCGTTGAATATAATCATTACAGCAAAAAGAAAGGGAAACATTTGATTTATTTAAATCTGGATACATTTCGGAATTTTTTTTAATGTTGATATTAATATATTTCGAAAAGCAAGCGATCACATGTTCATTTTTACTAATCAAAATGATTATTTCATCGCAATGCATGCTCTTTTTCGACAATTGAGGCTAGGATTTTAGTATCGTAATTAAACACTTTCTACCTTTAAAAAGTTGAACTTGAGCGTTGTGGTCATATGCCAACTAAAAAGTTAACTTTTAGTTAAAAACTAAAAACTCAGACCGCAAGTATTAATTCAATTTAATTAGATTGCGCCCCAAACAACAAAATTACCCATTCTCATAATTAAAATGCTACAGCTTAATTATTAATTCATCAAATATTCCTATTTTGTATTATGCTTAAAATAAAAATAAATATTAATTACAACTTCATCGAGTCGTTAGGAATAAATAATTTATAACGGCGACCAAAGCGTGATTTAATGTTCGAAAAAGGAAACTGGTGCATTACTTTCGTAGACCAGTTAATAACAGACAAGCTAATTGTATGAGTAAAATGATAGACGACGACGTTAAATTGCATGTAATGAAAAATCAACGAAAAACAATATTCAGTAGCATCAAAGACATGCAATAAACGTGCTCGTGCGTTAAAGATTTTTTTGGTACTTTGAAGGTAGAGCTTGAAAGACTCCAAAATTAAGTTATCAAATTTTCATCGTCAAAAAGCTTATTCATACAAATAGTACGATGTATTGTGAAACTCATAAATACTTTCGAGTCAAAGTTCAACATGCTTTCCGACAACCGCAAAAAAAAACAAATTCAAACAACAACAAATTCAACCATTGCTAATCATAAAATAAAAAAATTAAATACATTTTGAAACAATATAAAGTAAAATACATAATAGTTCATAATATTTAATGACGATTTATACAGGTTGCGATTATGTATGGAACCGGGTTCGTTCTGCTAAAACGGTTTGAGCTAGAATCCTGAAATTTTAAAAAGGCTTAGGATTCAATAAAAACTATTTAAAAAAAAAATTTTATGCGTTAGTTTTCAAAATACAAAGCCAACTTGATTTTTTTAATGGAAACTATGGAAAGTTTATTTTTTTCGAATTAAACGGTATAATAGGTTTGGTGATTTGTTTGCCAAAATCTTTGAAAAAAATTAAAATTTAAAATAAAATGAAAATGTCTACGCAAAACACAAACACAAAATTGTCAAACATGAAAATATTGACACTTAATTGTCAGTTGACGTTGTATTAGCAAAAAACTAATAATATGAATCATTTAACAGAAAGAAAGAGAATTGAAATTCTCATGACAATTGGGTATGGAGATAGAAACCGAAGTCACCAGGAAGCCTGTGCAGTGTTTAACGAAATACATCCAGATAGGAATCCAATAAGCAAGTCAACAGTAACAAACACATTAAAAAGATTTAATCAAACCGGTAGTGTGAAAAACCGACCTAAATTAGGACGTCCAAGAACATGCATCAACGAATAAAATGCATTAAATATTTTATTAGATATCGTGGAAAACCCTAAATAAAACGTATGTGCTACAAGCGGCTTTAAATCATGATATGTCTGGAAGATCTGTTCAAAATATTTTAAAACGAGCAAAGTACCACCCCTACAAAATTCATCTAGTACACGAGTTAAACGAGGATGATTTTGATAGAAGATTAAAATTCAGGGAAACAGTGATGACGATGATCGGTGACAATGAAAATTTTGTTAAAAGGATTGTGTTCTCAAATGAAGCAACGTTTCAGTTAAATGGTGTTGTAAATAGGCACAATGGTAGATATTGGTCTGATAGTAATCCTCATTGGATGGCGACAGTACATACCCAATATCCACAAAAAGTCAATATATGGGCTGGAATTATCGGCCATAATATCATGGGCCCGTTTTCCATAGAGGGAAATCTAACGGCGGAAAAATATTTACAATTATTGCGAGAAAATATTGCTCCTCAAATTATACATCTTTTCCCAAATCACAACAATCAACTTTGGTTCCAACAGGTCGGCGCTCCACCACACTATGGACGTGAAGTACGTAATTACTTAAATAACACATTTAAAGTGGATACGCAGACGAGGAACTATTGAATGGCCGCCTAGATCCCCTCATCCGAATCCTCTGGACTTTTTGTTATGGGAATATTTAAAGAGCCTTGTGTACAATAATAAACCAGAATCTTTGGACGAGTTAAAATTACGTATTGAGACTGAAATAAGAAATGTTCCTCAAAATTGGTTGAACAATACAGTAGACGGTTTTGTTCACAGACTTCATTATTGTCAGGAAGTAAATGGAGAACAGTTTGAACATCATTTATAATTTAAATTATAAATTGAAGATTGGTTTATAAATTTTAAACATCTTGTTAAAATATTAATTGAAACATTTTATTACATTTTTGTTGCTTTGTTTATTTTAGTTTCATTGAAAGCATTTGTTGCAAGATGTAAAACGATCTTAAATTTTAAGAGCACAAATTTCAGAAAACAATTAGTGTATATCTAAAAAGTGATTGGATGATAATGTTTCAAATATCAATGTTATTTACCCAACTATTAGGTATTCACAAAATTTTAATATTTTCAATCGGGTGTTTCATTAGGAAATGATGGCTACTGCCATAGATAGGTAGGTTCTTCTGATTTTTAACGGATTTGCAAAGGCATGATTGGCGTGTTTTATTTTATTTTAATTAAGTTTTAATTTTTTTCTAAAATTCTTTCAACCAAATCACCAAACCCATTATAACATTTAATTCGGAAGAAAATAACTTTTTAACGATGTCCCTTTTAACCCAAGTTCCCATTAAAAAAATCAAGTTGGCTTTGTATTTTGAACACAAAAAACATTTAAAAAATTTATTAAGTGGTTTTTATTGAATCCTAAGTTTCTTTAAAATTTCAACCCGGTTCCATACATAATCGCAACCCAGTATATTAAAACACCTGGTTGCTTAAACGAACGACCTTAACAGGGTGCATACTTAATGAAAACTACTTTATTTAATTTTATGTAACATTTGCTTTATTGTACTCTTTAATTTGTTTCCTTTTTTATTTATACCCGCATGTTTGTTTCGTTTCAACATGTATGTTCTTTGCCTTTATGGTTTTCTGTTCTCCACATGGGCGCTATCTTGTCGACACGAATTGGGTGCATAGGTCAAATATTAATCACAAAGTGATGAAAATTAATAAAATATAAAAATGACAATAAAAATAAAGTCAACGAATGTCAACTTATGATAAATGTAGCTACAAATATGCAAACTTAAAACATAAATTTGAAATATCTCATATGCACTTCGTAAAATTAAATTACGATGATTAAACTAATTTACGAGCAATATTATTTAAACTGATGGCCATTAATTAGGTTGAGCGTGTTTATTATTATTTAGGTTCGTGGTTGTTGGTAAAGCTTTCTAGCTATTGATCAAAAATGTATATGCATAAATTACCGTGTTCGTTTTATATTGAAGAAATATTGAAGTTGTTTACTCGATTTAGGTGACCCCTCCTGGACATTGTGTATAAAATTTTATTATTACTTCCTTTTCATATTATGTATATTCATAGCAAACCTATCTTAACCCAACACCGACCGAAGTGTTGAGTATTTGAATTCAGATAATTGTTATTTTAACACATAACACATTTCAGACATTTTTATATTTCCTCAGCTAGCATTTCGATTTTGGTTTGTTTAGACATTTACGTTCTTTGCTGTTATGGTTTTTGATTCAAATTAAGTGCTATCTTTATTTGCTTAATTTGGATGTGAAAATTTGGATGTCAAAAATTAGGTAGCTGGTTACGTTACTAGTGCTTTCCCTTTATTAATCAGTAAGCCTTATTGAATTGTATTTAGTAGTGATTATATCATAATGGCAACCAATATTTCTAGATTCCTTACACAGAGTTTTCCGGAAATTTTAAACCTACATAAAACATCCACCCGAAAATATTAAAACATCTCTGCACACACACACTGCAATTTATGCCAGTTTCTTGCGAGGTTAATTCGCGTAGTTACTATATAAATTTCAAGAGTATTTTAGTACTTCCCATAGAACATAAATAAATGCCTTCTTTTTAATTTGATACTTGACCTTGTTCGCATTGGATTCAATGGGCATCTCGGTAATAAACGCCATTAATTTTCGGAATTTTACTGACGATAACAAATTAGAATATGCGTATTTATAGACGGTGTGGCAAAAGCATAAGTGGCCGGCGATGTTCAAATATCCAATGTTATGAGTTAAGTCAGTCATAACAGTTTGTTTGCATTAAGTAAGTTTGAAGTAAATTATTTATGATTATTACATTCGTCTGTTGGTTGCGTTGAAACTTTGTTCAATTTGTTTTATTTTGTATTTGCGCCTGAATTGTAATAAATGACAACGTGGACGTATGATTGTGTTATTTTATGAGAACTTCCAACTTTACCGGCGGTTCTTAGGGAAGGAGTGAATGATATTTTACTGAATACTAGTGTGATATAATTCGTGTTGACACAGTACAATTTGGTGAGTTTTCGCGTTAATCGTTATTTATATCTAGCTAGTGATTGCCAAACTATGAGCGTTAACATAGTATTCGCACCACTTTGTGGCCTGCAATAATTGTGGCCTGTAGAAGTGTGGAGCTCATAAGAATGTGAAATTTATTGTCATTGTTGTATTTGCAATAAGAATAGCGAAAAGACACATTATCTATAGAATCTGGAATATATATCTTTGTGTCATAGATGTGCATACATGGACAAATGTGTCAACGATGTGTAGGACACACAGGGACATTTGACACAGTTAATTGAGAGAATTGTTAGTATGTGCAACTAAGATAGTATTTGTAAAGGCTGAGTTACACAATGTAGTAGCTAAGACGAGTAACTAATACCTAGTACTAGATGTTAGTACTATGAGCGTATAAACATGCATCTTCAGTACTCGTTTTGTGATTTTGGGAGTATAGTAAATACAACGCAGGTCTATTAACTTGAACGATTTGCTTCCCCCATCAGCTACAGTCGCCGTACTAATCTCGTGGAAACAGGCAGTTCCAATACTACAAACTTTAGTTGTTTTTATATTATTTTGGTCAAAATGGCAGCAAATAGATGGAATGCCGAGACAACAATTAAATTTCTTGAATTGTATCGTAATAGTGAATTTCACTGGAATCCTCATCTAGCTCTCTACCAAAATAAACAAGCTCGCATAGCCCCCACATAACAAAATATGTTCAGCAAATGAGTATCGTTGATTTTAAAAAGAAAATAAGAAATCTATCCGTTAAGATAACGCTGTTTTGTTTTTTATAATTATAAGTATTCGGTACCGCATTCAGGAAAAGCACGAATATTAACATGTTTTCCATCAATTGACCCGTAACAACCTGGAAAATTTCAATTCCTGTTGAAATATTTTTGACCCTCGCCAACAACTCCACGAAACACCCGAAAATAATTAAATGAAAATTATACCTCTGGTATCAATGAATTAAGCACATTGGCAGCATCACTAAGTTCTTCAGATCCAAATGAAGATGATTTTTGTTCGAAGTATTGCAGCACAATTAAAAAACCTGTCCATCTAGCACCATCTGCACAATGCGAAATTTTAATCGATTGATGAATCTTAGAAAAGCCCCACAGGAGACTACTGGTGACAGCTTTTTTTCGTCCACAGTATCGCCTCAGTACAGCAGTTAGCAATTACTTCGCAACACAGTTCACTAATGATCCCTACACAAGTACGACTAATAATAATAATAATATCATTTCTGAAACTTTATAAATAGAATGAAGAATTAATGTATTGAATGAAAGATAAGAATAAAAACAGTTAATATAATATCACTTGATTTCTGATTTCGAAGTATCGTCAAAGAATAGTTTGCTAAAAATGATTTGGTAGGGGTATTAATTTACATTATTATTATACATTGCTACTGTTATTTCGACATAGCATGTATTGAAACTCGAAATTGCTCGAATTTCCATAACTATATTCGGTAGCAAAAATGACAATGTCATTTCCATTTTACTTTCACACCTAATAGGCATAACTCAAGTGCATTGGGCGAAACTTTATTCTAGTAATTCACTGCTATTTCCACCAGCAAGCTGTTTCCAGAGCTTTCTATGAATGCGGAAAGATAGCTAAAGCTAGAGCCCGAAAAGAACGCGATATGTCAATATGAATTAAGGTCGCTAATTGCGGTGCACCTTGTTGTTCAGTTAAATTACTCAAATGAAAGTGAGAGGAAAGCATTTCATTATTATGAATGGAATAATTTAGTGCGTACTGCAGGTGTGTCTAACATACGTAAACATCTTATATATAATATCACATAATAATTATGATACCATATTTGGGCGTAATAACTAACATATTGTGGTGTTGCGGTAAATTTCGTTATCTATGAAAGAACCAAACATCCAGGATAATTTAAGTAAAATAAAATAAAAATTGTGAACGCGGCAATGGATCACGAGATCGTAGTGCGAATTCTGGAATATATTTTGAAATATTTTTTTCATAACGGCACAGGCGAAAATAAAAACTACAAAAATATATAAATTTCAAAAATACATTAATTATTCTTAAGGACCTGGACACCATAGAGGTATTTATGTTCTAAACAACTGTCTGGTGCTCTTGCGATGACAGATTAAAAAAGTATATATACCTAACTTTGGCAAGCTGTCAAATTTTGCGACCCATGCGTAAGTCGAAAGCAATTTTCGATGAAATAGAAAGTTGAATCGGGATTTGTACGTTGAAATCTGATTTGCAATTGCCAAGTCAAGTCTAAACGAGCGCCATGCGCTTATTTGCCGACATTGATTCATTGGTGGAAATTTGCGAGTTCTATGAGCGACATTAATATGATTATTACACAAATTTGAGTTCGACGTAAAACGTGCGAAAATATTTTTACATGACAGTACGTGTAAAAATACGCTACCGGTAAAGAAAATAACGGTTATAAATGAGGAGCGTAAAAAATATATTTTATGTCGTATTTAACGTGATACAGTTGAACAACGCCAATATATTTTCGTCCAGATGGAGTCCCGAGTAAATACACTAAAATGTGTATATTTGGCAACCGAATAGTAGCAAATCTCGCGGAGGTGTGGTGCGGGTGGAGGGTATTGTTATTAAAGGAGACAAAAAGCAGGTCATCCCCACTATTGTGCAACAAATTCCATGTGTCAGACTCTAAATTTGGCTATCAGCGATCTACCAATAATAATGACCTAACTGATCCCGATAGCGTGGTATCGTTATACTGTAAGTTTATTAAAGGTATTTTTAACTTTTAACTTAATTACTCATTTAAGACGACCAAACCTAACGTATAGAAAAGGTTTGTTCTTTCCCGTTCTATAAAATAACAATATAGCTAGGATGATCAATCATCATAGGGTACTTGAGAAAAATTGTATTAATTGAAGTATATTAAAATAATACATGATAAAAATGAGAAACATTATTTAATGTAAGTTGATTTACAACGAATCACGTATCGAAAACAACCTGACCAACAACGACCCAACGAACCTCTTGGAGCGAAACTACTCAACGCAATTGCTGTCCCCTCCGTCGTTGCTGATAGACATGTAAAACTACTTATTATCGTTGGCGCATAAGATCATTACCGCTCCACCAAACGTCCCAAGTACCAGTCGTATGCATTTCAACAACCAGCTTCCGTTTCCGCTTGATTCAATGACAGGATTTTGTTGAAGTATTTTACAATCTTCAATTCAATTTAAATTGTACGGCACCGAATGGTTATAATTTAACGATGCACTACAAAATTTTTACATGACCTATTTAAGAGTTAAGTACATACGTTACAGGTTTTTTATTCGAAATTGTCCGTTGTGTTTGAAGTACCCGTTTGTGGAACAATTTTACCACTGCATATTTTATACTCTAGGCATTCTCGGACAATGGTGGGTCCCGGGCATTTTTGTAACCATGACCACACATTGTTACTAAATTTCGATAGCTTTTTACCATTTTATTGTAAACTGTAAAGAATTGTAACCTTGCTCCGGGGACGTCCTACCTTAACATCATATTGTCGACATCTGACTTCTAAAGACTGTTCGAGCATAGGTGAGTTTAGTAGGAAGCTAATAAGTACTTATCTGTACCCTCTCATAAATTTTCCAAAACGTCAATAATTATGGTCTTAACTTTAACTCTCACAATGTAAATGTTTAGTTATATTAACGAAAAATAGACGAAATGCAGATATAATATGTTGTCGTAAGTCGACTTTGTAGGGATATATTTTTTCTGTGATTATGAAAATACACTATTTGCCGTTGTTTAGTGCTTCATCGTTTTTATGATACTAAGCAATAGATGTTATATTAAGAGTTCCTGGAAACTTGTCTAACTGTATTTAATTTGTATTTAAAGTTATACAAGGGTAAGTTTAATACGAACTGCAGTAACACCATCTTCAGATACATATACATAATATTGTCGGATATTTTGCCCTTGCCATTAGTTTATACTACCATTAGTATTAATAATACTTTTTCATATTGCCATTGAAATATTACCAGAACTAGATATTGTTCAGTATTTACAACCCCTGTAAATATAATTGTTACTATTGTGAGTGGCGCCTTCTCCACTGCCGCCGAGTTGTAGTTTACTAGACCACACTCACGATTTTTAATCTCTTTTTGCGCACATTGGTTCTACATAACAGTTAATTTCCTCCCAACATTTAGTTATTCCTTCCGATGCTATATTTCGATTATAGCTGTAGCTTTTCGCGTACAACAAATGTCAGTAATTTCGCTGATACATTCAATTGCACAGGCAAGTCTTATGTTGCGAATTATAATTTTTCTCCTCGATCATCTTAATTCCTTCGCAATTAATAAATTATTAGGAACATGATCGATGACTCGATGTGTGTGTTCAGATTCCTTGATAAGAATTCACCATTATATTTCTCATTAGTTCATTAACGTACATTTTTATTTTTATAAACTATAAATAAATCTTAGCACTATTTTATACTCCATTCGCATTTCGTTAACACGTATATGTCATTATGACTAAGTAATTTAACACAGCGGTGCTGAATATGTCTCTCTTGCAGGACGACATGACAAGAAAAATGTTCATTAATTTATAATTATATTATATTTATTCAACTTCTTCCCGTCGACATTAATATTTACCTTGAATGCCAAAGAAACGATTCGGAAGTAAAAATGCATCACAGGCATATTAGGATTGAAGTCCTCGGACATAAATTAAACAATGTTGCTACATTAAAATATAATCACAAAATACGTGACAATTTAGCTCTCTTGCTTATTCACGGTGCTTTCCAGATTAGTTAGTAGGGATGTATGCTAATTGATATCATGAAAATGAACAATAGAAAATTAAAAAAAAATAATATCATGACTACTTTTGATGTTCGAAGCGGTTAGTGGCAATCAATATTTATAACAATTAATGCGGCGTTAGCTACATGCCCAATATTTTTCCCCGCATAATCTGGCATATTTTAGCAGAAAGCATGCGAAAAAATCGCAAAAATTTATAGCTTTCCTCTATCATTTCTTAGATGAACTACAGCTGATAATCTAGTTAAAGAATTACAAATAGATAATGAAAAATGTTTTTTAGAGCCTTACAGAAAAATGTACGATATTGTCTAAACATTTTTTTAAAATCAATTATATATATGTAAATTAATTTATAAAAAAAAATATTCAAATGTAGAATTAAAATGACCCACGCTTTGTCTTACATACACATATTGAGATTTATTAATATTACTACCTTCTCGTCGTACATGCTACGTTTACCAAGGATTTATGCTCTTAATGGCTAAAGTGCCTCTTAAGTCGGCATTTATGATTGAGAACGTCACAACGCTACTCACTTGTGTTACAGTACAATATATTTCATCCGCAATGGAACTTGTAGTATCATGACAAAGTGTACATTGGTATATCCGTGCGCGGGGAGCCAAATAGATGGGATGAAATATTACATTACGCATCACAAATTTGCGCCGCTAAAATTTAACTAATGGTGTCTCCTTGTGATAATTACAAATGCAATTATATGGTGCCGATTGGGCGTCCGCTGCAGCATTGCACGTGTGCCCTCATTAACTTAAAATTTGAAAATCGCTGATTCTGATTTTCGACGCTTTCAGTCGACTAATGAAACCGGGGAAATCGCGTCAACAATGCGCGTTTAAAAATAAATTCGCCGCCCACGATATCACAATTGCATTATTTTGCGCCACTTTAATTCGAAATTATAATTACCACGTATAGGTAAGCTTAATGGGAAAAGTGTATTTTTGGTCCGAGTTATAATCGGAGCAATTTTGTATTTATAAACCTTGGCTCCGTAATTTCGAATTATGATGTTTCCAAAATGTTGTTACGAAACGTCTTTTAAATATAAAGGTCAGTATTTTAGTTCCCATTCTTTGTATGTGTCGAAGAATTTAGCACACGGCTTTATGTGTATCGGGAAAAATTGCACAATTGGACTGGGTTCATCACAAGTTACAAAAAAAAAACTGACGAACATTTTGGCTTTTAGTCCTAGTTTTCAATTTTCGTCTCATATTTATAGTACTTTATTTTTATACGACCATGTTTCACGCGTGTTTAATCGTGTGTGTCGTACTCGAGTTTGAACTGCATGTTTCTGCCACCTTTATACCACAGTATAAATAAATCAAATATAAATAATATCAAATATTATGTGGACAATTAATAAAATAAAGTAAATTATCATTATAACATGACATAAATAAAAATCACAGTTTGAGTAATGGGAATGTGATCAGCTGCGTGCCAGGTGTTTATCTCCCAGCCTATAATGACTGCTTAAATATAATAGTAAATCATCGAACGAACGAAGTGATATACCAAACTCAGATATATAGATAAAATTAGATATTGATACGCTATATGTATACTATGAATCGTACATTTGAATAGAAGGGGGCCGCAAAATGGCAGATCATTGTTGCAAAGGCAAATGTCTCAGAGATCTGAATTTTAAACTTAGAGGGTATTACAATCGTTTTACGTGCACTTTCTATAATTTAGTGGGATTCATTTGCATTTGATCAATTTTTGTAACTTTGTAACAGCCACGCCCCGTTCGATTGGTGAATTAACGTCTCGTTTTAAAAAGTATCAAGGGAGCGTAATCAAGAAAATTACAGTGTCAGCCAAAGTTGATTGCCATTTGACAAAGTCCTGAATGACACAAAACTAAATGGGTTTATTTACTTTGAGTACACAATTGATTTATCGTAGCATTACACTTGAATTCTATACAGTTCATCTTAGTCTTTGGCACTGTTCACGTCAGTAAAATTCTTTTAGGTTAATTCACAAAATTTTACTGACTTTGAACAATTTGTTTGAAATTAAATGTTATAAAGAGCGGCACACAAGGTGCGCGGTATAACTGAGTGCTGTTAGTATGTCGGCTCAACAAATAAAATATATTACGACTTAACACGACTGATTTCAGAAATGTGTTATACAAGTTATTATAAAAGGTAATTTTGAGCCGAAAAACAACTTCAGTTGACTGATTTGGAATGAAAACTATATTTGCGGGTTTTTTTACCTAGACGTATCAAATGCCTACACACACCAAAATCTAACTACTAATGGGTTTAGATGATATGAAACCAAGAGGAATTTTCAGATTAAATAATAACAGTACCTGCACTTTACATATACGAATGCGTTAAATTCCTTTGGAAACATAATGAGAAGTTTAAGTGTAACAAAATTGGTAATTGACATCATACAAGACAAGGAGTGGACTATGCATTTGAAATGCACAGATTGGATATGTACGTAAAGGACACATTCCTGCATGAAATAATTTAATAGTTTGCCAACCAAAATCAAATACGCGGGAAGCTATCCTACTGATTTATGTGCTCTGCTTTGTGAGGTTGCACAGTGTTGCATTAATCACTATTTTAACAGCAATTAGCCTACGTAATTTTATATTCCTGTGACTTGTTTCCAATTGTTTCTGTTTATCCTGTATTTCTTTTGCAATATGTTTACATTTGTAACCATTTGAAAATAAATGCCTTTATTATTATTATACATCTCAGACTTCTTAACTGTAAGCAAAATTGATTAAATTTTGTTATCAAAGTAGAGCAGTGGTTATCTTACCCCTAAACAGACACAATAATATTAACATCATGAAGAAAATCAGCCAAGTCATTTACGAAAAGAATGAATAGCACTGGACCCAAACATTGTTACAGTTTAATTTATATTTACTTAGCCTGCCCCCAACATGATGCGAAACCGCCACAAATTGAAACCTATCACCCAAACAGGACGAAGCCCCATTAGCGACCACCAATACGCGCCAATGTCACAAATTCAGGTCACAAAGAATTCCCACCGGCCATTCTCCACCATCAATATATTTTATTGAGACAGTGTAGACGGAGTAAATCGCTGTCATGGTTGATAATTAAACCCTGAAACATTGTTGAGATTAAGATGAAATGTTAAGATAGGAGTTCAGTCTGTCTGTGTGTGAGAGATGAAATTCAGAGCAATGGGAGCAATGGTTCAAAACTAGGACCGAAAACATGTTTTACGTTCATTCCATTTTTTTTATGTTTTCACTAAATTTGCTAATATTTCTACCCCAATTCTGAAATCTTGTGATAAATGAAATCTAACCCTCGTGTATTTTTAGATGTCAATGAGTCAAAACGTAATCAAATTGGGAGAGAAAACATGTGAAATAAAACTAGAAGACGCAAACGAAATACGAAAAGTTATGGAAAATAACATGAAACTTAAGAATTTCCACAGAACTCGAGATCCAACAAATAATCAAAAAAGTAGCTATTGAGGAACGTTCTAACGAAATACGCGGACGGAACATATCAAAACGAAAATGCCAAAGAAAAAAGACAAGTAAATGGTAAAGAAGAAATGTGAAGATGACAGGGAAGCACTGAGAAAAATTATAAGAACATGCATTTGGAATATAAGAAGCTTAAATGATAAAGAGCATGAACATAGTGAAGAATTTGAGAAGACAAAACTAGATTTATTAGCAATCACTGGTACCAAAAAGAAAGAACTGAAAATAGGCCATATACTACTATACAGTGTAGTATAACCGGAAGTGAGGGCGGCAGAAGTAGGATGAATAGTAAAAGAAATGGGAATTTATAATCGAGAAACATTTTAAAAGTGGATCTGCCACTAGACTCAATTATCAGTTATCAATTTATCAATTTATAGACAATCATGATCACGTTTTCTGAAATTTTTATTTCATGTGCCCCAAAATATTTGAAGATCCTTTTTGATTAATACTGTCTAATTAAATATTTATATTTGACCATCCTATAACCATGAACTTCGTCTACATTTATCTTCAGTGTCATTTCAAACAGTGATTTATTCCGCATGCAAGTTTTTTGGAGATTTTTCTCTAAATCGCACCAATCACCAAGTCAACCGGAAAATGGATAATACCATCATCTTAAAGATAAATTGGTTTAATTCGCATTCCTGTAGACGTTGTTATTAACACCAAACGTACGTGATTTCAAATTATCCTTTCTTACACAATTTCTGCTTCTTCAAAAAAAATCAAGAATTTATCTTTGTTCTTCGTTCTTATCGTGTACGTCCTTCCGTTAAAGCCATTTGATTACCGCCGAAAAGTAGTTTGCTCCTCTTATCACCTAACCTTTATTATTTCATTTAGTTTTATTTAATTTGCTGTTACCAACCCAATTCAACCCAAACTAGCGCAACCCAACCCAATACAACCTTACCCAATCAATGCTCTTATCCTTGCTGATTAAACCATTGCCTTACCTGATTCACTGCTACTAATTTATGGACTTTTGTAGTTTTTAGTTTTTCGTTTATTCCACATAAATTCCTCTACCGCTTTTCTTCCTGTAATATATCCCCATTTTTTTCCGTTCTTACTTTTTATTAACGTTGTAACACTGTTATCATTTGTTTCATTTTCTACGTACATTGGAAATGAAACAAAAGATAATTAAAAGATAGCAATTCTTCTTTGAAATATAGAGATTCTATATTTTCAGGATTTTAAATTCCTATTTATTTAACTTTTAGTTCTTTTCAGTTGTTTCAGATATATTTCTATTATTAACTTGTTTTATAGTACCATAAGCTGAACGATTCCCTTCCTCATCTCCATTCTTATTGGCGCGCTCATTTATCTACTTTTTATAAACTAGCAATTATGTAAAATAAATTCCCTGAATAATGCAGACAAATGGACCTAGTTTATTATTATTTACGAAGTGGTTGTTTGCAACATCTGCACAATTAGGAGCTACGTCGCTCCAAACGCATTAGTAGTTATTATATGTACCTAACAATATGAGGACCTCTGTATAGCTGCAACTATTGTTGATACAAAAGTATACTTATTGGATAACCCAAATTAATTGAATTACTAAATAATTGTTTAGTGCGTTCAGCAAAACAAAACTGAACACCTACGATTAATTATGGAGAATGTAAAGTTGGTTATTTGCGTTCAGCAGCAGGACCTAATAGAAACACAACTCAACACCTGCAATAGACTTAACCAGGACGAGCTGCCTAACGTTCTGACCAATTCTATCCATCAAATCACGAGGAATATTTATGAGAAAATACTTGATGCAAAGAAACATGTTATTACAATTCATAACAAGGAAAGATTTTATAAGTGCTCAAAAATTTAGATTCATAAAACTACACATAAAATTTGTTTATGTTCGGTTGCGAATATAGAATGCTGAGACTGTGTAGCATTTGTAGTGTTTCGTTGATCCCATTTTAAATACATTACATTCCTTTACAGCAGACGGTGTTTAATTTAATTTGACGTTAAAGCTTTGTTGCAGACGAGATAAGGCATAGAGTACACAATAATAAGTTAACAACCCGAACCAATAGATAGGCACAGATATTCCAGTCGTCGCTGAACAAAGAAGCAAATGTAATGTATCCAGTAATACAGTACCGTGTGCCTAATCGTAAAAAATGAATTGTCGGACACAACGTCCGATTTAGCACAAATAAACTGGCAGAATTTTAAAGTTTATTTTAAGATTACAGCTGTCTTTGTTAAAATAGAACCGCTACAGGTGACCATGCCAGCATGTTTAATGGGTATTGTCGCGCTCGTCCGATACACAATTGCCCAACTTACTTTCCGCTGTTCGCATGTCCACGCTCACGAACGCGGATCCGGTTGTCAAGCGACGCTTAATTGTCAGCTTCCGCCACGAATTGCTGGAAATCCTTATACAGCATAGAAGCACTGCTTTGAGAACAATCGCACTATGTGACTGTTAAACTTTAGCAATTTCGATGAACCGGAAATCTTGAATTATAGTCTGTCTCGGGGAGCGTATAACGTTAATCGAATGTAACGAGCGTAATCGATAAGGAGGGTTTTATTTTGTAGTAGACTATTGCGGAACGTTCATTAATTCCTAACTATTTCGTTGAAACTAACTTATCTTCATATCTGCGGTGTGCACAAACACCGGTGTTTTATTCGCGCAATTTACATTTTAATTCCATAAATTGGCGCGTTAAGAATTTGCCGGAACATGCAAATATATTTCAACGTGTGTATTTACAATACGCAGTTGTTAACTGGAATGAGAAACGAAACCAGAACTCGCAAATTGGAAATTACAACTTCAAAGTAATTATTTTTATGCGGTTTCGCCGACTCGACTTTGCAAATATAGGGTTAATTTTTTACAAAAAACAAAGATGACGAAAAAGATTTCTAGCAAAAGAATTAAATGAATTTAACAAGTCGTAATATTTTGGAAGCTGTGCCCTCAATTCAAATAATAGCCAACTTCAAATTCCAATTGTTTCCATCACATTAAAATGTAGGCCAAGGATAATTTTCGTTTATAAATTCTCACTTGCCGTTAACCCATTTTTTTTTAATCAAACTGCTTGATATGCTAATTTTATCGCACTTTTTGTAAGTTTCGGCACGTGCGTGGATTTATTTGGACGACCATTTCACAAAAAGTAAGTGGAGAGTTCGGATCAATTTTGTTCCGTCGGCGTAATAAAGTTAAATCACGTTAGGTCTGAAATCTGATACAGATAAATATCAAGGGAATTGTGTTTTTATTCGCGCAAGTCAGATTCCAATGCCAACTTTCGCAGCAGTTCACTCGATAGTCGATATTTATTGCTATCGACGGCGTCTCTGTAGACGAAGGCAGAGGAGCAATTAGGTTTATCTTAGGAGAACAAAGGAACTCGTTTGTTCGTGTATTACATCGTAGTGAATAAAATAAATTGGTTGTGCTGAAACTTGATATAAGTTTCACGAAATTTGGTTCTTGTAGTATTGATCATTGCCCGAAGCCAATCCAAAACAAATTAGTTCATGACGTTTGTCTGTTCGTATGGTCCGTGTTCCATTTCATGGGATATCGGTTTGCTTAGCAACAAGTGGCTTGCAAGTTTTTTTTATCAAACATTGATATTCGCTACGTACAAGTTTTCGCGAACTTTATACACCCACGTAGAAGTATTGAGTATGATAAAATACTACGAAATTATATTACCTGTCGGATCTTATTCAAAATAAATGAATAAATCACAAAATCGTCATTTCGTTTAGAATGACGACATAGATAATAAAATGCATTAATTGCGAACTTATTTTATTTTTAATCAGAGTTGAAATAGCAATCGGTTTGTTTGTGAATATTACCGCCATCTATATGTGAATACCCACACACTTTTACTTTGAAATATAGTTGAAATATATAAAAAATTAATAAAAGTTAACATATAAGCATTGTGAATATTTTAGGTCTCGGTTTACAATTAAATAATATAAGAAATTTTCATTAGAATGATAAATTTACATATAGCTGAAGTAAAATGTTGAAACGTGAATTTCGTTAGAAATGGTTTTGAGAAGTTAGATTCTAGAACATTTGTCGAAAACATGAAAGGGCCAAAGCTAGGATCAAAACAAAATTTCAAAATCAGAATATTCAGAATGCAGGATGGAATACTTCAGCAAGTTGAAATTCAAAGTAATTTGGGCGAATAGCCTCGCCACACACGATTATGTTTTAAATTTTCTTGAAGCAAATCGTCGCTCGTTGATCACCATAAAGTGAGACGGTACCGTCCAGTATTATAAGTTGTATTCTTTTGCAAATAGTCGTTGCAGGTGCACTCGAGTTTTCGCCAGTTTCGAAGGCATAAGAAAATAAAAATAAACCCGAAATTGCAGCGAGCATATATACACAATTGGATCTGGGCTATTCGGTGAATTTTACAATAAACTTAACTTTAAATCATGTATATAGATAGCTGCCAGATTTATTCAATTCTGTACGAAATTATGTCATTAAACAAACTATTAATTTTTATCGAATAGAAAAGTCGAATAGAAAAGTTTTAATACGAAAACGTATGAAAATAATAAAACCCAGACAGGGAGCGGATAATTTAGAAATTGCACATAAATAGTCTCATACAGAAGAAAAGGGCAGTGATTTGCGAAATTTACATAACACCATGAAAATAACTGTAAGTATCAAATCAAGTTGATACTCCGTCCATCTGTAAATTCTACGCATCTAAAATAAATTTCGAGAGAACTAAAAATATTTTAAATTAAGTTATATTATTCATCACACGAACCCACGCTATATATTTTATAAATAATTATAGTCATATATACATATACAAAAATAATTTAAGTTGTATCCCAAAACAGCAAATTAGAACGCTGTAGAAAGAAATTAAGATATTTCCCTTGAAAAATAAATGCGTTTAACTAAGACTTGTTTTCAATGTGAATTTGAATTTAGACAGAAAATATATAAACATAGCGTCATTGTGATTTTTGTAAAATTAAGAATGTTTCGTGTATAAAAACTAGAAGAAATTTATCTACGTATTAGCAGTGTATAAATAATACTTGGATATAAAATTCTAATCCAAATTTCGGCTATTTTCCCATACATGCAATTTGTCACACAAGTGTATAACTCTAATTGTAAAACATAAAAAACAAAAAAAAATACCATTATTATATACTATAACTTACTGTGATCCCTCTTTATAACAAAAAGAACAAAAGCTAAAAATAAAATGAAGATTCTTCACTCTCAATGAAAATGTCGGAAAATTGTTTGTAGAAATTGATCAAAAAATAATACCTTAACTTGTTGTTTGTATTTTGTGCTCGAAGGCATGGGTAAAGGACTGTAAAGCAGATGAGCATAAATATCGATGTAGTAATTGTATTGCAGTTTAAGAAGAATAGCTTGTTATCATTGGCCATACGGTATGGGATTGACTTGGATGACTTATTCGATCCCTGATCGTTTACGGTTTTGTGTGATTCCACCGTGTGCGCCTACCACCAATGCACATCTATCTATCTATCTATTACCAAAATGAGGTCTTAACAGTAAATCCAATATAATTAGAAAAACAATGGGGTTTGTGGCTTTGATGTGCTAGCACTCACTGAAACCTGGCTTAGTTCTGGCGTACAGAACTCTGACATATTTTCTAATCGAATTATACAGTTTTTAGATGTAATAAAGACTTTGATGAGGTTGCCTATGCCAGAGGTGGCGGTGTGTTGTTGGCATTTCATTGATATTGATACTTTTGATACTTCCACTTTTTAATAATATTTACACATGTTTAAAGTAATTCACATAAAACCATAATGAAATTTATTTCATTATATACATTTATCGAATTTGACAAGACCGCGCCTTTTGTTCTTAACTTTACGATTAAAATTGTTGAATGTAGTAAATCATGATTTTTAAACATTTGACTTTCAATCGATTGGTATGTGTATGTATGTGTGCATTAGTAAAAACTTTCAGTAAACTATTTCAGCGGATGCTACACGATTCAGTAGAATTAAAACACGTCTTTGGCCTAATTACTGAAGTGCATACGAATGCTCACAAATAATTATACAAACAAATCTATAATTCATTCGCAAATAAAATGTTTCACGTCGTACCATTAATTTTAACTCAAATGAATGACATACAACATATTAATCCAGGGGGATGGATAAATAACCATTAAAAATAATGCGATGTAAATGAACAGCAATTCGCAGATCGAGAATTAAGATGCTAATCAAGATAAGCCTTATCTGCTGGTCCTCCAGGCACGGAACTTTCGAACGACGGATATTCAAGTTTTTTGGCGAGCCAGGTCTCGTTACCACAACGATAAGCAGCAGGGCTGCAATTAACGTACTCAATTACTTATTCGTTGCGTGTTAATACCGTTAAGTGTCGAGTATTTGTTCGTTTCTGCAAAGTTTCATGTTTCTCCTTTTGCCAGTACGTCAGCAATGTATTTGTTACACGTTTATCTTGTTCGTCCCCTTCGATTTTTCCTTGCTGCTTCCTATGGAATTTTTTAAAGACGAATTTATTTGTTTCTACAGTGGTCTGTAGATATTCCATTTGTTACATTCTTTTTGTATTTGCGTTTCTCAGTTATGTCCCTTACTTATATGGCAATATGTGTCTTAATTTGCGTGTCGGTATTAATTTCTCTCTTACTAAGAAATTACTTTTGTTATTTATTTTCGTCTGGCAAAATAATTTCATTGAAATACGTCAGCTTAAATATATCATATCCTGAGATTATTCAATCAATGAATAAAAATTATAAAAAATTAATTATTTCAATTATTTATTAGCAATTAGTGACTTAGTGACAGTTGGCAACCATTATCAAATCGTAGGAGGAAACTTCGCAACTTCGTTTCAAGCACGTCGCTCTGTTTTTGTGTTCTCTACAATGAATTCTATTAGTTCATCCAAAAATTCCGTAATGCATACTGAACCCAACCCAACCCAACCCAGCCGTTGCCACCCCACATTGCAACTATGAAGTTTTAAATTTGTTCCAATTGGTTTCAATTTCTGCAATCGAAATATCATGTTTTTTCTTGGCATTTGGGGTTTGAATTATTCCTAGTCAAATTTGTGTTCTTAGTCCCTCTTTTCATTAATTTGAACTACTTCTTGAGCTCTTCATTTTATCCTTTCGGCTTCCTACTAAGAAATCCGTGCCAACTTCATATGATACATTTACTCTTAATGACGTAGCTCTCTTCTGATGTAATGTAAATCTACATATGCCCTTGTTGTACAATAACCAGTTTATGATACCATAGTATAATTAAATATAATAGTATTATTAGTTTTAGGGCCGTTTCCTACTGTCCCATTGCGATCTCTCTTGAAAAGCAGGTGTTATTATAATATTATAATATTTTTCAAATCATCCCTCAAACACTCCTTGGCATGTTTAAATCTGCTTTCATTTGTGCCATGAATTACTATCTTTGACATTTTGAAATTAACCCCAAAATGGAAATTGGCGACACATTGTAGAAATTTTTTTGCTGCCCATAATTTTCATTAGAGCCATCTTATTGCATAAGATATGGTTTGGTTTCTATGTATATTTTATCCTAGATTTAGTTTGTGGCTAATGTCTAAATTTATTTATGAATTCTTCTTCTTTGCTATATATGCCCATTATGTTCCATGTACCTATTTTCTATTCTTAACATTATCTTACGCCTATTCATTCCTAGCTAATTTTCTATTGTCTACTTGTATTTTCTTTCAGATCGTACGAATGTTTCTGTATTTGTCATCTTTTTAGTGTAGTTTTCTCCCAATTCTTCGGGTTCTTTTCTTAGTTTTCTGCTCCCATTGTGAATTGTTGTGATCATATTCATACATTGTTTAGTTAGTTTCGATATTTAAATGTCTCTTTATAATGTTATTGTTGAATGCACGTTTCATTCCTTGACTATTGGATTTGTCAATATTTAAACCTCTCACCACAAGATCGCTTCTGCATTTTCCTTCTCTACTACTTATATTTTGCTTCTTATCTGCTATTCTTTTATTTCAATACTATTCTTTACTTAATCCTTTTATCTTACTATCGTGATTCAATTACTATTTTATCAATATATTACCTATTCCATTATTGTCTTAATCAGTCCCCGACATAATTTTCTCCTTGCTCTTTTTTTGGAGATTTAATATATTAATATTATAATAATGATATATTCTTTTTCTTTTGCTTTCACGATTCAAATATTCTTAATTTTCAAAGTCCTTTCGTATATTTTTTATTGCTTATTTGTTTGCCTTATACGTATATAAGTTTTAAATATTTTTTATTATATAGTTTATGCAAGTAAATCTTTTTGTTATGAGTACGACCCTGGTTTGTTTTTCACTAGTCGGGTCGGCACCGCACTAAGAGCTTTTCCCGAATCCTCTAAAGGGTTTAACCCTTCCAAGTAGCAAATATTGATAAATGAGCTATATCGCTTACCATACCGTGATTTTGTTGGCAATCTAACCCGTTGACGACATATTTACTACACCACATTTACGACGGTTTTCCAAACACGATGTTTTCTCGCTTCAATTTTTGGGGTGTAACCAAAACAACTGCAACTTGCAACTTTTCCATGAATTAACTACTCGCATTGATTTTTATTTGCGAATGCTTATTTGTCATTTTACAACAAGAAATTTACATCCTTGCAAGAGAAGTTCTGGCGTTCTAAAAAACGATAAATAATTTGCAAAATGCTTGTGGCAGTAATGTCACAAAAAGGCGAGTTTGTGCCGGTTGCATTCCCGTAACGTTTCCATGTACATTACAAAAATGAGTTTAGAGTAAAACAAGAAATGCAATCGCGTATCTTGCTTGCATTTTGCAATATACAACATAATCAATCGAGTGAGCGTATCATAAACTTGGTAATTTTTTACGTTTACGTATTGTATATATAAATTGATAACATAACCATAAAGAATATAAATTACATGTATTATTTATTTTTATTCAATTAAACATTAAACGCTGCATTAATTAATTATTATTAAAAAAGAAGAGTAATAAAATATATATAAATAACTCATAGATTATTAACATAATCTATAAGATATCTCCTATTGGACAACTGTCCAAGAATATAGCTACTGATATTATAATTTATTTTACATTACAAAGATAGACCAGTGATATCTATTATTGGTAAATTTACTTCCTATAAAACATAAAATTCACAAGTATTGTATACAACTTTCGCAACAAAATACTTTAAAGTTCGTGTTCAAATTTCTAATATTTTATTACCACATTAAAATAAAATGCACACCTTAACATTTTGTTTTGTCCAAAGCGGGTTTTGTGATGTATGTGTTTCTCAAAAACGGAAAACGATGCGATTATTCTGGACGACCTTTCATTTATCCCCATAAGGTTTGGACCTGAAATTGTTTATTGCGATCCGAAATATTGGAAATATCCTTTCATCATAATTTCAATGAAAAATATACCGAGAAATATTTTAAGTGAAAATATCGCGTTTTTCAGACAGAATATAATATTTATATGCATAGGCTTGCAAACGGCTGACGTGGAGGTCGAGGCTATAAAATCCGGAGGGCATTTCGCAGCCGAAGTGTACATAACATGTTTTATATAAGCGCAATGAATTTCATCAAAAAGATTAACTTTATGTTTTTACTATCTTGAACTGTCAAAATCAGGCGAGGGTAACATATTTAACTGAAACCTATTATCGAAATCCAATCGAGCAATCGTACAAAAATATTGTTTCGTTGTATTACTCGATCGTTGCGAAATCCATGTTCATAGTCCACATTCTGCTCGGCACTAAATGATCGTAAAAGTGTAAATAATTAACTCGCCATATTCGCTTATTATAGATTATAGATAGATAGATTACTTATTATCACTCACGATGCACAGTTTTATGAGCGTGATGAAATAGAATAAATTGAGTTTATAGACGACACGCTTGATAAAATCACTATACGTTTTATAACTCTTTAAGGACCGTCGTAAATAACTGAAATTTAACTGGTTCGTTTTATCGTTTTCTAAGAATATTCGTAAATCAATGTAATTTATGTACATTTTATTTTGTAGACATCCAAGATTTTCTAATAAAACTATTCTAATTTTTATTAAATTTAACACAAATACATGTGTTACGAATTTTCAAAAAAGGTTTTGCATTAAGCTGATGCAGAGTATGAAGAAAGGCGAAAATGAGTGAAAACAGGCAAGACAATTGACGAAATGATAGATACGTTGCGAGAATTGATGATAGAGGGTCGAGCGACAGTGGGAAGGAAGAGTGTAAGGAATACTAAGACTGCAGGAATCAGTTGAGGCAAGTGACGGAAAGATGTACATGATGCGAGAATTGGTGAGAGAGGTTAAGGAAATAAGCCGGGAGAATACAGAGTTGAGAAAAGAATTGCAAGATGAAATGAGAGAAAATAAAGAAGGAGAACGGAAGAGAGAAATTGGTGAAAACGATGAACAGGGGTGCGGCAGGAAGAAAAAGTGTGGGAGGAAAAATCAAAACATCAAAGCAAGTTCTGGAAGGTAGCTGGCCTTGGTGAATTGCTACAGGTGAGCGAAGGCGTACATAGGGATAGGAACGACTCTTTTGAACATTCAAATTATAGATAAATTGGTCAACAATCATCACAGATATAATCTACACAAATGTGTATATTGATGTGATTGTGTTCATATAATTTAAAGTTTAAGGGACCCTTATTTTGTTTAATGCAGAAGACATTTGTTATTCACTGGTAAGTTCAATGTTGGTTTTAATTTTTGTAGATGCCACTTGTCCACACGTTTCTGTTGAAAGTTTTGATTTATTTTAGTAATTTACAAATTTTATAAATGCGGCATTTTATAAAACTTTGTTTTTGCGCTTTCAGTTATATTTTCAATTTTGGGCCGCATTGATATATGTTTCACGCTTTTTTAGATTTAGTCAACTTGACAAGTTTTACATTTTAGCAATTTATTCTTTTTTACAATTTTGGCATTTGATTGTTGTATATTCCAAAATTTTGAAGCTTTTTATAATTTTCCCACTGTTTTACAACAATTGTTATACTGTTGACGTTATGTTCTACAATTTTGATAATATTGGCAATTATATATTTTTCGAATGTACGCTTTCACGGCCATCGTTCCAAAGAGATATGTCTTCCTGGTGTTGCCGTGTTTTTTGAAGTAAACTTGACGTTTCGCTGATCATACTGTCAGCTTCTTCAGAAGGTTTCTAAAGATTGGTGTTGATATCTTTTTCTCCGCGTTATATAGCCGGTCGTTGCTGCGCTTCGTTGATGCATATCCGTTACGTTCCGTTGATCCGGATCCGTTATCGTCCGCTGATCCGTGCCCGATGCGTCTCTCTGCACTGTATGCTGCGTCCAGTTTGTCCAATATACGATTTCCCGCACTGACATTGAAGCTCGTATATTCCTTTAACTCGTAATCTTGGTATCGAGTCTTTATTTGACGGAGGCAGTTCTTTTATTTTTTAGCGGTGCCGAATCTGACGTCGATATTCTTCTTCTGTAGTTTTCTTCAGCCTATCCGTCACTCCGGCAATGTAAGGTAGGTACGCGTATCCTACTGGTTCTTGTTTTGGGTCATCTTTCGTTTTATTCTTAGCTCTGGCAAGTCTCTCAATCTCCTGTGATTTATAGCCGTTTTTCTGCAATGCGTCCTTCACATGTTGGATTTCTTTAGTTTTGTTGCTAGGATCACTAATCCTGTCTGGTCTGCGTAGCAGTGTTGTGACTTACGATCGTTTCTGCTGTGGATGGTAATGAGAGTCTGCGTGTAGCTATCGGTCCGTGTGGGTCTTCTTGACTGGTGAGAGTGGTGATCCCATAGCTTCACCGTCCTTCTGCTCGTAGAAATCTCCATTCCACAGAAAGTAAGTGGCAGTTAAACACAATCTTGCTAGGTCGATTATATTTTCTTGGAGTCCCTGTGGTATAAATCGTTGTCTGATTAGTTCTAGGGTTTCTTCTACTGGCACATTGGTGAAGAGAGATTCCATGTCAAAACTCACTAGCAGCTTTGTGAAGAACTCCGAACATTTTGTGGAGATTTTAAATGGATATCAAATAACCAGCGAAGACATACTAGTGAGTTTTGACGTGGAATCTCTCTTCACCAATGTGCCAGTAGAAGAAACCCTAGAACTAATCAGACAACGATTTATACCGCAGGGACTTCAAGAAAATATAACCGACCTAGCAAGATTGTATTTAACTACGACTTACTTTCTGTGGAATGGAGATTTCTACGAGCAGAAGGACGGTGAAGCTATGGGACCACCACTCTCACCAGTCAAGAAGACCCACACGGACCGATAGCTACACGCAGACTCTCATTACCATCCACAGCAGAAACGATCGTAAGTCACAACACTGCTACGCAGACCAGACAGGATTAGTGATCCTAGCAACAAAACTAAAGAAATCCAACATGTGAAGGACGCATTGCAGAAAAACGGCTATAAATCACAGGAGATTGAGAGACTTGCCAGAGCTAAGAATAAAACGAAGGATGACCCAAAACAAGAACCAGTAGGATACGCGTACCTACCTTACATTGCCGGAGTGACGGATAGGCTGAAGAAAACTCTACAGAAGAAAAATATCGACGTCAGATTCGGCACCGCTAAAAAAATAAAAGAACTGCTTCCGTCAAATAAAGACTCGATACCAAGATTACGAGTTAAAGGAATATACGAGCTTCAATGTCAGTGCGGGAAATCGTATATTTGACAAACTGGACGCAGCATACAGCGCAGAGTAAACGAGCATCGCAGAGACATGGAGCATGGTAGCACAGAAAAATCCGCAGTAGCTGAGCACTACCACACGGGAAGCAATCATATCATCGATTACAACGACGTCAAGATCCTCGCTAGAAACAGTCAATACTACCCACGGATAGTGAGAGAATCTTTGGAAATAATGAAGAACCTGAACAACTTCAACCGAGAAGATGGGTACAGACTGAGCAAAGTTTGGAAATTGGCACTGAAAGGACCATCGAAGACGCGGCAAGAACCATGGAAGACGCAGAAAGAACCATCGACTACGCAGCCAGGACCACCAAGGGCGAATCCAGGAGACGCATCGGGCACGGATCAGCGGACGATAATGGATCCGGATCAACGGAACGTAACGGATACGCATCAACGAAGCGCATCAACGACCGGGTATATAACGCGGAGAAAAAGATATCAACACCAATCTTTAGAAACCTTCTGAAGAAGCTGACAGTATGATCAGCGAAACATCAAGTTTACTTCAAAAAACACGGCAACACCCGGAAGACACATCTCTTTATATATTTTCATCGTTTTCATTTATTTTGGCAAAGTCATCATTTTTGCATTTTTCACGTTCCTGAAAATGTTGTACGTACACAAAATTTAAAAATTTGTATTTTATCAAGTATTAGAATTTTCGATTTATTATTCCTTGTGAATTTTGATATATTCTTAATTTTCCTCCCTCGATTTTTTCACCCGTATGTTGATTTCCCGGCTTGTATCAAAAAGGCTATCATTACATTAAGGGTAATATGTGGTGCAATTACATATATAGTTTCGGGTTGCGTGATCGATTAGAATGTAACGAAAAAGTGATCAACAGCATACACATATGTTTATTGTGCCCATTTAGCCTTTAGGTTCTAATTCAACGACCGGTCGTTTTGTTCCCGATTGACATATTCGGTATTTGCATCGTTTGCATATTCAATTGTTGGGATAAATTAATGAACGGCAATACAGACGATTTGAATGTAAATTTTCATAATTTTATAGCACCAAAAAAATGCATTCACTGAATTCAAACATTTAAATTAAACAATATATTTGACTATTTTAGCGGTTATTCCGGGGTTCCCTTTAATTCACCATTCGCATAATTTTGCAGCTTGTTGCAAAACTATGCCTTCGTGCTAAAATATGTAACATTCGGAGTTTTAACTTGTTTCATTGTGTGTTCATATGTGTTTTGAGTTAGTATTAGTGGTTTTCTCAACTGCAGTCGTTTTTACACATCAAATACTCGTATAATTTATATATTTTAAAAAAGTTTGGAAATAAAAGTTACACGTTGTAATTATTTTAGGCTTTGAAAATGCTTCATGGCTATTTATTTTCCCTAATCGTTAAAACCCAAATACTGCTTTTGTAGTAATTTTTCATTTTCATCTTTAATTATAACTTAAAACTTCTTTACTCAGATCAAACAATAAAGAAAATGTAATTTACAATAAATGGTTTAAAATTTTGACAAATAAAAAAATACACCTCGAAGTTTGAATTTTCTAGCTTTAGGGCACAAATCTGCATATTAGCAGAGGTTGAAGATCTCAGGGTTGAGCTTAATAAAAGAGATTTGTTCAGATCTGAAATTATATACTTATTTTATAACAGATTTTTTACACATAATTTATGGGACTTTGGAACAACTCGGAAGCTTTGTAGCAAATTCGTCAAAAATAACCCTAACATGTTAATTGTTAGAACTGATAAAGGCAATGTCACCGTGGCCATTAATGAAGATGGATATGTTAAGAAAATGAATGAGTTGCTTCAGGAAAAGCTCAGTTACAGATCTATCGTAAAAGATCCCACTTCCTTATTTGAAAAAAATAATAACGATTTAGTTGCCTTACTTAAAAACAGATTGCCTATAGATGAACGTACTTACAATAAATTAATTATTCATAATTCTGTGACAATTGAACTGTATGGCCTCCCAAAAATTTACAAACGTGAACCTATTGTTTCCACTTTGCAAGGACCAACCAAGTATTTACCCAACTTTCGTGTACCTGGAAGTGACGTGATTGCTTCGCTCGATATGGGGTCAATATTTAACATCTCTATCCATTTAGTATGCAATATTATTACTGAAACCTTCTTGACCACTTTAAAATTCATTTTCGATTCAAATTATTTTTCTTTGAACAAACAATATTTCGTTCAAATTGTTGTCACCCCATGTGATCATCTCTTTGACCAATCATAGCAGAAATGGTAATGAATACCCTCATCAGGGATGCTGTCACACGTTTACTATTTCAATTTCCATTTTATACCAGTATGTGGATGATATCATCTGCAGTATTCATCGAGACTCAAAGGTGACGGTCGTGGATGTGTTTCATTCCTTTCAGGACTGCCTCCAATTTACTGTTGAAATGGAGCAAGAATAAGGCCCCATTTTCTGGACACCTTGGTTACGAGATCTGACTGGTATTATTAAGCTTAACTGGTATTAGAAATCAATTAGTTCTGGTAGATATCTTCATTTTGATTTCTATAATCCGTTTCAACATAATGTAATTCTAGGTTTTAAACAGATAACTCATCCCCGACAATAAACAGCAATACCCAACACCAACTATTCATTTAAAAAAACCATCCATACTGGGATTGTAATCGTCAAGGTTGCTAAAACCGTTGGAATTTTTTTTCCGTCTCTAACGATAAAACTAACAAATAATTACAAAGCAACATCATGTATCAAATTCCTCATCATGAACATCATGTGACGTCTGAATCCATGGCGGCAATTGAAGCCTTAGTGAAAGAAACTCGGTCAGATTATAATAAATGAAATCGCTGAAGTTTTGAATATGAACCTTGGTTCTGAACGTCACATTACGCATGACATGCTGCACTATAAGCATAAAGTGCCAGCAAGGTGACTGCTAAAACAATAGACTCCAGAATTTACACTAACTGTGTTGATCCTTACGAAGAGCTTTTGCCACGATATGAAACAGAAGGGAAAACTATAATATAAACTATAATAACACTATTACCAACCCGAACCCAAGAGGGTACGCAAAGAATGGCGTCAAACCTCTTCACTAAAACCCAAAAAAATCGCACAAAGCTCTCGGCAGGGACGATTATGCCAACCCTTCTTTGTGGTTCAAAGATGTAATGTTACAGGACTTCATGCCTAATATTGTTACTGTTACTAATGCCATGTACTCATATTCATGAAAACCGTCTCTGTCCTGCAATCAGAATTAAAAAGCGCGAATATCTGCCTATAGTAATTTTTTACAGCATGACAATGCAGGGCACCATATTGCACGTTCAACGGTGGCAACCATAAAATACTAGAAGTTTGCGTATCCACTACACCGTCCTTATTCCCCTGACCTCTCCCCAAGTGATTCCCATGTCTTTTGTCTGCTTAAAGTGGGAAGACATTTCAGAGCAATGTCGAAGTGATACAAGCAGTCCGTGACTGGCTGTGCACACGACCAAAAATTTTTTTCTTCGGGTATTCAAGTAGGACTAAAACTACTTTGAAAAATTACATACTCGTTTGTGATATTGCTTCAATAAATTTTGTTTGACAAAGTTTTTAAGGTTTTCATATAACACTGTCTATATATTTGTGTGTGTGTGTATAATAATATGTATGTCTAAAATTTTAAGAAATGCTGGAATCGATATTAGCGGATTAGATGTTCATGTTCCTTCCTTTCGTTATGCTTTGTCATTAATTTTAAAATCGCCCCACTTAAATATAACGGTCCTTGGAAGCACGTTCGGTTCCTCGCTCATTTCGCAATTTTAAACCTGGAAAAATACCAGGTTACAAGACGCTGAAATCGAATTAGTGGCAAATAAATTCAATTAACTCCGGCACGTTAGGCGATTTTCCCCCCGAACTGCGATAATTAACGACCGATGCTGATTTTTCTTAACCATTTCCGCTACATTTTAAAGTTAAGCCCGTAGATTTTATGTAGTGTAGCTTCGCCTTTAACGACGTTGAACCTGTTTGCTGAACGTTTCAAAATATTAGTCACATTGGAATAATAATAAATTCAATAGACGCTTTTGATCTGCATTAGAGTTAAACAAGTTTGGTTTTGTAAAGTACGTATTTCAATGGCTTAATATGTAACAAGTCTTACTGTCACTTATAAATTATTTTGGTTATAAAATTAAAAAAAATTAAATTACTATTCAACCACAATTATTATCAAAAAATATTGACGGCTCATATTAAGCTACATAACTTAAAGTTATCTTAAAATTAAACGTAGTTCTTTGATAAATAATTTTTGTTTAAGAAACATTGGGATTCTGATTTCTTTTCCGTTGACTGTAGTTGTTTTTTTCAGCTCTGCAACTATATAGGTAATCAAACGATTTGACATTTTTAAAATATATAACATTTCAATAGATACCAATACAAAGACATTTGTTTCTCCAAATTTCAACAACAATATACTTGGGCGATTTATTTCATCAACTACAAAAACAATATACAACTAAAGTCTAATAAACGGTACAGAATGTGGTCGTTGTTCAAAAATTCGTTTCGATTCCTGATGCCCTAAAAGAGACTGATTGTCGTTGCCGTAATTACCACCATAAACCTTGCTAGCACCATGGTGCTTATTGTTGGAATAGCTGTCTTCTTCTTCTTCGTTTTTCTTCGCGCTATCTTGCGATTCGTGATATCCTTGCTTTTTAACTTCATTTGCAGCGAATTCTTTGTTCTCTTTCAAACCTTTAATCGAAGATTCGGAATTTTCGCCGAAATTTCCGACGTTTGCTTTGTGAGTCAACTGATCACCCTCGTTGTGTGCCTCGTCGTAATATTCTTCCGTTTTATCGCTTTCGTCCTTATGGTGCGAGTTTTTGAAGCTCTTCACAACGTGGCCGTTTCGCCTCTTCGATTGTTTGTTATTTTGGTTCGTGTTTTGACCTGGAGAAATTGGTTGAAATTATCAGTTACATCGTGATTAATATTAACATTTAACCACATTTGAATTTCTTACCTTGTTGATTTTGGTGTACTTTTCCATTGTATACCTTTTCATCCTCTACAATTTTCTTGCCACCGTTTTCAATGTTGTAGTATTCGGTTTCACCTTTGTTGTCCACCGACGCCAATTTATTTTGTATCAATCCTTTTTGAGTTCCTGATGACTCGGTGTTTTGTTTGCCGTTGATTTTTCTATATTCTCCACCGTTTACATTTTCATTTTCGTTATTGTAAAAGTTTTGATCTACCAATTTTCCATTTGATCCATGCTGATAAATTGGATTGTTTACTTTATAGTAATTGTCTAACTGTATAGGGTAGTATCCACTAGTTCCAGTTGGTACACCAACTTCGATGTTACTTTGATGGATAATGGGCGGGGATCCATATCTATTTATTTCACTATTAAAAGGATATCTAACGTTTGCAGATTCATATGAATTACTTCTTCTTTGGTCTGGTTCGTAACCTTCATAATGAATATCATCTATGTAACGTCTGCTCTTGGTTGGCGAATATCGATTTACATTTTGAATTGCGTTCCTTTGCGTAACGCCTTCAATATGGTTCGGAAATATAGTTCTTCCCGGGCTATTTTTTAAATTTAATAGACCGTAGCGATTATCATAATTTGATTGACTTTCCTGGTTGTACTTCGGTGGGTGTTCGTGGAATCTTTGTGGAAACCTTGCAATTTCCTCATTGTACCTTCCTCCGAACCTCGGTTGATAATCTTCTAAATCATTGTTGTGAATATTTCTCAGCCCACCACCAATAAATTGATCTTGATCATTAAGTGTGGCTAGTCCATTATCACCAAATCTAATATTTTCCCCATACCTGCGGTCCCTTGCCATAGAATCGACTGGGTAGTCCATTAATCCGACATTTTGATACTCTTCCCGTGGTTCTTCTTCGACTTCGTAGTGTCTCCCTGACGTCGGATATATTTCCAGTTCACGACCATAGAATGGCTGACTGTACCTATACCCATAGCACAAATTCAATAACACCGCGAAAACAAGACGTCCAACCATGTTCGCACTGGTCTTAAATTCGACGCAAACTGTTTACAAATGTTTCCTGCGGATGATTTATAGGTACGTGACGTCTTTGGGTGATTAATTTTGTCTGATTGTCTTAAATATTACGTCCTAATGCGCGTAGCGGGAACGACTTGAAATGCATTGTTAATTATGCAACCTTGACGAGACCGCCGCTGTTCTTGCGGAGGAAATACGGATTAAGGTGTTAAATTGATCTTAATTTGAGTGATCACGCATAAAACCAACCGTGTTCGAATAGTAATTTAGTTACAGTTTTCTTTTGATTAGTCTAATGACACTAATCTTAGTGATTACAGAAATACCTTCGTCAACTATTTTGCTTCACAAAGATATTGTACTACAATTGCTTTATCTGTTAATTGCAGACCTAAATTTATTTGCATGTTAGCTCAGTCATATCGTCGATATATCATTTGTTTATTTTTTTATAATCGATCAAATTAAAAGCGTATTAATTATGTTTTACAAATATTCTATAAGATGTATATAAATGGTATTAAATTATAATATGTATTGTTGTGTAAACTATGAAGGTGACAAATAGTGTATGGTTTACGATGTATGATCCAATGGCAACTGTTAGTATGGGATAAAAAAGAACAGCCAATAGCGTGGTGAATAGGGGCATACGACAAGCAAATGTAAACTCGGCAAAACCATTCATTATATCATTAGGAGAAATAAAAATTAAACGAAGAACGATGGTACAATTAACAAGAAAGCAACTCAGATTTACACTAACTGAAGAAAAAGAACGAGCAAAATGAGTGGAAATCCACAAATTCAAAAAAAAAAAATACCACAGCAACAATAAGAAGATGAGAGAGAAGAAAATTAGAAAGACATGGGACTGGAGAGAGATAGTAAGAGATTCAGAGAGAAATAGACGGAGAGTTCGAAGCCCTTGATCAACCATGAAGTAAAAGTCATGTTCAATGGACAATATATAGTTGAGACATATGAAGTGTATACAATTAGATGATAGACCCATAGGAAGACCTAGAGTAACGTGACAAGACCAAGTGGAAAATGCTATAGAAATATCGATAATAATTAACTGACGAAAAGCAATGGTCGCCCGAAGTGAATAAAGGAAAATAACAGGATTTGTGATGAAGATAAAAAGAAAGCTGAACTTGCCGAGCATGAATAAGCACGTTCCAGCCCACAGCATCAGTTCTCACGGTAACGTATAGTCAATCTATAATTATTTAAAGTAAGAATAATCTAGTTTTAGTGTATTTACAAAAATGAACAATTACAGATTAACTGCAGAATTGAAACTTTAGCACTTCAATATTTTTTTATTAGAAAACACATATTCATGAAGCACCTCAGCTACCATTAAAATGTTTTCATTTGTAGTCCGTTAGCTCATTTGAATAAGGAACTACATAATTGCTTAAACATTCCTGGACAAAGAAAGAATGCAATGGTTGATGATTATGATGATTATTTAATTATATTTCTTTACGTGGGCACTACGGTAACTTCCTAAATAAGCGACTAAATGAGATGTTTTGTGAAATTAATTCTGTCGGAGTTTTTTTTTTTATAAACTCTCTGTTTAGATAAACACTGGGTTGCAATAAGAATACGGCGAACACGGCCCATTCACTACTCTTGGAGATCGTCCGCATTCTTGTATTACTACATACGAAATACCCACCCTATTAAAATTAACAACATATCTAGCGATAAATTTGAATATATATGCTTTAATAAAAATATTTTCGGGAGATCACTACCAAGGGGAAATTATTTCGACCCGGGATTAGTGCACATTTAATCTCTGTATTTTATTCGAACGACACAAGGGTTATTTTCTTATGAATAATGTTTCATTTCGTTCCTGAATAAGGAGTAGTTATTTAGTCGTAATATATTTGTTTAGGTTAGTAAGGTTGAAATGAATACATTAATGACCTATGTATATATTGTAATATTATTTTTGATCAAAGTTTTATATATTTCATCGTACAGAAGTCGTGTGATTGATGTTTTTAAGTAAGAACAATAAAATTTTAATGTACAATACACGACCAATTTTCGTCACAGATGATTTAGAGTGCTTCAGCCATTGCATATTAATGCGTTTAAGTTTGCGGAAGGTCTATAGTTCGCCCTCTCGATCATCACATTCGAAACACTTTACGATTCTCTTTGTTTCGTTATATTTATCATTCATTACAAATTTATGGTACTGGAAGGGACGGTAAGGGATATTTAAATGAGATGGAAAAGATGAGGCAAAGAACTAAAATTTGTGAAGAGGTACACATATGATATAAAAGTTTTTATTTGTGATTCAGATCCTTTGACAAAATTAATTAATTAATTAATTATGTATATGAGACTTCATTAATAATAATGTAATATTTGAATAAGAAACACACAACCACATTTTCAATGCAACCAATTTGTGGGTGTTTTCTCAGCGTTTATTTGTTTTCTTAATACATATATACTGTTGTTTTAGTTTAGATTAAAAGCTTCCTCATAAGGCGTCAATCAGGGTGGCGGGAATTATCAAGGATTAAATATTCACAACTATTTGGCCCCCGTGTTGTGCGCATAATTGTTAAGTAATTTGTTATAATGGAACGATATTGGATAAATGTTTAGGAAATTTGATAATACAACGAAAATGGTTTATTACAGAACGTCGAGGATTAAATATGCACGTGATTCAATTTCACTCGCTCACTAGGTGCTTAATTGTTATGTATGGGTCTAACATATTTATATATTTTAAAATATTAATGAAGTTTTATTATAAAATTAAAACGGTACATTGATTATTATTGTCCTAAAATTATTGACGTTACACGAAAATTATCAATGATATTTCTATCCTTTCCCAACAAACAATATCGTGTCATGAAAATTAAAAATTTCTTACATTGTTTTAAATTACATAACTAAAATAATTATTTCAGTATTTATAGTACGCATTTATCACATAACTGCTGCGTCATAGCGTTTTAGATTTGTTCCATTATATACATTTAATATTCAATTTTATGGATATAATAAATGTTCAATATAACGTACGAATATGACACAGGTCAAAAACAGCTCGCTAGCCAATTAATGGATAACCCAACGAAAAGCGGTTGCCCCAAACCACTGTGTATGAAATGAGTGATTGTGATTCCACGTTAGGTACGAAATGACAATAGCCTGTAAATAATTGCCAAATAGTTGTAAATTTTAATTGGTAAATGGTTAATTAAATGCCAATTATTTGTAGCTTTAGTTATACGAGGGTGGGATGAATAATTCATTATCTAAGTATGAACATAAGAGTGTACTAGAACAACAATATTATTTTTCAACTTTGTCTCAATGTAAATTGTATCGTTCATTGTAAAAGTGGTGTAACTCCATATTTTTACAAAACGTCTTTTTGCTTAATGTTAACATATGCAGTCACAGCTTGCATTGTAAAAATGAAACGACACCAATAATTGCACTAAAATTCCATACATGGTGTTACTCGCTTACTCGTGGACTTAACTATGCTAAATTTCATTATAAAAGTTAAGTAAGGCACAATTCATTTTAATAGTGACGTAAATCCGTAGTTGATTCATTTTTATTGTGACCAGTGTTTCACACGTGGTGATACATTGTGTTATATTTATTAACAATATCGTAACTGTTTTAATAGCTTATTTTGCTCGATGTGGAGGATTTTAGTGATTCCGGGTCGGAATATCAGCCTACTTATGAAGAAAATAGTTTTGAATCTGGTAAGCTTATATATTCTTTGTTTTTGTAAACATGTATTTCTGGTTTCTTTTTATCATTTCATACTTTATTTTAAGCATATATATATACGCAAGTGACATAGAAATCCGAACACCAAGAAAGAGTTGGAATTTTTTTAAATAATATAACACCACATAGTCGGGTACCATAGAGGAACAATCGATGAAAAATTCAAGTTCAAAAACAAAAGACAAACGAATTTTTATTAATAGTGTGTTTGACCACCTCGAAGCCGCGTACATTCATTGAGCCGTCTAGGCATGGATCTAATCAAGAAGGTCAGAGGACGAAGGGGAGAACGCCGCAACTCGGAGTTTGCGATAGAACGGCATGTGCATCGCACTATTGGGGTAATGGTATGAGGTGCCATTGCCTATGATAGCAGGTCACCTCTAGTCAATGTTTTTGGTACATTAGACAGTAATATAATTGTATCTACGATAAGCTAATATAGAGCGGAATATTATTTTATATTATATTATATATATGTTATATTATTATATTATATATATATTATATATAATTTTATTATTATTTTATACTTATTATTATATTATTTTCAAGTTTTATACAAGTTTTAATTTCGGTTTTCTACTAGATTATATTCTTTGAGTTGCTTGCGTTTTTTTTTCCTTAGTTTAGTTTACATTGTTTCCTATTGAGAATTGTGAGAATCTTATTACTTTTGCAACTAGGTTAGGCGCACAACGGTTGATATTTCTGGGAGGGGAATCAAAATGAGACTGAAAATATTGTCGAAATATCCAAACAACGTTGTTCGATTGACACATCCCTGTTCATAACAATCATTTTAATGCATTATTGACATCAATATTGTACTATTTTTGTTATAATTAAAAAAAAAATTTAATAGAGCTTTTCATATATACTTTATTTGTTTGACTTCAGTTATTTTCATTATTCTTAAGACATTTCTACTACATTTCGCTTGTTTTTAGACATTCCCTCCGTAGTTTTCCATTAATCGTTTTTTGAATTTCTATGATTTTTCGGTTTTTTCTCTTGTTCTCATTTATTCGCACCATTCATTCTAGTTATTCCACATTTTGCATTTCGTACTTGTTTTAAATTTGTACGTCGAGTTGTGTTACTCTCATTTATCGTTGATGTTATAGTATTTTCTTAAACTCACGGCAAAACCTTCCTTACAATTTTTTTCGTTAAATTTTTTTTTTGATATTTGTGCTTTTTTGCTGTCTTTCAATTGCATCGATTTGCTAACATTTACATGCCATTTGATTTTCTTCTTAACTCGTTTTTACCTACGTTTCTGTTTTTCTTTTTTATTTTGGGTGCAATTGACGTTAGTTTTTTATAGCTTCGAGTTTTTGTTCCTACATTAGTATTTTACATTAAATTTTTCTTCTTTGGAGTGGGGTGGGTTGATTTTGTTTTTAATTTGATATCATTTGTAATATACCGGTCTTTATTTAATATTCTAGAACAAAAACATATTAATGTATTATGAGCTCCACGTGGAGCTCTAAAAATTTTCATTGTTCCCCCTGCATTCTATTATATTCCTTTACTACCGCTTCTAAGCTCTGAAAATGTATGAGTTACCAATTTCTCGCCTCTTAACTGTTTTATTATAATTCCTTTTTTCCTTTATATCCTTATATACCTCAACATCAGCATACAACCAGCTATCTTGAAACTTATTTATGAATAACATATGCCGTATCCTACTACTAATTTAGGAATGAACATGCCACTATGGTACAAACTTATTAAATAAAATTCTTTCAAATTATATGGTATTTGGAGTCCAATGTAGAAAGAATTATAATCTACAAGTAAACGTAACTTAAACTCATATTTACAGAAATTCTGCTATGCTAGCGTTCGTTGAATCATTATAATCAAGTCAAGTGCGTATTCCGCACGTTTCCGTAACGTTCCCGTAAGATCCAATATTAACATTATGAGGTACGGGATCAGCTTAACAAACTTGATTAATATTTCACATCGCACATAGACGACCGTAAACAAACGTCTTCGATACGTAGTTCGGCTGAATAACTTAACTGATAATAAAAATGTATAATATACAGCAAAATCTAGATATTTAGTTATTCAGTTTAACTTAATAACCATTTATTTACAAGATATGTTAAAACAACATTTCAGAATGTATTATTTAAATAGGGTAATTAATTCAAACACAATACGTTTCATATTTAATAGCAGAAGGACTTCGCAGAACACCATTCAAGAAAATCAGAAGTATGGCTAACGTGAATAAAATGAATATATTATTATTATTATTATTATTATTATTATTATTATTATTATTATTATGGCATTTAATATCATGTAATCTTTTAGCAGTTTCAAGTTACTTTAAAATGAGTATAAAAATTATGATTCATATTTAGTTTAAAGAAAAAAGAGAAAACTTATAATAACAATTATAAGATAAAAACACCTTACCACACTTGATTTTTTACAAGTCTAAATACGTATTTCGGCAACGTACCATCTTCAGTAGAATCTGAAAGGATGAGTGTTAAACATAGTATTTCTAGTTAAGGTAAAAACCTTTGAAGATATTCTGTTCACTAGATCACCAGTGGGATAACACTCCAGTTTTTCATATTTCATATTCATATTTAGTTTAGATTAATTTTATTATTTCATTTATCCGTGAAATCATTAAGAGACAACACAAATGCTATAATGTTTCAATTTTTCTTATCTACATACAAAGAGTATATGTTCATGATTATTTATCTTACATTTCTCAACAACCCGTTCATAATCTTCAACTCGAGTCAACTCAACCCTATAATATCATACATATTGTATCTCTTCGCTCCCATCGATGTTTATTAAACATTGTGTCGCTTTTTCCCAATCGTTCGCATCACCACTTTCGGCAGCTTTTCAGTAGCCCTATGGCTTATAAATATCACTGCACTATCCAACAATGCACAACATTGAATACCTGTTGACAGCTTTTGATACCAAATGCTTCCACTTCCAATCAAAGTACCTAAACCATCGATGTGCATAACAAATGCACATCCTAATCGATCGGCTGCATATCATGTAATTAACGATCTAACGCAAAATTGGCGACGCAATTTACTACAAAGTTAATTACAATTAATTTTCAATTACTCCACCGTTACACACTTGATTGCTTCTTACCTTCGCCGCTACTTTCGCGATTTGCCTCGGGTCTTTTCCGACATCCGTCGTAAAATTGCAAAACTGTGAGCGGCGTTTGCATTTAAACCTCGTTAGCTAAGTTTTTTCACCTACCCTAAATCGAAATTTATACCATCGACAGAGTATTTGAGTTTGTAATTAAACGGATGGAGTAATTTGCGGATGTCGTTTAGTATCAAAGGAAAACTCGTGCGGGCAAACTTTGCTTTTCGCCGTCGAGTTTGAGCAACCCGCGTTTAATTAATATTTATCGATGCAATCTGTTTTAATAAGTTTATGTCGAGCGGATGAAGGTAGCGTAGTCAGTTCTTGTCGTAATTCGCGAAAAATTATTAAAAGCTATTGGCAAATATTTGTGCAATCATTATTACTAAGAAGCGTTTTAACTTTTTGTTATAAAAATTATATGTAAAGTATACGAGATATATGCGTCATACGCACAGATATTTCAATAATATTGAGTTAACGACGCTCATAAACGCACGACACTTAGGAAGCATGTGGCAATTTAAAATTTACAATGACATTTATGTCCTAAAATGTTCGTAAAACCACTGTTTGGTAAAGCGGGCTGGGGTGTAAAATTATATGTAGTCGATATTACGTTTAGTGTCTATAAAATGTTCAATTATACAACGCACCGTAGTCATTTTGAATAATGAAGCGAATAAAAAATAGGGTACATGAAACTTTTATCAATTGTAAATATAAATATAAATTAACACCATTTATAATGCCTTAATACAGAAATACCCTTTTCCACACGAAATCAACAAGTTTTTCTATAATATAGTTCTCATAGTAACTGAACTTTATTTGAAGCATTCTTCGAACGATCGCGTGCACATTGTGATAAAAAATTTATTGCCGGGGCCGGCGATAGTAGAAGAAAATTAAGTAGTGTGTTTTACAATTTCTGTACTACACAGATGGCCCGATATAATTTTGCCATTGGACAGTTTTATTGGTTCGTTTATGACATTTCTTTTTCTACGACTATGACATAACAAAATTTTCATTACTCTCGGTTTGATAAACAATCACAAACGTCATTGATGCGTCTAAATGCCCACTTTATGTACATGTAACAAATAGAATAATGTATGCAAAAAAGAATCTAATAACGTGTAAGATTCAAATGGAGCTCGGGAAGTTCCATTCATAAATTAGACTATTTCGAGTAATAACTGTAATGAAATAACTTTGACCAATAGGTGTCCGTAGTTTTATATTTATTTGTATTACTCATCGTATGTAAATCATTATGGTTACATTTGGATTAAATTGCTATTTTTTCTATTCGGCGTTGGTTCAAGGAATACTGACAATATTGTAGGTGTATCGCTGATGCCATAAGTCTTATACCCTTGTTACCATTTAAAGTAGTTTATTTATTGGGTGGTACCTAAAGCATAAAATATGCTTCAAGAATGTTTTATTTATTATGTAATAAATAGTTGACATACATGTTTTCTATTATTTTAAGCCTCCCAGAAAAAATATCAAATCCAACTAAATTAGAAAAACAATATTGTCGCATGTGCGTCATTCACCAATCATTTCAATAGCAAAAACTAATTCGGCATACCAAAAGTAAACAGCAAAATGAATTTAAATTTAATTCAAAAATCACATCAATTTGTTTTAGAACTTGTGGCTTTAGGCATTTCTTGCTGTAATTGGAGCGTCGTTGGAAGCCATCCATCAAGCAGATTTATAAATAGAACGTTACCTTATATGGGGTAGGTTCTTGATATATATGCTACCATACTAACAATATCATCGTGAGTTTAAAGTTAAGAAGACAGTGCAATAGTCATTATGTTCTAGACGATACCTCAGAACAGAGATTAGACAATCATAGAAAGAATACACATCCCCGTAAATATACCAAATAACACTTTAATATTAAATCGCTCAACGAACGAAAGGTGAAGCAAGATCAGCAAGGTTAAAAATATGGTGCTCTATAACAAAAATACAGCTCTTGGTCATTGCATCCTACTAGGCCATTCAAAATGAGTGACACACTATAAGTGACAACTAAATATTAAATATACTAACATTTGCTTATAAAATATCAGTAATAAGGAGACTATACGCAATAATATCTGCCAATTTATTAATTTTGAATATGTTATTTAGCAAAATTATTATTTATGTGCCTTCACGAACATACATTCCCAACTGTTCAAATTGATTCAAAAGAATTTAAATTTGAGGCAATTGTGAAAATGTATAACATAGCAACAGAAGGAGTGGCAAAAGCATGTGAAATCATGGGAACTATACGGCAAATGTTTAGAAGAAGCACTGTTAAAGATAGTTGAGGGAGTATATAAAAAAGGACTCGAAACCAACCATGAGAAAAGCAAGTATATAAAATCATAGAAAGGTAAAGATTGGTACAATTTAATTAAGTAGAAAGCAATTAACACCTAGGAACGCCAATAACTAATCAACAATAGAGGCAAGGTGATCGAACAGAAGACACTGACAGCACGGAACGTATTATCATGTGCGATAAGGAGAAATTAAGAATTTTCGAAAAACATATGGAAATGCCAGGCAAAGGTAGTGCTACACTTATTATAAAAACCCTCAATTACGGCTAGAAAATGATGACAAGGCTTACAAACCGACAGATGCCACACTACGTACTTGACGAAAACAACAAGAGCAAAACAAGAGCTTCGGCCATCGACGTAATAGCCACGAAACTCTCCTGCATACGGAAGCATTGTAAAGTTACCCTAAACTATATCATATTCATAAATCGGATATCCTACCACGACCCATTCTGAGCTCCAGGAGACTAGTCTGACCACTTGCACTATATTTAGCAAAGAAACAACTACAACTGGCAAAATCCTACACCAGAAATACATATCATCTAATGGAATTATTAATAAACCACTTAGTATAACCAGCTTAATTGTCAGTTTCGATGTCGTATCATTATTTATCGCTCGAGAAGACATCGAAGTAATCGAACACGAACAAAAGCATAATAGAATTAGCCAAACACTTGTCATCTAAACTTACACACTAGCAAATCACATTTACAATAAAAGTGGAAGAATACAACCAGTTGCGTCCCTAGATGTCTACAAAGCGTACCGTTAACAGATCAAACGCTATCTTAACGCAGAATCTCACCACAACTCAGGCCAACTGTACGACTTTATAAAAACTTTGATCACAAGTTCAGGAAGGATAGCAGACGATATCAGCAAAACTAATGAAATGTAGACCATCCATCAAGCAGTGCTACTCAAGCTACTCAACGCGAAAAATCGACACCGTTTTTGCTGCCGCTAATTAAACCAGAGATGGTCAAAAATAATGTTTCATAGAATTGATATAAAGTAAATTACCACTCACGTAGCACGCCACCAACCACTAATTAACAATATAATGGACTATCAACCTTGTATATCTTGATGTCGTCATGACCATCGTCGACAGAACAATTAAGTGCCAATGATCAAAATTAATCGTAATAAGGCTTCTTTGCAAATTCCACCTAGTGGCTACTGCACGTTTCCGAGAAGTGCTAGTCCAACAAAAAGCAGCTCGTGAAAAAAAAATATGTAAGTGCGAAATAAATTATGTGCTCAATATGATCTTAAAAGCAAATGCAAGTTACAATTATACACGACAAAGAAAGACACATTAAAATAAAATGAACAATGCACATAAATAGCGCATGGATATTGCTAGCTACGAGCAGGTTTTTGATCCAATGCATGAGAACAACGAAGTCAGCCAATGCTTGCACGATTTATATTTATTACTTAAGATACTGACACCGTAATTCCGACTCGGACAGTGCGGAAGGAATATGCTGGTAATTCACACACGACAATTTGATAATTCCCACTCGTTGATTTAAAGCGTCATCGAAATCATCCACCTTCGTCTTTACATTAATTAAGTTTTAACGAATTCCAGGAATGCTGTAAATTACGTTATTTTACTCGATACAAGGGTAATATTGTCTACTTTACTATTATATACATGAGAAAACAACTCATCTCACCTTATAATTAAGCAAACGCAGCGAAAGCAGAAAACAAGGCAGCGAAAAACTTCAAAATCTAACACTAACACTAAAACAAATTTCAGATTCGTGACACACATATATAATAGGCATACAGTAGCAAATTTAGTCAGGGTAGATTGATAACACGGTTTTGCACCAAAAGAAAAATTATCTGGGTTTATTAGAATTCAAGAAGTGACAAAAAAGCTAGAACAGAAGGGATTTGGATCTCAGGACAAATAAAACAAAAGTGACGATATTTAGAAAATATGGAGGGAAGAGAACGGATGTACAGGTGCGATGGAAAGGGGAAATAATAGAACAGGTGAATGAATGGATGTATTTAGGATATGTAGTAAGAGAGAACAATAGCAGCGAGGGACACATGAAACACTTGGGCAGAAAATCGAAGAGAGCATAGGAATAATTGGACATGAGCCTGTGGGGACAGGGGAAACGGAAATTCTACGAAACGAAGGTGATATGTATATCGAGAGTATACTGATGTACGGAGTGGAAACGGCAAGTTGGCAACATGTTTTTGTATGTCTATAGATACCTTTACAGCAACGCACCAAAAAAGGTCAAATGAATATATGTAGTTCATTGAAAAAAACATGCGAATCCCACATATTTAATGTATTACGGATATATTTATGTAGTTAATTGAAAAAAACATGAGAATCCCACATATTTAAATATAAATATATCCGTAATACATTTAAATGCATGGTGTGTAATGCAATAGACATCCAATTCAGCAGACTAATTATGGCAAGGCTAAGATTTTCACGATCATTTTTACGAGCTTTTATATGTCTGCGGCAAATATACATTTCGTAATAAAACGTCTAAATTAATCCATGGTAGAAAATAATAATATCTGTACAACGTAAAATACAAAAGAATTAAAGAGGATGAAAACGCAGAAGGATAAAGAAAAATAACAATGAGACGAGTAGGAGGAGAAGGATGAAGAAAGAGGTTGAACCGCAGGATAAGTTAGAAGCAATGATATAGTGTTAAAAAGTGAATATGCCAATAAAGGTTTTTTCGGTCAGTTTACAGCTACGACTAAACAATCACATGTTATATTTTTGTTCAGTATCTTTGTTTATTTATTCTTTATCCTATGACTGCATGCCAGATTTAGCTACCTTTTTCCTCTAAACTTTATTGTCCGTTGTAAAAAGGATACAGTGAACATACGCTATTCCAATAAATTTGCTAAAGTATCTCATAAAATGGCTGCGCCTTGAGAGAACAAACACCATATGAAAAAGTGAATTCTTTCAAGAATTTATAGAGTTGTAAATTATTCACCTTGTTCTAAAATCCCCAAGAGATAAAGGGATATTTTCGATGAAAAGTAAACATAGAGTCGGCAATCAATTGTGGATTGTCGAGTGCAAGTGAACATTGATAACGTTAATAGCTGTAACAATAAATCTTGCACACTGACCGTCGAATAATAAATTTTCCTGCTGTATTTGGAAATCTACGAATGCACACGCGTGTGGGGAAATACTGCATTCGTAGAAACCAAGTAAAACACTTAATTAAAATTCCACTCTACTGGATTTTGTCATCATAAATAAAACGACCATTATTTCAATAACTATAAATATGGTAATTGCTGAAGTTTAATGCAAAATTGTTAAATATAGCTTTAAAACAAAATATTAAGTCCAATTTTATATAGCGAAGTGTGTAATTATTTTTATTATTATTATTTTTATAAGAAAGAAACATTTGCACTAATCTAAGTAGACTCAAATGTATCAATACGTCTGGGATTCAATAAGTGATATGAGGAATAAAAATGACCTTGAGAAGATCTATACAGGCTACGCTCGACGAAATGTCGTATATGGTAAGGTGACCAACTATACTCATTTACTGAGTTTTGTACTCTTTTTTCGCAAACCGTACTCTTTTCAAATCATGTACTCTGAAAGTACTCATTTGTATAATTTTATACTCATTTGTATTTCTAAAACATATTTTTAGATTATTTTATTTCAATGTTATTAATTAAATATTTAAAATTATTTTGACAGTGATTTGAATTTCACGCGCACATATAGCTGCCGTTTCCGGCACAATTGAGAGACCGTATTATGTACCTGGAGAGATAGATATATACTAGAGACGTCTTTTTCACAACGTCAAAATTACATTTGTGAAACGATATATATATATATATATATATATATATATATATATATATATATATATGAAAATTTAAAAGTTTTAATAGAAATTTCCTTATGTTGTCCAGGCACTAATGCTGCTGTTGAAAGGGTATTTTCACTAGGGAATGATTATTGAAGCAGTGAGAAGTCGCAACTTTCTGTAAAAACATTATCTGCCGTCTTAACAGTCAAATTTAATATGCAAAATGAAAGTTGTTCGGATGTGGCTACATTATTAGACGAACATCCTCATTTAGCAAAAAAAATACACTCCGAAGAAAAATATGTTTTTTAAAGAAAATAAAGTTCTTATCGTTTTTTCTTCTTTTTTTCACCTATGAAATACTTGCAAAGTGTACTCTTTTTGAACAAAAAATAGTTGGTCACCTTATATATGGATAGTTCCGAAATAAAGGCGGCGATTTTATTGCGTCGCAGTTAGCGAAGCTTTCATTGACTAATTAATAATAGTAATACTAGCGAAGTGTTAAAGTAATAAAAGTAGTAAAATGGACTTACATCGCCAGACCGCCTGTAGTCCTCCACCGGGACTTCCCCTAAAGTTATATAACACAATAGCAGTCACGAAAAACGCGAATTACGTGTTGATGTTCCACGCCGCGTAAATCACATTTTAAATTCACGGGTAATAAATTGAAATTGAAAGAAATTAATCGAACCGAGACGACGGCGACGCCACGCACGTGAATGCATCGTACAAGAATACGACGCGTTATCAAACTTCTTCGGTCAAATCGTTCGCAACAATTATCTAAGGAATTTCGTGCAAAAAATTGACACATTTTGACTGGCCGGTTCGCTTCGTTCGTTTTCGGATTATCACGCGACAAAACGACGGTAGTGGTGTTGCCAACGTAAAAAGCATTCATCTTTAAAATTATTTACATTTAAAGATACGAAAATTAACATAACATCCTTACTGTCTATATTATTATTTTCTTATACTTGTGCAAGGAAATGTATCTAAGTCTAAACAAGTTCAGTCAAACATTTATCACATGTTACGCACAAGGCGTATAAATTTATTAGCAAAATTAAGTTGTAAATTCGAAATGAAATATTACCGAAACTTTAAATATTAGTCTTAAATGTGCGTAACTTGAAGATAACCGTGAATTGCCGATAAATTCTGTAACCGTTCAAAATTAATATTCACATGGAGTTCAGTTTCTAATACCCCATTACGTCAGTACTTAAATCGTTGCATAAATTCCCCTACGTATTTATGTCATTTGCAGTGGCATACCAGCTACAATTAACTAGGCATCTGTTTGTGGCAGCTTTTGTTAAGATACCTTGACGTCTATTGATTTGTTACTAATATCGAGAAAACAACGTCTATTAGTCGCAAACATTCCATTATATGGAAACATAATTGGGAGCAGCTCTATTATTTAGACAATTATTAAGATAATACATGCTATCTAGATCATTTGATAATTGGGTATTGTCTAGAATGTCAAGGCGTACTGGTTTTCATTATTAAATGATAATTGTTAATCTATGAAAGTATTAGCGTTATCTATAACTTCCGACGTTCTTCTTAACCACCGTAATAGGTTGATAGTTAATTAAAACACATGTCAAACTAGAGATGTAACAATCTGCCACTTAGTGAATACGTGAGTATATATGAACAATTGTGAAGGATTACAATTTTATTCATGCATTAAGTTTTGGGCTCGGGATAGTTTTAAGTGGAGTTAATAGGTAATGAATAATAGCAAGTGTGCCTGTTCATCCATTGCAAATGACGCTAAAATTATTTCGATAAACACAAGAATTTCAGGTGCTCACGAAATAATACACGATTTTTAAAATAACGAGAGTTGAGTAATCGCCAAACGAAGAAGCGGAACGTCGCATTTCTTCCATCGGTCGCATAATTCAATTGTTATATCACCTGTTGTGTCATATTTACTGCAGAGGCCATTCAGTAAAACAATTAAAACGGTAATTCAAATATACACCATCCATGTTTTGAAAATAGGCGTTACACATCCATTTGTCATTTGCCATCTTATCTGACTTTTCCACCACAATATATCCTGGATAATGAAGCACAATGTGTTTCGTCAAATTCACCGAAATGCATTTCATATTTTGTCGAGTTTTGGTTGCCTATATATTTTTAAAAGCACAATGTACAGTGTATGAGAATCAAAGTAAATTTTGTAGAAAATGGTTGGCATAATAGGTATATTTTCAAGTATTTATGGCAATAGGAATTATTAATTTAAACCAAAGTAGAAAAATGATCTTCACCACAATCTTTCATATATAAAAATTGGCGGAGTCTGTGGTTTTACTATAAAGAAAAAAGAGAAAACTTATAATAACAATTATAAGATAAAAACCCCTTACCACACTCGATTTTTACAAATCTAAATACGTATTTCGGCAACTACGTTGCCATCTTCAGTAGAATCTGAAAGGATGAGTGTTAAACATAATATTTCTAGTTAAGGTAAAAACCTTTGAAGATATTCTCTTCACTAGTGGGATAACACTGAAGTCAAATTAAAAATAAACCTTATGTATATACTCTTAACCTTAAAGGAAAACGTAAAGCGGGGTGTAGTGTACCGTACTCCTTTTTGCCATGAGTGCTGACTGCGGGGAAAACCTGAAACTAATCAAGCAATTCAAATAAGCTGGACTGCGGTATCGGTCCGTTGTCGGAATTCATTAAATTGTTTTTGTACCTGTGTATGAAAATGCTTTCGTAGCTGTCTAATTCTCTACAATTGTGTACATTTTTAATTAATTTAAGCGAATCTAGTGGTAATGCGTGGCCTGTTTCTAAAATATGCTGGGCTACGCTTGATTTTTCGGGTCTGTTGAATCTAAAATGTGCTATATGTTCTTTATAGCGAGTTTTAATTGAACGTTTAGTTTGCCCAACATATTTTTGATTACATTCCTTGCAATTTATTTCATATATTCCACTTTTCTGGTCTACCTCAATTTTATCTTTGGCGTTCCCTAATAGGGTTTTCAAAGAATTGCTCGATTTAAACGCGACCTGAAGTTCATGATTTTTGAAAAGTTTATTTAAGTTTTTAGACGCTGCGTGATACGGTAAACAAACAAATTTATTGCCTTGATCTCTTTGAGGTAGCAGACAGGTGGAACCTACGAGTGTGTTGTTACGTTTATGTTTTCTAATAAGGTTAGTCACTATGCCCGTATCGAAACCATTGTAACTCGCAATGTTTTTAATAAGATTGAGTTCGGTGTTGTATTTATCTTTTGTTAGTGGAAAACTTAACAAACGATGTATGAGAAAATTGAAGGATGACATTTTTTGCTGAAAGCTGTGACATGAATCCGCGGTTATGAATTTGTTTACATTGGTTTCTTTCCGGAAAATGTCTATTTCTATGTTATTGTTATTTCTAATTACTACCGTATCCAAAAAAGGTAAGCGATCATTTGTTTCCTTTTCGATTGTGAATTTAATAGATGTGAATTTCGAATTTAATTCGTTTAAAAATGCTTCTACATTGCATTTACTAGTGTCAAAAATCGCGAAAATATCATCGACGTACCTGATCCATACTTTAGGGAAATATTCAGCGTTTCTTTTGAAATCTAATTCAAACTGACTCATGAATAAATTGGCTATAAATGGAGACAAAGAGTTGCCCATAGCTGTTCCTTGTTGTTGTTCATAGAAGTTTCCTTCAAATTGAAAACAATTTTGAGACATGCATAGGGTTGTCAACTTCAAGTATTCATTTACTTTTGCCGAGTCGATCTTGTTCTTATTGAGTAAGCCAAATATTTCAGAGTTTCCGGAATAGGTACCGAAGGAAACAATGAGCTTACATCAAATGAAACCAAGATTTCGTCCTTTTCCAGCTTACAATCTTTGACTTTCTGAATGAATTCCAATGAATTTTGAATTGAAAAGCTTTCAGGCTGTTCGGACAAATTTTTGAATTCATTTACTAACCATTTCGAAAGCAAGTAAGTCGGTGAGTTAATACCTGAAACGATAGGTCTCATCGAATTACCTGGTTTATGTATTTTCGGTAAACAGTATAACCTAGGTACTATGGGGTTAGATACATTTATTTTAAACTTCTGGGAGTACGTTATTAATTGTGGACAGTTCTTTATCGCGTCTTTAGTTTCCCTGATCATCCTTGGTAGCGGATTTTTCTTTAATTCTGCGTATGGCCCCTCTGATATTAACTGTTTAACCATCTCACTGTAATCGTCCATAATTCCTAACTTGTTCCCTTTATCTGCTTTTAAAAAGAAACAGTTTTTCCTTCTGAGATTTTTAATAATATTCCATTCGTTATTATTCGAAATCTGTTTGTGCTGCTGCAAGTTTTGCCTGATTTGATTCTTGCAAGTCTCTCTGATAAAAGATTTCGAAGTGTCTTCAAAATTTCATTTAATGTAAGCTCATTGTTTCCTTCGGTACCTATTCCGGAAACTCTGAAATATTTGGCTTGTTTACTCAATAAGAACAAGATCGACTCGGCAAAAGTAAATGAATACTTGAAGTTGACAACCCTATGCATGTCTCAAAATTGTTTTCAATTTGAAGGAAACTTCTATGAACAACAGCAACTCTTTGTCTCCATTTATAGCCAATTTATTCATGAGTCAGTTTGAATTAGATTTCAAAAGAAACGCTGAATATTTCCCTAAAGTATGGATCAGGTACGTCGATGATATTTTCGCGATTTTTGACACTAGTAAATGCAATGTAGAAGCATTTTTAAACGAATTAAATTCGAAATTCACATCTATTAAATTCACAATCGAAAAGGAAACAAATGATCGTTTACCTTTTTTGGATACGGTAGTAATTAGAAATAACAATAACATAGAAATAGACATTTTCCGGAAAGAAACCAATGTAAACAAATTCATAACCGCGGATTCATGTCACAGCTTTCAGCAAAAAATGTCATCCTTCAATTTTCTCATACATCGTTTGTTAAGTTTTCCACTAACAAAAGATAAATACAACACCGAACTCAATCTTATTAAAAACATTGCGAGTTACAATGGTTTCGATACGGGCATAGTGACTAACCTTATTAGGAAACATAAACGTAACAACACACTCGTAGGTTCCACCTGTCTGCTACCTCAAAGAGATCAAGGCAATAAATTTGTTTGTTTACCGTATCACGCAGCGTCTAAAAACTTAAATAAACTTTTCAAAAATCATGAACTTCAGGTCGCGTTTAAATCGAGCAATTCTTTGAAAACCCTATTAGGGAACGCCAAAGATAAAATTGAGGTAGACCAGAAAAGTGGAATATATGAAATAAATTGCAAGGAATGTAATCAAAAATATGTTGGGCAAACTAAACGTTCAATTAAAACTCGCTATAAAGAACATATAGCACATTTTAGATTCAACAGACCCGAAAAATCAAGCGTAGCCCAGCATATTTTCGAAACAGGCCACGCATTACCACTAGATTCGCTTAAATTAATTAAAAATGTACACAATTATAGAGAATTAGACAGCTACGAAAGCATTTTCATACACAGGTACAAAAACAATTTAATGAATTCCGACAACGGACCGATACCGCAGTCCAGCTTATTTGAATTGCTTGATTAGTTTCAAGTTTTCCCCGCAGTGGAAAAAATGGATGGCAAAAAGGAGTACTGTACACTACACCCCGCTTTACGTATCCTTTAAGGTTAAGAGTATATAGATAAGGTTTATTTTTAATTTGACTTCAGTGTTATCCCACTGGTGATCTAGTGAAGAGAATATCTTCAAAGGTTTTTACCTTAACTAGAAATATAACACTCATCCTTTCAGATTCTACTGAAGATGGCAACGTAGTTGCCGAAATACGTATTTAGATTTGTAAAAATCAAGTGTGGTAAGGGGTTTTTATCTTATAATTGTTATTATAAGTTTTCTCTTTTTACAATCTTTCATAATTGGCTGGATTACAATTTTATATTTGAACAAGAATACTATTGGCATCTAACCTCTGATCGGTCATTATATTGAATCGCGATACAATTGATAGTCTGTTGATAGTTAGTAATGGCATGTTCATCAATAACGACTTAATGGACTGCGGCACGCTCTAAAATGACCCTTTACTTTCGCGTGATTGGCACTGCTAGGGATCCCTTGATAATACTGGGCAATTAGTCATTTAAACAAAATTGATAATGTTACCATTACAAACTTCGACGGGTTTGTGGGTTTTGTGATTTCAGTTTTCTATCAACGTGAAAATTACTGGTGTATATTATATAGTAATGTTTGTAGTTGAATGCTTTTAATTTTTGTGTATTATTTTGTTTTAAGTTTGTGTATTAACACTTATTTGCCTCGATCGTGCATTCCCTTTTATATAGCACATTTCTAAAAAAATATTTTTCGATATTTGATTTATAAGCCTCTAGATTTTAAGTCAGCAAAATATTTCAAAATTGCTTTTGCAAGAATGTAAAAAATGCTGCTAAAAACGTTGCTACGACTTTAGATGCCAAGGCTGCTAAATTTGTATTTTTGGAACTGTGAATCATGTCTAACGTAACCATTCTGAAAAGGGCGCACAAAAATAGTATATTATGTTACAAAGCGTAAATGTGACGAACCACACAAAGTCACTTTCACTTGGAATTGCACATGGCAGTTTATTTTTAAATGTGCAAATAAATTAAAAAAAAACACGATTATCGAGAATTACCGTGTACTATCTCGATAAGTATGTGTCCCAAATATTTAAATTTAAATCAAGTTGTTAGTTTATAATATTGGGGAGTACTCGCTGCGAAAATTATCTATTTACCTCACCAATCAAAGAACACAACTTATTTGTTTTTTGACGTTTGATAAAATAAATAAATTTATGACTTTCTGTTTATCATAAATCAATAACACTTTTAATAAAAAAAAACCATTAGATTGTACATATATCACGTGATTAAAACAGAGCTTTATTCAAGTGAGAGAAAAGTTAATCTCTGGAGTATATAAAGTTCATTTTAATCCAATAACATTCGCGATATTTTATTTGTTTTTGCATTTAGCTATACTAGTCCAATTACCGTAAATGTAGCTGCATTAGTAAACGTCACTTTAATTCGAATATGAAGAGGCATAAATACATACAAACGAATTTTTACGAACATGCCAGCTGAATCCATTTGAGTTAATTCACTCGGGATTAATTAGTTATGTTAGAAATATAAACCAAATATTCACTTTAGCTGCACATAAGGAATAAATGTATTAATACGTTTTCATAAGACACATATAATATTATTTACTGCTAAATTTTAATATACAATAGTCACTTGAGACACCCATTTATCGTGGCGTAGTTTTGTGTAAATTTGTAATAGTTTGTAAATCTACATACAACTCTGCATATTTTAATGAATTATAATTAATCATTAAATTTTCCAATCGCCTGAAATATTTCAAGGAAATTCAATTTATCTGAATTATCCCTGCTATTTATGCCACATGTTATAATAGCAATTAAAATTGAGCATCAAGAAGAAACAATGATCTATAAAAATCAGAAGAGTGGTATCTTCGTGCACAGAAAATTCAACCAACTACAGTTAAATTACCGTTTCACTCTATTTGGATTTCATCGACAAGTAATAAGCACAGTTGGTTTCATAGAAATAGTGTAATGAACTGATGCGTGCAATTTATTGACCTGCTTTGGCTTATCTCCTGTTATTAGCTTTTCCATTCCAAGGATTTAAAAAAATACTGTAAGCAGGTACGAATACTGCAATGTGACCATGGCTTCAATTAGGAATCGCCAGTTGTTCATTTGTATGAAATTTAACTTTGTCAATATATAATGTAGAATAATGGAAGATAGGAAAAATGCTGCACGACGACAGTTCACTCCTCTCCATATTTGCAGTCAATTTTCTGCGAGGGATTTCCATTTCGTTTTGTATCGCCACCAATAGCATGCTCCAAAATTGCCGATTGTTTGATGATCTTGCATATTCCTTACTTACTTCATTTATTCTGTATCCCTGTTTTATGCCTTTAAAATATTTATCGTCTGAATTTTATTAAATGAAATGGTCGATTCATCAGATTGTTAAAATTGTTAAAATAAATACACGCTCGAATCATTATACAAAAATATTAATTTCCTTCTGCTGGTTTCCGTTAATAATTAATTAATTAAAGGTTATAGTTATAAGATATAAGATGCGGACTATATTTATTTTATTATTATTACCTTTTTGTTTCAAAATATTTTCTTAACGAATCTTGTACGAATACTTGTATAATTCATTTTTTATGTTTACATATTTTTTACTGCCTAGGTCCGGAACTCTACAATTTTCTTGAATTCCCTATTTAGTAAAAATTACTTTTATTCAGGTTTCTATGTAAGTTTTCATACACATTATTTCGAATCGAGTGATAACCTATAAAATATACAATACAATACAATATAGAAATAGTGCCATTGAAGCCGATGCACCAAAGGATAATTTTTTATCTGAGAAAATATTAGATAAACTTTCATAATCCTTGCGAACGTAAGCGAACTTATGCCAGCTCCTAAACTTAGGTAAAATCTATACAGAACATTATTGGACGGAATTTAGTTATTTATTATTAATTTCGGTAATTTACAGAAAAATATGCCCACCCACAACGGAAACTATAGAGTTAGCTTGCGCTAAATTGAAGCATAACTGTTATACTTTTTGTTGATTTGGAATTTGAATAGAAATTGTATGATCCAGATAAGTGCACTGCTACACCTCCAAATGCGCTGTCTTTGCAAATATTTTCCTGCTCTAAACCAAGCATTCGATGATCGATAACTAGATGACGTGTGGATAAGTCTTGAAAGCTTGTTCGGGAACGATATCTCTAACTACGTGTTCCAAATTTGAATCAAATGCTCATTAGCAATTTATAATAAACGTTCTTACATACATTCTTTACTAAACAAATGTTCGTAAATACAGCAATTACGTGAAAACCAAAAATATTAATGCTAAAGGTTTTAATTCACCCACTTTGTTGGCCAATCATTCGCTTAACATTAATTCCCATGAAAGAATGAGATTCTGTAAAAGGTTCAATTGCCAAACACAGGACACACTAATGCAGAGCATTCATGGCTTCATGAATTGATGAATTTAATTCAAAATTGAAATCTTGTAATTTAATTGTCAGACGTATACTCATTATAATGCAATAATGATTTTGTGCAAACAATGACTTTAGTATACGTTTCAACCTTTCAATTAAATCAGGTTTCAAAATTCTTCAGGAAGATTATTATAAAATACTTAACAGGAATAGTGCATGAACCAGGACTTGTACGAGGAAAGTTTGGAAAATCGAAAAATATCGAACACGTAAAGATACAATATTGTGATTTATAAACTACTAGAAGGTCACCGCAAGCGTAAGCAACCAAATCGTCGTCTATAATACTAATAATACAAAAAAGTTCACCTTTAAGGTAAGTCCAATTTTACATTTCTCTCTCATTTTTGTTAATCAAATGTCCACACCTACAGAGGCGCTTGTTGGACGATTATAGTTTGATATTGCACTACAATGAACATTTCCTCGACGAGGTGCATAAGTGAGAAACTTAAAGCTGTTTAATTCATTTTGGTTTGTATTGTCATATTGCTATTTTAATTTGTTCGGTATTTAAGATGTTATTGCAATATCATCGGCACTAGTGGGTTTTGGTGCAGTAATTACCAGTAATTGATATGTCAGGCTACTTCAAGTAACTACATCAGTAACAGTATCAGTACATCAGTGTTTGAGTAACTGCTACAAACTCCTTAACCTGCATTTTGAAGAACAAAATAAATAAGAATAATGTAATTTTGCACTATTGAAAATGGCGCTGATTTGTTGCATAAAGTTGATTACGAGTTACAGACAACTCCTATACGATCCCAACTTATGGCATTTATTCCATGCTACCCTTAGTCGTTTAAAATTCGCACCACAGTATTATACGAATGTTAGTCTGTCGTGCTTATTTATTCTACACTAGATATTCATTATCAGATGTTACCCTAATACCAACGCATGTACTCAATATAGGGGCAGTATTGTTTCTATATATTTTAACATGAATATTTTGTTTATGCTTCTTGGTTTTCGCGTTGCGAACCACATTGTACAAATATTCTCCGATTGGCCGCTTATATTTTGGCACATTCCGTCTCAAGGACTTGGGGGACCTGATGTTCGAAGTTACGCTACCTAAAACGATGATGCTCTGGTTATCTCTTAGCTTTCTTAGAGCGGTGTATTCTTCTTTAGATATGCTCCTCCTTGCACGTTTAGCTCTTCGCAATACTCTGGATGCCTCTTGTCGGATCACTTCGGAAATGTCTCTCTTCAGTTTCGTTATGGCAGTTTCTTTACTCAGAACAATTTCTTCTACTGGTATGGGTACCACCGCAAAATGGAACCCGTCGATAAGAACTTTGGTACTGTCCTTATCCAGTGTCTCGTCTGATAGTTGTACAATAGTTTAGGTTGTATAGTATTACGTTCTCTTCTTATATTTCCGACTTTAGTTTCTGATCTTCTCCTAGTTTGCCGAATTTCTTGTTCATATTCGTTCCCTGCTTGTACTTCTGCTGGATCATATATTTCCGCCACAAGGCTGGATGGATCTGGTTTGCAATATTCAAATCTAGTAGTTTCTTGCTGAAATCGTTAAGTTGACATCTAGTCACTTGGATGGAATTTAGTACTAAGGCTGAATTTGCCTTCGGTAGAATCTTCGTTGTAGAAAATATAAACGAGTGGTGCTTTATCATCATTACTTTTGGTATAATGCTATCCTTGATTGATTTTCCCAGAGTTGCGTGATGTTGGTACGTATGCTCTCGCAGCTGAAATCTGTGTTTCTTCGTTCGCAAACCGCGTTGAAGAAATGTTCCCCAATGAAAAGAACTTAAGATTGGGTTATAACTATACATACCTTACCAGTCGTGTTATAAATTTTCACCATACCAGTTGAGATTAAATTATGTTTACAGTCATGTATTACCTTCATTGATTAATCAAATGGGTGAAAACTTATTGGCAAGGTGCCCAGTTCTAATAGATGAGTAGAATGTTTCCAATGATGTGCAAGTATTCTGATGACAACACAGAATGATATTTAGTAACCCACGTACATGAATCAACGCTATAGATGGCATGGTTAATAATAATAATGATATATATATTGCTGTAGATCCAGATAGATATTAGCATTGTCAAATTACAAATCCATAGTACATATAGATATACTGGTGAAAACATATTTGCAATACATAATCATTAAATTAGTAAAATTCGTTTTCAGCTGGAAACGTTAATTAATCTTAAATTTCTGTAATTTCCTACATGCTTTAAGTTTTCAGGTAAAGCAAAGCTTTAGTGGCTTCGTAGAACTTTGATCTGTGCACTGGAATATTGGCCTTATTACAATTACGTGTCACCATGTTCTAATAAATGTTACAGTTACGTAAATATGCTTCTTTGTTGCTTACCAAAAATAGCACCACCTCCATTATATATAAACTTGGTAGTCAATAACGTACATTATACATATATCTAATAGCTTGTTTTTGGATTATAAACACGCTATATAACGCTAGAAGAACGCCAAAAAATTGTATAATTTGCAAACTATACAGCTAGATAATAATAGCTCTCTGCAGATCATTGACATAAATCTGAATAGATTGTTTTGTATACTTGGTTAGTCAATTCCCCTAATACCACACTTTTCCATCTTTTGCAAAACTAGTTCTTGAATTATGTTGTCGAAACCTGTAGGGAAATGCAAACTATTATACACAATATTCAAGACAATAAACACAGAAACTTTAATTGATTTTTTATGAATAAATCCAAACTGATTATTATTAGAATTAAAGCAGATGCACGTTCAGGACCTTTTCATAAACTTTATTACAAATTGACAGCATACATGTTGATTGATACCGATAACCGCCTTAAGACGGTCAGGAAAATTACCTGTAGCTATAGCCAGATTGATTAAGTGGACGAGAGTGCCTGCAATATCACCCGACACATGGAATAGATGACAACACTGCACTCATCAACATCGACAGACTTTTTCAATGTAATAATATTTCTGAGTTCACTTTCACACAACGGTGAGTAACAGTTAAGAACCCGTGGAGTACTGCCGAAATTAGGAACATGAAGCTTCCCAAAAACAAGAACTGATCCCGAAAGAATCTATTAAAGAACTCCACAAGCTCTTTATGATCACTAACAGTATCACCAGATTCGACAATCTGAATATTCCTATTCTTGAATTTATTAGTTTCATTCCTAATTATATCCCAAGATGTTTTTGTTGTATTCTTTGAAGTCATAAGCAGATTGTAAAAAAAAATATTGTGAAACTAATGAATTCTAACGTTTTAATCTGGATTTATATACAACAAATGGAAATGCTGTAAAGTATTGATATCAAAAATGTTTTATGAAATTTATCAAAGCAAGCATTTGCATCTGAAGAAGTTTTGACCAATTTGCATCCCGAAGTTATGACTAATTGTCCTATATTTAATCTATTAAAAAATGCGTTTTTCTTTATAGTTGTCTATATAATTTTTTTAATATTCTTGATGAAAATTTTATTGGTAATAATGATCGGATATACCACAGTGAGATTCAGCATTGGTGCTATGTTACAAAAGCTATTGTCTACTATAGTCGTTGTCTGGTGAATAAGAAGATACTAATATTGAAAGAATTAAAGATTTTTGTTATATTATTGGAGATTTGTGTGCTGTAGCGAAGTTAATATTCAAATCTCCACTAACTATAAGATGGCGGTTGTACGGATTTAGCTGTGCTGAGTTATCAAACAGTCCGCAAACGTACTTATTTCACCAGTAAGTGAACGATAAATGCATATGAGTATAACAACTATTCACACTCATATGTATTTATCTTTATTGCATTTCAAGCTAAGTATCAAAATGCTTTTCATAGTATGTTAACATGCAGGATAAATATAGGATGTCAATACATTTTCCATATTAAGACGCCCCCTCCTTTAAACTAGGAGCTACAATAGCTACTTGCTAGCTAGTTCATAATTAATGAGGTTAACGTAACTGATATCATATATGTTAGATTGATTTTACGAGATGTCCCAAAAACTAGTCCCAACTTGCGTGAACAAGGCGCTTTTGATATTATTCTAATTGTAAACATTATTTACTATATTTGTGTCAATTATATTGTCACTGTTGGCAGGAACATAGATTAAATTAGTCATGTGAGATTGAGAGTTGATGGAATATTAAAAATTTTATGTTTAACTTTCACGTTAATATGGAAACCATCTATATCATTTAATTCCGATTCGAAATGATTGATGGTATTGATTTAGAAACTAATTTTACCGGAAAAAAATGAAAAGAAAAATGTATAAGCAGCATGTCCAACTCGCAACAGTCTTATTTGTATTATATAAACAAAATGTTCATACCCACTACTTATGGCCATATATTATTATATTTCAGTTGGTGAGAAACACCAATAGTCATTTATCACTGAAACCTCGATTATTGAACGTTTTATTCGGGAGTAATTGTCAACACGACAACCATCTTCTTTCGATACTCGTGCCTAACTTATTGGGGAAGAAACATTGCCCAAAAAATAGTAGGAGGAGATCAAGTGAACATGACAGCGCTAAGGTTTGATTTTAGCAAGCAACACGCCACTTTTAAAATACGATGGGAATATTCCTACAGACTTCGTAGATGTATTCGCCCACTAGATATTTATGCGAAAAATTAAAAAGATGAATAGCAAAGCAGTCATATTAAATAATATTAATTTATTTTTCCACAAAAACAGGTCTAAAATGGAATTTTAAATATGAATCTAAATTACAAATGCGGTGATGATTACGTGCATACCTCACCGCATAATTCTTAAAGTTAGATGTATAATATGCAAATATCACTCGACTACGTCTAGCACTCTGTATTATTAAGATTAACGCCGAAGCACGCACCACGTACATACCTACGTGGTTAGATTCGAGAGAAACAAAAAAAAACTAATAATGAAACTCTATCCACGATTAGTGAACCGATGTATTTCGGTGACCGCGGAATCGGACGATGGGCCGCATAGCTGGGATTAAGGCATTAAATGTTAAGCCGGTGATTCAGAAGTGACTTTTTCATGTAGTGGAACAGCACAACAAATCCTCGTTTCGCTCAGGTCAAAATTGCACGAGGGCGCCGTTTGCGACGCGGAAAGTACACGATGACACTGGACACTAAAAATCCCATCTTCATTATTAGTAAAACAATTCGTGCATTCGTATCAAATTCAAAATAATGACCACATAATTATAGTTTAGTAACGAAAGGAATTAATAGCAGTAAGTTTAAAATTAACGGCGCATGCATAATTTTGTACCCGGTGGAATAGTAAACTTTTCCAACGTAACAGTCTTGGAATTTTAATTTAGTTTAACAAGAGCATTGCAATTATTTGCACGTAATATTAAGAAGAGCAGAATAACGCATAATTCTGCGCTCGATAATTAAACCCGCGTCATTTTTGACACAAGGGTTTACCCTTTATGAAATTCCTGCCCTGCTTTGGAGTGAATGCTAATCGTTGTTATAATTTCTCGCTCTTGTTTTCGTAGGGATGGGTGCAAATGGGCGAATTCGATGGGGTTTATTAAACTTGTTTTATTTTGCATCTCAATAGGTCGGCTTATTAATAATAGATGCGAAGTCACATCTTCACTTGATCTACGAGATCTACGACAAGTGATTTTAAGCCAATGCATCTTTATGGCGTACTTTAATAAGTTTAGTTTGCGAAAAATAATTCGCCGAAACACAATTCATTCTATTTTACAATATATGGCGTCGTTATTAGAAGAAAGGCAGAGACGACTGGCATTTGGTAAGCGGCGTATAAAAATGCAGCGAAGCAAAATTTTCCGCAATTAATTATAATTGAAGTTAACAAATAAGACTTTGTGAAACCCTATAAATTCCATTATTAAGATCCCTAGAAATTGTTCGTTTACGTATATATTAACATTAAATTAATTAAAACGACAAATAATATTAATAAGCGGTTTGCTTGCTGACTATTATTAAATTGATTCAATTGCCAATTCAATTCAGTGACACGTTCTGCTGGTAGGTACTGTATTCATTATAAAATCAATAGAATTGTCACGTTTCGCTATTTTACAGAAAGGAATTGTTAAATTCGCGAACGTTGTGCCTGGGGAATTCTGTCGAATATTTAATGCATATTTGTCACAAAAAAATGTCGTGTTTGGGGTGGCAGTTTGCGAATAGATACTTCCAGGACACGTTTGAATGTTACAAACAATTATTCGTTACTTAAGTTCTTTAAAATAAACTGAAAACCAACAAAAAATAGACCCAAATTGCTCTCATTTGCCACAGATTTGGTTGGTTTATTAAAAATAATAATTTCGCTTTAAATATTTAAATATTGTAAAAAATTATCAACTTGATCTACAACGTTGTGAAAAATCTATCTATGTCTAATTATTTTTTTTATGATTTATATAAATACAATAACAATTTTTAGAAATTAATTAAATTTCGTAACTAGATTTATATTCTAGTTACGAAATTTAATTAATTTCTAAAAATTGTTCAATTGCGAAATGAACAAGAAACCTTTCCTCACGTTCTCGTTGGTTTTTCCGGTAGTGAAAATGTTCCGCATAAAGGATTTATATATTAAATTTCCAGACACAAACGATGTACCGAAAGCGGAAAATAATGAAATATTATATGAAACATATAGCCCAAATAAAGTTCAGCGTCACTTCTTTTAGATTTGTCATAGCTTTCGTCGGAGATGACAGCAAGATGCTCTTTGAGAAACTGCAAAATTTCATATCGTTGAGGGCAAAGTCTTGTTCCAAACCGAGGAAGTTCACTCGCGTGAACCTTAAACATTATGCGCATAATCTTTAGCCATTTAAATAACATCTCTAAGAGACAGGTCGCGTTAGAGAATCTCGTTTCTCGGTAATAAATTTAAACATGCAATATTATAACTCGATCGGTATATGGCGCAATAGTTTATGATGCGAACAAGATTTGCAATGATTTCATTGCGGGCATATAGGTTTAGTATCGTAAATGTGGCATATTTATTTTATGCCGTACATTACATATAATATTAATATATACAAAGCTTAATGTACTAGATGCAATACCTGCTATAAAGCTATAAAGATGCAGGTAACTCAGTGAAGATGGCGAAAGTTTGCAATATCAGTGGTAGAAATCTGTGGATGTGGGCGCCACAAAGTCCACCTAATTGGCAACCGATAACTTCGTTTCACTACTGACGTACACTTCACGTGTCTCTTCAATAAGTAAGTAAAACATTTATTAACACTATTATTTGCAACAAAATGATAATTGACAATATTTACAGACCACATTAAACAAAATCCTTATGTAGTTTATAAATGATTATTATGCTGATTGTATTTTATTCAAGTCAAAGTTTTACATAAAAATTAATTGGAATAATCAGAACATTGCGGCAAATCCGTTTCAAAATAAGCTCCCCTGGGCAACAATAAAACTTCACCTAACTGATAAGGCGTTTTATTGGTTCCTACGACATTGAAGTTCATCTTATGCAACGTCACCCACCAATTCAATCGTTCGACTTCAGAATCTATGCATCGTGACGGATAACTGGAATTTCTCAAGGGAATGTATTATTGACATGGCCAGTAAGAATATGTAATTTTTAAATTTCTGAAATAATTTTTAAACATAAAAGCAAATAAATATGTCTGAATCATAAATAATTGTAAATTGTAATCAAGTTACGATTTAATTCGTATGATATTTTGGAAGTGACGAAAAATGTGCCAAATGCAAGTCGCTAAGTATACCGAGGGAAAAAGGTAAACGTACATTAGACTAACATAAATATTAGATAAACTTGGGAATTGAGAATTAACCAGTGCTAATTTTATTTTCACATCAGTTAGGCGATTATATGAATCAATAAGTTAATTAACAAAAGGATCCAAGAACCCCTATACAATTAACGTATACTGAGGTAGTTTTCGGGAAGGATACAAACATAAATACGACGTTAATTAAAGCAATAAATATGTAAGAGAAAGAGAAATAAGAGTAATCAATAAGAAATTATTAACAATCGAAATATTAAAATATTTGTGACACATCATGACAACGTTTATATTAAGTTATGTTAGTTATGTGAGGAGTTAATAAGAAAACAAAAAAATCAATTATTTATTTGTTGTGTCTGCTTTATAAAATATAAATTCCTTGTACGTTTGCAACGACTTGAGAAATATAATTACTTGTGAAAGAATATAAACATTCTGTGTCGACTCGAGAAAGCAAGTTAGTTATAAATAACGTGTGAGCAACGGAATTGTGATTCAGGGAGGGCTTTGGAAGTTTTCGCGTATGTCTTAGATTAATTTTGAGTAATAGAACTACTCGCCGTTACTAACAGGTGTACCAACCCTTTTCCCGGTAACTTAAATTTAGATTAAATCAAACTGCAGGCAACGCTGTAAAAACTGAGGTTATGTTGGCAATAAAATTTTAAATAATACATTTTAATCATGACAACCAATAGTAATTATCAAATAAGATGAGTTAATGGCCACCACCGACATCACAGTGTAACTCTTCCTTTAACGTCGTGCAACATGTTCACAAATGGTGTTAAACTTTCATTAAAAACTGTTTTACAATACTTCAAAAAGTGACAGTTTAAATGAACTATTTTACTGGATTAAAATTACACATTCATGGTATGTCTATCTCCCTCTTCCAGGGCCAACTCTAAAACATAATTCCGTTGCTCTCACGTTACTTTTATTTATTAAATTACTATTAGCATTGTAATTTCGTCATTGATCCGAGCAGGCAAATTTAAAATGGATCCTTGGTGTAAAATTAAACTAACCTTACTTTATAAAGACAAGCTATTTTAACTTGGTGAACCTACAACACGAATTCCAAAGTAAGCTAATTAAACCAATTTGATTTGTGATTTAGAAATATCTGAAAGGATTGACGTATATTTATGCATAGACAATTATGCATACATATAGAATGCAAAGTCCCTATAAAATTTTTGGTTGTTGAGAAAATGCGCCATCTGTTGGCTTGTGGACGGTGCTAATCCTTTGCATGCTGGATTATTTGCTGAAATATAGGTACTCATTTAATTCATTTTTGAAATCATCGCAGGATTGTTTTTATTTAAAAAAAAATATTTTCAATCTTTTCTTGTACATCTTGACCGCATTTAAAAATATTTTGTTTTTATAAATTATGAAACTTAACGTGCTGTAAAACTACCACAATAATTTTCTTTTTAATATCATTAACTGAATTAATATTGCTTAAGACTATTTTTGAAATGTTATTAATTTTGTTAATGTTTTTCACGAAATTTATGTTGCTGTAATTCAATTTCTCGCAATTTATTTTTTTTAAGGTTCTACTAATCCAACCAGAAACGTAGCCAATAACAGATTGATGTAATTCTCTTTCTAGTGCTAATTCTGGAAGTTTAGTAATATATTTATTTACATTAAAAATGTCATAGTCTTCCTCAATTCTGTTTTTGTCACTCTTTTGCATTTCGTCAATCAGTCCTTTAAGGTTAAATAAATCAACAGTATTAGTGTTTTCGCAATTTGTCCCAATAGATTTAACCGCAGAGAAATCCCTAACTAATAACGATTTAAAACTTTCCATGAATTGAATAGCTGTTGGATTGTTTGTTCTAAATCTTTGACTTCGAATTCTACCGAAGTAATTTTCTATTACATCTTGATTTAAAGAGCGTGGTAGGAAAAATTTTACCTGGGCTGAACTGACTAAAACCTCATATAAATCTAATAAACATTCTAATGTTCGCATCCAATTTTTCAATGAGGGAGGAACGACTTTTTTGCCAACCGCATCGATAAAATACATATTTGTTAAATTTTGAATAGCTGCCTTCCAAAATTGTATGTGTCCAGAGTTTTTATATACTCCACCAGATAAAGATTTGCAAAAACGCGATCGAAGCGTTCCTCCGTTAACGCTGTCAAAAAGTGAATCGAAAATTTTTATAATGTTTGCCGTCTGCAATGCGCCCTCATCCAAAGTGTTATCACCTATTAAAATAGATATGTGAAAAATTTGATAATGAAGTTTTATTAAAACTTACCGCATTTAACTAAGTAAGCAATTGTCGACGCCATATAGTGACTTAAAATTTGACTCGCATAGCAAACTTTCATTTTTTTCATTTTCTTCGGAATGACATGGTAATCGGTGATTTTTTGCAAAGCTCTCAGTTCGCCACAAGCTTCATCGCTTTTATAAGCGTCAACAATGTGATTCTATTTAGCAACTAGAACTTGTTCGTTTTTTTCCCAATACAAATGTTTATTTAACATATTATTCCTCATGCCTTTTAATAGATGTGGCGGGTCATACAACGGAATGATTTCTTGATCGTCAATTATAATTCTTCTTTTTGGTTCTGAGTTTTTTCAATATAAACTTTGTGAGATTCTTTCAGCAAAAAAATATTGCTGATTGATTTGGTTGAGCCTGGTCACATATTGATGCAACAATTTTGACACCACACTTGTGAACTTGCCTTACAAGAGACTTGATGAATCAATTAACATTGCGGATTTAGTACTGGAAAAGGAGTAGGCAAAATATATTGGCTGTTGCCATTTTTTGAACAATCCGCGCAGATAGAATACTAAGACATGGTCTGGGATTTCCAAACTTTGCATTGTTCCGAAATTTTCAAATCCATAAAATTTGTCGGACGATTTATCATAATCCACATGAGGCATAATGGACATTTCATCGAAAATCAACGAACACATTTTATCCCTTTCACTTAATTTCGACACAGCTTCTTTTAAATTTTCGAATACCACTTTATTTATACCAGGTTTAATTGGAATTTTGTTCAGCATTTCCATAATTCTTTGACGAGATGGTAAGGCAAAAATATCTCTTAATTTTGAATAACATCTTCCAGACTATTTATATATCATTAGTGCGAAAATTTTTTCATCTGAAGTATATCGGCGATCCTTAGGATTAACGTTTCTCTTTCTTAACTGTGATAAACAGAAATTTATTGCCTCTTCTCCCAAGACGCCACTGTTCAATTTGATTTCAAATTTTCCATATAAATTTAAGCGTTTGCAATAAGAAGCTGTCCTGATTTTAGTCCTCCGTGCAATGCGCGTAAGTGTTTTAGCATTACAACATTTTCTAGATCCCTAGAGTCAACTTTGCTTCTTTTTTGAATAACAGCTTCATCTTAAATGGTGTCTTTAATTTTTAATCGAGAAAATATAATTTAGGATTCTTACCAGAAAGAGTACTTAGTTCAGTGTGAATATGAAAATGAGTTGAGTTGGATATCGCGGTTTCCTCGCCAGCACGTAAATCTGTTCTAACGTGATCGGGAATGATGATATTAGATGTAAAAATTTCTGGAATCCATGAAAGTTCTGATACAGGTTCAAGGTGACCAGGATCTGTTATTATACTGTCTACAATTCACTCAAAATTTATTTTAGTAAAATTGAAAAGCGTACTCGAAAATCGAAAAATTTACATTGACCCAAATGAAAATCGAAACTGGTATTGTTATGAAAATTGGACACCGCTTTTCCTTCAAAAGCATGTGGACCTATTCCACAAATATCAGTTCTACTGTTGGGATCTGGAAAAAGGATATCGGATGTAGAAATGTCTGGAAACCTTGAAAGTTTTTATATATTTGACATGTGTGATATTTACCATTAGCCAGGAGTAAACTAGGTACGGCAGTATTTAGAAGTCTTTTATTGGTACCATAGTCAGATTTTTCAAAATGCAAATCACAAACTGTGTGGTTATTAAATACTTTCATTGCATTGAGCTCCATCAGGTAAGAGTCACCAGTCCGCTTAATCCACTCTTTAAAGCGGTCCTCATATTTTACTGGATTTGGAAATCTGTGGCGTTTAATGCTACCAGAACTGTAACACTTTTTGATGCTGCAAAGCTTCATTGTAATTCAAATTCAAATAATGTCACTTCTATTATTTGACACATGACAATTACTACTACGGCGACATCTACCGACTTGTGGACGGTATACCAGCCAAGACACAAACCAGGGTCACAATTAATGTGCCAACTTTGCATTCTATGGGTGGGTTTATAGAAAGCAAATCAAATATTTAATTGCGATTAACTATTTGTTTGAAATTAAATTCGCGTTGCCATGGACACAGATCGCAATCAACCAATTAACTGGTTAATTGCGATCTGTGTCCATGGCAACGCGAATTTAATTTCAATCAAATAGTTAATCGCAATTAAATATTTGATTTGCTTTCTATAAACCCACCCTATATGTATTATGTTGTCTATGTACAGTCGAATGCAAAAAAAAGTAGACACGAAATTTTCGGCTGCTTGAACAAACTTGATATTAGCAATGTCATGTAAACGTCAGTACTGTCATTTCAGTGACATTTTAATGAACTGGTGAGCCGTAGAGCCGTAAGCCGTAGGTACTCCGAACTAGTGCCCCGAACCACGTTTACTGAATAAATAAGTCAAATATCACGTGGATTAAGAAAACTCACTGAGAAAATTCAAGTTTTATTGGAGTAAAGAAACTTTGTTTTAAAATAAATGTCAACTTTGAAAGGTTGTCAAATTTTGAAAGAAAAGGGGATTTTAAAAAGCCACATTTATACAACAACAATTTGAGGAAAATCAATTACAGGAAACTGTTTTTGTCTACTTTTTTTGCATTCGACTGTATTTATGGTTGCAAGAACGGCATCTATCAACAAGGACAGACAACTGAGCACAAACTAACGTCAGGAATAAGAGCATTATTTTAATTTTTAAACATTAATTTTGTTTAATTTACAAATGCTTATACTGGATTTCAATAAATGATGAATTACAAATAGTGTGTTGGTTTTATTTCGAATATGAATATTTTTCAAGAATTTGTTAATATCATATTTATGGGGAAAATATATCAAACATGAACAGAAAAGCAGAAAAGTGGAACTATGCAAGAAAATTATGGACATTACGACTTAAAATGATGCAAATTAGCCTTTTAGTAAGTGAAATTGACACATTCCGAGAACGAGAAGGTACTTGTTGTTTAATAAAAATAGAAGAACGAAACTCTTCGGGTCGCGGAGAGTTTCGGATTAGAAAAAAATACATTCGGCAAAAATGCCAATACTCATTTTGGTACGAAAGTAATTTCAAGTATGACCAACAAAACGTTTCATATCAAGTGAATTATGCACATAAAAACTAACGTGAATTCCTCGAACTCTATCAATAAATTAAAAATATCACAGTCCATTGATCTGTTATTTTAAATTACAATTCAAATTTTTCTTTGCTATCTGTTTGCTCACCTTCCCGTTTGTTAAACTTTTAGCGCTCAATTTTCGAACTAATTTCCTACTTCTAAGACCCATTCTCATTTTTTGAACTTTCGCCGATGTCTCTCGGTGTTGTATTCCATGTGTCTGGAATCTTATCGCAAAACACGTACGGCTAATGGAATTAAATAAGCTCTGGTACACGTAGGATGCCGCACGGCGTCTGTTCGATTTCTCTGAATTACTGCCACTATTTCTCCGGGGATTTTGTCCGCTCTGCAAACGGTACAAACAAATATACATCAGTCTCACTGGCGGCGATTAACGGCGCGACACACAAACTAATTGAAAAATTGATTACGTAAAAGTCAACGCGGTTACCTTCCGTCGGACTTTCTTCCAGAAAATGCGGAGCATTTAATAATTCAAATTTATTCGGACCGCTGAAGTATGTAATCGATATTAATAGAAAAGCACAATGGGAAGATTTTTCACTCGAATGTAGACTTGTGGCGCCGCAAGTATTGAAATGCCAAGTCGTATGGCTCGTCTTTTATTTCTTTTATTTAAAGACTGCAACAGTGGCGTTCGTGCGAATTTGTTCTGTGCGAATAAATCTGTCTTACTTATCGTTCATATCGTATTCATTATTTTTCAAGGTTGTCGAAATCATCGTCAGAAAATCTGAAGCAAATCACTGCTCAGCGACTAAAATTAACGTCCGGTAAAAAACTTTATCTAAATTTACGAATTTCTCTTATCCGAACCAATACAAAGTACATTAATTTCGGGTCCATATTTCAGAGAACGATAATGCATGAATGAACTTGTTAGTTATTGCTTGGTATTGCCAAACTTTGATGGAATATGTTCGCTTAGTGAGGTGGCTATAAATTTACCTATTATAAATGCACAACATTCAATTTAGTTCGTTAACGTCGAAAAGTTAGCGCAGCAGTATAATTTAACTATATCGTGAGTTCATGAAATAGGACGAGGTCAAGCATTTCATGAATCGCTTGAAATAATCTAAACCGAGATATGCACAGGATTCATCAAATGGCAAAATGTTAACTGATCTAACCAAAAATGCCTTAACGAAATGACATATTTACAGAAGACGCAACAATTAAATTTAAAGAAATGTTAAGTTGCGTTTGTTAAATCCTCTAGTCTAGGCCATAACTTATTTTTTAAGCGTGCTGTGGAAAGGCTTATAGTATGACATTGGAAGAAAATGTGTTTCATCCACTTCACACTCTAATTTCTGGTGGACCCCAACCACAACAATTTAACACGTTATCAAAAATGAGACAACATAAAAGGAGTGTTCGTATAGCTAAAGATTATCTTATTATTAATTAGAATTAGTAATTAAATAGTAGAATACTTTACCTGCATTACCAATTATATCGCCATTAACGACTATCGAACCGGCTAGTCAAATTTGCTCCAAACAAAACGAATCAAATTTAATGAAAATTTAAAATAAAGTTTGTGACAAGATTTAAATGTGTTGAACAGGACACCCATATCAATCATCTAACTCATATGGCCTACAACTCCAACTGGCGAGTTAAGTGAGTTTAATTAAAAAAAAATCGCGTTCGTAGTTTCTTTACCACTACTGACTAGCGCAAAGATGACCTCTATTTTATGAAGAACTTTCTTGGCACATTTCCAAAATACAAAGTTGGGTTTCATGTGAATTCGAATAAAAAGTAATATTTTTGCTATTAATTTACTCAGTCAGTAGTCAATTTTCCAAATGATGATGATGATAATACGTCTCCACACAACGGAAACTCGTTTCACGAAAAATTTTCGAACATTTAGTTCATTCGCAATACAATAATCAATTAATATCAAACTTTATATTTCATTTGTTCACGCTTCGTCGAAATTGCAACGATATTGCTCATTCCGGAAACATTTCCGGGATGTCTCCCCAACTTCCAAATTCAGCTTCTTTCACTGAATATTTTTAGCACTTTCTATTAACTACGACCTTTCGCCCTCCTTCTCTAATATTTCTAAGGTCATCTCCCTTCAGCGGTCTCAAGCTCTCAAGCCTGTGTCTTTATCCTGATTTGTTGGTTTTTATTTAAAAGTTTTCCATTTAGCATTTTCATGGTTAGAATTCTGCAGATGAAATGGTTTGAGCATTTATGTTTCTGATATCAACTAAGCAAATCAAATTGATGGTTTTCATAGATCAAAGTTTCCATTACAATCCTCAGATACGTGTTAAACTATTTGTGTTTTTAAAATCCAAATTTGCAGTGGCCGCTTACAATGTTGTACATTTCATAAGATCATTTTGGATGAGGCTCATATTTATCAGTCGTTTTCCTATTCTTCCTTCCATTAAACTCAGAAAATTTACAAAGCACCAAAACCAAGCTGATAAATAAAGAACTATTTACACATCCCTTGCTAGCTCTTTCTGAAATAGAATTTGTGTACTTAGACCCGAAGGTGTCTTGATACCTCGAAAATCAGGACACGGGCTATCCAAGTCAATTAAACGAAATTACACAAAACCGAGGTGACTTCCAGGAACACGGTCATTATATGGTCTTCCTTTTAGAGCGAATGGATCTTTTTTCCAGTGGGGTAGTATAGCCGATTCCTAGATATTGTTAGTTAAATCGCCTAGTTCACCCGGTCTTTCCCGCTAATCGCGAATAATTACTCAAAATTTAGAGTTTAATTCGAACTGCCAACAGTTCGAAAGTAATGTAATTTGTCAAGTTATATTCGAAGGTGGAATATATTTTTAGATTCAATATAACAGTTAGGTTACAAAATTAGAATTAAATCAGTTAAATTAAAATAATTGTTACCATTTGTGAATGTGGATTTTTAAAGATTAATTTGAGTTTATTATAAAATTTTAATAACTGATTCAAGTTACATTATACATATTATATAAGATATACTACAAATGTTACAAAACTAACATAATTTTTCTTGTGAACCATAAAATCAATTATTAGAAAATTACGCTTTTAACCATAAAACTTGATTTCTCTTTTTAAAAATATCAGCAAAAAAAGTGATTTGCTACGTAATATTTTCTCTTTCTAATACCAAAATTTGCGGTAAGAATGTTTAAATCGTCTCCGTTCGATTTTTCTTGAGCACTTTAATTTAACACATGGCTCGCGAATGTATATAAAAAGCTATTGATAAAATTAATAGACGTTTCCTCTTAATTTAATTTCTGACATCACCGGCTCAATGACTTAATTTGGCTTTAACGCAGATTTTTATTATTTTGATACCGAACATTTATATTTCCCTTAGAGTAAATTGCATCGATTTTAAAATTTTCCGTTTGTGAAGGAACCGACTGCCACGTCGCGCGGTACCCCGACCTTATTGCTCCCAATGTTAAACATTGATTTCTTTTTTTGTTATTAACTTTACTCTGGACAAGCCCCGAGGCTTCCCTTGCCCCGTGGACCCAGTTTTGACTGAATCGCGTGTGTCGATTATGACTGTCGTCAAAATTTGTTATCATTCTGCCGAATGGGGAGGAATTTGGTTGCCAATTCAAAGGTTTTGTTTATCTTTTCGATGCCTTCCACTGGCGATGCTAAACTCTAGCAGGTGGCCCACGTAGTTTTTTATAAGTGTCGCTGACTACTTTAAATGCCAAATCAGTTGTTTTGTTAATTACCAGCTTATCAGTTTAAACAAATATAGCACTTCCTGCATGCAAATAATCTCGTTTACAATCCCTTGTTCTTTCCAAACCGGCTAGTCTTCGATTCACTATAAGGACCAGTTGTATTGTCGAGAGCGAATGTTGATAGCGTCAGTAGTTATATTGCAAAAATAGGTTAATTTGTAAATTGCTTTCGTTTGGCAAATGTAATTTATCTAAATAAAATGTTACTAAATCCAGCCATGCACTTGGTAACATTTTATTTTTCGTCTTTTAATTTAATTCAAAGATTTCATCAACTGCGAATGGTATGTGGTATATTGTGAAAGTTGATGAAGAATCTTCGACGACACTTTGCCAAGTCTTAAACAACATTCGAATGTAATACATATTGAAAATAAGGCCACGGCTACGTTAGGGGAAAAAGAAATCCTTTTAAACTTACTGTAACACCGGAGGAAATATTTTAGTTATCTGCCAAAGACATGCTGATGCCATGATTGACAATTACATACATTGAACTCGCGGGCTCAGTACTCCCTTATAACTTGAAAAACTGCAACAGTAGTGATGAAGCCCAGACTGAATTACTGAATACAAAAAACCGCACCCACTATGAAATTTAAGGCTATAGAATACATCTGTATGTACTCACATTAACTAATGGTAATCTAGATAGCTTACGCAATAAAGAAACAAAATGTACCATAGTACGAAATATTCGTAAAGCTTTTGATCGCAAATAATTGTTAGATGGTTGCGCCTATGGATTTCACTATGGAATCAGAATTGTTTCCGGTGAATATAGCATAGCAGACCGAATTTAGTAAATATGTAGAAATATCTAGACTTTATTCAGGAACAAAAATATTCCCATGTACAGGTTCCAGATTGCTATCAAGAGCATTTCGGAATAATACATGAGGATGAATGCTCTGTGGGCAGGAAGACATCAGGCTTGGGCATTGGATATTCAAGAGCATAAAGATATAATATTTATTATATTGAAACAGCATTCACAGGTTCAACCAGGAGAAGGTCAAAAAACTTGGAACAAAAAAATGCCCATGCGCATCTAAATTCAATGCCCACTGCATGCGAATAATTTTCGTGGATACGATATTAATATCAATATAATAAAATATAAAAGGTGCTCAATTCGACGCAAGCATGTTTCCTTATTACCTCTGCCGGAGGAATTTAATCTCACAAGATAATATACGAACGCAAAAGCAACAATTTATAACAATATAGGGCAATCAGAAGGCCATTTCCGATCTCCACATTTATCAAATTCCCAATTCTCAATTGTTTCCGAATTAAACGGGTATATCTATGTTGAATACATTTTTCCTAATGTTATTACCAGAGCAGGATCGAAAGCGACACACATCGCGATTTGTGGGAAGATTAATAATGATTAACATTTAACGATGATAGATTGACACAGGGAATCTACACAGGAAATTAATACAACGATAACAAGATATAGTGCTCGCCAAGGCACTGAAGGATCGTCGATTAATCGACTAAGCTATTTAATTATGGTCCTATCACTTTTCGTCGATGTATGTAATTTTCGGAGGCAGCAAATTATGTCGAACATTATTAAAGCGTCCGGCGTATTTTCGTTCCGCTTTTTCCGGGTGTTTTCGACACGTGCGCGTCAATCATATTTAATGTTGACGATTTTTCAAATGGAACCTGCATTTAACGTAGATCGGCAAACACCTGGTACCGAGTGAAATGAATGTACATTTACAGAATTTAAAACGAACATCGTAGATTTAATATTTAGTTCATGATAATGTGTGTTTTTAACGTGGTGGAAATTTATTTGATTTTCTTCTATTATGATGAACATATTTTCTGGATCTAGGTAAACGACGAAAAAAAATTGATATAATGATTTTCTTAAAAGCAAACGTATCTTATAACAGAAGCCTGCATTATTAACCGCGTACGATCAAGTATTTTAAAGTAATTATTTTTTCGTAACACATTATGAAAAAAATAGAAAATGCACGGTATATTGGAAATGTGGACAATAAACAGAAAGCCATTTGGAATGTGATGAAGAGGGAAATCAGAAAAGATATGAAAATAGAAAACAATGACACCATTAGACCCGAGGATTTTAACAACTTTTACTCGAGCATAGGAGAAGAAGCACTCTACAGTATTAAACAGGCAAACACTATATGACTCATATTACAAAAAATTACAAATAGACAATTGTGATTCATTTTTTCTACAGCCGGTTAAGATACAAGGGATATTAGTATTGTAAATAATAGTAATAATAAATCAGCAGTAGATATATACGGATTGACAACAAAGCTACTGAAAGCAATTCTCGAAATTATTCTTGATAGAATGGTGCAAGTAATCAATAAGGGCTTTCAAGATGGCGTGCCCGAATTATCCCGATTTACAAATATGGAGACACAAAACAATGTGAAAATTACTGACCAGTGTCATATTCCCGGGACTATATAATCTTATTGAATCAGCAATTAAGACAAGATTAACCATCTAGTTGGAAAAGAAGAGATTGTTAAATACCAGCCAACATGTTTATATGTATGGAAAATCGACAATGACTACCATGATTGATGTTGTGGATCAAATAATGGACGCATGTAATGATGTTGAACAGAGGTTGCCTTCTATGACTTGCGATACAGTAAACGATGATATATTACAATAAAAAGAAATTAGAGATTTACAAATATGGAGACACAAAACAATGTGAAAATTACTGACCAGTGTCATATTTCCGGGTCTATGTAATGTTATTGAATCAGCAATTAAGACAAGATTAACCACCTAGTTGGAAAATAAGAGATTGTTAAATACCAGCCAACATGTTTATATGTATGGAAAATCGACAATGACTACCATGATTGATGTTGTGGATCAAATAATGGAAGCATGTAATGATGATGAACAGAGGTTGCCTTCTATGACTTGCGATACAGTAAACGATCATATATTACAATGAAAAGAATTTCCACTACTATGGAATTAGAAGTGAATTTATAATGTACGTTAATAACATGGCTGGTAATTTAAATGTATGACAGGCATGTTCGTCGGCGATACATCATTCATCAACACTAAAATCAAGAGACGCTGCGAAATGTACCAAATAACACACTAGGAGAAGCACGAGAATAGTTTAGTTAGAATAGTCATAAGCTTATATTAAATATGGAAAAAATACCACGAATGGTCTTTGAAACTAAGAACAGAAATAGGAAGCAAGCAACTATAAATTTTGTACAAGTACACATGACAAGCAATCTCACCTAGATACAACGTTGTGACAAAATAAGTCCAAAACTTGCTACAATTATATAATTTATCAAAAGATTGATGAACACACGAAGCTGCAAGACTGGCGTACGTCAGCTGCTGTCACGGCATTATTTGATATGGGATAATAAGGTGGGGTGCAACACCCGAAGCAACGAAAATATTAATAAATAAAAATTATGATTATGATTATGATTTCTAGCCGGTATTTGGAAAGCATGTTGTCGTTACCAATAGTTTAGGGCTTTGTTGCCTATTGGTTACAGTCCCTCCTCATATATTTTTTGCAGATAAACGTGATCGTGTATTAATTGTAGATATATATATATATCAACTGCGCATCGTCGCAATTGCTTTCTAGCACTAACGCCTCCATCTCGAAGACTATCACACAGATACATTGCTTCAATATTGGATTATAACCCAGTCAATAATCGTACCTCAAATAACTAGCTACCCACATCTTTATTTGATTACAGTAAATGAATCAGGCAGTTTTAATATTTTATTAGGATCCGAAACTATAACATTTTTAATCAAGAAGATCGTACTATTTTCATTTTACATTATACGGCAGTAAACGTTCATCATATACGTAGCCGATATCGTTGTAATTCAGTTAAGAGCAATTTACTAGAGCTCTATAGTTTCATATAAATTACTTAATGTCGGAATGCTTGCATTCACGAAACTCGACCCCCAATCAGCAAACAAGCCAATGTAAACACAAATCCGAGTTTGTTATTCTGGTCAGATCGCATAGTCTCAGGACGATACATAAATGTAATAGAACTATCCTGAGCGATACGGACGGGATATTGTCCTCGCAGGCTTTCGTCCGTTTCTCGCGTTCAATGGCCACGTTTTATTAGATTTCATGCCGGAGTTTTTCCTATGGGACACGCTCCGTAAATGGCTACCAGCCGACCAAGTATCACTGTAAATATAATTGCGATAGCGTAGCTTTATGTTCGCGGTAGTCGATGTGTTTAGCTGTGATATTACGCACATTTTGCGGTATTTATCGATAGTTCTTAGTGAACTGATTAAATGGCAAACTTGTGATTCATACAGTGAATTATAAACAATATAATTGGGTTTATGCTTCCGTAGTAAATACATGTATTTGTAATAATTACACAGTACAATTAATATATTTTTCGGAAAAAAATAGTTTATGTTGCTATTTTTGTAAAAAATTTGCATATTGTATATTCAACAATTTTTATTTTTTGCTATTTTTAAATTTTCAAGAATGTATTTTATATTTGGCATTTTTACATCGTAATTTGATATTTTTTTCGAACATTGAATTTTATTTACTTTAACATTTCAACATTTCAATTTTTTTCATTATTGGTAATTTCCTAAAAGGCATTGTGCCATTTGTGGCATGTATGAAATTTCGATATTTTAGCAAAGTTTAGTATTTTTGCATTTTCTTTTCATTGTAGAAAATTTCGACTTTTACTCATTGCTTTCGTTTATTTTTCTTCGTATGATTCTCTCATTTTTAAGTTTATCTTTTTAATTTCTCCAGTATCTCTCTGTACCTGTTTTCTACTGATTTCATCGAATTAATATGAATATGAATACACAATGTGTATTCATGGTTATTCAAGCCGATAAACATTCCGAAAAGATATGCCCCGAACCTGAGAACATTATGTAAATTTTGCTATTTTAACAGTTTTTTCGCATTTTGTCTATTTTGATAATTCTTTGCAACTGCAACAATTTTATATATATTTTTTATTGTAGAAAATTTTGCCTGCTGGACATTTTTGGTATTTTTACTACTTGATTGGAATTTTTCTAATTTTGTGATTTTTGGCCAATTTCTTACATTAGTTACAATGTCGTTAATTTAGAAGTTTACGACATATATGCAATTTCGACAAGTTTGAAGATTTTAGCGAAATATTGCATCTAATTTTTATTTTGAGATTTTTTTCTTAAAAATGAAAATTTTCACATTTTCGACAATGTTGATGTTTTGTTAATTTTGTCCATCTGAAAGATATTTACTTGTTTTCCCACTCTTTTAGCCTTTATTATTATTTGAATTATATTTAAGATTTATTCACCATTAATCAAATTTCAATGAACACATTCAGATAATATAAAAAAATAACCAACGTTGCCTGGATTGAGTGCAATTAATTTTAAAACGTTTGGGAATTTAGAGAACTTTTTGTCGTATTTTCATATTTTTTGCATTTTGAAAATACTGCTGGCATCGTCTAAAATTTTTGTATTTCATAAATGTTTAGTATTTTAGACAATTATTGACTATTTTGTCAATTAAACATTTGGACAATTTTGACAATTTTGTCATTCGTGGCAATTGTAGCAAAAGTTGGAATGTTTTAATTCATTTATTCTGCGTATGTTTTCATTGTGAATTTTTTGCAATTTTGTTCAGTTCCGACGATTTTGGTATTTTGTAAATTTCGTTCATTGTTCTTCTAAATTTTCTTGTTCAGAAAGTTTGTTAAAAAATAACCAACTTTGGATTGCCTTGTGTTGGGTAGAGTAAATTTTGGGAATTGGAGAACTATTGCAATGAAATAAATTTCTTTCGTCATATTTTTATTCACATTTGACATCTTGGGCGTTAATTATATTTCCATATTTTTACTTTCTTATATTTTATGTATACGGAAGTATAGTAATCATGAAAATTTTCGAAGTGATGGTTTACTCACTTTTCCTCGAAAAGGGTACGAGTCATCGAAAAAATTGTACTAAAAAGTTCTTTCGAAAATTGCTGTTGCCGTCGTAACAGCACCAGTACTCGCAAAATTTATCTAAGTACTATATAAGGAAGTTCACCACTGCAGATTTTTATTTAGATTTTGTTTCACAATAACTAATTTTACTTTCCGCCCACAATGCAGCGAACCTGGTGATCGTATTTGTGTTTATAACTTTCTAAAGTTTTATATTTTATTTTGTTTCCCAATAGCCCAATATCCATCCATCATTCGCACTGCTTTCCTTATATCAAAGTAATTTTTGAGATGAAAAAACTTTCATGTTAAAATTCAAAAAAGTTTCGTCACTAACTACTTGAAAGTTTTAAATGCGTCTATCCTCAGAACCTCGACTTGATCCGAAAAAAGTGAATATATATTCCTGATCAGGGATCCCGAAAATTCTAGAAACGATGTCAGAACACGACGAGATTTTTTTCTATTGTACTGTGTTATTGTCGTATGTTTTTTTGATTGACTTGTTTAACGTAATATATACTGTATGCAAATTTGACAAATAATTACTCTTTATATATTCTTTGAAACAAACGTGACGAAAAGCTACAGCAGCTTTGTTAAAAGATGAGTGACGCAGCAACCACGTAATGAGTGTTCTATCAATGGAATCCTGTCACTTCTGATATGTGAAAATCCATATAATTATGTTCGAGTAAATCTCTACTAAGCCGCAACATACTTCTGGAAGCTAGATATCTTATTTCTTGAACTTTTTGCGGGAATAACTAGACACAGAAATAATCGAAGTGTTGATATCCAGAAATATAACTCTTAATACTATAATGTTAATAAATCGGCTTTATTGGCAGAGGATGAGAGAATGTTGGTGTGCTTTGTTTATAAAGTGGAGGTTCTTTCAAATTTCCACGATGGATGTAAAACTATACAATATGAAAAGCAACAAACGTTCTGCAGGAAATACCATTTAGAAAGGATTAGAATCAGATTTCACAACATTGCAGAGCACATCATATTTTTCTGGCCATAATTTTTCAAAAATTAAGATTCCATTGAGAACTCAAATTTAAAAAAATTCAAAATTACTAAAATTTATGACCTGAATTAAAAGTTAAACCCTTATAATTGGCCAATAATTTTGCTGGGAAAAGAAGAATTAATATAATGACTGTAAAAGCAAATACGGATTGCTTACGATAGAGTATTTTCATGTTGCGCGTTTAGATGAAATGTGTCGACAGGAAGTTATTATTACGTACAACGTTTCACACTTTCGGCAATGCAACCGATGTTTATACGAACGGTTAGGTTTTAGATTAAATAAGTAAATAGCAACACCACATTCGTTCCAATTGAAAAATTGACTTTGTCGAAGTAGTCGTTGTTCATTATCACTTATATATGTATAGCCTTTGTCGTTAGTTCAGGGCTTTATTGCTGATTGGTTACGAGTTACGATCGAGTACAATTAATCCACTTTTAGTTCGCTTTAACTCATGTAAGATATCAGTTTAATTTAGTCTAAACAAAGTTTACTTACTGTAAATTAAATATCGGTAAAAGCTGCTGACCCATGTTGACTAAATATCGTTTTATTTCCTAATCTTGTTCAGCTTAGCTCACGAATTTTCGCATTTGTGTAATTCTGTAATTTAGAAACTCTCAATCTCTTCGTACGAATCATTATGTGTTCGAGTTTTGACGCAAGTTCTTCAATTACCCAATTGAAGTCGTTCTATGTATCGGTCAATTAAGTTACAGGTCCACACTGTTTCAATAATAATTACAACGCGACGGTCTCATTTATTCCACAACGAGCTTCAAAGTTCTTGTTGAACCGAATAATTGGGCTTGTTATGCCGTAATTAGTTGCAGAAAGTGTGAATGCTTTGGTAAACACAACCGCAACGGTCTGGGCAAACATTGTTTTCAGAAACGTCCAATTGATGTTGATGAAAGGTAATATAAAGCACTGCTCTGGAGCAGTGGTAACATGTCTGCGTGCATTACTATAATTGCCTTCCGAGCAAAATGAATATTAGAAGTCATGCATCACTTGAGAGTACAAATAGTTTCTCTGCTGATTCGGTATTACATCTATTCGGAAAAACGGCGTTTCCGTAGCGTACTTAGCAATTCGAATACGCACATTTTCTAAGTAGCACTTTAATAGTTTGATTGATGCTTGTCGTACCCTATCAGTAAACCAATCTTCTTGGCACTACATTTAGTTACTTGTTGTAGGGAAAAAGCTGCGTCAAAGTAATAATAAAGTGTTGAAGAAATATTGATAGTTATGATCGACTGATAACAGTTCATCTCAACTTTCATTCGACATCATACTTCTTATACAAAGTTCTATACATTTTGTCACCGAAATTTCATTTGTCAATACATGTATTTTACACGGTTTGAGTTTTTCGAATTTGTCACAGACTAACAACTGGGTGTAGTGATCGGAAAAGCCTGAGCTCAAAGACTCATAATATATTTGATGAGTGAACAGTAACTCTGGCCATATCTGATATTGATAAATGTAAGTTAAGAGAGCAATGGACATCATACAATTTGATGCTTACATGACTCAACCAAGACATAGTTATGTTAAAATCACTCAATCACTCAATACAGAGTCATGCTTATCCATGTTAATGTATCCAATGGAGATCTATAAACTAGAATAATAATCAGCTGTTCACAAATCATGATTTCCATTCCACAGTACTCAAAATCTTACCGCTCAACCATTGTCGCCGAGCTTGCAAAGGAATCGTCACTGTTACACACTGTTCATTTGATGAACGAGTAAGCGATTGCTGATTGCATTCAGGTTGAGACAGGCCTATTAAATTTCTGGTGTATGCTGCAATTTTTGAGCAAAATATACGTTTACCATTTACGTTCAGATGCAAACCATGTCGCGTGTAACATTTGTAATTGAAGTAAAAATTGCAGTCAAATAGTTCACACCTACTATTTTTAGAATGCAGAACGTCGTCATATATCAATGAGTTCACATAAAAAAATATCATCATTTAGCCATTCCTTATTGTATCTGTACGGTATGGTGGGGAATATTATGTTTGTATTGGACCAGTCTACACTTTATATTCCTGATCAGATCATGTAAATATAAATTTCCACTCTAGATGTCATTTGTACCACCCAGTTATTCCTTGTAGATTCGTATATGCATTGGGTACCATTCCCTAGCCTTACGTTTGGTTTAATATCAACCTCAATAATAACATTGTCGTGTGCAAATAAGGACATGAGAATTTTACAAAAGCCTCTACCGTGACTATCTGCTAATATAAATATTTAACTCTTGGATCTGTATTGCGTAGACATTATTCTATTCTATTTATTATTTAAGGCATCAACCATTTTTTTTTAGATGCGACTATTGGATTCACTGAGTTTGTTAATTTTAGTTTCGAGATCATATTTTTTTAATTTTATCGATTTTAGAGTTCACTTGTATGATAAGGGGAACAATTTTAATTAATTTATATATTATGTTTGAGAATTTGTGTAAAGTCGAATATAATTGTACAATAGACAGTTGTGATCTTGCAATAAGAATTGAGAAGTTTAAATGTTTGCATAGCGGAGCTAGTAGGATAAATTATAACAAATCCCTGCGGTTTCCTTTTTACAACAAAAAATGCATAATCCTAGTCACTTTTGACGAGTTTCAAAATATTTGCGGTTAGATTCTAATTGCCATACATAACACCACACATTTCACCAGCTCGTAAGATTACAAAGTTTGCTAAACACGACCTAAGAACCCCTAACATCGGACACTCACACATAAAGTAACATTCTTCGCAAGTAAATAGTTTATTCTTATACATCAATCTGGTGACCTCATAGGGCACTCAGTTTCGTTGAATTACAATTTTGAAAATGTCCAAAGGTAACGTTATATATTCGTGCATACAAAATTCCTTTTGCAATAATTTTTATATATATAATACTGCAATGATAATTTTAAGATAAATTAGCATATTATTATAGTTAAAATATCAAAATTGCCTAATTTATATACTCAGTGACATATAAACTGCACCACCTAGAAAGGGTGGGAATTTTTGGACCAAATTTGGTAGAAACATTGGACCAGTCTAAGGTAACAATTGATTAAAATTTGATAAAGAAAACACTTCACCTTTTTGATTTTTCTTTAATAATGTATTGGTGCGCCCCTATTTCTGATACACTCATTGACCCGCCTTGGCATTGATTCCAGCAGGTGATCAATGTCTTCTTGGGGTATGGCATCCCAAGCAGCCTGTACTTCATGCCGTAGAGCTTCTATTGTGAACGGTGGGTTCGGTAGATTCCTCAATCTTCTACCCATCATGTCCCAAACGTGCTCAATGGGCGACAAATCGGGAGATCTTGGCGGCCAAGGCAAAACATTGGCCTCTTCAGGGTCGGGCATTATCTTGCTGGAAACTGCTGCAAGTCTTCGTCTAACAGTCATCCGACCATCATGCATTCCTAAACAAAATCGCGATTCATCACTAAAGACAACTCGATGCCACTCCAAGTTCCATTGAAGTCTTTCCGTGCACCAGGCCAAACGTTCCTGGCGATGTTGAGCAGTGAGGGGTAGCACAAGATGTGGGCGGTAAGACAGCAAACCAAAGGTTCTTATTCGACGACAAACTGTTCGCAAGCTTATCGGACGACCTCGTTCACCTAACCATTGATCAGCTATTGATCTAGTTGTAGAGAATCGGTCTCTCAAGGCCATTAGTCTTAAGCGGCGATCTTGACGTTCATTGGTTCGTCTTTGAGCCGCAGTGCCTCTTCTCCGACGTTCAACCCCATGTTCAGACCACGCTTGATAAACACGCATTGTTGAGTAGTGCCGTCCCAAACGGTTGCCGATTTCTCTAAACGAAAAACCTGCTTCTCGTAAACCAACATTCCGCCCTCGGTCAAAGTCACTCAACTGCTGGTAAACTTGAGGTCCCTCTAGGCATCATTAAACACTTGAAACACTTTAAACTAAAGAACGGGATCCGAAAAAGTGGAACAAATAAAAGAAATGACTCGATAATTGCTTGTCCATCACCACCTCTAAAAAATGCACAAACGTCAAAAATCCCATGACTACTTGATGATTGGGTTTCAAATTTTATTCAACTATTTCCCTGGACTAGTCCACTATTCCTGCCAAATTTGGTCCAAAAATTCCCAGCCCTTCTAGGTGGTGCAGTTTATACTGAGTATACATATTTTATTAAATTATACGCCTTATGACTGTTTTGTATCCTGTAACCTCATTTCCTCAAGTCCTTGAATTAACACTCATGACCCCCATATTTACAATTTTCTGTTCATATTTTTAGAATTAATGGGTGGCTTAAACACATACATTAAGCATCAATTTACTCCTTATTACGCAGACTAAATAATTATTCTGTTCATAGTTGAAAGTCGAAATTGTAATTTCAAACGTTGAATTGTGTGTGTTTGCAAATTCGCTCTGAAACCATGAATTAAAACGTTGCTCCTTTATCATTATCTAATTAAATCAATCTAAATTTCATATATAGCATATATTTTCAAATTAATTTTGACATAGGTTTTGCATAATGTCACGCATTTGAGTCTTTATAATTTAAGTTTCAAACTTTCTAAGTTAAAATGATAATTTTCATCACTTCTTAGATAATTTTCAAACTTATTATTTAGGTTAGCTTGCCAGTGCGTTTACTCAAATTAATTTCTTCCGAATGTCAACCTTCATAAACTCATGCACGTTAATACTAATTTGTAATACTTCTCGTTAACATCACCACTAGACATCAGAGAGCGTAATTATGGTAGTGCTGTGGGCTGCCTATTATTCAACGTCATCATTTTGAAATTATACGTAACATCACTTCATATGGGCCAGATGAAATTTTATTACTTTTGACGATGAAGAGCGTGCGATATTTTAAATTCATAGAATGTTACATATGTAGGTATATTTGTTTATTCGAATACAATGCATTCGAACAAAAAGGCTTGACTCTTAAATCATGCGTCTCGGTAGTGCTTAAAGTACCTATTATACACACACAATATGTGCATAATTGCATGCAGATTCGTAACAAGCGCTTTGCATTAATCTTGTTTAAACGAACTAATTTAACTAATCTTGTAAGTTGAGAGTTGTGTGCCACTAAAGTGGCGCAATCAACTGTTGTAACCTAGAATTTGCGGCCTAATCAAATGCAATGAAGATAAACAATTTTGAATGTTTATATATTAGAAATATAATTATAAAAACACAACAAACATATAACATAATGGTCTGGCATTATTTGCTGTGAAACTGTTCACTTAAAATGCAAAATGTGTACGCGCCTCTGTAGCCCACTTATTGGACGGCTTCGACAATTAAATACGTGCGGGTTATTCGTGGGATAATGCGTGCAATAATCATTAGCAGTAACATCAACGCCATTCGTCTAAAAGCAAAGCGAACCACCATTTGGTACAATGCGAACAATAACCTCTGTGGACTTATTACGACCCCACGAGGGTCATGGAATGTGCGATATCTTTCTTTGCCTTAATCAAATTTATCGCCTAAATATAATGTATATTCTGCATAATGTGTACAAATATTTGTCGAAATTGATTTTATATTTTCAACTTTTATGGATCGTTTGGAATTTCTATTTCATGTGCCAACGTTGACAATCGCGTGAATGAATTATTTTAATAAACGCTATTTTATTATAACTGCACGATCGTCCCATTCAGCAATGTTAATTAAAATGTATTAAATGTAAACATGACAAAAATATTACGTACATAAATTATTACATTGATATTCATTAAAAATCTTTTTACCAGGCTGAATATGTTAAAACAACGCGGTTTGGAAACTTAGAGTAGTTGAATAATTCTTATTTATTATGTTTCTGTCATAATTGATTTTATAAAAAATTTTGCAGCTTGATTCTTCTTCTATTGACACTTTTATTTTACCAGTAGAATAAGGTTTTTAGCGGGTACGTTTCGATTCTCCTGTGGTCAGTATTTCTTCTTTGTTCCAGCTCTTCCCTTACTTCTCTTTTCTCGATTTATCCGTCCTTGCTTTACCAGCTGATCAGCTACTTTTGTTGCTAATATATTTTGTTCCTGTTTTACTTTTGTCGACCCCCAAATTTTTGTCCAGCTATATTACAGGCCATGCTACCACACTATGTCGAATGCTCGGGCCACATCTAAGAATAGTATAGCTCAGATCGTTTTTTCTTCTAATACGCTGTCAATTACGTGGGTGACCATGTACTTGACAACAGTTGAATGCTTATTGTGAAATCCAACCTGGTAAAACGGAATAAGCTGCTTCTCCTCAACAATGGGTTGGAGTCTCTGCTAGAAATTTTGCAACAGCTGGGATATAATAGGCAATAAAGTTATTGCTTGGTAAGGTCTTCGTGTGACTTGGCAGGTTTATGAATCATTATAACTTCAGCAAACTACTATTTTCATGATGCCTTTGTGGGGCAATTCCTTGAGTATTTGTGGAGTTATTGGGTTATAACCTGGAGCTTTCTTTATTCTGAGATTATCTCTGAAGGTATTCTTAACCACAAAAGGTGTTATTGGGTTAATTATTTATCGTGCCACCTCTATTAGTAGTTTGCAGTATTTCTTTCATGCCAGTAAGCTAATCGGGCTACTAATTTTAGTTATAACCCCGAGTCTAGATGCCATCGTTTTTACGAACAGGAAGGTTGTGATTTCTTGGCCTATTCAAGAAGTTGGCAGCAGTTAACTCCCTAAGGTAATTCTAATTTTTTTTATTTGATTTTTATTTCATTTTTAAGCTATAGGTCGTTTAGAACTTTATTTTTGACCATTGGAACGAGTTTGTGCAATTTTTTCGGACTTTTCTTTTTTCGTGTCTCGAATTTCTTTGATATGGTTTAAATCTGGTGTTTTTGATTTTAGTAGGTTGTTCTTCTACGCATATTGCTCCATGTCTACCATTAGTTTTTCAACTTCATGGTTAAGCTGTTATTTCTTTTTAGAAGTACGCTTAGGTCAGTTATGTGCTCAACCTCTATTCGGAATCCTTCCCATTCTGTTTTCCCGTTTATGAGATACGGAGGCTGCTGGTTGATTATTGTATGTTCACTCAATGATGAATTAATTACAGGTCAAATAATTCTAGTTACTACTTTAAATTCAATAATCGTTTTCTTCATACTTGTAAATTTACAAATAATTATTTGTATCTCAAATAAACGTGCCATGGATTTGATGATTTTGCCATGAAAACGATACATCTTCACAACTTTGTATAAAGTCGTTAAAATATTTTACTAAGAGAATAATTCATTAGCTTTCAACCATTCCTATCATATTAATATCAATGTAATTATTTCCATCAACAAGGTAAAGGAAAAAGACCCTTACGAATACAGATGAAAGGAAGTAGAAAATTAATTTAAAAATCTGAATAGAATGTTTTTCTTGGCTAGTCACAAATGAAAAAAACATAAATTGTATTGAAATATCAGCATATATTTAAAGTAGCAATAGAGGGTGTGTTGGACTTTAAGGTCTGGCTAGAAAATATATGTGCCGTTTGTATTTTATCGGTGCCTTTGTCATTCAGGAGCGCCAACATATTTACATATATATTAATTCAAACGTATTATCGGGACTATTAAAAATAAATAAATTAACCAAATTCATTTAAAAGATGTTTTATATAGAATTTAATGGCAAAATAAATAGGATAAGTAGAAATAACTGATAAAAGGACAGAGATAAAGGCAATAAATATTAATTTTTTAGTAACAATAGAACGTGTTACAAATATTTAAAAGTTATACCATTTTTAGTACAACGACAATTTGTTCACGATAGACTACGCATACCTGATGTATGTCCTGCTAAACGAATCTACCAAACATGACAATTTCGTCTCAAGTTATTTACAACCCCTTAAACAAAGAGTACTTTGTCGTGAGCAAACTTCAGCCTTTTATTTTCCTTTACCCACATATGGCTCCTACAGAGGATTCTTTCTTTGTCTGTATTTGTGCGAAACTTTTCGCAGCCGGAATGATTTATTTTCATCCTTTGAACTTTTTATGTTTGATGCATGGCCGTTATAATTTCCAACGTGTAGAAAAATATTTTCTCGCCGAATAAAAAGTAGCCTAGATCGACATACTTTTTCAATGCATATGTAATATACGTGTTCGGGAAATCGAACATGACCTACTTATTCCTATTTCAAATTATTTTTTTTTTCTATTTGTACGACGTAAACTTGCGATCACCGAAAGCTTTATGTAATAAAAATGTTGATTTAAATATAGACATAAATAAAGAATATTGGTAATATAGAAATTCTTCTTCTTTTTCTCCTACTTTTGATTAACTTTGGCTTTGTTTCTTGTAACCTTTCACTTTCCTTAATGTCTCCATATATCTCCATTATATTTATATTAATAATTAATATTTATATATTAATATTAATATTAATATTTTCCATTCATTATATTTTCTCCCTTGCTCACACATCAATCGAGTGCCTCCATGTATTCATTCCCTTTCCATAGAATGCATAATTCTCCCCATGTACCCAATATTTTTCCTCACTCTTATCCATCCAGTGTTTCCATCTATGTATTCTCTTTCCACAGAACATTCTATTATCCTAATCCATTAAATATTAATTCGCGTTTCTTTCATCATAAAAATGAATCCGGACTTCTGCTATGTACTCATCAGGCTGAATACTCTCCGAGATTATTAACTATTGAGGACTTCAATCGCAATTGTTTCTCATTTTCTAAGATCTTGTCCCTGCTGTCTGGTATCATGCTATTCACTTTTATTCAAGATTTGTACTATTTTATTACTCCCTAGTTTATTTCTTAAATCGCAAGGGAATTAGTTCTGTTTGTTGCAATTTTTTTTTCAAGAAGTGAGTAGTATAATATTTTTTACTTCATTTACAGTTTTAACTTCTCTTCTGATGGTGCTGATCATGATGATATATTAACGTTCCAGGTGTCAGTTTTGAGCCAGCCACTACGAACGCCCCTCTAGTCAACTTCTTCATCAGAAGAGTTATAATATATTTCCTCTTCGACGTTTTATTTCAAAAGTAAAGTTGCGCTATGAACTTGAACTATCTAGCATCGGTAATAATTACATCATCTGACTTGTGGCAGTTTAAGGCGAACACCCACCAAATATTCCTTTATGAATAATTCAGTAAATTTAAACGTCACATGACATTAGATAACATCAAATGCAATCGAAATTGGATGTGTACGAACCTTAGAATAAGATTAAATAATAACATACAGAATGTTCGTAAATTCGTCGGTCAAATCGGGCAAATCAGTAACATTAACCTGCAACTGTTATAAATCGGATCAATAAGTTCTTCTCCCCCAATTGTAGCATTCGTCAGAAGATAGATGGCTCCGGTTCAAAGAATAATTGCCACAATTTTTCAACAAAACATTGATTGTAATTTAACAAATAAATTTCATAATTTCGAGACAATGAAGCGAATTTAATCGGTTATGCAATGACGTAGTCGAACATTCTATCACGTGAAATGCAATGCGATTGCATTTCAACATACCCAGCATACCCACCGCTCAAACACTTCCTTGTGGTCAACTATTGTTCTGAACTATGTGCTGCAGCTGTCAATAGTATTGTAATCAACTGTTAAATAAACAACACAACTTGCGATTTGTTTGAGTCCGGAAACGTCCTTAATATACAGTGTTAAATTAATAATGTTTCCACAACACGATTAAAAGTTTCAAATGCAATATGGGATAAAATATTATAACATTTGGGAATGTTTTATAATTTCTATAATGTATTGTTATTTGTCTGTTTGCAATACGTTGGTTTCATTTTATATTAAATGTTAATGTATTTGTGTTTCTTAAGTGTCTCTTAAGTTATCCCTTTCTTGCGGCGACAATACAGTAATTGACCATTGTAATGGTTGTCAGTGATGTTTTCCTTTCTTGCCGTCGTAGCTGCTTCAATAACGATGACCTAATAAATGGTATCTATTCTTTACCCACCCTCTCACCCTATATTGTCAGTGCTTTGTGTAGCGTAATCAGAATGTCCAGCTAAATATTTCTTTACAATCTGTGTTGACAATTTAGTTGTTATATATTGCAGCTTCCCTCGATATACAAGTACCTATCCAATTTTTACCATCGATTAAATTTTCCGCTAAAATAGTAATATGCTTTCTTAAAAGCATTTACTTAGCTTATTTTCATATAAACATTTCAGTAACTGGGGTACACTGTTAAATTTTAAAACTGGATGGTCTTGCAAAAATACTAGTCTTTTGTGTGGGTGCGATAATTAACTAAGATTTATAGTATTAATATATTACACATCAGTCTTAACTGTTATCCTATGATGTAAATGATCCATTATAATTGGGTGAGAGGTTTCATGTGCAGTTCATGTATTTCATAGTAATCCTTCGAAGATCTGACAATTTTTGGGAGACATGTTCATATTTCCTTAATCCACATATTAAACGAATTTCATGTATTCGTTTAAGATTTGGGATAAGTAAATATGAATATGATAACGATTGTAAGTGATTTGATCAAGACAAGGTCCTTAGACTGAATCACAGAAGTTCGAATGCGACAGAACTAATGAACCTACTAACATGGCTTTTGATTTAATGCTTAACATATGTCGATTTCGATACAGCAGTTTAAGATTAGTATATGATCGCCTTACGCAATGCGATACATGTTGACGAAATCTCAAATTGCTATCCAGATGTAGACCCAAATTCCATGCGCCATTGACAATTACTAACTTCGAATTATTTAGTACAATATTTAAGTTTACACATACTCGTTTTGCTCTCCCAAATGCAATTACTGAAGACTTATCTGGGTTTATATGCAATGAATGTAATTCGCGAAAATTTAGCATAGATTTATTGCATCAACAGCCTGAGTTTCACCGGAGTTGAAATTAAGATTTAGTCAATTTGTATAAATAATATAAAGTAATAGTCCCAGAATCGATCCCTGAAGGACACCATACGCGACACGTAAAATCTCAGAGAATTTATAATTACCTTCTGTTGGCTATCAGAAAGTTAGTTTTACACCATATCAGCAGTAGGACTACTAAATTTTATATTGCGCAAAATAGCTTTAAGCAGTCTGTGACAGATTGTATCGGAGGCACTAGAAAAATCAACAAGATTAATATTAAAACCTTTGTACTTTTTTATCTTACATTGTTTAGCTTACTTTCAGTTTATTAATAGAATTTGCCAATTCCACGACACTTTCCCTTCATCGTGTTCACTAGTAATGATTTTGACTTTGTCTAATATACCTACTAACCTTTGCGTAAATTGTCTGTTGAAGATACCAGCAAAGTTTTTGATAATATCGCATAGTCAATAGTAAATCTATATTCATTGCTCGTTTTTCCCATTAATTTTCAAATTGATTGTGGTTTATGTCTTTTGTATCTCAGGTACAAAATCCTTTGTATCACCAACCTTTTGCCTTTTTGTGCATTTTTCTGAGCTTTCTTTAGTTCACTCGTTTCCTTTTGATTTCCCATCATGCAATGCATAACTATCGTCTTGCTGTTCCAAAAATGACGATCTGCATTAGTCTTCTAGACTAATGCCCGGTTTCACAAACGCTAACCGGCCGTTAACAGCTTGTTAACGTATCGTAAAAGTTTGACGATTCGTTAACAAGTCTTTAATCAATCGTCAAATATTTGACGAACCTTGATGAACCGTTAAAAGAAAAATTACTGTTTTTTTTGGATTTCACAAGCAATACCGAGTTGTTAAAGGTTTGTTAACTAATTCACCATTTGACAATCGTTTGTGAAACCGGGCATATGTATGTCTTTGCATTGATGTAATATGATAATTTATAGTCTCCAAGATCTTGGCATTTCTAACGTTCTTCACTTCACCTTATTTACTCCTGTTTATTACATTTTATTTATGTTAACTTTTCTTATTTTTTAGCTGAGTTTCAAAATGTATCAGCCTCTCAAGATATTTATGGACAAAACTTATATTCCTCTTTGTTGTGCTTCTTCTTTCAAATGTCCCTCACTCATACGTTCTCCATTTATTTTCTATTGATCCCAAACCTAACCTACTGTTCAGGGAGGAATATCCATTCTTAACACCCACAATAAATTCGTTAATTAAATCCCATTTTTTGTCGTTACCACTGTTACTATTAAACAACACATTCACTCTATTTTAAAAATTTAGAATTTAATTATTAAAATTTAATTAAATAAACATTTTCAAGTAAACAGGAAATTGGCATTATTTAACATTTGGCGTCCAACGTCAAGGCAATCAACAGTAAAGGAAAATTAAAATTTTATATTCGTTTGTATTAATTGGCACGATTTTCTGGATGTTGTCCGTACAGCCATTAGAGCATCTGTAAGCAATGCTCGATTTTATCGGCTCGACCTTACTTATTTAACCAGCGACATTCTGCCGACGTTCACGGTGATTGATTACCAGGTTCGGAAATTGTAATTAGTTTCTCCGATATCACCGGTCCTTATCACCACTCATAACAATGGTAGCATCATTATATGATTTAATTCTTTTATCATATATATTTATATTATATTTGCATAGAAACGATCAAGAAAATTAATTGCATACGGGCTTGCGCATATAATTAAAATTAATCGCTGAAGAATAAATTAAAAATTGTTCGCCGTGAAAATAACCAGCAGTTAAGAATTTATAGTCGTAAACAGTTTACATTACGTTATTACTTATAACTATGAAACGCATTCTATAGTACAAGATAAATCAAATTAAATAAGACGATAAGTGAACGAGACGTTCTACTGCGTCCATGTAAATATACCAAAGATCCATATTCCACGCTTAATTTCAAAAGCATAATAGCTTACAAGGAAACTAGGTTTAACACCATAAATATTATTGAAATGAATCAAAAGCTTTCATAATGTAATACACAATGCCTGCAAGTTGTTAGAAGAAATATTTAGTTTTTATTAAAACAAATATTAAACAGAAGTTCACAATCGGCTTTAAGTTGGCGAGAATTCAGAATGCGAACTAAGCCACACTTTCCACTTCATTTAAATTCAGCCAGTGGTATACTAAGCAACCGCTTTCAGACATTTTGACCCCTGACAAACATTATCTGTATTGACTTACAGGCTTAAATAAAATTAAGTACAATTCGTGAAATACCTCTCATTAAATGCTAATATTGCCCTTTACAATTCTTATTCGATTTATAAATGGTTACAGGCATATTTTAACTCAGTTGGGAAATACGAACTTTTCATGTTGAGGAAAGGTAATTTTTTAATAGCAAATGATAAAAACTGATATTTGTCGTTAATTAGTAATATACGAATTACAAATATACGGCAAAAATCAAGAAATCACTTTAGGGGTTTTTTTAGCGAAAAATTTTACTAGTAATAATTGATCAGAATTGCCCAAAAACCCTAAATCCAAAATTTCATGAAAATTAAAAATCTTAAAATTTTACGTAAAAGTCCGTAAATACTTATTATTAGCTGCGCCGAAGAAAGTATGCTGTGAAAATTTTGTTTGAAATAAAACCTGAACTGTAAAAGTTGTTTAAATTTGTTGTTGTTTAGGCGCAGCCACCTCTGCAAATAATATCAACCTATTGGGAATTGCTTTTGAAGAAAAGTTTAACATTTTTAATTTTCATGAAATTTTGGATTTAGTGTTTTTTGGCAATTCTGAACAATTGGTACTAGTAAAATTTTTCGATAAAAAAAATCCCTAAAGTGATTTCTTGATTTTTTCCATTTATTTTGCCATCGCAGGTTGCTTTGCATTTAAAGAAGACAATTGGTTTTTTGTGATTAGCAATAAGTATTCTACGTTTGGGAAAAAAAATTACTAAAATCGGACTAAAAATAAAAAAGATATGAGGGTGTTACACTCTTAAGTGAAACACACTGTATATAATATTAGTATAAAGCCATTGAACACAATAAAACGAATCGAATTTGAATTAATATTCCGTCCCAGTATTCTGTTTAACATTGAAAATAAATGATATCTCGAACTTTTCTCTATTATTCCTTCTGCGATTAAACAACAATCGTGAAACTTGGTAACAAGTTTTTAAGTAAACTTCCAGATTACAGGCGTAATTGTATTTGCTAGCCAACAAGTAAAAGGCACCATTCATTGTTGAATGTCGTCCACGAGAATTCAATTTTTTAATTAATATATAAATATATAATTAGAAAGTAATACCAAAGGATTCAATTTACGAAAGATTACTTAATAACTTAATAATGACCTAAAGATTAATATGATAAATAGAAAATTAACTATCGGGTTTAATTATAATGGATGTGACAAATTTAAGGGGCTGCAGCGTAGTATACGGGGTTGCTGCACCTACAATGACCCAGACAGGTCCTTAATTGAGAATGATAATATTTTACAGCAAATTAACTCTGGTGAATATGAGCGACGCAAAGTACGCCAGCTTTACGAAGGATTATCGATAACGAGGGGACCTGTGATGTAGTAATATTTTGCGCCATTCACTATCATTAATGAAAAACGTTCCGAAGCCATTGTTCCGGAAGGATATACGAGTGCGACTAAATTAAAGTTTCTAATCATTATAATAAATCTTTATTCTTTATAGATTTGATACGAGTATAATAACACTACATTGATGTATTTGAAAATAAAATACGATCTTTTTGTGGGAGATGAATTTTAATATTTACTGAAATTTACTAGTTTTCAAGCAGAAAACTATTGAAGTAGCCTAGTAAATATATTTTCTAGTTAGATATTTTAAAGAAACAAAACAGTAGATCATAAATAAATACGTAATGAATGATAAAAATAAATTATTGTCACCAATGGTAGTAAAAACATCCCATAAAAACAAATAGACGGTCATGCCGTAACACTGGAGATTAATATTTTATGTCTACACAATATGTGACATAAATTTTCCGGCGAGCTTTAGTAAAAATTTTATATGACTGGGTCTAGACTGTTTCGTATTTCCATTTTTGAGCCCTTGAACTTATTTTAAAATATTTCCTGGTAGTATAAGGAAAAGATGTAAAATAATAATAATAATAATAACAAAGCCTACAAAAGTAACAATTCCGATAACTACTTAATTTAAAATAAAAAAAGAAACACATATAAATCTAAGCGAATGCAAACGTGTACTAAGCTGCGGGTGTTGACCCTCACAACCTCACACAAAACAAATAAAATCGAGTTCCCTTTTGTTTCCCGACACGATTCCACTGCAGATTTGATCTCTATTATCATATTTCCACCGTCATTTCGTTATTTTTGTAGAACGAGATCACAGTAAGTGGCTATGAAGCTTCTTCGTTGGCATGTAGGAAACGTGGATCACCTACATTGACGTTCGGTTTCCTTCAAATTTCGGTTGAATTTTTCCACAAGGGCGGGGTTCGAATAATAAATATGCCGGGTAGTGAATCATTTTTACAGTAGGACCAAATATGTACGTTTCGGGTGCAGTACGGCAAGATTAATGTAGTAAAACAAATTGGCTCGTATACTGGGATTAGAATGTATCTGACATTGATTTAAAAACCCATTGCGGAGTAACATTTTGTTTGAACGAGAGTGAGAAATGTGACCACGGCGCTTTGGTGATGCTCGAGTCGTCTTACGATCCGTCTTCTTAAATTAGGGATATGAAATGTGTAAATAGATATGAATAAGGGCTGCGCTTAACGGTCCTCGATGTTTCCATTCTTATCAAACTACTTGCTTATTTTTTAATCTAATACCGAGTTTTATATTTCAAAATGCTCCGTACAAGTTTTAGAATGCGATACGTTTTGTTTATAATGAACAAGATCTGCTAAAAATTTTAATATTTATGTAACAGGTTCGGATCTCAGCCAGGCTTTCTAATTTTATTTCGATAAACTCATAATGATTATGATGTTGAATGCAATCTACAAAAAATGTGAAAAAATTAGTATCAAATAGTCGACCGTATATAATTTTATAGTAAGTATACACCGTGCTAAAGCAATTTGCTTAACCTACAAAAATTCTTTGGATCGTCTTACCAATTTGTTTTATTACCATGAAACAGATTTAAATTTGTCCATTTTCACATATAACTAAACAACGACTCCCTTACCTAAGAATTAAAATATCCACTTCGCCTTTCGCTAATACAATTTGGATACGTATTTCCTAAACTATCATTCTTATTTGAACTAAATTTGATTTTCCACGCACATGGACTTCCTGTTGGTCCCTTCTAACGTTATGTCGTCTTATCTCCCCTCCCTTATTTCCTAATTATTATTTATAGGGATGGGTCTTCTCATATTTATCTGCATTGTTTTAATAAAAATCAATGTACACCCTGTAATTAAACTTCGACGTCCATGGCAGGAGCTATCATTCTGGACGAATATCAATAGTCTGCATGCATGACTTCATTTATCTTTTGACTTGATGACTGTAATTTGTATAGTAGCTTGGTACGTGCATCTCCACACGGGCCAAAGAATGTAAAAACCAGCTAAAAATTTTTACACACGACGAGCATAATGATTGAAAAGAAAAATAAATAAAGAATGCTTGTGTTCCAATATATTAGTGATTAAGTAAATGAATATGTGGATTTAAAAGTATAGTTAATAGTCCAAGAAAATCAAATTTCCACCTTGGTAATAAATATCCATATAATATTTTGCTACCATTACATTAGTAAACGCTATATTCTTGTAAATTATTTACACACGAATGCCTAGCATCCATATTATGCAATAACCCAACCCAAATTTTATTTTTTCTGCTGTCATATGTTTTGCTAATACAAACTATTGCTGTTAGACTATTAGAGATGAAGTGGTTGAAAACGAAAATCCATTTCGACCACATCAGAAGTAGTCAACCAAAAGAAAACAATGTACAAACCTGCAACAAATGATATTTATGTATACCTAGTACAATGCCAATTATAAGTATTTGTTTTGTAATAAAATTGGACACGTTTCATATGAGGAACCACCAATGAGGAACTGATTTAGGGTACAAAGATTGGGAGGCGAGAGTAAAAGCTCATACTGATATGAGGAGAAATGGAGAGAAAGTTGAATGAATTCTTCTCTTGTTTTATGCAGAGGTTAATTACATGTTCCAGTCTTAATGATTACTGAACATAGTTGTCACGACCGCTTGAATTTTTTAAATTGTTAATGTATTTTCTATTTCGTTTTACATTGCTGTAAATTTTCATTATTTAAATATGGCCCATAATTGTGACGTGGATTACCAAGACATGTACTCGTCGTTCTAAAGGACATGTTGAAGTCGTCGGGGCATTTCATTTTTAGATAAATTTTCAAATTTTCTTCCGTGGTTTGCAATGACACTTCACTAACATATAACCAAATTTTCTTTGCTACTGTATTGAAGGTGTTTGGTGATATATGTTGAAGTGCTACGTTGCCGCGAACTGCAGCTTTCCGTTTGCGTTGTTTTACACTATGTTGTATAAGATACTCATTCGTTTCATAATTAATGTCATCCTTAATCGATTGCAGCTGTTCGGTTATTCACCTAATTACTTCTTCAGGTCAAGTTTCCTATCTTTTGAGGTTTCTTGTGCCTCAATAACTGTTTCAATCGACGACGTCGAGTTACTTGCAATATATAAAAATGTATTTACCTTAAAACTTTATTAGTTGTAAGTCAATATGTTGTTATAATATTAATTAGTTTAACATTGCCATCCTTTAAGCGTATCATTCCTTGTTTAAGAGCGGCAATTTTATTTATTAGATCTATTGTTAGTTTATTAACAACATCATTAAATAACGGTATTTGTGTTCTCGTATTTACAATTTTTTTAATGGAATATTTGCAGATATGTTCTTTACTTTTACTTAAGTCGCGCTCACTTCACTCACTCACGTCGACGTAGGCACAAACATTCAAATGTTTTAAATTATATACGAAACGCAATCATCGACATGGGATAGATCGGAGGAAGTCAGTGAAAATATGTAAGACGAAAATTAATATATGTACGACGACCATACGACCCATACTGACAAACAGCGTGGAAACCCTGACAATGAAAATGGTAACGGTACAGGTTAGTGATTGAAGAGGAACCACTCAGTATCATAAGAAATATGTTGGCAGGTGTGATTTTGATGGAGGACGAATATAGTGAAAAATTAAAAGAGAAATGGTAGAAGACCTGAGAGGAGATGACAAAATAAGCAATATAAAGGCGCAAAGGATAAAATAGTTGGGGATATATTTAGGAAAAAATCACAGAGAAAGATACACACGCAGTATAAATGAAGTGGGACTAATCCATCCAAAATTGATTTAAAAAGCTCACCGCTAGCGACGTAGCTACATCATGGGGGTTGACGCCTTTGCGGCAATTACACGAATACATTTAAATGTAAACATTAATTCATTAACTCAATGGCAAAACAGGCTTACAATACCAAATTGTTTAATAAATGTTCATTGCATTTATGTATAAAGCAAATGCAAATTTGATCACGGTGAACAAGATTAACTTTTACAGTTTGAATATTGACACACACATATTGCATGGAATTATTTACATGAGTCGCACATATTGAATCGATTATCTTTAAACTTTTGTAATGTTTATCGTCCTTCCTAAATGATCTTTTTCCAAATTACTTATTTTCAATTAAAATTATGTGAATGTTCCATTATTTTTAATGAAACGCATGCTTTTATATTTCCGTTGTCTCATTAAATGCGGGCTAATAATCTCATTATTTCTATCCTCTTATTCAAAATATTTATCATGAAATAATATGGGAAATATAAATGTGAATGTATATTATTAAAATTGTGTTGGGTGAGACAGTATAAAATATAAATGTAAATAGTTACATAAAGTACTCCAGTGCGGTATAATACATAATTTATGACCAACGTTTTGGAGCGACTTATGAGTCTCTACTAACGGAATACATACTTAACTTGTACGTTGGGTTGTGTATATCGTATTTTCCATAGATGAGGTAGCTGCAACTAGTGTCTGAATGTGTTTGTATATTAATGGTTCATCAAATGCAGTACATTCCACAATTTTTGCTCGATAATATTAGCAAATTAATTGGTGTGACCAATACAACAATACAACTAAACTGGACAATATTTTCCAACAATGTATCAAATAAAGTTTGTTACATGCTTGAAACGCTATCTATCATTTTGTATTTCTCTCGCTTCCAATTAAATAGGTAGCGCTAAGATTTGTAATAGAAATATTGATATTTATAAATTATATTGTCCGCTAACGAAGATTTTATTCAGGTTTTAATTTAGTTGGTATTTTTAAGTTCGATATTAATTTTAATAATACTTAATATTGCATAAATTGCCTATCAAACTATTCTTTACAATATATTTTGTAAAGAATTTGTGCAGACAAATAGTGACTTGTCGAATCAAAAAATTTAAATAATATATTATTGTGTAGTCTCGTCTAGAAGCGAACGTCTAACTTTGCAGAACGGCATTATAAAACACTAATACTGCCTGATCCCAAAACAGAAAAGCATATATAGATGGTCGGATGCTTGAGAAGGAATTTCAATCGCAAACGTTAGACGCGTTCTGGATGAAGGGAAAAGGAGAATACCTATAGCTCGCGAGAGAAGCTCTGAAGTTATTAGTCACATTCGCTACGTCCTACCTAACTGAGCTCACGTTCAACTCCACGGTGAATGTAAAAACGAAAAATGGAAATAAGCTGGCACTAGAAGAGGATTGGATTATTTACGTTTCATATACGGGCATGATTTTATGAATTTCACAATGAAAAGCAGGTGCACCGGTCGTATTATACGTTCAGAATAAAGTATTAAACTTGATTTGTTGTTTTTCTTAATAGCTCGTGGCCCGGTTGAAACAACTTGGCGACCCCCGAGAGATTACCCTTGAAAATATATAAGTACGTAAAAATTTGTAAAATTATGTTGTGGCTGTGGGTTTCTAGACAAAAGACGCAATGTAGTAATAATGATAACTATAACCTAACGTACCGTGCAGTATATAAAAGTAAGTAAAATATTAAATCTCATTACATAACATTACATATAAACAAGTAACTAAAATATAATATAATTAAATGGGTGTACATAAAGAAAAATATACCGTACGTACATATATTTTCGCCCAAATTAATTTAAAAGTACTGAAATACCACTGGAACTGTATTGATAATTATAAACAATAATCTTTATTAAGTTATATCAATGTATGACAATATTACCGGTCTACATTAATTATTGGCGACACACTTACAGGTCGGCATGACCTAAATATCGAAGTTTTAAGTTTCCAAACACTACATAATATAATGTCAATGAACTGAATGAACTTTTTTAAATAGTGCTTTTTACGTCCAATAAATTTAATGGCACTTTAAAATGGAATTATGATAACTCGTGACGCGTAGAAATCAACCGAACTTTCTCAAAACTAGAAGTTATTCCGTATAAAAGTCTCATTGATTACTCTAAACACTAGCCGTCTAATTACATTCAATTTTAATTTCCGTGCCGTGGGATGTGTTTAGTAAACTTTGCGTGAATTCCCGTGAAGAGGATCCACATTTTGTTGAATGTTTATATGTCGATACCCAATTAATTTATCCTATTTATTCACAAAGCGATGGTATAAATAATACAGCACCGAGTCACCACATCAGTGTGACAATGAATAATTTTGGTAATTTAAATAATTGACTGCCACATATTTAAGAAAGAAATATGGCTTATTTATTTAATTATTAAATCAAATAATTAAATTAAATTAAATTTATTAATAAAATTAATTTAAAAAATGACAATAGACTAGTACATGACAAGACTGTAATTACATTTTATTAAAGCATATTAGACTACATTGTATTATATTTTTGCTTGTTATATATTACTCGAGTAACCAAGTTACCCCAAAGGCATGGCTTCTTTTTTTGGAAATTTTTTGGGGTAACTGAACCAGAGAAAATATCATCTTAAAAATTATTGAACTTCTCACAACTCCAAAATGGCTCCAAATGAAGTAATGAAGGTGTGGCAACCAATATCATTGTAATTCCCGCAAATATGGATATGAATAACATCTGGCCCAATTACCCCCTGAACCCAGATATCCCAGAGCACATTACTCACTTGTTGGAGTGTACTTCAAAAGTATGGTGCAACGAACATATTATCGAGCTTTAGCTATATTAACAGCAGCCCTGCATGCTATCGATTGTTTTACTCACATCCAGAAAGACTGATAACAACAGTTTTCTTTGTTTAAGTGTGTGAAATAATCCGTACACATACTAGGCACTGCTGCCTCCTAGAACCAAGCTGGTGTTTTCGAATGCATTGCTGTTACTCGTACACAGATTTTTTCCTAATTTACAGTATTATTTCGTTATTTATGATTATTGTACAAATTCTCCACTGTAATATGTCACTTAGAATTGTACTTATCTTCTGTTATGAGCAGTCAGTCGTCGAATAAAATACTTTTAGCAATAAACTTTAATATTGCTGACAGTATTTTATTCGACTAACTGCTCACGACACAAGATAAGAACCATTGAAGTTATTTATGAGCATATCTAGTATGGGGACATCCATTCGGTAGCAAATTTTTCCACTTTGACCTAACATTGAAATAAAATAACGCATGTGGCTACATGCAACGTACAAACAGTGTCGAAAGCTCACACAATTAGCGCAATTAAAAAAAATAACTATAAATTAAAAACTATAATTATCTATTCCATTAAGAATAAACTTCCTAGAATGGAACTCTATATCCGACCTGTTTCTAATAATGCGATTAGAATGTTCCATTAGAAAACACAAGATGTATTCACTATTCCAGTGCAAATAAATACACAATTCTAGATGGGTATTAGAAGACAAAGTACAATAAATCCCCTAGGGTTCGGATACTTACGTATATGTTTTCTCACAGATTGTGATTTGTAACTATTTCTAGTTTAGTTATTGAAATTTCTGGTAAACTTTTCATCATGCAAATTGGGTTCTTATAAATTGCATGTTTGCCTAATGCCACCTAATTAAATTTGGATGCCCCAAAAATTGGTATGTTTTAAATTCAACATATAAGTAATTCTTTCAGTATGTTTCACAGTTCCGACTATGTTAATGGAGAGAATTTTATTCACGTTGAACGATGATTGTACCTTTCTTTGAAAGACGAAGAACGCAATCTAGTAAAGCTAACATGTTAGTATTTGCTTTTATGCGACGAAGACTTGGGTACTAAATACTTGGAGGTTATAGGTTTCACGAAATCAACCGACATAGACTGGCGTCAATTTTATGAACTTGACTAGTCTTATAAAGCAAAACGGACTTTCCCCTATGCATATAATTTACATACATAATTAATTAATTACAGGTTTTACATTTGCCAGGTCACCTCGAACTAGTACATTTATACTTATTCCTCATTCTTAAACTTTTTTACATTTTATGAATACAATGATTTTTGTCATAGACGCAAAAATCGAACAATTATAAAAATCTTAAAGATTATCAAACTAGTGCTGTTTCAAAAATTGCTCGGAAATTTTTTCCTCATCATTTCAAGATATTCAGTGAAACGTTATACAGCCAAAATATGTGACTTACAATCTTACTTCTCTGTGACACATCATGACCATTTTACTTTCCCAGTTCTACCAACATTTTTCTTCAAATCTGCATAATGTTCGAGTACTCATGATCATTTTGAAATTAGGCGCTACCACATTTCCATGTTTACAATTTATATTACTGCTTCAAAATACAGAGCTATTGCCCTCCCGAATACATTTTGATTATATTTAAAGAATTTTCGTGTTTTAAATACTCGGAGAGGTAATATATTTCAATTTCTAAATTGGTATTTCATGAAACGTCACATTGCTAATATGTTTATTATTTATATCCAATAAATAAACATTTATTGTTACAATTTGAACAGGTTTTCAGTTTAGTGTTATTATATTTTATTTATAAGCAGGGCTTGAAGATGATATAAATAACATTGACTGGCGAAGTATTGGTATTTTTTTAATATTATATAATGTTGTAAACAAATAAATTACTCAAAACACAATTTGGTCACTTCATGCGTTAAATAGTTTTTATATACATTTTACGTTAATATTATACTTGTGAAATATGTGAAATATATATATCGACGTAACGCTTCAACGAGAGGGCAAATCCACTTAAATTCACGCAACATCTATTTTCCGATATCCTTCAAGGAACGAACATTACGAAGCTTTCGCAGGAAATAGATCATGCAACTTTTGCGGATGCTCTTATTTGATCGGTTATTCGTTTCTCTATAAATTAACTTGTTAAATTGCTCGCTTGTTGGCAACGACTTTTACAAATGAAGTTTCAGCCTTCGAATAAATTACTTCAAGTTTCATCGCTCTGTAGATTTTAATCGGATGCAACTTTTCCGGCCCTCTTAATTTGTCAAGTGTTTTCGTTGACGAGTTATGAAAACGAAGACGTGAAGCGGTGTTCACTAAGTGTGATTCATACTTTCATACTTTCGTAATTTACGGCCACATTTCGTCATTTGCGAATCTTGGAATCTGTCCAAATGCACAGGATACGAGAGAGTTGAAAATGTTTGAGAGTTATAGTGGACGCATAATAGAATGTCATTTAAAACTTCGACGTAACTGCAATATACTAACGCTAAGTTCGCAAACCACAAAATTGTTCGCTTTAAATGTTATTAAATTCCGGCATAAATCAAAAGTATTGAAACTTTGCGATCAAGCGGAACCTCATATGGCATTCTATTTTAGATATTTGAAGAACACTTTGGCCATTTATTTGAAGTATTTGAGATGGAGCACCAGCTGGATGCTTTCGACGTTAGTTTTATTTAAATTTTGATTCAAACTATATATTTGGAATAAAACATTCTGTAATTGGTTTTTACGTAAATTCTTTAAATGCAACGAAAAATAATTGCCGTTTACCTGTTGTTGATAGTGAACAGTTACGCTTGAAATAAGTAAAACAAATTTATATATTTTTAAACAGGCTACGTTTTTACAATTAAAAACTTTATTTTGCAAGGGTATTGAATTTATGACAATACGAATATTGAAATGATTAGCTGGTTCTAGTCGCGTTGTATTAATTATGAATAATATGCATCAAATTTCAAATTAATTAGATTGATAAAAATTGTCGAAATTGTTGTTTGGTTTAAATGAGACGAATATTCTAAAATATGCGAAATATTCTAAAGTATAACTTTGCAGAACTTCTATGAATAGAAATTCAATTAGAACGTTTTAACGACCAATCTGAAAGTTGCCCTTGGATGTAACATATGAAAACATAAAGGGAAATTCATTAGTTTCTGGACGATTGTAAAAGCAAAAGGTCTGAACCTAAATCAATCACTCTGGACATTTACGACGACATCAATAACAAACTAGAAGATGACGTGTCAACCAATAAGGGTCCATCGAATTCAAAAGCTAACGCACATTTAACGCTTCGCAGATTGACGCTAAATTTTAATGGACATTCACGCCCACGCAATTTATTAGTGTATTGGAAAAGCCAACTAAAGTACGGCACCGGTCGGCACGTCCACAATTCTGTATACGACTCTGAGGACGACAAAACAACACAAAAGACACTCCATTTTCGGTAAAAACACGACTAACAATCATATGTACACGTACACTGTAATTTATTTCTATCAACAGTTGGTTTGAACGATTATTGGTGACTTTCATTTTGATTTAAAGTAATAAATTTTTGCAGGTTTTTATTGAGTAGCATCTTTCATTAGTCGCACCATTTCCATATAGTGAGCAATGGCAATTCGTTTACAACCATCGTCGCGCAATTCAAAAGGAATTCGTCGATGCGAATGTAAAATCACGTTTTCATTATCAATATCACCACCGTCAAAACGCTAACTCGATCTCGTACGAGATTTTAAATCATAAATTGGTTTTCGTTGTGGTACTCGAATTCAATTATTTTTCGAATGGACGTGCATAATCCGTACATAACGGCGCTGTTGAAAACAAACGAAAATAAGTCCGTTGCACGTTTATCGCTTCGATGTATTTATACAGGTTGTCCAGCGCGATTGATGAAAACCAATGATCTACATGCAAATTAATGAAAACTTAATCTATTATATAATACACCACCCAAAACTATTCCAGATTTATTAATTATTGAAATGAAAGAATTTTGCAAAAGCACAACCATTAGGATTTAAATTGCATTTAAATTAATAATAATAATTGTATATTGTCCCTTCCATTTTTAATTTACCGCTTCTTTATTAAATTTTCCAAAATCAGTTTGAAGAGTGTAGCAGAGAGTGGGTCGCCTTACCTCAGACCATTTATCACCAAAAATTCTCTTGATTTGTCTCAAGAAAATTTTATCTTGTATTTTATTCAGCGTCATAGTTATTATCCTTGTAAGTTTTTCAGGTATTTCTAGTCTTTTCATTGCATTTCACATTTGTTCTCTATTTACTCCATCACAGGCTTGTTTGAAATGAATGAACAACACCTGCAGAGCTAATTTGTGTTCGTAGCAGGTTGTATGGATTTCTTCGAGAGTAACGTCATTTATTTGATTATTATTTGGACTTCAACTTTCGATGGCACTTCTTCTTTCCCTCTGGCATTGTAAACTGTTTTTTTACCTTATTTCCCGCATTGATGAACTCCTTCATCAAAGTGTTCCTCTCATCTTTCTATTATTTTTTAAAATTATTTCTGCTATAGTAACCTTTTTCTATCATTTTTATTTGTTGGTAAAATGCTTAGATTTCTTTATTCTGAAATTTCTCCTCAATCGATATGGGTTTTTTCTCATTACACAATATTTCTTTCTTCCAATACATGCTCTTCGATTGTGTCTTATGTTCTTATATTTTCTCTGTTTCCTGTTGTGTTGTTATTCAGTAATTATTATCTCTGCAATTTCTAGACAGTCCTCATCGAACCAATCTCTCATATTTGTCTCATTCGTTTTTATTTGGGATCGTCGTTTTAACAGTATCTTTAATGACTTTGATTCTTTCTACATCTCCTCAACTTGTTGTTTTGCAGCATTTTCCAGTTGTTTGCAATCCCCACCTGATATTCTGTTTTAACATTCTCATTCTGCAATCTTTCCACAAATATAACTAAAAATGGACTTACATCATCCTCATATGAAAAAAAGGCGAAACGTAAAAACGTTTAAAATCCATATTTCGAAATTGTAAGCAAAGTAAAATGTCTTATTTAAAATGATCCTGCATACTCTACTTCAAAAAGTTCAAATCTTTGGCAAGAAAGGCTTAGTCTACCCAAAAGTGCTGGGAAATATATTTCATTAATTTGATGATTAATTAGAAGTATAAGCTAGCGTACTGGCCGCATTCCGACCTTGGAGGTTTTTATGAATCATTTAATAAAGTAGAGAACAATCATTGAGCATAAAACGACCGACTATTCCAATTGCTAAGTGCTTATTTATTGCAACCCACCGTGCGAACCAAACGTATGAACTGAAGAATTTTTTCCGTAACAAATCTCGGAAATCCGGGATTTAGCGAGTTGTATTCATCACAGTCAGTGTTTGAAATAGCGTATGGCGAAAGAGATAAGTTAATACTATATAATACAATAACAGAAAATAAAATAGAACGAAACAACTTGTAGATACCACAAATAAATAACTTCACACTGATAAAAATTCGGTCGGTGAGAAGATTCGAATTAGGATTGTTCACGGTGTGGAAGTTAAACAGATAACGGCGGCAAAAGGCAGATTCCCATAACTGTTAAACGAAAGTTCAGTGAAAGTATAGCGATATGAAGTGATTTATGATATATCGTCGGTTGCTCCTATCGGTTATGAGGAGATCGAAAATATCCACGCCATAAATCTAACAAATAGGCGCATAATATTTCGCATAATATATCAGTTTGTGGCACACTTCGCGAAAAAGATCGTGACCGATAATGTAACAATTGTGATATGGTATGGTATCAAAATAATCACAATGAACAAAACTTTTCTTTGAAAATCGCACTAATCTAAATCTCTTCTGGATTGCAGGAGCAAGATTGAACGTCAGTAGTTCTAAATTATTTTAAGGTCATAACATGTGTTCGCGATCTCTATGTTCTTTACCCAATAACTTTCCAATGAATACAAGTTTAATATAAAAATTGTGTGTGCCGTTGGAATTGAAAAATGATTTTTGGTTTATTTATTTTTTTATTGCCTAGAGTCGCAACTTTCATTTGGCTCAAAGATTTTGTGAAAATACCAAACATAGACCGAGTTAGGCTGATTTAAGTGAAGTATATCGATCGGCACTAAAACGGACTGCGACCAGCAAAACATAATGGGAAACAAAAGACATTTGTCAACACTATTTGTTACTCGAAGTCCGCTACAGTTAACATCAATGTGCAGAATATTATAATGAACGAAAATGCTGAAACGAACGCATGTTAGCTGCAAAGGTACGAATGATTCCGTCGCACGTCCTTGTCGCAGGAAAAAATATAATTCAGGATTCGCCGAATCGTTGGAGATCGAAAGAGCTATGATACGAACACGAGTACTGTAGTGCAAAAATTGCATTATGAACTTCCTTACAGTTTTTTGCCATAAGTAAAATTGTAAAACGAGTAATGGCGATGTAACATTTACAGAAGGAATGTTGCAGGGCTAGGGTTGCAATTACTGATTACGTATAACGAGTGTGAGCCTAAAAAAGTAGCGAAGCTCGCTCAGTAACCCTACGATGTAAACTGACTCATAGTTTTTGCTTTTCAATTACTTGAAATTAGTTTGAGTGGCATTAAAAAAAAATGCGCAATAATGGAACTTCGGAAACCTGTTTACAAACACTCTTATAACGAAATTCACAGAAATATTAATCAGGCCGCAAAAGCGTTCGCGAATTTTCGATGAAAAATTCAGCAAAAGAAAAAACTGAATTCAATGTATTGAATATGGAATATGTATTCAATATGGAAATCTAGCAAGTCTCACTTCCTCTGGAGATGTAACTTGACAAAAACATGACTTTTCTTCGCTCTATGGTGTAGCGTATCTTTTCGGACATTGCTTATAAGTCTATGAGTAACCCTGCTAACAGCGCCCCAGATGGCTAAATGTCTGAAGCTCAAACATTACTTGTAACCAAATGCTTACACTGCGATTGCGACGCACTTTAAACTTGTACAGAGAAGCCTACGAATTGTCAGAATATGTATCGATATTATAACCTAATTGTTGCAAATAAATTCCCTTATTTTTGTAGTACCCGTGAATGTATTGCTTGTATACACATTTGAATCGCAAGTTCAAACAAAGTACGGTAAAAATTACTCACCGGCTATGGGCGCCTGCACCACCATCCGCTACGTAGGCGCCAAGATCATGCAACACGCTTCTCCATAACACTACACTCACCACAAGTTAATTGTCACATCGAAAATCGCCGCGAAAAGTGCAATTGTTCACGAGAAATGCGATAAACTGACCGAACATTAGACGACGTCCACTCCACACTCCCGGGCTACAATTAGGCGTTAAATTTTAACTTATTATTTATTTATATTTTGCGCTCTAGCTGCCAAACTATTGAAGCTAATACGATGTAACTCAAAAGATAAGATTTTTACACAGCGACAGTGGTGCTTTACTCTTATCACCTTTTTCGATATCTCGAAAATGGTACGACTTTTTATTCTAACAACTTTTATTTCAAAACTTGTTTCGAAAAATCTACTTGATATCGTGACTGGAAATTAAATTTTTTGTATGGTTTAGTGAGTTATGGGTGCAAGATTGAATAACCTGAAAAAATAAAATAAAGTCATCGGTGGGAGGGACTGATTACGAATTAGTTGAGAAAATGAGAGAAATTATTCCTCACTATTCCACTATTCCACCGCCAAGAAGCTATAGCATCACTATTTCTCTGTGCAAGTGCGCATGGCTGACAACTTTCCGGTAAAAGGTGTTCCTGGTGAATTGACAATAACGACATTTAATCTAATCATCGCATTATTCCGTCTTTCTCTCATAAAAAGTTTTGTTTATATTTCCATTACTAATAAAGCTAGCGAAAACATTTCAAGGTGACATTTTTTGTTGTCATAAAATGCATTTTTCGTCACAATCGTGATTTCAATAGTTTGGTTGTTTATAACCAAAAAAATATGATTTTGGAACAAAATAAATCTCATATTCGTATTTCCTGTAACCATGAAAAAACCACCGAAAATATCGAGCAGATCCAAAAATTTTAACGAAAATTTTATTCTTCTTTCACGTTTATCTCGAAACTATATTTTGCGATTTGTGTACGTCATATCGCAGAATGTATTCATTCAATTTACTTCAAGATGAGACTGGACATGCTAATAGCATACTCAGTAGAAAGGCATGATATGTTCCTCCATTTGTTAATAAGAAACATTTAAACTTTCTTTTCAAAACGATGCAATTTACAAAATTGTGAAAAACCACCAGATAGTTTTGTAGCTTCATAATTGTACTGGAAGTAGATTTTTCTATTTTTGAATCCAGATGAATCGAGTTGCCCAAGTCATATACGAGACAGAGCCTTGCAGCGGCTACAGCACTAATAATAATAATGATAACTATGTTGTTTATATACAACTGTTACTTATCAAGCTTAATTACTAACCGGGGGTATTTGAGCTGTACCTTATCATCCCAGAAAATCAACCTGATTTTTTAACACAAAAGTTATGCATACCCCTTAAGGTATTAATACATACCAGGTAGCTACGATCATACATTAGAAAAGTAAGAAAGAGAGATACTGATTAGATCAACTGGCTTCAGGAGTACTTAATCTTAAGATCGGAGAAGGAAACAAAATTACAATGGTGCGAAAGTGCAAATATTTGCAGACAAAATGGAAATTTTCAGAAGAATTTTAGAGATGATTAGTGCAAATGACGTTACTTAAAAGGCCTTCTTCTGATGCAAAATTTGCTTTCAACACAACAAATAGTTGGCCGCCGAATTTGTACTCACACCGCGAAAATGTTTTAAACACAAACATTCTATAAGCTTCTACAATAACTTGTGGCAAGAACCAATAGCCGCAATGACCTTCTGGGTACTGATAATTCGTCAAAATGTGGAACTTTAGTTCTTAACTCTAGATTCGATTAACTATGTTTGTGTGCTTTCTAAGTCTCTTTGGCCTAAAAGTGACTAGTTACCAATTTATGTCGTGATTGAAGTGATACCCAATAATATTCACGTATGTAGCCACGGTTGTAGGTATGTAGGTTGTAAGTCACTACTGTTGCCTCAGGTATTCTAAGATTGTAGCCTTTACTGATTGAGTGAAAAAACTTTTAGATTGAAGCAGTTTGCTTTAAATGAAAAATGTTTCTAGAATCGAGGGAGCAGTTCTCTACAACTGGTACTCCACCCCACTCGTTCTTCGCTTTAATTGCCTTCTTCTGCAATATCAGAATTCTACTCGCATATGCTAAGCAATATACAATATTTCATAAGTGAATGAAATAAAGCAAAGTACGCAGTTGCGGGAGGAACCTCGAATCATAACAACCACTCGTCGAAAAGCATAAACGGCTCGCGAATGTTTTTCTGCTAGGAAGTCTACTTAACATTCAAGGTCAACATCGCGTCGAAATAGATACCAATGTATTTGACAGGTTCTTGGTTTTGTAGTTAGATATCTACAAGATGACGAAAGGTAATCATAGATGACTTAGCTGAATATAGTAAAATTCACTTGCATCGGGCCAATTCTGAGCACCACGAACTGCCTTCCGTAATTGATTGTCTAGATTTATCAAAGACTTATCTGTTAACACCATCAAGGTACCATCGGCGAATGGCACCCTGCGGCGTGGTAGATTAACTGGTGTATGGTTAATGAACAACCGGAAACAGAGTGGCCTTAAAATACTACCCTGTGTACCCCTCTCTGAATTACTGACGAGTTTCTGCTTGATCTACCGTCGAAAATTAAGTGAAATGGCACTCATGTTATGTACGAACGAAGCAGATTGACACCTCAGATACCAGACATTACCCTTCATAAAAAAAAATGTCGTTGGACATACTCTCCTGTCCTGTTTTCCAATAGCCCCACGACGTCAAGGAGACAATGCATAGCGTCCAAAGTGAAGATGTCCTTCTGGAACGCAAATTGCAGCGGCGGTAGCAGATTGTTGGACAAAATATATTTCTTTAATCTGCCCATTTCAGTCACTTTAGAAAACACAGCCAGGATCGATATAGGCCTTTAATTGGAAGGAGTAGATGGGTCACCTTTGACCCAGTGGTATAACAGGAAAAATGTCATCTGCATCTGCCAAGCACTTGTTTAATGTATGTACTAACGGCCTTCATATTTTCGAAGAAACGTATTTAACATGTTTCTTGTTGATGTGGTCTTCACTAGCCGCAGACTTCACCGATTGATAAAAAGCTCAATCTCGAAGTGGACAGTGGGCGCCAGAAACATAAACATTAAGGCTGATGGAATTGCTCTAAGGTCAGAATGCTCCATAGATAAGTCGGCGACTATTTCGGCTGCCAATTTTTTTTGTGTTTTTCTTCGTCCTGTTTCTTGGTTATTTTCCACGTTGTTTTCGGTTTGTTAGAGCATATTTATTTTCAGAATTTGAGAATTAATTTTTTATGAGCACCTGGTACTCACAACTTATTTTTAATCTTTTATCCCTACTATAAATTATTTTATACACTTTTATATATAAAAAAATAAACATAAGTACTATAAAAACCTGTTTCATCCACACATCAGTTCTTTACTCCTTAAATGTAGCATTCCAGTAGTTTCTCTAAATTGGTATCATTAGTAGTTGCGCGTCTTCCTCGATAACGATGGTCATGGATTTCAATTTAGAAACAAGCATTGCAGGTGATGTAACATTTTTATTGGCACAATTGAACTCGGCACCCGTATATCAACGAGAATATGTTTCATACGAAATATGCGTTGAGCGTTGTAATTTTAAAATACGTTCAAAGAGAAATGTTAAAAAAAGGACAATTTGGAAAGCTGAAATTACACATACGTCCTACCACTCCTATGCCCGTATAAAAATTAATTCCCATTTACAACCATATCGTTCAAAAAGGTACAAATCAATTTGCATGTATTACAGCTGTGCGATACGAAACGCTTTATTGCCAATAAATTAATGAAAAATTACACATATGGAATATGTTTTAAATTTTGCCGCAAATTAATTTCTACATTGCACCACTGCCAACCCATATTTTAATTAAGTCGTGCGCATGCACATCAAATTTAAATCATGGATATGCTAGGAATAAATCAAGCTGGGTATCGTCGACGTGCAATACATCAATATGTTGATTGTAACTGGTGACCGAAAATTAGAATATGGATTCAGTAATATCAGTACAATATTAATCTTAGATAGATATTACGAAATGCGGCATAAATGAATAACAAAAAAAAAAAACAAAAAATAAAGGAAAAATAATACAAAACAAACACGTTTCTATTTGTTTGGTTATAGGTAATAGAAACAACTATGGAAATCAAACTGTTAACTATGAATCTAAAATAAAATAGCAGAAAATCGTGTGAAAAATAAAATAATAATTCCCATTCATTTTTATTTTATTTCAGTATATATTTCGGTGCTTATTTTCCTCTATATATTTCTGCAACATGCAATATATTGTTCCGCTATAATTGAAACGATATTTTGGCGATCGTTCACAAAAAATAATCAAATAATTTATTCTTATGTAAATGTGGTCGTACGTCTTCCATTGAATCGTATTTTTCCATCGTATTGTAATGGAAATTGTTTGCCGCATACAAATTTAAATTTCAATTGAGACCTAATATCAATACTTCCACGCCCGCTTGATTGATTGGGTTTACTTTCTTTCTCTCATGAAAGCGTGTGGTATAGACGAACTGAGATAACGGTCGCATTATCGTTTCATGGCGTGACCTGCTAACTTGCGTTTTCTCTTAAAAACTTTTGCTACCCTCCATAAAGCACATTTAGTGTCACGAAAGATGCCATTGTGTTTCTTTTGTGTTATAAAGTGCCTCTTGGCAAATAGTCCGATACATCTTACACATATGGAACATAAAACACGATTGGACGATGAATGTACGCTACAAACAATAATAAACATGTTTCCCCAAAAATTTCGAGTGAATATACAATTTAATTGGCAAAGTAGGCGGTAATTAATGTAATGGAATAATTCGCACCCGCTTAATATGAATTTAGTTGACAAAGCTAAGTTGATTTACAGAAAAAAAACAGGAGAGTAATTCATTACTTTCAAAATGGCTACATAAACAAAAGTGTTATCAGTTCATTGAACTCCTGGTTATATGCACGATCACTTTCTTGGAAATATACTTTTATTATGAAGAGTTTGATTTGTATAAAAAGATAAGCTTTCAAACACTGAAGTTCAAGCTTTTGAAGCGACAGCATTGAGGAGAATGCAAATTGCCTACACGTAAAAATCGTCAGCATTATTGGAATTAGAAAAAATTGTTAAAAATGAGAAGACATTAAAAAAGTTAAAAAGTATAATCGCATTAAAGGCCAATCCTTACAATAATGAAAATGTTACTAAGTCAACATTCCTAAAATTAGAATTAGAAAATGACAAAATTGGTCAATTGAAATGATGTATCAAAATGTATAAAATATGTAAAAATATAAAAAATGTCATGAAATCGATAAAAACCACTGATCGTAGCAGCAATAGATTGCGTTAATAGTCACACACAAACTCTTTGTCACACATGCTTGCATTTATTTTTGTTGTATTATATCATTTTGTTATGTGAGCGCTACGTTTTTAATCTTCCGTACTAAACTCGTTATCGTTATTTCTTAATGATCGTCTTGATATAAATCGATAGCCATATAATAATTATGTTGTGTTAGTCTGACGAGCTATGAATAATATATACCGAATGTATCCGATTATACATTAATCTAGCAAACAATTCGAACCGGAATTGTTGTTGTTACAATGATAAATATTTACAAACTCTGCAGCCGTGTCCGACAATTTAAATTCAAATTGAATGGTGATCATGCACCGCGTTTAATTAAATTTAATAAACGTCCATTCAACTGTAATAAATTTATTGAAAAAAATACGTTTTGTTATATCTGCCGATGTGAACCTACAATACATGTAATAAACAAGTTAACGTCCTTGTTTATTACCCAGCTATTCTAATTCGGATTTATGGATGGCGTTGCAATGGAGCATTATTTTACCTGTGCCGATAAAATATGACTTTTATGTGTCGATCTGGAATCGTAATTTATGTTCAGCATATGCTGGTTGCAATTTTGTTAGAGATTATCAGTCAATTAATTACCTAATACCAACGGCGCCTTTCAATATAATCATGAAAATTTTCAGAAATTATTATTACAGAAACTACTAAAACTTACTAAAAAAATAAGGAATGTAGTATTTAGACATTCTCGTTCTGCGGATATGGAATTATTTAATACAGCAGCACATTGTATGATGTGTTAACAAATAAAACATTAACGGAATTAAATAAGTAAAATTAAAATGGTAAAAAATTACACGTGTTTCTACTTGCAAACTATTTATATCTGGTATTCTCAGAGAAATATTTTGTCTGATAAGTTCCACATTTCGCCTTTTTAAGTTCGTCTGAATTATTCAAATATTTCTGCTGCATTGTAACGATAGTTTTCCACGCAAGCAAATTTACAAGAAATATTTTGAAATATTTTAATGAACTACCCATGTTATCTCCATATTAAGAACATTTTTAAATCCTTAATTTTTAATGTACGCCACTTATGTCCTTTTCGTAAACTTTTAAGTAACTTCGAGGGAGCAAGTTTTTAGCAATTTCTGTTGCACTTTCTTAATTACATCTAAATTAAAAAAGTTTTTAAAATCTTTGGTTTGGATGTGCATTAATATTTAATGATCCAGGCGAACATATTTATTTATATAGTTATTTATATAGCAATTCAAACCCGCCCAATTGATGCCCTCGATTTTACACACATGATTTTAAAAAAATCAAGATGTGAACGTATTGATAATATACATTTTATTTTAGTATAAATAACTACGAAAGATTCATTTTAGATCAATTATATATTGTAAAATATGTAATTTATGTTCAAATAATAAATTAGTAATATAGAATTATTATCAAAAATTAAATTGTTTGAGGTTGACTATAATATTTAAAAAGTCAAAGTCGATCGCCTTACAAAAGAAGATTGGATTTTTTTCATTTCTTTCTTTCTTTCATTTCTCTTTCCACCAAACAGAAATAGATGTCCGCATTTCTGTTATAAAATACTGGGTCTGTGTGTATTATATCTGCTTCATTGCATATCAATAGTACCTTCATTTAATGTCATACCTATTTCAAAATCATCATTAAATAAATTTCACAATATATAGGTAATATCTCAGGAACTAGACCGAAATACATAAAGTTGTGCTCATAAAATGTACTAGTGATCTATTTCAGAGGCAATAATATTCATCAAACGCAAGGTTGCATTCACCCCACAAACTACGTTATTTAGTACTCCCACGCTAAACACTCTAAACGTAAAGCATACTAAAGTATGAATATATACAGAAAATGAGTGGACATGTAACAATTCCGCATTTTATGTTTTGTCGGTATAACATGGAAAGCTGACGGAATATATTTGTAGTTTCTTTTACTCTCACACCTCCCGTTCAAACGCATCTGTCGAATATACTCGTACATGGCTGTTGTGACATCTAATTTATTGAATTAATTGTGATTAAAGATCGTAATGCATTTTAATTTATAAACTAGTAAATCATTTTTCAACAACAAACTGTCAAAAATATAACATTTAGTTTGCTTTGACAGTGAAAAATAGTATTTTAAGATACGGGTGTAAAAATTCGTTATTGCAGGAACAGTTTTTTAAAAACCTTTATCTTCGAACGTTCACAAATGTCTTAAGAAATAATACCATTTTTAAAATAATTTTTTTAAATGTCACTATGACTGCCGGTAATTATTTGTTGCGGAATGAAATACTGATATCTTTTATGTAGTGCTCCGACGAATGCGTTTTTTTACGTTAAATTTTATATTTCCGTCCCAAAAAATTTAAAACAATCATCGGTAGTTATTACAGTTCCTCTTGTCGCCTTGGAAATAATTACTCCCTTATTCAATTTTTCTGGGATTATTGTTGTTCTTATTATTTCCTTTATTATGTCAATTAGTTGTTTTTTCCTTCCATCCCCACGTACGTCATTTCTTACGACGTTATCTTATCTATTCCTGGTGCCTTATTTATAGCTTCTGGCACTTCATCTATTATTATTATTTCAAAATCCGTATTTCTTGAGATTCAGGCTCTACTTCATTTTATTCTAGCATTTCCACTTCTGTTGCTATTAGGCATTATAATTTGGTTGTCGCTATAATTTCCTGCAATTGGTTCCGGGAACTTCTTCCATGATTTTCTTTTTTATTTTCCTATTACAGTGTTGACTCCTTTAGTTTTAATCTTGTATTCTTTACGGTTTTTTGTGTCTTGGAGTTCTGCTATTTTTTCCTTGTTTCTTTCTTCCTTTTATATCCTTTATTTCTTCGGTCCACCATTCTGTTTTTTTCCTTTCTTGGTTTGATATTTTCGTTATTCCAAATTTGTGTTTCCTTTAGTTTGTTTCTTTAATTTTTCATGTAATTTTCTTTCGTATTTCTCTTGATATTGCTATTAATTTCTATACTCAATTCGATTATTCTTTTCTAGTTATTGTTTCTGGTCTCTTTCTCTTCCCACCCCATGTATTCTTCATTTCCTGTATTTTGGTTTCCTACTCTTCTATTTAGATCTCCTGATATTAAGACGCTTTCAAGCCCTTCATTTGTTTGTGAAGAAGTTATCTTTTTCTTCTTTACTTGCAAGTTCATGCAACGCATAAGCTACTAAGACTGTACATTTCTCTTTTTGAATTTCAAGTTCCATTGCCATAATTCTTTCATCTATGCACTTTTCCTTCCCTACGTTCTTTATTCTGTCTGGGTTTTTTATTATACATACACCTCGTTTTGCTTTATTGTTCTCTTCAGTCCCCGACCATAATATTTCGAATCCCTTATATATCCTAGTCCTCTTCCTCGTCCTCTTCCTTCTTTGTTTCAGTTACTCCTAATATTTCTATTTTATGTGTTATCACTTCGTCTACTAGTTCTTCCTCGTTTCCTTTTATACTCCTTATGGTCCAACTTCTTATTCTCATTTTCAATGTCCTTGTTCCTTTTCCTTTTAATTCTTTTTTTTCCTTCCTTTTTCTTTCCTTTTTCTTATCTGATATTTTTCCTTTTTCTGCTATTAGTTTTTTGACTTGTTTCTGACTATTCCTTATTGCCAGTCTTTTTTCTTTTTGATCCCATGTGTAGTTTATCCTGTTCATTATCAATTTCCTGTATCCTATTTTCACCCTATTTCCCTTCTCTTTCTCTTCCTTGGCAATACGTCTAAATTTGTTTCTGTACGTCTTTCTTCTTCTTCTGTTAGATCATTATCAATATATATGCTTGCCTCTTAAGTGCAGTTTTGTTTTCATAATTTCTTGTTTTTCCTACCATGTTTTTATTTTTGCCACTACCATTCTCACCTTCCGTTCTTTACTAATTCTGTACATTTTATTAACTTTTATTACATAAAGTATAAGAAACTAAAAATCACGAATGCTAAAACGTAACTTACCAACGGAAATCTTAATACTTAACCATTAATACAACAGCTACTTTTTACACGATCGTAGACAAACTTTGTTTAACTGCTAGGAAATCATTTTATGACACCAAAGTCAAAAATTTTGTAATTGCTCGTTTAGTATGCTAACACATATGATAACCGCGACAATCCTAGTCTATTTTCTTGTGGGTGAATGATTAGTCCTGGGGGCCCTGAAATGGAAGTAGCAGAAATGGCCTAGTGAGGCCTAAGTACAGTGCGCAATTACCCAAAGGCTAACACAGTTGATGAAATGTAATTTGCATAAATAATTTTGAGGGAGCGTTTCCCAATGAACAGGTTTCTTCTCAATTAAGGTTAGCTCCGCTCCAAGATTAGTAATTCCTAGCGTTGCTTTATCACAAAAATACTATTTTCATTACTTCATTGTTTTAAAAACAAAATATCAGCTTTCTGAATCAAAGAAATGTTCCTTTAATAAAGCCCGCGACCCATAACTGTTTCTATGAGTGTAATATTCGTTCCACGGAAGTAAACCAAATTAATGAAATTGCATTTGATTCAATACCCGCGATGCCGGTCTCTTAATGACATCTGTTTGCTTTTAAATAAGATAAACCGAATGTACCGCAGGGAGCCACGAGTTTTCATTTACTTGCGTTCCAGAAATATCTCACATGCCCGGAATGGAGGATTCGTGATCTCAATTCTTGACGACGCAAGGGTGAGACCAGAGGAGGGGAAAGGTTAACAATCCACTTATACGATATTCCAGTAATATTATAAGCTGGACGTGATCTGGGACAATGCTTAAAGACAATGGTATTTGCATTTTACTATATTTTCGCACTTAATATTCCGATGGTGCAGAACGAACACATTGTAAAGTAAACTTTAATACAATGAGATATATATATATATATATATATGAAAGATGGTCGAATGGTTGACAAGACGCATTTTCAATATATATATATATATATATATATATATATATATATATATATATATATATATATATATATATATATTGTATAAAATTATTAATTAAAAAATAGCCCTCATCATCAAAGTATAAATAAATAACATAAACACTATATGTGTAATACACTTAATTTAATTAGAAATTTATGACAAAATATTAATATTGCTTAATTTCCTGACAATAAATTATTTGTTAATAAATATTTACCACTTTTGATGGACTTTATAATAGTGCACCTTATTAGAATTGCTTTATTTGCATAAACCTCGTATCACAGAAAGATAAAAACACATATCTCATATTAACAATTAACCATCATTGCTATCAATTAATTCGAAGTTCAGCAACGACACTGAGTTCGTCCGATAATATAAAATTTCCTTTAACAATCGTACGTATTTCTCAGGATTACTGCGGCATGTGTTCCATTATTGTTGTTAAAATTGCATATTTGCAAAACATTATAATAGTCGAAGTTGCAATTGGATTACAATTTGACCGTATTGCAATTCGGCGGATAAGTTCACTGCTGTTCAAGTGCTAATCAGGATCAACAGAATCAGTAACATAATTAATTTAACTTATCTGAGCGTATAAAATTAGACTCGGCGCTTCGAAAGTAACTTTAATGTCCGCTGAATTTGCTTTAACGGGACAATAAAGTTTCAAAGTTGGCAATTCGGGCATCAAATGGCTGCAGCGTAAAATCCACAAAATCGCACTTTATATACGATTAAAACGAAATGTTTACTACCATTCACTTGCGCTTCATGAAATGAATACAAATAAAGTAACTACAAATTATTAATAAATAAGTTGGTTTTGATGGAGGTATATAACGTCGATCATCAACTGTACTTGACGTAAACATGATGTCCAAGAATTCCCACATAATTGACCTTTTCGCTATACGATAAATCCTGTCAAACCAGGATGGGGTGGACTTTATTTGGATTACACCACAGGCTTTCCACCACCACAGCACGATATATTATATTTAGATAATAACAAACTTCTATTACTTCTTAAGTGTGTATTTATTATATTTATTAAACTAAATTATTTGACATAAAGCCTACAAAGATTAGGTTCTTTAAATCTTACATTGAATTTTATGTTTCTCAGATATTTTCGCGTCAATTGCAATATGTTGGGTTGGTTGCGTTTGAAAATTTGAAAATGTGAGGGATATGTTTTGCGTACTCGTATTTCGCAGCCACTGGCCAATTATAAAAACGTCGAATGTAAATTAGCTTTATTGCTCGCTGCAAGTCCAATTTATGACTTTCCAATAGTTTTTACATATGCGTTTTTACATATGGACATTCAAAATGTTCGTAAATTAAATTAATTATAATTCCGATGATGTTCCGCATTTTCGAACGGGATGGCGAAAATCGATACCTACCCATGGGACGAGAATCCTGCAAATTATTAGTAAATCGTCGTTTACGGCAGCATCGAGCGATAGAAATGATGCTCAGAGTTTATAAAGTTCAACGTAATGCACTTAACTGCCTATAAACCGAACGATGGCGATGTGGTGATAGTTCTAAAATTTAATTAAATCCCCAGGCTGAAAAAAATGAATTTGGCGTAAGTGGAGCGAACGTAAATTGATCGATCGTAATTTTATAAAGCTGTCAGACAAGGTTAGTAAATCATATTCAGGAAAATATGTGGACTATATATAGTTACGATCTTCAGGCTATATTTCGTATTATTGATCGAATGGCGATTCTACATTGTTGAATATGTTTAGCTGCGTAATTTGAAAATCTGTATACTAAAATATTAATATAATAAAATTTGAACTATTTCTCTTATTCTATTAGTCTAAACATCATAAACCATTTAACTGTGCTACATATATCGAATATGAGCCCATAATACGACAAATATTGCACGAAGGGTGTTCTTTTTATTACCGAGTTGCTTTTTATAGTACATTTAATCCCAAATGGTTTATGTCGTTAAGATATATTGACACTAAAATTATTAAACATTCGCTTGCAACGCTAAGTATTTTACGAAGGGCTCATAACAGGGTGAAACCATATCTTCCAAGATTTCCACCGTGTTCTTTTCAGAAGCGTTAGCCTTCATTTCATTTAATGGGCGAGTAACACCACTACAGTTTTATATTTCATCATTGTGTTAATTCAATGATAACATTTAACAAACAATATCCTTAATTGAACTTTCGCACGACCTTAGTATAAATTCATGAAAATAGCAAACGCCAAAAATAAATTGAATAGTTTTTTTATTTAACTATACACAAAATGAAAGCTAAAGTAAACAAGTGTTACTAATTATCCGGACGCAGGCTGTTATTGCAGCGAAATAAAAAAGGTTCCCCGCGGCACAAAGAAATTGCGTTTCGGTTACATTTAACGTACGTAAATCTCTACAATTCGTAATTTTTATTAATAATTGATTAATAAAAAAATATGATTAAGAATTTACAATTTACAATACGTTGTCGGCGAAAAGATTAAAATGTTAACACCCCCATTAAGATGTAATTATATATATAATCGTTTTCTCTTTCCACATTTCGGTGTGGAGCTTATTTTGCTACATTTCTATGGATTCAGTTCGTTAGGATGGCAAAATAACACCCAGTTACATGCATTACCTTATCGGGATGGCCTTCAATGACATTTACCGAGCTATCTTTAACACACATGATCAACAACGGGCCCTGCTCTATGACTATATCCACATTATCTATATCTAAGATTTTCTATTCTATCGGGTAGCCCTTCTTGTAAGCTTCTTTAATTATCCCAGCAAACCGATTATAAGCTCCCTCGTGACACCAATCCTTCGATCCAGGTCCCCTCGCATCATCGCTTCTAGTGTGTTCGAAATTATGTCGACCTTGTTTCAGAAATCGCTTAGTTTCAAACGAATTATCTATTTTGCAAATTTCCGTCAGGGTTTTAGATAATTCGATTTTTCTGGGAGCGCTTATGACGGCATTGTCGCTTTCGTCATACTTCAGCTTCCAATCCATGACTTTGTGCACATACGGATTGTTTTCTTTGAAATTCTAGCATGATTGATAGAATGTCGAGTATTTGTGCAATTCGTCACCAGTCGCGTCAACGTTCGTTCGTAAAATTTGTTTGCGGCGCGGCGCTGCGTTTCCGTAATTTTACAGGACTCTGATGTAGTTTGCATAGTTTGAGTATCGATTGCATGTTGAGCATTTTGTGAAATTGACTGGAAAGCCCCAGATTTACCAATCTCTTGTGTCGTTTCTGATATATTATGGGATACCTTTTTTATCTTCAGTTATTTGACCAGTTTTTTCGCTATATCCCTGCTTCTTCTATGACATCACCTAATTTAGACTCGATACTTGTGAACTTTTCTTTAAATATTTCACTCCCTTTATTGGCTTTTTTCGTGCCGCCTTCAAGGCCTCGCTCTGTTCAAGTTTCTCAGCTTCGTCCCTGAATTTGCGCAACGATCTTTCATCTCTTTATTCTTCACCATTTCCTCTCTAAAATTTTCGTAGAATCGAGACAAAAACGTCGCTGGCTTCACTTCCTTTGAATACGTGCGGCCTTTAGATTATTAAGTTTTTCGTTTTCGATGAGTTATTTAAGGTCTTGGCTTTGTAAACATTAGTACAAGGGACCCCTCGTTTCAGTTGCCCATTAGCAATAGTACAGCCACTTCTACTAGTCGGGTGAGCTTCTGTGCATTTTGCGGAAGTATTTCTGGGTGTGGAACACTCCGCTGTTATGGGGTTCTCGGCACACTAAGGAAGTATGATACTCTCTTGCACAATCTCTTTGTATATATATGTCCTCCAACATCTTTTACACTGTGGAATTAGATTATTATTCCTTATATATTTATATAAATATAAATTAAAAATGTATCTTGTCAAATCTGACAGCAAAATGTAAAATTTACACGAAAGATGGTCTAATCTTACACCTCAATGGTGTAGTGAACATTAATTAAAACAGGTCCATGAAGACTAACTGGTGGAACGCTAGACAATATTGTTTCTGGGTTATTACCCTTCGTTCTTGGTAATCGCTACTGACGAAGGGTAATAACCCAGAAACAATATTGTCTAGCGATCCACCAGTTAGTCTTCATGGACCTGTTTTAATTAATGTTCACTACACCATTGAGGTGTAAGATTAGACCATCTTTCGTGTATATAAATATATATTTACAGTCGGTTAGTTTATAAACCCTTTTTATTATTTCCAATGGTTTATTTGTTTTTCCTGTAAATCTTGTGATGTCTTTTACTGATGTTGATGAATGCAAATTTCTAACCATACATTTAATATTTTAAAAGATTTGTGCATATATAACGTTGTATCATTAAGGCTAATCTCCTGCCTTCTTCCTCATATCTGACATCTGCTTTTACCTGATAACTATTCAATATAATTTTCAATATAATAATCGAATCTTCCAGAGCTTAATTTGTCTTACATGTTTTATAGTCTTGTACGTAATTTAAAATACCCGATTTTGACTTATGGGCTTTGAGAATGTTGTACGGTTGTTTGCCATAATTTTCTCTGTTGATTTTATTGAAGGTAAAAGAAAATGCGACCGTTTCACAGAGATCGTGTTTTTATCATCATCTGTAAGTTCATTACTCTAACCAATTAAATTTCATTCAGCGCTTCTTATAGTTGACATTATAAATTTTATTTAAAGTGGAATAATAATATTCGCAGGGAAATAATTACTCGGGATTGCTTGACGTCCCTTGCGCGTGGTTCACGTCAATTGACGCGCGCTGCATGATGATTTTATTTAGCTATTGTTTACGGTGTTATCAATCTATCGGCCCCACTTAGAAAGTGCGACTGACGATGATTTTTTCGAATGTACAAACGTAACAACGCAAACAATGGTTTTATTGCCACACCGAAAATCGAAAACAATCAAAACAACTATCCGCCAAATCGCGCTGCTACTTTCTCGAATCTAATCGGCCAATCGGGTAATTCTATAAATTAGCCGGTCAAGTTTAATCGGTCCAAAACACATTGATTGCGCAATGTATGGCAATTTATAAATTCAGCGGAAATCGGCGTATAATAGAAATTCGCCCGTACAGGCAATGAGCAAACTCCAGCCTCATACGTGCCAATTGTGGCTATAACATTTTAACCAAATACAAACATTTGTTACAACGTTGTCCGGTCGTAAACATTTTATGCCCAGAAAGGTTTTATTCCGCATGAAAATTGTAAAGTGGCAATGCGGCGGCTAAGTTTGTTTACATTGGCGATAGCGTGTGTGCCGAAGGTATGGAGTGGCCTATCGGGAATACGTCTTTGAAAATGCAATCCTCTTAATGGCAACGTTAGCGACCAAGAAGCGCAATTTTATTTGAATTATATATGCTATTTGTAGCTAGACTTAAATATACGAATGCGAAACTTGCAATTAGTTTAAGTAACATCGATTTTTTTACTGAAAATAGTCAACATCGTCATGAATTCATAAACAACTGGGTTCGTTTAAACGAGTTACCGAAGATAGATGATCCTCGACAATTTCTGTTTTCATTTCCTCGTACATACTTTCAGGACTTTAAGGCGCAAGTTTCATTAAGGAAAATACTAGACTGTGACTGGGGTCCAAATTGTTACGAACAACGTCCATAGTAAACTGTTCTATTTATGTCTGTACGTTCATTACGAACGTATTCATTATCTACACATTAATCATTTTAGCAACAGAGTATGGTGACTAACAGAGCGATATATTTCCAGCAATATTGAATAGGCCATTTTGCGAGCTTTAATTTTATTAACGGAGTACAACACTTTTTATGTGGTTTTCTTACTTGTGGCACTGTATACCAACGAGGCCATATTAAATTTAATTAGGTTTACAATTAGATTTCTAACGGTCACATTAATGTATGAACATCCGGTGTAAATCTAAATCACATTTATATTTTGTAAACGTCTCTCGTCAGTTTATGCTCTTGGTAGTATTTCGTAGCACTGACATAAATGACTTATCGTTGGCAGAAAAAATCCCTTCAGCCGCTTAATTGCCAATTAAAAGTAAATAAAATATAACAAGGAAAATAATCATGAAATATTAAACGACCAAAAAATTCACAAAAATCTCAACGTCTAATAAACACATAAACACACGCAAATTTGATTCTTAGATTTGTCCTTTTCATTCATCCAGAGTAATTTTTGGTTTGAAATTAATGTTAAATACGCGAAGCGAAAAGGAATTTCAAGCTAATAAAAATTCAAATCAATCTCCGTTGTAGACTCCCAAATCCAATATAAAATCCTAGAAGGAATATTTCTTTTAATTTCACTTTAATTTTATTCGCTGGGTTAAATTTTTATCATTTTCTAGGTATTAAACGCGATTTATTTTTCACGTAGCTCTCGCCGCGATATATCTTATTTAAGATAAACTCCGTTTTCGCGCTTTTCCGTGCTCAACTTTCCTATTCTCGGAGTTTATTTAATTTGGGAGATTCCAACATAAATTAGCGTTGAAGCGGCGTTCGCGAAACGGAGCAAACGACGCGAAATTTTCGTCTTATTGCGGGCACCGACAATTTTTTCCAGTGTTAATTGTCCGTCCAATTTGCCTAAGTAACTGTTAATTTTTCGTTCCCCTGTAGCTTAAGTGCAATTTTCCCGCACATATCACGAGCGCTGCCTTTCCACCCCCCGAGTTTGCATTCGACGAGTAGCTCCTTTAAACCGAAGGTTTAACAAAGTTACGTGCAAGTAAAAAACAATATATATGCTATTTGCTTTTTTTGTTGAATGCTCATTGAACTAATTAAATTTATATACAGAGTTTTCTTATGTTTTACAAATATAAAGATGCATTTTATAATTGCGAATAAAACTGAGCAAATAGGCGAAAGTCGAATACAATTTTGAATCTTTCAGGCGCATTTTCAGCTTCGCATTATAGAATTTTTCTAATATTATGCTTGCTTGTTTTCAACCGCCGGAGCCATCTGCAGGAATTTGTTTTCGTACTCTGAATAATTTATGCCTCGTTGACTGGAATTTTCTATCAGATAATTTTACCTTCTTGGGCTTGTTGAGGTTATTCGCTGTCTGGATAACTCTCCAATCTATCAGTCTCGCCGGGTCGACATTAGATTCTGCTCACGCATTTCAAGTTTAATAAAAAAACAAGCACCTAAGTGGTTGATTTATGCTCCGGTAATTATTTTTATGTTCACATTGACTACCAAAATTACTTTATTTACAGCGATTTGTGTTTCGCTGACGCGATTAGCCGATTGCCCAATCTAATTCATTTAACTGTACAATTACTTGTATTATTTAAGTTTGCTATTAATAATGAGAAAACAATCTTCATGTGGAGCCACTTATTGCTGCTACTAGTGAAGACAGCTAAATTACAGTGCAGTTTATTATTTCCTGAAATAATCCTTAATATAATTTTCTCCTTTATTTATTATACAATTAATTCTACTTTGTATATTAAAGAATTCTACCGGTGTTTTAGATTACCCTGATTATGTCTTTTTCATTTTTATGTATTTTATTTGATGCAATTGATACGTTTACTTACTAGAGTATTTTTTCTTGCGTATTACTGCAAAGTTTATATATAATATATCGTTAGTTAGAAATTGTAATTGTTGTAATGTGTGATAAACGACTTAAATTTTTATTTTATTCCAGGTCTCGTTAAATACCGAAGCCACGCGACAATGCAAGAAATCAGGCGATATCGAAATAAAGTTCCTCAACAGAGAACCTTGCCTTACACGACTCGGCAGCACTCACGAAGAAAACGACAAGCGCAAAATCCACACACAAATGAATTTGACACTTAATAATAAAATGTGTAAACGTGACGACTTAATGTGAACACATCCTGACCATGACGGATTCGTCGATTTTGAATGCGTCGTCGCTTCTTCACAATAAAACAGAGTGCGCATCGTACACCAATTACTCGTACATCTTTTATTGGTTCGTTACGAACGGCGTAATCATGAACATTCTCGGACTGTTTGGCGTCATCGGGAATATAATATCGATGATTATCCTCTCGAGGCCTCAGATGCGTTCGAGCATCAATTACTTCTTGATTGTCTTGGTGCGCATCGACACCGTGTTGATCATCACCAGCATCTTGTTGTTCGGCTTGCCTAGTGTGTACGCATACACTGGATATATGTTCACTTACTACAACAATGTACACCCGCAAATAACGCCGGTCGTGTATCCGATAGCGATGGTTGCGCAGACTGCCTCAGTTTATACCACGGTTATGGTGTCCATGGACAGATTTGTGGCTGTATGTCTGCCTCTGAGGGCTCGTTCTCTATGCACTTATGGACGTGCGAGGATATACGTAATAGGCATTTTAATATTTTCGCTGCTGTACAACATTCCAAGATGGCTGGAGACGGAAACAACGTCAGAGTGGTATCCGGAAGAAAATATTACGGTGTACTGTGTAACATCGACGGAGTTGAGGAATAACAAGATTTATATCAACGTATACATCAATTGGTGTTACCTCATATTCCTAGTTCTAATACCACTCCTCAGTCTAACAACTCTCAATATCGCCATATACAGACAAGTAAGTATAACTACTATGAGGATTAAAACGTAACCATTAAATTTAATAATAATTTAATTCACATATTTAGAACAAGACTAATAAATTTAATTTAAATTTTAAAATGTATGTTGGAAAATAATTTCTCAGTAATAACCCGCTTCATCTAGCGTTGAACTACGCTAAGGTTTGATTATACTAAGAATTCATACATTCTATAAATTATAATTTAATTTGAATGACCACGTAACCGTTTCTGCTTTACACGTTTATTGTTTGGTAAGGGGTAGTTTGATATACTGATCTTGTGTGATGAATTGTACCTAGATAATAATGGTATGAGTACGCTTACAGCAAAAAACTATTAGAAAATGTAGCACAATCATGACCCAAGGTTTCATTATATTATATTTTGTAAGAGTTGTAATTTCAGTTTGTGTTCTTTTTTAATCAATACGAGTTTCGTCGGTGCCAATAAAGAATGTATATATTTATGAACAGAGCAATATTGTTGATTTAAAATTTTTAAAAAACTAATATGTATTTCGAGGCACCACCCTATGCGGTAGATATGAGAAATACATAATAATTAACGAATATCGCACCAAAAGTTTGACCAAGTTTGTACTATTCTCTTTTATATTGATTGGGTTATTGTAGACTTAAAATTTTTTCGAAAAGTTTAGACAGCCGCTAATTAATTTATAGACAAAACAATGGACGAAATTATTTTTTATTAATTCCGACACGACGTAGTTTCCCGCCTAATGAAGTAGAAAATATGATTACTGGAGGTATCGAGAAGAGTCAATAGTTACTCTGAAGTGGGCTTCGTGCTCGTGAAAAGTCGGCGTTAAAGCTTATTAAGTAACTTAGCCGGCCGTGTTAAAAAATAAATAAGTGAATTTTTTTTCAAGTCAATAGTATTTTATGCAACGAAAATCGAATAGAGATGTTTTAAACCCTCTTGTCACCAATTTGAGATTAGAGCGCGAAACTATTACGTAAGAAAGAAATGTTGTGTTAGTTCTGAGAGTTTATATTTCCATTGACAATATAAATTACCCTGAAACCTATTTAAACAAAAAGGTTTTTTCTTTACTTCAGTTTTAAGTTTGAAAGTGTAATTATTAATAATGATGATTTTACGTTTCGTAAGAAGTACATTGCAGTATTTTTTTAATATGCCTTATTTCTTCTCACCTGACTTTTCGTATTTGGTCTAAAAGTGCGTTCCATTTTGAACTCTAATTTGGCGAAGTAAACGTTCGCTTTCGGACTGGCGGCAGCTAAACAAATATACATTTGCTCGTAAGTGGACGTTGACTGATTGACCGCAAGAACGGGAAAACCGTAAGAATAAGGCGAATTAACCAACATAATATAGACCTTCGTGGGACGTTTCTGGAATTTTCTTTCTCTGACTCTCTTTCTGGTTTTCGTTATTTCGTTTAGTGTGCCTTCATTCTAATACGTATTTCGACATCATAAAGCATAGAGTGCCGAACGGCGACGTTACGAAACGTATCTATTAATTTGGCGATTTCATTTTTCCATTTAATTTACAAACTATAACGATTTGTATGTATACATCTCATTTCCGCTTTAATGCACAGCTCCGGGGCCTAGTAATAGTTTTGTGCATCAAATTTTAAATGATCCATCAATCAATACACTAATGGCCTACCTATCACCCTAACGAATTTTTGGGAATTCATTAAAAATTAATCTTAATACTTAAATTTAAGGTCCATTGTGTGAAGTAAGACATAAAACATAAATTGTTATACGAGTAGCTATCATTTTATGATTTAAATGAACAGAATTACATATTTAATATCAAAAAACAATTGAAATAGAAGAATGGAAAATAATGTAAGGGAGAATTATATTAAGACATAAATTGCGAAAATGTAAAGTATATAAAATTATTGCAAAATTGATATTATGATTTGAATATTTCTTTTGTATAAATACTGTAGTGTTTAATTTAGAAAAGGATGAAGATACTGAAACCTTTTTTCAATGTATTGGTTCATGGTTTTAAAGCAAATTTGGTACACAAATTGCACATTAGAAAACTGTAAAAGGATTCATAGTTTTAGATGAAATTTATGCACTAAGGAATTTTCAACCTCGATACGAACAAGCAATGTCAAACTTTTTATTATACAAATATCTGTCACATAAATACAAAGAATCTCACTTACTACAGGACAATTTCAAATGACTAGATTGGGGTTAAAAAAATTCCTGCCCCTGGGAAATGACAATTACAATGGCTGGATTAAATTATGAATCATATATTTATTATTATTATTATTATTTATTATTATCGTTTTGTATTTGAGAGAAATGAAGTCCACTGATATGTCAATTTGTAAAGAAATTAATGCTATGCTTGGGTAACGTAATTTGCGCGGGAAAGGTTTTTCTCCAGGACCAAGAAAAATTAATCCAATAAAGAATTATCAATCAAAAAGTATGGACGATACGAAACGATGCTTTTACAAACTATTACAGGAAACTCATATAAAATTTTGCTACAATCGCAATACCATTTATCACAGTAACACGAAAATCAAGTACTGGGACGAAAATCATAAAAAAATCATTCGAATAAGCTCTGTCACGACGACCAATTTTGCAGTATCAAATATTTCAAAAACTACAACTATTCTGATTGTTTCCGATTATTCTGATCTATAATGTGGAATATACTGATTTCAAAATATAAAAGAACGTAATTTCATGTTAGATGCAACTTACATGAAACAGAAATAATATAAAATTAATAACGTACATAACATGTGTAAATTGATAACATATAGACTAGAATGCTTTGCCAAATATTGAGTCATCGCGTCAATCGCTTTTGGTTAAGCTGTCATTAAATATTCGATGCTACATTGACCGCGCCACAATGGACAGTTGTATACATGCGAGGCCTGTGGGTGGTCGTAGTGCCACAGGACAGAAGTAACCCTATATCCACATTCTTTGAGGATGACTCAGAATCTTTCAGATAACATCTGTTCAATGATTTCAAGATCTCCCAGCTCTCCTCCGACTTGACAGCTAGATTTTCCGATTGGTTTATGTGGGCAATTTTCCAACAAGACGCCATTCAACGTTATATATATGGCTTCCTGTAATCATGTTGCGAAAATATAACGCACATACTTGGGAATTTGCTGGGTTTGACCTAAGTTGGTTTTTACTGAACTATTGGCTCAGTATTCAGTATTATACACTGTCTAACTCCAACTCCAAAACTGTCCACCTGCGCAGATCATCCACGTAGATGTACAAGTTAATCCCAATAGTAAGCGGTTGATCGTTCGTTTATACAACTGTAGTAAATAGGGTGGGGGCCAGAACTCTACCCTGTGTACGCCGTTTTCTGGCTTCGACAGCTACCATGGAATTCGTTTTGGGGCAGGTTCTTAATGATATTTGGCAGCTTGGAATTTTTAGTAATTTCGTACACTTTCCGCATCAATATCGTTAACGGGTCAGATTCTAGATACCGCCTTGACCTAGGTGCAAAGTATTTCATTTGCTCAGTAAGAAGATCGTCAAAACCTCCGGCCTTACGTGGTTTACATTTTGTTGATCTCGCTATTCAGTTCTTCTATCGCGAAGGTTGAAAATTACGAACAATTCCAAGGAACAAGAATATGAGTGCTAAAAATAAAATTGAAATTTAATTTTCATGTACTGAGTATCCGAATACAGTTTCGGAGAGTTAATTAAATGTAATTTGTTAAATTTCTTCGTCCGTAACTTTCTGAAGTAAATAAACTTAAAATATATCACTTTTAAACCATACATATTCAAACGATTTTTATATATACTTGTGTCACTTGTGCATTCATTGTTCGTTGGATGGATATTAAATATATAAATACTTTCACTTTCACTTTTAAGAATTTTCAGTTTTTCCTATGATTTAATTATTTTCTGGATCTACATTTGCTAGCACAATAATATGTTTCACTGGACAATTACACGGAAACATTTCGAGAATTTGATTTCAAATTTCCATTCAGCGTGTAGACATCCGCTAATTTAATACGGTTTAAAAAATAAAACTAAAGGGAGAAATAAAAATATTATTAATTCCGGCCCTGCTTGCATACATTGGTTTAATATACGGACGCGTTTCGAAATCTGTAACGATTGCGTCCGGAAAGAAAATTCTATCGAACCCGATAAGCCAAATATATAATATAATTTGCTTTTAATCATGCCTATTTTTCACAGGATGTGAATATTTGTTTAAGTAAATTAATAAAATGACCGCTAATTTTGCTCACAAATTAACGACGAGCTTTTCGAGTGATTATCCGCGGGAACGTGAAAATTGGAAGGGTAAAAAATCTGGGAATCGGCCGTGCTACCCCACTGGATAAAAGATTCCTATATCTCGTTTAACGAACAGATGCAGTAAAGGCGTGGTTGCCGAATTTTGTAGTTGCGTGTTTTGGGATTGAGAAATTCCACCAATAGAAAACTTCTATTCAAACTTCGGGCACTTGTGTGGAGATGCATTTAATGGGTAAGCGGGGTATACGCTCCGAAGGAAGCCTTTTGGTGACCGAGTTCCCGGAACTTTTCCCGATTTTTCGGGATCAAGTTCGGTTTACGCGGATAGCCCGTATTCCGTTTCGGACGCGCCGGCCAGAGTTCACAAGCGCTTCAATGACATTTTACATTCCAAGATTCGCAGATTAAATATTACTAACTGGTGAACGATATGTTCTCGAGCCTCATGAGAAATGCAATCAAAATTTCACGAAGTCAGCCAGCGACGCAATTCTCACAATGTAGCGACGACGGCTGTGAACTATTATCGTAAGTACGATTCAACGCCGGGCAGTAAAATATATACTAGATCGTAACCAGTCGGGGGCGCTAGAATAAAACATTCTAAGCAAATGTGTGCACTTCAAAATATCATACAATTGACTCAAATGAACGCGAAACGTTTACAAACAACAAATTGTATTGCGTCCAAAAAATGAACTCTTCCTCAATTTTAATTACATATACGTAAATGTAATCTTTGCTGACTAGAAAAAATTGAACAATAATATCACTATTCCCTCATAAACAATTTTGAACTGTAACAAATTTTTACCGTTAAAATTTTGTATCGCAAATCACTAGTTAACTAAGCGAATGTCTCAGAGCAAGTCTAGATAGATACTCTGTATCATTGAATCACCCGTTCTATGATACGCACATCGATTTAAGGAATACGATTTTTGTGATAGTGGAAAATAATAAAACATATTGGTCGCTTTCGTACTTTATGAAAGTAAAGAAAGGGATATAAATCGATGTTTTTGCTACGAAGTTGGTATGAAACAATATTTCATCTGACGCAGGGTCACCCACATCTAAGTATGACGGATAGCCACGATTACATTGGTGAATTTCGTATCACAAGCCAGGCAGAAAAATGATTATTTCGTAGATTGAAAATCATTCTGCACAAGAATTAATATAATAAATGCTACAGGAGAGTTTAGAGTCTCCGTTAAATAATATTAATTGAACAGAGATGGCTGTATTTTTAATTCGTAGCTTGTACAATCCTAACATGTGTCCAATTTAATGCGATTACCGAACATGCAATGCTGTGCAATACTGCGTAAACATGTTTGTATTGGAATAAAATGCAGTGACCTTTACATGAAACTGATTAGATCTAGTTTGGAATGGATTTAATTCTCGTTAGAAATCAGGCAGGCATAACCAACCTTGTTAACATGATTTGACTTTTCAATTATTTTTTATATTATATATATAAACAAATAATATATATATATATATTATTTGTTTGTTGTGTATTATATTTGTTGATACAAAACTGTCACAACACAATTCTTTCCTTTACTACCTATTTACTTGCATATTTCATTCAATTACAAAATAGGAAACAATTCATTTGTCCAAATTAACAATTCATAATTCGTAATTATATTTTACATACATTTCCATCTTGATAAGTTGGTTTGGGTTGGGTTTGGATGGAATGGGTTGGGTTGGATTATGTTCGGTAGGGTAGATATATTCACCACGTTGTCCAACATAATGGATACTTTACATGCAAAAGGGAGACATATAATCTTTCAAATTGTGATTTTCGTTAGTGTGGCATCTAATTCTTTCACAAGGTTTATCAATACTTAAGAGGTCGACATACAATAATTAGCTATGCTAAATTTTGTAGAAGACAACTTCTAAAATTCGTCAAGCTAATGAAAATTCAAAATATTTCCTCTTAATATATTCAAATCCATATATTTTCAAAAGTTATTCACATTACAAAATTTATGTTAATTTAAACGCAATGAAAATGGTAATTTAAATTAATTTATAAAACCATTCAGCCTTTCAATTTCTGGAAATTAAGGGACAACTGTATTCATTCATTTATCATTTATCATATTCATTTGACATTTTAAGTTTCATATGTGTTTTTTTTTGCAAAGTAGGCTAGAGAATATTTAATTTTTAATATTAATCGTTTTGAATATTGCTTGTTAACACAATACGCTCCATGAATGACAATTTCTCTTCTCATTGATTAAATGTATTGTTGGCGATGGGCTAAGCGCCAATATTTCAGGACCCTCAACCAGTGGGGAAAGCTAAACGGCACCAGAACGATAAACTGTATATCGTGGTTGAATTATTGCGAGAACTCGGTCATAAGCTTCTTCTAGTAGTAGTTGTTCCATATCAATGTGAATTTAATTCCCTGGAACATATTTGGGCAAACTATTTTACTCGAACTATTAATTATTCGAACAGTATTACAATCAAATATATAACAAAATTGCACACACAATTTGTCTTATAAATATTCACTCTACAATTTCGAGTGTTCAATACAATTGTTGAAATATTTATATAATAATGAATTAATATAATATCAATTATTCCATTAGTTAAAATAGATTATTTTTAATTCATCGAAAATTGCCTTTATTGCACTGTTCTTGTCGATGTGGAATTTTGAATTATATTCATTTTGTAATCGAAATTAAACATATCATAGTATTATTTTCTGAAATATCCTTCACTTCATAGTGTCCTAATAGTTTACATGAATTGGCTTTTATCCTCTTAGAAACGTCCCTTTAAAATCAATTAATTATCTCAATCAATTAATTTGGGCCAGATAACTTTTGCTCGTGTGACGTAGCAGCATTTATTGGCTTGGCGGTAAAATATTTATTGTTTCCTAGAAGGAACACATCAAATAAATCACTAACGATGTTTGTTATACATAATTTCGCCGGTTCCACGAATAGTTGTTACACAACAAATTGCTGTGTGTAAGATTAACCAACAAATAGTTTCTTAAGCTCAGTCCACACGTACAACCTACCTACTTTAGGCAATTTTATGAAATTAATGATATCCAATTTACAATTATCCACTTAAATTATTTATAAATAAAATTTTGCAGCAATTATTTAAATCGATTCGGTATTTGCATATTTGATATTGTTAATATCACATCAATGGGATAATTACAAACTTCCAATAAATAACAAACATTTGCAGCTTAACTACGAACGTTCCAAAATGCGTTTTATTTTCGAATCAAACCATTCCGATGTAAAGCTCGAACAACAATGATGATACATTTTCACTAATCTCGAACATATTGGAAATATATTAATTTAGCGTTCATCGAATATCATATTATATCGGATTAAAATTAGTTTTCATTTAACACTCTCGCACAAATGAAAGCCGAGCGGCCGTGTTGTGAATTTAAATGTAATAGCTGCGTCGTATCCCATTAACAGGTACGAAATTAATAACTGCCACTAGAGCGTAACGCCCCCCGTTGAAGTGGACATGTATTAATATCATTGTACGAATTTATAATTAATTTCAAAAAGCCAAACTTTAATTTGTATCATAACATTAAATTAAAAATTAATTTTCGAATAAATCGCAGAGTTCTTTTCAATTTTTATGTTCACTGCTTCCACCAGACAAGAAATGATGTTAAGATACATCCAGGTTAACTGTTTTTGTTTGGTAATTTTCATATTGCTTAGAAAACCAACAAAAAATCAATTAAAAGTAAGCATTTAATCCTTCGAAACTGTCTTTCAATTTAAAATTCAGTAAAAGAACGAAAAGTCACTATATGTCATATAATTTAACTAAAAATGATTACAATACTAAATTGGCGGAGACTATGGTTTGTTTCGAATCTGAATTCCATTTGTATGATAGTATAATCAACCCAAAATATGATATCGGAATCAATTGTAATTGTACTTTTGCTATGTTAAACTGTAATTAATATATTCGTGCACACTCTTTCCTTGTTCTAGCATCTTTACTACTCCGACTTCGCTTTCTTTGGCTCCTCTGCTTCCGTGGTCGACTCACATTCACATCTGTCTTGTTGGCTTCACTCGATTTCATCCCGACCGCACTTTCAGTTGGTCAACGTCACAGATATCGATCTTCCTTCAGCATGTACTGATTCCCTTAGCCCATTACATGTTCGTAACTTAGAAATTTGAATTTTTTATCAAAGCGGTACAATGCATTCAATGTATTAATTATTTATGAGAATGCATTTTTTCCTAGAATTTTCATTAAATAATACAATAAAATGTTATTCTGAACTGAATGTTTTCAAAAAGCGGCATCAACATCAAACATGATGAAATAAGTAGGTTTATTTTCATAGATAAATTATTCATGTTAGGCGGGAAAACGAATTATAAAAATCAATTGGATCAATGTGCAATACAATGCACTCATGAGGTATTAAAATGAAACGAAAAATAAACATGAAATGAACCTGGCAAGTATACATCAATCCTGCTAAATCCTGTATACTTTCTTTCTTTTCCCAACGAAGTGAAAAACCTTTTCGAAGATCAATACGAACAGGTAGGATTACCCTAAGCTAGAGAACTTTTGCTCCCTCTTTCATTGGCTAAGATCTAACATATGTTTGAAGGGTTTGTTGAACTCGTAGAATAATACGCTGATCATTAGGCCCACTTATTTAGTATATGTTTGGATATTTGAATATTTTAGCAAGGTACAACGGCACAACTACCAAATTTTGCCAGACATCACTCAATACGATTTACGTAATAATAAAATAAATACATAAAATAAAATAATTAAATCACAAAGTAATAAGTTGTATTGAACCAAATCAAACTAATGAAATATTATATCCATCGCATTGCAATTTTGTACTTAATTTTTAATATAAAATTTTATATATTTTTAATCAATTTTATGTTGGCGTTCTAACATTACATAATAAATGATCGGCGATATTCTCATTCATGTGTTGTAATTTCAGGTAAGAAAGGCGAACAGGGAAAGACAACGTCTATCAAGGGTTCAGCGCCGAGAAATCGGATTAGCGACGATGCTCCTCTGCGTGGTGATCGTATTTTTCGCCTGCAACTTCCTCTCAATGATGAACAACATAATGGAATGTTTCCCGGATCTCGTCCACATCACCATGTACGAATATATGGTAAAAACCAGTAATTTACTGGTGACGATCAATTCCAGCGTGAATTTCCTCATCTACGTGACGTTCGGCGAGAAATTCAAGCGGGTGTTCTTAGTGTTATTTTGCTCGCACGGTTTCTTTTCGTCGTCGGGCGGCAGAGATTCGCCGGAGGGAGGCACCACCCACGACGACAGTTTAATCTCGAACGGGGGTGGAGAGCGTCAGAGCATACGGCTACACAGACACAACACAAACGCAAGCCGAAATGGAACTACGGTCAGACTCAACGGAACCGTGAGGGAAAACCGTGGCAATCGAAGCGGTGCATCCAGCCCGTCCCCGTGCGTTTATTATCCTGCAAACAGGGCGAGTAAGGAATCAAATGTGGTCGGTTATTCTACTCAGATGTCCGTTCCCAGCACAGACTGGGAACGGATGAGCACTTCTTCGGATTTTTAAGTTTTCACGCTGCAAAAATCATCTTGATTGAGAGCTGAACGAGTGGAATGTGTTAGTACTTTACAGCGACATTTTCTCTATTATCATTTATATAAATAAATAAATAAAATGTATCAGTTGACTGTGATCTGTGATGTTATACCAGCTAATTATGTGGGCCATATTTTTTACTTTCAAATAATATTTTGGTAATTTTTATGTATCATTTATATTTGTTTCCTGTTATAGGCGCTTCAAAAATTAAGAAATTTAATTTATTTTTATATTCATACACAGTCGTACTAAATTTGTACAAAACTGCCAAATGCAAAAAAAAAATTATAAAATTGAATGTGGGATAAATAATCTCATTTCTTTATCACAAAGGGTTTTGAAGTAATTTAAAATTTTTAGTTCAAACGCACACAATTAATGGTTTCTGATTTTGCCCTTGCATTTCATCAGCGTCATCGAGCACATCCATTTAAACGCTCCCCTAACGTCACGTAGCAAGGGTATTTATGTCCTCTCCAACTTGAACCTTTCATTATTCTTTGAATTGATTTATTGTTCCCCTGCTCTGTATATATTTCTTTCTTCCTTCATTTAGTAGGGATTTCCTCTCATTACGTAAGCAAACAAAACGAACAATTAAAGTTAAATAGCTCTAGTCAAATGGTGCTTTAAAATCATAACAACTTAACCAGGGATATCCGCAAATCTCGTTCAAAATACGGTAGGATCGAAAATCACAAGTGAATGAGCAGAATATATTTATCACTATTTTATATCTCTTCATTACTGCATCAAGCACATAATTAATCTGTCAATTATGGTCCATTAGTTTTTGGTTTGTAATACTTATGAAGCAAAATCAAATTCTTTTGCAACATCGTCTAACTGTTCTGAAAGTATAAAAAGAAGATGTAACACTCGAGATAGGGGCGAGAAGGTGCCCACCACTAGATTATTTCAGCGAATTAATCAACTTTGAATGAATTCCCATTTAAGTACAATGGCATGTATCTAATTATTTTTCTATATTTGTAACACTTCATTGCTGACTCCAGTGTATAGTACTCTATGCAGGAAATAGGTAATTGGCATTGTTCAATATCAATGGATGATTTGTTTCACTCCAATATTTTAGAGGTGTTAAACTTTGTCATTTGATATCACATTTGTGAAAATGTATCGCAAAAAAAGTCCTGGTATACTGGTAACAAAATAATTTTTTTCTGCAAATCTTTTCAATAATTTAAAATTTATTTTTATCAGTAGATAATATTGGTGAGTTCTAGCACCACCTCCACCTCCGCGCAAATTCCCCATCATAAGTGGGTGTCGCATTCCTCGAGGGAAATTCCGGAATTTTCAACGGCTGGACGCAACTCCTCACTACAGCGGATGAGCAATGGAGATAGCGTTAGAACCCACAAATATCTACTATTTTTCTTTCATGTAGTTTTTATACGTATACCATCTTAAACTGTATGTGTAACCGATCAAAAATCCGAACAGGATTTAGCAAAATCACTGATTACGTCTAAAACGTTCTTAAGCCCAATAGACAAATTATCGTCAAGAAATATCGAACTGCAGCTCGAAACCAAGATGTAACCACGGTTCGGTGTACAGAGTCTCGGGTAGGAAAGAGAGGACCAATAAAAACTGTGTATAAATCTAGTCAAACTGGTGATCATTTTAAATGTTGTTTAAATAAGAGTGTACGAAAATTTCCGACAGGGTAACTGTTAGCATTCAATGGTTGTAATGAAATTTTAGATCTGTTTTTAATAGTAATAATACATGTTATCTAGTCTAATTCACTACCCACGCATTCAGCTTTAATGTAAACAGTATTGCTGCGTTTATGTAAGACATATTCATGTGTTAACGGAACCCGATTTCAAGTAAAATGTTGCACAAGACAGAAGGTGTTTATTTTAGCTATAGCTGTATTCTATCACTACGCTGATTAAATAGCTATTTATATTTTTATTGGTTTTCTAACGGCTACGCTATTGATAATTCGTACATACAACGAACATAGCGTGCAAGTTTTATGCATGACTCTTGGGTCTGTCATATAAATGAAAATTGCAAAGAATAATATGATATAATTTAAATAAACTCAAATGTGTGATCCATTAAATAAATATATAATTAAAATTTATTAATGTGTATAAATTATTCAGCAATGTTTCCTTTCAATTTCACAACAATTGCGAATACAAACATATTTTAAAGCAGCTAAAATAGGCACCATCAGTGTTTTTGTATCGAATCGATTTCACTGAAATTGAAATTGTAAATACCGTAATTGTGGACGTGCTTGGGATCCTTACTGCAGCAAAACTGTACTCGAAATTACAATACACGAGTATTTAATTTACACATTGTAGCTGTATAATTGGTCACGTACATAAACTGTAGCATCACGGGGAAAATTTAAACGCTCTCTATGAACACACAAAAGACTGTATTTCACTGTATTATGTGATTTATTTTTAAGGTTTAGATACGGTGTACATAATTCGCATGTATTTTTCATACGCATCGTAGGTGCATTTTAAATATAAAATTTAAATCGCGTAGTTGCTTTAACTGTTCTATTTTTCTTCTTTGTGGTACTTTGCTATGTGATGACGGTGCGGTGTGAATAGAACTGAATTTTCGGGGGATTCTTTCCAAGATGTTTCAGCTCGAAACAGAGAAATGTATCGTTTGGGTATGTAATGTAAATAACGTCAGGATGCGAGTTCTAATCAAACGGATGCCATATCTTCTTGCCGAGTTGTGAGCAAGAAATCCAAATTATATTGTCATGTTGAAAGATAGACTGTACATAAATAAAATTATCCAGCATTAATGTGTTTTGTTTTTTTTATTTAAGGCATTTTAAAGACTCATTTTGGCATATGTTACTCAAGCCTAAATCACTTTTCCTCAATCACATTCCATCCTATTGCATTTCTTCTGTATTTTTGCCTTGTGATTTCTTTAACTTTCCCTAATATTGCTGAAACGATTTCCTGTAACTCTACCCCACGACTTATTTTACCACATACTAAAATAATATTTACCAGTAATCCGTGTTATCACTTCTTTTAAGACAAGATCTCGAGTAAACGCCTACGTTAAACTTTGTTCTAGTAAGTCGCAACATATTTAGAAGAAGTTGCAAATTAACGTATTAGTTAGCACATAGAAACTAAGAAGCAACAACTACTTGTTTCCATTAAGTTCCTCAACATAATCTGTAATTTCCGCATAAATATCTAATGAGGAATTGGATATGCATGCCATACAGAATGCCAGTGTCATCACGACTCAACTAAGAGGCGTTGAGGTACTCATCAATTAAACATATAATTCAATCCGACTACCTAGGTGAATAATTAAGTTGTAGATTCATCAAATATTGAACTGTTAGTGAATACATATTACATGGCAAACCTGCCCTAATGGACGTGCCATATTATTATGCATGTTAATGACTACAATGTGTCTCCATTAAACTCTAAGTATCATTCCTAAAAATCAATGCCATTATAATCGATATATCATAGGGTTATATATTTTTTTAACATTCTCCAGGGCTTTAAACAAATTTATTCTAGTGTCGTTTATCGCATTCGTTTTAGCATTTTCAAACACCGAATTATAATTGAACCGACTGAATTAATGACAATTGCACGTAGCTATATCCAGGTGTTAATTTCCACTCCTTAAAGACTAATAGTGTAATGAATTCTCATTTACGATGTGATTTTCAATTGCATTTTAATTTACGTTTCCAAAGCATTTGCAATTCGAATGCCATTGAAACGTCCGATTAATAGTTTGTTATTGCTTGTGATGTTGTAATTCGTAGATGCTTCAATTTACCCCATTTACATAATCCGGATTTGGTCGATATTACTCTAATTGCTGGGCAATGTTTGCCTGGATTTCTCAGTGCAGCGGTTGTGAGAATTGGCGTAATATTACATGGTTGAGGTTACGACTTACACGACACGATAATGCTATATATATTCAAACATGCAGTTTTAAAAAGTATAAAAATCTCAGTCGAAAATAAATAATTTACAATTGGTAACGTTTACGTTAAATACAAAATCACATATTTAAATATTTATGTTAATAGGTTCAACGTCACGATGGAGATAAATATGTAAATAAAGTAATTCGTAAGTGAACGCAGAAATTTAAAACAAAAATCAATAATCGGCAAAAAATTGGACACAACAACATATATGTAAACATTTATTAGTACATGTTAATTGTAATAATCAAAGCCAATCATTTCGCTTAACTTGTTTAATAATTCCATTCATTCAATCACATCAAGGTATTATGTCATAGTCGAAAAACAAGAAATGTTACCTGGAAATTGGTTGGTAACATCCAACATTTCGTAACTGAGGATGCCGATATCATAAACAAGTAGCTCGATAGCTTCAGAAAAGTTCACGTCATCGCTCACGAGAAATACGAAAAATTAAAGAAAATAATAATAAAAAACAGAGTAAAATGTAATCAAATATTCAAGAATATAATTACTGGCGACATTCAATTGAAATTCGCAGTTGAAAATATTTGCCAAAACGAAGAAAAACCTAAAAATCCAGAGTGAAGATATATGGATATAAGAGGAAAAGGAAAGTAAATCATTGGACAAAGTAAAAAACGCAGAAGAATATAACATCTAAGAAAGGTAGGCGAGGTCGGTTCGTTCATGTAAATTTAATTTATTGTTTAAAAAACAGGTGTTCAGTAACATTTGTTTCTACAAACCTTTTTTGTGTAAATTAATTATTACAATGTTTCCAATGTAATTGTTCATTTAGACGAAGTGGTAAATTTTAAAAATTAAATCGAATAATGCACTAACTATATTGAACACGCTTAGTTAAATACGAAGTCCCGCATCGACAAGATTAATAAAAAACAAACTGAAATTCGTTTCGCAGATTCCGTCCATTAGCATTCAGCGCACGAAAGCATTCAATAAGATTCGTTAACGAATTACACAAAAAGATTTCCGAAAAGGACTCACTCAATTCTTTAGAGTGATAACGTCTGAAGAGCCTCATTTCAATGAACTAAAATTGCGAGTAACGGATGGATAAAATTCTAATTACTAAATCTGAAAATAACAAAACTTTGTTAATGGGCAATTTAATATTAATTAACTTAAATTTCCTGTTTGCTATAACCACTTTCGCAGGTGAATGAAGGATTAAATTATAAACGGTGCATTCGGAGTATTTTGTTAAATCACTTTTGTAAGTGAAGTTTTTATCATATCTTTTTCACGTTATCGTTAGTATTCTGGGCATGACATACAAACACAGTTGGGGGCCATCAGCGTATTCAACCGGTGGTAGTCATATCCGGAGCGCGTGTAGTTTTTTCAAGTGGAACGAAAGTATCTGTGTCTATTCCACGACACTAAAGTTTTTTAGAATTTCGCAGTTGCCCCACGTAAAGTAATAATTGAGGTTTTACCACATGTTCTGCTTTAGATATATATGTATGTAATAATAAATGACGGAGAATCGAAAAATTTTAAAAAACTTTACCACACTTAATTTTTAAGAAGTGTAAATACGTATTTCAGCACCTAAGTTGCCATCTTCAGTATAAACTACAAATGAAAATGTTAAACTTAGTACTTCTAACCAAGGTTGAGATTGTTCTCTTATTATTAGTAGTATTATTTCAAGCTAGCATGAAATAATTTCCATCCAAATTAAAATTTTGCAGTCTAATTTTTCTAGTTCACCTTACAAAAATAGGATGGCACTGTTGACAATGTTACAAAAAATTTACATTGAGTAGTATTCTAATTTATAAACGCACCTTGAAAGACTTAAATAACACCGTCATTAATCTTTAGCAGGCAGCGATTTAGACTTCAGCAACATCAGCAGATATAAGTGACATAAACGAAACAACAATTAGAGCAAGCAAATCACTATAATTAATGCGATTGGAAATAAATATCCAAAAAGGAGTAAACGAATTGATAAATGGGAAGAGACAACAGACAACAGAAAATAAAAATAAAGCGGGTAACTTTACCTTACAGCAATTGGAAAGATTAATTGTACTAACTCGATGTCCAGAAAATTCATACTGGGAAAATTCATGATGGGAAGTTTATCGTCTGGAAAATTCATCATCTGGTTTATTATTGTCAATCGTCAACAGTTATTTTTGACAGTTTGATAGTTAATTTTGACCCAACCCAACCCAACCCAACCTTTGCTACTTTTGTTGTCGTGCCACTCCGAATTTGTGCTTAATGACAAAATAAAGCAAACATTTACTGAGTAAGTTTTTTGGGTATGTTTGAGTTATCTTGGGTTGGTCATTAATCTTTTCCACAATGCGTTCCGGAATCAGAGTAGAAGAAATGTTTCTTCCACTGCGGCCAGTGCCTGTGGTGAAATATTCAAGCTAGTGGCCTTCAGCAGAGGTTTTATTATTCAATTTTTTAAGGTTTTCGTATTCTTTTTTAATTTCTAATGATTCTTCACATTCTTTTAACCATTTTCCAACGTTTTCGATTGGTTTTATAAATTATAAAGATTTTTATGTTTAATAATGTTTTTTGGTTTTTATACAATTCTTGTTATAATATTTATTAATTTATTAATTAATATTTTTATTTAATAGTGTATAATTGTATTTTCGATATTACAAATTTAACGATTTCTACAATTTTATTTTACTTTATTCAATTATTTTTTTAGTTTATTAAACCTACATTCAATGACAAGGTGGTGTTCGATGATTTTTAACAATTTCTTATATTTTTCTAAATTTTTATTTTGATGTTTCGATTTTTTACAAATTACAATGATTTTTCACGACTGCTGTGCTATTTAGTTTTTTAACAATCTTTTAATATTTATTCTTTTCTATTTCCATTTTCAATAATTTTTACCGATTTTTATAACTTTTCACAATTTTTAATAATTTTCTTTAACATGTTTTAATTGTCATTTTTTATACATTGCGTCGACTTTTAACACTTTTTAAATACAGATTTCGATTTTTGAATTACTATGATTTTTTTTTCTATTTTAACGATTTTTAAAGGAATTCACCTTTTTAATTTTTTTACAATTTATTTCGATTTTGTTTTAAATTGTAAAGATTTTTAGTCATATATTAGATTTTAAAATAGTCATAAAATAAAAAGGCAAAACAAACTTTAGATTACAATTAACTATCAGCTGCTAGAATGTGAATATTATTAAAAATATGAGAAGCGTTGGAATGTGTTGGTTAAAATTATTTATAAAAAAATGCCGAAACTGCAAAAGAGTAAAAATTGTTTGCGTCAAAACATCTCTTAAAACTATTCAAAAAGTATACTGCCATCAGTTGTAAGTACAATATCCACATGGTGGGGATCAGGATATAACCGACCCGCCCCCTATGACGTAACAATAAATTTTATATCATCATACATCGGTGCAAACAAGTCGCAATATTAATTCAAGAGGCCCATGGATTAGCATGCAACAATGCCGCAGTAAAAGAGGCGATTCGACCTTGACTTGACCTAGCATCTTCTAATCTACCTACCTAAAGTACTTCTTGCAATAAAATTTCAATATTTTTATAATACCGGCGCATATGCAGTTCAAATAAGTTATCATTGAGCACTATTAGTACTAATATAAATATTCGATGGAGGCGTCCGGTTCGAATAAATCTACAACGCTTACCTTATAGGATCGGCGGGTTCATTTCCCAATACCATCGCAGTCTAGAACGCCAAGACCATCAGAAACACTCCTCCAAGAGCACACTCCACGAACGCACTCGCAAACACTCGCGGTGAATCCCGAAATCACTAATATTATTGACGAAAAATGCAAGAAAAGAGTCTCACTATGTACGGAATTCATTACCGACGAAACTGACCTGCTTCTTTTTTTGCCGCGACGCGTTATCGTCGTCAGCGGCACGTCGATCTTCGTAATTGTTACCAACGCACATGGATATAGCGTTCTGAATGTAAATAGGGAGTTAAAGACAATCATTTTCAAAAATTTTGCTATTTAAGTAAACTTATTATACTTATACTGTATGTATAAGTGTGTAGTTTAAACGTAAAATTTGTATATAACAAGAAAGAAAAATGCCGTATTTTGAAAGCAATATCTCAACCGGTGATCGTTTACTTTGATCACCGTTTTCATTATCTCGAACACGGTACAAGTTATCGAGAAAATTGTTATCATAAAACTTAAATATTCAACTTTTAAATGGAGGATAACGAAATATCAGAAAATTCAGTGCAGACAACTGCAGATTTTTTCAAGTGGAATGAAAATATCTGTCTATACCACGACACTAAAGTTTTTTTAGAATTTCACAGCTGCCCCACGTAAAGTAATAGTTGGGGTTTTAAAAACATGTTCTGTTTTAGATATGTTTCATATAAACATTTAATTCACAATCAACCATATCAATATAATAAATGATGGAGAATCGATAAATTTAAAAAAACTTTACCACACTTAATTTTTAAGAAGTCTATATACGTATTTCAGCAGCTAAGTTGCCATCTTCAGTAGAATCTAAAAAGGAAAAATGTTAAACGTAGTACTTCTAACCAAGGTTAAATTGTTCTCTTCACTTGATTACATGTGGAATAAGATTAAAGTTGAAATTAAAATGTATCTTAATTTATTCTCCTAAACCTAGAAAAAATGAGAAATGAAGCGTGTAGAGTAACGTTCACATGGTCAGCGTTGCAAGACCAATCTGACATAAACCAAGTAATTCAAATGAGCTGAAATGAGATATAGGTCCATTGTCAGAATTCATTAAATTATTTTTGTTTCTTTGAATAAAAATACTTTCGTATCTACCTTTATAATTTTGTACATCATTAATTAATTTAAGAAAATTTGGTGGTAGTGCATGGCCTGTTTTAAAAATATGTTGAGCTATGGTTTATTGATTGATGATAGATCTGTTGAGTCTAAATGTGCTATGTACTCTTCACAGGGGGTTTTAATTGAGCGTTTCGTTTTACCGACATATTTTTGATTATAAACCTTACCAAATGTCTCGATCATTGCTATAATCTCCTCAACAGGCGTCTTACGGCTTGGCAAAGAATACTTTAAACAGTTAAACAGACTGATTCGCGACAAATGTCTCTTTAATGGAACGATCGTTGTTTAATTTATGCTTTGGTTTTGGAGACAATTTTGTGTTTAAATTAAATTTTTTTTCTTAAATTTATGACCCATGACTTCTACCAACTTTCTATGAAACCAATCATTAAAACCAAAATAACTTAAGTTTTTAATTAAATGTAAATGCAATTTATGTATTATTCTAATTCTAACTTACTTCTACTATACAGATAATAATTTCTGATCTCAACCATTTACTTTTTGCGAAGAAAATTGCTTTACTACTAATTTTACGATTTGATGAGGCGTCTACTTTCATAAATTTAGGTAAAACTTTGTTACTTTGCATCGTTTAAAGGAATGAATATCAACATTTAACTATTTTATCTTACAGCTTAGGCTATGAAACCTATTACACATCTTAGATCTGGAAGTCATGATAAAAATAATAAATTAACGGAGAACTTTTTATTTTCACAGTTACATCATAGGGTTCTCTTGTAATTATTTCATATAAAACACGCCCAGCAAACTTTTTAAATTCACTGTCAGCACGGATTATGTTTAAGCATCTGCTCATGATATATTCGAAAACCCAACCTTTTATGGTAATTTAAGTAGTCTGCGGTCCCTTCCTAATGTAGTATTAAACTTCTAAACGAACTTTGCCATATCGTCCAATTTGATTACCTTTCTATCGATGAGCATTCACGACTTACAAGTTACTGAAACTGTTATGAGTAATTATTTAAATCAACCATTGTAAAGTATTGATTTCTGTGAATATTATGTTGTATCGTTTTGTATATACATATACATATTATACATACGATGAAAAAATTCCAGAATGGACTTTTACGAATAAAGGACATTAAGTTCATCCAATTAAGATATATTTGTAACAGTTTTTAATTCCATCCAAAATATAAATGTCCTGCATATGATGTTTGAATTGCAAGAAATATAAACATTTTGCAAGGTATTCTATGAAATATTAATAATAATGTGTTTGATTATTAATATTGGATTTTATTGTAGTTAATACAATAGCTAGAAATACAAATGCAAGTTTATAATGATACATTGATTAATTCTAAATTGGATTCACTGGCACAAACAAATTTAATCGCCGCAAATTATTTAAATCAATTGATTATACATGTAAATAATTTCAAACATATTGAAATCCAGTACTAGGAAAATGTGATTTAATTTCTGAAAAAAAATATTACCATAAATTTATCATGAATTTACTAATTGAAGTGTTATTTTAAACGCGTAATTATGAGCAAATTAATCAAGAATAAAACGATGTATTTTCTGACGCGAGTTGCTTGAATTTTAAATATCATTTCCATCTTAATAAAAATGCATCAACCTAGACAAGTTCCAGTAGCAATTGGCGAGAAATGAAAAAGTATATTGACTTTATTAAGACTTGAGGAAATAATTAATAACTATAACGAGTCAACAGAATGGGTGAATTGTCTGGTATTTGCAAATAATACAAAACGTACTATGTACCTATTTAAAAAAAAAATGGCACTGTGATCCCAAAGTCTGATCCAATTCTAGCATTATTAAAATTAAAAAATATTTCTACACATTCTTCGTCATATTTACTAGCTCAACTCTTGAGTCGATAATTAAAGTAGGCTATCATTGATAACCATCTTCAAGCTATATATAATTAATAAAAAATATATATTTAAAGAAAACGTACAAAAAAAAATTTCCCAAAAAATTATTATTCTAAAAAATCCTTAAAAGCAGACATGAATTAACCAAAAAGGTTTTTAACTCACGTTTAGAATATACATAGAATTAATCTGGAAAACAAAACATCGGACTAAAAGAAGATCCAATTAGATAATTCTAAGAATGCTCAGAAACCGAAAGGATCTGATAAAAAACCTACTTTAGGGGATGATTATTACATTTATTATAGTGATGAATCAGATCGAGAAGCAGAAAAACCGAGATTCGCTGAGAAAGTTAATGTTTATGTGACTCGTTATGGTAGAATTGTTTAATCTAAATTTAAGTCATAAACTGTACAATAAACTTGTTGAGTAATGACAGGAAAAAATGTTAAAATGAAATCTTAAATAAAATTGTGGGGTGGACGGGATCTTTATAATTAACAATTGTAAATTTATTGATTTTTGTGAGTATTCCTTGTATCTTTCTGATATGTCAATATTTATATTTACGTACAACAGATTTCATTTGAACTCTACGCTTCGTTTAACTTGCATGTACGAACCAGAGCCTTCAATGCATCAATCTCGACTTTTCATAAAATTTTATTTGTTCAGATGAACAAATAAACTAAGTTCGATATGTCTCGAAGGAATTTCCCATCATTGTTATATTTCGTTGTAGGTTTTAAAAACTACAAGTATTGCAATTATGGGGTCCGGCTAAGAAACCTTAAGGACAAGGCGATAAAAAATTATTCCCAGAAGCAAATTGAAAAACTGTGAAAAAATGAATTATGAATGTTAACAAGAAAGAATATTGTCCACATGCGATCACTTAGTCCATTGAGAGAACTAGAATTTATGATAGTTAATTTCGATCAGTCATTAGGGTAGATAGCGCCACGAATGCGTCAATGGCGCGACCGCGGAATGCTTATACAGTTTCGACGACGTACATTTTAAATGCGCCCTAAAATCAGACCGCGTATTGTTATTCCACAATAAAAGCTCAGTCAATAAAACTCATGTGTCAATAAAAATACAATATCACTTATAACCAGTTTTATTTCTACTTTTCACTGTTATGCAATTTTGATAAATATTTTTCTATTCTAATCGCTCACAATTCTATATTAACCCTCCAGCGGGCGCGCTAACATACTAACATCAAGAGGCGCGCGCGGGCTACGAGTCCGCAATCATTTTCTTTTTAACCAAATACCTATTTATTATTAATTTACTTTCCTGACTGATTCAACAGCTTGCAGTATTATTAAACTATAATGGTAATTCTTTATAATAACATTAGAAATGATACTGACAGTACACTATATTTTTTTATTGTTGACTTTATGACCATTGGCAATGTTCAACTTATAAAGAATGATTTAAGAATTATTTTTAAACAGAAACAATAATAAAATCAAATTGAAACATTTGACTAGTATTAAAGTATTTCAGTAAGAAGAATAAAAAAATGATACATTTTATTTACAAGCATTCAGTACAAATGAATTTTGCATGTTCTAGGCACATAAATTTATGACATTTTCGGCAACAAAATCTTGTAGGGCGATTTTTCTTCCTGTCGCAATGAAAACATCTGCCCTTCTGTGGCAATTGCACCGTTGTGTCTTCCATTGGATTATCGGAAATACCACAAATTTCACGAATGCTGATTTTCAGTGTTTGGGGTAAAGTTGCAATTGAAACTCTTTCTTGCAAATGTTGCTCCAGTAAAGAGAAAGCAAGATCTTGTAGAAATTTTCGTCGCTGCGTACTTGTGTTTGTGACATTATTTGAATTATAAATGACAAAGGAGTTGATGCCAGCAACATTCAGACAAGAATAAAAAAACTACCATCGGCCATCTTCTCGTAGTTCTCGCGCAATTGTACGATGCGCACAATTTATCTACTACATCCACTCCTCCTTTTGTGCGGTTGTATGTCATCAAAATTTCTGGTTTGTGTGCATCTCCACTTTCTGGATCTATAGCATCGTCATTGTGCATGCTTGATGCTAATAAAACTATTTTCTTTTTTTTTACAGTACGAGACAAGAGAGCAGTTAGCTTTGAATGCAAACATACTAGATTTCTCAGGATGATTTCCTTGAATTATATCCCGAGGCAATTCTCTTTTATTTTTTCGCAGTGTACCTACGACAGTCGAACCATAGTTGTTTCGTAAATTGTCCATCAGAAGAAAACTCATAAACCAATTGTCTAACGTAATATTTCTTCCAGAATTCTTTATAGGTTCAACCAGTCATTCAACAACATGATATGTTGAATTGCTAACAAAATGTAATCCGTCTGGTTGACTACCAACATATACGTCCAGATTAGCCGTGTAAAACATAGTGGCATCACATAATGCAAATATTTTTATCCCATATTTGTTGGGTTTGCTTGGTATATATTGGCGAAACGAACATCTACATCGAAATGCTTCTAATTTTTCATCAATCGTGACGAACTCAGATAAACTGTATCCATTTTTACAGTTTGAAACAAACAATTCGAAAATTTGACGAATTGGTGCCAATTTGTCAAAACGTCTTCTTCCTTGTCGCTCTTGTCGTCAACACGGAGACACCGTAGTAGAAATTTGAAACGTTTTATTGACATTGTAAGTCGAAAAATCTCAATACCTCTGCCGCCGCTTGCCCACAAATCTTCCAAATTGAGATGATTCGCTTTATATGTTCCGGCCATATACAAAAGGCCAATCAATGCGCGGATTTCATTTTCATTTGTGGGTCTTAGATCTCTTTCACGAGTATAGCTACTAGCTAAAGATTGTATGTTCTTGTTTGTGTTAGTCACAATAATTGATATCATGTTGTCATTTATAAAACACTTCCATATTTCTAATGACGTTTTCAAATTTCGGGTGCTACTCTTAGGTCCCGGTAGCTGCTTTATTAGGCAAGATTTTGAAAGCCTAACACGTTTATTAGCAGACGGTACCATTGCCCAAAGTGTTCCATCTTTTCCTATATACATTGGTTCATTTCTGTTTTCATTCTGCATTTCATGTTCCTCGTTCACCTGCTCGTTATCAATCTCTTGTTCAGTTTCACGGCCACTTCTTTCTTCAATATTATCGTTTTCATCTAAACTGTCAGCATCGTCATTTTCACTGATTTCATCTTCATTTTCTTCTTCTAAACATTCTTCCATGAAACGTCTTAATCTTTCCTGCTCTTCCTCGTACGAATTCATTATCTGAAAGCAAAGCATATGTGGTTTGCTTTCTCAAAAAAATGAAAATAATGTAAATTTGAAACACGCATAAACACGAACTTGCTAGGAAAACACAAAAGGGCGCATGCGGAATGACAGTCCGAACATTGTGTATTCATTGTTTTTCTGAGTAATATTTACTTTTATATTATTTACTTCATTCATTCTACATGCATGAATATACAGTGCATTTTTAACGATGCCTCATAGGAATCTACATAGTAAAAACTTTACCTCGTGTTAATGGTGTTTTGGCTGGATAGATTTTAGTCAAATTTAATACACATTTTACAAATATTTATTTAACAAATATGATGAAATAAAATTAATTTTTTTTATTTAAAAAACGTCTATAGATAATGCTCAAATTGTTGACCATTGGCAGCTAAGCAATAGACTAATCTATCTTTAAAATGATTTTTAACATTCTGAAGCTGACACATTCGGACACTAATTTCTGCAGATGTAGCAAGTATCCTTGCTTTCAATTCCTCCAAGTTATTTGGTCTGCTACGGATGTTGTCAAACAGCAAACAGCTGGCCTACTATGTGGGAAAAATATTTAAAATTATCAACATTTTTTATCACAATTTCAAATACATAACTCATTAAAATTACTCAAACATGTTAAAGTTCGCTAAAACATATTGCAAATTAAATGTGTATTAAATTTGACTAAAATCTATCCAGCCAAAACACCATTAACACGAGGTAAAATTTGTACTATGTAAATGCCTATGAGGCATCGTTAAAAAAATGCACTGTATATAAAATATTATAACGTCTATAATATTTAAAGTACTTACGATAATGTCAACAAACCATCCACACTTTCAAACTGTGACACAGAAAGGCGCATAGGAGTCTCACTCGGCAATGTCGTAAAAACTAAACACCTGCACGGTTGAAGTTGCACTTTAATACTGGTATAGTTTAGGTCTATTCATGAAAGTAGAGGGCGCCACACCACCACCGTTGACAATGAGTAAGAAATATAACAAAAAGTTTTCGAGTGCGGATTGAGAGTCCGCGCGCGCCCGCTGGAGGGTTAAAGGAGTATTTCATTTATTTCAAGGTAAGAACCAAATAACTGGTTGGGCTCATCTCAGAATCACAATCATGCGCTACACGGAAAAGGACAATCCGAATTGCGGATCTCCGATTCCACGTCCAAGCTCCCACCCTGAATCAGACGAAAGTCTCACCATCGTATATTTCCTCGAAGACTATGAAGAACCCAGTTTACAAATCTGATACTGATACCTGAAGCACCTCGCTTCCTAGATTTCTGTTAAAAAAATATTTATGTTGCGATGCCAACATAAATATAAGCCCATCATAGTAAGACCATTATCTAATTTTTTAATAAGGGGATGATAATCATGCATAAAAACAAAAATGGACAAAAGTCATATAAAAATTTTAAAGTCAAATATTTGCTTTCTGTAATGGCATTGGGATGGAATGTTAAATAGTGGTGATATTGTTAGTGTCGCCGAAATGCTAGGAAGGGTTAGATAATTAATTATAATAGCATACAGATTAATTTCGGAAGCGGCTGGATAGTGCCTAATACATGTCGCCGTAATTTCCACTTTGAGGTCCCCTGCGGGTTAACATATTGGCATTTAAAATCAAGTTCCGTAAAATTACTATGTACTTAACTGGAGATATAAACAGCGAATTAAGATTCGTTGATATTTCAATTATTTTTTCTTCTCGAATGATGCCACCACTAAGAGTTTTTCGCGCAAAACAAATATTGAGGCGCTATTCACATGCCATAATTTTAAAAATGTTTGCAGCTATGATATATTTACGACTATTCGGTGAAAGATTATTAAAACCGTAGAAATAAAAGCCTCATTACCAAAATATTATGGAAAGACATAAAACGACTTGAAATATGTTAAAGTTCGCCTAAAGCGATTCTCTCTAGGACTCAACAGGAAACAGTTCCTAATCAAACCCTTGCCATAACGACCAGAAGTACAGAATAAAATTATGAATCATAAGACAGAGCCAAGTTTTGTCCACATAACAAGGATAATAACAACAACAAATGCATTCGCTCTGTATATCGCAACTTTAAAATATTTAAAAATGGAAACTTAATTATTTAACATCATAATAGCATTAGTCCGTTGTGATATTTTACTGATCCTGTTACTTATAATTTTAGACAGTGTACTGAAGGTTAAAGCCTAAATTTGTATCAAATCTAAATACGTAACAAGTCGCAATCTTCAGTAGAATCTAAAAGAGAAAAAAGTTAAACTTGGTATTTATAGCTAATGTGTCACATTTGAACATATTCTCTTCACTAGATCACCAGTGGAATAACTCATCGTTAATTATCGATAAGTGTCAAGAATTATTAGCATGGCCATTCAGTGTGTCCAACATTACCCAAATCAGTTCCATAAACTATGAAAATCAATAGCAATCAAATAGTAATAGCATTCATCAATAGTAAGCTTATACACAAAGCAACCTAGTATTCCAACGTACATTTTAGATCATACTCCAACTCACATATACATAGTTGCAAAATAGCTACGGAGCTACCAGGAAAGGCAATCAGTAATTACCATAAGAAGGGCTAAATGAATAGATGCATTCTAATAGTAATTTGTACAACTAGTTTTGAAAGTTAGTTCTTTTTCCGGTTCGATTAACCAGGGCGACGCTCTACCGCTAAAACTATTGAACCTAAAATTATGAAATTTTATACTAAAGGTTTGTATCACCTTATATTTTTGAGAGCGTGGTCTCAACCGAAAGTGATAGTTTACTCTTGTCGCCATTTTCCATATCTTGAAAACTGTTATCAAAAAGTGATTCTTCACCTCCACCGAATGAAGGAAAATAGAATATCCAGCACACGAAGCCAGGGTGCAGGGAAAGGATAGAATAGAAGATATTTCTCATCTCAATAAGTACGACGAGCAACAGAAAAACGAAAAATACAGTGGTGTGAGACAAGAAGCTTAGCATAAGACAGGAACTTATGGAAAATAGAAATAATGACCATAAATTTGATAGATTTCCTTCTGAGCAGATGCTCTTTCAATTTTCGCGAAGCAAATTTTCATCAATTGTATCAAGTTTCATTGATGATTGTAATGATTAACCTTGTAACTGAAAAATTCTATGGTGCACTGTATGATTTTGTCAGCAAATCAGTACCAAAATATATCAAGTGAAATTCATCCTATCTGCCTTGGTTCACTACGTGCATAAAAACTAAACTTAAGCTGAAGGGGTACTACAGACGTAAGTGAACGTCCCCAAATGCCGAGTTTACTTTAACGAATTTAAAATGATGAGAAGTCACAAATTTCAACAGCATATAGCAGTTATATGGGCGACGTTGAATTGGTTATTAGCACTAATCTCAAGGATCTATTGAAATGTATCCACATCAAACAAGCCACAACGCGAATTCCTGACAAGGTGTTTAGAAACGAAACTTGTTTCGATACTCCGCAGGCCATTATAAATGTATTCGCTGATGTATTCTCTGAGACGTACATAATAAGAAAGTGGTGTAAACGCAAAATGTTTCGTATCTCCAAAACCATACATTTGCGGACCCAAGTTCATTAGAACTTTTCTATATATTTTGGGCCATACTATCAGCCTTTAAAGTTTGTGACACATATTTTTAACACCCTATATTTTATTTCGACTTATATCGGTGCGTAATAATCACAGACATAATGGTAACTGCAGTTAAATATAAACGTGGTGCGACATATGTAAATTTTTCTGTAAAAAATATGTGTTGAAGAAAAATTCTTTAGATTAGGGAAATAAATAATACATCCATCGACATTGTAAGATATTGCAATTTTTCAAAAGCTCTTATTTAATTTATGTAGGTATTTTCAAATGTTCAAGTCATCCAAAACAAATCAAACGTGCCAGAAAAATTATTTGTTAGAATTGCGGAATGTAAATATATCTTATGCTATATTTTATTGGAGTTTGTAATTTGGTTCAAGTAACCCAACTCGACCAACATACTACAAAACGTTTGATAAATGTTATACTTTGTTGAAATGGAAACGAGCATTATTACATTTAATCAATGCTATTGCATTGATTCATTTTGACACTGTCGATAAATTATCCTAAACCACAACGTAATTTATGCTTACGTCGATATCACAGATACATAGGTAAATCACATAACGGTTCCATGTGAACTGGAAATAAAATTCTATTTCAACAGCGATCGCAGGGCACAGCAATCGCATAAAACAATTTGGCTGTTTTAGAACGAAATTTCCTATGCGAATAGCGAGTATAACTTATCAAATTTCACATCATCCGTTCGCCCACGAAGAAAATTGAATAGGACATGAAAAGACCAACTCCGGCCGCACACTGTTCGCAGACAACAAAAGTTCAAAACGTCATTACGCGGAGCTTGTCAAAATCCTGTTAGTCCTCTCGTAACAGTATAAACAAAAAATAAAGCGTTTCTTTTTCGTAAACAAAGCTTTACGAGCGGAACTTCACCGGAAAGTTAGCCGCACGAATTAAATACGAGTTTTTCCAACGAGACAAATTTATCTGGCGGCTGGTATTAATAAAGTTTTAAAGTACCATAGTGTCTCGTGGAATGGCGAGCAAACTTGTAATATTAGATGTAGTAGCCTACTTTGTGCAATTAATGGTGGTAATGATTACGGTTCAATTACAGGTATTTAAACTGTTTTAAATTGTAGATTTATATTTACGAAGTGGTGTTCCAAGATTAATGGAATGTAACTTTATTTCATCAGTTATACAATTTTTTTGTTATTATAGTTTTACTTATATTTTGTTAATAGAAATGCCGTGTTAAAACAGTCAAAGAACAAGTTATTGAAACTTCTAATATATCTGTCCGACGATATAGATGGTACATTAATGACAACGTTAATTTTACAACAAAGTGGTCGGAAAATCCTCTCCCAATAACTGCCTGTCTAAATGTGAAAACTTCAACTCGTCACTTAAAGCAATTTTCAGATAGTCTTTTCGATATCCACAGCAATTTTTTCGCTTTACTGGGCATTACGCCATCGTTTATATTGGACCTTCGTAAATTCGCCCGGAAAATAACTCGTATGTAAAATGAAAAATTTCTGATTTACCCTCTTTTCGATTTCAATCAACAAAATATAAACGAGTGGCATTTGAAAATACTTTGAAAACAAATCTCGATTTGACTTTTTAAATTCATAATCATATTTTTACCGGTCCATGTTTCATTACAAATGTGGTGCTTCATATTATGGAACACCTAGGATTATTGTTATTTTTACATTGTTTTGAATTTATTTCCACATTCTGTTTTTAGTTATTTAATACGTCCTTTTTAACGATAACTAACAAATACTTAATGGAACTTAATTAATATCAATGTTCGAACTCAATGGGGTTCTGTTCCATTTGTGCCGATAACTTCCGTATAAATTAAATTAGGATAATAGCGATTATACGTATTATTAGTAACTATAAGGGGAATTTGCCGAGTCATTAATTGCGCATTTACAAAATAAGACTCTTAGTTTCATACCTACAATTGCCATTAATTTCCCTCTCGTTCAGCGGAAAATGAAACGCGTTCGGTTCCCCAAAAAGCAAGCTATGCCCTAAATGAGAAGGGAGAAAGAGCGAGCGGATGATAAATCTGGTGTTGTGTACATACGTCAATTAATAAATACACCCCTCCGAATATCGAAGGAAGCATCCCAAATAATACGATTACCATTTAAATTGAACTTTCAACCCTTGATATTGTTCTCAGGGGATGAATTTCCGGTTCTTAAATTGTGCTGTGTTTGTATATGATAGTTGACTGTTACACTCCTGTATACAATATGATTAGCTCGAAGCGTAAACATGCCTTCCTCACGTAGGAAAATATTTTGATGATATTAATTAATTTGGAAACGTTTATTATAAGTGAAGTATCTGTTTGTAAGAAATTATTGTTGAGGTATTAATGAGTTGATAAATTGTTCGATTATTTCTCGGTAGTACAGGAAAGCTGTAAAAAAATCATTTTCCAAAGTGTATTAAGGTTACGTGCAACGAAGTGAAGGTTTCATGGTCACTTAGAGACACAGAACATAATAAAGGTCAGGGTACGTGTTTAAAATCGACATAAGCTGTAACAGAGAGGGGACAACACGTAATAAAGTTTAGCTCACTAACATACTCACACCTGGTTTGGCACGAAAAGCACACGACAATAGTTACAAAACAAACATCAACTTTTAAAGTAAAACTTTAAGAACAAACCCAACAGTCAGTAAATAAAACCCAAAGGAGCTGCTGGACAGTAAACGTGATTTAAAAAAAAACCTTTTTCATTGGAACATCTCACAGAAAGTGATAGTGCAGTTGTTATATCAATGGAGGAACTAGAAAAATGTGCACTAAAGCCAAGGATAGAGACATGGCGGGATTACAGCTTAAATGGTAAAGTCGATGGGAAATAATGGAAAAAAAAACTTTTAGAACTACTGAGTAAAATATCAAGTGACATACCATAAGTAAGAACTATTAATAATGGGGCCATTGTTTTGAAAAGGAGACATGAAATAATGTATTAATTACCGAGGTATTTCCCTGCCAATTGCAATCTCGACAATTAATAGTGCATTTTAACTGAACCCTTGAAGAAATAAATTGAACAGGAACTTGATCGTAAGCTAAACGGATGTGGAATGGGATGAGGTACAGTGGATGCTTTGTACCTTGTTAGACAAGTAAGACAATTAAGTAAGAGAAACATACGCTACGTATTTCTGTTTTATTGCCAGGTCTAGGCATTTGATTCAGTAAATAGAAATGCATCTAGAATATGTATAAGTATAAGAAATATGGACAATTACACAACCAACTACGTAAGAACTACACCAATTCCTTGTACATATTTAGGAGAACATCTGTAAGGCTATATTTTTACAGTAGTATATTTACGAACTAAGAAAATTGTAAAAGCCAAATGAAACCTGCCACATAAGGATACTGTGGTATGGATAGGATAATAATAAAGCAATTAACCCTGGGGTGGCAACATGAAACCCGTAGAATCGGCTCCGTTCCACAGTGAAAGATTTTGGAGTTTTAATATACTTCTTTAACTAATAAATATCAGTAAAGTAGGGTGAAGTTTCATGGAAATGTGGTGCATATTTTCCCAAAGAAAATAACACCCAAGGTTAGTAGAGAGGATAGTATCATCAATTATTTCGATGTGCAAATGCAAACAGGTGTCGAGGAGTATAAAAAATAAGCACAAACGCAGAAGCCCCAATAAGAAGATTGCCGAGAAACCGAGAATTGTGCAGTGACCCAAATTGTTGCGATTCGTGGAGCGCACAAATAATATCGCGACAGAATTAGGACTGTAATTATCGCGAAACACAAGTAGTGGAAATAGCAGAACAAGGCAGCGAGGATGACTCCACGGATGAAAATGACAGGAAGAGAAAAGCGGACATGATTGCAAGAACTCCACCAGAACAGCAAACAGAAAACGAGTATAAATTAGAGAAAATAATAACAATGATGCAAATACTAATAAAGGATCAAAAGTACATGAAAATTAAGCAGGGGAAAAACCAAAAATGAAATTAAACTAAATAGAGACGAACAAATGAGTTTTAATGAGGAAATAATGAAAATAAAAGCTGATAATGAAAATTTAAAAAAGGAAAATATGGAGATAAAAACACAAGGAAACATGGATATCACCAGATGGGAAACACAAAATCAAATTGGCCACATATTCATACAAGATAGTTTGAAAAGGGCCGTGCGAGATGCTGGATCATATAGGGTCGAAATGGGCTCGGGTCATATATTAGTGAGGGCGGAAGTCTCCTTAAATTTTAAAAGGGAAATCCAGAAAGTAGCGAGAGCAATCGACATAAAGGGTTTCAGGCAAGTGGAGCTAAAAATATTTTACCCGAGGGGACGAGAGCTGCAAGATAGCGCTCCAAGGAAGAGCAATAAATGAACGATGGAGTATTTTGGTAAGTACATTTACTGCCAAAATGGCAGTAAATGTAGTGGGGAGCATAAAACCGAGAGTAAAAGAAGTTGTTTACAAGGAACATAGGAAAAGGACAGAGATGGATTCGTACTACGAAGCTAAACTAAAAGAAGTAGAGGAAAATCAGAAAATTAAGAGTGGTAGACAAGGACCAAATTCAAGAACATTATTCTGCAAAGACAAGAATAGATGATAATGGGAGATGAAAAGACTGGCAAATGTATGGAGAAACCAGAACAAGTTAAACCAAGAGGAGTGCGGTAGTTCAAGCAACTGCCAGTTTACATTTCGGGCAAAATAAACAGATAATGGATAAAAGGGAAATATCTACAACAAAAATTGAATAATTCATTACATGCACCAATCCAGACATATGGCTATATGGACCTTGAATGGATAGAGAAGAAGGTTACTAGCGAAATGATAATTCTTAGAAGAATATTAGGATTAAACTTATTAGATGGAAAGATGAAGGAGGAAGACATCTCAAGCATATGTGATAGGATAGGGCACAGGAAATTGCAAGAAATAGAAAGCCGTTGATAATGATGAGAAGCCATAAACAAAAATTATGTAATTTAAAAAAAGAAAGAAATATCCACTACGGTTCTAACTTCTCAAGTCTGACATTTTTACCACACTGATAGATAAAAATACTTCGTCAACAAAAATAAAAATTTCAAATCGTAATTATATGTTAAAAAATAGTAATAATACAACATTTACACGATTGCAATTATTAGTACGTGCCAGTAAATCATAAACGCATTGCAGAAGTGGGGGGAGATAATTACGTGAGTACAAGAACTAGCACAATCCGATACAAAATAAACGTAATAAAAGTTCAAAAAGAACAGTCGCAGTTGCAGTTTTAACTGCAGTTGCAGTACAGTTTTAAATTAATTACACTAATTATTACATTCTATGAAAGGGTTTACAATTTATTGCCGCAATATAGATTCATCTTGTTCATTTGTATATAAGTATAACTAACATGTACAGTTCAGTACGAGTTGATTAAATTTCTCCTGTGATCGCTTTTCAAATGTTGACTGTCCAGTCTGAAATTGCAAACGCACACGTGGCGCCCCCATATTAATGAATTCGTTAAAAATAACCTTGTCTTATTATAATCATCGGCTTTGGACGTATCACACTCATGAAGATACACAATAAAACTCTAAATTAATTTTAATTGCAATATGTTATTTCACTACGTCTTTTGATATACTTAGATATATCCCTCACGAATTATATATATTTTTACTCTATTGCAACTTGTGCGTCATACTAATTTTAGTACTAGTTCCAGCATAAACTGCATGGCGGGTTGTACACCAGTATTTCGAAATCCATAAAATTTTTGAATTTTTCACTGGCAACGCTGTCCGGTAACCACAATCCCTTATATTGATCCTCCGGGCGAAAAACTTTCCCAACTTTCATTTCACCCATGTACATTGCTCTACCCACATACAGATCCCAATGATATTCTTTTCCTCCCTTGACAAGCGTCCCGTTCAGCTTGTTGACATTGTCGATGTTCGTCGTAACCCACTTGTAGCGCCTGTGGTGCTTGCTGCAGAGTACCTGCGAAAAGGCAACTAATCACGAATTAAACATTGCCGCGGTAATTACCTTCACGTATGCGGTGTGAGTATGAACTTGGTTAGTGGAATCAACGAGTCCCGCTTGAGCTATAGCGTACGATCCCGGATACAGATTCGCGGGAAGGAAGCCCCTGCCGTCAGGATGAACCACCCCGCCTATATAGGTCGGTTTACCTGCTTTATCGTACCCACCAGGTATAGCGTCCATCGGTACTTCGCCTTTGTCATAATCTTTCCAATAATAATCTGTAAGGAAATTGAAATATGCGGAATACGATGAGATTCAACATAACGTAAATTTAAAAGTCTTAGCAGATGAGGTGAGATGATAATCTTTTAACGTCCCCACCACAACCGGAAGTGATTTGTAAATGAAACACAAAACCATGTTTAATAGAAATTCTGCCATTATTTTTACTTTCGCAGCGCCAACAGTTTCATTTATAAAAAACACCAAAATTAGCAAACCTTATCAAAAAGCTGGTGATATTTCTGGCAATATTTCTATTATTACGTTATTGTTCATTATAATCTTGTTTGACTTCAGTAAATTTAATTGGTAATATTTAATTTATATAGGTGACCTTTAACAATCATTCACATCATGAGAAGTGACGTGGAATAACTTTGCGATTATGATGTTATGGCAATGATTTGCAGTCATTTTATTGATAAGATAAAGATTAATGTCTTGTGTACTTTTTTTACTTTGGACAATGTACATACCTGTATCTATATCGGACGCATCGCAATGAATTCCTAAAATAATTCTCCGTTAACATCTAATTTCTGTATCAAGAACAACACATACCCACAAAAAAGAGCCAAAAAATCGGCGCAAATTCTTTCAACATTGTATAACAACTGTGTCGAATTCTCGGTGGCATTTATAAATAATTAAAGTCCATACGATCCGGTCGTAAATATTTTATAAATTCGTTTAATTATTTGGATGTTCAAAAAAACATAATATTGAAGCCTAATTACAGAGTTTGATAACCTTTCGGATCGAGTTACACCACCCGTAGTTTTAAGCGATGTATATAAATTCTATGTAAAAACTTAATGAATTTTAAAAATGACTTTGAGATTGTTAATAACTTAAAATAAATAAGGTGAACAACAAAATAAAAGGCCCCCAAATAATATTAAAAATCAACATAAGAAGAAACTACTAAAAAAACAAAATTTCAACTCTTTCTCCTGCTTCAAATGCGACACAAATAGCGGAACGATGCAAAATGAATTGTAACGTTGACACAGGTGGAATGCCACGTAAATAAATATAAATTAATAGAGATCATGTAACAAATAATTATGTAGTACATACGGAAGCCAATAAAAATATGCAATAACTTGTTACAAAATTAATTGTTAATAACCATTTTTTATTGCCGAACTCTTTTGCACAAAATTGTATAAACGTATTTCTACATGTGCTGCATATTTCATATCATTTTTGAGATAATCTGTTAGACACACAGTGGCATCAGCCCCTGATTGGTTTTCATTATATCTCGGTTACTTTGTTGTACAAAAATCGGGACAAATACAAAATTCCAATATGGTGGTTGTTGAAAAATTTCGTAGTGTAAGGACTGGTCTCACTCACGTAGTATAACATAAAATTCACATCATGTGTGCGTGCACGAAGAAAATTGAACAGAACATGAAAAGTCCAACTCGGCCCGCACAAAGTTCGCAGACAACAAAAGTTCAAATCGTCTTTACGGGGAGCTTTTCAAAATCCTGTTAGTCCTAACAGTATAAAAATATAAAGCGATTCTTTTTCGTAAACAAATCTTTACGGACGGAAATTTCTCCGCACGAATTAAGTATGAGAAAATATGACACAAATTTATCTGGTGGCCGGTATTAATTAAATTTTTGAACTTCCACATTGTCTCGTGAAATGGTAGAAGGAATGATTACGGTCCAATTACAGATATGAAAGAATAAAAATGTAAATCAAACACATCACGAATCACGAATCTTTCTTCCACATCATTGGAAGTGGAAGAAATGTATGGAGGCCAATACATCAGCCACGCGTGGACATTTTATTGATTATACTTTATATTATATTCCACAATGGTGTTCATATTTTGCCAATAACTTATGATAATGCTGCAAAAATGTAACAAATTAATAAATACTTACACACTAATATTTTGCATTATGTTGTTGATAATAAAAACTTCTGTAATCTAAATTCTTGGTCAGGAATTGTAGTAATAATTTCTCCATTATTTTAGATAATAGGAAACTGGCCGGTCTCACGGTAAGACGTCACATTCTAAAGAGATATCTCAAGTTTTGGTGTATGTATAATTAGCGCAACTGATAGTGATAGATAAGGATCTTTCTTATGGTTAAGATTCCAATTGATAATGTCTTTGGCTTCCTTTACCTTTATGGATGTTATGGGTATCACCATTTGGTAGGGACGTTCCAGTGGTGAGAAGATGTATTCTTCTCTTTGTGACACTTCAGAAGCAAAAAGTTGATTTTAACCAGGTGTTCTGATTTTTATTGTTGATGTTGCCCTCCACAACGGATAATCAGTGCATACTTTGAAATCTCTAGAAGCCTTATTAAATTTGCTTTTATCTAGAGGAGCCTTGGAAGTCATCCAGACTTTTCTCCATTTTTTGCAACAGGGCTTCTCTGGCAGCGTTTGAGCAGACTTGAACGTTGTTTGTAATATTCATTACAGTGGCTAATTCCTAGACTGCATATTGAATAGCTTTGGTAAGTTCTTCTTCAAAGAATTGTGAGTACTCATTTTCTCGAATTTCGGAGTACAGTATAAGGCAGAAATCATTCATTGCAATTTCATTTTACTGGTTTCAAATTTCAACTTAACTTTTTCGGGTAACTGAGTAGGCTTCTTTGTAATTACTAGACGCTCGTGCTTGTCTAAAAATACATTATCATGTATTATGTAATAAAATGGAAAATAATTCACTTTTGCAGATGGCCAATAAAAAGAGAAATATCTTCAATACAACTTAATAATTTGGGAAGAAGAACTTCAGAAACGGACTGAAGATAAACATGGTCAAATCAAAAATAATGCAATCTCGAGAAACCAACCGAAGATCCACATCAAGTTAAACGAAGAAGAATGCTTCAGTTCAAACAACTACTAATTTATATTTTGCGGTAAATAAATAGATAATGGATAAAAAATTATATAATTCACTGTACGGACCAACCCTGACACATACAACAACAGAGAAGAAGGTAAGACTAGCAAAATGATGATTCTTAGAAAAACAGCATGATTAAAATTACAAGATAATTCAAGAAATTAAGAAATGAGAAAACCTGGTCTGAAGCCCATCAAACAAGGAACAAAGGTTAATCTGGTAATATGAGAAGTATTAAGATTCGGGAAAAGAAGAAGATGGAACGATGAAGTAGGAAGACATCTGAACCATATGTGATTGGACTGGGGTACGGCACAGGAGATGGCAAGAAATAGAAAACCCTGGAAAAAGAAAATAGAAGGAACTTAACAAAAAATGCATGAGCACAGTCCGTTCAAGAGGAACGGCTTAGGAGGATTATGATTGATATGTTAAATCAAAATAAATTTAATATAAAGAAGAAAGAAATGTCCACACTGTTCTGACTCTCACTCTGACTCTGACTGAATATTGCTATTAAAAGTTGCAAAATTCCTTAACTTTACACTTAAAGTTAAATCTTAAATAATAGAATAGAAATAATATTTTACGCTTTGCTGTTATTTTAAGTTACTATTTATAATCGCTTTGTTTTAATTATACATTGTTACGTTATTTTTGTTTGTTTGTTGTACATTTGTTTAGCCCCGTAAATAGTCCTCCTCTCCTGCTGGCAGCGAAATATATAAAAATTGAAGAAAACGCTTCAGTAAATTATTCGTAAGGGTTGAATTTTAATCGAGGGTGTGAAATTTCAGAAATGGGCCTTTGCAACCACAAAAGCTCGGGTGAAATGGCGCGGGTCATGCCGCACTTTTCAAAGCATCGTCGTCAAACCGAAGGATAGCCTTTCAACTCCCGTTCGTTGAGGATTAAGGTCGAAGTTTTACGAACGCTTGAAATACAGACTAAAATTATTTACAATAATTATTACAGGGTCTACAATTTATTGCCGGAATATAGATTCATCTTGTTCATTTGTTCGAATTTTATTTTTACTTTTTTCAGGAATCGTTATTGGCATAACATAAACAGTTGACCTACTGCCGATACCACTTCAGTAATTTTTTGGTTTATTAAATATTGTACAAGTTTATTTTTCTTGGTGTAAAAAATTCTGTACGTATTAATTAAATTTCTCCTGTAGTCGTTTTACACATGTCGACTGTTCGGCCTGAAATTGCGAACATGCATGCGACGCCAATAATAATGAATTCGTTAAAAATAATATTCCAAGATAGTGTGCTATCTTAATCGTGGCTTTGGATGTATCATATTCTTAAAGAGATACAATAAAACTATAATGAGTTTTAATTACTAATATATTAGTTTACTATGCCTAACTGTTTAGATGCTCAAGATATATCGGCCCTCGCTGCATTGTAATTTCTGCCTCAAAAAGTCTTCTCTCATTCGAATTTTATTACGAATTCCAGCATAAGGTGCATGGCTCGTTGTACACCAATATTTCGAAATCCTTAAAATTTTTGAATTTTCCACTGGCAACGGTGTCTGGCAACCACAATCCCTTATATTGGTCCTGTGGCCGAAAAACTCTTCCCACTTTCATTTCGTCCATATACGTTGCTCTACCCAAATACAGCTCCCAATTCCATTCTTTTCCTCCCCTGACGAGCGTCCCGTTCACCTTGTAGATATCTTCAATGTTCGTCATAACCCACTTGTAACGCTTGTGATGCTTGCTGCATAGTACCTGCGAAAATATGGAAACTACACGAATTAATCCTTTTCGCTGTAATTACCTTCACGTATTCGGTGTGAGTGTGCACTTGGTTAGAGGAATCACTGAGTCCCGCTTGTGTTATAGCGTAAGATCCCGGATACAGATTGGCGGGAAGAAATCCCTTGCCGTTTGGATGAACCACGCCCCCTATATAGGTCCGTTTGCCCTCTTTATCGAACCCTCCAGGTATAGCGTCTATCGGTACTTGGCCTTTGTAATAATCTTTCCAATAATAATCTACAAGGAAATTAACACTTGCGGCTTACGATGAGATTCAGCATAACCTAAATTTTAAACAAATTGTAGTGTACACACTACAACAACACAACAATCAGCAAAGCATTTACAAGAGAGCATTCTTCTTTATGTTCTTCATGTTTGTATAACACCCCAGGCATGTGTTATTCCAACAAGTGGCGAGAACTAACCAGAGTCAAAAAATTCAACTTTGGCTACTTAAGTGTTATAAACGTCAACAATTTCTTTTTTGCATGTAGACTGCATGCATTTTTGTTTGTTATAACAAAATTAGTTTTCGTAAATTTTTATAACTACTGTGCGTTCTTTTTTATGCGCACCCTACCCTAAAGAAACGTTTGCCATCCTTTAATGCTGTATATGATTCCAAAAAATCTCAAAGCGTATGTTATAATAGTGGATAATTTTAAAATTATGTATGTACGAAGTTGCTGCAAAACATCGGCTAATATAACTGTTACTGGTGGATGGTGACTATCGATAACTATAGAATGTCCGTCACCAGAAACTTAAAAATTTTAAGTTTCCGTTTGTCACAGTACCGTACTGAGTTGAGATGAATTAGTAAAGTTTGGAAAGTTAACAAATATTCTATTCTTATCGTCATATTGGTGTGTATCACAAAAAAAATCACCTTGAAGTCACCAGCAAATATTTTATAAGTCCACGTTACAGATTTTATTAAAGGTTAGTTAATCTAGTTTCCCCGGATTATACATCCATGCACGAATTTTTAAAGGCAGGCATATTTTGTCCCATGCGTCATAATTCAATGGTTAGTTATTTACGCAAAATGTTTAAAAACAAGAAATTCGTTCACCAATAAAAAGGCTGTTATCAAGACGAGAGAGCCTTAATTGCGGCTGAATGTTGGCAACACAAAAACCGCCACGTTCGGATAATTTTTTCCACAAAAGCACAAATTCACATCGATCCTAGCACTTTTGGCGCATCAGATGTGTACAGCTTGTAGACTACGTAAAGCACATTCGTTACCGACGATTCCTTAATCCAATATTTTATGTTATAATCAAATGGGCACAAAAAGCAATAATCACCTACAAACAATTTAACGTCATTCGAAAGAGAAGAGCACTGCAGAGCCATAAAAACCAATAATTCTCTAACTGATGCGCACGTCTTATAAATGACTGTTGGTAATGAAAATTATTATGACCATATTATTATAACATCGCTTTAAAATACCTTTAGACCTCGCTGGAAAGTACTCGTACAGTTATTTCTGGACGTTTCCTAAGTACATAAGGTAATTTTGATTATTGAAGAATGAATACAAAATATATATTTCAATAAATTGTTAGTGCTGTCTCGCTTGTTTTAAGGTTTTCGAACCATCGATGTAATAGCGTTCAAATTTAATATTTAAAATTTATATTTTATTATTGTTACATTTCGGTTGATGCATAATTACACTTAAATTAACAAACTGCTTGAGTGCAATATATCCATAAAGTATGTAACTTAGCGAATCGGTGTTCACGAAAATCATAAATACTTCCGTTCGTTATTTTTATTCTTCAGTCTCGTATGATTTAAATTTGTCAAGGTTCCACTTGCTTGTTTTATTTCCGCGTTATTTACTTATGTTTACTTTTCAGCAATTTTCTTATCATTCATTTGCTTTGATTCTATTATTACTATGTTTTTGCTTATTATACTCTTATTTGTTTTTTGTTAATTTATTTGGTAATATTTGGTTTATATAGATGACCTTTAAACATTCATACACCCTATAGCAAGTGACGTTGAATAACATTGAGATTATGGTGTTATGGTAATCGATTGATGTGATTTTATTGAAAATATAAATTAAGTTGGGAAGTATGTTTACTTCTTTAACTTTATACAGCGTACCTGTATCTGCATCGGACGCATCGCAATGAAGTGCTAAAATGATTATGTGTTAAAATCTAATTTCTATATCAAAAACATCACTTACCCATAAGGCAGAGCCATAAAATCGACGCAAATAATTTCACCATTGTGGAGTAACTGTGTCGAATTGTTGTCGGTTGTAATTATCAATAATTAAAGTCCATATGATAAAGTTAATCAAATAACGCTTTGTAAATATTTTCTAAATTCATTTGATTATTTGGATGTTCAAAACAAAACATAATATTGAAGCTTGATTGCAGAGTTTGCAATCGTATCGAATCGAGTTATACCATCCGTAGTTTTGTGCGATGTTTTATGTAATTATATATAAAATACTATAAAAAATATTGAAAGGTGAAATCGAAATAAAATGACCGCAAATAATATTAAAAATCAACAAGTGTCATATGTCAAGAAACTAAAACTACTAAAAATTAGAAAGGGAATTATTTCCGTTTCAAATGCAGCACTAATGGCGGAACAATGCAAAATGAAATGTAACGTTGCCATGCGTGGAATATTACATAAATAAATATACTTAAAAAACTGATGAAACGGGGTCAACGCAAGACTACAGCGGTGGTGAAAACAAACTAAACATTGCCAAAGGAAATGAAAAATAGGCATAGGAACAACTATGATTACTCATCATGGAAGGCTGCCGCAAAAACCAAACAAAAACGCTGAAACTGTTCGTTTTTTTGGGTAGGAACTTTTTTGATATTGATATTGGAAGATGATTCTACTTCAACAGTTATGAACTTTGTATGAAGACTTGGCACAAATGCTTCACGAATACTTCGGCAGAAAAAGCAAACATTTTAGCAAGGATCACATGTGGCAGTGAGGAGATGATCAACAAATATTGGATGGCAGAGAAATATAAGAGGTGCGAGTTCTGTAGAATGTAGAATTGGGATGAATGGGAACACTGGTTGTGAGATTATGAAGAGATAAGTTTGAAATAAGACGAAAAGACGAAAGAAAAAGACTGGAGTGGAAGTTTGCGAGAGAACGGAGACGGGCTAAATCGAATCTTAAGGAAAATAAAAGGAGGAATGTAGGAAAACGAGGGAAACGGAAGAGTAGGATGAAGAAAAACACTGAAAAGAGAAGGGGACGAAGAATAAAGAGGTTGAGCCGAAGGAAGATGTTAGAGAGATGTGGTATAAAGAAATGTTAGAAAGTGAATACGCCAATAAAGGTTTTATTTACAACGAACACATTAAATCATTACAAAACATGCCAAATGACTACGCAACACATCTGATAGGAAACCAGCATGAAGCACGTACGATAGGAAAAATAATGAAAGTAATAAAATTTAACAAAATAGCAAAAATTAAACTTAAACGAAAACACGGAAATGCACAAAAACCATAAGGATAATACATTAAAAAGCACACCGGAGACAATTTCCTCTCAACTACTTCTACTCCAAAAAAGCTATACTATATTTCAACTGGAAATCATTTAATTGAAAATGACGAAAGCGTAGTGTTCATCACCACGGAAATACAATCAATACGTAATTACAAATTATTGTCTGAAATGAAAATGAACCAAATAGTTGCAATGAATTTGAAGAAAATTATTTTTGTCGATTCCAAATTAATTTTCAAATAAAATGGAAATTTCATGTTGAAAGTGATATTCACCCATACAGCAGAAGCACAAACACGAACATTTATCAATAATTAGTACTATAAAAGCAACTGAATTAAATCGTAGTAATGTTTAAGTGATTCCCTTAATTGTTTAAACACAGAAAACAAATAATATTAAAGCTACCAAGTTCCATAACTTGGTAGCTTTAATATTGGGTTTGTGTCCACTGTGCACGACATAATGATAAAATATTATCAAACTTATTAGTGAACTTTACATGAAAATAATACATGAAAATAATGCTGAAAATATAATGACATATAACCAACCAATAAAGACGTTGAATGTGAACTACTGTAGAGGTTTCAAGTATTAATGATGTAACGTTGGCTTGAATGAAATGGTTTAGAAATAAATAAATCCAAAAATTAAGTTCAAATATTTGAAACCAGTTGCCCGAAACTACAACACATCGTCAAAAATATAAACCAATTCAATGCAGCCCTTACACAGGCTTAGTCCTGAAAAGCTACAAAACACACATTCTGGTAAGTCACAAGCGTTTATCCGCAACATTGCGTTTATTCAATTTATTAATTTGTTTTCACTTGTAACAACGACGAATTAATAATTGAGTAAACCCCACAGAGTTGAACGATAATTAATTTTTAACGAATGTATATCAACTTCAACGTCGGTATTAAAGCGAATTAAAAACACCGCAATTGTGGGCACGAGTATAAGCTTCTGAAATAATAACATGAAAGAGCAGGACGTTAAAAATATGTTCGATTTGAAATTTGAAGTTTGAATGAAAATATGAATCAAAAGAAACAAAGGAAGATCGGCGAGATAAATTGTTACAATAAAAGTTCATTTGCCGCGGATTTACCGATTGCGATATTCGTTTCGAATTAATTTGTTTGTGTGTTTTGTTTGTGTTGTAAATGATGTTTGAGTTGTCGTGCTGAATTTGAAAATGATAATTAGTCTATAATTGATGTAGTAACTAATTCCGTACTAATCACTACTCATACAATGCACCAACAAATATTAGTAAAAAAAATTTAAAATTTTACATTAATTATAATGTTATAATTATTGGAAATTATTGTATATTAAAGATAATAAAATTGTGTTTCCGTATATAAACAATTATTGAATTGTTTATAAAGTGTCGGCGTCTTCAACGAGAATATGAAAGGTGTATTGAGTTTATCAACATTTCATTAAAAATCGTTATGTGTAACTTAGTAAAACTATTTGTATAACGAAGTTTAGGAATGGATGCAGTCCATTTTTCACTGCGATTAAAAAAATTGCGTTAAATTTACGTCGACGTAGAGTCGCTTATCCTTGGGCACTACTTTTAACTTTTTGACTGCTTTTACAATGTACAACGCCCCATTTATTTCCCCGAGCGAATACCAGATGAAGAACAGCAACTACTTTTTGGGATTTAGGAAATTTTTGATACCGGATGGGTCAGTAAAAGTAAAGGTCAGTTGAAGGTCTTGTTCTTTTTTATTATAAATAAATTTAGATTTAATGCTGAATATTGTGAACCTTGTCAATTCCTAACATAGTAACCCTAGTAACAAACATAGGAGATAACTCTTTGTTTATTTACGAAATCTTCGAACAATGATACGCCAACATCGAGAACAGCAAAGAAACCTTGAGAAATATTAAGGATTGGGAAAAGAGGAAGGCTAAAACCGAAAATCGAACGATGCGAGTGGACTAATGAAGGGCAGACGAAATGGCAAGCAATAGAAATGTTTGGAAAAAGAAAATAGGAAAAACGCCGTAGCAATTCTTGAACACCAGCGATAGTCGGTACGCGAAGAACGGCTTATGATGATAATGATGAGAAGTTTTAAGTCAAAATGAATTTAATTATAAAAAAGAAAGAAATCCCCTCTGCGGTTCTGATTTCTCAATAGGATGTCTGAAGTTTTTACAACATTGATTGGTAAAAATTTCCTGGATACGCTAACGCGCATGTGACGCCCATATTAATGAAATCCTTTAAAATATTCATCCAATAAAACTATAAATAAATTTTAATTACAATATATTTTATCATGCTTAATTGTAAAGATATGTCCCTCAAGATTTATCCCCCCTACATGTTTTTACTGCATTGTAAATTCTGCCTCATAAAATTCTTCGCTCATGAGAATTCTATCACGCATCCCAGCATACCTTGCATGGCTCATTGTACACTAGTATTTCGAAATCGCTAAAATTTTTGTATTCTCCACTGGCAACGCTGTCCGGTAACCACAATCCCTTATATTCATCCTGTGGCCGAAAAACTCTTCCAACTTTCATTTCGCCCTTGTACGTTGCTCTACCCAAATACAGATCCCAATCCCATTCTTTTCCTCCCCTGACGAGGGTCCCTTGCACCTTGTAGATATTTTCGATATTCGTCAAAACCCATTTGTAGCGTTTGTGGCGCTTGCTGCAGAGTACCTGCGAAAATATGGAACTACTAACCACGAATTAAACCTTATCGCGGTAATTACCTTCACATATTCGGTGTGAGTATGAACTTGGTTAGTGGAACCATTGACCCCTGCTTGTGTTATAGCGTAAGATCCAGGGTACAGATTCGCGGGAAGAAAGCCCTTGCCGTTTGGATGAACCACACCCCCTATATAGGTCGGTTTACCGTCTTTATCGTACCCTCCAGGTATAGCGTCAATCGGTACTTGACCTTTGTAATAATCTTTCCAATAATAATCTGCAAGGAAATTGAAATGTGCGGAATACGATGAGATTTAACATAACCTAAATTTAAAGGAAGTTGCCTTAGCAGGTTGGAAGTTTTTAACGTGCCCAGCATAACCGGAAATTATTGCAAGTGAAACACAAAACTATATTTATTATGTTTCTAATGAGCGCTAGCTTCCCTGTTTAATTTCCACGTTATTTACTTATGTTTACTTTTCATGAATTTTCTTATCATTAATCTCGATTTGATATTTCTATTATTACCACGTTTTTGCTTATTATACTCTTTTTTGATTTCTATAAATTGATTTGGTAACATTTAATTGACCTTTAACATTCATACAGATTAAGAGAAGTGACGTTGAATAACTTTGAGATTATGATGTTATGGTAATGGATTGATGTAATTTTATTGATAATATAAATTTGTTTATGTAGTGTATTTACTTTCTTTACTTTAGACAACCTACCTGTATCTGCATCGGACGCATCGCAATGAAGAGCTAAAATGATTCTTCGTTACATACAATCTAATACATACAATCTAATGAAATATCAAGAACAACACTTACCCAAAAGGCAGAGCCAGAAAATCGACACAAATAATTTCAACATTGTATAGTAACTGTGTCGAATTGTCCGTTGTATTTATCAATAATTAAAGTCCATAAGATAAAGTTAATCAAATTTTGTAAATATTTTCTAAATTCGTTTGATTATTTGGACGCTCAAAAACAAACCATATTATTGAAGATTAATTTGCTATCGTTTCGAATCGAGCTATACACTACTGGACACGAAATTTTGGACACTTGATTTTTTAAATTTTGTTACAGATTTTATAATAAAAACTGTATTTTACAATTTCAAGCAAACAGAGCCAAGAAAACTGGGTTGAAAATAATGAAATTGTTTTAAATCATCTTCTTTAATTTGAAAAATTATTTTCTGGTGTCATTTAGTGCAAGTGTAAAGTTATTTGCATTAAACATTGGACCTGAGCAGGTAAGAAACGCAGTTGCTCTTTTGGAAGATGGACGGAGTGTGCGTTAGTAGACGATTTCACCAGACTCTTGCAAGCGGAGGCCCGGATCAGGTCCCAAAAGGTCTGCTAACGACTATTTCCTCTCAACTACTTCTGCTCCAAAAAAAGCTACACGAGCAATTCAACTAGAAATTATTTAATTGAAAATGTTTTTTTCGATCCTAAAATAATGTTAAGATAAAGCGAAAATTTCAAATTGAAAACGATATTTACCCACAAAGCAGAAGCATAAACACGAACATTTATCAAAAATTAGTACTATAAAAGCAACTGAATTAAATCGTGGCAATGTTTAAGCGATTTCCTTAATTATTTAGTTTCATAACATTGCTGGTCTAGTTGTAACGTCCACTGTTTTCGACATATTGTCAAACATATTGGTGAACTCCACGGAAACACAAAAAAACTTTGAAAATATAATCCCATATTACACATACACTCACCAATAAAGACGTTGAATTTGAACTACTGTAGAGGCTTCGAATATTAATGTATGTAATGTAATGTAGTAACGATTGGCTTGAATGAAACGGTTCAGAAATAAATAAATCCAAAAATTAAGTAATATCGCCTGGAACTACAACAAACCGTCAAAAATAGAAACCAATTCAATGCAGCCCTTCCAATGTTACTTCATTAATTCAAGTCCTTCGTACTCATTGTTTGCTTCTCGAACCATAGGCTTAGTCCTGAAATGCAGCAAAACACACATTCTGGTAAGTCGCAAGCGTTTATCCGCAACGTTGCGTTTATTCAATTTATTAATTTGTTTACACTTGTACAACGATGAATTAATAATTGAGTAGTAAACCCCACAGAGTTGAACGATAATTAATTTTTAACGAACGTATTTCAACTTCAATGGCGGTATTAAAGCGAATTAAAAACCGCCCAATTGTGGACACGAGTATAAGCTTCTGAAATAATAACATGAAAGAGCAAGACGCGAAATATATGATCGATTTGAAATTTAAAGTTCGAATGAAAATATGAATCAAAAGAAACAAAGGAAGAAGGACGAGATAAATTATTATAATAAACGTTCATTTGCCGCGGATTTACTGATTGCGATATTCGTTTCGAATTAATTTGTTTGGATCAAACTGTAATTTTCGTTCGTTTCCTGTATAAGTGATGTTGGAGTTCTCGTGCTCAATTTGAAAATGACAATTAGTTTATAATTGATGTAGTGACTAATTCCGTACTAATAACTACTTCTACAGTGCACCAACAATTAGTTAGTAAAAAATGTTAAAATCTTACATTAATTATAATGCTATAATTCTTGCAAATGATTGTATATTGAAGATAATAAAATTGTTTCCGTGTGTAAACAATTATTGAATTATTTATAACGTGCCGACGTCTTCGACGAGAATATGAAAGGTGTATTGAGTTTATCCACAGGTCATTAAAAATCGATATGGGTAACTTAGTAAAACTGTTTGCAAACGAAGTTTAGGAATGGATGCAATTCATTTTTCACTACGATTAAATAATTTGCGTTAAATTTACGTCGACGTAAAGTCGCTTATCCTTGGCCATTGCTGGTTGCTTGCGTATCAGCCACGGAACTAATCTCTTTTTGACTGCTTTTACAATTTACAACGTTCCATTTATTTCACACTTATATTATTAAGTCGAGCGAATACCAGATGAAGACGGCGACTGCTTTTCAGGATTTAGGATACTTTTGATACTGGATGGGTCAGTAAATATTATTATATTGTTCTACTGCGTTTTAGAAATAGAATATTCTGCTTATGTTTATAGTCTTGTTCTGATTTTTTTTAATTGTATTATAAATTAATTTAGATTTAACGCTGAAAGTTGTGAATTTAACCAGATGATTGGCAAAAATATGTGCTTTCTGTTTGTCTGCTCTTGCCCATGTACTATTACTCGTCATTATAGATGGGATGTGCATATGATTTTTCATGATTTTCGCTGTTGCTTTCGGAAACGAATAACCAGTGTATATAACTACCAGTCGCTCAGTTGTCATTTTCTTTGAATGATTTTTTGTTCACCTAGATGGCAGCATATAATTTTTCAAATTCGAAAATTAAGTTCATGGCAAAAAAATCTAGCCGATCTCGCTGCAAAAGGGAACTATCTACACCATGATTACACAATACAGCATGAGACAAGTGCAATTAGTGCTATTTATATCACTACCATATATCAGCAAAGTGCAAGCACGACCGTTCGCTTATCATGCCTTCCTCGAGTAGAAAAATATTTTAGTGGAAAGGAATTGGGCTGCAGCTTGAGGACGTAAAAACGGATTTAGAGTGGGAAGAGGTACAACTTATGCCTTGCACCCTAAAAAACAAGTAATAGAAGCTACCGTAATAATATATTTCTGTTTCATCGACATGTCTAAGGCATCTGATTCAGTAATTAGAAATGACACCTGGAATATACTGAGTAAAATAAAGGTTAGTGTAAACATGAGGTGTAAACTGTAAGATGTATGAGAAATATGGACAATTACACAATCAAATGAGAAAACCAATTCCTCGTACAAATTTCAGATTACCAATATATAACTTTTCAATATAACTTCATAATTTGAAAAGAAGAACTTCAGAAACGAAATAAACATTAAATTAAAAATAATAACAACAATATAGTGACATTAACCTAAGATCCAGACTACTAATTTATATTTTGCGCTAAATAAACCGATAGTGGGTAGAAGGAAAATTTCTACACAAACAAAAATTGTATTCACTGTACGGACCAACACTGGCATATAGCTCTGCGCTTTGAGCTCCGAGATATAGACTTGAATAAACAAGTCAGACTCGCAAGATAATCGAAATTATTAGATAAAGTAAGAAGAAATGAAGAAATAAGAACACCTGATGTGAAATCGATCGAACAAAGAATAAATGTGAATGTGATGCGCTTGTGCGAACACATGGTATGACAACATCGAGAAACCTTGGGAAATGTTAACGATTAGGAAAAGAGGAAGGTGAAGACTGATAATCGAACGATGAAGTAGGAAGACATGTGAAGAGTATGCGAGTATTGGACTAGTAAAGGGCAGATGGAATGGCAAGCAATAGAAAGCTGTAGAAAAAGAAAATAAGAGAAACGCAGTAGCAATTAATCAACACTGGCGAGGGTCGGTACGAGAAGAACGGCTTACGATTATAATGCTGAGAAGTTTTATCAAAACGAATTTAATTATAAAAAAGAACGAAATACCCACTACGGTTCTGAATTGTCAATAGCAAGTCTGAAGATTTTACCACACTCATTGGTAACAATTCTCGGAAATGCGAACGTGCATGTAACGGCCATATTAATGAATTCTTTCAAAATAATCTTCCAACACACAATAAAGCTATAACTAAATTTTAATTACAATATATTTTACCATGCCTAAATGTATAGATATATCCCTCAAGATAACCCCCCCTACATGCCCCATAAAATTCTTCTCTTGTGATAATTCTATTACATGTCCCAGCATAAATTGCATGGCTCATTGTACACCAGTATTTCGAAATCGCTAAAATATTTGTATTCTCCACTGGCAACGCTGTCCGGTAACCACAATCCCTTATATACATCCTGTGGCCGAAAAACTCTTCCAACCTTCACTTCACCCTTATACGTTGCTCTACCCAAATACAGATCCCAATCCCATTCTTTTCCTCCCCTAACGAGCGTCCCATTTACTTTGTAAATATCTTCAATGTTCGTCATAACCCATTTGTAGCGCTTGTGGTGCTTGCTGCAAAGTACCTGCGAAAATATGGAAACTAATCACGAACTAAACCTTGTCGCGAAAATTACCTTCACGTATTCGGTGTGAGTATGAATTGGGTTAGTGGAACCTTTGACTCCAGCTTGTGCTATAGCGTAAGATCCCGGATATAGAGTCGCGGGAAGAAAGCCCTTGCCATTTGGATGAACCACACCCCCTATATAAGTCGGTTTACCGTCTTTATCGTGCCCACCAGGTATAGCGTCCGTCGGTACTTGGCCTTTGTAATAATCTTTCCAATAATAATCTGCAAGGAAATTGAAATATGCAGAATATGATGAGATTCAACATAACCTAAATTTAAAACAAGTTGTCTTAGGAGGTGGGGAGTTTTTCACGTCCCCTGCTTAACCGGAAATGATTGCAAGTGAAATACAAAACAGTAAATTATGTCTCTAATGAACGCAACTCCATTTAATAGAAATTGTCTAATTATTTTGACTCAATATATATTATTAAGGCATCTAAAACACTTAAAATTATCTTTTTATTATTATTATTATTATTATTATTATTATTATAAACATTTTACATTCTTTTTATTTTTCTGTCTCATATGATTAAAAATTGTTAGCGTTGCTAGCTTCCCTGCTTCATTTCCGCGTTATTTATTTATATTTACTTTTCACCACTTTTCTTATCATTAATCTTGATTTGATATTTCTATTATTACTATGTTGTTGATTATAATACTCTTGTTTGATTTCTGTAAATTTATTTGGTATCATTTAATTTATATACTTGACCTTTAACATTGAAACAGATTATGAGAAGTGACGTTGAATATTATGAGATTATGATGTTATGGTAATGGGTTCATGTGATTTTATTGATAATATAAATTCGTTTGTGTAGTGAGTGTATTTACTTTCTATACTTTAGACAACCTACCTGTATCTGCATCGGACGCATCGCAATGAAGAGCTAAAATTATTCTTCGTTAGATCTAATCTAATCTCATCTAATATCAAGAACAGCACTTACCCGTAAGGCAGAGCCAGAAAATCGACGCAAATAATTTCAACATTGTAAAGTAACTGTGTCGAATTGTCCGTTGTATTTATCAATAATGAAGGTCCATACGATAAAGTTAATCAAGTTTTGTAAATATTTTCTAAATTCGTTTGATTATTTGTATGCTCAAAACAAAACATAATATTGAAGCTTAATTGCAGAGTTTGCTATCGCTTCGAATCGTAATTTTGTGTGATGTTTTATATAAATTATACAGTACTGGCCACGAAATTTAGGACACTTGATTTTTTTAAATGTTGTTGCAGATTTTATAACAAAACTGTATTTTTGAATAATTCAATAACTATTATAACAATAAAATATCTTTTCAAGCAAACAGAGCAAAGAAAACTGGCTGGAAAATAATGAAATTGTTTAAAACATCTTCCTTAATTTAAAAGATTAAGCATGGGATCTGAAAAGGTAAGAAACGGAAGATGGATACGATACATTGCTGGAGCTTTAGGTTTCCCGTGCAGTACCGGCGATAACGTTAGTAGACGGTTTCACCAGAATTGCTCTTACAAGCGGAGGCCCGGATCAGGTCCCAAAAGGTCTACTAACGATCATTTCCTCTCAACTACTTCTACTGCAGAATTACAAGTTATTGTTGCAAATTAAAATGAAACAAAATGTGTACAACCAAATAGTTACAATCAGTTTGACGAAAGCATTTTTTTTCGGTTCCAAAACAATGTTAAAACAAAGCGGAAATTTCATATTGAAAGCGACCCACGACGCAGAAGCATAAACACGAAAATTTATCAATAATTAGTACTATAAAAGCAACTTAATTAAATCGTAATCATGTTTAAGCGATTCCCTTAATTAATTAAACGCAGAAAACAAATAATATTAAAACCCGACATCAGGTTTCATACCTTTGCGGGCCGAGTTGTAACGTCCACTGTTCCCGATACAATAATAAAATATTATCAAACATAAAATGTTGAAAATATATTAAATATCACATATAACCAACGAATAAAGCCATTGAATTTGAACTACTGTAGAGGCGTCGAGTATTAATGATGTAACGTTGGCTTAGATGAAACGACACAGAAATAAATAAATCCAGAAGTTCAAATATTTGAAAACAATAAAATGTCGTCACAGGCTTAGTCCTAAAAGGCAGCAAAACATACATTCCGTTAAGTCGCAAGCGCGTATCTGCAACGTTGCGTTTATTCAATGTATTAATTTGTTTACACTTCAATTTCGGTATTAAAACGAATTAAAACTTCGCAATTGTGGGCACGAATATAAGCTTCTGAAATAATACAAGAAAGTTACAATTTACAACGTTCCATTTGTTTCCCACTCATATGATTAGGCCACATGAAGACATCGACTGCTTCTCGTGATTTAGGAAATTTTTAATACCGGATGTGTCAGTAAATATTATTATATTCTTCCACTGCGTTTTAGAAATACAATATTCTGATTATTTTTAACGTCTTGTTTGTCTATTTATTTGCTGAATATTGTGAATTCATTTTAAATACCAAAGAAATGTATTTGCCTAACAAACATAGGAAACGACTCTTTATTTATTCACGAAATCTATCTAACAAAGAATAAAGGTGGATGTTATACGCTTCGGCGAACACATGATATGCCAACATCGAGAACAGAAAAGAAACCTTGGGAAATATTATAAAGATTTCGGAAAAAAGGAAGTTAAAGAACGATGAAGTAGAAATACATCTGAAGCATATGCGATTGTACGAGTGTATGGCAGATGAAATGGCAAGAAATAGAAAGCTATGGAAAAATATAGAAGAAACGCAGTAGCAATCCATCAACACTGAAGAAGATCGAAGAAGAAGATCGATGATAATTATTGAGAAGTTTTAAGTCAAAATAAATTTAATTATAAAAAACAAAGAAATACCCACTACGTTTCTGATTTCTCCATAGGATGTCTTAAGTTTACCACACTGATAAATAGTAAAATAGGTAAAGAGAAACGCGAACGCGTATGTAATATCCATATTAATGAATTCTTTAAAAATAACCTTCCAACACAATAAATAAATAAAAGTATAAATAAATTTTAATTACAATAATATTTTACCATGCTTAATGTATAGGTATATCCCTTAAGATATATCCCCCCCCCCCCCTATATGGTTTTACTGCATTCTGCTTCATAAAATTCGTCTCTCATGCGCAGTCTACTCATTCCAGCAAACATATTATGGATGTTTGTACACCAGTATTTCGAAATCGACAAAATTTTGGTATTTTCCACTGGCAACGCTGTCCGGTAGCCACAATCCCTTATATGCGTCCTGTGGCCGAAAAACTCTTCCAACTTTCATTTCGCCCATGTAGGTTGCTCTACCCACATGCAGCTCCCAATCCCATTCCTTTCCTCCCCTAACTAGCGTCCCGTTCACCTTGTAGATATCTTCAATGTTCGTCATAACCCACTTGTAGCGCTTGTGGTGCTTGCTGCAGAGTACCTGCGAAAATATGGAAACTAATCACGAACTAAACCTTGTCGCGGAAATTACCTTCACGTATTCGGTGTGAGTATGAACTTGGTTAGTGGACTCTTTGACTCCCGCTTGCGCTATAGCGTAAGATCCTGGATACAGATTCGCGGGAAGAAAGCCCTTGCCGTTTGGATGAACCACACCCCCTATATAGGTCGGTTTACCGTCTTTATCGTACCCTCCACGTAAAGCGTCCATCGGTACTTGGCCTTTGTAATAATCTTTCCAATAATAATCTGCAAGGAAATTGAAATATGTGGAATAGGATAAGATTCAATGTAACCCAAATTTAAAACAAGTTGTCGTAGCAGGTGGGAAGTTTTACGTCCCCAGTATAACCGGAAATGATTGCAAAGGAAACACAAAATCGTATTTCTGATGATTCCAATTAACGTAACGCCATTGAATAGGAATTGTGCCATTATTTTGAATTTCTCAACATCAGCAGTTTCGCTTATAAATAAACACCAAGTGCAGTTATAAGTGCAGGAATAACAATGTTCGTAAAAAACATGTGAAATAATTTTATAGGAAACACAGTTTCTTTAAAGTGATATAAACGCACGAAGAAAATCAATTTCTCCTTACCAGGAATGTGTTTAGGCACACAATGCGCAAATGTCACAACCACCAAATTATAGTGCCACCCAATAAGTAATATTGGGCGCAAATGCAAATGTTAAAGTAACAGGTAAGAAACAAGCATTAATAATTGCTTCGCCAAGCTTGCTCGTAGACCAGTTTTAGCGAATACCAATCACAACATATACAAATTGCAAAAAACAAAATATAGCTGGATTATTCTTTGATCTATCGAAAGAATTTATTGTATTGATCAATTTTATGAAGACGTTGGCTAATTATGGCATTAAAGTGTAGCTTACCAGTTAATTAATTCATACTTAAATGACTTATTATTAACTACTTAACAAAACTTTTTTCAGAACCTATAAGTTTTCTCTTTATTATTATTATAAACGTTATACGTGCGTTATTTTGATTCTTCAATCTCGTATGATTAAAATTTACCAGCGTTCCGCTTCCTTGTTTTATTTCCGCGTCATATACTTATGTTTACTTTTATCCATTTTCTTATCATTAATCTTGCTTCATTATTTGTATTATTATTATACTCTTGTTTGTTTTCCCTAAATGTATTTGGTAACATTTTATTTATATAGCTGACCTTTGACATTCATACATACAGATTATGAGAATTGACGTTGGATAACTTTGAGATTGTCATGTTACGGCATTGAATTGAAGTGATTTTATAGGTAATATAAATTAGGTTAGGTATTTACTTCTTTTACTTTAGACAACGTACCTGTATCTGCAACAGACGCATCGCAATGAAGTGCTAAAATGATTCCTAGTTAAAATTTAATATCTATATCAAGAACAACACTTACCCATAACGCAGAGCCAGAAAATCCAGCCAAATAATTTCAACATTATATAACAACTGTGTCGAATTGTCGGTTTTTTATCAATAATCTCCGTACGATAGTGTTAATCAAATAGCGGTTTGTAAATATTTTATCAATTCGATTAATTATTTGGATGCTCAAAAAAACATAATATTGAAGCTTAATGGCCGAGGTTAATACATTTTCCCCCGTACAAAATAGTAATAACAAATGGTGTAGAAATGATAATAAAAAGGCCGAATTATTCGCGAAGCATTTGTGCTAAGTATTTGAACCATTTCCAGCAGGAAACATTAATGATGAAATAAAAAAATTTCTCAATACTTCAAATGAACATTTCTCATAAAAAATTCAAAACTAGTGGAACAAAACATACCATTTTCCATGATATCAATGTCAAAAATGTTGCTGATTTTGATCTGATCACGTAACTATAAGCAACTAGGTACCATAAATTAATACAAATATACACTATTAGTTAGTTATATATATACTATTAGTTACATGGCTCTTATCGACTTCCCATGTATCTACAAAACAGATATATCTATATAAAAGACTCAAAACAATAATTGATCAGATAATATAATATCGGACCATTCATTTGGGTTCCGTGACAACCATGGATCTAGAGAGCAGCTGCACAGGCTGATGTATGTAACAAAAGTTTTGGGAACATTTTTGAAATATAGTTATTCAAACTATAATTTTTTTCTTTAATTAGGTAGTACAGAAAACAGGTCAGTGAAGCTTTAACTAAAATTATAATGTATCACATAGCAGCTAAAGGGCCATGGGTTTGAATGGTTCACAATTTGGTGCGAATGCCCCTCATCAGCCTTTGGACGGTAAGTGGGTTAAACTCGAATCTTTTGGTAGATTGGGCTCCCTCCCATCGTCGTAATCTTTTCTACCGAGTACCCCAAAACTCTTCTATATGACGTGCATGTGGAACATTCGGTGGGTTATCCTCTTTAGGTACCCATGGGATATTTTGTTGCCCTAACCAATCTCGCATAATGAAAAAACACATATTTACAAATCGCAAGCAACTTGAAGATAAGCTGCAAAAATGGATTGCCTATTGGGAAATAAGATGTTACTGTAATAGAAAGGCATTCTTTAGGGTAGTCTAGTCATATGGAATTCAAATAAGGGGCACCCTACTATATCTATTATAAGATCATAAAACATTATATCCCGCTAGCTCCAATCGAATAAGTTATCCATGTATTCAATTAATAATACAACAAATGGCTCTTTACCCATCCGAATGTGTTCGTCAATGAAATGAATGTCAGCGATAAGGTGTCTCCAGCCAGCCGATCTTGTGTGAGGGCCTATATGAATAAACAGAATGTTATTAATAGAAAATCTGTTTGTACAAACGTGTTTATAAATATATGTAATACTTATCATTTAATTATTTACTTAAGAAAAGTTATTCACTGGATCAACTCTTCACATGCCATTAAAATGCAGTTCAAAATGTGTACATTGCCTCCTGGGGCGGATTGCTGTAACTAAGAGTTAAGAAACTATCATGAAACCAGTAGTGTTGCCCATGACTACAACGTAATTAAATCTTCATTAGTTTAACTCCTTTGTACTGGAATTTCCTTTCGAACCACAAACTTATTTCCGGAAAGGAGGTAAACAGACATTCTCGCAACTTGTAAACGTAATCTACTTAGCAACTTTTTTATTCAACTTATTAAATTATTAACATTTTTCACAATCTGTTAATAATTTCTATTTTATTTATAATAATGGTGACGTAGTATAAACGTAACTAACCAAAAATCACCATTGCATTTAAGTGATCACTCGTCGATGTTGCGGGGCGCAAATTTTACATTTTGCATGCGAGTAAGAGTCCATCGTATGTACGATCCCGGAAATAAATTCGCGGGATAAATGCTTTGCAGATTTGGTGAACCATATCCCCTATACAAGTTGACTTCTTTTAAAAGAAATTGACCTGTATTTAAATTCATCGTTTCATAATCGTTTCCGTTAATGTACCCTGTTCGCATTAGTCCATTCTATTGATCATTGACGTTACATTGCAGGACGCTTGGTAAATCAATGCGTCATAAGTACAAATATTTCCGTTCTACTGAATTGAAACGCGTTTAGTTTTAAATTTTGAATCTAACATATGGCCCAAAGTTTTGGGAAGAATTCTAAATAGTTTTATATTATTATCGAATGATAAACAATCTCTCTTAAGTAACGTTATTATAAAACAAAATTCAAATAATCGACAAGGGGCCTAGTACAGTTACTAGTATTTTAAGGACAATAAAAATGTCTGAACTTAAATAAATGTATTCGATGGTTATTTCTTCTAGTGGTTTAATTAAAGTTTCTGATTTTGTGTCTTTGTTAAAAAGTAATTAAAATAGAGGCAATTAAATTAAAAAGCACAACGCCGTCATCATAAAAGCAAACAAAGCAAACACAATTATAATAATAATTATAATAATAAAAACAAGTAAAACCGAACAATTCAGTCAACAAAACAAGTGCAAGAAATTGAAAAACTGACAAATACTAAAAAGAATTAAAACAGCACATGAAAAAAAACCACATGAATAATCGCATAGGAAACAAGATACACAACATATAAAATATCAAAAACCTTAAAATATAATAATAATAATTAATGGAAAAAACTTGAACAAGTTCAAATTATTAAATGGAGGAGGTATTATGCATTAGATATTACAAACAAAATAAACAAGAAAATCCAAGTTACAAAAGAAGATGAACAAAATCAATCACTTGGACATGACAAAAAGTTACAGAAAAATAGAATACAGCATATAAAGAAAACCCACAACAACTACTAATATAATACACACAAGATATATCCGAAACAACACAATGCTTGTTTATGTTGTTTCGGCTCTATTGATATGGCGTGTATTGGTGTATTATGTTGCTAGTTGGTTTTCTGTATATGCTGCATCCTAGTTTTTTATCTAAAAGCCAATAAAACAGATTAGAATCGATACCGATGAAGAAAATTGTAAAGAACTAAATATCGTAAAACAGAAGCAGTAGTCACAATAAAAACTCCATCAACAAAATCAATAAAAGTATAAAATACAAAAAAGAATACAATCACAATATACCCAGGACATAAGATATCAATCAGAAATAAAAACTAGACAACATTCACATATACAAAAAACACATTCAAAGAATAACATCTTGCAAATCTAAAACATCAAAATAGCATATAGAAACACAAACAACCTAAAAAACAAATTAAAAACCGATACAGAAGAAAAAGTTTGATAAATTTGCTGGTTGATTTGTAACGTCTACTGTTAATAATAAAATATTATCAAACAAATTAGTGAACTTTGCAGGAAAATTACACAAATGTTAAAAGTATAATAAGTATCACATATAACCAAGCAATAAAGACATTGAATTTGAACTACTGTAGAGACTTCAAGTATTAATGATGTAACGTTGTTTGGATGAAATGGTTCAGAAATAAATATACCCCAAAATTAAGTTCAAATATTTGAAATCAGTGAAATGTCGCCTGGGACTAATGCACACCGCCAAAAAGAGAAACTAATTCAATGTAGCCCTTCCAATTTTGCTTCATTAATTCAACTACTTCGTACCCATTGTTTGCTTCTCGAACCACAAGCTCAGTCCTGAAAAGCAGCACATTCTGATAAATTGCAAACGTTTATCTGCAACGTCGCGTTTATTCAATTTATTAATTTGTTTACACCTGTAACAACGTATGAATCAATAATTGAGTAAATCACACAGAGCTGAATAATAATTAATGTTGGTATTAAAACGGATTAAAACCGCGCAATTGCTGGCGAATTTAAGCTTCTGGAATAATAAAAAAGCGCAGGACCCGAAAAATGTGATCGCTTTGAAATTCGAACGAAAATAAGAATCAAAAGTAAGAAAGGAAGAAGGACGTGATAAATTGTGAAGTACACATCGTTACAATAAGCTTCTATTGAAAGCGCTGAAACCAGCCGACGATTTACCGATTGCGATATTCGTTTGGAATTAACTCGTTTTGATCAAATTTCGTTCGATTTGCGATGTTACGGTTGTCGTGGTCTTTAAAAATGAGCGTAAATTAAATTACTTATAATAGATGAAACACTTCCATACTATTAACTACTCCAATATATAATTAGTAAAAAATGCTATAATTTTTCGAAATGATCGCTCTTATTTTTATGCGCTTACAAACGATATTTAAAAAAATGTCTATCCTCTAACATAAATAAATGAACGTACATTTAATTGCAAACAAACAAATTACGCATTGCAGCACACACTGCACACGTCATCGTAAACAAGTATTTCGAAATTCGCAAAATTTTTGAATTCTCCGCTTGCTACGCTATCCGGTAACCACAAACCCTCATATGAGTCCTGCGGCTTAAAAACTCTTCCAACTTTAATTTCGCCCATGTACGTCGCTCTGCCCACAAATAACTCCCAATTCCATTCATTTCCGCCCCTGACGAGCGTCCCCTTTAAGTTGTAGATATTGTTGATGTTCGTTGGAACCCATTTGTAACTACTGATGTACTTGCTGCAGAGTACCTGCGACAACAGAAGACGAATTACGAATTAATAATGGCTGGGTACCCACCTTCACGTATTCGGTGTGATTATGAACTTGGTTCGATGTATCAGCTATTGCCGCTTGTGCTATAGCGAAAGCTCCTGGATACAGATTCGCAGGAAGAAATCCCTTGCCGTTTGGGTGAACCACACCCCCTATATAGGTCGTTTTCCCATATTTATCGACACCTCCAGGTATGGCATCGGACGGTACTTGACCGTTGTAATAATCTTTCCAGTAATAATCTGCAAAATGCGGCATGTAATATGATGTATCATTACTGCAATTACCTTAAAATTATCAAATATAATATAAAATAACAGGACGGAACATTTGACCAGTAGAGCCAACATTATTGGGAAAGAATTATTATTTCCAATTAAAAGAAATATAGCTATCGCCAAATAGGAATGGAAAACCAGAAACGATCGCCGAAGGCAAGTAGTCAAAATTACAAAAAGGAAAAGAATGTCTTATGCGCATGGTTTAGAATATAACATCATCTCAATAACTAAAAACACTGATACATATAGAATCCTAATAAAATATATAAAAGTAAACAACATTGTTTACATTCATTGTTAAAGTGCGTTCTTTCGATTAAAGTTCCATTACCATATTTTATTTTTCACTTATGTTTACTTTTCATCTATGTTGTTGTAATTCATTTGATTAGTTTTGACCGTTTAACATTTTTAAATATCGGTTTATTATGTTCTTTCAACGTACCTGTATCTGCATCTGATGCTCCGCAAGGAATTGCTAAAATAAATTTCCGTTAAAATCTAATGACTATATCAGAAACAATACCTACCCACTAGATACATCCAGAAAATCGACACAAACAATGTCAACATTGTACAGCAACTGTGTCGAATTCTTGATGGTAATTATCAATAATTAAAGTCCATGCGATAAAATTAATTAAACAAAATAGTTTGATAACGTTTGTGACCGGTTACAACGTTCCTGTGTTTATACGTTGTCGTTGGTAAAATATCAGAAATATTTGGGTCTTTTACAAGAATGTTTCATATTGAAAATAATTTCTCGAATAGTTTAAAAGAAATGAATTGAAATTTTAAATATATGGATTACAAATTAAAATAAAAAAGTGCACGAACTAAAACAATTAAAAGCATAACAAAATATTACTCTACTAAGACTCTCTCAGATGCTTTTCAAGTACGAAACAAATCGCGGAAAGGTGGAAAACGACATTAGCAACGTAACGTTGACATAGCTGAAATGGTACATAAATAAAAACACTCGGAAAATTGAATTAACATACATTAAATAAGTGGCGCCCGGGACTCTCAAAAAGACAAATTCGTCCCATAAAGCGAATGTTGCAGAATTACTTATAATTCATTCATTCAACTCCTTCGTACTGAAATTGTTTTCTTCGAACGACAAACTTGGTCCTGAAAAACAGGTACACAAAGATTCTAATTGCAAATATAACGACCTAGCAACGTTGTTATTTATGTTAATGATTCGTTCACATTTATCGCAATGATTTAATTAGTAATTAATTCAAAAACTCATCCTGCCAGATGGAATGAATTATAAATTTTAACGTATCGTAAAATTCAAAACTCCTTTAAAATATAAATCAAAAAGAACAAAGGAAAAAGGTCACGTCAATTTATTCTCCAGATGTGGAAATCAACACGAAGAAAATTCAGTAAAATTTCGCAAATAAGCTATAACTTCAATGGTAATATCCACCAAATTCTTATCTTTTTTATTGGAAACTCAAAAATATGGCGGGTTCAAAAGAAGTGTTTTTCTTTGCAGAGCATTAACTGATGATTAGCAAGATCATGTGCCGAGGATAGGCGACTTAGATCTGGTTTCACAGAGAACTATTGCTCGCAGGGCGTTCTATTCATATTGCGAGAATTTGGACATCTGTTCAAAATATACACAACAGCTCGGATCGCTTCAGATCATAGACTTGTTTGGAGTCTAGTTGCTAGAGATATTGTCCTCGCTAACTCTCGTTCCACACGGCCATTCTGCTCCGGCGTGTATGGAAATTTCCGTTCATGCATTACACCTCACTCTTGCAGCGGCTTAGTTATCATCTCGTTCACGAATTCCAAACCGTTGGCTATTAGATAATATTTTACTCGGCATCTAGTTACCACTTCTGCTGATCTGAGCTTATCGTAGATTTTGCTGCTGGTGTTAAATTTTTGTACTTTTGTGTCAGAAAATGTACCTAGCAAAAGCTCGTTCAACAAGGATTCTTACGACACAGTCGCTGCAGATACTCATCATTATTCTGCACCACGTAGACGCCCAAATGTCCAAGTCTCTGCCGAGCAACACGTGGATGCAAGCATGTTTTTTTGTACCCAATCGTCGCGGGAGATGAGAAATAGTGCCTATACGTCGATATGAAACAAATAAAAGAGTGGATGGTGCCAGGAGACTCGCCGAAGCAGAGTTAAGCAGTACGGTCAACAAGGAACTCTATACTGCTCAACTGCACCGGGTAAATTTGGTAATTCAGCTGACGAGACTCAACCGACGAGGCCAACTCATATTGCTTCACGATAACGCCAGGCCTCATGTTGCACAACTCGTCAAAGCCGCACTCCGAGAGCTGGAATGGCAAGTTCCTCAGCATCTGCCGCACTCTTCATACTTTGCGCCAACGGATTACCATCTCTTCCGCTCCCTAGAAACTAAGTGAGGGGCGTTACCTTCGACAAAAAAGAGGCCCTGAAAAACTGGCTCAAAAATTTCTTCAATTTTTCCATTCAGTAAATGCTGTGTTATCCGTGTCTGTTTTTGTTCAGTTGATCTTCCTCCTGTCGTAGACATGACAGTAGATTACTGTCACTGTCGCGTACTTATATGATAACATACAGTTTTGAAATTCTGAAAACGCGCCAAGGGCTACTGGTAATTCTTGACATTTTTATCTTGTCCGACAATGTTTCTCCTTGATCCTCAATCTCTTCCGCTTCATAACTTTCGAAACATACGTCATCATCGATTCATCTTCAGCCATCTTCAAGGTAAATTATTCTTCATAGAGAGTCATGATACTGACTTCATTTCTCTTAGCATACCTAGGATCGGTTTACCCATTAGATATAATTATGCGCCTCCCCACACAAGTGCCCGAAGATTGAATAGAAGTTGTCTATTGGTGGAATTTTTCAATCCCAAAACACGCAATTACGAAATTTGGCACTCGTGATCGCGGCCCTGTGTTTTTTAATTTATATGTAGGTTTTTTACACCTGTTCGTTAAACGGACTCTACGTTTATCGTATATTAGGACGTTCTGCGCTTCATCGCTTTAGATGGACGAAATCAAAATTACCATGAAGCCTTTTATCGGTGCCAAGTAGAATCGCGCCTACTTGAAATATCCACAGCTTGTAATTATTACCGTTCAATATGTGTGCAGTTGGAACCTGCATTGATCCGTTCATCGTGAATGTGCACGTTTTTCCTCGTTGAAACACGTGCTCCACCGCGTATGTATACAGACAGCTTCACTCAGGCTGTACAACAAAGATTTGCCTAGCCGAGTTACAGCCTGTTGTTTGTTTCAGTTATTAAACGGATAAATATCTCAAAAGAACGTGGTATTTATTGTTGGAAAATTATAACTGATTATGTTGTTAGTATCAAGTGCCAAGTTCGAGTTAGAGAACAGCGAAGTGCTCGTGACTACTAATAAATAAAATTCAACACATTTATTAAAACCAGCCCTCAATTTTCATTTTTACCTCCTTATACTTTATGTATAAGGAAGTATAGGAATCATGAAAATGTTCGACGTCAAAATTTTAACGGATATACATGTTTTGGATCCCTTGAATCGATTCTGACTATTTTCGACATGACGCATGTGTGTGTGTGTGTGTGCATGTGCGCGAACTCTAGCGCCAAAACTATTGAAGTTAAGAATATGAAATTTAAAATTTAAGATTGTATGTGGCTCGGAAGAAAGCCTCTTATTTATGAAAGCAATATATCAATCAGAAGCGAGTTTACTCTTATCAATTTTTTTAATATCTCGAAAACGGTACGAGTTATCGAAAAAGTGAGTCTTAAGAAATTTTAAACAACTTTTGCTTGAAAGTTTTCCTTTGGAAAATCTACCATTTACTGGAAAGTCGCTGTTGAAATCGTAGTTAGGTATCTTTCAAGAATATTTTGTATTTTTTCCCATCGACAGGTCGTAGAAAAAGTGCACTGTATAACTAGAGTTAATGGTTCATATCGCCCTCGGATAATTGAGCACTCCTCCTTCGGCGTCGTGCTCAAACTTTATCCTCGACATCGTGTCCACTCTCGTTGTACAAACTATTTGCACACCGACTTGTCACATTTCATGTACATACTACAAATTATTTTTTGAGTTAATAGTTCTCCTCCTGTACATGCTAATGTGTCCAAAATTACTCCTGTTTTATTTTCGTCCCTATTTTAATATTCGAATTTATTAAATTTTATGGATATTACAGGTTTCACAGATTCCAAAGATTCCACGCATATATTTCATGGAACTTTATAATAGTCAACTTCATAGATTTAATAGAATTTATGAATTCATAAACTTCGCATATGGCATATTCCAATTGCCTTGACAACGCAGGGTACTTTTATTTATCCACCATTTCTTTTTTAATTCATGTAATGGCTATTTATGGTATGGTAAGTGAATAAAGTCGAATTTTATCCACGAAAAAATTTCTCTATTCACGTGCATCATACAATATTTTTCCGATTTTATGTTGTCAATAGCAACGTGAATAAAGTGTGGCGATAAACATTTTATTCATTCTTTTGATTAAACTGTTGTTTTAATAATGAAATTTAATATGCAAAATGGGCATTTTATTAATAGGAATTGGAAAAAACTAATTTTTGGTCTCTAAGACAATGATTTTTGCAGCTTCAGGAAAACATACATTCCACGTCTGTAAAGTTATCTTACAAGCTGAAGCTACTCGGCCTAAAGACGTCGCACTATGTCTGCAATAGACAACTTTCGAGACTTTAACGTTAATAAGTTAATTATTTTTCCTTCAAATATTAATTACACGGCAATCACGAATGTACTAGCTTGAAACTCATATTTTTGTTATTCAATTATGCTTTTACAATAAATATCGATTCGTAAGCAATTTGTAGTTTCAATCGTTTGATGTTCAATTCATTTGCCCAGTTTACATAGTCAATTTTCTTTGATTAAGTACATCTGAAATTGAAATTCAACGCACTCTTGTTCAATTAATGCCTAATCTGAATTTCGGTATGAGGAATATATACCAGTGTTCACATCAAAACTAAAACATCAATATCGAGCTTTTAACACAAACATAAATATTATTAATTTAACAAATTACACCTATACTTTGTTTAAATGCAACTGCTGTGTTTAAAGCATAAATAAAGTGAAATCAGTCCTAGAACAATGACAATATTCCAAATAAAATTATTCGAGAAAAAATGTTTAATTGATCTTTTCGTCGATATTTTTGTTTGATCAGTTTTCATTTATTTCTAGTTAATATTTGGAGTTCATTAATTGTTTCATCAGAATTTATTTCCTTTTTTCATTTTCGCTTAATTTGAATCTACTTGTATCCCTTACGTTCGTTCACTTTTCATTTGTCATTCACTTTGTTTTAATTTTTCTAATATTAGTACTTGATTTTTTAATATGCTACTGATTTGTTTAATTTCTTTAGTTTATTTGGCACATTTTGATTTATTTGGTGATAACTTTCATGCACTTTATGATGATGACGTTACGGCAATCGATTCTATCCATTTTGAATATTGTACAAGATAATAGTAATGCAATAGAAGGTTGTAATTTGATGTAATTTATTTGGAACTGTAAAAGAAACCATGATTTGAAGATTCAAACCTTCAAACGCTTCAAGTAAAATCGCAGTAACGATTAAAGAAAAACAACGTTACTGATGTAGAGCTGACACGAATGGAACGCTACATAAATAAATGCACTCAGAAAATTGAGTTTAAATACACCACCGCCATAAACTACGGCAAAATGATTCGTTCCCTATACACTTCCGATTTTTCCTCAATACAGCGTTTAATTTAGTTCCTTCGTAATTTACTTTCGAACCACAAACTCAGTCTTCAAAGCAGGTAAACAAACGCCGAGTTCCTTGTACGTATTTAGCTCCAAGTTTATTTGTGTTATTAATTTGTTTACATTTGCAACAATGTGTTAATTAATAATTTAATAACTTCTGAGACCGAGCGGAACGAAAATTAAATTTTAGCAGACATATTTGTAAAGTTCACATGTGAAATTAAAATTCCTTCGCACCGCACGGAATAATTACAATGCGCGAGCAATGTCTCATTTCTGAAAACGAATTTAAATCCTTATAAATCCGCTTAAACACGTATTATCAAAGTAATCAGGTAAGATTGCGAACCAAACCATTTAGGTTTACTTCAAGTACATATATTCTATATATTCATCCCCTCGACAAGCTTTTTGATAACTGTAATTAATTGTTAGCAACCCATGAGTCCAACGAACGACAAAACATCGCGTTTTATTTGTTGGCCATTTTCTTTTGAACCTAATTCTTGCCACAAGACAGGGTCAAGATTATAATACTCCAGGGTCTATAGTAATTATAATAATTATATTCTTTTGTCCAGTACTGTCAAATTATTAATAAACCCGGGAGCAATAAAATAATTTCGTGGGTTTGCGACCTAAACTAAGGCAATTGTATTACCGGCGCAATATAACACTTATTAGTTGCTTAACCCCAAACGGCATCAGATAAATTATTCAAATCCGGAGAGTATAAGCTTAATTATTCTGATATTTGTTATATGAGCTAGAGGGTAAATCGTTTCACATTGGACTAAAACAACAGTTAAACAGTTATAATTAGTAAAAGCAGGATCTAACTTTTGCTAACCACTTATTAAAAATATATCACTGCTCGTTCCGGCTGCTTGCATTTTGTGAATGCAAAACAATGCAACATGCATATAAATTATATAGATATTACATACAATTTTAGTTGATGTAAAATTGTCCTCAAAACATTTAATTAAATTTTTTTTATTTATTGTCATCAACGTGTTCAAAATGACAAGCAAGATATATAAATCACATATAGTACATGTTTCGTTGTATTAAGGCTGTATTATTAAACCGCACAGTTATGCTACATTAATTTTATGGCCGCAAAATGCTAATCAATTTAAAAAGTGTAACTCATTAAATCATAAACATCCGAGGAAGGTGGAGATAATTTTCTTATTTCTATTTAGATGCGTCGTCAAAGAAAAAAAACAATAACTGCATGGTCAGCTGCAGTAATGCAGGAAGCTTTACTAGCTTTACAAAATTGAACCAGTAGTCGAGGTGCTAGTAAACGATATGGTATTACTTATAGTTCAATCAGAAACAGTTCGTAAATTAGGACGTTCTAAAATATTGACGACATTACAGAAAAGGAAATTGCACCACACATTTGCTTTTATTAAAATTATTTTACGGAGTAACCCAAATTGAGCTAAGGCAATAGGGATAGTAAACTCGCCGGTGCACACTGGATGATGTATGAGTGATCATACTTTTTAATATTTTATATTTTTTTTTCGGTGGAAACGTTCCATTAGATATTCATTTCGAAAAAATGGCCGACTTATTATCTATGAAAAGTTTTGATTATAAAGCTTTTAATAGAAAATAACCCGGCCATTTTTATCGAACCATAAATCTCTAATGGAACGTTTCCACCGAAAAAAAATATTTAATGTAGACAAATGGGATTTCGACAGTAAAAAATTCTTGTAATATACTAGCCCAGTGACAACAATGGGTTGGCGTTTTAAGTAGTTGGGAACGTGGTAAAAATTGTGCAATTAGTGCTTCTGGAACATCATCCCACCAATTTTCATGTACACTAGACAACGCAGGATGACTTTATTACAACGTGGATGACTTGTTCTATTTATAGATGTACAAAGTCAGGCTGGATGAGGGAAGAGTTATCTATGAAATGAATTAAACATTTTTCAAAAGCAGTCCATCCATGTAAAGAAGAACCAATTTTTCATATACTGGATAATCACAGTTGTCATACATCCTTAAATAGTTACCAGTGCCAGAACACATGGTTTCATTATCACCAGACGACATACCGAGAAAATATTGAAAAAATCTTTTACCCAGTAAAACATGTGTGGTACAAGTGTGATACATGTTTTACGCCGCAAGTGATAAAAAGAAGAGTCGTCATCTTCTGATGATGAAAGCATAGAATGGAAATAATTTATGTTCTGATGACAAACTTGGTGACACCGATCCACATGCGGTATTATTTACAATGAGTTTGAGAACCATGACGAGATATGATATCGGTGCACAACCTGTAGAAAATGGGTTCATCAAATAGTGAAACTACTAGATATTTCAAAAAAAAAATTATTCAGCAAAAAAAAATGCTTGTATGTTGCGAAGGCCCTCACACAAAATAACCAAAATGCCTGTATGGTACTTAATGCTGAATTGTTTATTGAGGATTTTTGATGATGTTCCTGCATTAAGAGATGACACAACGTGAGGTAAATTACTAAAGTGTGCACAACACATGGATTCTAATGGATTCATTCCTGTAGAAACTTTCAGGAAATATAACTATAATCATTAAGTGGGTTTTTTAATAAAAATACATTAAATTAAGATATTGAATTTTGCCAATAGATACAACTATTATGCTGATATTTTCGCAAATTGCAACAGGCCATAATGGAAGTACGCCAGTGCACAAGACTGTTGCCCAGGATGCTCTAAAGGATTTAGAGTTCACAGAATTAAATCATTCACCATCCACTTAGCACCCTGTGGCTCTATTCTTTTCAGGTTGAAAAAGCAGTTGATGGGACAAACACTTCTGAACGACGAAGAACAAGTGAGTTCGGTTGAAGGCATGAATATGTAACAGTCAAAGGGCAACATGAATACCATGATTTAATCAGTGATTATGGAAAGAAGCACGCATCAATAAAATCACGTTTTTGAATGTTGTTTATTACGTAGTTGCAATGGAAAACCATAGAATACAATGGCGAATTAATCCAAGTTATAATCAACAAAAATTTACACGAAATATGGTCTAATCTTACACCTCAATGGTGTAGTGAAGATTAATTAATACAGGTCCATGAAGACTAACTGGTGGATCGCTAGACAATATTGTTTCTGGGTTATTATCCACCAGATAGTCTTCATGGACCTGTATTAATTAATGTTCACTACACCATTGAGGTATAAGATTAGACCATCTTTCGTATATATATAGAGACTAAATGTTTACACTATTGGCAGCAAGCAGTAGGTAGATGAACAAAATATGCTCCAATTCCTGAACAATAAAATAAAAAATCGACAGTGGAGAAGGACAATCAAGTCGACATACTGGAAAGAAGTTTGGTTACCTGTAGATTCAGAAATAAGAAGCCACATATATATTGTAAAACAACGAGATCGCCACAATGAAGAGCGCGTTACAGGAATACGGATAGCTAGGAACGGGAATGCAGAAAATTCCAATAACCGAAAGAAAACCTAAAATGATTTAGGCATCTTAATGCAAAATTTAGAAAGTTCATAACCACTCCAATAAGTGCTTCCAAAATGTTCACTCGAGAATTTTAGTTAGTGATATTATTTGAATAAGAAAATGTGAATTATTAGAAATTATACTGGCATAGCCAATCTATATCCTACATCTTATATGTATATCTGAGTGAATAAAGTCAACTCAAATATTCACCATCATTACTATTTCCTCTACATCTTTATTGTACACAGTTATACAATTAATGAATTAAATGAATTAATTACATATACATGTTCTCCCTTTTCTATTATCCAATTTCATTTTCAACAATGGCCTCTGGTTTTTGATTACTTAACCCCACACAAATAGATTTCAACAATGAATTCCTCCGTGAAAAGTTTAGGAAGCATTATATGTTATATGAAGCAGCCTTGAGGTTTTGTGGACAAACCGAAATAAGTTTGTAAATGGGTTTAAAACAAGCCTCGCGTGCAGGCATCGAACACACTTGGATTTATGCAATGGACAAATGATTATAATGAATTATATTTAATATATAATTTGCAAGTGACGGTGAAGCTGATAATTAAGTATACTCACGGCATCATTCAAGGAAGAATTTAAGATAACTAACAAAGGTATATACAACAGAGCAAGATAAACGTTTATTGCGTCAAGAAAGATTGTTAAAAGCTCACATCCTTTGTTTCTGAAAGAAATATTTTGGGACGATCAGAGCGGCGATCATATTTTTCATTTAATATAATTTTCAAATTGATTACTCAACTGTTTGACTTTCGATTGCAAATATGTTTTAATTTGTATCTGAACTAGGCGATGCATATTTTAATTTAGAAAATTCAAATAACATTTTCGTTTAGCGTTTCAAAACCAAAAATCCATATTTGTCTGAATTAATATGAACTATTTGTGCATTGAGCGGAATTACCCCAGACCTCGGGCAAATGCTGCTCATTGCATATGTTATTAAAAATATTTTTCCTTTGCCTAGAAATAGCTTTTAAGTTTTTTATTGTATGTACAGTCGAACTATATAGAATAAAGTTTCTTGTTGCAGAAATTGCCTTTTCTTTCAATTTTTATCAATTTTAGCGATAAATGTTAAGTGAGCGTAGTTCTCCCACCTTCCCCAGCGATCTTTTTAGTCTTTAGAGCAGGCACGCCCATGGCAGTAATGCGAGGGAAGGTTTCTATTGCTTTAGATGCGAGGGTACCTGAGCTAAATAGGTAAGTAGGTACACGCCTAAAAGAAAATTTATTTCCAAGTCAAGGATTAAAAATTAAATGAAAATTACAATCAACCAAAAATATCTTTAAATCCGGCAATAAATTAAAAAAAAATGAACAACTTAACGTTGACGATTTTTTTATATTAAATATTAATTTATTTAATCCACACTTATTTCAATTTAGGCTATTGTCTCAATAAAATTAAGTACGTGTTGAGCGATCTTTCATTTCTAGGGGCCCAGAAATGTTCTTTACTATGAATGGCATACCTGACATAAATTGTAAGGTTTGTAAACAAAAATGTGCCGGATAAGGGAAGTGATCAATTAAAACCTCAACCTTCAAGAGATCAGAAAAATGAAGTGCAGGGCAAGATATTTTTAAAACAGTCCATGCATTGCCATCAAATTGCCATTAAAGATGTTCAAAATTGTAGAAAATTAGAAGGTTGCGAAAGTATTTTTATACAATGAAACAAAAATAATTTAACGAATTCTGACAATGGTCATGTGAACGTTACGGCACACGCTACAAAATGTTTTAGTAAAGAAAATATCTTAGTTAGCTTGACACTTTCCTTTTTAGATTCTACTGAAGCTGACGAAATACGTATTTAGATTGGTTAAAAATCAAATATGGTAAAGCGTGGTTTTTAATGTCATAGATTTTATATTTATAATTTCGCCGATGTGAACCAATTCATTAATTGAATATGTTGGATCTGCAAAATAATATGGGTTTTGGTTCTTGGACGATAGTTTCGCCCTTTTTATGAGCTACTCAACAATATACATCCAACTCTTGCAGGATGATGTCTGAAAACTCACGTAATAGAGATTTTAATTTTTAATGCAATATTTCCAAGACGTTATGCACTAAATAAGTTTCCCACTAAATCTACTAAATCTTCCGTAATAAGTGATCACAAACAAATAATATTCCTAGAAATGTTCAAAAAATTGCAGATCATCACGTTTAATATCAATTTTTGTAATTATATATACCTTCATTTGTTATTGCGAAAACGGAATTTCATTCTCGAGTATGTGTTTGAGTTTTTGTGTGCTACTCAATACCATAGTTCTGATGAATAATTGGAAAATGGTAGCAAGCCATGTGTTTGAATCTATTTTAAAATATGAATTGAAATTCTACCATTAATTGTTATCTCCTGGCAACCAGTGATGGGTCTTTACGTGTAAACTATAAACTGTCGAGTTTACATCTATTGTACGCGTGCCAACAATGGCATAATTTACGTTCAAATTAAGCACCCAACACTGCTCGCAGGTTAATGCGTGTATACATATCGACACGGTTGCAGCTGTTGGAGAGAAAAAAATTAATCATCATATCTTTTATTTGCGGGATATTCACAATATCGGAAAGCTCTCAACAATGGAAAGATTTACTCCATGATTGATGTTGTCCCGAATGGAACGGCTGGCTGGTCATTAATTAACTTTTTATGCATTTGGTAAATCTTAAATCGTTTCGTATTATGAAAAGTTCACGTCAAGGTAAATTGTGATAAATTAATTGCAATTAAAAAAAAATAATTAGAAAACTTGATTGCCTTGTATAATTAGTATCGGCAGAAAATCATCTAAACTTTTAGAAAACATTGTTCAATCTACAACTAACTTTAATTGCAACTTTTCCAATTTACAACTCTATATAAAACTTGTAACTAATTTAAATTAGATACAGAGAAAAATCCCGCACAAATGACAAACGTATACGAATATTGCAATATACGGACCTTTTTTATTGCGAATAAACTTAAAATTAGATTGCTAGCGGTCCCATCTACAAAGATAATCCACTAAATCGACCAAGGCGTCATTCCGACGTCCGAATTCATTCGACATCAGGGCGTGTTTTTTCGCAGACGTAAAGCCACTGTGATAACTTTTTACGTCACTAGTCCACGGGGTTTAATAAAATGAGCTCCTACTCGCAGACGTTAAAATACATTCCGTGTTGTTCCCCAGGCGACCAAGAAAGTCCGCTTGGATGCTTTCCGGTTAGCGCTATCTATCAAACTATCAATATCCGTGATACGTGCATTATAACAATTCCATTAGTTTCACTGCATTTATCCCACTGGAAGATTTATGATTTCCTCATAAATAAGTATAATCGAGGCATGGTATTTGCATTTAATATTAATGTAGGATTTTTTATATTTTTTAAACCAGCTAACTGAAGCTTGTTTTACGAAATTAATGTTTTATATCTGCCTTTGAAATTCTTTTAAGTCATCTCACTGACTTTATAAATTTTCCAGTCCCTCATATGTTCTCATATCTTATGCAATTCCCTTAGTGGTTGGTCGTTGCCTCAATGTCTCGTTCATCCACCCTGACGACGTATAAATATGGTGATCTATTATAAATATGCATAGACATTGTCAACCAGGTTAGACGGTTTATTAAGGAAAATTTTACTGGAAATATTTTAATTATTCTGTTCTATTTAAATCGATTGAGCGTGAATTAAACAACAAAAATGCCTCTTCATGTGAAACAAATATGACTTGATTGAATTATTTCTAAACGTAAAAAAAACAAAATCAAAATCAAACATCTCTCAATTTTGTACTTATATTGTACTCCACATAATATTGTCCATCTCAAATTAAATGGTCACTTGATACGTTGATTACTAACTAAAACGGAAATTAATAGGCAGTTTAGGATGTCTATCCTTGTATGTATTGATTTTGATTTTGTTTGGCCTTTGTAGTTATATATTTGTAACATTTTAAGGCTTTCGTAGTATGCAAAAATGATTTTGATTTTAGCTTGGCTTGGATTGGGTTGGGTAGGTTTGATTTTGGGTTGGATTGGGTTGGGTTGGGCTGGGTGGGTGGCTTCTTCCTCAGAACTTTTAATCTTATTAAGAATTTGGAGTTTTACGTAGGCTGAGTGATAAAATAAATCTGGTAATCTGGAACCATGATAAAAATTACCAATTAATTCTACACATCAATAAATTTTCATACGCCCGATAGTAAGTAGAAAGATGGAAAGTAATTTAATCGGACGGTATGTGATAGTTTAATTGACTGATTTTCCTGATTCGGTACTTTTATAATTTGCGCGAACTTCCAAATTCCAATATAATGAAACAATATAACCATTCTTATACACGATGCTCCATAACTCTAAATTACTAGCTTTAGCGCGTGTTACCGAATACAGATTCTAAATTGTTTAGTAAACATGTATCCAAAAATGCTTCCTAACAAAATTGGAAACAATTAAAAATGTTGAAAAATATAACGAACTTTTATTTATTATATTATTTACAAATTATGTTCAAAATTACCTCTATACTCCAATTCAAGGGTGGCGACAAATTGATTTCACAGTTCACTCCACAATGCCGCAACGTAAATAATAAATTACGCTGACATTACATTAACGAGCCGTTATGTCAATTTTACACACGGCTACACATTGCGCCAACATGAGATAATTTCGAACGCAATCTGCAAATAAAATAAAATGAAATTTTCTTATACGTTTCACTTTACTTTTCAATGGCTGCAGTTAAATAACTTCAATAAACCGTTAAACTATTGACCTCGAGTGATTTTTTGAAAATTTTTTACCTGAAAAAGTCACGACCAGGTGCTGTATGTGGATTTGTATTTTTGATTTCCTATAGCATTTGGATGGATGAAAAGAACCTGATTAGGTATGACATCGGGTATAGTCCTCCATGGTATTCCAAGGAAATTTTCCATCTGTCATATTGTCGCCAACTTGAGCAAGATTTTACTGAAAGTGTTTACATCTTCCATTGCGCTTCTGACGCAGTTTCTGCCCGGTTTCCTAATTGACGGTATAATTTGTTGATTTTTTTCTCCATATTGTATTGTCATCTTTGGAATGAAAGATGATTTAATGTTCATGAGTAGGTTGTTATGTAGCTCCAGTTATTTTTTCATCACCAATTCTTTTGTTAAATTGTTTTTTATCATCTTGTCATCTTCGTTGCTCTTGGTGGTATAGAAGTTGATTGCCAATTATTAAGGTGGCAAAGTAATGGGTTACTTGACCTAATTCATTACTTTTTTTCTATTTGACGAAGGATTTGAATGTTAGCTACAAATTGTAAAGTATAATTAACACAATCGTGCAAAATTTCAAATTTAGTCAGTTATAGAAATGAGCTTGTAGATTTTTTATACTAAAAACGAATACGCATCAGATATTGTCTAGCACGTCAGGTTCTGGAGTAACTTTAGGTTAAATGGTCAGATGCTGACCACAAAAAAAGATCTCCTTATTTTGTAGCTGATAGTCAGAGCTTTAGGACGGATGTGGTAACCGGAAATAAATTAACTTAATGTTTATGCATTTATTGGATTACGAAAAGTCCCACTAAGCCACAAACCGAAAGTAATGATCACTGTCGAACGCCAATTGAACGCTAGAGCAACAATTGGTATAGTGTCTCTTTAAGCCAAAACAAATACCATTCGTTGCAGAGAGCTCGGATGTTTTATAACTGTTTTTCAGTGGCCTATTTCCCGATTTTCAATTGCTTACTTTATTTGAAATAAAATCAACGAAATGCTCCATAAATCAAACCCACTTTGCTATTAGGGGAGCATATGTATTTGTTTGCATTTGCGAAAGATAATAAGTATGAAATCAAAGAATACGTCAAGAAGAATGAAGATAAGAATTATAAAACCGTTAAAAGGCAAACCGTGACATATGGCACACATTGTGACTAAAAAAAGCAGACCAGGGTGCACTTGATAGATGGCATCAAAATCAAAATGCTAAGAACTATACGGTGGAATAAACACAGAAGACGACTGGCGAATAAGAACAATAAGGTAAGTAAGTAAGGTAAGTAATTATGTACAAATTAAACTTATATGGTATACCTTTACGTATAAAGAAGTTCCAAGTATCTGGATAAGTTTTCCGGTCATATCATTAACTGCCTGCGAGAAATTTCTTTCTTTTGGTGCTATTAACCGTAATCCATATCCATATTCTTTATATTCGAGATTCAAAGAACTCTACCTATTCCTGTTTTGTTGACAATAGATATATGAAATTGTTAAAAACCATCATCGAACTTAATTTCAATTGACCGTATGTTATTGGCTTGATAATGAATTAGTTCACTGCATCATATGGATGAATTAGTGGTAGATTTTGTTATAGAGTATTTTATATATTGTTCTAGAAGTAAAAGATGTTACGTATTAGCGCAATGTCTATTTCGTGCAAATGTGGTAAGCTAGGTAATTCATGGGTATAGCTCATGAGCGTTCAAGAGTTTCTTCATTGATTTGCTATATTGCTAATCACTGGGTTCAAAATGTATGATAAACAACATAACATTATTTTCTATAATTAATTGGTTGACCATTACTTTGAACTCATAAGATTGATAGTTCTACCACATTAAGAGGGGATCCTGCTTTAGAAGGCTCAAAAAATCGATTTGTTTTTTATTGCTCAAATCTATGCCTAATATATCTAAGAATATGTATAAAAAGTTATAGCGGCTAATTCGCAATATTTTGAAAGATACAGCACTAAACACAGTGAGGTGTCGAGCAAAAAATATACGAACGCATGAACGCTCGGACAAACGAAACGCGCGCCCCTCCCCGCAGTAACATAATACCGAACTATGTACTGAAAAAAGTTCAATCGGTCGTTCGAAACAATAATATTTTGAGTTCGTAAGAGCTATAGTAGGATTATAACGAGATATTCCGTAAGTAATCGAAAATTAACATTTTTCCTGATCGTAAACTTTAGAGCGCGTTTGCTCGAGTTTTCGTTTTTACGATTTTTCTAAATTGGTGGGCCTGATTGCGAGAAAACTAGACAAGCAATCAAAACGAAACAAAACTTTTCTTATCTTCATCTCATTCTCTTCGATTTGAACTAAAAACATTAATGAAAAAAAATTCTAAACAACTTTTTTAGCAAGTTGAAATGATTTTCTCTTCCTGCAAAGAGCACATTTATTTTCAAACCTGAGAAAAATCTTGAATTTCAAAATTTTGGGGTTTTTTTTTAGTTCACATAGAAGAAAATATATGAGAATTACCATTTTCTTTGGTTTTTTTTTTGTTTCAGACAAAAATTACACCGATTGTAAATTGCAATTGAAAGGTGTTGCACAAATGTGCATAAAAATCGGTTCCGTTTAAATATTTTTCTCTCGACATATTTTTTTTAATGCTCAAATATGCTATAAAATGCTCTAAAAAGTTTACTAGACTTGCTCAATTTTTTCTGCCCTAAAAAAATTCCCCCAAAAACACTATTTTAAGGCCTCCTAAAATAGGATCCCGCCTTAAGTGAATTGTGTTTATGGGTAAGCACTTGGGCATATGAAACCTTTTGATTCTATGAGGTTTGAAACTTACTATTCTTTAATATCCCATCCTTCATAGCTGGCCGGATGATTATCTTGCCATTCGCATTTGGCAAGTTTATGTGTATAAATGATATTGACAGTGGGTGCACTGGAGTATGATATTTTCCTTACTTGATGCCATACAAATTTTTATTGATATGTGTAGGTGTCTAACTCTATGAAATATAGTGGGAGAGGTTCTTTAGTTTTACGGCACTTTTATCATTTAATGTATTGTGTGCTTTCTGCTATAATTCTTGTTTTATATCGTCGACTGGTATTGATTGGTGTGTAGGTGTTTAATCCGGTACATGTGACGGACTTGATTTAGTCGTTTTATCAGTTTCTATATATGTGTTTACACACTGTTACGTTGATTGTCTTAGTTAATAATTCCTAACGAACTGAAATACTTTATTTACAGTATTAGGAACGGAAATATCTCACAAATATATGTTTAAAGTAATGTATATGTATACAGTGTGTTTCACTTAAGAGTGTAACACCCTCATATCTTTTTTATTTTTAGTCCGATTTTAGTAATTTTTTCCCCCAAACGTAGAATACTTATTGCTCTATTTAACCCCAAAAAACCAATTGTCTTCTTTAAATGCAAAGCAACCGGCGATGGCAAAATAAATGGAAAAAATCAAGAAATCACTTTAGGGATTTTTTTATCGAAAAATTTTACTAGTAATAATTGTTCAGAATTGCCCAAAAAATCCATAATTTCATGAAAATTAAAAATGTTAAATTTTTTTTCAAAAGCAATTCCAATTCGGTAAATATTATTTGCACAGGTGGCTGCGCCTAAACAACAACAACTTTAAACAATTTTGACAGTTCAGGTTTTATTTCAAACAAAATTTTCACAGTATACTTTTTTCGGCGCAGCTAATAATAAGTATTTACGGACTTTTACGGAAAATTTTAACATTTTTAATTTTCATGAAATGTTGGATTTAGGGTTTTTGGGCAATTCTGATCAATTATTACTAGTAAAATTTTTCGATAAAAAAATCCCTAAAGTGATTTCTTGATTTTTGCCGTTTATTCTGCCATCGCAGGTTGCTTTGCATTTAAAGAAGACAATTGGTTTTTTGGCAGTAAATAGAGCAATGAGTATTCTACGTTTGGGAAAAAAATTACTAAAATTGGACTAACAATAAAAGAGATATGAGGGTGTTACACTCTTAAGTGAAACACACTGTATGTACATAGAAATAATAATTCTTGGAATATTTGCAAAATAAACCCATTTCATTCGCGATACAGTACCGAAAATAATTATCAATTATGTAAAAAATAAATATATATATTTTATTTTAAAATACGTTCAGTAGCGTCGATCTTTCTTTTTCTATATCTATCGTGATTTGCAGGTTTATGTATTTTATGCACATCGCATTTTTGTGGCACGACATATCGATTAAGCGGTTTGAGTGTTTATATTTCTGATATCAGTTAAGTAAACCGTGAACAAATTAATACCTTTAATATCAACATCCAACGAGGACAAATTTTAAATGATGTTTAACGTAATGCGGATTGTATAAACAGTACGAATCTCTTACATTAAGGATTTCGGTTCGTTCATAAAAAATGTTGCACTTACATGATTGAACATATTTACGTTCTAAACTTCTATTAATGTGCTTTAACGTGCTTTTTAATTAATGTAACAAGCCTCTTAACACGCTTTGTACCACTTGAACATACATTTCATGTCGTGATTTGTATCAATTTTATCCGGAGAGTTAAAACAACGCATTTGTTTTCGCGGGAATTACATCTCGGATTAAAATTTTCCACAAATACTCGTTTGCAATATCTCTAGGAAGAAATGAAATATTATATAACATGAAATATAATAACCTGACTAACATATATTCATGTGGACAAAACTATAAATCACAATTCACCCACTAGTTCCACGGATGATTAAATGTTTTCACGCGAAAATACAAACTATTTTACAAAATTAATAACCTCATTGTTCACCTACGTCGCTGTCAAAATTGTAAATCACGCATGTTACATTTTAGTTGAATCACGTCAATTGTGTAGCACTACAACAAAGTCATAGACAAAATGAATGCCGTAATTTACGATCGAACGTAACAAAGCAGTCGACATCATTGCGCTCGTTGATTTCTCCGGCTTTTTCAATTTACCATTCGTGCACAAGCCGAAGAACAATGGTCGTATGAACGATCAGCGATCGAAAGCACTTACTGTCTACGGCCATTTCAACCCGAAATTGACCAATTCATTAGCTGAAAAATTACCGCTGTCTGTTATCCCATCATTTATGTAAAAAAAATAACACGCTGGTGATTTCTGGGGCTTCGTAAAGTTTTTAGGCTTAATTTTTTGTCAAAATAACTGACATTAAATGCAAAGGAGTATAGTAAATTGTAAACAATATAGGCAATGTTTGCTTCAAAGTTCACACAAAGTACGAATATTTGTGAAATGAAACTAATATAATAGTCTCTATATCCAAAGGAATTATTTGAAATTCGTGGAAAATGAGTAAATACGAGATTAAAAAACAGGTAAATCACGTTCGTCGAAGAAAGATACAACACCTCCGATTATAAATGAGATAGAAATAGATTCAGAAATTGCCTAGACGTATTTATAAATTTTATTAGGCAGACAGATAAAATGCCACAAGAAGGTCTTCAAATATCAGCCACATCCAAATGGATCACAAATAAATAAAAGAACTACTCGGTACAGATTCGGATGATAACATGTCGCTGCCTCCAACACCTGGAAAATTAGCTCATTGCAGGGTTCACAAGAACACAATTTTTTTTCATTTCCCACATACTAGTAAATTAAAAATATATAATTGTACATTTTTGACATAATTTTTCAATTTTGCATATACACAAATATTTGTAAACGCTATTTTTTGTTGCTCATAAATCGATTTTCATTAGTGCAGTCAATTTTCTAAGTACAAAACGTCACAGTCCTGTCAAATGGTGGAATAAAGTCTGATTGAATATTCATCAAATAAAGCGTCTAGACGAGACATGCAAAGTTTCATTACTTTTAAACCACAAGCGGAAATTGTCACCTGTCAAGAAAACCATGTCGGTTAAAAGACAAAGTATTATGGATTATATTACAGAAGGGAGGAAATAAGTTCAACGAACGTTAACTAAGACGTATATTTCAAGTAATAACCATTGATGATATTGCAACAATATAATCTATTAACTAAACATTAATCTAAACAATTATATTTAGATAACGACGATGAGCTATATTAGTCAATTCACATGACCAGTTTCGCCCAAATTTCTTTAACGTATATTATACAAAAAAATTGGCTTGTTTCGATTATTTTTGTATCCTAAATCGTAGTTTTATTGGTTTTTCCGATGTTACAAAAAAAGTTGCAGATATGCCCTTGCAACCTTGCTAACAAATTTGTCAGAACCATGCCTCTTCCCTAATCAAATAATCTTTAAGGGTCTTAACTGCATTTAAGTAAAATAACATGATGGTAGAACGATGGTGAAGTATTTAACGTATGTGACTGTTGCCCTCTAGTCAATACGGTTGCGCTATTTGCACAAAGTCTAACCACGTTGCATCTCCAAGGAGGTTACGAAATCGCTATCTCCTGGAGTGGGTCCCAAAGATAGTAGTTCTCTATTTCCAACCACGTGCACTTGCACGTGTTATTCCAGTATGTACCGTATGCATGTGTTTTTTTTATTGCACAAATCCCCGACGTTTTTTTCAACGTATCAAGTTGATTACCTATTTATTTTATATTCATTGATTTCATGCACAATAATCGAAAGCCCTACTAAAATACTTTTATTGCAACAATTATTTTAAATATATCTAGTTGCAATTTATATGGTACGCCTTGTCATTTCATACTATTAAATAATGTAGAGCGCAGCCTCATTTCAAAAATACATAGTTCTGTATTTCTGTAATTGACGAAAGATCTTCTCCTTTGTTACCCAGTTACGCCTTTGTAACCCAGTTACCGTTAGGGCAAGACTATCGAGTCGTCCCTATTGCGGCATTCCATTTATTTCTAACATGGGCTACTTTCCTCGCGTTTTACCATTTCATGTTTGGCTTTGGTGCCACTTATATAATTTCTGTTTCTCCCTTTCGTTCTTGTTTCGTACACTTTCATGGTAAGTCTATCCTCTGACATTGTTTATATAGCTATACCATTGCCGTTTGCAATTTTATCCTCTCTTGTTTTCCTTCTATGCTCCTCAATAACTTCATTGCAACTGGATTTGTATGGCTTCTGTTCCTATTTGGGTCATATCCTTGTCCAAGTTTCACTTCCGCATATTGATACCGGAGTTACAACCTTTTTTTATTACATCTGCTTTCATTTCCTTTTTGAACTTCCATTTCCCATTTCTCATCCTGCCCAGTCTTCTATTTTCTTCTATGTTTGGTCACACAGACTTGTTTCTCACCTTTTTATACTTTGTTCTTCTCCACTGCAATAAATAAAAAGTTGCATGGACAGCCTATTTTGTTTAAAGCATAAAATGTGGTTCTCAATTTCTTGATCTGACGTGATACATAAAAGATCATTGAGAATCCTTAATTTCGAATTTCGTGTTTTTTCCAGTTGTTTCCTTTTTGACAGGCTTATTTATCCGTATAATGTACGAAAAAAAAATTCGATGGGGTTTTTTTTTTAAAATGGCCAATTTTTCATTGCTTCATTGCAGTAGTTCTTATAAGAGTTAAAAGCAGTGAAATTCGAAACAAATTTTGTTTGAAAAGTTCTAAAATTTACTTCCAGTAAAAAAATGCTGTAGAACAATTTCAGATTTCAGAGAAGGGCCACGGCATTGTGACTGTACAATGCCGTGGCTATCAGATGTAATCGACCTATTTGGTCAGATTCACGAAACGTTCGCGATTTCGCCTGTCATCGTGATAGCGTCAATTTGCGGGAAATATATTTACCCAACTCAAGTCAATAAAATTCAAGAGGCACCCAATTCAATTCAATCAAATTGTTGAGGTACCCTCCCCCCAGTTAACCTTCCGTGACTGGCGGTTCATTTTTATACATCGGCAGTGGCCGCGGACTGTGAGTCCGCATAGCTTTTTTTGTCTACGAAAAGGGATATAAATATGTAATACGTCTCTTGTTTGTATAAAAAGACATTTTAAATAATTATTTATTTATTTTAATATATTTATATTTAGAAAGTAGGCGGTTAAGCTGACATAGCTTTCATTGAACATTTAACAAAACAAATATTCTGTACATAATAACTAGACAACCAAAATCAGCAAAAGTTACGAAACCATATTACAATAACATTCTGCACATACACAAGTTAAATGTTCAAGGCACATGAATTTGGTGCATTTCTTACATGAGAATCGTGTTGGTCGATTTTTTTTCCTGGACTCTCTTCCTGGACTCTCGCTCCGCAATCTGCCGTAAAAAACAAACGACGGCACATATATAGATCACATGATGTACTGAGGACAACCATAACATGCTAGAGGAATACCGAAGGTGAGGGGTGTCTAGGGTAGGTAATATTGAAATAAATCCGGAAAACATTCGGTTGCGGAGTGTGAGTCCGCGCGCCAGTCACGGAAGGTTAATAAAGATAAAATATAAATGAAATAAATCATTAAAAATATATAAAAGATTTGGCAATTAAATATTAATATTTAGCTATAAAAATTTTATTACAAGCATACGAAAAATTATCAAAAAATGCCAATATGCTCTAATATTGAATAAATGGCAAAATACGTCGAATATTTTATATTTTATATTTATATTTCAAGTGATATGCGTTTTGACAGCGTCCCATCCCCCACCAAAAAAATTGCAACTTGCAAATATAGATTTAACACGTCCTGCATGTACCTTTCGATAATAAATACATTACTTATCTTGTTAATAAATCTCTAGCCACAGGAAAATTTCAGCCAGATAGGAAAGCAACATTGGTAATTCCATTACCCAATATTCCGAGTCTTGATACATTTTCTCACTAGTGACCCATTTGTATTTTACCAACATTGTCCAAAGTGTTGGAAAAAAATTATCAATGAACATTGCAGGATTATGTACATAAATGTGACATTCTCCCTCATATGAAATTAGGTATCAGAAAGGGCAATAGCAGGGCTACATTATTTTATATAACTGATAGTATTTTCAAGGCGACGGATGATGGGATGGTTGCTATTCTCTCACTTTTAGATTTTTTTAAAGGTTTTTAGCAGGCATGTGGTGGTTGTTGGTGTTATGTTTGACTTGGGACACGATGGGACCTCGATGACACGCAAGCTTTTACATTAAAGGTCTCTGTCTCTTCGAAGATAATATCAATGATGAGTAAATTAATTTAACTAGCAAGATCACATGGTCTAAAAATCAATCCTCGTAGAGTTCTGTCACAGTATTTGGGCCGATGAAAGACCGTCAGAGAGCTATGGAAGTCATTATCATTGTGGTAGAACGGCTTACTTTAATACCAGTTGATGAAGTTGATGAACTAAGATTTAAATCACATATTTCTCAAAATATTAGATGTACCTATGGAATTAATTTTACCCTCTGTATGTGCCAATAAAGACTTTCTCGGTACACATCTTAAAACTACCTTGTGTGATAGCCTTGTTTTGCCAATCTTTAACTACTGTGATGTCGTCCATGGCCCATGTATACATCCCTTGACTGAGTACTGGATATAGAAAGCTCAAATCTCCTGTGTACGATCCTTTTCTTATGTCCCCTCATCTCATTATAAGCCGATTCATTCAATAATAAAACATGTACCCCTATCGAGGTTCAAGTGTCGGCTTAGACTGTACATTTTCGCAGCACATTTTAGAATCAAACTTGTGCCTAGCTGTATTGATTTCACGTGTGACTCTTTTTTGTTTTTCTTTTCTTTTTCTGTATATTGTAATGAGGTTAAGTGGAAGAACGCTTTAGGGCTAATTTCACCTCAAGTGTTTATTTGTTTATTGAAACAAATGAAGACATATTAAGTTTTTAGTCGAATTAAGATACCAAATTGTAAAATGCACGATAACGGGCATGATGAGAAACTCCGGACTATTTTTTTTATATCTGGAAATTTCTCCCCTGCTACGAAATTCACAGAGCAAACTTGTACGTATTAAATAACGTACACGTGAACATGTATAATTATTCCAAGTTTATAATATAAAGATTCGCCAACCTCGAACAGTAACTTCTACGAAATCCCTGAAAGTTATGAAAATTACTACCGGTAGTTATCAAGCAGATAACGTAGCAATATGACGTATTCATGTTCTATTTTATAGAGCTGTATAAATTTGGGTGACTGAAGCTTATTGTCAAGCAAAGTTACGAGCGATATATAATGAAAATAACAACAGTTGCGCGCACAATGCGAACGAACGACGGCACTAATGTATGTACGATGGCTGTGTATTTACATATATGTAATTATATGAGGCGACTGTACCGCGAAAATGCATATTTTAAGTGACGATAGCTGACATTACCAGAAGCAAATGCAAATGGGAGGTGTGGCGCCGTGAAATACTGTCTTTGCTAAATGCACAGCGTGAATGGATTTCAAATTTCGCTCCGTAACTGCGATAACGCAATTTGTAATAACATGTTATAACACGTCGCTACACTTAGTTCACATGGACACAAACGTTTGCGTAATCAGCCTTGGTTGTGATTTCAAGAGGAGCCTGATTTAAATTGACTTGATTATTATAACTCCCTTATTTTTGTTAATGCATTATATGCGTGTGGGTGCATGTGTCAATATTTTATTTTATCCATCTAGCAGAATTTTATTTTATTAAGTTAATCTTTGTAAAAACGAACTTATGATCCGACCGATCCAATTTGTATGTATTTTTATGTACTTGCTGTTTTTAACTGACCTCTGTACTACCAGAATAAATTTAATATATAATATATGCAAAATAAATTTTAACTTATGGAGACTTTTCATTTTCGGATCTCGCGTAGACAGCTGTGTATAGCGTCGTCAAACTCACGACCGGCTGTGTACAAATCTTGTTGAAATGTGCTTGTATGTACGTAAGTGTTCCCCCGTGGAACCGACGGTGATATTTTCACGCCGACGGATCTGAAAAATTCTTGGTTAAACGTAAAGATTTTAGCAAACAACATATTTTGTTTTAGATGCAATGAGAATTATGTACTCTTTCCTTTTTTCTAATTAAATAACATTTATTGCGGAAAGATACGCCATCCCGACAGCTTAAATCTGTAATCTATCCTGCGGAATATGTCATTTCCAGGATTCTAATTTTATTTATTTTTAATTTACTAATTAACTAATCTTGAGGAATATATGTCCTTTTGGCAGCTTAAAATAATGATATATACTGCGGGATATGTGTCCTTTCCAGGATTCCGTTTTGCTAATGAAAACAATCAGGTTGACATACGTCGTCACTTTGCACTTTTAAATCTAAACATAACTCAACAACAATTCAAATAAGATCATTTGTAGAGCGAAATAATTGTATTATAAAACGACTTGCATTTTATACTTAAAGTATTGTAGTGTGGCATAAAACGCATTTGCACATTTCAAATTAACAATTTCGATAGAATTTTTACCTTTCTGTAGGAGCAAAATAATTGAATGAAATTGAGCGTGCAAATAGCAACCGAAAACGAACGTCGCAATATCAAGGTGCTCATGAACAAATTCATCAAGATTATCTGATCTTGTTGGGACTAGCGTTAGGAAGCAAGACGAGAATTAAAAAATGTAAATGAATGCCAGTTTTAGCGAAGTGCAGAAAATGTTAAATGTAAAAATTATAAAAATCATAAAATTCCTTAATTGTCGAAATTGATTAAAAATGTCAATAAATAAATTATTCAATATTGTAAAATTGTCAAAAAATGCAAAACGTATAATATATAAATTTTAAAAATATAGTGCTTTGGGTTGTGTAACACCATTTATGATTTTTAATTGATCGGCCAGGACGAGTCAACATTTCTCTTAATAATTAGAAATTGTATAGTCGAAAACTTCAACACATCACCTCTTAACGCTTTCAGTATCTCATCGCGATTTTCTTTACTATCTTCTCTGTATATTTTCCCATGTTCGCCATTTCTCTCCCGCTCCATTTTCATTTCACTGTATTTTATCTGATTTTCATATAATTTATTTCCCGTTATTTTCACATTTCTCTGTCTTTCCTCAGACGTAACGCCATCTACTTCAATCCAAATCATGTACACCTTTACCTTTGGATTCCCTTCTGTTAAACATTTCTGCAGAACATCCATGTCAGAAAATTTTATATTCCATATAGATATTATGCGATGTGGTAGTGATTATTGTTCCATGTACTTAAATCGTTGTATACTTGCACAGCTTGCATCTTCTTCTTGTTTTGATTTTCTATTCTATGATCACATGCCCTACGCGATCAAAAAGTACTTCTGCAGGCAATGATTTTTTATCAACACTTGGTTTCATCAAGGCTATAACTATAAGTAGGATAGAAATTGTAATTGCTACATCTTTTAGTCTGTCAATTTTCCACGAATAACAATAATGTTATCAATTAAATTTGAAGTTAAATAAAATTTTAGTATCTAAGGTCGTGAACAATTAGTGTCACTAGTGCATAAATTAAATCTTCGGTGTGCTTTTTCATACTATATTGATTAAAATTTGAATTAAATTAATTCAATGCCCTAAAAAAAATGTCTCAATCACGCGTTCCTAGTTGATTCAATAATGCAAGTAAATTCATAGTTAAATAACCCCTTGTATGTTGAGATATAAGATGGAATCTTAGGAGAAATGTTAGCAATTTAATGTACTAATTCAGCATCGATGCCATTTACTTTAAAATAATGTAAAACTTAAACTGTAGAAAACGCGGTTTAGTTAGAAAAATCGCCTATGATTTCTATCAAATAAATTATTTATTTAAATAGAAATATGACGCGAATTATTTCATAAATGGTGGCCTTGAAATCAAAAAAATCCTATCAATTGTACAATATTCATACTTAAATCACACGTTCAGATCAGTTTAATTACTACTGCATTTTTTTATGAACTAGAATAATCTGAATTAATATAGATTTCAAATATGTGTGCACTTACTGATAAATTGAAAACCTATCAGCCAATACAGAAAGATAACATTCAAATTTGTATACTATCGCTAATCGTAATGAAGAGTTAAAAATCGAAACAACTTAGGTAAGATTTATTACAGTTTACGCAACATTGACTATATAACAATTTTTGCGTTTTGTTTGACGCGATTGTTCAATGTTTGTGAAATTTGAACTTAATTGTTTGATTTTTTGTGTTTTTTGACAGTAAATACATTTCCGGTATTAAAATATCTCGTGCCCGGTAAATAGTTTTGTGACAAACTATTCCAATGGTAAGTTATTTACTACACAATATTTTTAGTGAATTTAGTATCTCTTCTGGAATGTTATATGGCTTGGTTGTCCAAATGTATTTACAAATTTAGTTCAAATGCAATACGAAACCATGCACGACAGAGGTGTTACGTTAATAAAAGTCCAAACAAATTAAGGGCGCTCGACATTTTACTCTTTCAGTTGTTAATATATAATTACACTAGGGAAATTTTTACTTTAAAATAATGAAATATTTTATTTGGATAATACAAAGGTATTTAAGTTATTATTTTTGTAATAATAATCTTTGAGCGAAACAATTTTGGTGAAGTTTAAAAAGTCGTTGATTTAAAGATGTTGGTCCAATAAATATTTTCTTGAAACAATTTTCTTCTATTCAAAGTGACAAAGTTATTTTATATTATTTTCTAAAGATTGTTAAAACGCATTTTACAAGATTAGTTTAACGGCACTGACTGTTATTATCAAACTTTTATTGTCAAAAGTATAAAGTATAATATTCGTTCATTATAAAAAAATAATATTGATTTTCGTTTAGCCCAGTTATTTAACAAAGTTTTGTGGAGTCCATTCAACTTTCAGCATTATGCTCTCCTGATAATTTCACGTTGTTGGTTCTATGTAGTCGCTCCAACTTTTGAATTGCTCCCATTTTGTTTCTGGTACACAACCCCGCCCTACCCAACTATACATTTTGCTGATGAAGTGACGATTCAAAGTCTATTTCAATAATTTTCTTTTCTTGATTATCTCCGTAATACTAGAATTTCCTTTTAGTTCTGGTGTTATTTGTTTCCATTTTATCCCCAGTATGTTTCTCTACATTTTATGTTAGCTGCTTCTATTTTATCTTTCTGCGTTTATGTTGCCGTTTGACACCCATCTAGTTACCGTGAAAATTCAAAAGTCGAATACCATTCTTTTTGTTCTCGCCGGAAATGTATATTTATACAATCTCTTCAAAAACTACGAATGTAAGTTGATAAAATTTACAATAACTTGCCTCATCTAGGGATATAAACAGATTGCAAAATTTCAATGTAATTTTCTCACTAGTTGTCATGTGTGCATCCAATCCATTAGTTGTTTTAGAATTATCTTAACGACTACATTACAGACTGGGCATTTTTCGATATTGTTATATGATAATAGGCTTCATCCAATATTCGAAAATAATTCCATACTTTCATTTAATAATTATTCGTAAACATTGTTACTTGATGTACTAAATTCATTTATTTTGTAGATTTAAAAATATCAATAAGCTTTTAATATAATATTTTAAACTCAACATATCTGACGTTATCTTTGTTTCAAATCCATTTGTTTAAGACTAATCGAATTACAAGAAAAAAGTAACATCAATTTTTTAATTGGCTTGATTATTTTTTATGACGATCTGACAAATTTTGCCGCATAAATAACCTGTTTTGTCGTTATGGCAGGACCCATTTATTTGTCATATTTGTCACGTTTCCAAACATTATCGTAGCTGATGTTTTTCATTTTTTGGTATGGGCTTTAAGTTGTTACATTAGTTTATCTGTCTCTATAATAAATATAATATTTATGTCTTACCATGAATTACTATTAGATGTAGTGTCAAAACACATACCGACTATCTTGTTCTCGAAATCCCATTTAGTTAGTACATTATAAACTGCATTCACTGCGTTTGCGCCAGTGCCACTTACTTACTGGTACTCCAAGTAATTTCTCCTTACCATCTGCAGATACTAATAAGGGCGAAAATATCATGAATAATCTTCCCGTTCCAAGGAACAATATCTGGATCGTCAAAAGAAACAAATTGCTTTATTTCTTCAAATACAGTTTTTCTTCCTTCCTTCTTTTTGCATTGTATAGTGCTGCTGCTATAATAGGGACCATTAATCTTAAGCTAGTGCCATATGTAGAAAATACAGATTTCTTTGCAATTGGTTAGTCTGTTTGGGATTCCCTTATTTTTAGAGATGATAATGGCTTATACATCTCTTCTGATTTATTTTTGGCTGAATCAGAATGTTCTGGTGATTCATCTTCTGAAACTGAATTTGAATATTCTTAGTTGGAGATATAAGGGAAGAGGAACCTGGCTCTTTCCCTTTTTCGAGTCTCGAACTCTCTGTCTTCGTCTACTTTGCACATGGTAAGTGCGCTTGAAATAGTGTTTCACGTTTCTTTTGCGTATCAGAGATTCTTCCTTTATTGTTTTAACAGAAGCCATTCAAGCTTATCGATTATGTTTTACAAGTCTAATCGGGCGATTTGCCGCACTAAAATTAATTCTTATACAGTGCTGTGACATGCATTTCTAACAGAGTTTTTTTCCTGTAGGAGAAAATGGAATCCAAGAAGTTGCATTAACGTTGGTAATTGATTTAATCTAAATCTTTGATACCTATCAAGAATAGAGTGTCCGCTTGATGTGTTGATGTTGATGACAAAGCGATATTTATAATTTTTAACTTTTTAATGCATTTTTGTTATTATTTCTTTCACAAAAACAGCATCTGGAAAAAAGATGAACCCAGATTATAATTTAAAAAATTAGAAAATAACAAAATGTTTAAAACTTTGGAGACGTTGAGCACTGCCTTCTACTCCACCTACTATGAGGAACTATACATACGTAGGGTACGTGGCTGAATTTGCTACAACTGTATGGGTGGAGCGAAACTATATCATGGCCTACCAAAATGATTCTAAAGTCCCCGAACGACATGTCGAACACTTTTCGATACAATACCCATACATAAGATTTGAAACTAAACTCCACAAATAAACAAGTAAACTCCATTTTATTTTCAAAAAGGAAGCTCCCATCTTCCTTCCGACTTGTTTGACGTGGGTTAAGTCATTCAGTCATTACTGAAAATCATTAACAGCAATTAACTTCAATTTTGAAGTTAACTTCGTAACTATTCTAACCATTTTTTCTGGTTCAACTATAGATGGATCAACTATAGATGGATCAACTGTAATTTAAAATGTCTGCGATTTCTTGACCTCCACTGGCCTACATCGTTTCGTTTGAATTATTTCGTGGTACACAGTTCCGGAGAAATCAGTATTGCGATATTTATTTCTTTAACCAGATTTCATGTTCCTTTCATTTTATTTTTAAATTCAAAGTGTGACTTGAACTTACAATTTCATTTGTATAGATTTTTTCAGTTTTGCCTCATAAAGTTTATGTTTATTTTCTGTATTCCCCCATACATTTTCCTATTGATATATTTCTTACTGCATTTAGTTTTTCAAAAAAATTTTTTTCCGGGCATATTTTTTTTGTATGTAGGAATTTTTTAATGCAGAAATTTATGTCATCAAAACTAATTATTTGATTCCAACTTATTTCAGCGGTTTTTATACATCTAGTTGTACATTTATATTTATGTGTTGGCCAAAATGCTACGATAGAGTAAATTTTCTTGTGCTTGTACAATCTGGGATACTACTAATTACGTTATCAATGATCGCTTCAGTGTGGTATCTTTTAATCTCATGGCTTCGTTGATTATTGGTTTTAAGATAAATCTTAGAAGCACTTACACAAGTTATATTGTAACTTCCTATAAGGGCTGGTGTGTTTCATGGTTACAAATTGTTTTCTAAAATATTTACTACGATGCAACGTATTGTTACGTCACCAATTTAACATAATCCGACGTGGCGGATATAACTTTGTGACCTGTATCTTGAAACCCTTGCGAATAGGCCATTCGATCCGCTATAGTGGAAAGAGGGTGACCGGATAAAGCGTTACGGTTCGAACAGCAACATAATCGTCTGTAAAGTTGCCTATTGTAAAGCTGAAATTATGTCCAAAAATTCGTTTAGTAGTACACGTGTGTATATTTGTGGCCACAAAACGACCCGTCGTATTTAAGTTATTGTAATTTACTTTTCATTTAATCAATGTTAACAGCTTCTTTAAAATCCTAGAAGTCATAGTAAAATGTATACTACATGAAACTATTAATATGCCAGTTTGTTTGATCTATTATTGCGATGAGTGGTTAAAATAATAAAAATGGCATTGGTAGTTCTAAAATTTAATTTGAAGGCCAGCTGTAAACGTATCCCAAAATATTTAATGACCAGTCTCAAATGTTGAAGTAATATTGCATCAAAAATATACGCTCGTCCAGAAGAGACTTTTGGACCGGTTTATTTAAAAATAATCCGGGAAATATTTAACGGTTTAAATTTCTTTACGCAGGTACTGGTCCGAAAATATATGATGGCGTTACATCTTACTTGCAGCGTAATATCCAACAAATATATGAAATCGCCTTTGATGACTTCCATGCATCCATGAAAACGATTACAGCTGATCTCCGGACCGTGACGTTTGACATTAACCCTTTGTGCTCATCGTCCGCCATGAAAATATGCAATTCATTTCATTTAATATTCTTCGTAAACATATTACCTCAATTTCATTTATTTATGCAGATTTTAAAAATTCCTTATCAATAAGTTTAATTTAATACAACATTTTAAACACAGTAACGTATAAGAGTTACCTTCACCGACATAAAAATATATAAACATAATTTTATTTGCAACATTTTATATGAATTTTAACCAATTGTACATTGTTACATGGATAAGCAAAATTTAACTTTGTTTCAAATCCATTTCTTTAAGCTAAGCGAATTCAATGGAGAGACGAGTGGCATCACATTTTCCCCCGCCTTTGACGGCTTCTGAATACTTGTTATTTGATCTAGCGAATTTTCAATAAAAATGCACAATTCACTGGTTCAAAGCAATTTCTAGTTTCCGTTGTCTAATTTTATCGTTTTGTATGCTGCATGTCGATATGTTTTATTAGTATACAATGGTAATCCATTGCCTTGATTTTAAATTCGTTATATCGAATAACTCACCCGGTAATTACATTCTACTGTAAAATTTAAATCTTTCTTTTTGGTGCAAAACCTCCTTCGGTGTAGTGTATCAATTGGTACATACAGTAGGACAATATTTTTATGAAAGTATTACATGTATTACAAATTCGCGGCCCATTACCGGAAATCCAGGAAAAATAGATTAACATTAACTACTAATTGTTAGCATTTTCCATTAACAAAGAAGTATATTTGCCTTGATCTGCATCGTTTTAAACTTCCTGTCCTGTCATGTATTGAATCTTTGGTTCTCGGTCGGCGACGGTATGAGCATCTTCATCTACTAATTTATCGATTTTTTTTCCTATATAATATAAAATCTAGTTCTTTCACGAGGCCAAAATGAATATGGGAAACGGTTAACAAATATAAGTTCTCGATAATATGTTTTCTTTCTCAGACATTTGTTGTCCCAAACGGATGATCCAATGTGACATTAACGCCATTAAATAATATAATCCCTCATTGCATTTGCGTCTAATAAATTTTGAGTTTTCGCTTCGTTAATTCGTCCGTTTTACCTTCTTGCAAGGCGTTTATAATTTATGACCTGATTCCGACGCTAGACGTCTCTTGAAAAACTCGCTTAATACAAATTAAATTAAACAGCAGTTAGATTCAGTTTCAAATCTTCCGGGAACTAAAGAGCCATAGCGCAACTTCACACTCAAAATCTCAATTGTTCATGGCGGAACGAATGCGTTGGCGTAAATCGCTATCTTTCAGGAGCCGGTATGTCTGGTCTGTCTTTTATTTGCCGCATCATGAAACGTATCCGTGTTAGCTATCGCTACGAAGCGGGTTGAATAAATAACCTTGAGAAACCGTCTAAAATATATAATTTCTGTTGGATGAACTGCATTGCGTTACAGGATTTCTTATTTGAATGAGAGTCCAATGTACATATATTTCGTTCGGCCCCATAGAAAGTAATTTGAAGTTTCATTCAGTACAGATCGATATTTAGGGATGAATAGCTTACTTACTTTGTAACATATTGAAAGGAAATCGTATGTGTCTAATTTCTCTAATGCCCGGCACGGGATTTAATAATTTGACGGCAAATATAGGGTTGAAATTACAGACATATACAGTCGTAAATTGCAAAATTAAACGAAAAATATATGAGTGACGTAGAAATCGGTCTGATATTACGACGTTGGATAAGGGTTGAAGCTTGGGAATGCTTTCCTGAAAAGGATGACATAAAATCTAAAGGAAATCCCAAGAATATTTTTAGTGTGTCCGTTTAATTAAACAGTCGCTCACAGTTCGAGTTTTTACGATAGTTATTAACAAACTTTTAGACAAACTATATATGCGCTTAACTTTACGCATAGTAAATATTATTTTTTGTAGCACTAATCACCATTTCATTTAAACGAATTTCAAAATGTTTCCATTGTTCGTAAATCCCATAATCCCATCCACAATCGATCCATTTTTTAACAGATACGTGTCTAGTCGCACAACTCGAATGAGATTTCGCAGCACACTTGCACATTCAACGGCGTTTTATGAAACGTGTTCTTTTTGCTGAAAATTATATTTACACAGTACATTTTAATATATTAATGTGGGTATGCAATTTAACTTCGGGTGCAACACAGTTCGGTGAATACAATTTTACATCAGCACAATCTGTTACTGGACTCGTAGTGTTGACTTAATATTTCACTGCGGACGATGCGGACAACAGATTAATGTCAAACTTCACGGTCCGGAGATCAGCCGTAATCGTTTTCATGGATGCATGGAAGTTATCAAAAGCGATTTCATATATTCGTCTCTGCAAGTAAGAAGTAATATCGTCGTATATTCTGAACCAGTGCCTCTAGAGATACTTTAAACCGCTAAATATTTTTCACGCACTACAAGTTGTTACGTCACGTCCATCTCAAACAGATGATTTATTTTATTGTATTTTTATATAACCTCCAGGGAAAATTATTACATCGATTTCATATTTTCTTTGCACCAGTCTGTTCTGGACGAGTCTATACTTTTAACGCAATATTACAGCAACATTTTTGTTGAGGGGGTACGGTGTGTAATTATAGTTATTAAGCATTGACATCGGTCCAAAGATATTGCAGCAAAAGCAATGAAGTTATGATCAAGCACGATGGCATGTTTGAATCGATTCAGAGTGCATTGCTGTCGGAAGCATCAAAGGATTTCAATCAAAATAGTGCTGGTTGGGTCCAGTTCGATTGCGTTGGGTTAAAATTTCCGAAGATCAGAGTACATAATCAATAATCGAATGTAGGCTTTCACGGCCATCGTTCCAAAGAGATGTGTCTTCCGGGTGTTGCCGTGTTTTTTGAAGTAAACTTGACGTTTCGCTGATCATACTGTCAGCTTCTTCAGAAGGTTTCTAAAGATTGGCGTTGATATCTTTTTCTCCGCGTTATATAGCCGGTCGTTGCTGCGCTTCGTTGATGCGTATCCGTTACGTTCCGTTGATCCGGATCCGTTATCGTCCGCTGATCCGTCCCCAATGCGTCTCCTGGATTCGCCCTTGGTGGTCCTGGCTGCATGGTCGATGGTTCTTTCTGCGTCTTCCATGGTTCTTTCCGCGTCTTCCATGGTTCTTTCCGCGTCTTCGATGGTCCTTTCAGTGCCAATTTCCAAACTTTGCTCAGTCTGTACCCATCTTCTCGGTTGAAGTTGTTCGGGTTCTTCATTATTTCCAAAGATTCTCTCACTATCCGTGGGTAGTATTGACTGTTTCTAGCGAGGATCTTGACGTCGTTGTAATCGATGATATGATTGCTTCCCGTGTGGTAGTGCTCAGCTTGCGGTATATTCCATGTCCCAATTTTCCACTGTTGTTGCGTTTTACCAGTACATCCAAGAAAGGTAAGCAGCCATTCTCTTCCATCTCCATCGTGAAGTTGATGTTGGCATGTTGTCTGTTGATGTGTTCCTTGAACGTGTGCAGGCTGTCTATACCGTGGGGCCATATCACAAATGTGTCGTCCACGTAGCGGTACCAGCATTTCGGCTTCATGTCACTAGAGCTGATGGCTTCTTCTTCAAAAGTCTCCATAAAAATATTGACGATGACTGGTGAGAGTGGTGATCCCATAGCTGCACCGTCCTTCTGCTCGTAGAAATCTCCATTTCACAGAAAGTAAGTGGTAGTTAAACACAATCTTGCTAGGTCGATTATATTTTCTTGGAGTCCCAGCGGTATAAATCGTTGTCTGATTAGTTCTAGGGTTTATTCTACTGGCACATTGGTGAAGAGAGAATCCATGTCAAAACTCACTAGTATATCTTCGCTGGTTATTTGATATCCATTTAAAGAAGATGGGTACAGACTGAGCAAAGTTTGGAAATTGGCACTGAAAGGACCATCGAAGACGCGGCAAGAACTATGGAAGACGCAGAAAGAACCATCGACCACGCAGCCAGGACCGCCAAGGGCGAATCCAGGAGACGCATCGGGCACGGATCAGCGGACGATAACGGATCCGGATCAACGGAACGTAACGGATACGCATCAACGAAGCGCAGCAACGACCGGCTATATAACGCGGAGAAAAAGATATCAACACCAATCTTTAGAAACCTTCTGAAGAAGCTGACAGTATGATCAGCGAAACGTCAAGTTTACTTCAAAAAACACGGCAACACCCGGAAGACACATCTCTTTACATAATCAATAGCCAATATTTGAAATATTCAGAGATGGATGTAAATTCCCTGTCATCTAACACTTGTTTACTACGAGTTGGTAGATATCATAATACCTTTGCTGAGCATATTTTCTAAAATTTGGCCAGATTGCTGCAAGTACCTAAGAATGGAAGGTTTGTGGAAACAGGTAGTTTAATTGATTGATTAAATTCATGGGCAATTAGACATAGGCAGTGTATATCAGTGCTTATAGTTGATTTGACACGTACCTTTGGTAGTTTAAGTATTAGCGATAATATCTTAAGTTGTTAAATTAATTAATGGTCAAAAGTATTAAATGTAGATATTTTAGGCTCAGGATCTGAGTATTTCTATCATTGATACTCGCTGTCCATTAATGGCTTAGGTTATTTAATAGATTTTGCTGATGATATTTCAATTGTTGCCGCTGGTGATGATTCTAAGCAACTCCAAATATCTATACACGGAATTAATGAATAAATTACAAACTGGTCTTATAGTAGTCCTAAATGTTAATAGAAACATCGTGTTGAATAAAGCCAATGAGGTGAAATTTATATGAACTTATTTTTGCAGCTATTTGTCACGGAATTCAAGTACTAATTATATTTGCAGTAGGCGAAAGATTGCTTACTTTGTAATAGTGGAAATAAGTTTCAGCGAATGGATCAGGTGATAACAGCTGTTTCGTCCTTTTGGATTTATGGTATTGACGTCAAGATGGCATTAGTACACTCCTTTTACAACCTTTTCATAAACTGATACAACATATTTCATAACTTTCTTTATTCTATAACAGCGGATGTGGCGTTGGTAATCTGATAAATCAGGACGAAACAGCTGTTGTCATAATGCATTCGCTGAAATTTGTTTTCAACAAAGTACGAAGTGGTTACAAGTCTCGACAGTATCGACTTAGTCGGCCAAATCTGATCACTATATAATTACATATGAATGAAGAGACGTGGTACAGGGTGAGAGCAGGAAACCAGAATACGAAGAAGTTCAGAACAACAAAGTGACTAATGCAAGGATGCCCCTTAAGTCCCCAATTTTCAATATTTACATTGGGAAGTTGGAAGAGGTGTTGAGAAATGGACAAGATGGGGGGGTTGAGATTGAAACAGGGCAGGATTTGGACCTTATCGTATGCAGACGACATCGTCCAGATGTTCATACGGGAGGAGACCCCGATATCTGGAAAGGGGAAAGCAGGAAGAAGAGGAAAGAAGAATAGCAAGATGCATATGCAGAAACTAGGAGAAGAAGAACACATATTTGATAAGAGAGGAGTACAAAAGGATCGAGATATGTGGTAAAGGAAGGGATGATTGAAAACATTGGTGGGAGAGTGCGAAGAGACGGGATGGAGCAAGAAGGAAAAAGAGAGAGGAAAAGAATGGAGAAAGGTGTTGGGAGAGAAGGGTAGGGCGAGGTTTTACTGGAAAAACTAACGGAAAAGAGATTAATGGGGAGGAAAATAATGATGAGGGCTATTAATTAAAATATGATTGTTGCAGGCTATGACGAAGAGGAGAGAGGTGGTTGGAAAGTAGTGAAGGAATCAAAAGGCAGAAAACAAGGAGGGGGTAACGTAGAAGAGAACCAGGAAATGAAAGAATGAATATTATGTTACGTACAAATATGCCAATAAAGGTTTTTTATATAATTACATAGCACCACGAGTATGGGTGTATTGACGTCTTGATATCGCTACTACACTAACTCAAACTTTTTGTAATAGTGAAGTTAAAAAATGCTGTTGCATTTAGTCCAGGTGTGTTAAACTGTTCGACATTGCCAACTTTCTTTTGATACATTATTGGTTTAAGTCAGTGCAATCTAGCAGAATATTTAATATTCTTATTCCAAAAAAGGCTAATTTATTTATTGTGTAATTTGGACAATCTAGAAAATTCTCCTGTGTTTATCATTAAATTTGATTATTTTATTGACATTTAATTTCTTATTTTCTTTGGGATCATTGCATTTCTCCAATATTTCACTATCCGCTATCTCTTCAGTTGGTCGAATGTCTGCTTGAAATCTATAAAGATCATGTGTATTTTTTACAATTTACTGTGTTAAAACATTATTGACGAATTAATATATATGTTGTCGTTTGAGAAATTGTAACGTCAAAGATAATTGTAACGAAACATGGAACTTAGTATGGTGTAAAAAACTGGTACACATTGGCCTTAAATAAGTTGAGTTCAGGATTATGGCACGTGGCACGTGAAAGAAAGATGCCTGCTCTTATGAAATTGCGTTACTTGTGGCGCGTTTTAATTGACTTGTGATGTCGAAGTATAAAATTATGAAAATTCTCATATCCCGCCGGGTCGACATTAATCATTGCCTTTTTGATCTTCTTCGTATATCAATTTTTTCGTATTATTGTCCCAGTATTTTTCTTCGTGCTAATCCATTTTGTTCTCGCTTAAGTTTTTATTGCATCCATTCTTGATCGAACGATTGATTCTTTCCTTGCTTTTTTATATCTTATGGTTTCTTCTTCGGCAACTTTTATATTGTCCCTGATCATTCCCCAATCCTCTTCAATTCTGTTTCCCTCATTTTGCTTCACTCCTGTGCTGTATTTTTTTACCTACCTGTATTCTAATTTTTCTATGTACCATTGCGTTTTTATTGCTTTTTTGCACTTTAACTACATACTGATAAATGTATCTTTATAGATTTTTAAATGTTAGTATAATTAACCCAATCTATCTGTCTTACTATTTTATCCGAAAAACTTTACAACAAATTCTCACCCTTGGTCTACAATAACTATTTATGGTATTCGGAAATTTGAAATAAAAATGTTTTTGTTTTGTTGTATTCGATAGCCTCCAATAAATTTCGTTAGCTCACGTTGTTGTGTAAAATGTATTGTTTCCGATATTTTGTTTTAATGGACCTACCAAGTATGAAATATTTTTTGAAAATCTTCAGATGCTGTGGTATTGTCAGTGGTTCTATATGAGACCTAAAGTGCGTATATCGCAAATAATCGTCACATCTCGATAAAAAATTAGAAATATCGATTCTTATATTTTCCCAGTAGTACTGGTCGTAGTTATCTCGTTAAGTCTTGTTTCAGTTGGTCTACACACACAAGTACATTTAATTACTACTATTCAGCCGTATCGACTTTAATTTCGCATTATCAATTCCAAATAAATCCAATAAGAATAATTCTTTCCTTAATGAACTAAAAAATAAAAGGTCGAAGACAGAGCTCCGCTAGAGCCGATATCTGGTTATGACTCGCAAACACCCATAACTTAACTGTTAAGTTGATAATATTTTATAATTTAAATTGCACTGTTATTGCTAATCCTCCTCGCACATATATCCCGTTTGCATGGAACATCCATACTTTATAAACCCCAGAGAATTTACAACACATGCTTGCCTTGTGGAAATTATTCATCAACGCTCTAAAACCGCATTGTCTTCATTCTGATAACTGGGACGCGGTTCCAAGGTAATTAAATTTAAATACCCAGATAAGTTAAGAGAAAAGCTAATTATAAGCGAAAAGTATTTGACAAGATTTTCTCAACACAGCCGCGCATTTAATTACTCTAGAGAATACGTGAGCAATGATATCGACTAAATACCGGCGCCGTTGTGTTTTTACGTGTAACATTGCAATAATATCGCCAATTAGCAGTGGTTAACGCTTTGATGCAAGTGCCGGAACGGACTGTTTTGTGACGAGACATAATGGAAATGTCACTCAAAGGAAATTGAAGCTACACGTATAGCATTTAAATAACTTTTCGTGCCAATAACACAGTTATTAAACAACTCATTGAAAATGATCTGCACCAATTAATTTCAATAAATTTATTATTTACGTGGATGATACTCATATTCGCGTCTCACACATTGGGTGCCATAGTTTTAAATTATAATAACATACACAAAGTAATTGTAACTCGCTTTGACTACATAAGAAGCTCATGATTGCCAAAGGGTTCTTAAATGCATTGACGACGTCGCCGGGAAATTATTTCCACTTGTGAAACGATCTTCGTGTTGCGTCCTCGAGTCCAATGTTTGTGTTTAACATACAAACGTCGGTCTTGACGACATAGGAATAGTTCGAGCAAATTCTATTAGTTTGTATTAGATGAGCTGTCTACCCCAGCCACCGAATGGCTGTGCCCTGTGTATACAAATATTTTACCAAAACTTTGAATTATATAAAATTTTTAAATAATTGAGTCCATAAAATCGATCATTAGCAAAATTCTGATTATAAATTGCACTGGACACTGGACAGAGAACCAACCACGTCTTCTTACACAATAGTTCGAATGAATGAAGTTTGGGTCGGACAAATTTCAAATTTTATTGTTTATAAAAAAAAAGTATACAACTTATCAAGAAATCCCTACGTGGTCGACTAGATTATATATGTTTCAAGCTACTCTCAAAATTAGAAGGCAATCGATCAAGATTTGTAGGCGCTATCGGTTCGCCCGATTTAAAAAATAGTGATTCGAGAACAACGCGTTTAAAGTTGCGGTAACGGTCGCGATATGGATTTGGTGCGTCGCTAGGCGTCTCCGCAAACTATCGCAAACGAGCGGTTCGAGATATTTTCTAATTATGAAACTTTTTTACTTATTCTTGAGGGTTTGAGGAAGGTTCTGAGCTAATAAAAGAATCGATTTTTTAAAAGTTGGTGTTGGTGGCCTTACCCCTTAAGGAGGTACTTGATCGCTGCACAAGCCTACGAAAAGGTTGGGGTTAATGACAAATTTCAAGTATATTTAAATATGACGAAATTCTCCCAACATCAGGAAAAAACTGCTACGGGAAACAAGGAACAAGCTTAAGTAAATGAGTTGGATCAGTTTAAGGTGGAATTTTCCAAAATTATGAACGTGAAAGTGAAGATGACATTGAAAAATTGAAGTAAAATCAAAAAGCAAAAAAATATATATATAATATACAATAAATACATAATTTAGAATCTTGGTACAAAGAAACCATTTATTCGAAAATGTTTTCAATATCTAATTAGGACAGATACATGAAATACTACCAAATCCAATGACAGCATTAAATATAACTTGGCGTTAAAATCAATGAAGTATTAGGGTAATATGGAAGCTAAATTGAACCGAGAACGGTGTTGCAAAATATTTGAAATACATAGCGGATAATATTTCAAATAAGTTCGCATGTACTTTCTCAAATCAGGTGGACACGTTGATCCATAAATACGACAGAATGGCGAGTGAACAATTGGCGGACCATATACGAAATTAAACCCATGACCATTCAGTGTAGATCCCGGATGCATCTTTACAGGAAGTGGAGAATATTATTTTGCAATGTGACAAAATGAAAGCACCGGGAGTTGACGACATGAGGATGGGGGATATAAAAGTGTCGATGGAGCATTATAGTCGCCCAATTCAAATATTTATAAATTTGTCAAATAAGACCGGAATAATTGCAGACAAACTAAAAATTGCTACGGTAAAATCAATATGCAGAGCAGATAGTCATTCTGATTTTGCTAATTACAGACCAATTTAGATTCTACCAGCAATAAATAAGATAATGGAGAAGTATGTGGCAAAATTTAGACGAATATCCCTTAGTTGAAATAACACATTTTAAACGAAGTCTATTATTCGCTTGCAGTTTATGTATGTTGTAAACTAACTTGATTAAGTTTCATCTTGGTACATGAGATATTTTAACCATTACGCCAAAGTAAATCTCTATTATTTTATTATTATTAAACGAAGGCTTGCCTTTGAAGTTCTAACGGCGTGACAGCGCTAACAAGATTCCGGATGGCACGCAGTTAATTAATGTTCTCTTTGTTACTTAAAGACATCGCCTGTTTTACTCAGAACGAAAATACAACTTATTAGGCGAAAATTGCAATACGGCTGTCTTGTCAATCAACACGTGCATTTGCAGCGGAACGAGCTTAATAATTGCCAAACGCGACACTCGCAGGTATGTATGTAAAGGTTCGCACCCGCTTACAAATTAACGTAATTATAAGGTGCTGATTACTAAGGGGACTTAGACGGTTGTGAAATATATCCGTTCTATATTCTCGAATTTCTTCCGCCTCTGGCATTTCCATTTTAATCATTAGGTCGCCTGATAAAAATATCATTTTAGGTTTGATTTAATTATATTTAAAAAAATTGTAATTCTATTTAAATTTAGGAATATTTATATCCTTGGTTTGTCTTGTATTTGTTTTGCGTCAACGTGTCGTATAAAATATATATCAGATTTTAGTTTACAGTAAATTTCAGGATTAATTTTCATTTTAATATTTCCTCGATTACTATTTTCTCGTTAATTAATTTTCGATGTTTTTTAACTGAAACATATTTGTGGTGATATTCGTATTGTTTGTGAGAATTTGACGCTCTAAACTTCATCAATTGTTAAGTTAATTAAGGTCAAATATGTATTGTACTGCCATCAGCCTACAGCACAATATGTAGCACATATCGATACATTTGCTGTGTGTGTCCACCAAGTGAGCTTAGACCGATCAAACGCATTTCATCATCAGACATTCACGAGTTAATTGGCTGGTTAAGTTAATATACCCCGATTGCTTGAATAAACGTCAGTAGAGATGACGGCTCCATTAATTTGAGTATAGACGCATATTTCTTGACCAGCAATTTTTCTCAAAATGATCACCTCGTACATACGACCTTATATATAATATTACCATGGATGAAGTCACTGAGCTGTTATAACATTTCTCTTAGGAAAACTTTTCCTCAATTATATTTATTTTAATTTACGAGTGTTTGCATCGACTTATAATATTTTACGTTTAGCTGCAATTATGACATTTCGATATCATTCAATATAACAAGTATTGAATGAAGAGGTTTGTAAAAGCTCTTCTATTATCATCACTTTTCGTATCTACCAGTCATATGCTGTAAAGTAGGCTTGTTGCCTTAAAGCTCAGGATTCACATGTATTGTCGTCCAATGCCTTTAAATAAATTGTGTGAATCAAACATTGTCACTATCTATCGAAAATTTCTTATTAATTGTTAAGTAAAAATTGCAAACTCATAATGGAGTTGAGTGCCTCTCTTCCTGAAGATCTTAAAATATGTCAAATAACATGTAAAATAATTAATTTAATCGGATATGATGATCCTGGTTGGATCCTGATGGAATTACACAATGAAATATCATTTTAAGGATCCATAAAGATTTCATCACAAATGTGTCTACATGACCACGTGATAACGACTTAAATTCAAAATTTACAGATCTGTTAACTAATACATTGAAAGCGACAAGATTCGAGATTGGTAAAATACTTAAGTTTCGAATATTCGTCGGGTATCAGCAAACGTCAACAACGTGTGCATCTTGCTGAACACTGCTAAAGAATGTCAACCATCTTCGCACGATCTCGACCTGTTCAATTATTATTTAGTAAGGAACAAATTAGAGACACATTATGTGCAAGAAAACGTATGTCTTTTTGTTGGAATTGATTATTACAAATCGCAAAAGGCTTCCCAAAAAGAACTTGCCTGGGCGGTATATGTGGCAATTTCCTAAAAAAACTATGTTTTTAGATATAGATCCATAAGACTTTCAAGTTCTTCAACTTCCTTATTATGTCATTATACCTTTACGGCATAAATTTGGTTGTTTCATCCATGTTCTCTATGCATATCTACCCCTTGTAAATGTTCTAACTCTAACATTTTACTGTTTCTCTGCAACAATTTCACTATCCTGCTTGATCCAATATTATGGATGTCTCAACAGTTTCTATTCCAATGATTTGCTAATCTATCTTATTTTTCCTTTATTTGAATTTATTCTCAATTTGCTTTCAAAATTCCTGTATATGATTTCTATTGCCTATTATCGTCCCCTATATTCCATATCTGTGTTCTCATTTTTCCGTTCATTGTGTTACTGCCCACTTTGGTTGATTTTAAGTCGTTCTCGTTACTAGTATATTTCCACGCTTGATTCTTAGCATTGATTTTATACCTCACCTCGTCATTCTATAATCAATTCATTTCCTGCTTGGTTCCCATATATCGTACCTCATTTTTCAGAAAACCGTCCATTTGCGGACCCATGTTCAATATGACTTTTCGGCATATTTTGAGCCACACTATCAGCCCTCAAAGTTTGTGACATTTTTTTAACACTCTGTATTAACATTCCCATAATGGTCGGCTGCACATCGATAGTTCACAAAGTTGGAATCTCGCTCGATTCTAAATTAAATTGCCAAATAATTTGATTAACGAATTAATTCTACCAGGAAATATCAATCGTTAAAAATATGCATTCAAAAATTAAAATTAATACACATTTGCTTTCATCGAAAAATTTGTGTTTATGGAGAACTGTAATTTTATATTTCATTAGATACAGCCAATTGTTTCTTAAAGCGGGTACCTAAAAGCCTTTTATTATTAAAGATAAAATAAAATCATCCGCACAATAGTTGAACACAGGTGTACCGCAACAGTGAACCAACAAAAACTGATACAGTAATTAATGCTGAATACTGTCTAACATTTTACAGAATGTTGAATACTGAGCGAAATTTAGAAAGGGGAAAAGAATATAGCCGAACTTTTTGTGTTAAGCGTACAAGCGTAACTATGTAAATATATTTAAACTGTGAAAACTTGGAAAATATTTATTGTGTAATTTAAGTTAAATATTTGCTGTTCGTAAATAACGAATATAGCTTTTTTAAAATTTTTAGTGGCTGCATTCTTACACCTCAATAGCAACAAGATATTAAAGGATATCCTTCTTTTTAATATAACAAAAGATAATTAAGATACAAAGATTAAATATTTTGAGAGCTTAACATAACTTCTAGCTGCTAGTAGCTTAGCCAATAAAGGAGACCAAAAGTTATAATATGCATAAGAAAGCTGAGAATCCCTAAAAGTGCCTTTTCTTAATTTTACATTAAAATTTGTTATTAACGGAGAATCGAATGATGTACTAAAAATGTATTAATTTATTTATTTAAGGTTTAATTAGATATATTTTCTGAGGTGATAAAATATATAGACCCTCTCTGCAGATTTTTTTACATTGGAATATTTCACGGCACAATTTGTATAATAAACATTTTCGTTCCAGTTAAAATTTTGAAAATAGCAGAAAGGTAGACTAAAAATTTATACGAAATTGTTAGAATATACTTTTAGCAATCAGTCATTAATTTCGGTATAGTATTTTTAAATACTAAGTCACACCTTACCGCCTCAAAGAAAAACATTTCTATTATTAAATCAGTGATTTTTCACATTAAAACAGCTACATCTCCAAAATTAATGTGAGATTAATCATCATTAAAAACGAATCCGAAAGTGTAATAATAAACGATATACCTAGTATTCCATTAATAAAACGTCTGTTTGTCTTGGTACACAATTGTTGTTCACGAATCAATTTTCAGCTTATACAGTCGATGGTCTTATGTTTAATAATAAATTCTAATAATGGATTTTGTAATTATCTATAAATTATAAAAGAAACTCTAATTAAAGTAAGCGTACGTTTTTAGGGTGAGTAATTTAGAAACTTTTTTAACTGGAGCAATATACACTGACTTGCAGAAAAAATTGATTCATTGCCATTGGGTGTTCATAACCTATTTAAAACGTACTCATTTACATCATCCATGTAAACTACTATACATCTCTTGCTCTTCCTGACAGTAATACTTCATTATCTTCCCACCATAATGACAAAAAGCAATTACTGTTATTTTGCCAAAACTGGAACCAAAATTTCACCCTGTGAAGAACAATTCATTATGGTTTACAACTATTCTAACAGTACCTACCATGGAACAAGTGTGAATAGTTCTCACATGCATATCTGAAAACAGTTTTCAACCTAACTTTAACTGAACTGTGTCAGCTATTTTGGCAATGTAATATTTTTCAGAAATGTGTACGTAAGATATTAAATTTAATTTGAGGATTGACTATTGCGCAATGTGCACCTGATAGCATTGAAGCCAAATTGAAGACAACTTAGTATGAAAACCCGCGTCAAAATCCGTATAGCATTTGCTCGAAATATAAATGATATAATTTTTTAGCTTATCCAAAGTGTCGAGTTTTGTGCTAACCAAATTTGCGAGAAACCATACCTTTTTGCTTCCATTTAAAAATATCGGCAGCTGAAAATCTTCGTTTGCTATAGGAAGCTTGATGATGAATGAGGATTATGTGCCATCTGTCCCAATTTGTAAGTACTTCATTAGACGACTCAAAAGTGGAGATTTTGATTTGGAAAACAAGGAAGGCCCTGGCCAACCGAAAAAATTAAAGACATGTGCTTTGATGGACGAAGAAAATGTCAAACGCTTAAAGAATTGCCAGAAGCATTCAATACAGAGATGGTCTAAACGTTTGAAGTCAATGGGAATGGTTCAGACGCAAATAAACTGCTAAGGGACATGGAAAGACGTGTTTGCATTGTATCGTCACTGGCTACAAAAAATTAATACATTACGACAGGTCCTGACCAACTGAACAAATTAGCTGAACCTACAATTGAAAAAAATCGACCAGAATATGCCATAAGACAAAATGATTTTCCAGTATGACAACGCGCAGTGACAAAGTTTCTTCTACCCGACCGTAGCCACACACACGCACAGTGCATATATTATCAATTTCCTGAACTAAAATTCGCTACATTCAATGCAAGAAATAAGATCAATACTTCAATGTCAAGAAATGGCTAGATTCATGGATAACCATAAAAAAAACGAGAAACTAGGAAGATGGGAAAAAGCTTTAACCACGAATGAACAATACTTTAAATAACATGTAATTATTGTAATTATATGCAAATTCAATAATTTTCCAATTTATTTGAAATAAATATGTTGTTAATCTATATCATTTCGTGACCATTTGAACCCTCTTAAAATTGCAATAATACAGTTACACGAATTCATCTTTCAAGACTATGTGAACTCTAATCAATTTTAAATTAGTTCAATTGTGGAAAAATCAAAGTTTATATTGCCCACATTTTGAGTTTCGGCCAATCAAACGCCTAAGCAACTTAACACTATACACCCATATTACTTCACGCAACTTGAATTAATAACGAAATTATACCAATAAAATCGTGTTTATCATAAATAGACTGGACGCAATATATTTCGCGGCAGAAATTATATTTCATTTATAGATCGTTCATTCTAATGTAGAAGTGCATATAAGTAAAGATATTATTTTGCTTAATATTTAATATTACAATAATTATTAATAATAAAAAGTCATATTAAAAAAATAAAAGAAATATTAAACATATGTGTGCACGGGAACATAATTAATATATCATATTTATTCCTTTTAAGTTTATCACGCAGATCCTTACCGAGCTAGAGCCCATGTGCATAAAATATAACATAATGTATCAATTTAAACGAACTTTATGTGCAATGATATAACAATATATGTTGGTTACACTGTACCTTGAAGCGAGCAATTTGTCATACAGTTGATAAGTTATTTTCACAAATTGCAGTTGGCAATGAAACACGCGCGCCTCTGTACTTTGTAAGGTGAACTATCTTCCAAGTTACCAACCATGTTAATTTTCAAATTATGCAGTTTCTAGGGCCCATCATCGCATACTACAAAATTCAACTGCCTGAATATAGTTGTTATTTAAAGTTTGTATTCTATTAAATAATAAATAGGTTTGAAACTACACTAACATCGACTGCTTAAATATCTCACCAAGAAATGGCGCAATGTATATCGTTAAATCAATTTGTAACGTGAGCTGCAAAGAAATCTTTAAACCGACGCACGGCTTGAACGTCATTATATGTAACGAAAATAATCGATAGGAGCAGCTTCAAGGGTGTTGAGGGTTGCTTGCGCTGCACACATTCGTTAGATGCCGCTGATAACGTTATCTGTATCTTATAATAAATACGTCAAGTCGATAATACTTGAAAAGTGTAGTATGTTTTTATATTTTGTCGTACCGATAGAAAGTAGTTTTGGCGCATTAAATATAGGCGAGAGTGCGTGTCTAGTCCGACGAAAAGGTGGCAATTACTGTGCGTTGAGTCGTTTTGTGTACAATTGCGGTGATTATCTTGTTACTAATGTGTGATCGATGTGCAGCCTAAATGTTTGGTTATCAACGGATTACGATGATGGATTTTTTTAAATACGTAAGTAAATAGATAATCATGATTGCGAACGGTGACGGCGATATCCCCGAGTGGAAGAGAGAAGTGTTGAGACGCAGGCAGTGTAAAAGCCAATCGTCGAAACAGCTGGCCGAATCGTCATCGGTGCCCCCTGAGACGAAACCTTCGGTTACAGTCGTCGCGGCCGGACAACAACCCGGTCCAGCATGCAACAGTAGTGCTTCGAACGCCGCGTTAGTAAGAGCGAAGTCTGCCGCGTTGAAATGTAATAACGTAACTTGTTCCTCGAACACGATGGTGCAAGAACGAACCTGGACCAACCATAAGCAAATAAAAGCGTTCGAAATGGTTTCAGAGGTGGAAAAATGCGATTCCGACAGTTCGGAAGAATTGAAATACGGACCCGGGATCGTAAGTAGACTTAAAAATCGGTACCTGAACCTAACTTTACGTGAAAACACGGCAAGAAGTAGGCCATCGATTTTGAGCATGCGAAAAGCGGCATCGCTGGAAAATATGCTTGACGACGACGACGATTATGAAGATTCGGATGACGCCTCCAGCGAAAAATGTAAATACGAGACCGGCGATCGACTGTTCGAAACCAGAATGAACGGAAACAGCAACGGTACCATGAAGAATGCGCCTAACCGGTACAAAAACGCGTCTCGCAGATACGACATGAAGAGAGCACGCTCCGTCGAGATCATATCGTCATGCTTCGAACAAGAGACACTTTTGGTTACTGGCGAGAGTCGACCGAAATCGCTCCATGAGGAAATGCTTATCAAAACCGACGGAAGCGATAAAATGTTCGAAATCAACGACAATAAAACTTTTAGTAACAATATTGGCCTTCGGCTGAACAGACCCAAACGTTTAATGCCAATAATGAGCGAAAAAGAAAAACCACCTGCCGACGTCGTCAAACAAACGAAAAAGTTATTCGAACGTCCGGAATTAAGAACAAGACCTCCTCATCAAACCGGAGAAGTCGCCGCAAAAATAGCAACGTACAAAACGATCATAGTGCAGACGAAAACCAATAACAAAAAACCACCGATAAAACAAAAACCGACTGTTACGAAAGCCAACGAGCAGCCCATCAAACCCAAACAGTCTTCGCCAAATGAAAAAGTGCTCAAACCTCCTACAAAACTGCCCATTAATAACTTAGATAGTTTGGACGACGCTTCAAGAAATCGTCAAAATTCGCCTGACATCGCAACACTGCCAAGTCCAAACGACAAAAACACCACAAACGAATCTGAACTAAACGGATTTATAGGTTCTAGTCTAACAGAAGTGCCCGATTTAATAATACACTCTAGTCATCCGATCACGAAAGCGACCACCGGAGAATTTATCCAAGCCGAAATCGACCATTCGAACTTCATTGAGCGAAAAAATAAACTCAATAAGCTTGAGAAACACCAAGCTATCGAAGAAAACCACGAGGACGAATACTTAGTCGACGCCCCCAAGAAACTATCGCTAGAGAGTCAAAACAATTTGAGTCGAAATGGTAACTCAATGATCTTCAACTTCTCCGGTGGACAAGCAGTGAAAAATCACCTCCCAAATATATCACAATCCAACAGCAAAGTACCTATAAATCAACCGTTAAAAGTGGACGTCGGCTTTGCCGCAAACGTCGATCGCAAGCATTCGCCAGTGCTAACGCAAAAAGTTAAAATTTCTCCCTCATCACCTCAATCATCCAAACAGCCGTCTCCCATACAACCCACATATAAACCACCTGAGCTGTGTAAACTACCTTCACCTCAACTGCCAAAACAACCTTCACCTCAACTACCTAAACAACCACCTCCTCAACGACCTAAACAACCCTCGCCTCAATTACCCAAACAACCCTCACCACAATTACCCAAACAACCCTCACTTCAATTACCCAAACAACCATCACCTCAATTACCCAAACAACCCTCACCTCAATTACCCAAACAACCCTCACCTCAATTACCCAAACAGCCCTCGCCTCAATTACCTAAACAACCCTCACCTCAAGTATCCAAACAAACTTCTCCCCAAACACCGAAGGAACCTTCGTCTCCACCCAAACAACTTTCACCGCAAACTCCTAAACAACCTTCATCACCCAATCAACTCTCACCACAGATACCCAAATCCCCTCCGAAAAAGCCTCCGCAAAATCACAAGCAACCTCCTCCTCAAATACCGAAACAACCAACCCTTAAACCTGAACAAACTGCGCAAGTCTCCAAAGAGGCGCAAAAGCCGGGTCATATAGGCGAAATTCCCTCACAAACCCAACCGACCGCACAGATTCCCAAACCTTCAAGTCCCGAAAAACTTCCAAGTCCCAAGTCTGCAAATTCAAAACAGCAAGCACCGGTTTCCGAACAGCTTAAGATCCCCAGACCCTCCCAGAAACCCAAACAACCACCGGCCCCAAGCATGGAACCAAAAATCCGACCAAAGGAGGTGGTTAAAAGTGGCGCTCCTAGTGCGGTGTTTGACCAGGTCGACAGGAAGGCGGTGAAAACGGAGAGCTTAAGTGATCGCGTCGCGGAGAAAAACTTGATAAATGCGTCGAAGAGCGTCGAAAAGACGAAAGTTAGTGAACAGGGCCCGCAGAAAATCGAAGTGCCCCGGACGAAGAGGTCGCCGCGGCCGAAGCAGGAGCAAAACTCTCTAGTGTTCAACTTTACGAATAGGAAAGACGTGCCGGATTACGTGGGCAACGATGGACGCATTAAAACCGGAAAAATAGAAAAGCCAAAGGTATGAATTATCATCTTGTCTTTGTACATTTCGAGTTTTCACGTATCCTGCTATTTATGTTTTAAATTTTATGATGGAATTTTCCAATCTTGTTAATCATGACAGCTACACGTAACATTTGTAATGCTATATTGATGTTAAGCATGCATTAAAGTGCCATTAATTAGACTTGAACTTGAAGAACGAAATACGGTGAGTTCTTGGACGATCGATTATTCATTCATCGGCAGGAAACATTGAACAACACCTAAATTGTTAAACACCACCAATCGCTTCAAATCTTTGCGAATGGTGAGTTTCTCACAATTTTTGCATAAAAATTGAATAACAATTTGATGTGCGGCGTTTGCCGAACGTCTAAGAATTCAAACCTTGATTGATTGATTACGTGCTTGCTATTTGTGTATATTAAATGCGCATATTAAAATAAATACTTTCACGAAGGACAAGTATTACATGTTCGACTTCTTTCAGGACGTATGATTTCTATAAAGTGATTATAGTGTAAACATGCTTTGCAATTATAATATCTATGCTAGTACAATAACAATCAAAACTTTTCGTTGCACAATCGTATCATTTCATTGCTACACCAATAAAATAAAATAACTCATAATAGTGGACAACATTAATTGTCAGCGGCGTTTACCAAACCAAACTGACAATTTTCTTAAACGCCTTACTTAAATCATTGGAAACATCGAAAATTGTACAATATAATTTTTGGAAAAAACAACTAAATCAAATCCAAATTGGGTGTAAAGAACTCAATCCATCTTGAGTGGATCTGAAGCTAGTTGAGACGACGCTCACCAATTCATCCACGATCATCAATAATTTCAAATATAATCCAATAACCCAATACATGGATATTTTAAGCAGAGCAATAATGAAAAAAGTCTTCCGTAGAAATAAATCGTAGCAATTGTGTTTAAAGTGCTACCAGGTCATATTTTTTGTATCGAAAAAGATCGGCATCCATAATTTCATAATTTGGACAGAATCAAACAACATTAACATCCTGTGAACCCAATCCATAAGAGAAATTAAGAGGGCCATTCAAAAATAAAACCAAGTGATTAGGTGAATTAGGTTTTGTGTATCCAAGTCCACTAGGTCATGCGGCTATCCCATTGGAGATCAAATCCTTCTCCCAACTTTCTCCCTCTTGAATAAATCTGTGTTTTAATCCCTTAATATATAACCAACTATTACTTATGTTAACCAGGACATTATAGGTCGAATTTGACATTGCGAAACTATGTCCACATCCATTGAAGATACATTTCGTTTCGTTGTTTATTACAATGAAATGTTCGGTAAGACGTGTTTGCAACCTTGAACTCCGGTACATTGCGATCTTATGCAAAGTATTTCTATTATATTTAAATGCCCTGCTTATCATGGAGATAAAATCACACATTCATAATTGATATGAAAGTATACACAGATTGTGGAGATATTGTACAAATGTTTGCAAACGATTACGAAAATATCTTAATGTCCAAATAATGTAACCCTTGCACTTTACACCTCCAACCCTTACATAGCATTTCGTCGATTAATTTTAAATAATAATAATTTATGCTGCTATTGTTATGAATACAATACAATTATCTTAAGCAAAGATAAACAGGTAATGATCTTTTGTGAGCTGCTTTTTTAATATCTTACTTAAGTAATGAAAAGATCGTATGAAAATTTTATGGGTCATTTGAGCAGGCTAACTGAACGTAATTATTAACTAACCGATCGGACAGGAGGTACTATAACAAAGAGTTAATTAATTAATTACCGCCAACATTAGATTTGATAGTGGTAATTAGAATTACTAATAAGTGATCGGTCGTGTCGAACAAATACGGACTAACAAGTATGAAACGTGCTCGCCGGTCTTCGAATATAATTTAAACAAACATGTAGAATGAATTAGTTCCGCATTATACCTCTCAGTGGCAACGTTCAGGCTCCCGACCTATACTGTTACTTTGCTGTATATGCATTAGCGTGTTCGTTTAAGTTTTGCCTGACGCGATTGTTATAATTGTGCAAAGATAATTAAAAAGATAAAATGCCATTTTTGTATGAGTCAATTGATATTTATATTAATTTTAATTCTAGGACGTGGAAAATAATTTCTTGCATACATCTATAAATGAATGATACGAATAAATAAAACTCACATCTGCGATGATTCATACGTCCTTTAATATGCGGGTTCGTCGAGGCGAAAATCACGCAAATTACACCCGCGCAAAATCCACTTATACGGCACGCATCCACCGGGAAAATTTTGCGATTTACATCAATTAGCATAATATCTATTTTTAACTATTTGAAAAGTTTGAAAGTGTTTATCGATGTATTATACAATTTTATACAAAATTAAACCGAGAGTGTGTAAGGTTTGGAAGGTGTTATTTTGGTAAAACACTAACGAAGTTGTTGTCAAAAAATGACAACCGGAATAATGTTGAATTGCATAGACCCCAATTAAGATACAGAGCTGGATATGATCTCGTTTTAAAGCACTAGAACAAAATTTCGTAACATAATAATTAGCATAACATTGCTCAAAACTTGATTTTAAAACGAGACATGCACATTATTGTACACGCACACGTAGTAATACAAGGTGCTTAGTGAAAATAATTTTTGTAGTGCCCACAAAACGCAATTGATAGCTGCGTCAATGCCAACATTTTTCCCGCTGCATGTTTTAAGTCTGCCTTTGGCATTGTGCACTCTTCTTATTGCTAGAATTGCAAACATCTCAATAGTTGTAGTAGTTGTGTACTTCGTGAGCTACCACATAAACAACAAGGAGTCATCAAAGTATCTACGTACCGTGCGTATCGGTCTCCACAACCTCAGAACCCAGAAGCATTTTAAAAGGTCAATGAGACGTGCGCAATCATAATTACATAACGCATTAAACTGCATTTATTCGCTCAGAGTTTTACTACACGACTTCAAATTATTTGTACTATTGCTTTCCATACGCTTGGTGATTTTTTTTATTTAAGGACTATCTGTGACTTCTTGCTTTTCATTAGTATTGGCCTAAAAGTAGTCTTCTATAGAATTATTTTGTTGTTCTTTTATTAATGTACCTTGTCTCAATGAATTAGGATTAATATGTAGGGTGTGCATTCCAATTTGGTAACAATTTTACATAGTTTGACTACTAAAGCATCAATTGCAAATCACATGATCGCTTTTGACCAATGTATGGGAATGTATTTTTTTTTTACTTTGAGCTCAAAATCACCTCTTGTTGAAGTCATTATGAAAACCGGAATATAAATTCATTAAGCGTGTGGAAAGTGTGGATGACGCGTTAAAAAATGAATAAGAATATAAAACACGGGGAATTTGAGGGGCACTTAATTGAAAATATCAGCTAGATGCAGTTGAGTTTTGTTTCAGTGGCGTTTCGACATGCACACAATGCAGAACATTATAGATGAACTGAGGGCACTGTAGTAACCAACACAACTTTAAGGGAAGGATACTTCGAAGATAAGAACAGAACGTATGAGATGAAAAACCTGAATCAAAAGAAACTAAAGTAGATAGGTAATATTATAAGTTACATCGCAAAAATTCGTCTTATAAAGGAAAATATGGATAGAAAGGTACTAAGAAAAAAACTATCACAGGGGAAAAGGAGGAACACAAACTAATAGGAGAAAAATTATGGAAATAACAGAAAAATGCTATACGGAACTATATTGAGGCAGGCAACAATGACAAATACTGAAACACCAGAGAAGCTTTCGGATATAACAATAGAAAAAGTGTAGTAGCCTCAGCAAAATGAAAAGCAATAAATCACCTAGAGAAGATGAGATTATTATAGAGGCTGTAAAACAAACTACTACCTTACACAGCAAGTTCCAGTGGAAGAACGCGGTAACAATCCTTATCCACTAGAAGCGAGACATACGATGGATGTACAGTCCCAAGCATATATCGCTTTGGTATATTTCGTTCCAGCTATCTACCTGTCAGCCACATTTATTTATTATCTTATTGACGAACAAAATGTGAGTCGTTGCACTGTAATCTCAATCAATCTCAATTGTGACTCCGAATTTGAAATTGTAGAACTACCCTACTCTCATGACATCTAGTAATTTTTATTTATTTCTGAAGCTGAATCGAATCTTATGGAAATACAATTTAAGAGCGATGACAAACTTGAAATATAAGGTTGTTTGTTTGCTAGAGACAATAAATGCTCTACACACTGGTAGCAGATCTCGAAAAGTAGACACCAATTAATCTGCTCTTCCATCTAGAATTGGTTGCAAAAATTATGACTAATTAGCAAGGAACGGATGTCACTAATGTTATTCAGCACATTGCACAAGCTATATGTAGATGGTTAAGACAGATTATATAGCCTAAATGACTGACAATTTATGGGCGACGAGGCTATTAGAATGGGCGCATCGGAACTACAAAAGATGTGAAAGGCGATGCTACCAACCAATAAAAAGAATGGCAAGGTATTCGAACAACACCACTCAATATATAGGGCGATAGAAGAAATGAAATGAGCAGCCTCATATATATATATAGTTCAGTGCGGACCACTGCAAATTTTATTTGATTTGGAATCCAATCTGTAAATCATAAACATGGTATAAATATAAAATAAATAAGATCAAAATATGAATTTTAAACATCGTTAATATCGTACCGTAATTATTAGATTTTGTTATTAAAGATAAGATTAAAGATTAAAAATTGCTTTTTCATTATGGTATTCCTCAAAAGGCTCGTACATTGCCTAAAACTGGGTGGGTTGGTATACTGAGGAGCATAAAATAGGGAGATGGAAGTAAACAGCAGGTACCACAACGAGGAGACAGAGAGAACAGGTGGGAAAGCATATTTATTTCATTATTTGAAGGTGGATTATACCAAAATAATAGTAACAAGCTCACACGCGTAATTGTTCTTGTTCTTATCGTGCAAACTAACCTGACCCTGTGGGGTTATTTTGCTCAATATTTTGATTAATAGAAACAGAAATATAAATATGGGTGAAAAAGACAAGAAATTATTAAAGCAAACAGTAACTTGAGGCAAGCAGATAGATATCGATAATTACATACCATTAGAAGAAAGAAAACTGCAGAAACAAATTAGAATTATTGCCAAGAGAGAGAAAGAGAAGGGTCATAGTATGAAGATATGATACAGAAAAATGATAAAGAACGGGATAAACTACAAAAAGAAGAAAGACTGGCAATAAGGAAAAGTCAGAAATCGAGTTTTGAACGAGTCAATTGGAGGAACTATGACTTTCATTCTATATAATGTAATTAAATCGTTTATAAAAATTTGGAAATGAAAATGATCCACGCACAGAAACAATCAAAAACATTCACATGTTTAAGCTCAAATACGTTGTTAACGCGAACTTTCTCCGCTTCATTTCCCGTTTTAATTTAAATATTTAGAGAAATCTCTTTGTCAATACGCATACATAAACACGCATTCTGCTTTTACTTGCAGGAAATCGCTTTGCATCATTATTCCAAGAATAATTTACATGCGTGGCGCTTACTCATGGTTTTATTTCATTGTCAAGGACGTATTAGTTATTTTTCTCAAAGCACAAGCACCAGTGTTAGATTTACATGTGGCGTTATGCTCGTTTAAAATGCATTTATTTACACCACCTCACGTCACACTAAATTAAGGAGCAACAGTACACGTATAATTTTGAAGAAACAATACATGAGTGTTGACGTCATATGTACGACTACATAACGGTTACTTGCTCCTGAAATACATACAGTTGCGTGTGTTTGTATTAAATAAGTATATTTTCATGTAGTGGGTGTCTTGTGTACGAAGCTATGATAAAATGATATATCAAATAGATATATTAGTACAGTTGATTCAATTCAAGTACAAAACTTGTTTTGTTTGAATTATCTCGGGAATTGGTTTCACTTTCTATATTTATTAATATTGGATTTGTTCTAAAGCTCTTAAATATGTTGTATAATATCAGTCAGGCGTATGTATATTGCTTTTAAGTTGTGAATATAGTCTAATATAATCGATGAGAGTGCTTTTGCTCAAAATTCAATTTCACACATATTAGCGGAACAATGTTGCTTGCAATCGATCAAAAGTGTTTCGCTATTCAAAAAAAAAACAGAGCACTTTAAACACAGATAGTTAAAGAAAAATCATAATACCAACGTCACGCATAAGTTATCGCACCGCAATAAATACAAGAGAAACCCCATTAAAACAAAGTAAATTGATCTCGAGCGACATGAAAAACGACACCTGTGCAAGATTTAATAAAGTTGCCGGCATTTACACGTAGAAACGCTCTCTCCGAGCGCATAACAGATCGATTGCCACTGAAAGTATCTCCAAACGAAGCAACGTTACGCTCTACTTAAGTCGCGCTTCGCAGAATCTACAAACACAGTAACTGCTGCTGCAACATCTCTATCAACAATACATCAACATAGTGTGTTCCATATATAGTTCGTTTTTTTAATGGTTTAGCTTATCGATATTCATCTAGCGTTGACGCTAATTAATTTGTGAAGGCTGATTTGTCAGATTTTGGTTAATATTTAATTAAGATAAATTAATCGATCTACAATTAATAACATTTTGGAGGCGTGTATTTCAGAGAAAGTCAACCAAATATAAATGTCCGCAAATTTATTTTCCAAATATGTAGTGCCTAGATATATTTATTGAAAGTTTGCCGTGAGTCAGCTTTAACATTATTGGATATTTTATAGAACTTTGTTTGCATATTGTCTTATACAGGACAATAGAGCGTTTCTGCTCCAATTCAATTATATAAAAGTTATATGGCCTCGTGTAATAAAAAATATTTTACTTAAAATATACTGTTCCTTGCTTTTGAATTCCAGTCGCCTATGTTGTTTTAATGTCATTTGGGCAAAAATGTGACTTATCTACCAAATGGTGCTTAACTTTGTTATTTGATTCGATGGCTCTGCCATTCTTTCCACGTACTCCGTCCACATTTTATTGCCCTCAGGGTGTCTGGTGAAATGAGTGTAATGTATATGGCATTCACCATTCAACATTCTTTCATAAATATGTGGCACTATATTTATCAGCATTAATCGTACACGATCTTCTCCATTATCATGATATCGCTATGATGTCTTCGAAATCAACAGATTCTTCTGTTCATGTTAATTTCTCCTTACCACAATCTGGCCTTGTGTAACGTTATTTACTATCCAGCACTACAGAGGTGTCTCGTAGACTTAGTCCTGCATGGGTGGATGCAAAACGACCTGAAACATTATTTTGCCCATATTTATTTTTATGTTAGTGCCAGCTGATTGATGAGGGGTACAACTGCAAGCCTCAATAGGTTCAATTCTGACAGAAAGTTCATTTGCATGTGATTTATTGGACTGGGTTGTTTAGTTTGTTTCCTTAAAAATTATAATTTCCTATATATTTAGATAACATATTTTTCGTTGTAAAGTTTTTTTGCTGGCCGAAGTAAGTTATTTTTATTTGATTTTATCGAAATTGTGACAAGTAACATTTCAATTTTAAAGATTCCAAGCACAAAACAAGAAACTAGACAAAAGAATGATTGTCAAATAATTCCTTTTTTCAATCTTGAAGATTCTTTTTGATCTGCTTGCAAAAATACGCATAAGCAAAGGTTAAAACACCAACATCAAAAATGAAATTAGTACAATTTTAAAGAAACTATATTTGTAGAATGGTTTCATAAACATAGCATAAAAATAACAACATTAATTTACAACGGCTTAATTAGTCATGTAAGAACAAAAAACAAGGTAACAAAAAACGAAATAAAATTACTTCCAGATGGAGTAGAAATTATAAGAAAGAACTAGAAGCAAAATAACTGGACTGTAAAAAGAAATAGATTTAAATATAGAAGAACCAAAAGAACTAAAGAGGAAATGAAAAAATCTGGAGTTAAAATATGGAATATGAATTATTAGTCGAACAAAGAGCCTAAAAAAATTAACAACAAACCAAAAACCAATAAGAGAATACCATATCACAAACAAGATTGGTATCAATCAAAACATGTACAGTTTGTTTCAAGACACAATATAACTGTACACAATAAATTGTATTGCTGTCCTCACTGCGGTAACGGAGGCGGCAATACACACGGGCAGTATTTAAACTATTTAAAACTGTTCGTTTTCTTAAGAAAAATCTACATGTTGGAATAGTGAACATAAAAAGAAATCGTTTGCAACTATATTTTATGCACAATACGAAATATCCATTAAAATCAAATTGTAGCCAGTGATGCAAAAAAACACTTTCACCAAATGTTATAACGCGATAGAATTATTTGTGCAACTAAATAAATTTTTGTGTAACTATTTCAACTTACAACAAATACTAGGTTGTTCCCTACCATCTACCGCCAAGCATGCTATTTTTATGACAACTTGATGAATCTTTTTTAAACGTTGACGTTTCCTCAATTTATTAAACAAACTGTACTTACATTTACCAGAGATGAAAGTCTTTGATGTTGTAGAGAGGGAATTTGTAATTAAAATGTTAAACCCACTATCATTCCTAAGCGTTATGGACGAAGTAGTAGTGAGTAGTGAGAGTGTTGGTGGTATGGTAATGTAGAAGTATGTGTTTTTGAAGATCATGTTGTCCTCATAGCCAAAAATACTATAAATCGGGTGATAAAAATCTGGACGGATCCAAGTATACCATATTAGTGAAGGTGGGGAAGACGAAAGTAATGCTAGTGTCAAACATTAAATAATAACTTAACATAACGTGGAGCAATCATATAGAACAAGTAAAATCATTTAAATAATTAACTAATATTATTTTATGAAGGGGGAACCTTCGATAGCTGCGGACAGGAAAAGGGATTGAAATGTCTCCAGAAGGTACTAGAGACGAAGAGAAGCGATAAGAGAAGAAACGAAGACAATAGAAAAGTTCAAAACTTTTGAGAAAAAAAAACTTAAATAAGCAGGAGAGTTAATAAGAATGGAATTTTTAGAAAAATTGGCCGAAACCGCAAAGGAATTTTCATAAACACAAGGAACAACAGTATAATAGAAATGCTAAGAAATAGATTGGATTGTTCGGAGATAAACAAATGAAATTTTAGCTAACATAGAGGGATGGTGCAGATTTGTTGAAAATTAATGAATATTTAGAAAACATGAATCTCGACACGAGGATCTCAATTATGAAACTATAGAATTAATATAAAAAAATTAACCAAAGTAAAAGCCACTATAAACTATAAGCGTATACAAATTTTAAACCCCAGCAAAATATTGTATTGATTAAACACTGCAGGCACTTCTGCAATTTATGACGATTATGTTCATGTATTTTGTATTTTGTATTTGGTATCTTTGTAGTTTTTAAATTTTGTATTGTATTGTTGATTAAATTGTATTCCTCATATCTTACCTCCTCTTGCCTCGTTATGTTTTTCCTTTCAACTATCGACCAATCTTTATATGTGTACATTGTTAAACTTGACGTCAACTTTCTGATATTTTGTGATAAAATTATCTTCAGTCTGCACGAATTCTTGTAAATCTCGTGCTCTTTGTATTTTTTCAAATTGCTGCTCTTCTCTCTTTGTGCGCTTTTGTATTCCTCATCTGCTTGTTTGGTCCTATTCTGATGTTTTACCCTTATTTCTGTACGTTGTTAAAATTATAGATTTGTGGTTTTGTTGCTTTCCTTTTTTCTCCATTAACGCTTCGTCACTTTACCTTAACTCAAATATTGATTTGGTGGATATTTCGCCGGATCCGTTTGTCACTGTATTTGTGCATCTTACTTACAACTGGTTACTTGTATCTCTGTTTTTGCAGTTCCTTTTCTCTTCTTTACCACAACTCCAATTGTTAACATTTTAAAGTCCCTATAAATTCGCATTTATCGCCTTGAAAGCAGCTGCATAGATTTTATTAAATTTTATTGACATTTACATGTTTGGCAGAAATAACTGGGGGTATTTCCTGGTGATTTACTTTATCGGCGTTGGAAATTCCTATCAATAACCTTCACCAGCCTCCCATCCCATCACCACCGTATGAGCTTACGGAATAAAACTATGTTATACCACTCGAATATTTTTTATAACAGTAACAGTTACATTCGTAAACTCGAAAGATGCGGATGCGTCTCACATATTGCTTATTTCCTAATTTTAGAAACATTCTGATGCATTAAATGACCCAAATAAGCTTGTGAAAGAAAAAATCGCAAACTCGATTATAATTAGCTTTATCTTTAGGTGTATGATTGAGTGTTTCCGTGCGTTTAATATCCAAGCAGGATGCGTTGAAATATATATGAAGCCATGTTAATACGTTTTCTTTTTTACATTCAGTATATCGGGATGATTTTCTACACTTTTTCGTCTTTTTAGCCCGGGGAAGGTGGTATAACGTTGATGCCAGGTGCAACATTGGACGAGTCCCTGGTCGACGACGACGAAGATTGGCTCCGCTCGCTTCAAGGTCCGCCTAGTCCATGTAATGTGACCTTCGTCAACGACAACGTCCTCATCGATGGTCGGTCTAGTCTCAGTCAGAAAACGAAAAAACCAAAGGTTAGTGGAATTTTAATTCCGGTTACACTTCAGGTGGAATTTACCGGCGTTACTATGTGGCCAAGCTCCAATTACTTTCAAATACATATAAAATCTACAACAATTTTAAATCTTTAAGATGAGGACATTATTATGGGAATAGTTTCAGATAAAATTTATAAAACTAGAAACGTTTTATTGCGTAATTTACGAACCTTGTCCAAATAACTCATCACAATCAAATCAATGACTACACTTACAGATAATATTTGAGACACTCATTTTTGTTGGAAAATGATAAATGTGTTTCTGCAATCGATTTCATTGGAACAGTTTATCACGTAAAAGTTCAATATTGAAATATGATTTGCTGCACAAAAATTAAATTTCTGCAATCATATATTGTTTTAATAGTCATTATTTCCTCTACAATTAAATATGTTTATAACGGCAATTAATATAACATAACGATGATTTATGTACGTCTGCGTGCAACAAAATTACTATGCTTATTTGATTCCATCAAATTACAATGTACAACTGTTAATGATGAATCTAATCACGTCCAGCATACCAAACATTTATTTAAAAGTAAAGCTTATTGCACCTAGAAAATATTGCAATTTAATTAGCTTAACTATTATGTGGTATTCATGCAATTTGAAAAAAATGTTTTTGCAGTGATCTTCTTACATGCGGACATGATTTTTAACATTAATGCACTATATTTGTATGTATGTATGTATGTACATATAATGTTGAATGAATTCATACAACGATTGTCTTCATTGCGTACATGAAGTCCCACATTACGAATTCAACAAATGGGGGTAAACATTTGTATGAGTCAGAGGGCGAGGGTGAGGGTGATCAATATATCGTCTAGATTTGAAATCAGTTAGCACTTTTGTGATTCATTACACTATAATTGTTTCCAGGTATTGAGTAAATTATAGCGTTAATTCCGCTTAATTTCCTTGACGTTAATCTTCCTCTTAACTTGTCTGAAATCGTCAGTTTAACGTTAAATCGTTTTTGTTAACGTCATGCGTCAAAAGACTACTATCGTTCTCAGTCGGCTACGTGATTCAGTTTTGTGTGACAGAAATCCAAACTGCACCACGTGTTTTTACAAAAATCGAAAAAACACTGCGATGATATCAATACGGAATTAAATGAAGTTTATGGAGACTCTGCATCTTTGTCAACTACAAAGAAAATTTGACATTGAACGTCCAGGTCGTCTGAATGTGCTCAGCACACCAGAAATGATTTGTAAATCCATGGTATCGTATTAACTGACCACACTGTGAAATTGAATGAGATAGTGGGCAACTCAGATGAAGAAACTATCAAAGCAATGGGCTCCTAAGAAGGAAAGGAATTACTTCCTTATACACCACGTTTTCCAGATTAGCCCCCTGAAATTATTTCCTGTTTCAGAATTAAAATTTGACGGCAAAAATCTGTATAATAAGGTCATCATTGAGACAAACGCATATATTAAATAAATCCTACTATTCAGAATAGCCAAAAATTAAAAAAACGTATCGAACTAAAAGGGGAATATTTTCAAAAATCAAATCAATTTTGTCCAAAAATGTTTTTTTTTTCTTTAGGCTAGATATTTATCATTCTGCTCTCGTATTTCATCGGTATGCCAACAAGTTAACTTGTTGGCATTGATGAAAAATTTTCAAAAATGAAATTATTTTTTTCCAAATCAATGTTTTTTCTTGCCATAGCTATTTATCATTCTGCCCTTGTACGTCATCGATATCCCAATCATTTAACTTCCCAATGTTGTCAAATTAACCTGGAGCTAGATTATAGAAATCCCACTAACGTTCGACTAAGTGTATCGAACTAAAAGAAGACTACTTTGAAAAATCAAATGAATTTTGTCCAAAACAATATTTTTTCTTGCAACGTATTTATGATTCTGCCCTCTTACTTCATCGATAGGCCACCCAGTTAACATCCTGATGCGGTCTACAACTAATCGATGTCAAATGATCTCTGAGCTAGATTAAAGAAATCCTGGTATTCAGAATGGACCAAAATTTTTTAAAACGTTACACTAAGTGCATCAAATTAAAACGAGACAATTTTGAAAAATAAAATAAATTTTGTCCAAAACAATGTTTTTTTTGCCACGGCTAGGTATTTATCATTCTGCCCTCGTAGTTCATCGATATGCCAACCAATTAACTTCCTGATGTTGTCTACAAGTAATTGATGTCAAATTAATTCGGACCTAGATTAAAGAAATCCTACTATTCAGAATTGATCATTTTTTTTAAACTTTGGACTAAGTGTATCGTTCTAAAAGGACACAATTTTGAAAAATTAAATGAATTTCGTCCAAACCAATGTTTTTCCTTGCCAATGGTAGGTGATGTGAACTTCCTGATATTGTCTACAACTAATCAAATTAACTTGGAGCCATATTAAAGAAATCCTGCTATTCAAAATGGATCAACATTTTTTAATACATGTATCGTACTTAATGTCAAATTAACTGGGAGCAAGATGGCTATAGCAGCATAGAAAGCAACGTGTTCTCTTTTTTAAATTAAGGGACGGACTCTTTACAAAAATTATTGCACAACGCTCATGTCTGTATGAACTTTATGGCGCCCATTTTTTATCGACCCATACCGTTTTCACTGATTTGATGGCAACACAATGGTTTTTGAAGGCGGGTGCATTGTGTGTGCAAATACTGCGTCAAATAACGTCGCCACATAACTAAACCAGAAATATAAATAAAATTACTAAGCAGCAAATACTCCCAGATATGCACGTATCGCATAAGCCGATTTTATCGCGTATCTACAACTACTCCCTTATTTACTTTAATTCGACGGGAAATTGCAATTCCGATGAGTCATATGGTTTCCAGGCCAACAAACCTCTGGGGACATCGTCTAGTCTGATCAATATCAAGCAATACTTGCAGAATTCAGTTAAACCAAAAGCTTATTTGTAATTGGGTTGATGTATATTAGGTCACCTTAATCCTTTTCACTACATTTATCATTCGCCATTGATAATGACTAATAATTTGCTTCTTGATGTTTTGAACATTAGCTGTCTTATTATAACCATTTAATCAGAAATGTTGTTTATTTATAAAAAGTATATTTATTTGTATGCATTATATATGCACAATCTGTATCCTACGCGAATTTAAACGCAGGTAATTGATTGTCAAAACAATCGACATTTTATAATAATGTACATACTCTTATCCGATTTGGTTTACTTTCCCGGAACGTGCGTGTGCTTCTGTTGCTTGAAGGCAGGAATGTGTGACGCACAACTTAAATATAAAAAGCGACGTTCAAATGGACGTCCGGCCTGATTAAAAAAATCATTTAGGTTGAATACGTTGCCAAACCACTGCAAATAAATAATGTAGGTGGGTAACAGTTAAATTTGTATAGTTTCTCATGTTGTTTAAAATAAAAAGAAATTTAATTTCCCATTAAATTTAATTTAATTATTAAATAGAAATATTTTTATTGAAATTAAAATTCCTAAAGCGTTAAAAATAAAATCCGTATATTAAAAAGTTAGCAAAACATCGTCTCTCAAATAAACCCACTCGACAGCAATTTGCATTCAACGCTTCGTTCTTAGAAATGGGGGTTGTAGTTTATGAAATGAAGAAACCGTTAGCTTTTGTATAATGTGTCACCTATCTCCTTTCAAATTTCTAAATTTATTCATTTTCTGAGTTAATAACAATTACAATATTTGAATGTTTGAAAAAGAGACGGATCTGTCACCGAAACGTTATACAAAAGTCATTTGTAAGGCTTGATACGTCGAAATTGCTGATTTCATCAAATTATCAAATGTCTTGAAACTGTTTTGCTTCGTTTTTCGAGATTTTGAATGTATATCTGTTGCTGTTGCAATTTTTATGCTAATATATGGTTTATGCAAATTCACTTTGAAACTATGAACTAATCCGTTGTTATAGCTTCTTAGCAAGCTTACTTAATATTTTAAATAATTACCACATGCTAATATTAAAACCATGAAACGAAATGTTATTTAACTTCTTTATTGTGCAAATAATGTACCACAATTGCTATTTCTTTAGTCAGCATAGAATAATTCACATAATTGAATAGTTTAATAGACCAAAATTCAACTTAATGATTGCAATTATTTAATGTAAATAATCTCGAAATAAATGTTATGAGCTATATCAACGTATACTAGTTTTAATCTACATACAGTGTGTTTCACTTAAGAGTGTAACACCCTCATATATTTTTTATTTTTAGTCTAATTTTAGTATTTTTTTTTCTCAAAAGTAGAATACCTATTGCTCTATTTACTCCCAAAAAAACAATTATCTTCTTTAAATGCAAAGCATCCTGCGTTGGCAAAAATCAAGAAATCACTTTAGGGATTTTTTTATCGAAAAATTTTCCTTGTAATAATTGATCAGAATTACTCAAAAACCCTAAATCCAAAATTTTATGAAAATTAAAAATGTTAAAATTTTCCGTAAAAGTCCGTAAATACTTATTATTAGCTGCGCCGAAAAAAGGATGCTTTGAAAATTTTGTTTGAAATAAACTCTGAACTGTCAAAGTTGTTTAAAGTTGTTGTTGTTTAAGCGCAGCCACCTGTGCAAATAATATTTACCGAATTGGAAACTACTTTTGAAGAAAATTTTCACATTTTTAATTTTCATAAAATTTTGGATTTAGGGTTTTTGGGCAATTCTGAACAATTATTACTAGTAAAATTTTTCGATAAAAAAATCCCTAAAGTGATTTCTTGATTTTTTCCATTTATTTTGCCATCGCAGGTTGCTTTGCATTTAAAGAAGACAATTGGTTTGTTGGGAGTAAATAGAGCAATAAGTATTCTACGTTTAGGAAAAAAAATTACTAAAATTGAACTAAAAATAAAAAAGTAATGATGATGTTACACCCCTAAGTGAAATATATATGGACAACAAATTGTAAAAGTACGAAGCTGGTGCAAACTGAACAATAACAAAACGAATGTTACAAATATTTGCTTGGAATTAAATAATAAAGGTGCATTTGATCATATCTAAAATAATTTAGATAAAATCAAAACGAGTAGCTTGATACAAAATAGAGATGTGTAACGCCGAGGCGTCAAACTTGAACGTTTTCTTTAATTAACTTTTAATGTAATTATTTTATTTTTTACATCTAGACTTGTTTCTAAAATTTTCAACAATTATATTTAATATGGTAATATAAATAAAATAGGAATACATTAAATGAATTAAATATATGAATACTTGTGATTTAAATTAAATATGAGAATTTTGATCTGGAGTTGGTTTTTTTCTATATATGTGTTTGGCGAATATTAAATATATATTATATATAAATTTAGTATCATTCAACCATTGTGACAATTATCGTAAAGTCGAAGAAAAAGTCTTGATAGCATTGTATGGATGTGGATTTGTTGAAGTTTCATACCCGTCAATTTAGGTTGGAGAGGAAACGCACGTCGTTTTGTGTCCAAAGTATGTTAATTATAAAATTGAATCGTAATTGTCGAAATATCTACTCTGGAACAAACAAACACCAGTAACATGCAATTCTGCTATTTTAATTCAGACCAGATTATGATAACGATGGCATTGGCATTGGTTCGTTAGTTATGTTTATTGTGAACACTTCAGTTACCATAATTATTAAATTAAAGGTTATCGCGAAACATATCGGTATACTTGTACGTTAGAATCTCAAGTCATTATCTTTTCTAATAAATATAAAATGTTCACTCATAGATATTCCATTATCGCATAACCCGACCTATACTGTCGAAACAACATCGAACGTTTTTACATTTACATAATTCACACAAATGTGCAACTAAATGCATAAAGGGCACGAAATTTTCTATTGCTCCGAGTCAAAATACAATTTAAAAAATAACATAACACTCAAATAAAGTGTATTAATATCTCGCGTATACTCATACGTACTAGGTGGCAAGGTTAAGTACTCGAAAACACTTTGATAACATCCAAAAATATTAACGAATTATTATCATTTTTCTACCTTAAACCATAAATATGAACCCGACAGGTCACTCTTCGACTTTTTGATTTGGTTTCGTAACGTACCACCATAGTGCGATGTGTCGTTAAGTATTTCCCCATTGTTCATCTTACAATATATTTGAATTTTTATTTTGACGAACCGTCCACTATGTGCACGTTTTCAAATTGAACGAAGAAATTTTTTCTAACGTTGACGTTTGATTTTAACCGATAAGACTGTTTGTGTTGGGTACGATATTACGTTGTGTTATTTACTCGCCCGTGGAGGATTTATGTTTTATTTTAAACTTTAAACGTATAAATTTTTGTACTATTATAAAATTAGCATGGATGTGAAAAAATGTTTAATTGCTACATAAGTGGGTAAGATAATTTTTGGATCCTTGACGTGATTTTTAAATCGATTGAGAATTATTATTTAGTGTTATATTGTTAATCATGGCGTTCACTTTGAATACTTGAAATTGTTATAGATGTACAAGCAATTTCTTAAAAGTAAAAGTTCGTTTACTATCAAGTGGACAAAGAAAAAGTGATATTTTATTGGTGCTGTGATTGTGTTTGCGCTCGATTTTTTATTTGGTCTATGGGTGGGTAAGGGAATTTTCTAAAACTATTATTTAGATGTCTTTACTGCATTGGGTGTGAAATGATTACGATTAGGGATGTTTTAAATAATAATTTATCATCATCCCTTGATGTTGTTACTAATGGAGAATTTCAGTTAATTTTCTTATCAAATAAAGAACAATATAATTAAATTATTAATAGTTATATGGTTGAAATTTAAGTATTTTTTGCGATTTCAACGCACACCTCAGTCAGGATTCTCCATGTTTATTGGTCAAAAATGACCACGTCATTTCTTATTTACACCGTTCTTGACAAAATATGTCACAAATTGCCCAATTTTATATACAAATGTTGAATATAAATATTTTTTATAAAGAATTCTTTATAAAACAGAATCATGATTGAACAACATATACAAAAAAACAGTTTCAATCATCAGATGTACCATGTTACAATATATAAATTAATTAATTAATTAATGTGGGCAGTTTTGGTCCATTTTAAGTTGTCCCTTAATTGTGGATTGGGATTTTTTTGAAGGGCATCTCACAAGAGTGGTATAGTGCAGATAGTGCATAAATTATACATATTCTGTTAGTACTTCATAGCCTCTTTAAATCATTTTAAATCATTTCGTGATATTTTAACGTTTTGTTCTCAAACTTCTCTTAATATATTAAATTTTCTTCAAAACCTAAAGTGAATACATAGTTTCAGTTCTCTTTATTATGTTCTTATGGTGCCAAGTAATATTTTCATGTTTTAGAACTCAGTCTGAAATCTTTCTCGAAACCTGTAAGATTTTTTTTCTATTTTTTTCATAATTTTGAAGCTTTTTTCTTAAATATTCAATGAAAAACAGCCTTATTAATATTTCACCAAAACGTTGTGTAATTTGTCCTTTATAACTAACTTTTATTTTTCATATTTATTTTTCTTGAAACAATAACAATATGTGAGAGAATCCTGGTCCTAAACTATTGAACATAGGTACTGCATTTTTATAAACATTCAATTCTCTACAACTTTGCATATACCACGTTTTTTCGCTTACATTTAATGGTTTTTTTTGCTCGAATTTGTAATATTATTGCATTTCTATTTTAACCAAATGGCACAAATTTAATCTCTTCACCAAGTAGCCGAATTTCAGAAGACTTGTACATTATTCTCTTCATCGGTTTAAATTAGTATGTTATTTAGACCTGTCACACAATTCTTTCAATATTGAATCATACAAATAAATTACGCATTAACTGAAAATTGACAATAAAGTTGTATCTTTGTAAATATTTATACTTTCTCCATCTACCATATGGTACTTTCTCATACTATATTCATGAAAAGTCAGTCAAAACGTCAATGAATAATTATTGAAACTGCATGATTAATTTTCGTGAACATCAATCAACGAGTAGGAACCGAATATATTAACTATTCGTCGATTTTTAGCAAAACGTTCATTTCATAACCACCCAATGCAAGTAAGTATGTAATTAACAAGTTAGTGCTAATTGCATTTGGTGTATTAATTTTACAAAGGACAAGCATTGACAACAATGCCAAACGGTATAATATTCATGCAAGCAACTAATTGCGTTTTTTTTTTAGGTTAAGTACTTAATATTAACACAATTACGTCTCGACGTGTATGTATGGTCTGTTAATCGCAGTATTATTTTACAATTTTAAGATAATAATCGTGGTAATTTTGCTACATGGAACTTTACCTTGTCTCGAAATTTACTTTACTGACAACTATTTCTCAGTCAAGGAAGTTCTGCAGACTTCCTAATTGCATGACCGCGTTCATTAGAACTTAATTAACCAGAGGTTTTTCACGATTAGGTAAAAGTTCTTACGTAAGCACTGTGTTATATACCGGTACCCTATGGACAAGTATTTCAAGACTCCATTGTGCAATGATTGGATAGGTGATTAGAGTCACGTACTAATATCCGGGTTGTAATCTAATCCCATAAAGTAATTTTAATAGACATTTAGTTTTACACACCTTGTTCAAAGGATTGGGAGGAAGACTATATTTTTTATACTTTCTAGGTTTTTTCTATTTTTGTTTTTTTCAGTTCCTTTCTTTCTACTACCCTTTATGTAAATATTTTCTTTGAATTTTTTTCTTTGTTGATTTCGTTGTTTGTCTTTATTTTGAAGTTGCTTGATATAATTATACTTATTGTAAACTCACATCTAAACGTTTTTTTTTTTAATTTATAGTATTTCCGCTTGTTTATGTCGAGTCGAGTTTTATATATTAGTGCCGTGATAACGGTGTCCACACATATCTACATGCATGAATAATTCTAAAACTGTTAAAACGAAATTTTACCTAGAATTCACCACGATAACCTACTTTATTAAGTGCACTAAGATGCAAAGTAATTAAAATACCATAATATTTACGTGACTCATCGCACAGTGCACACATTGTCATTGAAAAATGGCCTATAAGATGACCGTACGAAACATAAATATTATGTTTCTGTGACATTGATGAGCTAGTTTAAAAAATCTTTTGTCAGCATTTCCCATCGACATTGACCTGAAATAACTGAAGTGCTACGTGAGCGCTTTGTTTATTATTTTATTATAGCTGACGAAAAATACTTTAAATAGGATCGCGATATTTTTTAATTCGACGTAAATGTTTCAACACGGCTTTGATTATCAACGGATGTGGGCACGCGATAGAACAATCCTGTAGCAGCGTTGGAAAAACGCAGTTACACAAATTATTAAGTCAATCGTTAGCACTTAAACGTGTCCAGTGTTAACTAATTGCAATTTACGTCAGCTGGCTGATAAATCAAATTAAAACGGTTAGACTACGTTATTTTGAATTGTAACTATGTTGCGGTAAATATCCTAATTGATATTGCCAAGTTGTATTTTAATTTTTAATCGTACGAATTGGCGACAATGATCTACTAACTACATATGTGTTTTTGGAAATATTAATTTATCTTTAATTACAAAATGTCAGTTGTAGTTTATTATATATAAACTTTCAACGAACATCAATACCAAAAATATTGCATGTCGAAAATAATAAAATTGTTGGTTTGTATTTCAATCATCCATCAGTTCCAGTCCTGAAATACATTATTATTCACGGAAAAAAGATTGTACCCATGATACTACATTTATGTGAAAAGAAGCATATATGGACCACTGCATGAAAATGAGGAAAATAATTTGGATAACCAAGCTGGATAGTACGACAAATAAATGGATAATTGAAATAAATTGAAATTGAAAAATAACAGGAGAAACAACTAGGGTGGTTTGAGCGTATTTGGAAAGGATAACAAGATGTGCGGTAATTTGAAGAAGATAAGAAAAAAGGAAAGTTGGAAGATCACATAATGCATTGGAAGATAGGATAAGGAAAATGAAAAAATAATAAACGTAAATGGAAGGCTATTCTATTCCTATGATATAGGAAGAAAAGTAATATACCAAGCCCACCCAAATTGAGTTATTCAAGCATTAAATATGAATAAAACCATAAAAAAATATATGTGGTGCGACAGTTTCGGCCTTTTTGGAGATCCTCAGTAATCATGTAACAGGCTATACAAAAGACACAAGAGATATTCTTTTTTTATAGAACTGAGTCAGTCACCCCCTTGCTTGCTTGCCACTTGCTTAGCCAACCATTAATCACAAATTAAAACTAAAATGGGCCAACAACGTAACAAATCCGCGCATTTTATAAAATAAATAAATCATAGAGCTTAGAATTAGCTACAACTGTAGTTTGTTACATGATTACTGCAGATGTCCAAAATGGCTGAAACATCCGTCCAACCATTACAACCTGCCAAATGAACCTGCATTTTTATAATCCGCTGCATTATCAGTGTACCAATAGGGTGATTTTTTTATACTTTTTTTTTAGAAAATTGTCAGTGATATAAAATACAGATATGAACTTTTGTTCCTACAGATATTTATTAAGGTAAACAAATTTCAATCGAATTAATGATTAAGGTAATTGATAATTACTTGCCACTCTACAAGTACTTAATTTCAATTAGTACTTAATATTTATGGTTTTGAGTGTCGAGCAACGGGTCTTCCAATTGTTGTTTGACGTATCACAACATTTTTGAAGTTAACTTTCAGTTAGTTTGGAGCGAGATTCCACACCGCTCATAGCGCTAACCTTTTTAAAAAATATATATACATCGTTTATAGATAAATTCTTACCCAGTACTTGATTTCAGTGATAGCTTCCAGATATCGTATAGACATTTCACTAAATGTTATTATGTTTGACGCCACTTAAGGAGCGCGGGGTGGGCTAAATGACGTGATTGTTCAAGTATGGTGGAATTGCAACTGACCTCTGTTATTTCGAACAATATCGTATCTAAAATAAATTTTCATAAGTTTGCCGGAATATCTTAAATTTAATTTTTTTTGTACATAATTTTACTCTATTGTTGTTTTTGTACTTAATATCATGGTCCCACGTTCGGATTGGAAGGACCACAAATGTAACGTGTGTGTGTGTGGCGTGTATGTTGTACAAAGTTGGCCTGGGCTTTTACTTCTCTTATCATTTGTTGCCTGTGGTCCATTACCTTGTTGTGTTACAGAGAAGCTGTTCTTCTTTTCTATAATACATTTATTTACAAATTTTATAAATATCATTTATTTTGAAGCGAGATGAAAATTGTATATACGTTTACAACAAGTGGCACAATTAAACACCGATCAAACAGCCATTTGTTATTACTTTGATTTATTCGAGTTCTTGTTATGTCTGAATGACTTGTTTGTTCGACTTTTTGGGTTCAACTGACTTGAGGAAGATTCCATAAGCCGGATATGAAAAGTTTTTAAGAACAGGCACTATGCAATCCTTCTTCGAATGCTAATGTGCGTTACGAAGTTTAGTTCTGCCATAAACTTGCCCTAAAAACGCAGTCATGAAATGTTACTTTTATTATTGCCATTAAATAATACAGTACATTAAGGCCAATGACTTGTTGTTACATGTCAATTATATGCTTTCCATTTCATTTGTTACTCAGTCTCCAAGTGTCTAACCATCTTCTTAAATTGGAGTTTGTTTTGCGCCGCTCTCTTCCAATTTGTCTAATCTTCTCATGTCCGTTGACACTGCAACTATCCATTTCTAGAATTTAAACTCCTGTACATTAAAATAATTGCAAACTAATATACTAACAAACAGACACAATTCTTGTTTATTTTATTATAGTTTTTCGCCACTTTTCCCATAAAACATTTCCAATAATTAACTTATCATTGATCATTTCATTTGATTTTATCTAATTTGTGTAATTTTTGTTCTATTTTTGAAATCATTTAATGTAGTTCGTTAATGTTCAATTAATTGGCGGTTTGTTTCTATCAGTATTAATTTTTAACATTGTATTTATGTAAAACTCGTATCCAGCCAATACCATAATTTTCGTTTCGGTCGTTGTGTGCATAACCGTAACCTGTAATTTTTGGACATTTATACCGTGACCTGTAATTTTGTATCTATTGACATACTGAAATATGCCCACCCTCGATGCCAATTTATTTATTTGTTCATTCTATTTTCGTTCCTATATTTTACGACGATTACTTTCTCGTTGTATAATTATTAACACTAACTTAAATTGTAATCTAGGAAATATTGGCGCTGCAGTAGCTTGTTCCTTGCAGTAAGTTTTTTAACGACACTGATGTCTTTTCATATTATTATAGTGCCCTGAATACTGCCCACCTGAAGGATAGTTACCAATCGCTTTATACACAAATGAATGTCAAAGATTACTTAATTAAATTCAAAAATATATTTCTCAAACATGTCTTTATTTTGTTTCCATGTAGTTCCATACAGAAAATAATTTCCTTTTCTTACTGTCTCCACCATTTTATTCAACTCTTCCCCTGTCTCATAACAGTCATAACTAAACATTTGCATAATTTAAAAATAAATCTCTTATGTTTGTTCGTTTTCCCTGTTTCTGTTTCAATTTTGTAGCGAACCGAAATAATTTAAACTCCCAATAAAAGAACTTGATAACGAAAGTTTCCATGCAAATTCACCGACGCTAAAGCACGTCCGTGAGCTCGCAGTCTTTTCACACGCCGGATTCGTTCCAAGAGTTGTTCAACCTTGCATTTATTTGAACTGAAATCGCGGCATTTTTACGCATAACAGGTTTCATGTCGAGGCGCGATTTTTTTCAAAGTCTCGGTATGCGTTTAAAATGACAATTTATTTTAATAGTGCAGTCTCGAGCGTGCGATTTTTTTTTCTTTTAGTTTATCGAGAGCAATTTGTTGACGACTCTATTATAAAGGGGCATATGTCTTACATTGCTTTGGCTTCTATAATTTAAAAGGGAATGCTTCGGCAATATTGGCAGGAATCAATTAGAGGATGATCTAGTTGCGTCAACACGCCGGATAAATTTCTAAGACTTGTAAGCTGGACTGGTGCTCGTTAACTTCGATTTGCTTTCGTTCGAACTATTCATAATCATAAAACGATATTTCGATTATTTAAGGACGTCGTAATTTATTTAATTTATTGCACTTCAATATTCATTAATCTAATCTAATGTATCTATGGAGATATGTAGAAATATTTTCTACAATAGCCCACTTGCACAGGTTCTGGAAATGCATGTCCTAGTATATATGGCGCGTTAAAGTAGGCTTGCGTTATCTAGAAACAAAGGTCTAATAGTCTAATCTTTATAATCTTTATATTCGTTACGTGGAGACCAGTACAGCTTGATCTTATAGTAGCACATTAAACATGCCCATAAAATTCTCTTATGATGCAGAATCGAATTTTTTTAATAGTTCAATTTCAATACCTGTATGAAGTTTGTAAATTTACAAAAACACTCCAAATAAAAGCAGCAAATACAGTGGGAAAGTTCGATATATTCATTTTGTTTTATTTTTATTGTTTATAATTAAGAAGTAGAAATCCAGGGTAACGGTAACAGCTTGTGTCAGCTTCGATTTAATTTTTTTTAATGCATTGATAAATATATATATATATATATATATATATATATGTATATATATATATATATATATACATTAATTAAAACAAGTCCATGAAGACTAACTGGTGGATCGCTAGACAATATTGTTTCTGGGTTATTACCCTTCGTCAGTAGCGATTACCAAGAACCTTAGTTGTAAAGGTATTTCAACAACTAAGGTTCTTGGTAATCGCTACTGACGAAGGGTAATAACCCAGAAACAATATTGTCTAGCGATCCACCAGTTAGTCTTCATGGACCGGTTTTAATTAATGTTCACTACACCATTGAGGTGTAAGATTAGACCATCTTTCGTGTAAATTTTACATTTTTCAATTTATATATATATATATATATATATATATATATATATATATATATATATAAAGGAAAATATATAACGGCTCAAACCCGCAAGGAAGCACGCAGCCGCGTTTATATATTTTCGGGTTTGAGCCGTTATATATTTTCCTTTAATTCATTGTCCCCGCGTTATACATCTGACTTTTTTTATTATTATTATATATATATATATATATATATATATATATATATATATATATATATATATATAACTTACACGAAAGATGGTCGAATCTTACACCGCAATGGTGCAGTGAACATTAAATAAAATAGGTCCATGAAGACTAGCTGGTGGATCGCTAGACAATATTGTTTCTGGGTTATTACCCTTCGTCAGTAACAACAACTAAGGTTCTTGGTAATCGCTACTGGCGAAGGGTAATAACCCAGAAACAATATTGTCTAGCGATCCACCAGTTAGTCTTCATGGACCTGTTTTAATTAATGTTCACTGCACCATTGCGGTGTAACATTCGACCATCTTTCGTGTAAATTTTACATTTTGCTGTCAGATTTGACAAGACACATTTTTAATTTTAATATATATATATTAGGGCGGGTTAATTTTTTTTTTTGATGAAGCGTATAGCAATATCGTAATATATAGGTGATTCTGAGAAATTTTGCTCAAGAGACCATAGCTCTAACTTGGATTTGGAGCCCCCCAAAATTTCAAAATATATATTTTTCCATATATACATAGAATAATTTAATTAAATTCGTCATAAAATCGGATAGCATTATAGTAGATTTCTCAATCTGGGCTTGTTTGAAAGGTATTTTTATCACCTTTCAGAATCTGTATTGATACCAATATTTTTTTTAATTTTAGTAGAGATATTAGAAATTTTTTGTCGAAAAATAGCCTAAAATGAACTTTTAACTAATAAATTCAGAATTCAGAATTCAGATTATAAAAGTTCAGATAATTTCCAAAAACTTTTATTACGATCAATTTTTTTGTAGGAAAATCGATTTGAAAAAATCAACATTTTCAAGGTTTCAACAAGAAAACACTATTTTTACATTTTTTATTCAATTTATTTTTAAATATTATTCTCGACCTACAATTTAATGTTTTAACGTGGTAATATTATTTTTTAAGGTCCTTTTTACTTTCCATTCGAGGAGTTTTCTTACGACTTTCTAATGTCACTGCCATAACTCCTTCACGATTCTTTTCTATAACTCGTTTTGAAACACTCGTTAATAATTGTACATGTCTTTCTGTTCCTTGTATGTGCATTGGAATTTGTGGATCAGCCAGTGGTGGTTCAACGAAATCTAAGTATTCTACCAAGTGATCATATGGAATCTGTCGAGTAAATGCTGGTTCAAATAATATATCGTCGTTATTCATGTCAACCATATTGACATAATCGGTAGCATTGAAATTTAAGATATATTTTTTGTAAACTCTGAGTTTAGTTGGATCGTACAATTGTTCTCGATAGTGTAAAATCTTTTTGATAGCTCTATCCCGTATTGCTTTTCGATCATCAAATAACATTGTTAATAAGATATTTTCTGGATGTGCGTAATATGAGTTGTTTTGAATTACACCATCTACAATATTACGAAAGTTTGGTTGTAAGTATCGTGTCCAACGTATAAATTTTAATAAAAGTGCACTGCCGTACACAACAGAGTTATAAAACTTCACATTGAAGTACATTGGCACATAAACTGTAATAATATAAACTGCCAAAGTTTTTAAATTGGTCGATGGTGTATTAGTTGTTACATATAATCGTAGTAATCTACTTGCTTTGGTTAACCAACGAGAATGTGCAATTGGTCCTGGTTTAATGTTAGCTAAATCAACTGGAACAATACCATTCGAAATTGCTTTAGCTATTTGATATAAATATTTAACATCTGTTGATAGTTCGAGCTCATGTTCATGATCCATCATTGCAGGCATATTCTCCAGTGGTATTGGATCAAAATCAGCTACTACCTGAAAAATGAAATGTTTAGATCAATTAAAATGCAATTATTTTATTTTAACTTTATCCCAATCGAAAAAGTAAAATAATGACAATAAGTAATGATGATATTAAATAAAATAAAGTGTTACATACCTGCAATTTCTCACATTCTTGAATAGCTTTGAATAACTTTCCACTTGCTGCTCGTGGTCCACTGGTGACTGTTTTGTCCAATGCTTCATATAAATGACGAAATGGCAGTTCATTGAAATGAAGCAGACATATAAACCAGTGAATTGGTCTATTTAACTGTTTTTCAAATAATCGTAAAACACCATTTTCTGTTCCAGTATTTGTTGGCTCACCATCACTGCATATGCCAATTAATTGATCAACTGTTAATGTTTTATTGTTGAAAAATTCATTCAGTTTTCTGTGTTTGGTTTTTGCATCTTCTTGACTACCCAAATTTACATATCCAAGTAACTCATTATAGGGCTCTTTCAGAACAACTAAATGCGGTTCTTTTACCATAGTGGTATGAAATTTGTCATTAACTTTCTCTGTAGTTAATGAGTCATTTTTTCTACCATCGAAAGAGAATGCAGTTATGGAAGAATTTGTATGTCGTGTACGGAGCACTGCATCTCTAGATTTAACTTTTTCTCTAGCCACTTTTGATTTATCCATAATAACAAGATTACCATGAACATCTCTAAAATTTATATCTTCGAATAAAGCTGTTGCTAAACATGAAGCGACTCTATCTGAAACACCGAATCTATCACACATCATAGCAAAATTTAAGGCATCGTATCTTTGAGTATAATGACCTCGTCTCATTTGAACAGTTGCTTCTGGAACTTCTGTTGTTGCTTCATTTTCATCTTCATCCATGTGTAATTCAGGTGGTTCGTAACTTGGATCATCGGTACCAGTTGTAAGTGTTGGTATTGTTGTAGCTACTTCTTCAACGTCTTGAATATTCAAGGTATATTCAGGTATTGTGAATTTTCTAACATTATGCTGGTCCATCATAAATTCTTTTAGATGTTCTGGAATCAATCCACACGAGCATTCTGTTGTTTTTAATTTGCAATTACATTTGCCAATATAAAATAATTCGTTTATTGAATCAACAAATGCTTTAAATTCATCTCTTTTGTTTCTATGTTGTACATGTTTCTGGTATTTATCAAGCAAACCAGTTAATTTTTTTAAAACACTCTTTCTATTAATGATTTCAATATTTAATTTACACCAAATTTGGATCAATTTATCTGTTACGTGAGGAGTAAAATTTTTATACGAGAACATTTTGTTTTCAAATTTAGCACGATCACTTAAAAAAAAATAATATTTTAAAATGTCACATTTAGTAGGCAAACTAAGATCATTTAAATCACTTGATAAACCAAAAACAACAATATCTTGATGAGGCATGTTAGTCAATCTAGAGTCAAAACTTGTTGATGTTGTTGCTTCCATTTGCGAAGACACCGCAGACGATGTTGATGGTTCTTGATTATCCATAATAACTTTGATATTATCACTGCACTCTTTGACTAAATCTAAAATTATAGTTAAAAAATTTAAAAATTAAACACTTGGTTAAAGTTTCAAAGAGTGTATTAAACTGTGGGTAATTTGCAAACGGGGTTCTATATATACTAATTCAACACGTGTGCGCTTAAGGGATAATAGCCGCATAAATGACCGGGGAAATTCCGAATTCTGTGTGGTCGGTCGTGATGTTCTTGCCGTGTTTTTCGGCTTTTTTTGATTTCTAGCGTTTCTAAAAAATTCAACCGTTTGCCTTTGGTAGTTGTATGCAATGTTTTAAATTTATTTAGATCCGGGAAATGGTTCTTTGTTATGCAATGTTCATCTAAGCCAGTTGTTCTTGCGTTGTTTAGAATAGATTTTTATGTTCGTTCAGGCGCTTTTTGAAGTTGCGTCCGGTTTGACCTATATATAGAGCGTCACAGTCCTTACAATTAATTTCGTATACTCCGCTTTTTTATGTTTGGTCTAGTTTCTCTTTATTGTTTACCAATTTAGTTCCCAAGTTCTTTTTATTTACACTAATAGGTGTTAGGTTGCTGTGACGTAACCTATTGGAGATTTTGTCACTAAACTTAAGAACATAATTGATAAAGCAATAATTGCGCTGGACATCCTCCACCGGTGCGTACAATTGTTTGGTTAATAGCTTCTGACGTTTTTTCCTTATCAACCGATCGATGACGCTTTCATGGTAATTATTGTTTCTTACAATGGCTTTCAGGATCTCAACTTCTTTATTCAACTTCTGTAGTTGGCAGTCGATAGGGGCAATACTAGAAGCCTGTGTATCCATGACCGAAAGGCACTCATTTTTATATTGAATTGACAAGAATTGGCATTTGTTATGGCGTCTGAGAAAGTATGTTTTCTGAATATGTCGAAGGTCAGGTGTTGTTCTTTTTTCCCAATTTGAAGGTCTAGGTAATTGCTTCTACGAGCAAGTACAATTCACCGTAGAGACAGAAAACAACGAAGATGGCACGATCAATTATCTAGACCTGCATAACAAAGAACCATTTCCCGGATCTAAATAAATTTAAAACAGTGCATACAACTACCAAAGGCAAACGGTTGAATTTGTTAGAAACGCTAGAAATTAAAAAAGCGGAAAAACACGGCAAGAACATCACGAACGACCACACAGAATTCGGAATTTCCCCGGTCATTTATGCGGCTATTATCCCTTAAGCGCACACGTGTTGAATTAGTATATATAGAACCCCGTTTGCAAATTCCCCACAGTAATTACCCCAATATCTATAATTTATGTAAGAATATGTTTTCCAGTAACGTGTACCGTTTTCGAGATATGGAAAAAGGTGATAAGAGTAAACCATCACTTCCGGTTAAGAGATTGCGTTCAAAATAGGACGTTTTCCTCCTTGCTACATACAAATGTTAAGTTTAAAGTTGAAGAGCTCTAGCTATAATCGTTTGGACGCTAGAGCGCGCACAGACACACAGTACCACACAGACACACACACAGACGTCATTCCGAAAATAGTCAGAAACGATTCAGGGGACCTCAAAACGTGTATATCCGTTGAAATCTCGAGTTCGAAATTTTTCATGATTCCTATACTTATACATAATGTATAAGAAAGTAAATATTGGTATTGTGATAACCGAGTTTTTATTTAAGTATTTTGGCAAACTGCGTGCGTATTGCACGATGAACGATTAAGGAAGAAGGAAAAGCAAGCTTGGCAACGTTTAGTGGTGGTAAACGTCATTATGTTGTAACGTCATTATTCAGTGTTACAAAGTTGTTCAATTGAACAATGCTGTCATTGACGACTTATTCTACAGGTATCAATACAGATTCTGAAAGGTGATAAAAATACCTTTCAAACAAGCCCAAATTGAGAAATCTACTATAATTCTATCCGATTTTATGACGAATTTAATTAAATTGTTCTATGTACATATGGAAAAATTTCTATTTTGAAATTTTGGGGGGCTCCAAATCCGACTTAGAGCTATGGTCTCTTGAGCAAAATTTCTCAGAATCACCTATAGATTACATTTTTGCTATACGCTTCATAAAAAAAAATCGGTCCATACAATTTGACCCGCCCTAATATATATATATATATATATATATATATATATATATATATATATATATATATATATATATATATATATATATAATTAGTTATTTTACGGAAACACTCCGTTGGGTTTGCGGTCTTAATAAGGGCGATTTATTTATCATATCACCCTTTAACAATGAAAATTAATTGCATTTTATGTTTAAAGAATAGAATTAAGAGGATCGCACATCCTTCATTATATCAAAAGAATTTACGTATCCTTTTTAATATTTTTAGAGAAAATTCTTACCCTGTTAATTTGCTGAATAAAATTCTTTTTAATTCGGTTGATGTACAATTGAATACTAACAGAACCGTTAGTCCGGATGACATTAAGATTTTTAAGTCGCTTCCTTATGTTCACAATTTAACTAGTCAATTAATCAAGTCATTTTCTACACAGTACAGTAACATAACAGTGGCTAAGTTTAGTGTAAAAACAGTTGGAAACCTTTTCTCTAACATAAAGGATCGTACTAATATGTTATCAAAAACTAATGTTATATATAAAATTAATTGTAAGGATTGTAGAAATGTTTATATTGGTCAAACATGCCAACAATTAAAAAGGAGGATTACACAACATAAAAGTGATATTAATTGTTAACCAAGGGCTTGTGCTCTTTCCTCTCATGCCAGATTTGATAAGCATAATATTGATTGGGATGGTGTTAAGATTTTGGAAATTGAAAGAAATTATCAAAAGAGAATTTTTTTAGAAATGTGCTTCATAAAAGAGAATGCACATACTATTAACTCTAGACAAGATATCGATGGTTTAAGTGTCATATATACAAATTTATTGGATGATCCTTCTTAGTACTTCCTTTTTTCTAACTCTATGGATGTCTCGTGACTGTTGCTGTTTCATATTTTAAATCATATTTTTTTCAACACAATAACCTTCGTTTTTTCGTGTTCAAGTCATTTTCCTATTTTGATATTGTAATTAGTAGGCTTTTCTGTCAAAAATTGATTTATTTATTAATTTGTAAGATTTGATTTTGGTGACACTTTTGAATTGAACCTTTTTAATCGAATGTAGGCTTTCACGGCCATCGTTCCAAAGAGATGTATCTTCCGGGTGTTGCCGTGTTTGTTGAAATAAACTTGACGTTTCGCTGATCATACTGTCAGCTTCTTCAGAAGGTTTCTAAATCTTTAGAAACCTTCTGAAGAAGCTGACAGTATGATCAGCGAAACGTCAAGTTTATTTCAACAAACACGGCAACACCCGGAAGATACATCTCTTTTGAACCTTTTTGTTAGTTCTTATTGTATTGGATGTCCAATTTTATATTGTATCAATTTGAGTAAGTTATACCATAATTATTTTACATCTTCTATTTATAATTTTTGTAGAAGTCCTGATGATGTGGATAATGATCCACGAAATATAGACTATTAATAAAGATATAGAATAAATCGCCCTTATTAAGACCGCAAACCCAACGGAGTGTTTCCGTAAAATAACTAATTATAATTATTTCGGTCGTGCGTATTACATTACATTATATATATATATATATATATATATATATATATATATATATATATATATATATATATATATATAAATGTAATATGGCATTGACTAATTAAATAAGTTGATGAAACCACGTTTGTTAGCAACTGCCCGATGCCGAAGGCAGAATGCAAGAATTGTTATTATTAATTTGATTTGTTAATTTTGCTCACGTGATTTAAAATAGATGAATAATTAAATTCGCTATTATACCAACATGTCCACGATCATATAATTTATGCTAAATTAATTAATACTCATTTTAAATACTTATAAAGCGGAATTCCAAGTAAAATAGTATGGAGTGCAAATGTTTATATTTGTTATCATAATTTTCATATTTTGCAATGTCAAATCAATTACGAAATCGGTTGTGAAACCGATAATAAATTTGCTAATATAACTCGACAACATTACTATTAGTTACAAATAATAATAATAATAATATATTATTCAACAGCAATGATATATAATTATTGTAATAATTGTCGTCTGTAAATCACTTAGAATGGTACTTATCACAATATATAGGTTTTTCTGAGAATTTAATATCAAAAATTGAATAGCGATAAGCAACGGAGTTTAAAGGTTTTATTTGAGAATCAAGTATTGAGTGCAGGTAAAATATGTTCTTCCTTTTTCTCGGGTAGTGGATCGCGCTGTTGAAATGTCCCTGGAAAGGGGAACTTTCGATAAAGTCACCTTTTCCATCCCCAGGTTGTTATTCTCGGTCGTAGTGATTTAGAAGAACTGACTAGTCAGTCTTTATATCATATGGTTTCGTTCCAGGTCGATATCCATGAGTGGTGTATCTTCAGTACTTATGCATCATCCCCTTTGTTCGTATTTTCTGGATCTTTTCTATTTCAATAGCTTCTCGTATTATACGTTTATTACGTGTGGTATTGGCTATGGTTCTGTTGTTTTCAAAATCTATATTGTGCCCAGTGTCTAATTTGTGTTTCACCATAAACGTAATTTTTCTTTCACAGCTCTCATGTCTTGATTCTTGCGGAGACCTATTCGTCTGTTAGACTGCCCAGTCTACTTTCATTTTCCTCTATTTTTACATACGGTTCGAACACCATGTCTGAATTGAATTACAAGGTAATGTGGAAACCATTCAGTTTAATGGAAAACGTACTCGAGAGAAATTATGGACTGTTAAAATTTCTTGTTTTGTTAATATTTCCCATTACCGCATGAGTTATTATTTTAATCTATAGAATAGCATTATTTTAATTTTTGCATTTTTCCAAAATGTCATACAAGTGTGTAAATAATATACCATATAATTATATTGATTCTTCTTAGCTTCATAAATATCGTATACTGCCATTAGTAGTTCTTATTGATAAGTAATTTTTTCCCTTCACATTTTTATATAATTTTTATGTTGTCTTACTTTTCTGCTGCATGTTTCGTAACAAAAAAATATTTAAGTTGCCACTAAACAACAACCATTGCTTTTTGGACTTTCAAACATCGATTGTTGAATTAATGACCACCAAATAAGAAATTGAATTAATTACCACTTGATAATAAAAAAGTTACGTAAATATGACGTAAATTAGTACAGATAAAAATAAAAAATAAACACGTAGGAGTAAAGACAATTAAAACAATTTATAGCCGTGCAATAAAAAACAACAGACATACAAATGAAATTGACCGTCAATTTTTACCTTCAAATAAATTAAAATCGTCAATAATACACAAAACAATATTATTTAATGAAACATATTGAGAATGACAAAAATCTGTAATGTTGCTTTAAATAAAAATTTTAAATGTCCATATGAATGGATTTTTTTTTAAGATTCCACAATACTATGTGCTTGGTCGTCGTCCAAATTTACAATTAAATACTTCAGCTTCAATTAATGATACATTTCTTAATTCAACAAAATTATATTCGATAATTATTCAATAATAAAACTGAACCTGATCGCGACTACCTTACAATATCTTTTAGTTTATTTAATTTATAGTAATGGTAATTAGTTTTGTCACTCTCGCCCATTCGGTTTGACCTTTAACTGCTTCATCCCGAATAATGTTGGTGGCACTTCAACATGTGGTTAAACTGGTAACAAATTTGTGACAAGAACTTGCAGCTAAAATATGGCAGTCAACGTTTTTAACTACCATACTCAAACGCCCACTTTATATGCAGAACTATTTACGATCGCTACTTTTTATTTGCTACAGGGTTTAAAAATCGTTAAGGCTTGACGTCTGCATATTTTAAGATCGTGTACATCGATGGGGTCATGCATAAGATGCCTTTACGTTCCTCACGAAACATTTCTTGGTGCCCTTTCATCGCCAAACAAATACTATTGCAACATTATTTTGGACGTAGACACTCCACGTTCGGATTAGTGTTCGATTATTATTATCCGTGATTAATACCTAAATCATTCGAGATAACAGCGTGATATGTATTTTTACCCACGTCTAATTCTCGACGGATTTCGATCAAGATAATATTGAATTCCGACCTTTTCAAATCGCCTTCCATGCGTACCACGCTCAGGAGAGTCGTTCAAACGGGATACGGCGGTCTCTTGTTACAAGTACCTAGTGGATCTTGAGGCGATCATGTGTAGTTTGACCTACCTGCGGCCGAGTAGCAACGTGGTCATCTACCTTTACGACTGGGTGTTGCGCATGGGAATGTTGAAGGAATTTTAGATTTTTCCACACATGGATACAACACGCTTTAGGGCGGCGACTTCAACATTGTTACTTTAACGTCGACTGAGGCGCCAATTTTGGAAATTAAAAATTCAAGGGGATGTAATAATCTCAACGGGATTAACACCGGATTGTTGGCAACCAGTTATAAATTACCATGTTTTACTATAAAAACAATAAATTATTAACACGGTGTGGTGTAAATCGCGTAAAAAGGCACAATGAACATTTATAATAAAATTAAGGAACAAAGCACAACGAGGAGAAATAAAACTATTGCATGAACAAGAGCAGTATGTGCGCCGCATAAATGCATACATTGAAATGCCGACAATTGCTGCTCAATTAGAGAGAATTCAAAAATGTGCAGACAATTAACATTAGGACATTTGAGAAACAATGCCACGATAATTTTAGACGACGAATTTTTTTTTAGATTATCTAACTCCGAAGTAAAAGGAAACGAAGGCTTTTATACAGACAACATTGAGGATGTAAGAAAAAAGCAAAATTTGAAGACAAGGTACTAGTGTAGTGCGCCACTTGGGAAGCTATTAGGGGCGAAGCAGACATTTATATTCACAAATTAGTGAATTTTATTCAAACGCATCATGTTAATGATAATATTATGTTCTGGCCGGATCTGCCATCGTGCAATTATGCGGGAGGAATACAAGTTTGGTTAAGGCAACAAAATATTCCATGTGTACCTAAAGAGGATAACCCCCCGAATGTTCTACAGGTACGTCCTATAGACGACTTTTGGGCTTTACTCGGTAAAAAAGTTTACGACATTGGGTGGGAAGCCCAAAATGAAGAAGAACTACGACGAAGAATCTACCAAAAGATTCGAGAGTTTAACCCACTTACCGTCAAAAGGCTGATGAGAGGCATTTGCACCAAATTGCCCCTTTAGCTGCTATGTGATACATTATAATTATAGTTAAAGCTTCACTGAATCGTTTTCTGTACTACTAAATTAAATAAAACAATTATGATTTGAATAATTTTATTTCAAAAAATTTTCCAAAACTTTTGTTACAGGAGTTACTTTATGGATAAGGAAGTATAGTAATGTTCTTATAAAAGTTAAAGCTGTTGAAAGTTTAATTTAATATTAATTTTTCGAAAAAACTTCATCATCTGGAAAATTCATCGTGGAAAAAAATAACTCTGTACAACATGATCAGGTCGAACAAAAGCTATGGACGAAATAATTCCTGTTTTTCAGTGCGAGACCTGGATCCACTTTGTACCTCTGCTGAAGGCCACTAGCTTCAATATTTTAGCACAGGCATTGGCCGGTGTTGAAGAAACATCTATTCTGCTCTGATTCTCATTAATAACCAACCCAACTGATAATGCCCTAAGTCAGCTAATTTTGCTTTCTGGATAACAGAAGTAACAAAGGCTGGTTAAAAAACATTATAGCTAACCCTTCGTAAGTATTTGTCCAAAACTAATCATACAGTACCTATCATACCTCCTTTTAATAAGTCAAAATCAACTGTCAAACTGTCAAAAGTAAAAAAAATTACGATTGACAATAATAAATCAGGTGATGAATCACAATTTTAGCATTCCACGATGAATTTTTGGGACACCGTGATAACGACTGCACCAGTTTGCAGGAAATTTATTTAAGTATAGAAAACTTCAGTGCGCACCACTCCCCGGCATGCATGCCATGTATTTCTCATTTGTGTTCTAAACTCGCTTTAAAACTAATAATTAATATGTTGTTCTAGATCCTCGCGCCATTTTTTTCACTAAAGCAATATAAACTTCCTGTGCCGAAAACATTCACACTGCATTAATAATCAAATACAGAATGTTTGTGCCAAATTATTGCAAGTGCTTGATATTTTTATAATTTATTGATCACAAATTTGCTTGTATTAAAACGATTTCGTCCGACGATCCAGCCCCATTCTTTTTGCGCACATGTTTACTTAATGTTCTTTGTAAAATCTAAAGTAGATCATAAATTGTAATTTTTTTCCAAATTTCAATTTCAAAGCATCAGCTTTCGTTTTTTTATTAATAATGGTTGCGTTTCTTATTGTAGATTCATTTAACGATGACTAAATTGATTTAGTCATTGATAGGTTGTTAAGTTAACGACAAATAAATGCGGTCAATGATTAATAATTTCCAATTAATAAAGTTATATATGTTTGTGCTTTGTTTGAAGTAAAGAGTTCCATTGTTTTATTTAGAAATATACTTATCTCGCAAAATTGCTAAAACGCTAAAAGTATTTCATTCGTTCACTTTATAAGCTATTAGTTCACTAAACGAGATAAGCATCTTTGCAAGTGTTTCTAGTCGAGAATTGTTACAATAATCCTTTCATGTACCGCATACGATATGCAACGTATTAATAATCATGTAATTATTTCATAGTTCAATTGATTTGTCAATTTTATCGAAAAATATCAAAATCGAGACGAAACACAATACTTCCAAAATGTTGAAATTAAGATAAATGTCAGTATAGCCGAAGTTGTCAAAACAAGTTGTCAAAATATCCAAAACTGTTTTAAATGCTATTAATTATATTATTAGTTATTGCATAGTTAATGATATTGATTTGTCAACTCTATCAATCGTTTTATACAGTTTTTGTGAAATTTGCAAAATAATAAAATCGAAAGAAAATAAAATACAATACTTACAACTGGGTTTAAATGCAAAGATGTCAAAATCAAAACAAATCGTCAAAATATCTATAACTGTTATTAATTATTAGATTGTTCATTACCGATATTGATTTGTGAATTTTATCGATCATTTGATACACTTTTTACAAAATTTCCCAAAGTTGAAAGAAAATACAATATTTTCAACTGCGTTTAAATGTACAAATTTAAAAATTAATAAAAATGCCAGTATTGCCAAAATATCCAACACTGTTTTAAATGCAAAAGTATGTTAAAATTGCAACTCTTGTCTAAAATCTATAATTCTATCGTGCTTGCAAAGAAGGACAAACGCTCTTAAGTTGGGCTCCGCCTATTCATGAGTCATACTGATAAATAAAATAATACATTTGCCCACATTTTAAAAATAGTCAATATTGCTAACTTTGCAAAACATGAATAATTTAAAAAAAGGTTGAAAAAAATGGCTTGCCAAAAATTCCAACGTATTACAATTGTAAATTGCCCAAATGCTTACTAAAATTATGTATTAACTTCTTATATACGTATAATGAGTTTGCCGAACAACAGCGTTGTGTATAATAAAAGTGAAATACCCTATGAATTTTATTTTCATTTATTTGTCTTGGAAAATAACTAAAGATACAAATTCAATTTATTGTTGGGCACATGGCGCCGAAATTTGGCAAATTTAAATATATGGCAATTTTTTTACCAATGTCTCGGAATTTGTTTTTTCCTATACGTTGTATTGTACATTTGGATTTTTGATAATTTAGAAAGAAGGAATTGATTTTTACATGTGACGGGTGAAGATTGATGTACCTCTTTACGATACTGTAAAACGTTTATGGTGGATTTTCGTACGATTTTTGTTTTAGTCTTGGGTATTGTTATTAATAACTGTGTTTGGAGATGCTTCACGTCTTTTACATTCATTTCATAAAGCTCGTTTGAACGGCATACGCCCATAATTCCAATAATTAATATAACCTCAAGCAATAATAAGAATATGAGTTTTTGAATAGATCAGATTAAATATGTAAATTTACCTTGTGTAAAACAATAATTAATCAAGAGCTTCGTCAATAAATTTCCCAATTTGTTCTGGAGTCAGAGTGGAAGACTTCTTTGCTTGATATCCTTCAGATTTTCTTTTTAAAAACGCTCGTAGTTTGCAATATTTTTCCAAATCAACGTCATTGTTTATTCTCAACATAGATTTAATTATTGAATAGAATGACCACAATGAAGATGGTTTGTATTTTGCACTTAATTCAACTATAAATATTATTAATGTTCTGCTAGCTGTAATAAGCTAGCAGAACATTTTCAGAAAATGAGTTTGTGTTGTTTGAAGACGCCATTCGTTGAACGTTGCGTACACTTTATTATATATGGATTTTGATGTTTCCGGTATTAAGGTAGATGTTGTCGCTGGAGCTAGTTGTACAATTTCTGAAGGTGTACAAGTAAAATACTCTTCATTTTCATCCATCTTAATACAAATTCAAACACTACGCGATTAACAATGATACTTTTGAGTTTGTTTCCATGGTATTATTTGATTTGAGAAATTATGTTATTATAGAGCAAGAGGGAATAAGGACTATTAATTATTCGTCATTATTCCCTATTATATGGCATTATTGTTCAAAAACCACAAATATAATACTTCCATTACATATTAGTCGTAGATAATAGTATATTATTCAATTAGCAGTAAATCAACAGGATGAGTCACTTCAATGAAAGCTGAATATTACAATTTTTACTATGAAATTGAAATATTGAGGACGCAATTTGGAAATTATGACATTTGATTTTAACGAATCCAGTATCACTTCAATGATTATCTAATTATTTAAATTTTAATTTTTTTATAATTGATCGAACCATGTGTAATGAAACATCTGTTTGGTGTTTAGTTGGCTGTTGAGTAATGAATTATTATACCCATCACGTGTAAACATTGGTTCGTATTACTTATTAAAAATTGTATTCTATAATCATATTTAAACATATTTCGAGATTATCTTATGTAAAATCAAAGTACGTACTCATTCGAACTAGCATATGTATATAGAGAGCATTCCTACGATTTCAAGGTAAATAATACAATAAAGTAATTTACGATTACGATTTTCAACAAATTGTAAAAATTGTAGCAATTTAACTTAGACGTCCTGTATAGTATCTAAATAAAAAGCACGTCCTACAAATTAGATTATAGAATACGTGCATGTTAAGTTTTCTTTAAAAAATTCCATTACTTAAATAGCTTTACAGATTGTAGTTATTGTTAATTTTCTACGAAAAAGTTTTTGAACATTATTATTTTAATTGAATATCTAGTTTCTGCGTTTATTTGTTTCAAATATTATTTTAGTCTGGGAAGCGAAAGAATACATACAGATACAACATTAGTAAATTAGTGTGGTCGTGTAATAGAATTATTTACATAGGAAATGGTAATGACACAAATAAGCAAGAGGACATAACTAAGCAGTACGTTGACATGAAACATCCGGTATAATTACATGTGCTACAACACTTGTTGGTTCATTCGCTTCAAATAGTTCCACGAAAACTTTTGTTAAAACTATTTAAATGATTAATATTAATACACGTGTTCCTTCCAACTGAAATAATTAAATTAAAATGTAACGAAACTTTCAGATGAGGATACAATTTGTCGACGGTCCAGATATATTCGAATATCCTTCCGAAGCATCACTACTAGAAGACCACCAAGTTCCTACGGGCACTCCATCGCCGGCAAGTTCCGTGGGACACGCAGTGCCCTCTCTCTCGGGTAGGTAATCCTATACGACTTGTTCGTCATGTGATGCGCATGTGTCCGACACAGCCATGTGAACGGAATACGTGTGAACATCTTATTTTTACTTGACACTTGTTTATGATTTAGTCGCAATATCATGTAGAAAATGACCTACTTTGATTAAATTGTACGTGTTATTCCAAAAAAACAAGTGCGCGCTTGTCAATTTCTATTTGGTGCGAAAAGTAGAAAAGTGACCTAGAGAAATGCGCGAACCGTTCACTTTCTATGGCGGTATTGCTTTGTTGCCGAAGTATCGTTAGTTGTATTTTGTTGGGCTTGATGATGGGAGAATGATAGCGACGTATTTAAAAAAAACAAAAAATATGGAATTAACGCGAAAATGTTAATAAGAGTTCCGAAAACGAACAACTCTCCTTCTCCAGTCCTTGACTCACTTCTTCTTTAGGTCTTCCACAACTTCCTTCCACAATCTCATCATTGGTCTTCCTATTGTACGTGTTAGGTCCATTTCAATCCCACAAACAGTACATGATGCTGTTTTTGAGATTCTTTCCCACTCTTTCCACATAACCAGCTATCTTAATTTTATAACTGTTACCATGCTACAGATTGTCGATTTTCTATTGTTTCACTTAGTCATTTGTTCTTCCCAACCAGTAGTCTATTATTTACTTAACTTCGAAGATCCGGGACAATTCCTTCCCCCAACAGTATATGTTCTTCTGTTTCTGCCTAGAGCCCATACCTTGCTTCCATACAACGCTATTGGTAACATTAGGTGCTCAAGATACCTCCTTGGATCTCAGTGTTTTATTTAGTGCACTAACTCCATCTTTATTTACTTTTCTTTATCTCTGACCGATCCCGTTGTACACTTCCTATATTTAGATTAGTCTTCACTTCTCTGAAATCCTAAGTATCTTGCAGTCTTTTCGAGCGTCGCTGTCAGTTACCAAAGTTTGTAGTTTTTGTTCCCAAAGGTCTTTGCTCCATTGATATTTGATCTTTTGACCCACTGCAGAGTTATAAGAGTGTCGCGGACTGTTTTAGTCCAGCCTCAAAAGCGTCAGATAGACTGTTTATATATACTTTTATTACAGTGCTTATTATGTATGAACTTTCTTAGAACATCAAGGTCTCTTATTCTTTTAATTTTTAGATTGCCCCTGTTTCTGATGAAATGTGTCATCTGTTAAACCCTTTCTTTGTGTCTTTGACCTCTTGGTAAAAATTCTTCATTTGTTTATTCCTAAAATATTCCTCAATTTTCTATATTTTCTTCTCGTTATACGTTCTTTTCTTTGTTCTGTTTATTCTCTTAATCCTCGTCATTTGTTTTTTGTATTTCTTATCCTCTTCCTTGCCCGAGTTTTTTCTTTGCACTCGTCGTCAAGCCAGTCTGCTTGTTGCTTGTCTTATATACCATGTCCAATAAAACTATCCCTCTACTATTTTTCAGATGGTGCATTTTGGCATTTAGTTTTCTGCCCCCATACATTATTTCTTATATTTCGTGCTAATTTTGTGTTTTTATTCTATTGATTCTTCTTGCTTGTCTCTTGCTGTACCTTCAAAGTTGGTGTGTTTAGAATTCTATGGAAGTACTCTTTCCGTATCTTTAATTGCTCCTGTTTATCTGCTATTATATTACCTTTGTTTCTGATGAAATGTGTCGTCTTAAACTCTTTCTTTGTCTCTTTGACCTCTTGGTAAAATTCTTCATTTCTTTATTCTTAAAATGTTCCTTTCGTTTATTTTCTTCTCATTATGTTTCCTTTTTTTTGTTCATTATCTCAGTCCTCGTCCTGTTTTTTTTTTTGTATATTTTATCCCATTCTTTGCCCGAGGTTGACATTTTCTTTCTTACATCGTTGCTCTTTTCTTCGTCTTCTTTGCACTAAGCCCATCTGCTTGTTTCTTGGTTTTCCTTCTAGTTACTTTATTGATTATTTCACTGCATGTTATATACTTCAGCTTCTCAGTAATAGTGCTCTATTGCTCATTATATTTTTCAATCCTTTATGATATTCGTTTTTTACCTCTTGATCTCTTAATGATTCTGATTAATTAATATTACATTTCTTAGTTTTTTTTTTTACATAGTCCTAATAATTGTTTCCAACTAGTGTCATCTTTACAAGTAAGTGATCCGCGTCCGCTCCTAAGGTTCTTCTTGAATTTGTTACACATTGTGCCTATCAAGCTTTTTAGACCTCACACTGATGTTCCATGTTCCAGGTTTCCCTTTACGGTGCCGGCGTTCGCTTATTGTTGCCTAGTTTGATTCTTTCTTTGCCCCATTTATCTTCTTCACTCTTCTTCATGTATCTATATGTGTCTATAATAATGAAAAAACTTGCTTCAAAGCATGTTTTCACAACTTTGATTTTATAATGATCTTGATGTTATGACAAATGTATTTATTTGATACCAATTTTTTGTTTTAGGATCCACGTTAGCCAATTATACACCAAAATCTGCATTACCAGAAGAATTCCAGTTAGGAATGAAACCACACGCACCAGCGCCATCGACAGTTGTTACGGATACGAAACAAACGGAAGAAAGCCAAGATGAATCACTTTTACACGAAACAGAGCAGCCGGTATTGTTCAGTTCCGGCACGAATTCGGACATACTTTTTTAAAACATTGTTTGTAAATAATACATTCCGAACTAGTACTTTGCATTTCAGTAATATTCCACGTTTTCCAAGTTCATTACATTTCGATTTTTATTACTTCTGATAATTATGTGAATTGGTGAACATGAATGTAAGTATCTATTTTAAACTAAGTTATTTAATTAAAAAAATGTTTTTACTGTGGTACTAGCATAATAACGTTTTGTGTATATATAATTTCAAACCTAAATGATTGTGTGAATGTGCGAACGTACTGAAAACTATTCCTGTATTAGTATTATTTAATGTAGTTTTTAAGGATAATTTTTGTAAAATGTCGTTTTTGTTTTCCAAAAACTGTGATTATAAATGGGGAGGAACAATTTTTTTTATATGAAAAACGAATTCGCTTCATTGTTTCATCCTCTACTAAAATAATATGGTTTTTAATACATTTTTGCTATGTGATTTATAAAACACTTTAGTGGATGTAACTACATATTCGTAAGATTGTAATTGTTAAGGTGCTTACACATCTAGTTTACATATTGCCTAAAATGTTATTTTAAGAGTTCTTTGCCAATTTATCGAAATATGCAGACTAAAGTGTGGATACTTTAATTAGTAAAATCATTTTGTTCTTTTGTATTAAATAAAAATATATATATGCTACAATTGGAATATAAAATATTATCCATTGTTCACAATATCCCAACCAACATCTACGTCCAAAATTTATTTTCAATGTTTCGTTGAGGATTAAATTATGGTTCTCAAGTATATACTGCTGAAATACGTAGAGTACACTGCTGAAGATGACAACTTAATTGTCGAAATGTACATTTAGTGTTAATAAAATGCTGTGTGGTAAGGGTAAGTTGGTTTCAATTTATTTGCTGAAATGAAAACCAACCCCTATTTTTTTACCATTTTTTACTATTTTGTTTATTGTGTCTGTAATTTAGTTGCCACAACACATGGCTCGTCATTATAGTCACCCAACAATTTTCATAGACTAATACTTCACCTTAATTGATCCTACATCATCATAAACTTTGACTACAGTTTAATGAAGAACCGGATTGAACCACAGAGCGTGTGTTGTTCATGGAGGAGGTGCCACTTGGTTTATACACTATACTACTCCAACCGAAAGGATTCTTATTATTCATTATAATTTTCTATTTTAATTCTGTGGTACTGTATATGCAGCTAAGCCGCCCAGAATCAAATCATTTATGTTATTTTCTTATCTTCCAGTGATTTATTTTTGTATCAGAATATAATTTTCCAATGGATAAATGGAAAGAACATCAGTGCTTCACTACTTTACAGTGCATTAAAAGTACATAAAATATCTTAAAATCTCAAGTTATTTCACTTCAATATGTGTAACGAAACTCTAAGTTGTTTTTACTGCTAATTGGAAGCTCCACAAAACCACTGTCATAAAGAATCGATCACATTATTGTTCTATCGTAAATAATAATTTCTTCAATGTACTTCTGAGGAGTAAATTTAAAAATGAAATAATAAAGTTATAGTAGTGTAAAATCAGTTTTTATAAAATAAATGCAGTTATTTTATAAAAACTGATTTTATACTACTATAACTTTATTTTTTCATATTTTAATTTACTCCTCATATCACTACATTGAAGAAATTATTAATTACAATAGAAAACTAATGTGACTGATTCTTCACGATGATCGTGGGTGATTCGGTTAGTCTGGTCATTTCACAAAATAGTGCCCCGGCCAAAGTGGTCTTCTTTGGCACAGAAAAATCATATCATTAGAACACCCAAATTGGTAAATCTACACAGTTCAAGTCTTCTTCAAATTGATTTGAAGAAGTAAAATTTCACATAGCAGAGAATCGAAAAAAGATTGCAGGAAACTGGGCTGCACAAACTAAATTGTTCCCATTTCACTCTACATCATCTGTATTGAGCAACAAAGCACCTAAGTCACAAATTGCGTGAGTCCAGTATATAGTCAGTCAGTTGGCATCGGGTGTGGGAGACAATGCACGATGCATTACGAGTGGAGTTTCAGTTGGCAGGCATTTCTCATGAAACCAGAATGGACTTAAATGTCAGGCGATAAACAGATGTCTGCTATGGTATTGTTAAGGAAGGTTCATGCAAATTCGTGTAAACCTTACATATATGGTAAAAAAACTCCATGACAGAAAACTTGCTGCAACTGCATTTCATACAATAAACATTGTTACATTTGCTATATGAGGCCAAACCATAATTAGCAGTACTACTGGATGTTTATGGACCAAACATCCAGTAAAATAATTTTATCAATATGAAGCCGATACGTTAGATACTAGCTTCATTATGATGCAATAAACAAGTTCAAGCTTAAGTTCATTAAATGCTTACAGGGGTTCGATTTTATGTTTAACCCTTTCATTACAGGTTATTTTTAAGATTATAATGCTCCAAATACGGCGTTTTAAATGAATTTCGTATCCATTCTTCATATTTAAATCGAATTTGAGATCATATGCATACGTTTTTCGGTATCAAAATTTCGGTGTTACTAACACAAAGAAAAACAATATTATTTTGAAGAAAATATTTATTTGCATAGAACACAAAGTTGAAAAATCTGCTATAGGTGTTTTTTTATTGAGTTTATCGTATAAAAAACCACCTGTTCCTTTTCATTATTTTGCTGCATATTGGTGCTTCCAGCAATGGATTAGTTAAGCTTTTTTACTCTAGACATCAGTAAAGTTAAACTAATAAAGCACATAAACTCTTCTCTTCTTTAAATTACTTGTGTCTTTTAAGAATTGCTTTCAAAAACTTATATTTATTAGATTCTTCAAATATTTTCACAATCAAAACTAAAGAAACTAGAATTTATATTAATATTTGGATTTTTGATCCCACTATAATTCTGTATTTCAGTAAAATCATAATAATTAGAGACCCAAGTGGGATTATAAACCCAAACATGGACTATCAGATACTTGTTTTGCATTTTCATCTTCACTACCTAATTCTTCAATTTCACAATCCATGTCATCCATCAACATATCATCATCATCATCGTTACTTTCCCCGCTAGACATAAATTGCTCAGCATATTCTTCCAATTCTTTTTCTGTTAGTATTTTTCGCCGTATGTATGCTAGAAAACAAAAACAATTATTTAAAAATAAAATAAATATAAAACCAATTATTTATATCTATAATCAATAAAAAATATAATAAGTAATAGTTATTCAACGATATAATCAAAATTGAATTTTAAAGGCTTACCTGTTCAAATTTGAAACACAAAGTAACACAAAAATTTCGACTTTTGTTCATAACGGTCGTGTTTATGAACAAAAGGCAAATATTAAATGCTGATATTTTAAAAAATGTACACATACGCTCCCCTGGATCTAATGCTGACAATGTTGGATAATTTATCAATATAACAAATGATTATTATTATTAGCTTTATTTCTTTTCTTACAAATGGACACAAGTACAGAGTAAAAACAAATATCATTTACGATCCTTGAGCTAATCATCAATGCCCCTTGTAAAATTTTCATTGTGATCTTGCGTTTCTTTAAAGAATAAAAGGTGAATCACTTCAACATTTTTCGATATATTACGTTAATTTTATAATCGTAGGTATATCATCATTTGGATAAAGTTCCAATTCCATTACACAATTCATTTTAATCAACTTTTCTTTAAAACCGTCGATAGCCTAAAATAAAAATTTTATTCATCGTAATAAACTGAAAATAAAACCACATACTTCTAATATTATGGCAGTTACATTTAAGTCTTGCCTTTGCACGCTTTGTTTCAGAGCCATAATCGATGAAGGATTGTACCCTATTAATTCGGTCATCAAATTACTGTGCAAATAGGCCGTTAGATCACCAGAATCATCTGCAACAGTAATTTTGATGCTCCATATATCGTCAGTCACTGTTAACTTTTGAACGACTGCTTTAAATTTTGCGTGTATTTTAAATTTCCCAACGGTTTTGTTTTTGCAATATTTGTGAAGCGTACTTACGGAAATTACTTTCAAATTAGCCTCATTGGATTTTGGTTTGTTATCAATCAAATGTCGATCGATATTTATATCCGAGAAGAAATCATCTGAAATTTCTTGTGGTGTTTTTCGTTGACTTTCTATTTTTTTTTCACTTTGCTTAATGACTTCATCCAACTCATCCACGTTAAAATCTTCATCATCAAATAAATCTGGCGTTTTTGATTTCTTATTAACTGATGAAGACATCATCATATCACGCTCTGCTTCCAACAACATGTCAACTTCTGCTGCAATTCTCATTTCTTCTTCTTCGGTAACATCGTCATTTTGAATGCTCGACTTACAATACCTATCAAGTGTGTTGACTTGGTTAGTTAGACCTTGTCTTGGGTTATTAGTATTGATATTCTTAGTTTGCATGTGTTGAATATTTGGTGGAACATTGGTGATGTCCATATTTGAAAACGATTCTTCTATTCCATTTGGGTTGGGATTTTCCGGTAAGTTCAAATAACGTGCCAGAACATTCTCTGCAGCGTGCGAAATTAAAATTTCTTCAACTTCCCCGCCCAGCAACTTAACATTATGTTGTTCCAGCATCATTTGACCTCTACGCACGGTAACAGGGGGATTTATACGAATTTTTAACCCCGGCTTTAAATTTAAATTCAACATAGAAATAGGTTTATATTCGGTAGCTTTGATCTCACTAATTCCATCAGTTAACGTTAATTGTAATACACGTTTACCAGCGCTGCTGGTTTCAGTCTCTTCATCGACATCACGTGTGAGGTGATTCAAATTTTTAATCTTCTGCAACTGCCACAACTTCGGTCGCGATATGTCCACTATAGACATCATCTGTAATGAAGTGCTCTTATTCAAAACAATCTTCTTTTCATTTTGTATATTCGCCGGCAGTTGCGGAACGTTGACGTCGCGTAAATCTAAAAGCAACCACTGATGATACACTTTCGTGTATAACTCGTTAGTTGTGTAGGGTAGCCCGTTTTGTTCCCCGTGAAACCAATTCATACAACTTTTTAACCAAAAATCCGACAATGGTACTTGGTTTTCTTCGAAGAACCGTTTAGTGGCTAACGTTTCTTGATTCATTGCAATGCACAGTTAAAACCTAAATGGCGTAACTCACAAGGAAATCCAACAATTTTACAGTTGATGAAAGCAAATTGATCCAACGGGGACGTGCCGCCATAATTTGACATTCAGAATTCAAGAATAACAATCTAAGTCTCCGCTAGAGACGCTGTTGCCAATTTAATATTCCGCGGTAATTTTGAAGTGAATCACATAATTACCTAATTTCTCGTGTTCAAAGTTTGGTAAATAACTAATCTAACTAACTATTTTACAGAACTGCTTATTTCACAATGAAGTATCAAGTAACACGTTATCCACATAATTATATGTAAACGTAAAATATGAAAATTTAGCATGAAACTGAGTTTAAGTTTGATTTTCTATCCTAGCATGCAAGTATTATAATACACAGAACATTTTGAATCAAAAACTTCACTTATGTTAGGGTAAAAAGTTAAAAATCAGTTGTCTTATGATACACCATAAAATATGGCACAGCACAATCCAACGTTACATTACTCAAGTAATAAGGGGGCTCAGATCAAATAGCACCTCGTTGGAGCAGCCTTTTTACTATTGTGGTCGTGGTATAAATCCTGGGAAATACCCCTCAGTAAGTTAGGTTTTTTTAACAACCTTTCTTTGAGGTATTTTGCATTTTTTTGCACCAGCACAAATTTGTCAGTTACTGTTGCCCGAATGTAATACGTTTATGAGCCGTAAGTGGATAAAGACTTGAACTTAATGAGGTATCGAAAAATAGCCAAACAAAAAATTTAAAATATGCACACACATCTTGAACAATACGTTGATTTTATTTGAGGTACAAGAAAACGACAAATACCCTGTATTCAATATCAATATCTCAGTACAGTCAACCTAGTACAGTCAATTAGTAACTAAGATTAGTAACTAAGATGCCCCAACCCAACCCAACAGTTCAACAATTTAAATATGACAACATAGTATTTAGCAGGACTTTTGTGTAATGATTTTTTTCCAACAGATTTATTTCCTTCTGATTACTTTGGGCATTGCTTCCTTTACTTTGTGTTTTTACTTATTATTGCATAATGTTTTTCGCTTGATTGTGTTTGCATACTGGGGGTTGTTGATATATCTTATCCACTATTCTGTACGAATAGGTTCACCATCAAACAATGTTAATTTTTGATTGAATTTTTTATTGGGTTGTAGTATTAGTCGCGCGATAACTATTGAGTTGCTATTGTTTTCAATCCAATCTAATCAAAATGATCCAACAATTCCACATCAGGGAACACAATTTAACAAGGATTTTCAAAACTCAGATCATTGGAAGTTAGCAGCTTAGACATGTCGCAATCTTTGCAAATGCAATAAACGAAAACACTAACACACCAGTAGAAAAATTTAATAAAACTTAAACGCTTAGGTTGAAATAATCACTAAACAAACATTTACAAAATTTTTAAGTTAGTAGTATAATAATCTTATATTAAAACAACTTATAATTACATTGTTTTTATTAAATTATTAAAGCAGCATTAACCTTCTGTTTTAAAAGATAATTGTGGGGAAATGTCCTTCTACATCTGACATCGACCTGCTTCTAAATAAATAATAAAACCATTAATACAGAGTTTGCATTATAAGTCATCATGAGAAAACATACTGTTACAAAAGATCATGCATTTTAGGAAGTATCATAATAGCACTTGCTGACCCATAAAACCGTTAATGCCCTGTATTCACATCTTGTCCACCTTAACTAATTAAATTTTAAATAATAGTCAAATAGTTACAAAATAATAAATAAATAGTCTTTTTTTTAAAGAACATTTTGTTGCACCATTTTAGGAATGTATGTTCTTTTAGGAACTTGGTGAAATTGGGTTGAAACACCAGTAGACACATAAGGTACATGGCCTAGTTTCTCGTCTTCAGTCATATACAAAGAGGCAGGAAGTGTGACGGATCCAACTATCAGATAGTAAACATTCTCTAATTCCTCACTACTAACTGGAGTTATCATGTACAATTTGTTGCTATCTGTATTTACACCTCGTACTATTCCTGAAAGTAAGGTTGAAAATATTAAACCACCTTGCAGAGGAAATATCACATGTTATTTATGTGCAGATTGTATTGCGTACTTAAAAATTATTTCGATGATTTTAATTTGAGAACAAAATTTAAATTATGATACTTAATAGTTAATACGTACCCCAACCATGACACTTATAAGTGTTTATCGCTGTGCCACATTCGCAAAGGGCCACCATTAAACCATTCGCTAAAGGGGCTTCACATTGTTTGTCATCACATATAATACTTATTTTATTTAGATCAATACTGTAACAAAAAAAAACAATTACTACTTAAACATCAAATCAATCAAACTAATTTACCAATACACGATGGTTTCAGAAGTTGTCAATGACATATTGGCAGATATCTGGCTGAAATAACTAATGATGCCCATCTCTCTCATCAACTGCGACGATGCTTGCCAGTGTTCATTCTCACCAGCCGTGGAAATAAGTTCAATGAAACGGTAGTTGATGGCACAGTCAACATTAATGCCATTTAATCCCTTAATATCTTTGATGTTATTCATCGTTAATTGCATTGAGTAATTGCGACTGAGTTTATTGCATTTAATTTGTATTAAATGGGTCAGTGACCACATTGATATAACCTCTGCCACCAAATTAAGACCAAAACCTTTCGTGTACCCCATATAATTAATTAACGTGGGCATTGTCTCCAACTCTAAATCGGTCTTTACCAGTTCTTTAACACTATCCAGGTACGAATGTGGGTCATGTGCGACGTCTATGTTTTTCACAAAAATGCATCTGTAAAAAGCAAACGAAAATCACATGGAAAACATCAGCTAGAATGTTATAATTACTTTTTTGGTTTCATGAGATGAGTGTAATTGGGTCCGAATATAGGCTTGGAGACGACGACGGCAGACACGCAACCCGACACTGTAAATTCAGGCTGACCGGGATCGAGATCAATCACGAGGACCTTGGGATATTTCATTAACGTCCTATTAATGAGATATCGTAGCAAGGTACTTTTTCCAACACCTTTGCCTCCACACAACATGATTCTTGATTTGTCGTTGACGAATTGAATCAACTGATCCCAGTTTCCACCGACTTTCAACAAATTTGACTTACCCGAAAAATCGGCACTAAATTCGCAGTCCAGCTGTCCAAAATCAGTTTGAGGAAAGATATGTTGCGATATGTGAGTTTTTAAATAAGAAATCTTAGTGTCGAAGATTTTCTTGCACAATATGATTGTATCGTTTGGTGATAAAGTGTTAGCCATGTTTAAAGCCTCGTTGGATTTAACACCCAAACTTAAAAATTTCTTAAGTAATGTAGTGGTACCAATAACACAATTATCGTCTCTGTATTCATTCAATAAATACAAATGTGATGTGGAACGCGGGGAATAGATTGCTACTTCTTCAGAGGAAGCTTCTAATTTATATCCCAATATGTCAATTTTACCATATAGAACACTGAGATGAAAAGCACCGTAAACGTATAACAGTGCATTCGACGTAAGTACAATTATTTTACCATTTTCTATTTCGTAAAACGTATAATCTTGATGCCTATCTTCATTCATTTGTATATCCGCAGCATTATTGTCATCTTCAAAAGGGTTCGTTTCATTACAAATGCTTCCAGATATCGACTTCCTGAAAGAATCTAAACTTTCTTCGCTTGAACTCAATGATTCAGCACTTGATGAGACATTAATACCAAATAATGAATCGTTACACTCTAACGATGCGTTTCCATCTAACATCGAATCGTCGTAAAATGTATTAGAATTAGGTATTTTAGACAGTTTTGACTTGACGTATCTGTTTTCATAACTTTCCTGCATTGGAGTTGACACGAAGTCAAAGTTTAATTCCTGACGATCTTTGGAATTTCTCATCTTGTGTTTTCTATTTGACACACTATTCGATTGCCTATTATTTTCTAATGCATGAGTCACACTGTGGGCATCCTTCGATTTTGATGCCTTGCGTTTTTTAAGTTTTTCCGGTTTAATCCTAACTTGACAATTCGAACGATTAACATCTTTTTTTTGTTGTTTTGACTTCGGTCGACAAGGTCCTGTTTCAAACATTGTTGGGCTGACATCGTGTTCTTCTTCAGCCCACTCGTCTGAAGATAAATCATAAGTGGAAAAATTACTTGTAGATAAGTTTTCAAGTTGTACTGGTTGAGTGCAAATATTATTCTTGTTCGATAATTTGTAAGGTGTACCCTTTCGAATTTTTTTGGTGGAGGAGTGTTGATTGGACGTATTTGTTGCAAAAGATAACTTTCGCTTGTCCTGTTTTGGCGTAACAGGGACTCCGCCCTGTTGTAATAAAAAACGTATTCTTTCCAAAGAATTCGACATCCCGATTTATCTGAAAAATTAAAAACAGTGATGCAAAAATAAAAATTAATTCAATTCGTTCTTATATACAACATTTTAAGGTTATAATAAACTCGTGCTTGCTGCCACTTAAAACAAACTTATTACTGAAGCTAGTTCCCCTAGATTCTTTCCAAAAGAATCCCCTAGAATTCACCTGATTTTATAATGCATGAAATCAAATTGCAACATTTAAGGATATACATTCCAACAAATCACCAATAAAAGCAACAATTAAACTTCAAACATATTACATTGGCTACCAAACATGAGCATTTAATAATGTATACATAAGTGACGTTTTGCAAACAAAAGCTTCACCTAAATACGTTTTATGATATATAAAATAATAAATAGAATAAGCCTTTACATTAAATAATAATGTCAACAAATGATGAAAACGTTTACACGAATGGAATATTTGATGAAGGTATAATTAAACAAAATGGTGGACGACAAATAGCAAGGGGAGTCCGCGGCGTAGGAGTTCGATAAAGGTCGCAACAGCGTTTTCCTTATTTTGTAATATTAAACATATTGAGTACAAATAATGTGTACATACTTTATGGCTTAGACCAACAAATAAAAGTGATTAAAAGGATTCTAGTGTAAAAACTGGCTTAAAAAACATACCGCAGGTACAGAAGCACAAACAGTAACGACTAATATTTCAAACGTAAACATTTCATTGGTTCGCACACGAATTGCGTGGGAGTTTAGATAAATGGAGAATCGCCATCTATCGGTAATCATGTATTACGAAAAATGTTAATTGTTAAGAAAATATAAAAGTAATTTCGTTTAAACAGCACCAGTACAAGGTTCGGCGAGAGAAACGCTTAATTATGCTAAAAATAAGCATACAATCTTAGTTTCAGTAATTCGACACTGGTTACAACAAAATTTGGAATGCTCTAGTTTTTATTGCTCGCCGATGGTACGTTCAGCGTCTCCACTTAGTGAGATATCTGAACGCGACCATTATAACTTTACTTTATGTTACATTCCATTACGAATTCGCAAATAAAACTAATTTGAAGAATATACTAATTATGTTAATAATATGGTGGATCAATTAATTTAGATTTCCCTAACTTGAACTTGAACTCAGTTTTTTCCGCTCACCATTAGTGTGGCAACACTGCTAGAAATAGTGATATTTGACAATTTCTCTATTCACGTTCCATTTATTTGTGACCTTTGGTGAGTGTACACTGTTTATGATTTCTTCGTTATTTCAATCAAAATTTTGACCATCATAAACAATAAATCCTTTTTTAACACACAGAAAAGCAATACGATTTGTACAAATGTACTAAATTATATTATTTTTTTGTCAAGTCAATTTTATAAATATGGAAGAAAAAATATTGAGCCATGAGGAAATAAAGTTACTCCAAGCGCAAAATTCCCGTTTAGTAAGCGAACACAAGGCTTCATTACTGGAAAGGGACGCTCGGAAATATTGGGATTTGTTTTACAAGCGCAACGAAACGCGATTCTTTAAAGACCGACATTGGACGACACGTGAATTTCAGGAACTGTTGAACGAAAAAGATACGCCGGAAACGAGAACGATTTTAGAAATAGGATGCGGCGTCGGCAACCTAATTTTTCCTTTGATTGAAGAGGGTTTAAATTTTAAAATAATAGCGTGCGACTTATCACCGAGAGCCGTTGAAATGGTCAGAACTAATAATTTATTTGACAACAGCACTATGAAAGTATTTCAAACTGACATTACGACGGAAAACATTTACGATGAAGTGGAAAGCGACAGCGTCGATGTTGCAACGTTGATATTCGTCCTATCGGCTATTCATCCCGATAAATTTGTTTCGACGCTAAAGACCGTGTTCAAACTTTTGAAACATGGAGGGGTCTTGCTGTTCAGAGATTACGGTCTTTACGACATGGCCCAGTTGAGATTCAAGGCTGGTAATAAGATCGGCGACAACTTCTACATGCGGCAAGACGGAACACGAAGTTATTACTTCTCGACTAGTTTTGTCGAAAGAATTTTTAATGAAGCCGGATTTAGTCAAATATCGAATTGTTACATACATAGAAGGACGATTAATGTTAAGGAAAATGTTGATGTTCCAAGGATATTTGTTCAAGGGAAATTTGCAAAACCGTATTGAAAGGTATTTATATATCTTAATTATGCTGATAGTATTATGGGCTTCAATTATGATGAATTATTTGGAATGAAATAACTTTGATTTTTTAAATTAGCTCTATCTGAAATTAGTTGTTTTTTATGAATGATGAGATGTGAAGACTTTTATTAAATATATTTTCTTTGTTCAAGAATTGATGAAATCCACACTACTATTCATCTGAGAATTTAAGGTAAGTCTAGCATGATATTTGTTTGATATGCTCAAATCATCTTATGATCACATACTGACTGGCCGAATGATAACTGAATTGAAACTAAGCTGCAGAGCAATGTGATTTCAATTGGCGTAAAACCTTTCGAGAGGCACGATGCCCTTGATAACTTCTGACCAATGCAAATTTTAGTATTATTAAATTACTATTTAGACACTAATCAATATGTTTCAAACAAATATTCAAAAGTTTCACAAGTAACGTCTCATAAATACAGCTTTTAACTTAACACTTGCAATTTGGAACATGTTCTCAGGTGCCAACGCTTGTTTTTGATTGTATGATTATATAGCCATCTCGATTCAATTTTAACAAATTGAGACACTTAACATCACAGCAATGCCTTTTGTCAAGCACAGAGTTACTCAGTGCCATGACCAACTAAACTCGATTGCGGAGAGATTCATGTGCATCAAATATGTTAACTACCCCACAGGGTTAAAAAAATAAATAAATGCTAATTACAGATTAACTATGAAAAAGTGCTTTAATATCGCATTTCAGAAACCATCGTGTGTAGGAAAAATAATATCATACATGTTTTGTAATGAATAGACCAACTTGTAATTTAACTGATTATAATGAATATTGTTTTTCTAGAAAAAAGCAGCTGCGAGGGATATTCACACTTCTATATTTCGTTCAACAGGCAAACAATGTGCACCTACACAACACCCTTCTCGTAAGTTAAAGATGTTATTAATAACATCTTATGTATATTGAATTTAATAGAATTTTCTCTGATAAATTATCTTTCGTCATTTTTGTCACATTTCATGTGATTTTTAGTAATATAAATATTGAAAGCTTTCACTCCTATCTGATGAATGATTGTAACATTTGATTTTGAATTAGTTACATACTGATATTTTGTTGCAGGGGACAAACGAAGATAAATGGTGGGGACTTCCGACTATTTATTAAAAGTAAGTATCTCTTCATATACGATAACAATTCACATCATCTTAAGTAATAATGACGAGTATACTTTGTTATAGCCACATAGCATTTGTTAAACACCACAAGTAGTTTAATTTATTAAAAATCTGTAATGTGTGATTCAAGTTTAATAATTTAAATTCGTTCACTGGTTTTTTAAAACATGATGATCATAGCATAGTTCAATTGATATACAATGAAATAAACTTTGCAGCTGACGACATTTAGACGCTTCTTGTTAGTATTTGATTCGTTTATACATTTATTACAATTGTATTTTTGTTGCAGGTTACAAACAAGATGATATGTGAAAGCACCGAAAATTCTTAAAAAAGTAAGTACGCATCAGTCGTAATTCAAAATGATATGAATAGTAAATGTTTGCCATGAAAAGTTCATTTCACACTATATTTAGTTTGACACACTTTCATATGATGTTTTGATGCTTCTCAGACTCCCATTGGTATAAATTAGTTTCGACTTCAGTAAGTTTGTTAAAATTTTTAACGTGTGTCAGTTCCTTAAAAACTTTTTAAATTAGTCTCTTGTTCTTTGGTTGTCTCACGTAGATTAGTTTGATGCTCGTGTTAGGGAACATATCATGATGATTGGCATGCACCATTCTTAAAATTTGTGCTGATAATGAAGCCCCACATTACTGAATTTAAAAATAGCCAATTGATCATTTACTTTCGTTAATAATGAAACTAATTACGTATTTTATTTTACAGAATGGAAGCAATAAGCCAATAATGAAACTGCAGCATTCTTAAGGTAAATTATGCTGTGACTAATACATCATAAAGCAGTTGCTTTGAGGCATTCTTTAGCTTATTACTACATGAAATGAAAAGTCCCGAGCCTCATAAGGAAAAAATTTCTTTACTACCTGAAAACCTTTATTATTCTTCAGTGTACTCTCCATCTGGAGTAATACGGGGATGGCTAACTAATTGGTAATGCAATTCGCTCAATTTGACTCATCGATGAATGTGCTGGTGCGTTGTCGTGGTGGTACAGCACTTTCTTCTTTGCCATGTGCGGCCGTTTTTTCTTTATTTCCTCGTTCAAATGGTCCAGTTGAGCAACGTAGTAATCACCTGTGACTCAGGAGTATAATAATAAATCCATGATTCGTCCATCGTTACAAATCGACATAGAAAGTCTTGTTTGTTTTTATGAATCCCCAACACGTTTCTGCTTCTGGTCCTGAGTGAGTAAACACAGCACCCATCGCGCGATCAGCTTTTTCATCTCCAAATGTTGATGCAAAATTTTGCTAACACGTTCAGTCGATATCCCCACGGCCTCTGCTATTTCACGAAAATTCGCTTTCTGATGATTTAATACGATCAAATAAATTTTTTTGTGTGGTGGCCGTCCTCTGCATTCAGTGTCTTCGGTGCTAGTATGACCAAGTTTGAAATCCACAAACCAGCGTTTTACAGTTGCAATCAAAGATGCGGATGTTGGATAGCATTTATCTAACCACTCTTTGGCTTTGACAGTATTTTTTCCCATTAAAAAACAATATTTTATCAAAACCTGAAACTCGTCTTTTTCCATCATTTGCGAGATACCAAAACTTGTCTGACACTTTCAGCTCATTCAAAAACTAATGCACTAATTGTCATGAAATTCAAGGTGGTGCCATTTAAAGACTTGTTCTCAACATGCATGATTCAATCCCAATGGTGATATCTCTGTGTGAGGCTCAGGACTTTTCATTCCATGTAGTATTTTTCCTAATGGAATTTCTCTGTTATCAATATTGAATGAATCCTTCATTTTAAATACGACAAGATTATCTATCGTTGTTATTAAATTAAAAAGAAAATATGTCCAATTAGCTTCTTTCCCTTTACTATTTTTTATGTTGCCTTAAATTCTATAGTAATTTCTAGTAAATTAACATTGTTGATGAATGGATTGAATTGCAATTGTGGATAAAGAAAACATTTGAACTTTACACATCGACTTGAACCTTTAAAATTTGTCCCTTGCTTTCTGGACGAGTCACATACATATTTTGATACTCGTGTTAGGAAATATATTATGATGATTGGCATGCACCATTCTTAAAGTTTGTGCAGATAAAGAAGCCCCACCTTACTGATTTTAAAAATAGGAGATAAGTCATTTAGTTTTGTTAATAATAATGAAACTAATTATGTATTTTATTTTACAGAATGAGTATCGATGTACCAATAATGAAACTGCAGCATTGTTAAGGTAAATTATGCTGTGACTAATACAACATAAAGTACTTGCTTTGAGACATTTGAGATTTTAACATATTATCTTTCATTTTAAATACGACAAGATTACCTATCATTGGTATTAAATGAAAATGAAAATATGTCCAATTAGCTTCTGACCCTTCACTATTTTTTGTTGCCTTATAAATGAATTTCTATTTTAACTTCTAGTAAATTAACGTTGTTGAAGAATGGATTGAATTGCAATTGTGTAATGGAAACATTCGACCTTAACACATCATCGATGTGAATCTTTTAAATTAGTCCCTTGCTTTCTGGACAAGTCACATACATATTTTGATACTCATGTTAGGAAATATATTATGATGATTGGCATGCACCATTCTTAAAGTTTGTGCAGATAAAGAAGCCCCACCTTACTGATTTTAAAAATAGGAGATAAGTCATTTAGTTTTGTTAATAATAATGAAACTAATTATGTATTTTAATTTACAGAATGAGTATCGATGTACCAATAATGAAACTGCAGCATTGTTAAGGTAAATTATGCTGTGACTAATACAACATAAAGTACTTGCTTTGAGACATTTGAGATTTTAACATATTATCTTTCATTTTAAATACGACAAGATTATCTATCGTTGGTATTAAATGAAAATGAAAATATGTCCAATTAGCTTCTGACCCTTCACTAGTTTTTGTTGCCTTATAAATGAATTTCTATTTTAACTTCTAGTAAATTAACGTTGTTGGAGAATGGATTGAATTGCAATTGTGTAATGGAAACATTCGACCTTAACACATCATCGATGTGAATCTTTTAAATTAGTCCCTTGTTTTTTGGACAAGTCACATACATATTTTGATACTCATGTTAGGAAATATATTATGATGATTGGCATGCACCATTCTTAAAATTTGTGCAGATAAAGAAGCCCCACATTACTGATTTTAAAAATAAGCCATAGACCATTTACTTTCGTTAATAATAATGAAACTAATTAAATGTTTTATTTTACAGAATGAATATCGATGTACCAATAGTGAAACTGCAGCATGGAAAAGATAAATTATGCTGTGATTTTTCCTAATAGGACTTTAGTATTATCAATATTGAATAATTTTTAATTAATAGTTTAAGATTATCTATCTAGTTATTACAATAAAATGAAAATGTGTTCAATTAGGTTCTAAATGAATGTTTGTAGTAACTTCTACTAAATTAAATTATTGATGAATGGATTTAATTGCATAATTTGATGCATATAAAATATGCTTTTTTGTTTTCAGGACAAAATCCCTGCAATTTGAAATCGATCATGAGATGATTCCATATTCTTAATATATGTTAAAATTTGAATATTGTCGATACTATTGAATATCTGCAGTAGAGCACAAAATAAAGTTTTGATAAAGAAATTATTGGGTTTCATTTCTTAGTGCAGTACATAGAGTGGAAATTTAGAAGAGAACGTGAAGTTTTTAGACAAACTTGTATCTATATTTTTTGCTGCAGTCAAGCTCACTCATACAGTTACATGATCTCATTTGTATGGGATATACTGACATGATAAGTAGAAAGTGGAACTTTTGTATTTAACAGGTGCACATTGTCCGCATGATTAAACATGAAACATGACCTATGTGTTAGGATATCGTGTATTACACATTCCTAGCTCATTGTGTGAACAAAACCATGTGTTATATATTGGATATATTTACAACTGAAAATGATTACTTATGTGTAACTTAACTATATGAATGCATAATGCATCTTACAGTAGACGTGAGATCACGTGACATGCATTCAACTTTTCCTACCATGTTCATCCAGTCATAGTTTGGTAACTTGGAATTACTGACTCAGTTACAAATGTGTTCAGTTTTCATTAACGTTTCTTTTTAATACATTTTTACTTTCTTATACTTTATGTATAAGTATAGGAAGCATGAAAATTTTCGAACTCGAAATTTTAATGGATACACATGTTTTGAGGTCCTCTGAATTGATTCTGACTATTACGTCTGTGTGTGTGTTGAAGCTCGCACTAAGAAATTTTAAACAAACTGAAATTTTAAACTAATATAGCAAGGAAGAAAACGTTCTATTTTTTAAATTCTACAAGTGTTCTCTATCGTTTCTCATAAATTTACAGAATTATTGGATTGAATGTTTTCAATTCGTAACTGATTTATAATAATCATTATCTGGATTGCAAGCTGAATCAGCAATATTTGAATATCATTTGCAGCCAAAGAACCCTCAGTATGTGTGCAGTGTCTTATTAAAGTGATTTAATTTAAACTTGCTGGTAAAAATATTCTTGCATCTTTTAATTCCATGAGTTTAGAGATATAATTTAGTTTACATGTCATACAGTTGTATTAATAATCACACATTTCAATAGTTAAATTTAAGATTTGGATTAGTATGTTTTTTCGCTATTGAGATGCCTGATTTCTGATCTAGTGGTTTACTGATTTAGCCCGAAAATGATTTGACGTTTGTCGTTATGTCTTGTTCGAAATCGACCACAGTTCCTGATCAGAGTCTCGTGTTAAGATGAAACATGATTTTGATATTCCATTCGTTGTATTTTCTATTAAGACACCTAATCAAATCTTATACGGCGACGAAAGCTATCCACGAGTTCTACAAGTTCCGTTTGTATCAGCAAAGTGAGGTTAGCACGTCGAATACTTGCCATTATGACGCAGAACACAGCATTCGGTTTGATCCACCCGTTTTCAAACAGCGTTATGTTGCGGTGCAGCAAGTCCTACTGCACGACAAGTGGAGATCTCAGGTTAAGAAGGTGGTCGACTTTGGTTGCAGCGAGATGAAGTTTTTCCAATTCCTTAAACGATTAATGGGTGTTACGGAAATCAATTGTGTAGACATCGACGAAGACGTCCTCACAGACAATCTATTCAGAGTACGCCCGCTAACAGCCGATTACTTAAAGCGACGATGTGATCCTTTAAAAGTGCAAATTCTTTGTGGAAGTATCAGTGAACCGGATTTCAGATTAAAAGGAACTCACGCGGTGATAGCAATCGAAGTGTAAGTGTATGATTTTATCTTTTATACAAATTTTGTCACTTTGTCAATTTAGTATTGAGCATCTGTATCCTGATACATTGGAAGCGATGCCGTACAATATATTCCATCATATTGAACCTTTATTGGCAATATTTACCACTCCCAATGCTGACTTCAATGTTTTGTTTCCGGATCCTCTCAAGTTTCGACACGACGATCACAAATTTGAGTGGACAAGGGAACAGTTTGAATCTTGGTAAGGTGAGGTAGACATGAGAAATGTAATCTAATTGGCGCTATTATAGGGCCCTGAATATTACAGTAAGATTTCCAAAATACAAAGTGCTGTTTGATGGCATTGGCAATGGACCAGAAGAACGAAAATCTGTAGGTTGTTGTTCCCAGATGGCCATATTTTTACGGAAAGAAGAAGTAACCGAAGTGTTATCAGAAGTGCCGAAGTCATGTAGACAACTAGCAACTTTAAAGAAGAATCATTGCAAACATGAAACTTTAATGCAATCATACGGGATCTGTACTTATTACAGTTATTCAAAACAAGTTCAAATGTTTGGGGATAATAGTTCGGAAAACATCGATGATTATTATAAAGTAATAGATACAGTTGAATACCCTTATGAAATTGACATTAGATCATCAGATGAGAAAGTTTTGGATGAGGTTACTTATAGGATATATTCAGCAGCTAGGCGCACATCAAGGTTTTACAATGAAGAAAAAGACAGGGTAGAAATACCTCTTTATGAACTGACTTCAAATGAAGAAGGAAGTTTCACAACAGTTAATGAAGTTAGGTAAGTTGTCAGCTTATAAAATTATATTATTTTATAAGAATAAATTATAACTACAGTGTATTTCAATATGTAATTTTATAGCATATTCAAAATATTTTAGTGGTAGTCATACACTACTTTTAAGAACTATAACTTAATTAAACTCAGATTTACACATCTACTAAAATTTTAAAACATAAGATCACAAGATCATCATTTGTATTTTTGATGTTTAGTAATTTTATTTTCACAAACACTTCATTGTTAACGTAGGATCACATCTGGCATTTATATCTGAAATTTAACACTTCTATCAAACATATAGTATAAGTAGATCATTCCCAAAACATGTACAAACTTAACATTTGAGTTTTTACTTGTAAACTATAGCAGTTCATCTTGTAAACCTGTGATTAATAAAAACTTTTTGGTTGGTGTACTGATTATTGAATGTAAAAGTGTCTCAGGCAATTTTGTTATGGACCTGCTACGTCACTAAATACATCTAAACACATCTTATGACTTACTTTACTTGAGGCACTATGCATTTAATTGATGAATATAAACTTTTAACTAACTTGATAAAATTGTATGAATGTCGTGTAAGTGTCAACTATTCAATGTGACATTTCATACATATTCATACATCAAAATTCACAGTATAATAAATTAAAAATCTAAAAATTCTTCTTGCAGAAAGTTAATTCTTCAGAAGGGAACGTTTATTATAGAAGAATGTGTTGTTTTTGGTAATGATAAAAAGGTGTTGTGTGTCGTGTATGACTTTAACATGGACAATAGGAGTTCTACTCCAGGCAGCGATGGTAACAACGATAACGAAGAAACCAATATCACAATACCTTGGCAGTTACCACCAGAAGAAGCCGACTGGGACGCTGAGTACACCAATGTAGCCGCAACAAATGAAGCTGCGAAGCCAGATCGATCTGAAGAAATAATTACATATCAACATCATTCTTCCTTACCAAACACTTCCATTGACGTTAAAGACGATCGAAATGTGAAAAAGGATCAACCGAAGAGCATAGGTCCCCTGCATAAGGTTCAAAGTTCAAGCAGTGGTCACATGCCCAAACACACACCAAAAAAAGGAACGAATGTAAAAAGTCCAAACACATCTCATAACATATCGCAAGGAACCAGCAAAGAAAACGAAGTACACAAACGTTCTACCAAGAAACCGCCAGAAACGTCCAAGTCAAATCTTGAAAGTGACAACAAAAAGCTCATTAAGAAGAATTTCGACATTAAAATTATCGATTCGAGTCACACTCGCGAACAGGATCAAAGTGTTTCAAAAAGTTCGTCTAAACACGTCAAAAGTTCCATCGTGGTCAGCACAAAAAATAAATCCAAAGTTATCACAAGTTCTCCAAAAAAATCAAGTACAAAGTTAGACGATGCACTTCCAAGTACGTCTAATTTTAAAAAGAAGAAGACAATGAAAATTACAACAGAAGAAGATATCGGAAATTTAACGGCGAGCATCGTCTATAATTCACTGAATAAAGTTCAAGAGCGTGACGAAATTGACTGCCAAGGGTTTGCGGAAGTTGAACAAGTTGTTATTAATGCACAACCTATCGTCGAAAACGGAGATCTCGCGAACAACAATAGAGACCTGGAAGGCAATAATTATCCCGACGATCCCCCACAACAAGAGGCCGCTAACGAAGTCAATGCAAATGAAAACGTCGAAGCAGAGATAATAAATGAGGATTTTCAAAATCGAAACGAAAATGCGGCACAACAGGAAGAAATTGTAGAAGCTGTGCAAGAAGTACCGTGCGGGCATGAATTGAATCACGCAAGCAGGGAGGCACTTTTTGATCCTAATTCAGAAGTCGATATGTTGGAAGAGTTTGAAATTACAAGCGGACCCTCTGTTGACGTGGACCACGATTCACGTCATAGCGTCGTACTGATCGGTCTTAACATAAATTCAAATGAAGAAGAAAATGTAGGTATGTAGTTGTTAATATAATTATAATTAATATATTAGTATTTTTTTCTATAGCAGATGTTAAACTATTTTTTTATCAACTTTTTTGAGTAGATAAAGAAGCACCTTAACCGCAAGTGTAGATAAAGTAACACTTTAACAGCAAGGGTACATAAAATGATTTAAATGAATTAAATTTATGACGAGAAGTCAGAATGAAAAATTTGTTGACGAGTAATTCATAGTAACGGACAACACAATTGTGAATTTTGTGCCAAAAATTGTAATTTTCTTTGAAATTTTAATTTTCCTTTCAACTTGTAGTTCTTCTATAGAAAAAAAATGTTGTATTACACACGAGGATAAAACCTCATTATCTTCTCGAGCATAATTAAAAAAAAAAACGCTTTTAAAGATAAAGTACAATTTTATCGTTTTATATAATAACTATAAGTTGCATTGTTTAGAAGTAAGTAGATTTAGGAACTGGGTTTTTGTAAGCGGGCAATTAGGCACCAGGGGATTAGATATTTCAGGAGCAACATTTTCATATCTTAATATGTAATGTAAAATTTGTGAAAGTATGTTACTTTTTGATCTTTGCAGTTTTACCTGAAAATGCAGATCCCTTTCCTAACTGGTTATTACAGTTACTAGGTGCTAATGTGGAAGACGGGGATACGCACGATGAGCCGCACTTTTACTGCCAAGGCGATGGAATAGGTAAATAAATTCTTGTAACAAGGATGAAGTGTTTTTTACATTAACTCATATTAAATTGTCGTTGTTTTTCAGGTGTTCATCCATCTATAGTAGAAGTGGAAATTGACGAAGAAGAATCGTCGGATTCATCGAGTAGTAATGATGAAGCTGTTGCAGAACTGACCCTATCAGAACCGGCTGTGGCTTTGCCAAACGATGATGCAGCCGGTATTGAAATTACGCAAGAGGATGCCCTAAGTGTAATAGGCAGAGTCGTTCTTCCTGAACCTCGGCCCCTACCGACCATCACACCACCAGGAAGTACAAGCAATGCGGAGAGTGCCGACGAATTTTTTGATACAATGGACGAAAGTTTACTGCTCAATGACTCGCCGTGTTCGACCGCACAGGGTGTAAATAAACAAGAGTAAATTTTAGTTTCTTATTTTCATTCTTTGATAATACCGCTCCGAGAAATTATTTTAGTTTGCAACTGTGATACAAGGTATTGGAAGACTGACGGGAGCTAAGTAACGTTGAATTTCGAATAAAGTTTATTTGTATGTTGGCTGTTTTATTTTATTTGATTAAATGCAAAGTATGCAAAGAACTGAAATGATTTAAAGAACATATGCATCATTTATATTATCATCTAAATCATTCTCTGCGTTTTTGTAAAGGAACCTAAGGGATCTACAAATATTAAGTTGTGTACAAGAAAATCGTAAATATCATTACTGACTGTAACATTTTTATACTGTGCAGGGGTGTCACTCATTGTGCGAGTAATGCATTACTTTCATTATTTACAAATCATGGTGGAAATTGTATGCATCAATTTAAAAAAATAAAGCGCAACGAATTTAAATTTGAATTCACTATAGCCAACCTTATGTCATGAAAAGCTACCATCTAATGTTGGTGGTTTTAGCGACACATGTTGGCTCGAGCTCTAGCTTGTCTACTGTCTACTTGTCAGTTCGTTGGTGAATAAATGGCCGTAATATCGTGTGTTGCGTTCGATAGTGAGAATATGTGAGAAATACCCAGTACTATAAACTGTGATACAATGCATGTAAATTTATGTGTACAAAAGGTTAGTATTTTATTATGCACCACATTCCAATAAACTTTAAAGGTAATAAGACACTAGTTTTTTTGTGTTTGTAGTCTGTTTCGTTTACAATTTTCGTAAATACAATTTATTCCCATTTCATCAATTTAAAAGTGTCGTACCGTGAAATTACTGCCAATGGTTCTGGATTACAACAACAATCTGTCAAACATTTTATGGCACAAATTGAACAATGTTATAACCGCGAAATTATTTAGCTATCAAAGGAATTATGTAATTTAGCATACAATAAAATAATACGGAAACTTTTAATTACACTCATTCGAAGGAAGCATTTAATTTGCCCCAACTAAAATGTTCCAAATTGATAATGTGCTTCCTATTCGCGTTACTTCGTCCACGATGTGCCGTCCACCGTCGCTTTTTGCCCTTTTAAATGAAAATTGTTTTAAATATCAATTTGGTTACTTCGAGTTCGTATGTTTTGGAACGCGTCCAAATTCCTACAGTTTAATTATAAATATCTAATTTGTTTTATGTATATATAACACTTGACATTAAAAGTTTTAATTGCCGATAAAGTTTTGTAGATATGAAGAACAATGCGTTCGTTTTCCCATTAAAATTTCAAACACGTGTTGGTATAAAAAAATGGTAACTGGGAGAAGTTTGGTCCACATGCAATTTATTTTTGTACACAATTGAGAGTATTTGCGGTGGTGATTAACACTTTATAACCAGCATCATCACCGCAGAATCTAATCAGTGTCTTATCTAAAAAGTTTATAATTTCATCTAGTTAATTTAAGAGGAATTCATTTAAAACTAGATTAAAGATGTATTATTTTTTCTGGAAAATTATAAACGGAAATTTGCAACTTTATATTTAATGTTTCGATTCGAGAATGAATTCTTTTTGAAACGAAACGTAAAGCACCTTTTATACCCTTCAAATTGTCGACTTGCTTGCCTTTGTAAATTTTTGATAAAGCTTTAGTTATAGCCAATCATCTTTGGTTTTAAAAACCTGGTAGTTTGCCCCACATTTTTGAAGATGTGTTCTCTTCCTATATTTTTATTTATTCCTTGAATATTATGAACTGCAATTTTAATATACCAACATATCCACCTGCGGAAACTGTTTGCTTTAAATACACCTGTATCTCGTAGCCTTTTTTGATTCAATTCTACAACAATGTTCCTTAATATTTTCAAGTACATATTCTTATTTTATTGCTCATTTGAGCAAATATCTAATTAATGTGATGTACGTATCTATTCACAACCTTAAAGTACAGAATTCGTAATGATGCGGTAGATTCTGTAATTACCATATTGTTGTGCATACGAACAATATTACCGTGAATCATGCGACAACATTTCAATGATAATGCGGCTTTAAATACGTAACATACGGCGCATGTGTGTATTTTTTGCAGAAACTGTCGTAAATGCAAACAATTTTCAGATTATTTCGTCAATGGCCACAGTGGACGCATTTAAACGCGCCGAACGCAATATTTCGTTAAATTACCTGGAAAATCCTACGCGTAATCGTAGGAATTCAAAATCATTGATAAAAATAGTCGTACAGACGAGTTAAAAACTGGATGGAGTAACGGGCCTTTCCCATTGAGCGACCGTGGTGTCGACACCTAGCGCGACATCCAAATGTATTTTTCAAATAACGCAAACAACTAATTTATTTCCAGTCTGCAACGTTATTTTCTCAAATAACTGTAAAGTGCGATTGCATAAGATTACCAGTTAAGAGTGGAATAACTGCGCTAAAAGAAATATTTATGCCTGTGGGTGAAACTGTGAATATGGGGTTTTATTTTGAGTTATTTACGTTTTTTTCGTGGATAATATTGACATTGGCTGTGCCCGTGAAGAGGTGCCAGAAGCCAGCTAATGGTACAAATATACTTTTCAAAGTGTTGAAACTTGTTGTTCCCAAAATATAAATAAAGCAATTTTGTACAATCGTTTAATTATTAAAAACAGCAATATTAAATTTTTTTTTCGTAATTTTTTTTTAAATGTATCGAACTTCAATAAATAAATAAATTGATAAAATAATTATTTGCTGTTATATTCATTTCTTCATTATTTAAATCTAACGTAGTAACTTTTTATGGTGAGTTTGAAAGTGTTAATTAATTCCCGCACTTCCTCAGTTAGCAACGATACGATAAGTTGTAAAACTTAGTGAAAATGACCCTGTGCGAAAAGCTATCTGTATTGTGTTATGACGTTTTGAAAATCAACTGGAACCTTCTAGCAAACGAATTTTCAAAAAAAATATATTTAAAAACAAGTTTTGTAATCTTCGTTTTGACGTTTCTAAATTTTCCGTTATAACACTTCACGATAACTACAGGTTAGGTTTTAATCATCACGTTTGAAACTCATGAACGTCAAACGTGCGTTTTTGAATTTGCCAACAATTTACGCAAACTGTGACTGTTTCCGTAAATTCTTGGCAAGTTCAAAAACGCAGCGGAAGCAGCAGAAAACGAATAATCGCAACGTATTGTTGGCAATTTTATTTCAATTGTCATTTTGCCCATTCCCACTCGTGTTACCATTTATCTCAACTTCAACCGTCTTAAGAAAAGAAATCTTTAATCCAACAAAATCCATCAATGTACAAAATTCCCATACTTAAGAAAATTGTCGGTTGATTGGGTTGGGTTGGGTTGGGTTTGCCCAGTTTTGTTGACTTCAAATTTACGAAAAACTTTTAAAAATACAAAATACTGAAATTTTTGCCTAATTTTCTTCATCATAGGTCAACCAGAAATAAACATTTTTATCAATGTTGTCATTCGATTTAATAAAAAAAATCAAACGATGCCCGCCCGAATTTTTCAACAGCGATTTTCCAGTAACGATTGTACGAAAGAACTTTTCCAACTACAGTTGTTTAAAATTTCAAAATCTTTAACTTTTATAAGAACAACTTTTTATATAACTCGTACCCTTTTCAAGATATGGAAAAGGGCGATGATAGTAAACATCACTTCTGGTTAATATATTGCTTTCAAAATATTTTCTTCCCTGCCATATACAAATTTTAAGTTTAAAGTTTCATAATGTTAGCTTCAAACACACACACACAAATAAAATAATTGGTTTCCAAAATTCCAAAATTCGAAAATTGGAATAAATTTGACGTATTTAATTTTAATTGAAGCAAATTGTCGAATTCAGACAATCAAATTGGCAAAAATACAAAATACTGAAATTGTATTGCTACGTGGGTTAATTTTGCTTCATTTAACGATGGTAAAAATTGCTGATGTTTTGGCGAATTTTGTCATTCGATTAAAATCGGACACATAAAAGTATTTTAACAATCAAGATTCTTGGTATTTTGTACATTGAACATGAAATTATACCGCAAGGATATATAGTTTGAAATTTAGCCCAGCCATGTATCCAGTTTTCTGTATTACTTTTTTTTAAACTAAGTAATAGTAAGGGTTGTAATTACTTTTGGTTATGGTTTAGAATAGATTTTTCTAAGTTTATGCTCTTGACAATGTTAATTTAAATGCTGAATGTTCAATTTTATAGTATTTGATCAGTGGATCAGTGAATTCATATATTAATAACTCGTCGAAATTGGAGACAATTCCCGTATAATTATTTCTCGAGTAAACAAGTTATACATCGCTTGATTTACATGTTTGAGTGTTATGAATGCTTTGTGTATAGCTAAAGATTGATAATTTAATATAAAATGTGCATTGGGTTAAAAATAAAATTCAGCGAATGTATTAAGGTCTTTATGGGCTCATCAGACCACCACACATACATTCGCTAAAGTTACATTGTCATGCAAACATGAGTGACAATAAGTTTGTGTGTGAATATAACCGCCATCTAGCATTGCAATTGCAATTGCAAGTCTTTATAGTACAAGTAAGATAAGTACTTTTGTAAGATATCCCTTGTTACGGCAAGTAGTCCTGAAACTGTAGGATTATTAATTCTCGAATCAGCCTTCCATCACAAACATGTGCAGGATTTTGGTCCCTATTGTTTTACGCGATGCTAAGATGAAAAAAAATGTGCTCGTGATTCAACTTTTTTGGTTATTTTAATATTTTACGTCGATGTGCAAAGTAAAAGTAATTTTTACAAGAAGAACTTTGGTTTACAAAACAAAATAAAACAAGTAAGGTTTGGCAATTATAAATGAAAAATTATATCGGGCAAATGTCCACCACGACCACGCATACAGATGTCGATTCTTTTATTAACATTTTCTATCATATTTTGGCAAAATGGCAAAATTCGTTAATCACGTCACGGATTTTGGGTTTTAAGGCTGCAATCGGTTCGATTTGCTCTTTAACATAGTCCCGCAAGAAATAATCCAGTCGCATGATTGGACGGCCAATTAACAGCTGAATTTCGTGTAATTATCCGATCGGGAAAGTTGCTTTGCAGTAAATTTATTGATTCGGTGGCTGTGTGACATGTGGCACCTTCCTGTCGAAACCACACGTTAGTAATATACATATCATCAATAATAGGACAAAATTTAGTTGTTAACATCTGTCGATAGCGTGACCCATTCACCGTACTCGCATTTCCAGCCGAATTTTCGAAAAAGAATGCCTCAATCACGCCTCCAGACGACATAGCGCATCATACAGTGACACGTTCAGCATGGAAAGGCTTCTCAACTCTTGCATTTTCAGAAGCCCAAATGCGGAAATTTTGCTTGTTGACGTATCCAGAGAAACGAAAATGGGCTTCGTCTGAAAAAAATATTTTTGCACAAAAACCAGTGGGTTGTTCTTGAATGAATTCAGCAAATCTACGGCGAAGTGAATGGTCGGCTGGCTTCAATTCATGCACCAGTTGCAACTTGTAAGGTTTCAAAGCCCAATCCTTACACAAAATTTGCCATGTGGTCGTTGTGGATAGCCCCAATTGTTGAGAACGTCGAGAAATTGACAAATTATAATCTTCTTCAACACTGCGGCTCACGGCTGCGATGTTTTTACTTGAACGACCCGGTCGAACACGCGTTAGTGTTGGCACATTGTGTATCGAGCCAGTCTGCTCAAATTTATCGACCAAATTCTTAATAGCGGTCCCAGAAGGACGACTGTTGACCGAGAATATCACGAATTTTACGAAATGTAGCTTTTACAGATCCACCATTTTGATAGTGGATTTTTAATATTTTAATGCTATTTTCGAGCGAAATTGAATTCATTGTTACAATTGCTGAAGCTTCTACTACTATGTCATTAAGTAAAATGTCACAACTGTCATGTTATTCCAATATGCCCCTGTTGGAAAACAAAGCTCGTGTTGAAAAATCCTTTATATGGCAATAGTGAACATTGGATTTGTTGACGGTCATAAGCCGCGACTTAAATTTGTTGGTGGCGAATGTGTCCATAACACTTTGTTTTTTGTTTCAGGTTCTGTTGAGAAAAGATTGAAACCCCGTTTGGACATTTCGGTGCAGTGGGTGGGTGGTGCATGCGCGCGTGCGGGCGGTTCGTTTCGTTGTTCGTTGCGACGGGACGGAGGAGGATAATGTGTCAAAAAATTCGCGAGGCCGAAATGTCCTAAGATCTTCTATATGACAAACGGACGTGGCGCCGGCATGGCGTCGTTCATGATGAAGAAGAAGAAGTATAAATTTCAAGTAGAAGTGTGCCTAGAGGAACTGCTCGAAGTGCCTTTTGTTTCGGCCGTCTTGTTCGCCAAGCTCCGTCTTCTGGACGGCGGAAACTTTCAAGATCACAGCAGCAGGTCAGTGTCTTTCATTTTTTTTTTTTTAATTGGCGGCAGCGATAAACTTTTGCGACATCATTGACATTGCCCTTGATATTGACATGTCAAAACATCTGTTTTCGACACGAAACGAGCATTAATTTGAACTCGTGGTAGGTCATGTTAGAATGTGAAAATCTGACTTCAAATTATGTGATCTTTGTTATTATTTATCAGTATATATATCACATGCACCATATGTCTTCCGACATAGTGTACGAAGTGGCAAACGTACACAAATTATTCACAACATAAACTGAATCAGTTGCAGGGCATTGTTCAACAAATGGTTATTCTATTAATCCATACCAGTTAACAGGAAGTTCCAACTTTGATGACATTGTATTGATAATCGTATATATCAGTAAACATGATTGATTTTAACTGTGTCACTGAACTTGTTTATTCCATCAGTAAAATGTTATGTGAACATGTGGTCGCAAGTGCATCGTTACTTATGTCAGCGCAGATAACACATTTTTTCTAAAATCATGTATTGTATTGAATGTTATATTACTACGATAAATGATTTCCTACAAAAACGAAGAAATAGCAGGTCTAAGTTAAGTGCCTTTATGAACAAAGGAATCATTCGCGGCTAATAAAAAAACAGTCGCCGTCGTTTTCAAGGGAATGGCAAATATAAATACTCTATTGTTACCACAGTCAAATTTCGATTATATTCCAGTTTGCAATGGTATGGAACATAACTCATAAGTATGCAATAATTAATAAATAAATATAAAATAAGAATGTAGATAACTTAGAATAAGTCGATAAAGTTGTCAAAGTTGATAATATGAGTGGTGCAAACGTTCCACGCTTGTAAAGAAGGTATACGTTTTTGTGCGAAATCCGTATTTCGATACGAATTCAAAAATCACGTTCTGCGCTTCGCTTAATGAAAAGGGATTGGTTAGCAGCCACGACACGCTTCGCTGATCAAAACCATCTTTGTCTACGGGGACGTCCATTAATTTTCGCCCAAATAACCAAACACAACCCAACTCAACGAAATGGAGAATTGAGTTTTGTTGTGTGCTTAGCCCGGTTCTACAAGAACGAATTATGTATATGTGATAATAATTCATCAACAAAGTAATATTTAATATTTAACTAAGTTGTGGTTTGCGAATAATTTCCTGTTTGAAAATACAATGAAAGAAATACCAAGAGCTTGGGCAAGAAAAATAGCTACTCATCATTTAGAGTGACGTTGAATCAATTTGGCACATTAAAGTATTAATCATTTGTTACGTAGGTTCAATTGTTACTTGTTACAAATAATTTAGAATTTAAGTAGATAAGTTAAGCGAAATTCTAAAAATGGAAAAATCAGAGGTTCGTGCGGTTTAAAAAATACTAGCAAAAGAAAGGGTTGTCGTCAAAAAAAAATCACGAAGACATGGCAGGTGTAGAAACAGCACCCTCACCTAGGGTGCTGTTTCTTACTAAGCGGTGAAAAATATGTCTCGAGAATTTAAACCGGGAAGGCAAACATGCGAAGGGTGTTGGATGACGAGTGACTATCACTACCCCTTAAAATGTTAATCGTATACACGATATTTTAATGACTGACCATTCGCCGAATAACTGAAATTACGATTTTTTCTTATGCTATACAAAATATTTTAACAAATATTTTGGGGCTAAAAAAGTTGTCTGCATGTTGGATCCCACGAATATTAACACCTGATCAGAAACGGTCTAGAGTATTGCATTCTGAAGCCGGTTTGGCAAAGTTTAAAGCAGATCTGGATGAATTTCTTTCTCAATTCGCCACTGTTGATAAAACGTGGGTTCACCACTTCGATCCTCAGTCGAAGCAACAAAGTATGGAGTTATATCGTCGAGGTTCTACGCCACACTGCAAATTTCATGTTTTGCCATCCGCTGGTAAAGTTATGGGCACACTTTTTTGGGACGCAGACGGAATTTTTTTGACTGATTTTTTGGAACGTGGACATAGAATAACAACTTAATTTCAAGATTGCGCGATTGTGTCAAGGAAAAGAGACGGGGAAAATTGAGCAAAGGAATTCTGTTTTATCAAGACAACGTTCCTGCCATGTTGCCATGAGCGCCATTCTGAACGCAGGATTTAAATTCTTTGAACATCCCGTATATTCACCAGATCTGGCCCCTGAGATTTCTTTTTATTTCCAAAATTAAAAGAATATCTTCGGGGAGATATTACGACGATAATGAAGTTATGACGACCGTAAACGACTGATTGGAGCATCGTTGGACAAAATGCATCGACGAAGGAGATTATGTAGAAAAATAAAAGTTTGATATTTCAATTTGTTTCCTTCTATGTTAGGGACCGTAAATTCTGATCTCCCCTCGTATTTCAGTCATCTTATTTCAATTATCATTTAAAGTCAACAGTAAATATTCTTGAAAGACGATTACAAATCACCGAATAAAACTTTTATGTACCACAATTTTCAATTGAAATTGTGGTATATAGATTTAAAATACAGTTTTGCGCCTTAAACGGTTTATGCAAACTGTTGGAAATATTTATTATTGCATTTCAAATACTTGCGCAGAAATGCGTTCAATTCCAGGAATTTTTGAAAGAATTTGCGATCATTCGTCGCCCCGAAGCCTGCGTCAGAGCTGGCGGACGACATGTTGCAATTTATTTCGTACTATACTTAACATAAATATTGTAAAGTTGCTGTTTCAATCAGTAGTTATTGTTCGTCGTTAAATTTATAATTTATTGTATTATTATTACTATTAATATTATTGTTGATTTTAATGAAATCAATTTATATTTAACGCCTACCTGCTTGTTTCGTTTAACATAGTTGGACTGGTTTAAGTTTTTTTACACAACTTTGAGATATACTCCTTCCATATGAAACATTCGCCAATTCATATTCGTGTGCGTATAATAAGTGTGTAATAATAAGTAATAAGAAGTGCAGTAATAATTTTCTTTACAAGAACAATGGGAAGCTGTGATCGTTTATGTAATTAGGTAATACCTTCTTGTAGTTGATATGCTGTCCTGGCTGGCTTTACATGAATCGATATATTGGGAAAAAGTATAAGGTGGCACCTAAAAACTGTTATATGGTGATATATACGACAGTCCATGCATTATCTGATACACTGATACAGTTCTCGTATAATTTCAATCAATTTATTATGATTTATCCAAACAAAAGCGTTGAAGAAGTCAGTGGTCGCGAAGCATCTCGCGTTCTTATGATGTTTCCCTCTATTTATTCTGAAGATGTGTTTGAGAAAAAAATTGCCAATTGTCTTATTCCCATTATTCAGGACAATGGCTAATGTTTCAACTTTACGTTATTACAATGTTATCATAAAGTTGTCATAAGTTTGACGTCAACTTACGTACGAGATAAAATATTTATAATTTTTTTTATTATTTACTTAGCATTATGTTACTTCAAGCCACATGTAAATTATGAACTTTTGATGTTTATTACATTTTAATTGATATTAATTAAATAATAAATAATAAATGTTATAGTAAAATCACATGATTAATAAATGCAATTAATAAAAGAATTTGTGTAATTCTTTCTAGGCAAATTTGATATCAAGACTATCGAGAGCAGGCCTCTTTTATTTTGGTGTCAAGGTACAGAACATTGGCTAAAAAATAAAAATGCCATAATCCTAAGGGTAATGAAAAAATAATGATCCACGTGATCAGCGGTGAAAATCTAATCTAACAAATCTAGGAATTCCAATAAGCTAAGATATATACATCCATTGTCATGACTCATTATGTTATCATCAACATAAATTATTTTTTGCTTTGTCTGAAGATACTTTCGTAAATAATTTTCTATAAATTTGTACATGTCGTTTGTCTAATTTTTTTTATAAACAATTTAGTTCATATATTCCAGATTTCTGATCTACAAATTAATTTTGGAGTCCCCGGGCGTTTTAGTGGGTTACTAGAGTTAAACGCTATTGCTCTTTGAAAAAATCATGTCGTTTTTTTTAAGTTGCATCTGCAAGATATCCTACAACTTAATTAATCCAACGGTTTATAGAAGGATTTTTCACTGTTAGACGTTCGATAAACTAAATTGTGGAACTTCAAAGGATATGGTGATCGAGCAATCAATGATGAAATCATTGAAGACATATGGAGGTATTGCTTGAGGAAGAAGTACGAAAAAAAGTGTCATAAGTAAATGGGTTTGTGGCATGCATGAAATAAATACTGCATGTGAAAGATTGGAAGATCTCTGATGTTAGAATGGATACAACAGATCATTATGTAGATGCAAGTGATTCACGAATAAAGAAATGTGCTACATATATTAAAAAACTACTTGAGTGGTTTTCATCGCATGATCCTTCTCCTGAGGTTAAAGAAATCATATCAATTAACTGTCGTAAAGCTCGTGAAGTTGAAATTACTTCTATGTCGATTAAAATGACAGGAGAAGTACTCAATAATATCAAATTAAAACGCGGTGATAAAGTACTTCCTCATGATGGGAAGGTACCTGGGAAAGCTCAACAAGCAACAGAAATATATTCATCTAAAAGTTTATCTTCTTAGCCAAAATGTCAAAGTCATATCTTATTTTGACAAGCAATAACTGGCTGCGATACTACATCGGCATTGTTCAAAAGGGAAAAACAAACATGATTTAATTGTTCGCCCAAAATTATTTAAAAATATTGACTGTTCTTCACAAGACTTCATCACAAACTGAACTTGCTTTCTTCTTGCTCTATATGGAGCTTCAAAAAAATTGATTTTTTAGACAAGTATAGATATTTAAGTTTTGTAAAAAATACACAGAACAATAAAAGAGTACAACTATCTGGTTCTGCGAATCAACACTTATATCGATTATACTATCAACTTCAAGTGTGACGAGGCAATCAACTGGGCCCAGAAAACTGGGGTTGGGAATTAATAGATAATACTTTGTAGCCAATTCATGAGGAGACAACTGATGAATCTTTTTCAGAGATCCAGCAAGAAGAAGAAGAACGCGAAGAAGACATAACTGTTGTAGTAGCATTATTAGTCAGTCAGAATCATAATTTTCACGAAATCAATAATAATTAGTGCTTCTTAAATCATTGCCAATTGTACCATTTTTTACTTAATAGAATATTTATTAATAATCGTGATTTCTCAGGAATGGCGATTCTTAGGAAAAAAGTATAAGAACAATTTTTGTAGATAATTTCTACACCAGTTGTCTGACCTATTTTTAAGACAAAATATTTTGACCGTTGAATAACTTTTTTAGCAGACTTGGGATCGACGGGGATTTCTGCTATTTTATTTATAATAGTGTTCCCCAGATCTGTACCTGCACCAATTTTCATGAGAATTATTGTAAATTTAAATGTCTACTTTGACCGGACTATAAGTTAGTTAATATCTGAAACAATAGGTCTCGTCGAATTACCTATCTTGTATATTTTAGGCAAACAAAACAATCTAGTTATTATAGGATTTATTTTAAATTTATTTCTGTGAACAATTTATTAACTGTTGAGGGTTTTTTGTCACGTCTTTCGTTTTCCTGACGTTTCGCGAGGGATGTTATATTACGTACAATTTATCAAATCTATCATATTTATGCATAAATGTTCAATGTGCATATTTTCTCGTTCACGGATGGTCTAAGATTAAGTTTCAATGGTGACAAATCAGGGTAACGCGAAGGCCATTAAATTGATTCGTTTGTACAAATAAATTGCCCCAGGGGTCAGTCGACACTTAAACTTAATCATTTTTAATGATTATTTGGTTCAGCAAGTTACTCTAATATTATTCAACTATTGTAAAAATTCTTGGCTGTAAATCACTTAGAAATGTACTTTTAGCAATATTAAAGTTTATTGCGACACCTTTTTTGCGATAAAGTGCTTTAAATCCATAAAAGGATTTAAAAATAACTTTTTAGTTGTTGAAGGGGCAGTTTGGGGATGGATACTAAACATTGAAAACTGAAATGAAAATACTTTACACGCACAATACAGGGATTTTATAAAATATAAGCTTCCAGCATATACATTTTGTTAATTTCACAGTTCGACGATTTTTTGATGAAAATCACGAAATGAGTTGTAGAATGTAAAATAGTTGTCGTGAGAATAACCGTATACATGTGATGTATATTAGAATCGCATCTGATGTTCGGTAAAGTTTGTTTATATGGGCATTTATTTGCAAGTGCTTGTCACGTCCAGCTATGACAAAAATTACAATTATACCAGTTACGCAATGCGAATTAAAACTCGCGACCGTTCTTCTAAAAAACCTTACGCGTTGTGTGCCAGCAAGTTAGGTCGTGCCCGTCGGCAAGGATGGCTTCAAGGTGATCGCCATAATTGCATAGACTTGTTTATTTTACGTCATTCGAATTAAAAGTGTGCATGTGCATGCACTGATTTATAAGGATTCGAAGCCTTCGACTAATTCAGATAAGTATTGTTTTCGAATGTGATTTCTTATTAATTGCGTGCGTGGGCGGGCATTAATATAAAAAAAAACGCGAAAAATTTGCATCGCATATTTTCCGTTTCTTTTTAAGCTTTTCACGTGGCATCAAACGAATTTGATACGTTTGATCAAGTGATGGTTGTGTAGTTTACGTGGTTTCGACGCACCACAGGAAACGGTCGACGCAGGAGCCGCAGGACACAGGGCAGTTCATGATCCTATTGGATGATCCTATTGGGAATACATCGGGCGATTACGTTGTTTTGATGACGTGACTTGCGTGTCATTATATGGAATTCCAAGATCGTCGATGACACAGTGAAAGAATTAATTTTCTGGACAAGTCTTCGTTTTAACAGTTAAAACGTATTACTGCAATGATATACATTCGACTGCAACAGAAGCTTTGTAGTTATGTTGTTTGTGCTGTCGGGGAAATACAGCAAACTATTGTATAAAATAATAATTTCTAATAACTATAACTATTTTTGAATACACTTAAATGTCAAATTCATCGGTGAGGTTCTTGTTAAAATAATATAATTGTTTTTAAAATACTACCATAATTTGTTCTGATTGTGTCTCACCGAAGTGTGTGCTTTGTAATTAAACTGGGCCATTCTAACTTTCGATGTACGACAGGAATGTTTAATAAAGTAAGAGCTCGATACAAACAGCAACATTTTTATGAGATTGAATAAAGTACTGTTTCAGTATTGCATATTATTTGTAACCTTTTGTAGACTGTGACGTGTTGTGGCTTTTCTGATAAGGGACAAAATCGAGCACCGTGTTATAAAATTTCTCACAAAAGACGGAAATAGTTCAATTGACATAAGAATCGCATGTCTGCTGTTCACTGTGAATCTTCTTCTTATAAAACAATAACATGTCGGTCAACAATGTTATGTAAATGGGGACGAGAATCCATCGAAGTTGTCGACCATATTCAGCCATTACAGAAGAAAACGTCCGAAAAGTAGAAACATTGATTCTTGAAGATCGACGAATTAAAATCGATGTGCTCGATGAAAATTTGCAAATTAGCAGGGAACGTGTTTGAACCATCATCCATGATAATTTGGACATATCAGTACTAGATGTGTACCGATAATGTTGACTCCATACGATAAACAACGTCGAGTTGAAATCTTTCAACATTTTTTTGGAGCTTTGTAATGGACAAGAGGAGAACATTGTAACTGGCGATGAAACGTCGGTTCATCACTATGATCCTGAAAGCAAACAGGAGTTGATGTAATGGAAACACAAGGGCTCGCTACCGCCAAAGAAATTTAAGGTCTAACATTCGGCTGGTAAGGTTATGACCACTATTTTTTGGGACTCGGGAGGAATTTTACTAATAGACTATTTACCACATGAGACAACGATGAAGATATTATGATACTATTATGCTGATATTTTACGCAAATTGTAACAGGTCGCAAAGAAAAATTCAATGGAATTCTGCTCTTGCATGTGCACAAGACTGTTGTTGTCAAAGATGGTCTGAAGTATTTAGAGTTTACAGAATTAAATTATCCACCCTACAGCGATATGAGCTTTTTTATGTTCAGGAAATTGAAAAAGCAGTGGACAAAGATTTCTAAACGACTAAGAACTAACATGGACGATTGAGAGTTTTTTTTGCAGAGCAAGAAAACTTTTATATGCTTTATTTTCGCTAATTGCTAAATGTAAATGTAAAAATGCATAGAACTACAGGTAGATTATATTGAAAAATTACCAAAGACTTTTATTGTATTTTAACTCCTTTCTAATCAAGTAATGTAATATTAATAATATATCACATTAGAAGCATCGCACCTAACTACATCATTGCGAGATAGCTTTGACTATAGAGCGACACTTGAATTTCCCCAGGAAGGTCGTTTCAATGTTTCCACAAAGTCACAATTGCCATCCTCAGGTTGGTTCTTGGTCGTGGTGGAAGAACTGTAGAAGTTCCTGGTCCGTCTATTATATAGCTTCGTTACTCATAGATATCAAAGAAACGGTGCTTCTTTTGATTTGTATCAATGCACTGAGCGGTCCTTGCTGCTCAGTGAGTTGTGATACTTTGTTTTGTTTTGGCGTGGGCTTGCTTCGTGTGATATTTTTCTGCCAAGCAAGTGCAGATTTCTATGTTCAATAGCTTCTCGTATTATACGTGTTATGGTTCTGGTGTTTTCAAAGTCCATGTTGTGCCCAATGTGTAATGTGTGTTTCACCAGAGATGATGACTGGTTTGTTCTGCAGCTGTTATGTGTTCTTAGTGCGGCCATTTAGTAATCTGTTAGACTGTTCAATGTTCCTTTCGTCACAGTCGTACATGGGATTTCATAGACACCATGTTATTCTAACGAGATTTGTATTTTTGGGTTTCTCACCAGAGGTTTTATTTTTACATGCGGTTTAAATATCGCGTCGATATTTTCCTTGCGTAAGATCCTGCTGATTCTGTCTTGTCTCCTTCACATATGGTAAGAAGGCTGTGACTATAAACGTCCTGCCCAGTCTTCCGTTTTCTTCGGTGTTGGTTTTGCAGATCTGTGTATTATTTTGTATGACCATTAGCTTGTGATGGTATTTTTTCATATACAGTGTGGTGCAGGCGGTGGTCTTCTGTCTTCGTTAGTAGGAACGGCAGTTTTCTTCCATGAATTTGATATTCTGGTGTTGCTTCTTCAGATGCTTGAGGAATGTAGCAAGTTGTTTTCTTCCATGTGATCATATTACGAATAGATAGTGTGCGGCTAACTCTATGAAGTGTTTAGCTGATTTGTGCTTCTGTTTCATACCTTTTACGGCTTCCTTGCTTGGTATTTGGATAAACAGTTGCACGACATCAAAACTTACCAGCAGTTGGTCTGGCCGTACTAAATGGTTTTTGAACAGTTCGGTTAGGTGATCTACATTCTTCACATATGATTTCGATTTCTCAGTATATGGTTGTTGTTGTTTTGCCGGAGGATGGTAAATGTGACTTTGCCGAAACGACCCTTCCAAAGACAATTCAACAATTCATTACATAAGATGAAAGCTATTATTATTGGATTGGTATTTAGTTGTAGATGGTGTCAAATTATTGTATATGTTATGGGTAAAAATCTTTTCGATGATCTGTTACACAATCGTTGAAGCACAACGCGAAAGTCAAATTATATTGTGTTACATTGTCAAAGTAAAATATTAATATAGGAATCCTGCGTGTAAATTAACTAAAATTCTTAATCGTCCTAATAGACAGAAAATTAAACGATTATGAAAACATCGCAGGTGTAGCATTTTTATAAATAAATATGATTGCACATGACGAAATTTAGCACAAATCTATTTGCACACGAATACAAATGTGACACATAGATTAGCCACAGTATATATTCAAGTATTATTTTGCTAATCGAACTTGGATCTTATTTGTCATTGTTCGATATGTATCCCGAAGCGTCATATCAACATTGAAAGACGGTTCATGCGCAAGCACGTAATTTTTAGATTTCAATCGATGTCTGCAACTTCGAGGGACATTCAAAAACTGATTGCGCCTCCGCATTGTTCAACCCGACGGGAAAGCAGCAAAGTTCGTTATCTATTTACACTTCGCCGGGCGTTCACAGTCGTGACCTTTCTTTTCCGCGCTATTTATTAAATAAAAGTTTTATTGTGTTGATATGCGGCGGCTGTCGTCGCTCATTCGTCCTTATCGAGACAACCTTACGTTTCGTCGCAACATTGGGTGGATAACCTCGCTCGACTGACTGCGATATTTACGACGCGACTTCGTAGATGTATTTAATGGAGTTGGTTAAATCCGTTTTTGCTCTTACACATGTCCGCCTCCTGTAGGATCGGAGCTCGCCGACGGACGCCGGGGGTTTTGAAGACCCGCAGTGTCGGTGAAGTGCCACTTGCCTTCGGTTGACCTACTAATGCAAGTACTCGAGATCCCCGATGGAGAGTTGACGCACGTCGATGTTGAATGTAAACAGCCGACTTGCTCAATCATCAATCATTCAATTCAAATTCTATTGATTTTAAAATAGTAATGCCACACAAGAAAATAATCAATAGGTAGCTATTAAATATACAACTAATTGAAATTCAAAAATACTGATTTATAAACCGTTATACATTTTTTTAATTTATCTAAAATTCTCGAATTTGAGCAAATCATAGACAATATGATGGCGAGCATATAAATTTAGTAAGCAAATATCGTCACACCGAACGAGGTTAACATTTTTTCCAAATTAGATGCAAAACTCTAAGATTTATCGCCTAATGACTCATGACATCATGTAATAAAACCATAGCGTTATCGTGCAATAACGTCAACATTATCACAATAATTATCGTAAATGAATCAGGATGCCCGGTCCGTTTGAACCTCGGTTTTTGAAACAATCTTTTTTGCACCCTTGGGAATAGCTAAGATTGAAAACAATGAAACCTTTAGTCCTGACAAACAACGCTGGATGGTATTAGTACTAAAATGATTTAACCCGCCTGGTACATGTCTCCTTCGTTCACTGACTTTATTGCACGATTAACATCAATATTGTTTTACTAATTATTGACTATTCAGAGGCCATTACCCTATTTAGAATATGTAGCAAGTTTACTCCAACCGTTTTTGAGATATAATATTTTCAAATTATAATTAATATTTTAACGATTTTAAAGCATTCTAGTTGGCTATGGTAGGTGATAATTAATCAATTTAGGTTATTCTAAAATTAAAAAAATACACAAACGTTGGCGGTCATTTAGTTCCATACATAAGCTGCATCTTATGGTCTTGACTGAGTTGACCAAATTAAGAGCAATAGATGCTTGCAATATCGTTGTTTCGAAGTCCATTCTTAATTTGGCGGACTATTTAAACATCCATTGGCATTAAATTATGAGATCTCGTCAGTCAACGTATTGGGCCGTAATTTCTGATGCAGTTGTAACCGAATTATTGGTTACAGCTGCATCAAGTTAGACTCCCAATTGGTTTAATTTGTTTAACGCGTTTGACCTTAAGAAGAAAGTACACCTGGCCGTTTCATTGGTTGAGACGGGGACTAATCGTTCGTGAGCGCGACGCCGAGTTTTTCAAAATGATGGTCCAACGGTGCGAGATACGACAAAATTGTACATAAATGATATTGTAGACAATGGAATTCTCCACAATAAAGTGCAGGAGTGCATATGTCCAACGATTTTGGTTCAAAGACGCAACTTCGCGTGTCGATTTTTTTTCGACATTGCATGTTTCCAGCTTCGAAACCGTTGACGATATATATATATATATATATATATATATATATATATATATATATATATATATAGTAGACGACGATTATTTATCGAATAAAAATGTGTAGTTAATGTGTTCTAAATTGTTTTAAATCAATGTTGTAATTAATTCATTTTGTGTTTCAATAGCTCTGAAGAAGCTTTTTATATAATAAGAGCGAAACGTTAGCTAATGAAATAATTTAATTATTTTATTCCCTCACTTGTGTCCAATTCTGAAGACAATACCTCTACATATTAACCAAGGACAAGAAAATAAAGTTTTACATGTATATATATATATGTATATATGTCTCGCCCATTCGACTCCATTAGCAAGTACCATTTTCCACAACGTTGTTTAATTTTTTTTTCTTGTGAGCAAAGGTTTGTGCTGTGTATTGAGGTTTGTGGTGCGGGGCGCCCGTTAATGTGCCATTATGTGCCAGAAGTTGCGATGCGGATCGAGCGAACTCTACCAAAATACGTCGCGTTGATGTGTTTGCGCCTGCCGTATGAAGCCACAAAACGCTATCATTATGGACGAATTAGGTTATTTTGAATGACAACACCTACTTCAAAAATTAGGGATTTTTTTAAATACTACTCGTTGGAATTTAATTCACCTAGTTTACTATACCGGGTGGAAAGTATCAAACCCGAACATAGCAGAATTGCATTGGAATATACTTTTATGCATATACCTGCTCCCCATTTCCACCGATAAAACTTATAATGACATCAAATGAAAGAGAATAATAAACGGAGTCAATTGATACTAAAATCTTCTCTTAATACCTTATCATTAGTTTTTTACAAAGCAATTAATATTAAAAACCCAGGTGCTATAAACTATGGGCGGCCGTGCTTCTGTCGGCACAACTCACTATTTGTCAGATTTGACAACTGCATAATTGATTTAAATTGCTTTGTAAAAAACTAATGATAAGGTATTAAGAGAAGATTTTAGTATCAATTGACGCCGTTTATTATTCTCTTTCATTTGATGTCATTATAATTTTTATCGGTGGAAATGGGGAGCTGGAATATGCATAAACGTATATTCCAATGCAATTCTGCTATGTTCGGGTTTAATACTTTCCACCCGGTATAATAAACATGGGAGAATAACGAATCCAATCCAGTTCCCACTACTACGCACCGACCCAAATTGTTTTTACTGCGTTTTCCGTTACTGATGAGGATTAAAATTATGTTAGCTCCAACTGGCGCGTTCGTAGTTTTGGGTTATATCTATATACATAGAGGTTTTTCATTTTTAGATCTTGACTGTCGAAATGACTCAAAAGTTTTCTATAACAATTTTCATAATACAAAACACCAACATTAACTTAAACTTTGCCAGCAGCCTACCAAGATTTTGACAAAACCTAAATTGTTTAGTTATCGTTGTCGATTGCGTAATAGAATGTTGCAAAACAATTAAATTTTGAACTAAAAATCGTATATTTCAAAATAAAAACGGTTTGAATAACATATTAATGTCCGGTTTCACAAACGATTGTCAAATGATGAATTAGTTAACAAGCCTTTCAAACACGTTATTGCTTGTGAAATACAAAACAATGGTAATTTTGCTTTTAACGGTTCGTCAAAGTAATCAATCGTCAAATATTTGATGATTGATTAAAGACTCGTTAACGAATCGTCAAACTTTTGACAATTCGTTAACAAGCTGTTAACGACCGATTAGCGTTTGTGAAACCGGGCATAAGTGTATTATCTACTTGTACAGATAATTGTATCTTCTATTTAAAAGTGCGATATATAGAGTGTTCCAATAAAACAATGAAGGTTTGCATATATCTCTTGAAGAATTTTTATAGACACTTTCATATATAAAAGTTACAAAGCTTTTAATAAATTTCAGTGTTTTGAAAACCCTCACCGTGTAGCTCCTAAACGGTTCAAGGCATTGAAATGCAATCTTCACCATTAAATTATAATTGAATATAGAGCTCAAGAATCAAACCGAGTTTTTCTCTAACGACTATAAAAATTGGTATTTTAAAAGTGTAAAATTTGCCCCACTCGGTACACGTGTTTCATTCTCGTCTGCAGCAGGTCACGCCCCAATCTACATAATCAACCTTGATGTTAAAAATAATCTATTGTGCAACCTGTATTCCCTGTTCGCCCAACTAAACTGGAGATTTGAAACTAGAATGTAAACCGTGTTCAGATAGTTTTTATTGCATGATTAACATCATAATCTCTCTCATTGTTCAGTAGGGTGATTCTTCGCAAATCTTGGTACCGTTTCCCGTATCAGTAACCGCCCCTAAATCTATTCCTATAACTGTTATTACATTAAAAATAAATTAGGCTACGTCTCCTTTTTGCACACTTATGAGTGCGCTGCAATTATATTTTGTTGCGAGCATAAATCGTCGCACATAAGCGAATTCAAAATATTCACCCCTTTCCCCTCACGGTGGGAGTCACGTAACCCAGATTGCAGCATCCAAGATATGCCTGCTTTTGACATAACTCGACTTGAAAGGTCGATATTTGCGAAATATTCGCCGTTCGCATTATTGATTCAAGCACCGAATCACATTTTTATTTGTTTATTGGGCGAATTAAATCCACGTTATTAAGTTCTTATTTATCTTGTGCGACAAAATGCGGCTTAAAATGGAATTAGATGGATGAAGGCATTGTTAAGCAACGACTTATCGGTACATAACAAAGCTGCGATAAAAAGCAATAATTACGATTAAAGAACGGATCATATAGTAACGCACGATAAATGTTTATAGCGCACATCTATTATTACCGTATGTGAATTATCTAACATGTGTCCGTTTGAAATAATTTACACAGCATAATGAATTGTCCAGAAGTGCCATGCGAAACAATTTTGACGCTGGTATTTTAATTGGAATATAATATCTATTAGAATTTCCGAGTGTTTCTCAACGATGACGATCGCCATATGTTATACAGATGACGATGTTGTAAGTATTAGCTTGCATCTGTTGAAGAACTTATACATATTGTACATACATACATCAAATATGTATGCGAACAAGGTTTTTTAAAACGTATCTTGGTTAACGTTTTATAGATGTGATGTTTTCGTAATCGACGTACGAATGAAGAGGAGGGGGCGTAAAAGCTCGATTTCGTAACAAATAATGACCTGAATACTTGAAAATTTAAAATTAAAAAAAATTATAGCTAAACTGTTAATTTTAGAGACATGGCGTCGCTCATTTGATGCTAATTATGGGTCCTTTTAACTCCCTATACATTGTTTGAGTTTACACCTTATGGATAACATTTCGGCTGAAATGGTTAAATGAGAAGAAAAAGCACAAACTTGGTTTGGGTATCATTTACGCCCAAACAAAGACTTTGAATATCAAATAGTTATTTATGCAACGAATGTTATACTTTTTTGTGCGTATAGAAAATTGTAGTTTTACATAAAATGAAATAATTTTTGTCAAATAGAAAATCATGGTTTATTCGATTATAATCGAAAAAAAAAAACGATCAAATTAATAATGCAAACGTGACGTTAAATATGGCACAGTACAAAGGTATATTTGACTTACAGATTTCCGTTTTTCGACGACAGTTGACTTATTTAGCATTTTAATGAAACTTCAAGTCGTTATCTACGCATAAACAAAACATGCGAATACATTCTGGCCTCGTTTTTTTACACGTTATAAAATTCCACAAGTATTATGAGTTATCGAACACAAATTGGAATTGGAAATCAACCTCGGCACATGTTTGAGACGCCAATTAACTTAATTGAAACTTCTTGAACTCTCGCTTGACCTTGCAACATGAAACCTACTCGAATATGGACGCGCAAAATTGCCAGTGTTCAAATATGTATTTAGTCGTACAAATTTAGATATTTGTCGAATCTTGAATGTAATTGATGTGACATCATGATTAAACGACGCCATATCTATCGATATGGATTAGTCTGCGGCCACTGCGGACCTAGTAATAACCAAAGTGCATTGGCAATTACGAAATAATTTTATGACAGTTCAAAAATACGTTGGACAACAGCCCGATGCCAAAGGCAGAGGGCTGTTGCCAACAAGCAAACGTACTTGACAATATAATTTTATATAACTCATAAAATGAGTTGTTTATCAATGGTTGATGGCTATTCGATAAGACATTTTCTGCAACCATTATTCAAAATAGTTACAAAGTTAAATATTGATTCGTCATTATATGTTTGAAATCATAATTGGCTGTGTATTAAACTATAAATTATCGATTGTATAGATTTGATGACTTTTTAAATAAATGCAATAAAGAAATAAAAAAAGTTTGAAATGACGCACCGAACTACCCCTATTTGTCCCATGTGTTGTCAATGTAATAAACGCGTGCATTTAATACTGTCGGTGACTACTCTCCCCCTAGGTCACGCATGCCGATGCCAATAAAAGTGTTATTAACTACAGCGTGTTTTACTCGATTCGTTCAAGATACTATAATAGTTAATGGCAATTTCTACTTTGTTGGTAACTTTTGCCTTTGAATGTGTATTTAAAGAATAAATAAACGTCATATCTGGAGTAGAAAATATTGGTTCATTTACGCTGGCTATGTAATTTACACATGAAAATCGGATTGAAAATAGGATCGGTTCTATAATGAATAAAGCATGTAATACCCGATGAATCTAATATGAAAATTGGATACATCTCGAACGGTGTAAAATTCGCTCGAGATCGGTATTGGTTTTGTCGTGCATCCCACGTCCCTTCTAATGTCGAACGTTAGTCACAACATTATGCAAATCAATAATATTGCCACAAATACCTATTATGTCACTGTTGATTATCATAAATATGAAAACATAACAGGGAGTAACCGTTACATTCTATCTGATGCATAAATATTACGACTTGGCGTACTGTTGAGTGCATTATTTCTGGACAAGAGTGACCTTAGCGTTTGTTTGAAGTTTAGAGTGCAGTAACCGAAACTTTCATGAATTGCGCACGTTGTAGTGCCAGGTCGCTGCAGATATCGTAAAGTCGACGCAGTTGCGGGAATGGCTTATGTATAAATGAAAATCTAAGTATCTTCAATTCAGAGTCTAAAAGAAAAAAGTTAACCGCCGAAATGAAACATTAAATCTTGATCTATAGTTTCAGGTAGTTCGATTTATTTGCATTTAAAATTATCAGAAAGTTTCTTGCTTCAAAATTTGTCGATGTTTATTCAAATTGTCAAAAATTGGATGATGGAAATGTTTGTTTGATTTAAATAAAGGTCGTTGTGTTAATTTTGTTTCTATTCTCGAAACTCGAAAAATACAACATTTTGCGATCAATCAAGTGCATAAGTTATTTATTTCCAAGTTAAACCATCACCTTGGTCAATTTATTAAGAAAATCGTTGGAAATTATTACATCCGTTCTACTAGTTCTTCGTCGATTTTTTTTAAATCACGTTTCACAACAAGTTTCGGTCCATATATTCAATTAAGCGAGCTTAATGAATACTTAATCAGCACGACGTTTGCTTCCGGTAGTTAACGTGGACACAGCGGAAATACTAATCTATTAAATGTATTCTCAACTTGCAGACGTAATATAAAAATTCGTACTTTTACGTTAAGTTTTAAACATTCGTTGCAAATTGATTTTTTTTGCACAATACGTTCTATTCAAACATATTGTTTATTAGTATTATTGTTTAAAATAATAATTACATATATTTTTTATATTTTCATTTGCAGAGAGGAAGTCAGAGATCATACTGTCAAATGGGGTGCGAAATTTTCATTTCCGTGTAAGATGATGGCAAACGCGTCCACAGGTGTCCTGGAACGATGCAACTTACGCATTTCCGTCAGAAAAGAATGCAAGGGCGGACGCTCATTCAACAAACTGGGTTTCGTTGATCTCAATTTAGCCGAATATGCCGGCGCAGGGGAAACTTTCAAGAAGGCCCTTCTTGAAGGTTACGACAGCAGAAATCGCCAGGACAATAGCATGCTTAGGTTTTCTATCAAAATGAACATGCGCTCAGGCGACATTCTTTTCAAAGTGTAAGTCGTCCCGTCGGCAATTCATGTAATTTGATTGAAATGTTCTTTACAGTCCATCACCTTCGCTCAAACACAAGCCAATAGTGACTGAAGAAAACCCAGGCGAAAACAGGAACGCGGACGAATTTTCGAGCGGTTCACTGGCCGGGTCGATAGCGAGCGGAAGTTCCGGTTTCGGCAGCTTGCCGAAAAAGCGTCCGCAACTCTTGTCTTCCGGTAACGTTTTCGATGCCCCGTTAGCCAACTTGCGAACCGCTTCTTTCATCTTTCAGAATTAGTCATAGGTCCAACGTTATCCGAAAATAATTTGCCAGTGAGCGTGGCGGCCGAGAGCTATGATAACATTCCTGTCACGTCGTTAGAATCGGAAGAGACTCATTGCGAACCGGGCCATTCGCGTAACTCCTCCAACACCAGCCAAATGTCGAAAGCTTCCGGTTACAGCAGCATACACTCGCATTCCCATAGCCGACAGTCCAGTTCTGGAGACTCCGGTCATATCAGGTATACCATTCTTGGACATCATTGGATTTTTAACAAATTTATACTGTAAATAATGCTTAAATAGATTTCTTTGAGTCTATAGTTAGGAGTTACGCTTGGCTACGCGCAGGAAATAATTGAGCTTCATTTATGATTAAAAATCACGCAAGTAATGAATCGTTAATTGTTGATAGGGACGAGGTAAAATCTTTGATTGAGACAAACGATTTAAATTATGATCGTATATTGCGTATCATAAACTTGCAGTTTACTCTGATCCACATACTGCTTCGTTAGTCACCAGGTTAAGGTTAGTTCCTTTCAACAGTTATCTGCGAAATAAAAAAAAAAAACGCATTTCCAAAAACATTTCAAACGCAAAGCTATGTAATGATGATAATAATAATAATAGCGGTAGATAATAAAAACGTTCATGGTTAACAATAAAAATTCTGGTAATATTCGTCAATAGGCATCATCATATCATCGATTGCTTAATTATATTTTGTAATATGGGCACAAGGCCATCTGGATAAGCATTTGAATTGGAAAGGGGCCTTTTTGTAACAAAACTTGGAATGAAATTTTGAACTTTAATTGTCTACTCTTAATCGAATCATGAAAATGATAGTTGTTAGTTCTGGGAACACTCTTTTAGTATTTTTGAAACGTTTAAAGTATTGTATTGTTAGCTTTCTTAACAATAAGCTCTGCTCTGGAAATAGTACGGTAATTCTACCTCAAACGTTCGTTGATTAGTCATCAAACCTATTATGTAAAATTACTTCATTATTTTATATGAATTGATAGTTTTTTTAGGGTCATAATTTTACGTAAGTTCACGGAAATGACTATTGAGACCTTTGTTAACCACTTATGATTTTAAAAATTATTTAATCGTTTCTATCATATCTTCAAAATATTAAATGTCAATTTCATCAATCAATCAGCCCTAATTTCCCTGGTAGTGACAGTTTTAAATACAATCCCCTCGGGGGTTCCGAAATGCCAAATTACTCGTCTTCTTGGAGGTCCAATAATTTAATTGGCAATGCCCTACTACTTCTGGGGTGTAGAATATTGTGACCTTCCTACTTTGGTGCAGTTTCATCTAATTTCTATATTCTTGGTAACATTATTATATTTTATGTTAGTTTGCATGAAATTTCTTTTAACATATTGCGTAAAATTTCAGGAAGGGTTTATTTTAGCATTGCAATTGCAAAGTGGTGATCAGCATGTTAGCATTTAATGCATGTTTAAAAAAAATGTATGTGGAAAAACTAAAGGTAACATTTGCATCCAGTTTAGTTTAGATTCTCAATAAAGTGGTCAAACTTACCTTGTTAACTTGGCGAGTGCTGAAAAATCACAGAGGTGCAATCATTAAAATATGTCATTCCTGAAATTTTCTTAAAAAAATGTGGATGTTAAATTTTATTGCGAAATGAATATATAAGTAATCTAGAGAAAATTAAAAATTATGTAACGTTCAATTTTTTTGTGTATACTTTTTTCCATTAGGGTCTGCATGCAATACTTTATTTTTGTTTATATGTAGGGACCCACACAAGTCCAAAAGGGGGACGGCCTTTATAGTTCCCGGTTCCTTTCCTGAAACTCCAACGCCCATTCAAAACGGCTATAAATCGCCCGAGGAAGTTTTCTCCACACCAAAACAGTTTGAAAACGACACATCCAGAAATTCGTATCACACACCCGACTGTTACCTTACACCAAAAACTTTCCGCGTTTACAACAATAAATCCACAGGTTATCAAACTCAAATTAGCGCGATTAGTAACTCGAGCACCGACGAATATAAAACACCAGAATGCACACTGGACAATTCGGATTTATTTTCAAATAATTTCGAGTTACAAAAGTCGTATTCGTGCGTAGCTTTCGGTCAGCGGTTCGACGTCACCGACGATGCGCACAAAGACGCCAACGACAACATTAAGAGCGACAGTGTTTTGCGATCTAAAAGCGACTATCAAATTACACGTTTCGATCCTTCGTCGTACGCGAAAAAAGATGGTTTCTTTCAAAATTTCGGTCAGAAAAACGAGCTCATGTCATTTTTGACGCCTTTGAGCAAGAGACGGGCACAGCACTTGGCGGAGATCAACCATTCGACTCCGAAAAATAGCGATTTCGCGAATAGTATATTCAAAGTTCCTGATTCTCCAGCAAACCAACAAATGTCTTTGCGGAATTTTCCTCATCCCAGAACGACATCCTTGAACTCCCTCAGGTCGGGAATGCAAGGATCCAATGGGCTGCACGCGGTTTCTATGAACAGGTAGGATCAAAATCGACAGTTTTACACAATAATAGTTTTCTTTTGCATTAACACTGATGATTTATTCTGTTTTAACATTGGAAATGTGACACAATTTTATGCAACGTGCGTACCGTCTTTTAGTTATTAACACTGGCATTGTTAGAAATGTAAATGTGGGGATAACATTTCACATTCTAAATATGTAACGCATTTGTTCTGAAGAATGAAGTTGTAGTCTGAAGATTCCGACTATTTCCCTGTTAGGTAAATGGTTGAATGAAATGGAATCAATTGAAATATCACTGTACCTTTTATAAACAATAGTTGAATTATTAGTAATAATTTGAATTGATTGATCATTGTCAAAATTACTTATTTTAAAGAATTGATTTAGCAGAACTGTATTAAAAAAATATTCGACTTAGATGATCTTAAAATTAATAATTGAATTTGTAGGATATACATACATGGAAAAAATCAGCTTACAATGCATTTTTACTTTACATTAATTGATTAACTTGAAAAATCAACGATAATAATTAATATAAAATAATGGTTGTCACACTTTCAATGTTACTAAAGTAGTTTCACATTTAATTAGCACTGACCATTTGTTTTACTTTGAAACGTTTTTGGGTTTTCTATTTTTGATTGAACAATATTGCTTTTCTTTCACGACACTGCTTGCACATCGGAAATTTACTTTTCAGAACAGGCAATGGTGGTTTCCTTCACAAACTGTACGTATGACTATTATTGTATATTTGTTACTAAACAATTAACGTTTAACGCTTGGCTTCGCTAACGCCTACTCTTTTAGACATTAGAGCACTTGCATTCGTTGTGTGTAAAAAAAGTTAGTTTGTGGTGCTTTATTTAGTTCTCTGAATCGACGTTGAAGGCGCCTAGTAGATACATAACAATGGACATTATGATGTGAGTGTTGTCTTTTGAAGTGTCATGCGTTACGTTTGAAGACAAATATATGCTTTCTTGTTGTAAATATTTGCAATTAATTATTATCTAATCCGAAACGCACTTAAAATAATTATTTTTGAGTGTTTTTAGTTGAATATGAAAAAAATTCGGTTTTATCGGCGATTTTTGTATTAGAGGTGGGATGTTGATTTCCAGGGGGTTGTCTCATCGAAAATTGCTAGAGGGTACTACAGGAGGTAAGCTAGCGCCGTTGGCCATCAGTCCAGATGAGACGCCCACCACAGTTCCAACTGAATGCTCACAAACACCCATAATTCGTCGACCCAGCGTCACAACGTTAGTGCCTTTATTTGAAAAGTGTTTGCTAGTGTTTTTTTTAGATATGCTGCCTTGCATTTTCAAAATTTAGAATCTCCATGGATGAAATCAAAAGTTTGGCCGTAATTGCTACTTGAATTTGCACATTTTTAACAAAGCAATTTGATTTAATAGAATAAGTTCGTGTAAACTTATCATGAGTGTTTTATTCTTAAATAGAACGTTTTGGTCTATCACCATTTGTTATCAGTTTATCACCAACATATTGAAGCTGAAAGTTGTTGTTTTTGGTCAGTCTTGTTTTGTTTTAGTTTTGCAGTTGTCATTTTATTCATTTCCCTTGCACAATTTTTTTTTGAAAATTGCTGCTGAATAAAGGATTTACTTACTTTACTATTTTAGGAGAGATTTTGAATCTAGAAAAATCATTGAATGGTACATATGGTAAAAACTGATGTGCAAAACAAATATTCAGATTATGGTCAAAATTAAAATTATTGTTATTTTGCAATCTAGCAGACTTAACATTACGAATGAGCATGAGAAGTTTTTTCTTCCACAATTTATACTAACGAATATTTAAAAACATGAAAATATTTCACAGGGCATGACGCATGCTTAGCGACAATCTATCTTTAGTTGTTATATCTGTGGAATAAATTATAAAAAAGTATTTTCGAGAAGACCTTTCTAATTTACTAACTCTTCTACAAGTGCATGGTGATTTAGGTATTGGAGAAATTTATTTTAGCCACTTAACAAGCTTTATTCGTTTCACAAATTTTGTCCAAAGCACTATATATTTTGTTTACGTGTGTTGTTGATGATATTGTGTACTTGTGTGTACGAGAGCACATCCACAGCTTTACGTGTACTAGCAAGATTTTCGTTATTATTATAATTCGTTACGCCGTAAGTTTTGAGCTTCTGTAATTATACCAGGTCACCCCCACACTTAACTTCCAAGCGTCAATCAAAGTTTGTGCTTTCAGAAATCCGAGTTCAAGTAGTTTGGTGTTGTCGGAAACTGGCTCTTTGGATCGAGCAAAGGCCGCCCTCGAAAGGAGGAAAAAGACTCAAATGCAGGAGCAAGAATGCGGCATGTCAAGTGGACGAGTGGAGGAAACCCGCGTCAATCCCGGAACCCTCATCGCTGAGCTTCTTAAGAACACCAATTTGGACCAAGCTGATGATTCTCATGAAAGTTAGTATTCTTTAAATGAAATCTATACGTGCTTAATTGTTGTTTTAGCTTCAGGGTTACAACTGTACATAGCTAAGGATGGCACTGCTGCATTGGGCAATCATGAAATGAAGTCCCAGATGCAAACAGGTGTTCAAGTTTTTAAACAAGTCGTAATGGAAGACAAGAGGTAGCGCAAGCTGAATGAGTAGTACCATAGGTATTAACCAAGGAGCACTTGTGTATATTGTTCATGGCATCATAAAAATAATTATTTGCGAAAGACGTTTATTTATTGATGTAGATAATTTGAAAATATTTTTGTAAAGATAATCAAAATCAGTGCTCAGATAAAATTGACGAAAATGTAAAGGAAACTTGTTTTTGTTTCGGCTGTATAATTTTTCTATTTTTGTAATTTTTAATTTTGAATATAATTCAGTATTACATTATCATAATAGTTTTTAAATGTAATATGTATATAACACATATGTATGTACGTATGGTGTATATCGTTTGTCATAGGAATGTATTGATCAATAATATTGATGGTAGTTGGTTCGCAGATGGAACGAATTTAGCAATATATGTATTATTAGGATGGCCATTGTGAAGAATAATTGCAGCACATATCCCACTTCTGCACCATCCATACCAATATATTGCTCAACACCCATGTGCGTACCATTAATATTGTTTTGTTCCATACATTACTACTTCCTAGCTGGCAACGACAAATGGTATATAGTGTTGCCAATATTTGTGATAAAAATGAAAACAAACTTTAAGTGCAAATTAACATCACAAGAACGAGACGTGATGCCAATATGAAGGTGACAATATTATTTATTGTAAATTATTTCTTATTGTATTATATTTGTGTATTATTATTTAATTATGTTGTTTTCATTTTATAAATCCTTAACATAAATTATTAAGCAATGTAAGTGGATATAGTTATTTTAAATATATTTAAGACAATGTTAAAAACAATCGAGAATAATTTTTTTGTCATAATAAGACAACAAACCTTAGTTTTTAATAGTTTAACAAAAGATAGTGCTGACCCATTCACCTGAAAACTTGATTCTACAAATCGGAATTTTTGTGTGAAAATTACAAGTTTAGCTTGAGGTGACACAATATACTCAACTCACTCCACTATCCCTTAAATTTAGAGTGTTGCCTCTAAATATAAAAATCTAAATTGGTGCATGAAGTGTTGCTTTTTGTCACCTTAACTTGTTTTTGAAAGTTACAAAAATATGTACATAGTTAAAATTTTTAATTTAAAAGAAAATGTTGATTCAGCTTGTACAGAAAATTTTAACTCTAAACAACTTGCCTACAGGTAGCACATCCAATGTTTTGAAATATTAAAATTTTTATTCATAATTTAAAATTTGCTCATGAAGCAATATGATTATGATGTTTTTGAAAATTTAAAATATACGTTTTTAATAAGTTTGTAAAAATCTTATGATTCATTTGATTCATTCTCTCTCCAACACTTAGTTAAAATCACCTTGAAGGAGACTAAACTTTGAAATGTTCTCATGTATTGTCCGATTTCATAATTAATTTAAATCATACTCGCATTATGATCTATTGTGTAATCGTATATTGTGTAAATGCTTCACAGTTTTATATGATCACGATTGAAAATTCTCTGAAGCCTGATAGACAACTTTCAAATCGTCCTCGGCCATAACTTTCGCTGCTGGCTTCCTCTCTTTTGATGTAAATGCATTGCTTTCACGACACTTCTTGATATACCTCCCAATAATTGTTTCGGGTCGGGTAAAAAATTCATCCAGCGCATCTTGCGTGGCAGACACCTAGAATTAATTCAATTTACTTGGGAAACCGATACTGTCAAAAAGTACCTCATCGCCTTGTAACCTGTCTAGAATGGAAACGGTTATGATTGCAGCTGGGAATCCCGCACAATTTGTCAGTGCCGCGAAAGCTAGTGATTCCATGTCCATGTTGACGACTCCGTTGCGGTGTAGGTTATTTAGATATGCTATTCTCTCCTCGTCAGTGTATTCGCAGAAAGCTCCGTTTATATTTGCTTGTCCTAAAGCAATATTAATAAAATATATATATTTTCAAAAGTAATATTAAAAGTAAACCTTCGTAGAAATCATCGGAGCACATGGTTTTTCCAGAAATTAGTTGGAATCTGTCTCCTTTATTGGTTAGGGATAGCAATTGTTGAACCAACGTTGCATTTAGAGTAGTTTGTCTTTGTACTGCTTTTCCTAAAATTTTCTAAGAAATAACAGATTAAAGATTGTTGGTTTTTGCAGTGTTTTACATCACTAATGTGTTGTAAAGTGGTTGCAAATTAAAACAGAAGTGAAGCTTGAAGATAGAGATAGATAGATGAAATTATATAGTGATAGTGAAATACTATTTTCCTGTTTCAATAAAGTTGTTTGGAATATCCCAAACGTATGCAACGTTTCACACAGGTACAAAGGTAGGTAACAAAGTCATATGAGTCATATTTCAGAAAATGTAGTTGATTATGCCATTACAGACATCAAGGGAATGGTGGTTGAAAAGGCAGATAGAGTTCTCCTTTGTATTAGATAAATCTACCTAAAATTATTTACATGTACATTTTGTTGTACTTTTATTTTCTTTTTAATTTTAAGGTTGTTTGCAACTTTGTCAATTACATCTATTGACCTAATCTACAATAAACACAAAAAATAGTTGCAAACATTGTCTAAAATTAAAATAAAATTAAAAAATAAATTTATGGAACACCTTGAATGGACACCTTAAAAAAAATAATTCATTTATCATTAAAAAATATTTTATATACAAATAACTAAATAAACGTGGACATCACGAAAACGTAAGCTCACCAAATGAATGAAATAGGTAACAACGACTCATCTATAAATATCCCATAGTGAACTAATTCGCCGAATTCAGTTAAAAGCAAGGACATGTAGTTGCTTCCTAAACTTTTACGCCTATACACCAGCATTAAAGTTTGAAATCAAAGACATTAAATACATTTGAGAAGCGCCAGCTGCAGACGAATAAAAAGGCTCAGCAGAAATACGATTTTCGCGGAATATTTTTATAGCTTCCGAGAAACGCACGACCTTCACTCGATTCGAGCCGGAATTGATTGTAGACCATATTAGATTTATGAATGCAAAACAGCAATAAAAAACGCAAGTCGTCGATCATCAATTACCACATGAATGAAGCAAATAGGATTTTCGCCAAATATTTTCATAGCTTCTGAGAAACGTACGACCTTCTCTCGATTCGTTCCGGAATTTATTGTGGACGATATTAGATTTATGAATGGAAACAAACGCGAAAGAAGTGCGATCGTCAATTACATGAATGAAGCAAATAAGATTGTCGCCGAATATTTTTATGGCTTCCGAGAAATTATCGAGTGGACGATAGTGGGCTGATTTAGATTTATGAATGATTTTATGTTAATGTATTTTATGTATAAGCAATAAATAACATAAAACTATGTACAAAAATTTATGTTTTGTCGGACATTTTCAATTGACGATATGTTTTGCAATTGTGTCTATAATATAAACTAAAAATTGTACAAGTTGATTTTAGGTTGAATCGTAAGTAAAGGAAATCACCCATGCCTTTAAGCCTTTAAGGTATAACTAACGAATCTGTTGGTCTGCAAATCGATTGATTTTTTTTAATAATTAAAAAAAGGGTCGTATTAAAAATGGCCACATATTTGAGAGATTCAGATTACAGATTAATTATTTAATTAAAAAAATCTGCACTGAACTTTCTTATACTTTGATAAAGTTACAGCGATCTGGCGCAATCACGATTGCAGATGATTTTAGAGCTACATGAAAACGGTGCAAGTTATCGAAATAATTACTACGAAAAATGTACTTGTCATCGCGACCATTTTCGTGGGATAGTTCTAGATTTTCAGTACCTCCTAGTCCAACATTTTAGAATATGAGAAACACAATCAAACCTTACAACATGCTGTCAAACATAAAGCTTTCCATTAAAAAAAATGGCTTCACATGAACTCTAATAATCGCTACACGTGTAGAAAAAAATGTTTATACCACAGGATTAAATGAACTGCTGATATATGAAATGATGCATACATTGATCATTAAAACTTTACTTAAAAATTACTAGAAATCTAAGGATATTTTCTCTCTGAAATTGTTGAACTCGACGAATAATCGACCTCGACATTATTATGTAAAATAAATTAGTGATAAACTAAACGAGAACGAATGAGTAGACCAATGAGTTTTGTGGTACGAACAGATGGACAAATAAAAAAAAATAATACACGCATCGTTGTTGTGTACAACGGCACAACGAATCAAGCAAAGAAAGTGAAATATTGGAACGAAAAAGTTCTTGATATAAAAACTTGACAAGTAATAGATGACATGAAACCAGAGACTATGAACAACCTAAACAATGAAGAAATTAATACACCCCTACAAAAGTAATGTTCCATATGGAACAGCCAACATCTTTCGTGTAGCAAGAAGGTGAAAAAAAATTAGAATGGACATCCTACCATTTCATAGTAGCTATTCATCATTCCATCTAACGCCTCTTCCGTAATAACTACAGTGCCCGGTTCTATGCCGATCCCTTGGCACTTCCCAATCTTAAAGAACACTGGATCTTTGACGTTGGCATAATTCACGAGTTTAATTAGTTCGTTAAGCAAAACCCCAATAGACGGGCATCCCATTCCATGCTAAAAACATGCGATAAGAACGCACCGCCAAAGAAAACATGTAACTTACACTGACGCAGAGTATCGGCCCAACCTTGTACATGCTATATCTGTAAGATAATACGCTAATGTCGGCGAGTTGAGTACCTGTTGGTACTTTGTATCCCGTTTCTTCCATTAAATATTTTGCAACTTTCTCCATAGATTTTGGCTTGCTACCCATGCAAACGAACTAAAATTATTATTGGATGTCCATTGCAAGATAAAAACATGTCTTGACCTTACTTTTACGTCCCCGAACATGGCTTCTAAATCGTGGGAATGACTTCCCAAAGCCAAATGGTAAAGTATATCCTTCTCCATGTTTGCTAAATACGGATTTGTCAACTTCATGGGTTTGCTAAGTTTCGAAAGGAATATAATAGTTGTATGACCGGAATTCAAGAGACATTAAAATAACTTACTCCGGTGATCCGCACTCACAAAATTTTCTTTTTTGTTTCGCCTTCTTTGATCCTTTCTCCGGCGAACCCTCCATCGTCGGTTGTGGTTTATCAGGACCTCTGACGCAAAGATTTAGGTAATTACTACAATAGTGGAAGTTTTGATAATTACTTTGTTGAACATTCGCAGCTCTTCACACCGTCCGCCTTTTTTTCATCCATAATTTCCGGCTCGCTCGAAATTTTCACAGCGCTTGGTCCGATTGGCACATTACCGGCACTAAAAAATCATCGAAGCAGCGTTGTTTTCAACAAATTGGTTTAAGTAAATACCTTGGTTGGGCTTTCGATCTACTCTTAACAGGCATCGGTTCTTCAGTTGATTCTCCAGATTCAGCAACAGTGGGTTTGCTGCGAGACCTTTAAATGATTAAAGTCGTAAATAAATTTGAATGTGATCAATTTTTACAACGAAGTACCTTGATTTGGCTCTCGATGCGCTTTTAATCCGTTCTGGATCTTCAGATTCTTCATCGTCTTGGGGTATAACAGTAGATCCGGCCGCTGTCGGTTTACTGCGAGATCTTTCAATAATCAAAGTCGAGATAAATGTATTGGATGTTATATGTTAACTGCTTTAAGATTGATTGGTACCTTGATTTTGCCCTCGTTGCGCTCTTAATTGCTTCCGGTTCCTCAGATTCGTCAATGTCTTCCTCTACAATTTTTGATCCTGCCACCTTCGGTTTACTGCGGAATACTTTATTAATCAAAGTACTAAATTTCTGACGAATTGTACCTTGATTTTGACCTTGATGAGCTTTTAACCGGTTCCGGTTCAACACTGCCAACACTACCATCGTCGTCTGTAATAACTGTGGATCCTTCGACTTTAGGTTTGCTGCGAGATCTTTGAATCATCGATGACGATGTGAATTAATTAGTAATTAAATAGTGGAGATACTTAAAGTTGCAATTAAATGTACCTTGATTGGGCTCTTGTTGCACTCTTAATTGGTTCTGGTTCGTCCAATTCCTCTTCTTCTGCAACTTTGCTACGGAATCAAACTCGAAATGTAAAGTCACCCAATCGAGCTTGTATAACTGATTTACCTCGATTGGGCCTTTGATGGGATCTTAATCGGTTCCGGTTCCCCGTCAGGTGCTTTACTACTATTTAAAGTAGAAGATAATCAATGGAATATTATTGAATAGAGCGTAAAGTGATCGTATGTACCTTACGTTGGATATCGTAGCCGGTATAACCTCTTGCTTACTGGGAGATCTTACACTGTATAAAGTTGAATAGAATTGAAGTCATTTTATCAAATTGTCATACTGATAGGTATGTAAAAAAATTACGAAAACTACAAAAAAGAAGAAACTAACCGCTCGGGCTTACAAATTCCACAACTCTTCGACCTTGGAGAAGGTTGTTGGTTAGAGTCTTCGGCGGTCGTCGGTTCTTTAAGCCCAAATTGGGTCTTAACGCAGCCGCATGGTGGTTTTTCATTTTGCGGTAATCGTGACATAAGTGGTTACGCGAGCACTTCAACTGGTGATTTTGACAATTAAGGAGTTGGATCAAACTTGCTGAATGTTTTGATTTGTTCATGATTACACGGGTTACTATGTTTTTTTTTTGCGTTTCGTTGACATAACTATCCGCCAATAATTCTATGGATAAATTTCTATGACGTGATGGTGAAATGCTTCACGTCCATGGCGAAGGTCTTGTACGCCAGAAACTATTTCTATGGGCGATGGAAAAATTAGATTTTTTTAATTAGAAAAAAATAAAATCATACCTGGCAACCGCAACCTTTTTTTTCACCATCTTTGGGATTAGATTTATCTGCAGGTTTAGGATTTTCATTGAATTTAGGTTCGTCGTCAGGTTTCCTTCTCATGAAAATATACAAATGAGATATATTTTAGTCATAATCTTTTTTCAACGATTAACTAAAATGTTGAGCATCACCATCGAATATAGAAGTGAAAATTGTACATGACTGCAAGAGCTTTTTTTCTAGCGCATCACTATGCTTCTTACACTCTCAAACTGGCACATTAGTTACTTAACATCTTTTACATTGTAACGAATTATTTTGTGAGCATTTCAACTCGTTCAACTTCGGGAAATAAAGGTCTTCGATGATTGCGATAAATTTCGAAGATGACGTTATCGGTGGTAAAATTAATTCTAAATGTCGTGAAAATATTTAAGGGAGCTTTAGTGTTTGCATGACGCTTGTGTTCCCCATCAATGTGAAAAAAATTATCTGTTAAGTTGTATCGTCTTACCTTTCTGAGCAAACCCCACATCCCATTTTCTTCAGCTGTTCGGGTTTTTCCTCTTCGATCGTCTTCGGTTTGGAACAGCTGCACGATTTGTTTTGTGCAGCCATATTTTGCTGAAAGCGAGCAAATGACGGAGAATTTTGATTAAAATAAAATTTAATTAAATGACGTGGACAGCAGTTTTTCGTTGCCAAGTAAAATAATACTGTCAAATGATTTATACGAATCTCTATTATCGTGGTGTGTATGTTAGGGTAAATTTTGGAGAGAGGAAACTCTGAAATTTGACAACGTTTCCTTTAATGTTGATTCGCGTGGACGAAGAGCTCCACTTTTTGTACTTTTCTAATCAAATAATTAACCAAGGAAGTTTTATCGTCAGATAGGCTTTTTTTATGATAGTATTTTAAACAAATTACGTGGAACGAAAAACAAACAAATTATTTATTTGTATTATTATATTAATTGTAAGTTATATTAATTTCAGTAGTTCTGATGATCTGTCAATTAATTTTATTTTATATTACACTTATAATCTTTCCCACTTTGAAGAAATGGATTTGCGATCTGCTGAAGAAATGGCGATTGATTTCAGTGATTATTTGAATAGAATGTACCAATTTACTAAATTAGTCGAAATAAAATGTCAGGTGCATTAGATCATTACAAAATATTATAAATTAGATATATATACACATTTCGACTCATAAATGAAATATCAATGGTCAATTTAATATAAAACCTTATGTGAAAGTTAAAATAACCCAGCCATACAGATGTCTAATTGATTCACGACACTGAAAAATATAAAAATCAACATTTATTGTATCAAACAAAGAAATAAATAACGCATGCAAATCCATTTCCTATTACATTCAACGAATGTATTATGTCATAAAATTAAAACCATGTCACAGAACATAAAATACTATCATTTCGGAGTCGTGAACAAAATTGGAGCATAAAAGGCGAGGCGAGCGATAAACACTATGAAAATAATTTATCAAAGCCGGAGAATTAAAATTTCTAGCTACGAATAAATAATGTCTGATATAAATTTGAATTTCGCAAATAATAATCCAATCCAACCCAACAGAACCTAACTAGAATGTTTGTTCATCAATAGTCCTTACATCGTTATATACCTAAATAAAATATGAACACAATTGAGGCTATGATTTGATAATTTATTTAATTTGATAGCGGATTGACTATTGACATTTGACTATTCTTTAAATTTTATATTTATCTAAATCGATCTAGTGTGTGATGCATTAGAAATATTTGTAATAATGTAACAATTCATTTCATACTCACCTCATGATAATATATATATATATATATATATATATATATATATATATATATATATATATATATATATTTACATTTAACAATTACATGGTTGCAGCTCTTGGAGATTTGATTGAAATGTTTGCACTTTATAACTAATAATTCTGGTAAACAGTCAATACTTTTGGGGCTTTCAATATTTCAGCAAATTTTCAGCCATAAACTTTTATTAGACTAATCTGTACTAGATTCATTGTGTTAACCATTAAATTCGATATAACAGAATAATTCGTCAACAACACATATCGATGAAGGTGCTCACTTTGTCAAAAATTGAAAAACTGATTCCATTTTCAATACACAACTTAAGTCAATGTAATATCCAAAAATGTCAACGACTTTTATTTTGTGATGAGAGGGTAGCGTAAAATTTTACTCTTCCTTTGAAAATGGGGATGTGATCATTATTAGGTAGGTTCCAAACACGCCAGCGAGCCTACTTATACGAAACGTATATAAGGACAAACAAACAACAATTTTCCGCAGCACGTCACTTTCCGCAGATGTACGTCTACTTTCATTTACATATGTATATTATGGAAATAAATAAATAAATATTTGAAAAAGAAGTTTTTATTTATTGATATTAAATCTGTATAATTTGAACAATTATGACACAAATAGGGAGAGATTATTACTGCCTTGAAAATATATCCTTTTAAAAAGTATTATATGATCGCTCATACTGTTCTCTCGATATCACGGGTAGCAAGAGTGTTTGGGCTGCGTTCACACAATTTTGAATTTCGTAATTCTTCTGATCAGTTTACAATAAACTAATTGTCAGCAAAATAAACCAATAAAAAATAAACTGATAACATTTCTAAGCTTTCATGCAGATTTTGCGCTCTCCCACATATCACTCTTGTCCAAAAAATGCATTAAAATTAAATTAACCATTAAATATATGAAAATAAAAATTTTGAGGTTCTATGATTTGTACATAAAAAATAAAACGATATCTTTAGCTTTACTACTGGCCAGTATTAGGAAGAATACCATGGTCAATTGCACATTAAAAAACATTCCAAACGTGAATATATTGGAACCAGCTATATTGTCCATATTTGATTAAACGGTCAATGTTCACTAATTGTTTATTCAGGGGTTGTTATATGAATCCAAAGACGCTTCGCTCAAAAACAAATCTCGCTTAAATAGGCTCAAAATTAAATCATCTTGGGAATGTGTCGCATTAAATTGATAATATTATCGAGTCGCAGACACGAACAATTCGCGTCGCAATACGTATTCGAATTGTTCCTGTCTGCGACTCTTTATTTATTCTATTAGGATTTAGTTCCCATTGTCGTGCATTATACGTACAGAACTTCTTTGTTTGCATATGTTATGTCCATCGGCCTCGAAATTAATCAATCGTTCGGTCATCTATTCTTTCAATATCACAGGAGCGGTTACAGAAGCAGTGTTCTGGAACATGTTAACCGGTTGAATGATCCATATAAATGGTGAATATTGTGTTATTATATAGGTATAACAATAGAAATTCGCTTTGGCATATCACTTCTTATTGCAGAAAAGTGCACAAAAAATATTTTATTGCCGATTTTAACTTGATGTTAGTAAAATAGATTAAACGATACATCTCGCTCACATTCTCATCGTTTCTTAGAAAGATAGATAGATTTATTATCAACAGTTATAAGTTATGTAAAAGCAAACATATAAGATATATCAATAATACACATAAACAGTGATAAATATAGGGTTCTTGGCTGGGTGAACTGGACACACAGTTACCAATGTAGGTCCCAAGTGCATTAAACAAGTGATACCCAATAATCTTAACATCAGTAGTCCTCAATCGGTTGTCTCAGGTCTTCTATGACTATATACATATATTACTGATTCATGAGTGTTATGAGTTATTAGTGAAAAAACTTTTAGCTTGAGACAGTTTGGCCCAGATAAAAGTTGCAGGTATTTGGAGTCTAGGGAACCGGTGTTTACAACTTGTCCTCCACCTCACTTCTATCGTTCTGATTGCGTTCTTCTGCATGTCAGAATGCTACTCGCATGTGCGGAATGGACCCAAAGCAATATACTATATTTCATAAATGAATGATATAGAGTAAAGTACGCAGTTACATATGAGGAGCAACAGCAACAGTCACTCGTCGAGCAGCATAAACGACTCGCGCAAGGTTTTCTGCTAGAAAATCTACTTCACCTTTCCTGTCAACTTCGCGCCCAAATAGACGCCAAAGTAATTGACAGGCTCTTGGATAAGATATCTACGAGATGACGTAAAGGTCAAAATCTGTGATTTAGCGGTAGTAAGAGTTCAATTGCTGCGAACCAATTCTGCGCACTACGAACTGCCTCCCGTAATCGGTTTTCTAGATTTGTGAAAGACTTGTCTGTGAGCATTATTAAGCTGTGTCATCAGCGAACAGCGCACTGCGACATGGTAGATTAGACTGGTCCCAAAATAATGCCCTGGAGTATCCCTCTCTGAATTAATGGTGAGTTTCTGCTTCATTTACGGTCGATAAATGCAGCCATGAAGCAGTTTCAATGCCACACCTCGCATACCATAATGTCAGTCTGCAAAAAAATCGCCGTCAGAAACCCCAAATACGATCAATCACACAATGCACAGCATCCAAAATGGATGCCCTTCTGGAATCCAAATAACTGCGACGATAGCAGTTTGTTGGACAAAATATATTTGTTTAATCTGTCCAGGCCACTTTAGAAAACACAGGCAGCACCGATATAGGCCTGTAGTTGGCAGGATTAGATGCGTCACATTTCTGGTGTAGTGGTATCTGCTAAGCATTTGTTTAATATATGTGCTAATGACCATATTTTCGAAGAAGCGTCCTTAACAAGTTTCGTGTATATTTGGTATGTGGTTGATGTCCTCACTAGCCATACACTTCAACGGATTGACACAGAGACCTCTAGGTGGTCAGTGCGAGCCAGAACCATATACGTTGACGCTGACGGAATTATTTTAAGGAAAATTAGGTAGGAAAGAATCAAAAACTTCTGATTGTAAGGAGTTTTCGGAATGTGTTCTTATTCGTCCTGTTTCTTGACTGATTATTTTCTATGTTGTTTTCGGTTTGTTTGAGGGGATGAAGATAAAACTTCTTTCATCGATTATAAATAGGAAAATATCTTGGTCGCGAGTTTGTTTCCATATGTCATAAAAGAAATGCAAGGTTTCTTTCATTTGTTTTAAGGCAGGACTTGCCTATACATAGTTTGGGTGTGGAGTAAATGATTTTATTGAAACTGTCGCTTGTTTGATCTGTATGAATGTATTTAGAAAAGCACTTGGCATTTGCATCATTTAAATCATAAACCCAATCCTGTTGGTCCAAGAGGTTGGAAATTTGGGCTAAAGTTACGAGGTTCTAATTTATAATTTAACGTGCTGGACTTTAGGGGTGTCTAATAAGAGAAATTGAGACTTGTGGTCACTCAGTATAGCCGATGCGACGTAAGCAGAATAAATACCATGTGGGAAGTTTACCGTGATATTGTCCACACTGTTGCCGATGTTCGTGCAAGCCTTGTTGGAGAGGATGTCATAGGATGAAGGTCAAAATAAGAGTCCTCTAATTCCTCGTTACATCAGTTCTTGTTATCAAGTCTATGTTAAAATTACCCACAAGCACTAATCGTGTGTTGGAGTGAAGGCTAGTCAATAACTTATATTGCGAAATTCATAAAGAGGTGAATCAGGTGGTCTGTAAATACGAGGCAGAGCTTTGTTTACAGATGTCAACTATAAGCCAAGCATTTCATATATACCAGCAACCGATTTCTCGTTTACTTGATATTTATTTGATATATATTTTGAATTAAGATTGCCCTAGCATAGACGCAAGCATCCATGAGGTTTGCCCTGTCGACAATAAATGCTGGTTTTTACATACCCCTGCAGGTATATAGGTGTTCATATTCTCTTGTTTAAGCCAGTGTTCATTAATGCAGACTATGTCGATGCAGTAGTTGTGGATTAAAGCTTCAATAGCGTTAGCTTACCTTATTAGTGCATTGAATGTTAAGATGCTAAGCTTTTATTGGCGTCACGTTTGAAGTTGGGGAAGTATGGGTTATCAACTTTGTCAATTAAATTTATAGGAACCGATACTTTAAAAGGTGTGTGTATATATCAATATATATTTTGAATTCATCTTCTTCCATAGAAAAGTCTTTATATTATTTGTGTATAGGTAGGATGATATACTCTTCTCCATTGAGTTGCGGTGCAATCTAGTCTTAGAAAAATGTTCATATTTTGGAATACCATTTAATTCATCCGTTATATTTGTGCCAACTATGGTTGCTGATTTCCGAGTTCTTTTATCTTGTTTTCGGGAAATTGTAGCAATAAATAATTCGCGTTCGTGAATAATTTCAGCGTAAATTTACAGATTTGATCATTTAATATTCCAGGATATTAATCCGATAAATTCCAAAGTGTTTCTCTGGAAGATGACGAAATACAGATCATGTTATGTTTGAAGAATTAGGATATCTTGGAGACAATACCAGGTAATTTTCATCAAATTAATTGCATCATAATGTCGATTATTTTCCAGTTTGAAGGATTCATCAGAGGAAGAGATAGAAGAAAATTCGTTTACTGTGGCAATTTCAAATCATGAATATTTGCTTTAAACTGGGCCCCGTTTCTTCCGCCAAGGAAAAATTTTAGTGGCAGCTTCGCGACACGGTGCTTTAAAGCATGAAAAACAACATGGAAATGCTGTGTATTTATTAGTCAAATATGTTGCAATACTCCAGCAAAAAAAACAAAAAACAAAATTTGATTTTAGATTACAACCGTTTAAACGAAACTTATTTTGTAACAAAATCTTCTGTTGATGATGATCATAAATCAGCATTGTTTGGAAATAGGTAAATACACAGCTGTGGTAATTTTTACACGAGTACGTGTCCTATGATTTTTTCAGAGGAAAACTCGCCTTTATCGAAAAAATGGTTCTTATAAAGTTATAGGTATTGAAATTTCAAACAACTCTTATTTGAGAAGTTCTTTCGAAGAAAGGAGTGTAAGTCAGAATAAGAAAGTTCAGTGCGGACCACAGCAGATTTTTCTTGTATGACAATACGAGCCCAGGCAATTTAACGTAGCGCGTGTTGTTATTAAGCTTGAAAGTAAATATAAACGGCACGTTTCAAATTGAACCGAGGCATTTTTTTGTTGAACGACGATTTAATGAATATTGAGTTTAAATTGTATGTTTTTTCGCTACTGCTATGCACGATGAGAATATCAATTAATTAAAAACAAATTAAATTACATATCGCCTGACGGCGAGCGGAGTTAATTGAATAAATAATTCAAATCAATTATTCAATTATTATTTAATTTCAGTTTGCTTTCAATTGTTTTATATTAATTCAAAATAGACATTGCTTTTGTAGACTGAAGGTGAGTGGCCTTTGACATTTGGGTATGGGGTTTTGTTATGCAAGTTTACAGTATTATTTATTGTTATTATTTGTTGATGATTTTTCCAGGTATATTTATAGAAATAGAAATTGACTCAGTATTGCTGTAATGTAAACTTTGGACCGCGATTATCAAAGAAAATGAGGTTGCAAAAAGCTATTCGTCGTGTTGATGACGATTTGAAAATGTAATTTAATATGTGCGGTTTGGGATATATTATACCATTATACCATTGGTATAACGTCAATCCTTCATCATCGTCATTACAAGAGATATAAGGTGAACTTTCTTTCGATGCACGTATAGGAAATAGTAGGTAGATTAGTTAGGCGTGGTTACGCGTAGTTAATATCTGTGAGTTGGGAGAGCAAGATTATGGTAAATGCAGAGTTGTTAAGTTCACAATAAGTTCATCGTTGTCGCGTATAGTTGGATACGAACTAGCATTCGATGTAGATTTTGGCCCAGCATCCATCATTTCGTTCCTCTTGGAATATAATTCGTTGTGGTCTAAAGAATCCAAGAAAAAAGAAACAAAGAAGTAATATTTGTATTTATTTAAATTATTCACATTAATAGGGTACTACACTAAATGCAAGGATTAACAATTCCTTTAAAATATTAATTATTTTTTTGAGTAGTGTGAGGCCGAAACATTCATCTAAAATCAACAATCCAACCGCACATCGAACGTTTATCTTAAATATTCTTATATATGTTACACAAATAACGATATTATGTCATCAACAGTAAGCAAAAAGGATATATAACAATAACAGTTTTTTTTATCATTTGTTTAAATATGAATCGGCGGCAAGACGTGATACAAATATATTAATCACATGACTTATCGTTGTCTATTAATTACTAACTTGAAATTTTATTAACCACCACCAAAGATCGCTTTAGCTACGGACATTAACGACATAAACGACTCGATTACTATCACGGTCATTCAATTTTATTCTAAACCTACCACCAATTGGTTAAATATAAACAATGAAAAGCGTTTTTAGAAAATTTTAATATTGTGTTTTTTTGGAATATGCGAGTCTCATAATTTGATATGTATTGTATGAGGGCTAAATCCATAAATTTTTTCGAATTCTGATTTCGAAAATTTCATCGCGTTAAATAGTTGCCGTGTGTAATAAATTAAATTTGCCATTTCTAGTTGAACTTCTGGAAGCCACTCTACAATGCTGCTTACACGAAGCATGGAATGAATCGAAGCCCTACGTCTACAACAACACCGACCAATTCTTTAAACACTTGCGATTTGTTTTGGAAATTTTGAGCCGACTTAATATTATATGTGGTCTTTAATAGCAATGTGGTAATAATTTGGTATTTGCAACTTAACTTAAGTATTGTACTTATTGACATTCTTGTCAATTTGTGTCGTGTAAAAAGCATTTATGGTGTTTACTCAAACGTTTCTGATTCCTGCTGGACTAACTTGAACCTACGTGGACTCTTTACGCACATTGAACCGTGGCCATCTAAGGATATTCTTCCTTTATTCTGTAGGTATTTCTTTATGTATCGCGCCACTAATTTTTGGGGGCGAAGTTGGTACTCGTTAAGTACTTCTTTGGGTGTTGAGACCTGTGAAATAAAGCATTTTTACAATTTGTCATTTGTCAACGACAAATATAGTGAATGACGAAACTGACTGACAAGTAAACAAATAAGTCGAATGTTGAATCCATATAATTTGACGGAACTTCCCACGAGGATTTGATAAAGCTTGATTGCATAATTTACCTGATCTCCCTTGAGTCGGTCCAATAGGGCGACGCAAACGATGGCAGCTTTAATGCCGGCATGATGCGTTAAGGCAGCGAATGGAATGGCTTCCATTTCGATATTCATAACACCGTTGCTTTTCAATTTATTTAAGTAGTCCAGCTTGTCGGCTTCGGTGTATTCGCAGAAGGCACCATCTAATCTTCCTTGTTCTACATCGAAGATAATATGTTAATATACCAAAATAAGATACTGTAAACAAGAATACCTTCGTAAAAATCATTGGCGCACATGGTTTTCCCCGTAACGGTGTCGTAGAGGTCGTCGGGTGAAGCCAACGCCTTCAATTCTCTCACCAACTTCTTATCGAGTCTGGCTGGTCTTCTGACCGGCCTTCCCAAAATTGGCTGGAAAAATAGCAATCGATAAACATTTCTTTGGATGAGCATTTGATAAGTTTTGGTTGACGGTTATGTCGTGCATTTACTATTTCCACCAACCCCAAAATATGTAATTAAAGTAATAAATAAACGCAATAACCAAAAGTAAATATATGTATATAAATATTAAAAATTTTCAGCCCTTTTATACTTCCATACGTAGTGTGACTTTTGGAAACCGTATAATGCTGCCGTGCGTTGAATATTTTGCTATTCATAGCCAAAGTCAATTAAAACAGAAGTTTGTTCAAATCCACCTTGAAAAGTACAAGGTACGAGTCGTTGTAGTGCTAAGGGCTGGGGGGAGAGAACATTGATTGCGAATCACCTGGTCCTCGAGGTTGGAGTTTTAGCATGCAATTAAGAACATAGCCCCATAAAAACCCAACCATTACAAATGCAACATTTAAAAACCAATCTTAATTTTATCAAGGTTCACACCAAATGAAATGGCTAGTACAATGTTTAATTTAATTACTGGTTACATTCTGACACGTTCGCACATCGTTGATGAATCTCCCATGAGATTTTTTTGTCTACAATTCAATTTGCTTGAAATACAACTGCGTTTCAAGTATTATAAGTTACGTTACATTTAAATAGGCTGATCCTGTCATAGAACCAATAGTTGGGTTCTAATAGCTTTAATCGAACCAGATGTTATGTCCTTGAAAATAATACACCTATTAATACAAGAAACGAAGAGGAACGGCAAAGGCAAATTAAAAAGTAATACTAATATATAGTGGAACGCCATTGGAAGAGGGCGTCAAATTTTAATGGAAAAAGATAAAAACCATTGATAGGTGGTATATTAAATTTTAGGGTTCCACTGATATATTTTTCAATATGCATCAGATATGGCGAATCCAGTTGAGGAAACAAAACTTCGTCTATAAGACGTCATGTCCTCCGGTAAGAAAATATTCGTAGTTAATGATACGAATTGGAAAGAAGGGGAGAATCTGGTAGAGGGCATTACCCAAAGATTACGATAAAATATCAAGGAATCACTACGAGTAAATCATACAAACAAACATACAGACAATACAGTAAACATACAATAAAGACTAAGTAGCTATGAAAGGTATGGGGCTGGTAATAAGAACAATAATTGAACTCTTCAGGACGATGCAGATGATGAAATCAATACTCTTCACAATGAAATCAGATGTGCAAAATGAAAAAAGCAGAATGTATTGGTAATAATAAATGATCGAAAGAGCAAAATATGATAAGATAATAGAGCCCACACCAAATCAAAATTGGTGGAGACTGTAATGCTATAGAAGAATATCAGATTGCATCAGGTCTTCATTCAATTTCTTGAATTTTTATTCGATACATAATTTGTATATTCATTTTGGGGGTGATGTGTACATCTTGTTAGCGAGTGAAATAAATCTCGTGACCTTGTGTAATCGTCATTAAAGCGGTGTCATTTAATATGGCCTAAAACATTCTTGAAATAATGTATGTAACGTATTCATTTAAATGTGATACGAGATATAACACACGTATAACAGTGCGAAAGTGTCAACCTTGATTATTAAATTAATGAATTATGTTAACAATGTGGTTTACCACTTCGTAATAATTCTTCAACGTTGAGTCGACGGCGTCCTCCGATATAACGACGGTGCCTCCATCAACTCCGATGCCGCCGCATGTCCCGATTCTAATGAAAGTTGGATCCTTGACCTTCGCGTGGTACATCAGCTTGATGGTTTCGTGCAGGAGTATGCTGATTGATGGTACACCCATTCCATGCTATTAGATTTTTTTTTTTAAGTAAAAGGCGAAAAATGCGAAAAGTTTTACTTACGCTGATGGATAAGACCGGACCAACTTTATACATACTATAACGGTACGAATATTGGCTAATGTCGAAGAGTTGCGTCCCAGTTGGTAGTTTGTGGCCTATCTCGCTCATTATGTAGTCTGCGAATTCGGCCATGCGTTTTGGTGTCCCACCCATGCAAACGAACTGAAATGAAAATTGAAATAAAGCGCGCTGTAATTAATTCTATTATTAGTTTATTAGTTTTGTTTATTTAATTAGGTCTATAATCAAACAAAATTACGACTTGAATTTACGATTGTAAAATGTGGGGATGATGAAGCCACATTGATTTGTAATTGATGCCAACTGGAACAGGAAACAAAAATAGAAACATCAGTTATATCAGATAATTTTTATAACGGAAAATGTTCGGTTCAAATTGCCGAAAGGCGAAATGTAAATAAATACAAATCCCAAAGATTCGAACTCAAATGAACAAAAAATAAAAAGTGCGAAAATGAAACCAAAATTTTCAATAAGAAAATTAAAATGGTTGTTGTTAAGCAAGTAGATAAAAAGTTTTTTGGTTTTCGCTTTAGATTAGAATATTTTTTAGGTCTTAACCGAGCTTAATTTGAAAGTTCGACAATATGAACAAAATAGGCGACGATGAGATCTTTGTTCGTATACATCGAACCGACGAGGAGATTTGCTGTTCTCCGTGTCTATGTATATGTAGTTTATTGAAGCTACAGCCTGGCCACTCGCCACTACCAGGAAGTTTATATAATTTCAAAGATTTTCATGTCCTCCTTAAAATAAATTATCAATTTATAGGGTATCGTTCTTCACTTGATAATGAAAAAACATTGAAACGACTAGTTGTTTCAAAAAATTTAGGAAATTACTGTCAAGCATGAAGCCAGCATGAAGCCAGCTAGTGATCTATATGCTATTTGATGATTTGGCCTTAGGATGAAGAGAAGAAGTGTTGTGGGTCACCATCGAAAGGCTAGAAATTACTGGTAATATTACTAAATCTGTCGTGCTAATGTGTGATGATATCACTAATATGGTATTTTATTTTGCTGTATCACCTTATACCAGTTCAACTACTTAATTGATTGAGTGACTCCGACCTACGAAAAGGTCAGTTCTGTAGCAGTTTGGTGCATTGTTGCCTGGAAACTTTTGAAAATACTGATTCTGGTCTTGTGGAGAATGGCTAACAATAAGCAAATATACCAATCCATTGTTTCCAATTTCCTACTAATTCATATTATATTTAGATTTAATCGATCTCGACCTTTACCTCGTGCTGATCTTAATAAATCCGCCTCAGCCAAACAAATAATTTGATACGAATGTACTTGAACGAATATTTTCATCACTTCACAATGTCAAAATGATTAGATTTATTGAACAATGAATTATAAAAGATAATAGAATCACCATTTTTACGAATTTACGAAAAATTGTTTACGATTGTATTTAAAATCAGAAAAGCCAACAAAATTATAAGAAAATTATTATCTATAATTTGTTCATAATACGATTAGCGATAGTATTTGAAACGATAAATCAGAGATTTGGGAGAGTGCACTTTATGGAAACATAATAACTTTTTGTCGCGATAGCAATTCGTGGAATGAAGTTTTCTATTGGAACAACAAAAAAGTTATAGAAAAGAAAGTTGATGTAGAAGTTTGCATAATAAATATTTATAGTAGAAGGAGATTGACTAAAATAATTTTGAAATGCAAGGCGCGTGTTTTATGTTGAATACGTAGCACATTAGGGGAATTTCCGTAGGATGTACGGTGCTGTTTGAAATTACTTGTTTATATATTTGTTTATGATCGCGCTAATTAGGTGTGTTATTGTCTTGATTCTATTCCACTTGGTCCCTTTCTTCCCCACTTCCTTCTTAACATTATCGCTCCAATTTTTTTTGGCCTCCCGAGTAGTTTCTTTCTGTACCTTTCGTTTCATATATCTTTTTTGCCAACCTATCTTCATTCATTCGTCATTTATATCCCAACCATTTTTTTTATTTTTGGCTGAATATTTTATCGATATATTTCATTCCCTAGCCTGACAGTTTTGGTTTTATTATCTGTTTTTTTTTTAGAAACGTGATATCTGTAACGTTTATTCTTATCTCTTGTTTATATGTCATTGTCCATGTTCCGCAACAATATATAACGGTGGGCCTTATTACTTTCTTCACACTGTCCGTTTGTATCTCCTTTGGTATTTCCTGCTTTCGAAAAAGCTATCCTTCATCATGTCAAATAATTCCCCAGTCTTTCCTACCCTCTCATTGATTTCTTTATCTACTGTTCCATTACTTTCGATTACATTTTCTTAATTTTCTTTCTTCATTTCTTCTAATCTTTTAATCCACGCTTTGTGTCTCTTCTTCTACTTCTTCTGTACCTTTTTTGATTTCCTTTATCATTTCCTTATTCCATAAATTATATAAAAATATATAAATTATTTGGTTAAATTTAATAAATTTATAAATATCAAATAATTCATGGGCAAATATTGTTATGTTACTTTTTCATCAAAGCTTTGCCACTATCAGGCAATTATTTTTCACTCTGATGTATTCATATAATCTTCACCGTGAACAAATATGTACATCAAATAATCGATTGTTTTGCGAAAATCATATAAACCGATATTTTTATCGCTCGCTTCATTACATATTTGCGACGGCTATAATTTCTTATCGCCGGTAAGCCTAAAACATCAGTCAGCAGTGCATCACCTGAAATTAAACAATGTCGAAAATATAATGAAAATGCTATGAAGATAAAAATAATTACCATTTTTTTTATATGCGAAGGTGTTGAAATTGTAATTGTAAATTGTAATCTCACGTATGTAAATAAAAAAATCAGAGTGCTGTCAACTAGCATCATGACTCAATAGAATTATTTTTTTGTACAAGATATATACGTGCGACGCGACGCGAGGAAGTGTCTATTGATCATGTGCGGTACCAATAAAACGCAAAACGCAGAATCTTCCTACTGTTGATGTCTGTATTACAGTAGTCTTTACTGATTTTGTTCATTTTTTACGATCCCAATTATATGAAATACTAAATAATGTTTTAGGAGTCATACGACAATATTTGTTAGGACTGTTCCAGGGCTTAATTTTTAAGGAATATTTATTTGCATTTTTCTCCAAACTTGTAACACACACAGGTGATTAAAAAAATCAAATCAAAACAATTATATCTGTATTTGAGTGTGAATAACTTTCTGTGAGTTTCGTTGGAAAAGAAGCAGATTAGTGTCGAAAATTAATAATGATATTTAGAACAAAATGTTTCAACCAAATTACTTATTGCAATACATCTTCTTCAAGGGGTTTCGAAAAAAATACTCGCCAAAGATGTTATCAAGTTATTATGCCTCAAATAATCGCATGGAGTGAAAATCCTATCAATTTTGATCCCCTTAATTCTTCAGTCGTCCCATATATAAAGGTAGTCCAAACACAACATGCCAGAAAAATGTCATACCTGCACTCATATTTTCAGAAAAGCTCTCAAAAGCTCTTCTTTTAAAGCCTGATAGTTTCGCCTCTCTGAGATATAATCAACTTTGTGTTGTTTTAAAGATATCACTTATCACTAATCACTAATCTTAATCAATCACTAAAGCAGCAAATTTGATTTTTTAGTGACTTCGACAGATCTTACGTTAACGTTAAGAAAAACGTTTTATCGTTTTACTCGGTATTATTCTATAAAAATACCCAACAAAATATTTATTTGTTACATTTGTAAAATTAAATTTAATCCTACCACGTTGAAATCCATATAACGATGCGTATGAGATGTAACTAACACATGTAAAGGGTTATCATCGCAGTGAACGTTCTATAAATGTAATTACGAAACATGTATTTTTCGCAATTTATCATTCGTGGAGTTGAGTTGGATATATCCCATGAATCACATGAAGCGTTATGTGCCAAGTATAAACGGTATTAAGATTATGAACGTATTTTCCAACGCAGTGTGGCGATTTCATCACTTCAGTATTTTTTATGCGGTAGTTGCGTTCTACAGAAAACCCCATATAAAAACCGCACAAAAAAGCCAAAGCTTCCGTTTGTAAAATTAACGATACATACATCCAGAATGTTCTAAAATCAATAGGTTCAAATAAACAGTTCAAAAATTGTGAAAATTTGAAAAAATTAAATAAGAGTATCTACACAAAAGCATGACTCGAAAATGTTAAGATGTTGATGAAAAGTTTATTCATTTGATTTCTGACAGTTGGTGTGAACTGGTACGAAATCAGTTTGACTAAAAAGGCATACAGGTCTATAATGTTTAACTACAATGATGTAAATGTACGAAACAAAATGTGGGACAAATCAAATAGGACAAAAAATTTGTTGTTGTATTAAGAGATTTTTGTGAGATTTAGTTACTCTTGATGGTCGCTAAGACTTGGCAAGGAGTTGAGAAAGGTTGGTTAAAACTGTACTAAGGAACTTACCATAACCTCGAATACTGATTTATGAATCACTATTAAAAAAGTACCTAACAATTTATATCCAGAGTTGTGTAAATATATTGGTGCTTCGAGGTCAGTATTTACGGTCCCTAACATAGGAAACAAATTGCGGAAATATCAAACGATTATTTTTCTACGTAATCTCACTGAACGTTTATGCATTTGGTCAAACGATGCTCCAACCCTTTAATTCTTCTGGAAAAAAAATCTTTCGGCCGTCATCATTTCATTATCGTCGTAATATCTGGTCCCCCGAATACATTCTTTTAATTTGGGAAATAAAAAGAAATCACTAGGGGCCAGGTCTGGTGAATTGGATGTTCAAACAACTCAAATCCTGCGTTCAGAATAGCGCTCATGGCAACATGGCTTTTGTGGACAGGAGCGTTGTCTTGATCAAACAGAATTCCTTTGCTCAATTTTCCCCGTCTTTTTTCCTTCACACAATCGCGCAATCTTGTAAATAAGTTGGTATATTAGGAGCCTGTTATTATCCTTCCAAAAAATCAGTCACCAAATTCCGTCTACGTCCCAAAAAATTATGGCCATAACTTTACCAGCGGGTGACAAAACACGGGGTGGCGGAGAACCTCGGCGATGCCACTCCATACTTTGTTGTTTCGATTCAGGATCGAAATGGTGAACCCACAATTCGTAAATGACGAATCAAGTAAGATGTTCATCCGGATCTGCTTTAAACTTTGCCAAACTGGCTACAGAATGCAATACTCTAGAACGTTTCTGATCAGGTGTCAACATTCGTGGGACCCAAAGTGCAGACAACTTTTTTAGCCCCAAAATATTTGTTAGATATTTTCTTGTACCATAAGAAAAATTCGTTATTTCAGCTATCCAGGGAATGGACAGTCATCTATATGTCATTACCATATCGTGTATATGATTAACATTTTCTTGGGTAGTGACAGTTTGTCTTCCCAGTTTAAATGCTCGAGACATATTTTTCACCACTGGGTAAGGAACAGCAACACCGCACCCACACCTACCATGTCTTCATGATTTTTTTTTGGCGACAACCCTTTCTTTTGCAAGTATTTTATAACCATTTTTAGAATTTCTCTAAACTTGTCTATTTAAATTCTAAATTATTCGAACAGGTAACAAGTGACAAAAATATTTAATAATTGTGGAATTAATTTTATCTTAGGAGTGTCCTAATTTGTGTTTCGACCATATTGCAGATCACGTTGTGATCATATTTTGCTACAATACCTATACAACCTACCTTAACGTCACCAAACATTTCCACCAGATCGTGAGATTCACTGCCCAACGCGAGGTGATATAGTATATCTTGATCCATCAGTTCAATATGAGGGTTTCTCAATCGGACAGAACCATCAGGGTATCTGCAATAAAAAATAGTAATATTAATATTTGAGGACATAATCACCTGAATCTATATTTATGTATATTTTTTTCGAATTTTCTTTTTCTTTTCCTTTTCGGTTTATGTTCATTCCATGCTAGAAACAAACACGGAATATTCGAGTATTGATCATAATTATTTTCTTAATAGGATGAACTAAGCCAATAATTTAAATGTCATGCAAAAATCACCGGGTATAGATATTTCCTTGCCAGTCATGGTAGGTATTCCTTCATCACTGCACATTTAAACACATCGGTTTATTATGTATGTGGCCAAGAAACGATTCATCATTTCTAATTCATCGGGAACTATATTGAAGAAAATATATTAAACTTTTATCGGTTTATCAATCAAATATATCGAAGATGTTTCCATATAACGCGTTTAAAATTCGTATTTTTATTGCATACGTATTCTACATTCATGTATATTTATTTATAAATAATAAAAACAAAAAAATGTTATAATTGTATCGCGGTAGCAACGCATTATTGATGCTGTAGTTTAATAGATTTAATAGATTTATCAATTAAAATAATAAACGATAAATAAAACTACCTGGATGGTCCACAAAAATCACAGTCTGTTGCCTGGCCCCCGTTCTCTTTGCCATTTGCAGTCCCATTTTCGTACAACCAAGTTCCGCACGTGCAGAACTCATTGGATGTCTGTTTGATTTGCGATTGCGAAGCCATAATTGCATCCACCACAACCTTAACGTCAAGCGGCCCGACAGCGACTGAATATTTTGCAACTATACAATCTTCTTATATATGGAAAACGAATTTAGAGTTTTATTAATTACTTTTCTGAAATGTATTGAAAAATTGCGTGATAAGCGCAGACTCGAAAATCGTTGAATTTTATCGTGGATGGGTATTGGAGTGAATTGTTATTATCGATACTGAGCGGGTGTTACCAACTGTTTTAATCAAAGCTGATTGATTGATTAGTTAATGTATATGTAATGTAGATTGCTCTCAAACAGAGAATAGGATCTAGAGTAAACGCAAAATTTTACTAAATGATTATTGTAGTCAAACAATTTCGTGTGTATTCTATTTAATTTTTAGTTCCAACTGTTCGTCAAGAAAATCGAGGGTTTTCATTGGGTATACCGCGCGCACCTGCAAATTTACGATCCTCAAGCAAACCACCTGGTTTGCTTGAAGATTTTACCCCAGTTTGAAAGGTACCTGTTTTACATTACAAATCATTATGCTTACAATCGTAACTTATAATATTAAATAATAACGCAAATAATTTACTGCGTCAATTCTCTTTAACTTAATTGCATTAAAAATACAAACGGCTTAAAGAGTCGAAATATTGAACGAAAGTACGTATAATTGAATCAGTTTGCCGGTGGACTAAATAAATCAAAAATTATGTCAATTACGCGTTGCGTGATAAGAGTGTTTCGTAACTTGATAATTGGAAAACGACGCCCTCAATGATCATTATTAGTTTTCACATGCCACAATTTCTCCACATTTCATGTGTATCAGTTTAGAACACATTAGGCATATTTCACTGAAACCGATGAAAGTGCACATTGCGAACAAAGAAATACGAATAGCGGGCATAAAACAGACCTGTATCGCCTGCAAATATAATTTTTCGCTCGCTATACTTGACTCGACTAAAATTTAAAGAAAAATGGCACGAGAAAATTTTTAAATTAATACATTTGTTAGTTTCGCCGAGTTGATGTAAAACGGTCGAAATTTTAGTCGACGAACTGAAGTGGCTATTGATCAATTGACGATTCAGGAAATATTAAGAAACAGAGACAGAAACGCTTAAGGAATTAATTCACTGGGAGGCAAGAAAAAAAATTACCTCGCAATTCCACGCGACATTGGATCGCGGCAATTTCATCACTTCACTTTCTACCCGTTCAAATAATTTTGAATTTAAGTTTCTCTACTTCTAAAAATTCTAAAAATGGAAAATCAGAGGTTCGTGCAGTTATAAAATACTTGCAAAAGAAAGGGTTGTCACCAAACGAAATTCATGAGGACATGGTAGGTGTATTTAGTTAGGTGGTTAGGTGAGGGTGCTGTTTCTTACAAAGTAGTGAAAAATATGTCCCGAGAATTTAAACTGGGAAGATAAACATGTGAACATGCGAAGGGTACTGGACGACCAGTGACTGTCACTACCCAAGAAAATGTTAATCGTATACACAATATGGTAATGACAGATAGACGACTGACCATTCGCCGGATGGCTGAAATTACGAATGTTTCGTATGGTACTATAGAAGATATTTTGACAAATATTTGGGGGTAAAAAAGTTGTGTGCACGTTGGGTCCCAAGAATGTTGACACCTGATCAGAAACGTTCTAGAATATTTCATTCTGAAGCCAGTTTGGCAACGTTTGAAGCAGATCCGGATCAATTTCTTTCTCGATTCGTCACTGTTGATGAAACGTAGGTTCTCCACTTCGATCCTGAGTCGAAGCAACAAAGTATGGACTGGCATCGTCGAGGTTCTCCGCCACCCCGCAAATTTCGTGTTTTACCAACCGCTGGTAAAGTTATGGACACATTTTTTTGGGTCGCAGACGTAATTTTGCTCCTACTATGCCATCTTAATTTCAAGATTGCACGATTGTGTCAAGGAAAAAATTGAGCAATTCATCAAGACAACGCTCCTGTCCACAAAAGCCATATTGCCATGGGCGCTATTCTGAACGCAGGATTTGAATTGTTTGAACATCCCGCATATTCATCAGACCTGGCTCCTAGCGATTTCTTTTTATTTCCAAAATTAAAAGAATATCTTCGGGGGACCAGATATTACGACGAAAATGAAGTGATGACGGCCGTAAACGACTGGTTGGAAGAGCAACCGAAAGATTTTTTTCTCAGAGGAATCAAAGATTTGGAGCATCGTTGGACCAAATGCATTGACGTTCGGGGAGATTTTGTAGAAAAATAAACGTTTGATACTTCTTCAATTTATTTTCTTCTATGTGTATGTATAAGATTATCTACATAAAAATATGCTTCGAAAATGTTAAGATGCTGATCAAAATTTTATTAATTTAATTTCATTGGCATTCAAGGTGGCAATATTTTTTTTGCATCTGGATTTTCGACGCTATCTGACAATGCTCATTTTGATTAAAAACATATAATAAAAATAAAATAATGATTCTCCACGAAAAAGATTAGCGTCAATTTCACGATATTTGTTTGTTGATTTTTTTCGAGAATCTAATCAGTGATTAAATTTGCAATGAAGATTTTATTACCTCTTTATATAGCATTGGAATTAACATATTCGATCGATTAACAAGAACATGATTTTCAAATATACTGGAAAGTTGAACACGTTATATTTACTGGTTTTTCATCCACTTCATTAACTTCGACGCTATCAAATTTTATAACATCGTAACTTAACAAGTATCCCCCAGGAATTCGTTGAAATCATTTTCCCTCAAATGATGGGAAGTCATAAAACTGGATAGTTTTATTTTAAACAAATGCAAAAAACCCAACACTGGTATACAATAAAATACCAAAAATCAAATATATATATTCTTATGATGTTTATGTATAAGCGAATAAAAATTGTCTATAATGTCATACGACTGGCAAGAAAAACGTGCATATATAAAAATATCTAGAAGGGTAACATTTTCGAGATTTTCGAAGACATAAGTATATAAAAATAAACCTGAAATGGCAGCGAGTATGCATATACTAATGGATCTGGTTCTCTCGTGGAATTTCGTAATGAAAACGTAACTTTAAATGACTAAACTAAACTAAACTAAACGTCAATTAAATTTTGAATTGAAAGTAGATTGTAAGCAAGAGATTTATTCAGTTCGATACGGGATTAAGAAATTAAACGAAATATGAGAAGTTTTGGCGATTAGAAAATAATTTTATTCGAAAATTAAAATAATAAAACGCAGGCAAGTAGCAATGTAGCGATTATGTAATATAGAAATTCGACACATAATCTTGTATACTCAACGACATGTACATATTATGAAAGAAGAGAAAATTTCTGTTATATATAATTATTTAATTAACATAAGTTTCGGTTCGATAGTATGTAGCGTTAGTACAGAATTTGGCAAAGTCTTGTAAGGCTCGATATTTGAATATTGTGATAAATACAGAATTGTGTGGGGTACGAAAGGGTCACGGGATCTAAATTTGATGTATAATAAACGTTTCGGGCAAGATTTCGAAGCTAGGACGAAAATATATTGAAATACATAAGGTGTGTGCAATGTATAAGGTTGTTAGGGTACTTAGAGACACTGGAAGGAAAATAGAAAAAATAGAAAACCCTTGCAAAGAAAAAAAACATAGCGAACGTTTTATAACTTCGGTAAAATGTGAAAAGATTTAAAGTATTTTAAAATTCTGACACGGCACAGAAGGCGAGAAAAGAAACGTCAGAAAACGATGAAGAGGTGAGAGAAATGAAACGTTGCTAGGCAACGGTGTTTATACGAAAATTAAAGTCACGGTATTAAATATAAAAGAAAGTGAAGTGTTGTTAATAAATCTTGTGCTACAGTTGAATAAGATAAGAAAGAAGAAAAGGACAGTGAGTGGCTGCTTAGGTGTTATCGGGAACACAATCTCACTGTACTTACGGAAATGGTAACCAGTCAAAAATTATTTGCACAGGTGTAAATGTAAGAGTGGTAGTGGTTGTTTATGACGCCATGTCAAGTTAATTGTATAGTTACTTGCATTTTACCCAAATCTCATGTACTGCTTTTAAGGATCTTTTCACAACACTACTTATATACTCTTTTGAAGTAAATTCATGAATAGTAATGAGTAATGTTGTAGATTCAAAAAAAGGAATCGTTTATAAATATGTTATGCACTATGTGCAATTCGGTTGATATACTTTTCAGCTAGCTGATATACAACTATTATGCTGTTATATAATAACAACTCAACCGAACCTACCAAACCAACCAAAGCTAACTCAACCCAACTCAACCCAACCCAATTTAACTCAACCCAACCTAATCCGATCCAAGTCAACACACACCAAGCCAACCCAACCCAACTCTAACTAATTTAACACAATTTTCCCGCAATGAATTTTCCACGATGAATTTTCCGCGCGTAAGTATGTATAAGAAACTGAAACGTGTAAAAGCAGCATAAATTAAAAATTAAAATTAAAAATCAAATCAAATAATTGAAACAAAAACTATATCAATTCATATGCGAAGAAAAAGAAAATGTAATAATAGAAACGTAAACGTGATAGAAAAATAGAGATAATGTGGGCGTCTTTATCCGTATTTTTCTCAGGGTGTCCGGAATATTCATCGTGGAAAATTCATTGTGGGAAAATTCATCGTGGAAAGTTAAAATTGTGATTGGGTTGGGTTGGCTTGGGTAGGGTTAGGTTGGGCCGAGTTGGGTTGGATTGTGTTGCACTGGGTTGGTTCATAGTAATCACGAAAAAATTCGAAATCGAGTTTTTAACGGAAATACACATTTTGACATTCCCTATTCTGACGTATGTACGTCATTCCCTTTCGGAATGACGTATGTGTGGAATGTGTGGAGCGAGAAAAAAAAACGTCGTATTTTGAGATATTTAACCCGCAGCGATGGTTTACTCTTATCACCTTGTTTCACATCTCGAAAAATATTGGAATTATAAAATTTTTATTTGAAAAATTTTTTCGAAATTTTTTTTATCACCTTGAAATTTTCTGGATGTTTGTATAAGTATAAAAAAAATTAGTGCGGATTTTTTATATTAATTTTACCTGGTTCCTATATAGGTTGGGCAGGCCAACCATTATATTATTTATGTTAAAATAATACAAACTTAGATTATTCAATTTAAATCACTAAATAAATAATTAATAATCCCATTTTTCAATTAACAAAGAAACTGTTTCACTATTTACCTTGCTGAGGCCAAATAATTAGATAGATAAAATTGATTGCAGTTCATAAGAATTATGTTAAAAATAAATTGCTTGAAATAACACAACAGTTCGTCCGTGTCCACATGGTTATAGAGTGTGACTTCGAAAGTGAATAATCATAAACACAAACTTTTTGGAAATACAAATATTTACTAAATGTTATTCTTTGACAATTTCTAAACAAGATGGGCTCAAGACATACTCCTGATTTAGATCTAATTCGTATTTAAAATTCTTGTGTTTCTGTTTTTTATACAGACGTTCCACGCTTTCTATTAACTCTTTGGTTATTTTTTTCTTAGATGCATTTTTTTAATGTTATCAATTATATTTCTTCTGTGCTTCTATATTTTTGCTTTCTGCTATCCTCGCTTTAAGATTTTAGTGATTAGGTATGTTATCCAATCTTTGGGCGTTTTTTTCATTTATCTGCTCGTTTCATCGTCCATAGTAGTTCTTGTTTCTGTCTTATCAACTGGATCATTTTCTCCATTTTCGATTTGTACCATCCACGTAGATTATATCATTTTCCCGGCAGGCTGTCATTTTTATCTCAAGTTTTCCTACATTGCTGGAACCTTCCCATCTTGTACCAGTACGTTGTTTTCTCTATACGTTTTCTGTGTATTTTTTTAGTATTCTTCATCATATTTTCTTATTCATTCCTTTATGTTTTCTTTCCTCGTCTTTTTATTTAAAATGTTTTATTTCCAATTTGATTATGCAATTGTTACTATGGCCCCCTTATAACTATTAAATATTTTATTTTGTATAATAATGGACTCATATTGTATTGTATTGTATTCACCACAAAATAATCGATAAGAAATTCTTACCCCGTCCTGGTTCTTCTCTTGTGTGTTGGTGTTTATTTTACTAGGTCGTTTTATGTTATATTATTAGTTTTACTTTTTTACTTTAAGCAATGACATTTTATAGTTTGCTTATCGACATACAGAAAATGATATTCTTGCTGAATACAGAAGCATAATGGGGTTGTGTTTAAAATTGTTTTTTTGTAATCTTTCGGTGTAATTGTTTGACGCCAATAAACAATATCGATTCGATTTAAAATGTTCTTGGTATGTTATGTTTAACACATTCGCTAATATTATGGAGTAATTAAAAGTTAACCTTTACTTATATCTTGATTTATAAAAAAAGTGGTTTCTTTGTTAATTTAGTAAGAAATGCTAAGAATGGGATTTGCTAGAGATACGCTGTATACAATACAACATTCGTAGATATTGAAAATAATTTGAAATTAGGTCCACTCAAAATTATCATTGAGATATGAGGAAAAGTTTTAGATACATAACATGGGGAAATACGTTGTGAATACAGTTGTCAATACAGTTGTCAATACAGTTGTATCAAACAATACATTATTTGTAGATATTAAAATAATCCGTTATAAAAATAAAATAATTTGGAATTTGGATTTGGTCTAATCAAAATTATCGTTGAGATACGCAGAAATTTTTTTAGATATTATTGAATTTTCTTTTATTTTTAATATAGTTTGATCCCATTAGTTTCTTCATTATAATGGGAACACAGGGTCACAATAAACTACCAATAAATAAAATAAAAAACTCAAATAAAACAATGCAAAATATTGTTAATTGATTTCTCCATCGAACAAATAATACTGTCAACCTGATATAGACATTCAATATTCGGAAAATAGACAAGCTTGTATTATGGGGACTTCAAAATGTAATCTTGAATAATACTCGTGGAAACAATACTCTCTTATATTATTTGCATGCATTGTAGATGGGGAGGAGTGTGACAACCTGGACGTTTGGGGCCATATGCCAATGTAAAGTTACCGCAGGCACAGAATTAATTTATATTCAATTGCGCGTCGTGTGACACCTATTGTGTGTTGCCCCTGTTTGGTGTAGACATCGCACACCTTAGCGGCACTCCCTTGATGGGAAAGTCGAAAAAATGTCGTCAAAACCTCTACATTACAAATAGAATAAGAATAAGACATAAGAAAAATCAATGAGGGGAGATGTGTATGTGCCGACATTATTTAATGCGGACGCAACCGATCCCGTTTACCCGTCGCCATAGCAACGACTTCACAGAAACGGGATACAATTTAATAGAGGCGTCGCGCTCATCCCTAAACCATGGATTGTATAAATCGATGCTATTGTATCAATGTGTTGTATTTAACAGACAAATGGAAATATTAATTTAATTAAATTATGATAATATAGAATACATTAGTTTGAAGAAATATAACTGTTCAAACCATCGAATTCATCATTGTCGCTTCTAGTAAAGGATTCCTCTGCCGATTCCTTTATCGACTTATATGAATGAGTTTATAATAATTCATGGTGCAAATGGCGAAGTTATAAGAGCATTTACAAGCCTTGTGCAGCGATTATCATGGAGAACCTTAAAATTAATCCATACGTTTGATTAGTTGATGTAATGATTGGACACAATCTATGGAAGTTTTTAAACGTCATTGATTGTATAGGTTTCACGAACTCCATTAATTCGTGTTTAATTATTCGGGGTTTCCATCCATCATCTTTTGTACCAGTGGAAAGCATGTGGTTCAATGTTCAAAATGCACATAATGTCAGTGTCGTGTGTCGAATTTTTATTGGGGCAAATTGCTACATGTCTCGCAAATTACTTCGTTTTTTCTAATTTTTCAATTTTATTTTGTTTCATTATTACTGGCTACTTTGGTTGCTTCCAAGTGTAAAAGTGATTGGATGAGCTCATTTCCATAAATCATAGATGCTTACTAAAGTATAGGTGGCTAAATAAGCACAGTTACTAATCACTTATTTTTTATATTATTTATATTTTATCATTTGGATTTTGGTTCGTTATCTGGTTCCTGGAAATGCACTTGCCTATCTCTAGATTGCACAAAAACTTCTTGGATATTGTTGATTATCTATGTCGTAGAAAGTGAATTATCTTTATTATTTAATTTGTTTCTACATATAAACAAATATATTGACATAATTGGCTTTTGACACAAATAGATCAAGGATCAAGTTGTGTGAAATGGACACGTTACTTACTTCAATATACACGTCCAGAAAAATGTTCGTGCAAATAAATGTTATAGAAAACAAGATGATTAATATATTAACTAAACGTGGTGCAGTATAGCGTTAAAAATAAATGTGCGCACGCATGTATCCAATTCTTTTCCAATTTCTCTATAGCCATATATATTTTTTCGTTAAAATTAACCCACTTGCGCAAATTACGGAACACGCCAAGTTCAGGGAGCTAAAGCAATCTGTTTTTTTTTGTCTTTTGTACGAATGATAAATTTCGTTCTAAATAATATCTATTTCGGCGTCGAAGCTAGTCTTGTAATAAAATTGATAAATATATACCACGTCTTATACGTTGAAACAGTATCAAATATACGATGGTATTAGATTATAACTTATCAGTATATGTTATACGTTGAATTTAAATCGTGGGCGCAAATAAATAATCTTATCATTTCATTGCCAAACCGATAACGTTCCTGCTCTTAATTGAACTAAATATAATTGACAATTGATTAACCAATATTGGATTATTATTGTAAAGCGTATAGTTAATTGTAACGAATCGCTCGATGTGATTTGTTTAAATTCGTCCCAAGGGGATTAATAATAAATAAATGAAGAAGTACTTACTGATCACGTTCTTCGTCGGACATGGACATTTTCGTATTCAAAAATCGTCCCACTAATACACGCTGCCGTGTACGACAATTAAGTACAAAAACGACGTGCTTATAACCACTAAAATATAAAAACTATGTATTGAGGGGCGCGACGCCGAGTGTAGTTCGCGAATCGACCGTACTATTAACTAAGGGCGTTGCGATAGATAGACCCTGTTGCGGGGCAGAAAGCTCTTCCTTCTGCTACCCTAATATACCGAGGATTTATCCTGCGCGTAATCAAACGCAGCACCACTCGACGACTCTGCTACGGTGATTGAAACTATGTTAATAACTTGAGATAATCGATAGTATTCCACTTATTTCGTAAATAGCGGAACATTATTTTTACTGTTTGTTTCCAATGCACCACTAATAAACAACGGGACAAAAATAGCAGCAATTAAGAAAATTATACTTGTTTGACGTCGCATGTTCGCCAAAGCGCGCATTTATTACAATTACGTTTATTTAACGTGTTTAACGTCGCCGTGCATCGATCAAACTACGTCATTGAAAGTTTCACAATTGCATCGCGTGATAATTGTCCTCGCAGTTTGTGCATTGGGGGAACCCTTTCCGTTGGAATTCTTATCCCTTATACGGAATTACTGCGGTTACAAGGTTCCATTTTGCGTATATTCATTTTATTTAAGTAAACAATACGTTGTGGTAGAAACACTAGGTAGCTCGGTGATTCCTTTGCGAATAAGAAAACTGATGAATCCTTTTGGTATTGTTGTGCTGAATAGACCCCACCTGGCTGCAAATAAAGTAATGAAAGGGATTTTTTTGTTTAATGCCCAAGATTTTGTTGTATAGTGACGGCGGGCTTTTAAGACAGTATTAGTTATGTTAATGTTAATGTTACAATCAAATTTGATTTCCATTCTTATTTTGCGAAGTTTACTTATACAAAATGTTTTAATCCTTTAATCCTAAAATTCTCAAAAATAAGTAAGCACGTATAAAAGCATGTGTTGATGATACCCTCGAATCGTTCGTGAAATCAGCCGAATCAATTAACTGAAGAAATCGTCCAGGATTCGGTGTTCAGCTGGACGAGTTTATCTGCAAAATTAAAATGCTAAAAGATCAAATGTAAAAAAATTCCTAAGGCAAGAATGTAATGACTCGTACATACGAGTTACATTGATATGGATTTTAAAATACTCGTAAGGTCATGTGCTAGCTTTGAATGTCAAATAAGCGGAAAAATGTAAGGCGATTAATGTATGATACATGAGAAAGTATTTAAAATTAGTACAAAATACAACACTATCGTTTACATGACTCGAAAGTGCGTGACAAGTCGTTATAAAATGTTTTACGTCATGCAACCGTGATCATTACGGTAAATGAAAACCAATCTAAAAACCGATAATCATCATGAACTAGGTGGAGGAACTTCGCGTCGATACGAACCAACGTGTCGAGAACTGTATTTGTATATAATAAAAAATAAAATAGCTTACTAGGGTATCGATATAAAAGGAGTTTGACTATTGATAAATAGATGGCGAATGAGGTACGTAAATAAGATTACTTGTATAAATGAAATGAAAAATAAATTCTAATATTTGTATTAGAAAATAGTCCCTTAAAATTTGCCCAATTTTGGCAGCGGTGTGTACGAGGGGAGATCATTATCTAGCCTCCCTGGCATAGTAGGCGTTGAATCAATTTGACACATTATATAGTATATTAATCAGTTGTTGTTACGTTGGTTCAATTGTAGTTTTGTCACTCGTTACCTGTTCAAATAATTTAGAATTTAAGTAGACAAGTTTAGAGAAATTCTACAAATGAACAAATCAGAGGATCGTGCAGTTATAAAATACTTGCAAAAGAAAGGGTTTCCAAAGAATTTCATGAAGAAATGGTACGTGTATTAGGTGAGGGTGATGTTTTTTACCAAGTGGTGAAAAATATGCCTCGAGAATTTAAACTGGGAAGACAAGTATGTAAACATGCGAAGGGTGCTGGACGATCAGTGACTGGCACTACCGAAGAACATGATAATCGTATACACGATATGATAATATCAACAAATATTTTAGGGCAATGAAAGTTATCTGTACGTTGGGTCCCACGAATGTTGACACGTGATCAGAAACGTTCTAGAGTATTGCATTCTCAAACCAGTTTGGCAAATCAGATCCGGATGAATTTCTTACTCGATTCGTCAATGATTGATGAAACGTGGGTTCACCACTTCGATCCTGAGTCGAAGCAACAAAGTAAATTTCGTGTTTGGCATACGCTGGTAAAGTTATGGCCACAATTTTTTGGGACGCAGACGGAATTTTGATGACTGATTTTTTGGAACGTGTACATACAATAACAGGCTCATACTATGCCAACTTAATTTCAAAATTGTGCGATTGTTTCAAGGAAAAATGGCGGGGAAAATTGAGCAAAGGAATTCTGTTTCATCAAGACAACGCTCCTGTCCACAAAAGCCAAGTTGCTAGGAGCGCTATTGTGAACGCAGGATTTGAATTGTTTGAATATCCCGCCTATTCACCACACCTGGCCTCTAGTGATTTTTTTTTATTTCCAAAATTAAAAGAATATCTTCGGGGGACTAGATATTACGACGATAATGAAGTGATGACTGCCCTACACGACTGGTTGGAAGAGCAACCGAAAGATTTTTTTCCAGAGGAATCAAAGGTTTGGAGCATCGTTGGACCAAATGCATCGACGTTCAGGGAGATTATGTAGAAAAATATACATTTGATATTTCTTCAATTAGTTTCCTTCTATGTTAGGTAAATCCTGATCTCCCCTCGTACTATCGCATTGTCATGCAGCAGAAATACTTCTCGATTGAAAAATCGGTCATTTTTGGTTGATTGGTTTGCATAGATTCTACAACGTGTTTGCATCCGACGTCCGAATTTATTGTTGTCCATTTTGTCATATATTCATTGAGAAGAATACGTGCAGAGGTCGATAATATTTATTTAAGTCATTATTTCGATACGTGGATAATATTTGTTGATCTTGATACGTTGATCTTATTTATTCATAAGAATATATATTTTTAAAATCAGTAACGTTAAGCTATAAATAAAAATTTTGCAGTAGTATTTTAAAAGATCTTAATTACATCCTAATCTTAAATAAATTATAGTGCTCTCTCACAGCTGATTTTCTGCATACTCCTGTTTACACATTTACTGTGTAAACCTAGAATAAATAAAACTGAAAACCAAGACCAACATTTAATTTAACACAATACAACATTCAGAAAATACATGCATTGTTGGGTTGGGTTGGGCTGGTCTGTGTTGGTTTCGGTTGGGTTATTGTTATGCTTATAATGGAGATGTGTCAATATTGGGTGCAAATTCTTAGTACGTCTTTGTTTTGTTACAATTGTCATCAATTTTCTGACAGAGGGTTGCGTCCGTGACATTTTTGGTGCGTGGAAACCCTCTATGAACTCACCGCTAGATTTAGATATAACCAATGCCATACTCAAAGTGGAGACCTTCACATAACGATCTTCCATTGAAGATGAAGCCATGATCATTATCATGGCTTCAACTTTTAGGTTAGTTCGCCATTTCTTTGTTCGATGTTGCCACTTTGGGGATCGTCTTCGATGTATCATCTCCATAGACCACCAGTCTCTCATCGATTGTGTCCGGCTGAAGGCCCTCTTTTGTTATGACACTGCGACAATTAAATTTTAAGTTACTGATATTTCCTTACAATTTACTTTATAAAATTGTGATTAGTTCTTACAAGTAACTCAAAGTTTGCAGAAACTTAATAGTTCCAACGAAAAGAAAATTGAAAGTATAATACATATGCTATACGACTCTCATGTACTCGAAATCGAAAAAAATATTCACATTGCAACAGGCCATGGTACAAGAGCTGGCGAAATGTATGAGAATGAAACCCATAACGTACTTATCTACGTATCTAATCCAAAAACGTGTGAATTCTTGTGTTGCCAAATAAACCTTGATTGATTACCACTCACAATCACGTCGAGAATTTACATTTGTGATGGTCTAACAGGATTATCTAACTAAATTATTTATATTGCGACCGCGTCAATCAAAAAGAGCTGAGGAAATTTGGTAACAATTTTTTTGAGTTTTGAGCGCCAACTGAGAACGGAAGAAAATATGTGAATGAGGTTATAGAGAGTCAGGGAAGTGTTGAGAGAGAGCTAACCAAGATATTTAGAATATGCTTTCCATTTTTCTGCAGAACGGCTGTCAAATTCATTGCTTTAGCACATATATTACGTGAACTCTTTCAATAACTAAATAAATGCACTGAAAAAATGTTACCTTAATTTTTTAAATAGCTTCGGTGGATTTTAATGAAAATAACGTTTTTGTTCCTGAAATGCAGATATTGGGTTTTGCTATCAAACAATTTTAGACAGAGTAAATTTTATACTGTGTTTTTCTTGTCATAGTTTAATGATATTTTACTTGGACATCGTGTTTCCGTCCATAACGGTACAGAGACAGGGTTAATATTACTATTAGTTAGTTAGTTATAATTGAGTGGGGCGTTTGTCGCCCCTCCACTGCGACCGCAAGGGTCTATTGTGGCTCACAACTAATTATAGTTCACCCTCCATACCCATTCTCTTTAAATAGAGTAGGATTTTGGTGGGTGAGATTTTGTCAAGTTCTCCCAGCTCCAGTTTTATCTTACCAAAGACTGTGAACCTGATTTTGACCCCAGCGGGGCAGGCACACATCACGTGCTCCGTTGTTTCTTCCGTTTCACAGCATAGTCTGCACTCAGTGGTCTCAGCCACTCCCAGCCTATGCATGTGATGCCTTAGTCGGCTATGCCCAGTAACCAGGGCTGTCAGAGTTCGCAGATCTTTCCTGCCCAAACCTAACAGTATCCTGGTTCGTGCCGCAGATGGGCCCTTTAGCACTAACTTGGAATGTCTCATTCCCTGGCATTCCTGCCAGTTTTTCAGTACCTTGTGCTCCATCCAGCTCTTATTCGAGCTTCTGGCCAGGGCTCTTGTAATCCCAAGAGCCGGTTCTGGACCAATAAATTTTTGGTTAGCCCCGCTCTTTGCGAGGGAATCGGCGGCTTCGTTTCCCTCTATTCCAGCGTGTCCGGGTATCCAGACCAGGCTAACCTTGTTGACTCTCCCTACTTGAGAGAGTACTGCGCGGCAGTCCCTGACCGACATCAGTGTACACTGATTATCGGCAAGGACTTGCAGTGCTGTTCTGCTGTCAGAAATTTTTTTTATCGTCCTGTGCTGCCGAGGGCTTTTTAATAGCTCTCGTGCGCACATTTCAATGGCATAGACTTCTGCCTGTTGGATCGATGCATGCCTACCAAGACTGAACTCTAATCCAGTTCTTGGTTTGCGGCAGAACACTCCAGCTCCTGCTCCTTCAGTTGTTCTGGAGCCATCCGTGAACCAGCTCGAATCTGCATGTAACAGGGCGACTTGGTTACGCTCCCATTGGTCACGAGATGGAAATATGACTTTGTAGGGCAGTTCGAAGCTGTATGTTGTAGACATTGTATCAGCCCTCATCCCCAGGATGTCATCCGCTTCAATGTCGGGCGACAGCCTGTTCCGCATGAAGGCCAATATCTGCGGCCTTTGCATCTCCGCATTATGAAATCGATGTGTTGCCTTCCTGGCCTCACTTTGCAGCAAAATATGCAAAGGAGGAAGATCCAGTAGCACTTCCATGGCAGCTGACGGCGTGGTGCCCCAGTCACCGATATGCTGGCCATTCTCTGTAGGCTTGCCAGTTTTACTCTGGCTGTCCTTCGCGAGGAGACAGTCCACCAGACAATACAGCCATACGTAATGATTGGTCTAATAACCACCACGAATAGCCAGTACATTTGCTTGGGGACCAATCCCCACGTTTTTCCACAAATTCTTCGGCACATCCAAAGTGCTTGTCTAGCCTTTTGTGCCGTTTTTTCCATATGGGAGTTCCAGTTGAGCTTTCTATCTAGTGTCACCCCAAGATATTTTGCCTCCTCTACCAATGGTATCGTTTCACCTTTCAGTGTGGGTTGTTCCTCCTGTTGGTGAATGGAACAATAACTGTTTTACGATTTACTATTAACAGATACCGTAATATTTATAATGATAAGTCCGCTGAATATGAAACATTCCTGAAACATTTATTTCAAAGAATGTACCTAGTACACATAATTATTGTGTAATAAAAATAAATCATTGTTTGAAAATTCTATAGGAATGTGAGTTGATTGTGTTCAGTGAGTACTGTTTATACGAATATGTCAGTATTTAAGTCAGCTGATTTCGTAGATTCCGGCAATTCGCGTCTGGATCTGCGGGAATTCTCATTCAGAATTCTCGGCACAAGTACTTTCACGATTTCTGCCTTCTTTGCCGAGTTAATTCCACGGTATTCTTTATTTTCAAATGGTATTGCTGGGTAGGCTTGAACTTCTTTTGTAGCAATTAAATTTGATTGATTGATTGTGAGTAAAAATCGGTCTTATAGAACAGGTCACCAGATCACAAATTTTGCCTCAACGATGTCATCTAAAATTACGGATTTTTCAGTCTCTGTGTGTGTATCAGCTGCTGCTGATGCAGTAGTTGTAGAATCAGGAACTGTGGAAGGTATATTATCCAATTTTTATTTTGGGCCGAATAATTGTCGGCCCAAAACGTAAAACGATCAGCTTCTTCAGTCGCTATTACGGAGAGAATGGAATCGCCAATGGAATCAGCGTTGCGTCCTTACAGGGCGTCATGCCAGAGCAGGCAGATGTTGTCATATTTGGAATCCTCGTTTAAAACAGCTAAGGTTTCGCTGTAAAGCAATAATCGGCTAATGAAGAAGTTGTGTATTTCAGGAGGATCACTTTTTGTAAATCCATAGAGTAAACTCTTGTCTTGTCAATATTGTAAAGAGATTTCGCTTTCACGGCTTTAGTATCGTGTTCCTCCTTTCTCGCAAGTGGTCTGATGTTCACGCTCCACATCCTTGAGGGCCTTTTGGTACAAAATCAGTCTGAACAGCGATCTCCCTTTTCAGAATTCAGGTTGTTTCGTTATACAGGCAATTGGATGGCAATTGGCCTATAGTGACTTATGGATGGGTTGAAAGTTGAAATATGTGATTTGATAATCTCGATGTCTAATTTATTATCTGGCTGTGTCCTTCTACGATTATCTCCTACAGCTCCGCCAGTGGTTGTTTTCTAAATCGCAGATGAAAGCTCAGTTAAGACAGAGTCGTTGGAGTAGCCCAGTGTGTTAAAAAATAAGGTTTTGTAGGCTGGGATGGGCAAAAAATACTCCATCGTTTCATTCTTTCTGTATCTAGGGGTTTGGTCTTCATCCCCTTGAGGATTAGTAGAACCTTTCACTATTCGTCGTTTAACTGATTATTCGAATATTTCGTGTAAGCCAATGTCTCCTAAGAGTATAGGGTAATTTCCAAAACTCTTCACATAGTGTCTTTCTGTCAGATTCTGACATTGAAGGGCACGAGATTCTTTTGAATTTTCGTTTGCAAGGTTTTCATTGGATGTTTTGACCTGTCGCCTCCTTCTTTCATTTGTTTGAGTCACACAATTTGGATTTCTTATCGGGGGGTTCTTCATCCGCCACATCAACCGTTTCGGAATAGTATATTAAATCAAACTTCTATTATAATGAGCTCGGAGTACGCTTGGGCAGAAACACTTCTTTCAGAAACTGCCTTCAAACTGAGTGACAGCTGCGGCAGCTGCCCATCATATTCCATGTCGTCCACTAACATGGCGTTTATATTATTGATTGAGTGCGAAATTTTCGTACAGCATTAACTGCTGATCATAACTGTATTGCATCTGTCATTAACGCCCGACTCATGGTTTACAAATTCTTTTTCCCGCAGTTGCTGCAGTTGCCGCCGCAATTCCACTTCGTTAAGTATGGTCAGGTTGTTGCAGATTTCTGACGTCGAACTCTGTGCATACACTCTGAATATGTCTAAGATAATAAGAATTATTGAGTTGGAGTTACCTAACAACAATAGTAGTGTAGATTCTGTTGTATCAGGATTTGAACAAGTACAATTCAAATTTTAAAACAAAAGATTCGATACGATAATTCTAGGTAGAGAAAAGTACAATTAACTTACCGGCCTTTTTCGAGAGCAGCAGCGGCTGCTTTGACACATCTTCTGCCATCCGAATCCATAACGTAGCTATTATGTGAACAATTAGCCGTATATTTTATGAAGGATTGACCAAAATGAAGATTAAATAATTTATTTCATAAAAGAAGAAGAAAGTTGTCTTAGCGCACCAACACGTGTTTTCCGAAGCAGTAGCATGTGACACAAAGATCGGCTGCGATTGGGCAATGGGTTTTTCTTACTCATTTTTTTTTAAATCTGTATATACTGTTTCACCAATCTTCTTCTAAATTCGTAGTTGGAGATACTGTGTTTTCAGATATGTTTTTCAGGCTTCCAACTATAAAATTGAGTTATTGTCGTTGAAAAAATGTAAGGAAGAACCCAGCATGTGCCAGAAATACCACAGCTTATTTTGCGAAAAATATCCTTGGGATAGTTGTCGATCAGAACAATAAGAAATTGAGTTAAGTTCTCAAATCGGCAAAATTTATGACAAAATGTGCTTTACATGCAGGGATACCATATGTTTTAATATAAACTATGATGCCTTGGAATCAATTACTTTCCCTCAAGGGCCCCCAGAAAACATTACCACAGAAGAAGGATTTGAAATTCTACTGAACAATAACAATAATGAGGAATCTATTAGAAAACAAAGGAGTGAATAAAGAAAGCCAAAATCAGGATACGATGGTGTAAGAAAATAGAGATGGAGAGGCTGCAAAATATCGAAGTCGTAGGAAATGATCCCATTATATAAATTTTAGGCGAAAGCGGTCAGTTAAATATTGAAAATAATATTTCTTGTAACAGTGATTTGGAGGCGTGTGTAATCTTCGCAAATACAGTTCATATGTTATGTGGACTTCGCGTAGTGGATGATACATGTTTACTTCAATTTATTTAGTTAATTTCGTATTCTTCCAATTGATTTTTTTCAATTAATTTGGTTTTCTTTAATTTATTTGTTTCGTTGCCATCGATTATAATTTGCGATTCGCTGCTATTTATCTATGTTTTAAATACATATTTAATTTAATTATTCATTCATTTGATTCTCATCATTCCATTTTCATCGATTATTTGTTTGAGTTGTTCAATTTTTGATACAAATGTATGATAATCCATTCCATTTGTTATTATTACCCACGTTTAGTTTTTTTTAACGTAAATGAGTCGCATGTCTACTTCAATTTTACAATTAGAATCGTAAACCATTTCGAGTTTCAAACTAATAATATTTTTACAATAAGAATAAACCGCATTGGTTCCAGTTAAATAAAAGTACAATTTCTTTTATAATTACGTTATACTAACAATAAGACAATTAATTACTTAAGTCTATGACTCTGCGATGACTTACAATTTCGTAAAATACACGAGAACTGTTTTTACCCGGACACTCGCAATTAAAACGTGAAAATTTCGCCGACTAATCCGAATTTCCTCATTGGCGCAACATTATCAAGGTTCGATAATCTACAATGCATTTGAGGTCAGGTCGTAGCAGTTTCGTTAACGTCTTAAAACCAATCAGCCACAATACCGGCCGAATTGTATATAAATTCGACAAAATTACAGAAGCAGTCAGTACACACCGTCTACTTGTTCGTTAATGATGTTCACATTTATCGGGTTGGTCGTTTTAATCGTGTCTGTTTGTGCAGAAGATGAAAGGAGACCGATGTACAAGTATCGGTACGAAACCGAAGACGTCATGAAAACGGCTGCTTCAAATATGCCTGTACATGGATATCACGTGGCAGAGGGTGGTTATTATCCTCGAGATGGTATATCGTCCGATAGTGGGTTCGGCGGATTTCAAGGATCATCCAGGGGAATTGGTGGATTGGGTTCTTATCGACGATTAGGAGGATACCAAGGTTCTTCTAGAGGTGGCGGTTTAGGTGGATTCCAAAGTTCTTCTGGAGTTAGTGGCATAGGTGGATTCCAAGGTTCTTCTGGAGTTAATGGTATAGGTGGATACCAAGGTTCCTCTGGAGTTAATGGTTTAGGTGGATTCCAAGGTTCTTCTGGAGCTGGTAGTTTAGGTGGATTCCAAGGTTCATCTGGAGTTAGTGGTTTAGGTGGATACCAAGGTTCCTCTAGATCTGGTGGTTTAGGCGGATTCCAAGGTTCTTCTAGATCTGGTGGTTTAGGCGGATTTCAAGAATCAGGACGAATTGGTGGCCTAGGCAGTTATTCCCATGGCTTAAGAGGGGGAGCCGGTTTCAACGGACTGCAGGAAGATTACGGTGGAAGGTCTTTCGCCGGCGGGTCCGGATTTTCCGGGGGGGTGGGAAGCATCGGCGGAGAGTACATCGACGGCGGAAATATTGATCATTACCCAATTTCCGGACAAGCAGGAGGCGGTTTGGGAAGTTTCAGCGGTGGAGTATCCCCTGTTCATCATCACCACGGCGGTATATCTCCTATTCACCATCACGGTGGTGAAATCGTCGACAAGACCGTTTTCAGCGGCGGAAAGAAAAACTTAAACGACGGAAGCTACGAAAAATCTAACGGGAAGAAATGGGAACAGGTAAACGAAGACGAATCAGGTTTCTCGAAGGGAAAGGTCGGGTTGCAAAACAGTAAAGGCGACGCTGGATATTACAATGATGAAGTAGGTGGCAAGAAGCTGGTCGAAGATGGAAAAAATTACAACGGGCAGGAGCATTTTAATCAAGAAGGTATTTAAATATTTTATTTATGATTCGATGAAACGTTAATATACTAATTTTATAAATGTATAGGTGAAAATTCGGACGAAAAGAAGGAAAAGTCCGGTCACAAAAAGGGACACGTCGTCAAGGGCTTCAAATCGTCCCACCATAAAGACGAAACCGGCAAGACCGAGGAATTCTACGACGAAGCCCACGACGAAGGAGACAACTTCAATTTCCAAGGCCAGGCAGGGAAATTCGGTGAAGGCGCGCAGTCTACCTTCAAAGGAGGCCACGATGACAGTTACTTCAACGCCGACGAACGCAAAAATCAAGGAAATTACAACTCTGAGCGATTCATCGACAAGAATAACGCCGATGCTGGTCAGTACGGGCAGAGAAAATATTTCGGAAATGGCGAAATTTACGGCGTCAATAATGGTATTGACCAACAGTCCTTGTTGGGTCATCAGGAGTCAAGCAGAATATTTAAACATCACCCTCACCATGTACCTTTTTATCATCGTTAAATCATCAAACTTGTAATGATAACAAATATTTATGAGTTGTATTTTAATTCAATAGAGTTCATTTTAATTTTTAAATAAAATTTGTTTATGATCGAACTATGTATATTTTTATTTAATTACACACTAATTTTTAAATATAAAACACAAACTTATTAGTCAAGATTTAAAATTTTAATAATAACGAAATTAAGGAGTCTGGAAGGTGGTGCCAATATAAATAAACTTTGCAGGTATATTCCTTTGAAATTTTCAAAAACTACCTTGAAATATATTTTATACCAAGAAATACACACTTTTACAAAAAATAAAGGTAAAACCTTTATTGTTCAGTTGCAAAGCATTTCATTTCAGATTGGTACAATTCAAGAATAATATGTTAACGGAAGAATGTTAGTAGTTAAAATTAAATTGGTAGACGAATACAAGTGAACAATAAGAAATTATAAAGGATATAGTGAAAACGATGGTGCAAGAAAACAAGAAAACGAATATTTTTTTGAAGAGTTAAAGAACAGATAATGCCGAAGAAAATATAATAATAATGGGAGATTTCAAGAGTCGAGTTGGGAATAAGAATAGAGGAATAGAAGAATATATACAATCTAATTATAATAAATACAAAATTCAGGCATACAAGCATGTATACACAAATATACAAGAGTATCTGACAATTGGGACGAGTCAAAGTAAAGCCGATTATCAACTACTTGAGTAAAACAAAGAAGCAAACGATGTAACAGTTAAAACGAAAGGAGACTTCGGATGTGATCATTACTTAGTAATAATGAAATTGAAAAGGATAAAGGCAGGAAAACTAGAAAAAAAGGAGAATGGGAAAAAGAAGAAGTTGCGAGAGAAAAAGCACAAAAAGGAAGCCTAGGAAAAATTGCAACATCTCACGACCAGCATAACGACTGCTGTTGTATAAGGAAAGGAAGGAGAGTGGAAAAAATATTAAGTGCAAGTAATGACATGGGATCGAATACGACACCTGACACAAATTAGAAAACAATACAGACAGTAGCGAGACTCAACCTCATTAGCTTTACATCTAAAGGTACAAAAAGGCTTAGGACTAAGTAAGTAAGTATTTTTGTTTATTTTTATTTAAGTTTACAAATTTTATCATTAAAAGTGAAATTAAAATGGGAATAATTGCAGATATTTTTGCCCGGTATTACAAACATTCCTCACAATGTTTATGACTTTTTACGTTTGCTGATAACAACGCAGGCGATTATTTAATTACATACATATGCGGTTATCAGCATTTAATTATTGATATATGGCCAATAATTAACCGATCGATAAAAACGTAGATCTTGATTTATTGTTTTTTTTTTCAAGTACATCGTTGAAGTATCGTTTATCGCTAATTCCTAGATAATAATCCGTATCGAAAAGGAAAATTGCCTGATAGTATACTTGTAAGACGTTTTGTTATCATGTGACATTTAGCAGTCTGTTTCTACGGTTTGTTACGAAATTGCTTACATTTCGTACAGTAGGCAGTGCGATTGGTTCTAGTTGCATATCGGGATAGGTGAGTAAATAGTATTTAGATCATTGTTAATTTGATTCAGTATTATTATTAAGTGAAAAACCTTGAACAGTAACGTATTAATTTACTTTACAACGATAGTTATATAAATAATGACGGTTGTTATACCAAACTGAATGGTCAGTTCCAGCGAATAGTAATTTATGTATAACAATACCATTTAAATAAATGAAGTGTGCGGTACATGTTTTGTAGTATTTAAAGAAAACACTCAAAAACGATATCCATTTAGAAAATAAAGTAATAAACGTAAAAAGGAATGTTCAAGGACTCAGTCTCAGTTAGAAAAGTTAATATTTTCTTTGGTGTGACAAGACCGTGGCCGTTTCTATGTGGATGATGGATTTCTCATTTCACATGTAGATTAAGGATCGTTTTTAGTATCATTATAGTAGTAGTATAGTTTGCTTTGATAGTAATATAACTCTTTTCATCTATTTAATTTGTTAATACAAATATGATTGACAAATGAACGATTTTATTGTTTGTTATCAGCAATCGGTTATCTTGGGGAAATAAACTTAATCTTCATCATTGTGCAATTTATTTTAGACGACCTAAATTCATAAAATATTTCAAGACAAATTATTCAAGACAGATTATCAACAGCGAATATTTTCGAGGAGTTAAAACAATTTGAAAGTGAAAATAATATTTTTTAAATTTTTATTCTATGTACTGGTGTTTAGTTGTGTGTTGCCTTTTTGTTGTTTTTGTTTTCACAATTTGTTCTTCTCATTTACAAAATTTAGATGTAATGGTTTTATTCGGACACAAAACAGTTTGCTTTCCATTAGAGAGAAATTTTACGACTGATTTTGCAAAAATTCAAAAAATTCCAGGAACCAACATCGATCATAAATTTATGAGACTCTTCCGTGAAAATTATCAGCTTGGATGAGGCAGAATCGAAGAATAACCCGATAACTAGAACTGTCAATGACAATACTAATTTTATTACATGTGACTAAATTTGTAAACAAATTAAATTGAAACTTTTACTTCTCAATGGTTACGAGAATTTTCAATGTTGGCTGGCAATTTATATTGAATTTTTAATTTCGTTTTATGTTTTAAATGAACCATCAAATTAAGGGGCTTACTTCGTTTTTAGGATACAGAAAACGCGTGCGTTCCCATCAATAGCACTTTTAAGATTAAACGCTACCAAAATCGACAAAACCGAGCGATTCCTAAAATTCGTCATTATTGTTTAAAATCATCACGTGGCTACGAAATGTGTAGCCAAACTTTACCATTTTAGTAGAGTAAAGCTTTGTAATGATTTTATTACAAAGCTTTACTCTACTAAAATGGTAAAGTTTGGCTACACATTTCGTATGTTGTCCCAATTAAATCGATGTATTAAAATGTTCGTTGTTCTTCCTACAACATTGATTACACTAATTGCACACGCAACGACCTATTTTACCAAAAATACAAAAGAGAATTTTCATTATAATTTACGCTTACATCTATTAGTTTTTGAGATATTGTGACACCGGTATTTTACATACAACTGTATTGTATTATTATATGTAAATTGTTTTAATAGCATTACATTTCCATCACTTGTTTTCTATAAAATATTTGTAACATTGTTTGCTTATCATAAGCTTTGTCTTTGTATTACAATTTGTGGCCTAGATTTACTCTTTCATTCAAAATATTTAATCACCCGCCATTGTAGGTCGTAAACTTGTTTTATAGATAATAAATAAACAGTCAATATCAAACAAGCTTTTGCACTAAATTACACGTTGACATTTTTATATAATATCAGCATAAAAACTATACATATATTTTTATGAAATTTATCAATCTACCCCGACACTTAATCAAGATGTGGGGGCGTTACAATTAGCAAAGGTTTGGAATGAAAAAAATTTCAATGAATTTATTTTGTGTGGGTCGTTTTCCGTTTAATCTTTTTAACTTTTTGAGTTCACGTTATTTATGGTTGTTTATTTTAGTATACTTTAAGGTATGCATTTTATTCTTCACCAACATACATACGTTGACTTTAAGTCTAAACATTACAAAAATTGACAAAACCGACGCGATTTCTATAATTAGACACATGTTCCACTACTATTTGTTAAAATAGTCACGTAACACTAACTGCTATTTAGAATCTTCGATTGATATAAAAAATGGTAAACTGACTAACACTTTTGATACACATGTCAAATTGTTCCCCGTTATCTTTTGCATAATTTTGATTACATTTTTAAGAACCGTGCTCATTTTTCAAAATTAAATCAACTAAACCCTTAATATTTTAATTATTAATATTAAACATTCAGTTATCATTAAGTTTTTGTAAGAAGAGACCTTCGGGAACTTGAAATCGAGTTCGATTTAGAGAGCTGGGTGATATAGGTGTTTAATATCTAGGAGTTTGGTGTTTTTAAGTACTGTAGCTTAGGGGATTAACTTGAAATAACGAAACTTTTCTGGAATCGTTTTGAACACAAAGTTAACAAGGAATGGATGTTATAATTCAATAGTGGTAGTGGAAATCCTCGACGATGTTCCTGAAGCACGGACGCACCTCATGGGAACTTCCTAAGGGCCACATCACTTAAAAATATCCAGGTTTTAGACCATCCTCTATCACCCAGGGAAGCCTCTAATATCTAACTTGATTTCAAGTTCGTGAACTTTTTTTTATTTACTATTGTGTTACTATTAAGTTCTAAAGCTAGTATGTGGTTCATAGATCAGCAGTAAGCTTCAAACTACATCTTATGATGCAATCTAATGCACCTACATAATTTAGGATTTATACCTTATAGTTTTCAAAATTGCAAAATGCAAATATATTTACAATTTATGGCCTAAATTCACTTTATAACCATTAATTAATACCTTGTTCTATGTCCTTACATCGTTCTCTAAATAAATCAATATACATTGTTTTTGCGCTGAAGTACATGCAGTTGACATTTTTACTAATACTAAGAAATGGCTCGTTATTACGTTATTTTCTATATAATTTACTAGTATTTTCACCTTGAAAGTATTTTCACATTAAATGTATTATACAATTAATCAAATTTGACTTTATACTTATAACTGACAGATCTTAAGTCACTGACATAAACAATTTTAAAACGTCCTAAAATTTAAACAAAACAATATATATTAGTATATTAAAGTATGAGTGGATATTAAGGTCTTTAAAATACGCCGTCGTGCTCGAAATAGAGCAAGTGTTTTAAAGACCAGTTATCCACGAATACTTTACGCTATTTTTTTTATTGGTACACTTTTAAATCATAAATACTGGTATTAATATTACAAAAACTGGAAATGAGAACTAATAATGTGAAATGGTTACATTAGTCATACGCTGATATGACATCAGTATACCTTTCGTTGTCATGGAAAATGAAAAAAACATTAATTTGCAATCTGTCACATAAGATTTAATGTTGTGACCACAGTTGTTACATGTTGTATTTCGTTTAAAAATGAATGCTAACATTAATTACTTATACAATAAAGCAGAATCGCGGTTAATACCGCAAAAATCGGAATACGAGGTACTCCTCTCAGATCAATCAAAATGACATTTAGACGTCACGTTTCTTGGGTTGTTGATGTTGCCGTGGGAACTTTAAAACACGCGCGTTTTTGAAAGTTGGATTTAAACACGCTAAGGCGTACTTTAAATAAGCAAAATAGGTTACCAATAAAAAAAAAATAATTAGAGAATTGCAAAAGGTGTATAAAATAAGAATCGCAGATAATATAGTTTTAATGATAAAAAGTAGAAAGGTGTCACAATTTTTTTTTAAATGGAACGCAATATTACAACTAAACGAACGTATATAAATAAACTTACGATTTCCAATCAATTCTAATTGAAAAACCAGACATATTCGTGCAGGGCGAATATAAAAAAGAATTAACAAGACAGTCACGGATATTTATATGATACCAGCATGTAATGTATTTTTATGCCGGCACAATTTAATTCGAAAAATAGCCACAAGCATGAACTATTAACATTAAGCGTTAAGGCTCCACTCACGTCTGAACGTATGGTTGTTTATTTAATGCCAGGTAGTATAATTACCAACGTGAAAAGATTCAGGTCAACCGTAAATATATAATCATAGTATGAATTCCTTGCAAATATTTTTACATATAAACCTTATAATGTATCAATTGGTAAATTTTCCTAGTAAAAAGATTATTATTTTCAGGTAGAAACTTTATTCCACAATGGGGGCGATGTTCCGTAGTGAACTGATGGCGCTAGCGCAGCTGTTCATCCAACCTGAAGCTGCGTATCAATCCATTTCAGAATTGGGAGAAACGGGAACGGTTCAATTTAGAGATGTAAGTAGTTAACATGAACGTTGAAATGCACAACACAATGGCCGCAATATTTTAAATTTCTGACACATTGAATCTACAGGTGGTACTTAATTGTTATTATCGTTAAGAAGTTGAAATAAAAATAATTCAAATTAAATTGGCAATGAATGACGTATTCATCGCCAGAATATTAATCGTAAGCATCATCGTGACTCAATTCATTGGAATGTTGATAAATATTTTTGGCTATTTATGGTTGTCTATTTGAGGTTTTTCTATATCCTAACCAGTTGCGGAAGATTTGTCAAAGATATTGCGTTGCCAAACTTAAAGATATGTAGTTGTATTTTCATTGATTTGTTTAGCTAAACGAGGAAGTGAATACTTTCCAAAGAAAATTCGTGAGTGAAGTGAGACGATGCGACGAAATGGAAAGGCAACTGCGTTACGTCGAAGGGGAACTGAAGAAGGACGGCGTCAGGATTCCAGACATTTTAGAGCTTCCAAAAGCTCCGAATCCCAGGGAAATAATTGACTTGGAGGTATTAAACGAATTTATTATTATAAAACGTAACGCTTGTCATATATTGTTTATGGTGCGTTTAATATGATAGATTGATAATCAAGAGGATTAAATGATAAAAAAGTCTCATGTCATCGACATGTTTATTTATAAAAAACCATTTATTCTGGCTCGGACGTTTTTATCTCATTTCATTACTTCATTTTTAACTGGATAAATTCTACTTTACTTTCAAATCATGTTCAAAGCCTCCTTATTATTTATTTTACTTTGATTTATATCTACTTCTCCGTCTAATTCAACGTGTAATGTGATACAATGAACTATAATTCCATTTAAATATTGCAGATCTACCTTTCAATGCATTAATTCCTGCGTTCGTTGTATAACGCTGGTCCTGGTTTCGCGTATGTCCTGTCATTTGTCTTGTCCCTTTGTACCCAAAATTAATCACAACCCCAACGCACTCACTTTATTTCGCTTAAAATTTCAGGCACATTTGGAAAAAATCGAAGGCGAAATCAAGGAACTCAGCGAAAGCTCAGTGACCTTAAAGTCAAACTCTTTGGAGTTGACCGAATTGCGACTGGTCTTAGAAAAGGCGGACGCGTTCTTTGCGGAGCAGGGAGAAGCAGTTGGAATGGACAGCGTTTTACTGGGAGAGGATACAGCGGGAGTCGCCGCAAGGGGACATCTTGGGTTCGTAGCCGGTGTCATAAGTCGCGAGAGAGTGGCGGGATTTGAACGCATGTTGTGGCGCGTGTCGAGGGGAAACGTTTTTCTCAGACAATCCGACATCGAACAACCACTGAAAGATCCAGAGACGGTATGACGTAATGCTTTTAAGGTGTCACGTGTCATGTTGATTAATGCAAAGATATTTGCAGTTTATCTGTTGGCATGATGGTTATCGAAGTTATTGAGTTTTTGAGACAGGACAGTTATTGATTATAGATTTGATGCACGTGATGTTAATGATTTATTTAATCGATTTGTGTTATCAAGTGTAATTAGAATGTATTTATAAAAATGGCATAAAGTTGAGGCGTGAATTTAATGTTTCGCAAAAAGTTTTAAACGTTTTATTATTTATTATTATTATTAAACGAATTATTATAACACAGATATGTTTTTTAAATAATATTTATGGTTTAAGTACGTACCAACTAACCATAATTAAAAAAACATTTTTTTACATCAGACAAATTGAAATATTTCAATAACTAAATACGTATCCAAATGTTCATTTTTCCTACAATTATACTAATACTCATAACTTCAATATTGACAAATCCAACCTAACTAAATGCGATTCTGAATATTAGCAAAGAGATTTACATTGTCACCTGCCCGGTTTCTTTTTTAATGTAGTTCGATTGAAACGTTAGTTGACAACATTGGCGATTATTATTCGTTATTTGTTACTTTTACGCTGTTTGTTATGATAATTGATTATCTACAGCTGTGTTCATTGTTTGATGCTCTTTAGACTTCGAAAGAGATTTGAATTTCCGTGCAATTACAAATATTTTTTCGGATTGACTCGTTAAAAAGTCTATGGAATTAAATTTGTTTTATTTTACAATAATTATTGTTAATAGTTATCATTAACAGGTTAGTCCCGAAAAATAAAATTATCAATATTTAAACGAGTAACAAGAAGGAGAGTTGAGAACATATTATTTTAAATCAAAAGTAAACAGAAATATGATTGGAATCAAAATAAAATAATAAGTAAATATTCTTTATTTTAATTTCATTTCATTTTTATTTTTAATACAGCACAAAATATATGCGGATATGATTTTTATTTTTATTTACATGTCCATATTTTTCTTAGACTTCCTTTCCTTTTTTACCCATTGGGTTTCTATATATCGTCATCTTCGTCATCCTGCCACAGCTTTGTCTTTCCACGTGCCCCAACCATCATATTCTTTGCGATTCAATATAAGTTTATTTGGGCTCTTATACAGTTCCACCAGTTCTATGTTTGTTCTTTTTCTCCACCCTTTTTTTGTATTTTTCCTCCATATAGCTCTCACCATTTTCCCTTATCATCTCTCCAACTTTACCTCCTGCGTACCCAAGTCTCACAAGCGTTAGTTGGCCTCATCACCGTGGTATAGAGCCTCTGTTTGCTCTTTCTTGAGACATTTCGATCTCATAATTGTTATGATTCCGATTCCATTTTGACATTCTAGCTTGAATTTCCTGTCCTTACCCTTCATTTTCTTCGATTACCAGTCCAATATAGGCGAAGTTGTTAACTGTAGTCTTTTCCTTTTCTAGCGACAGTCACCATTCTTCATCCTCTTGCTTTGGTTTATTTCCAGCCCAAAATTACTCTTTCTCTTCGGCTCTCTTTTGTCCTTGCTAAAATTGTTTAATTCTTATTTTAATGAGAATTTAGAAATGCAATCAATATATAGACGATGTGCGATAAGATTCGTTGTACGTCAACAATGACACTGCATCACGTTTTATGTTTAGTAACCAAGCTAAAAAATTACGACGATTACATTTCGTTATCAATAAGTTTTTTTTAATTTCTATGTAACTTATTGCTAGGTTCGCTGTTCGTTGAGATATAATTATTATATTTAATGTGTGGCACACATTTGATGTTTTGTAAAAAAAATCAATGGGTCAAGTTGCGCTTTACTCTATTTTACAATTTTTATAACTTAATTCCACTAAAACGTTTTATGATTACTAAATACATTTGGTATCAACATACTCATTGTGAAATGATTTTGCATTTGTACTTCGACGATTTGCTTTCAGTCCGATTTTTACGACATAGCATTTTTGATATTGGCAGTTTACAGGGACAAGATCAAGTATGTTAAATTTTATGGTTTAAATAATTATATCAAGCGACGTTTTCATGTGTTTCATTAGTCTTTAATTGTCTTGTATATTTATATTAAAATACTAATACTTAATTATGTATTGATTAACAATGTATAATTAACGATAAACATGACCATATAATATACTAATCCTATTAAAATTTTAAATAAAAGTATCGCATAATATTACTTAGCATTATTACAAGTAATATTTATTTTAGGGAAATGAAATGAAGAAAGCTGTATTTGTTGCCTTCTTTCAAGGAGAGCAACTAAGCAGCCGCATCAAGAAAATCTGCGCAGGGTACCACGCTTCCCTTTATCAGTGTCCAACTACAAGCGCCGAACGCAATGATATGCTGCAACAAATCGGCGCGCGCCTCGCAGATTTGAGTTTGGTCAGTAAATATTGAAATACACACTAAGGTGGAACTTGAAGACAAATTTACATTTGCAGGTTTTAAATCAAACTCATGATCACAGGCAAAGAGTACTGGCGAACGTAGCCAAAGAACTGCAGAACTGGAGCATCATGGTTCGAAAAATGAAGGCCATTTATCATACGTTGAATATGTTCAATATGGATGTCACCAAGAAGTGCCTAATCGGTGAATGCTGGGTACCAGTGCAAGACATAGAAATCGTGCAAAAAGCATTAGCAGACGGTTCGGTGAGTTTATGCCTTGCTTCAAGTTTGTTTAAAATTGTACACATTTATGTGGTTATATATCTCTAGATCATTATTGGTATACACCGACATTGATAAATAAAATTTTAGTAGTGTTATAACCAACAATTATCGCATAAAAAATATTAATATATGACAATATGACTTGTAGAATGCTGGAGGTAGTTCAATTCGGTCGTTTTTGAACGTAATTGATGCAAATGAAAATCCGCCTACATTCAACAGGACCAACAAATTTACTCGCGGTTTCCAAAACTTGATCGATTCCTATGGCGTGGCATCATATCGTGAATTGAATCCAGGCAATTATATACTCGTGCTAACAAGCTAATTTAAATTAAATGACCTTTCTTTTTTAGCCTTATACACAATTATAACTTTCCCGTTCTTGTTTGCTATTATGTTTGGCGATGTCGGACATGCCTTTATTTTGAGTCTTTTTGGATGCTACATGGTTATATGGGAAAAGAAATTGTCAGCGCAAAAAAGCGACAGTGAAATTTGGAACATATTTTTTGCAGGTCGATATATTATACTTCTTATGGGTCTGTTCTCAATGTATACTGGGCTAGTATATAACGATGTATTCTCGAAAACAATGAACATTTTCGGTTCGAGTTGGAGAGCAAACTACAACGAGTCAACGGTGTTAGAAAATGAACTGTTGGAATTAGCTCCGGCTGAGACTTACATCGACGAGCCATATATTTTAGGGTTGGATCCCATTTGGATGGTAGGTCCTAGGAAACGAGGAAGAATATCAATAAAAAAATTACTTTCAGCTTGCCAAGAACAAAATCATATTTTTAAATTCGTATAAGATGAAGATGTCTATTATATTTGGAGTATTTCATATGATGTTTGGGGTCGCTATGAGTGTGGTGAATTACGTGTATGTATACAAAATAATTCAACCGTTGTTTGTTTTATTTAAATCATATTTCAGCCATCTGCATAAACCAGAAAACATTTTTCTCCTCTTCGTTCCCCAAATGATATTTTTAATGTGTTTGTTCCTGTGGATGGTAGTAATGATGTTTATGAAATGGATTTTGTATTCAGCAAGGGAAGGTTTGTTTGAAAGGCGCTGAAAAGTAATTTAACTTATATATAAAATTGTTAAAGGTGAATGTCAATTTGGATCGTCTTGTGCCCCATCTGTACTTATACTGTTCATCAATATGTTACTATTTGGTAGTACCGACGATCTTGAAGAAGGTTGTAAAGAATTCATGTTCGAGTTTCAACCAACATTTCAGATAATTCTTGTTGTTGTGGCCGTTCTTTGTATTCCGGTGATGTTGTTAGGTAAACCCATTTATATTATGATCAAAAGGAAAGCACAGAAAAAACAAGTAAGTATCTTGGAATCCAAACCAAGTCTTCGCAGTTTAACAATGACAAATAATTTATATATAAAAATATATTGCGTTTACAAGAATTTATTTTAAATTAACCCAGTATGCACTAAGTATGTATATTCGTTACAGACAACTATGAATGGTGACGTAAATCACAGTTTAGAATTATCACCAGAGGTTGTAGAGGAAACTACCAAACCAGCAACTTCAGGCCACGATGATCACGCAGATGAGCCAATGAGTGAAGTTCTAATATACCAAGCGATTCATACAATCGAGTATGTGCTCAGTACAATATCACATACTGCATCATATCTTCGTCTCTGGGCTCTATCACTTGCCCACGCACGTACGTCTTTGTTAGCATTGCCATATGAAGTGAACTAACTAACAATTTGCAGAGCTGTCTGAAGTGCTGTGGAATATGGTTCTGCAAAAGGCCTTCATGTTTGACGGCATCCCCGGGGCGGTCATAATGTACTTTATATTTGGTTTTTGGGCAGGTGCTACCGTATTTATATTGGTCATGATGGAAGGCCTCAGTGCGTTCCTTCACACGCTCCGTTTACATTGGTTTGTATTTTTGGCGCGAACCAAAAGCATTTGTTAATTTATGTGTGATTTCAGGGTCGAATTCATGAGTAAATTTTACGAAGGGTTGGGTACCATATTCCAACCGTTCAGTTTTAAGATAATAGTGGAAGGTGAAGAGGGAGCTTAGTAGACAAACAATTTAATCATGTGTAATAATTAATTTTTATGTACATTTTAAAGGCATAATTGGATAATATGTAGATGCATAATAAATTAGTTCAGCATTTAAATTGTCAATTGCTCTTTGTTATTTTATTTTATTTTTAATTTCAGTCAAGATTATTTGATGTTGTCTTGTCTTGTCTAATGAATTTTCGAAATCCTCAAGGTTTGTATTAATGAAGCGCATGTAGAAATATTGATATTACCATGCGGGATTAATTCGATGTGGACGTGAAATATATTTACGTACAATAGGGAACTAAATATGAAAGATGCTAGTCTGCTGCAAAATGAAATTCACAAAAACTGTCTGCAAAGTTAATTTTTGATTAGGTGTTTAATAAATAACTTCTGCGCAAGCCTAGGATCGCGCTGGTATAGGATTAGTACAGGAAGATGTGAGAAACTCAGAAATAAATAATTATATTCAGCTGCGAGTGACAAAAATGATGATAACCGTGTAAATTCTTATTTCTCGGAATAAAATTACTACCCTAGGAATTAGTACCAAAAATTTATTAATGGGGCTATATTGTACTTCGTATAAAGATATTTAACTATTGTAACCAAATATATTCTTCATAAAGTACTTGTCCTTTCACGGAAACGTGGCTCAAAGTAGCATCAATTTCGCTACCACTTTTTACAAATTATAAAATAATAGATTATTTTTGTCGTTAAAACCATATTTACGTAGGATACAATAATGTTCATAAAAATATAAATTGGATTGATAATTATATTAACTCGACAAGGAGCTTTACGAATAAAAATAATATTACTACTAATACAGCTATTGACTACATGATAAGTAATCTACCTCAGTTGAAGTATGAATGACATCTTAATATGTCTCATCATTTTGCAGTGTTTGACTTTTGATATGAAAACGAATGCTTCGCAAAAGGCGAGTTCGCTTAAAACAATTCAGTATCGACAACTTTCAAAGTATAATATTGAGGCCGTTAGAACCAAACTGAAATTGAATTTGATACATCTATGGAAATATTCCTCTGATACTTAAATTTAACATGTCTTATTCTGACCGGAAAGTATGGACATCATAAAAATGAATCGATGAATTCAAAAGTATTATCTAAATTGATTAAAATCGAATACGAAAGCACAGGATTTAAATATCTTTTCTAAAACAAAATTGAAGGTACATAAAGAATTGAGGTACACCAAAGAATTCTACAATTCAAAACTTGAAAATGCTCCAAATAAAGTAAATGCAATAAAGTAAAAAGACAAGCATTTTTTCCGTTGGTACGATGGCAAGGAAATAGATCATCCTGTATGGACCAGTAATATGTTTATGGAATACTTCTCGACAATTGCTACCAAAAAACTCAGCGAAGAGTTGCGATTTCCATGAACTATCAACTTTACTTAACATTGCGTGTGTGCTATCAGTGGCAAGAATGATTGTAACGTGGGGAACTTTCGCCCAATATCTTTCCTGAACAAATTTCAAAAATGTTTGAAAAGATTGCATGTAACAGGATTGACTCTTTATAGATCAGAATAGCTTATTATGTGAAGCACAGCCAAGAGCTCCCCAGTTGATATAAAATTCTAGGAACCATAAAAAGGAATCATATCTAATAGGACGCAATGAGCATAATATAATTTGCAAAAATTGCCTGGATTTTTAGAAAACCGTGAACTTCAGCAAGTAGATTATGAAAAGAGGAAACACCATACTGACTTTTCTTGCACACGTCCACGTCCACAGATCAAATTAAAAACTTAAAACTCAAAAGCATTAATGATTACATGTACATGCCCCAGATGATCTGATTTCATCAGTCAGTCAATGTCAGTCTTTGTTTTTTGACTGGAGTCTTTTATTTCAGATGTTTGCTCAACATTAATGCCTTACGATTTCTGTAGAAAATTGAATGCTGCCACCTACCATGCGGTTCTAATGTGTTGAGTACTCTTTGACTTTTAGTGCAAGTTTTGATCAATCAGTTTTGACCCAACCCAACCCGCCCCAGCCCAACCCAACAGCAACCCCACCGCATGAGCAACCCAGCAACATTATGTGCGAGTACAATAAACATAATTGGGTGGTTTAAGTCGTAGGCAGATTTATTTAATGATTTACTATCCGAACACAATGTAAACATGCATTTATTTGAGTGATTATGTTCATATTTTAAGTTTTCGTTTCACAGCGTCCCAAAGAAATGCCGCAAATCAAATTCTTTGTTTGTTTATTCCATTTTCTGTTCTATTGTTCTTCAAATTTTTCCCAAATTGCTTATTGCTTCATTCTTACATTATGCCTTGAAGACGTCCTTGGAAATCGTTCATTTACTAGCATTATATCAAGTTTAAATTTTTCTGATGTTTTATCATAAATGTAAATGTAATGCAATAGAAAAATGCACATATTTTGTCTTGTCTTGACATTTTAATTGTTTGTTTTAGAATTTTCGAAGAAATGTAGTAAATAGCTTTGATTGTACGATTCATGACACTTTATTACATATATTATTTTCTTGTATTATTCTTCAAATTCTTTTAAAATTACTTATTTCATCACTTATTGTGCATTGTCGTCTATACATTCGGGAAAAAAATTAAGCAAAATGGAACAGAAAAACGAATAAACATACAAAGAACCGAATGTTAAATGAAAACAAAACGAGCAAAATAAAAAATAGCGCGGGCGGGTGTTGAATAAAGTTATGTGAATCGTACAATCAGTGTGATTCACGACATTTCTATTACAGGGATGCTGTACAACAAAAAAATAAAATGTGAAGACACGACATCATCGCACAAATATATGCATGTTTGCATTGTTCCGATAGTTAGATCTTTAAATAAATCTCCCCACGCCTAAAATCACACAATTGTGTTCATTCTGGTATTGTACCCACACAGTACTGTTGCGGGGTTGGTGTTGCTGTTGGATTAGATTGGGTTTGGCTGGACTTGATTTCGGATTGGAAGATCTACTACTTTTAAATTTGACGATTAGGGCCAATAAGTTACGTTGGATTATTTAATTTTTAATGAATAGGAAATATTTTGTTAAAATTAATCGATGCCAATCAAAAGGGTTTAACGGAGATATGGGAGTGGCTCAGGGTTCGATCCTTGGCCCACTGATTTTTATTGTTAATTAATGACTATCTATGTTAAATCATGTTATTTGAAAAAAATTGCTGATGACATTTCGATTGTTCGATTGATGATACTGGTGAATATTCCGCTGAAAATGAAATTAAATACTGTTGTTATATATGGTATGTATGTTATTGTTATATATGTTATATGTATGATATACTAATGTAATAAGCTGATCGTGACTATTCAAAAAACTAAGTGCCTGCATTTTAATAGAATGACTCTTATTTGGACAGCTGTTTGTAGTGGGAAAACATGTAAATTATATTTGTAGTAGACTAAATTTCCAACATTGCAGAGCATCCACTTATTATTTGTTCAATGCTTTCCGTTGTTGCTTGGCACATTCTGCATTTATCATCAGTGATGGTTTGATCAAATGTAATGACTTTAAGATAGTTCCTTGTGGCTATGACCCTATCCTGGATGGCAAATATGAAGCCTTCAGTTTCTGTGAATATATTGCCATTACTTAGTCATGTTAAGGAGGCTTCATGGTCAACATGGCCTTGTTGTAGGTGGGTATGATATTTCCCGTTCATAGGCCATCCAAGAGAGGTATGAATGATTTGTCTGCATCAAGAACAGCTTTACGTAGGGCACTGGTTTCGCTTCTAAAACATTTTCTAATGTATTTTCAAGATATTTATTTTACAACGTAATTTAACAATAATACCCTGACTTACCTTCGTAGGTTCTCCATATATGTACTTTTAATTATTGTTTTGCAATATAATTTATTTTAGAGGGGTATATGCTACATTGCGTTTTTTAGTAAAATTCAATTTTCGATTTATTTGATAGGATTTTAGTATATTAGTACTACTCTTGCGTTCCTTATTTGTGTTATTTCCTCGCTTCATTTTTCCTGTTGGTTTTGCTTCCCAAATTTGTTTTGTCGGTATACTGTCATCCTCTGTATGAGATGACCATCCCAGCTCCATTTTTTCTGTCTTTTCCCTTGACTAATATCAAGTTCCTGACTAATTTCTGGTTAACCATTTCACTCTCCTCAAATATTTCTTATCTACTGCTCTAATTTTGCTTGCACTCATAAGATAGGATGGATCGACATATTATTGTATTCGCATTTTCTTGCGATTTCATTTTTATTTATAAGTGCATTGTAATTGTTTTCTTTTCCTAATCTATTATTGAATATCTTCTGTCTACCTTCTTAAATATTAATAGCTGCTGATCTGTTCTATATGTTCTCCCTCTGATTTTATTTAATCTAGTTTCTGTTGCTACAGCTATTTTTGTTTTAGCCTTGTCCGCTTTGATCACACTATGTTATAATACTTCATTCCATTCTTTAATTTTTTTTCACAAAACTTGGTCGATCCTAGCTATACTGCCTACATCTTCTCTAGATTTCTATGTCCTATATACAAGGGCTTTGCTTTGTGCGTTTGATTATTTCTTCCAAAAAGATTACAAATGGAAGCGTACATCTCCATCTCCATCCTCGTTAGTGGTTCGTTGTATAGACATTTTATTACTCTAGTTAGTTTTTTATTTAAGTTATTTTTTCTCTTTTGATATTATTGTTCTTAGTAATCTTGTGATTACTGCTTATAATTTCTGATATCGCGAATGTATGATTTTGTGTAGTTTTTTTCTAAAACTTGTTCCATTAATGTGCATTATTGTATTACAATCATTATGGTTCCATTTTTGAAAATGGCGCTATTAAAGCTGGTCGACTAATATTAGACCATTTGTGCACTTTAATTGTCGAGTTTTGTATAATTTTATTATTTTATGGCCCACGTTTAAAATTTGAAATAATGAATGTCAAGTGTCAATTGTTATTAAAAGCCAACTATTCTGTGATAATTATGTACAATATTTAAATACTTTTATATACATTGTGGATTTACGTTAATAGTCATATATCAATAACTATTGTGCACGCAATCATATAAAACGTAGTTATCGAAATCAAAGCTCATACCCAGTATATATTTTTGGGTTAATTTAATGAAAATATTATAATATAAAGGTCCAACATTTTAGGCGTGTCATACTGAATTATGTCATACATTTTTAGCCATGAAAAATATTTTACTTCATAAGTGGCTTTTATTCAAATAATGATCAATTTAAATTCGAGTTATTAAATAGTGGGCGAAAGAAATTTGATAATTGCCTAATAGGCTTAATGTTGGAGTGATTTGACTCCATGTGCACCGTGTTTATGATACACGCGACCTTGACCCAAAGATGTGCGGCATTATTTATTATCTAATTTATTACTGTCACGTCTATGTTATCAATTATGTACGAAGTAACGAGCGTTAAAGCGTGGAAGCGTTAAGAACTAGATATGGGTATATTTATATTTACAATCTTAATCAAGTATATTAAGTTTAATTGGCAAGTAAGACATATCTATACATGAGATCGATTACTGTCATGCGATAGTATCTGCGATGTGTTTACAAAGTATTACGTGTTAGTTAATTTCGATAAAATTTCGAATCCCGTGCGTATGGGTCAGCCAAAGTTTGGATACATAATTTCTACTCGGTTCAAATGTAAAAATTTATGACGATTAAATTTTTACATTTGAACCGAGTAGAAATTATGTATCCAAACTTTGGCTTACATTTTCTAAGACTTTACGCTGTTTAATGTCAAGAATCGATGTATGCCAATATTTTATTGTAAATTTAGTTGCGCGCGCATTTCCAATTGTGTGGACAGGATCGTGCATTAAAAAATTAATGTTACATTGTGTATTGTTTTAAGCCTATAATTTTTATTATTAATAAAATTTCATTTTTAAACATTCCTGATTATAATATCAGATTTTCTAATTTAGCTATACTACGTAATTGAAATTAATAATTCAATATATATGCAATTAGTGCGATAATTTTGTTCATGTTTATCTGTGCTATCTAAACCAACCATGATAATTTTAAGTGGTAACGAATAGGAAGTTAATTATACTAATATTTATCAGCTGTGAGTGGCCATCTATTATTTATTCACGTTTTGGTAAAAAATGAAAAAATATATAGTTTCAAGTATTATCTTATCACAATCACGTTTAGTAACATGTCCATGAAAGATTAACTTCTTAATTAACAATTTTCTCAAAATATGCGAGAAGAAAATAATATAGTTTTATGCAAGATTTCTACTGGAAGTTGACAAAGAAAAAAATCTAGTTTACCTGGAAAAGGGTTGGGTTTCAATAGCAAATCGGGTGGCAGCAGCGTAAATTTATGAAAAAGAAATTGAAAAATAATATGGGCATTATGATAATCGACAAAGGGAAACGTTTGGTTACAGAATCCTGCGAGCGCCAGTTACAGAATGATTATATTATGATTATTGGTCATGGTCAAAATTTTTTTTAATTTATTGTAAGAGATCTAACCATTTCAACTGCCTCCGTACGATTTTTTTACCTGAGGTCCCAGGTACCAATAACATATATAATGTCATGCAAAGCAATTTGTCTTTGTGTTTTGTATATATGTTGAGAGAACAAACAAAAGCATAAAGCAGTGGCGAAGTAAGCACTGCCATCATATGAATGATGAAGAGCAAGGAACGACAAGTATATATTGTTGGTAGGCGAGTTGTAAGTAGACTGCAGAATTTTCGACCTCAAAATTTTAACTATTAAATTAGAATAATCAAACTTTGAAGATTTGTATGTGGCTTAGAAGAAAGCCTCCTACCTTTCAAAGCAATATCTTAACCGGAAGTTGAAGTTTAAGAAGGATTACGTTGAAAAATACCTTCCCCATCACAGAGTGGTATTACATTTCTCAGAAAGCGAGCTCGAAAGTTAAATAATGTCGTTTGGATTGAAAATTTAACTTAAAGATTTCTTAGCATTAAAAAAAAATAAAAGTATGGAAGACTTGATACTAACCTGACACCTAAATTGTAATATTCCGGTTATTTTATTCCAAGAAGCAATTGAAGTAACTAAGTACAACGCATAGGAACAAAACAACGTATTATATCTGGGATTAAAACCGAAAATAAATCACCAAGTTAAAACGAGGCAATCCACAAAGTGTGAATATCGAAAAGCTACATTTAAAGGTGTAAAAGAATTTCGACAGTATTTATATGTTACATCCTGCTGGCGCTATGACAATGAGGTATGCTTCCGGTTTAATTACAAAAAAAACCTGATTGGCATTTCCATATTTAACAAAACGAAATATTTATACTAATTTACTTTCCCTTTTTCTTTCCTGGTTCTCGTCTACGTTTTTTCCTCGTCCTTTCCTACCTTCTGCCTCCTTCCCTCTTCTTCACTTCTATGCACCCTCCTCTCCTCTAGCTCTCTCCTATTCCCCATAATCTGTGATAAGCAGATTTTCATTAATTGGCATCATCCTTCTTATCCTCCCATCTTCTATCTTCTCATTAGTTTCTCCAGTAACTCCACCCCCTTACACTTCTCTCCCAACACCATCCTCCATTATTTTCCACTCTATTTTTCCTCGCAACTTGCAACTATTATTCTCCCTCAACACCACTCCCACGTCCATTCTCTTACATGTTCTACAGCTGCCCCCTTCCAAGTTTTGTACCTCCTGTCTCTTTCCTCCTCCTTTTTTGAACACCATCACTTTCGTTCAGTTCCTACCCTCTATTTTCTAGGAATCATTTCACCCTGCGCGACATTTCTCTCGACCCTTGCTCCGTGTCTGCCACCAGGACGATGTCGACTCTGTAAGCTAAGGACTAAATCCTGCCCTTCACCTACTCCACGCCCCGTCTTGCTCATTAGTCTTCCAATTGCGCGGTTTTAATGTATTTTAGTGTAGATCGTGTAGTTTCAATCAAATCCGATGGTTTGTTCACAATTTTGTATACGACGTAAAATTCATATCATAGATGGAATATTTTTAGTACACACACACACACACACACACACACACACAGAGAGAGAGATATACATACTTTCTTAATGATGCCTGTTGATTGGATGCAAAAATTGCGTAGAATTTTCAAATATCGCATGATCCGTTTTGACCAATGAGAGCAGGCGCGAATTAGAAAAGATGATATATGTGCCGGATGACTTCTGAAATCTACATCTTGATATATTTTTAAATGTTTTATGAACGCCAGTGAGAATTAACTTAAGACAAAAAGTTCAGTCAGTTATTAAGAAGCAAATTCACGATAAAAAATTTTAAATGGAATGATGGGAAATGACGGGAAATTATTGCTACGGTAATTTTTCATCTGTGACATAAACACAAATATTAAATTTGCATGTATGCATGCAAGCATGTCGGGTTTAATTATGAAGCATCCTTTTCATAACAATTGGCTCCCAACAATGGACTTTAAAATCCTACAGATTTCCCTCGCCGTTTCCTCATCTGATTTATTTCATTAATCAGTTCATTGCTGAACCCACCAGCTCTATAATTTTTCAAATTATTTTCTCTTCACCTTAATTTTTGTGTCCTTCTCTTAGCTGGTGACTCCTTCTCAAGTTCCCTTTTATTTATATTGCTCTTTCATTTGTATTTCTTTCATTGTAGATGCCGGACTTCATTTCCGTTGCTGCCGTCATTGTGAGTTAAGACGGTAAAATAAATAATAACCAGGTCCACCCACGGTTGCAATTATTTACGTTCCTTGACTCCTGTTTTTTTAAATTCTTCTGTAATACAGATCCACGATGATACTTGGTCCATCTTAAAATTATAAAAAATCAATTCTTGAATTTAGTTTTAAGGAAGAATTCCTGTGGTATGATATTACCGTACGGTACCTTGGGTGCACTTGTAGTAAACTTCTATTTAAAGAAATTTCAAATCGTCTACTTTTCTTTCTGATTGGAATAGCAGGATTTAAACAATTACCATTCAATCCAAGATATTTAGATGCAGACAAGAAATGAAAAAGTACGGAAATCGGGTGCATAGTTTGTTGGAATGAAAAAAAATAATTACAACAAAGTATGTATCAATTGTCCTCCAGTTGGCAATAAAGCGTCAACACCCAGCCTTTTTTTTTACTGTGGGAAAGAACTTTTCGGATAGCGATTGAATGTAGGGTTGTTGCACGTCTAGCTTGATCTAGGGGGAGAGCAGCCGCTCACAACAAAACCGATTTAGTAATACGCGCTGTACCCCCATTGAATTGCTTTCATGCGTGATTATGCGTAAGAAAAAGTTTCGTCTATCTCTTTCATTTTACCATTTACTACTCCATCTTCACCATTGTAGTGCTCCAAGTAACGTACGCTTTTAAAAGTTTTAGGGATTACCGTGCCATGCGCATCTAGCGTCCGGCTGAAATTCAGTGTTGTGTCGGCGAGATCCGTCGAAGCACGCGAATTCGAGTGTGTGGTTTTGCGACATTGTTTTCCCGGTCGCTGCGAATGTTAATTAGTGGGTAGATGTCGGTGCGGAACGTTTGCACACTTTGGAGGCGAGGTATTTAATGTTTATTGTCGAAACGTTCGATTTGTGTAAATTCGGTTGTTTATGCACTTTATCTCGGTGTCTTCTGCTTATCGACATCAATTACGTCAAGTCATTAATGAAGCTGTTAATTGTCGCATTTGTTATGATAAGTTATGTCCAGCTGTTTGATGAAGATAACATTTTCATTGAACCTAATTAATTATGTCGACTTGTATTGACGTAATTAGGCCGGGTTATATTTTCGTCACTGAATATTTTATCATTACCTTACATTAAACAAATCATTTTTAGTTTGTTGCATAATTTTTTTTGAATTTGTTTTGACTTCGTAATAAACTATTGGAGTGTGTCATTTGAAGCATTAAGGACTTTCAGTTTCTCTTGCTATTTAAAACAACATTAAAAAACTCCCGAAATTGTTTGCAAATTTAAAAAGAAGCATAAAATTTTCTACAAATTTTAAGTTTGAAGATATCATTATATTCCGGAATTATAACTTTTTACAACTGCTTTATTTTCACTTTCATTTCTTGATATGTTGGCACGCGGCTACGTTAATATTTTTTTAATTAGTGTTAGGATAAGAGTAGGAAAATCCATTGTCACAATTGTTCCTAGCAGTATTAAGGACATACAACGTAAATTAGTTTCCTAGTTACGATTTTGTAGAAATTTGCATTTTTAATGATTGATGCGATAAAAATTATAAAACGCTAATAATTTTTTTTACATCCATATCTAGAAGCGTGGTTTTATTGATGCGCCTAGTATTTGTTTTAGATTTACGAAAAATTTGGTTTTTGCACGAATATCACTAAAGTAATTGTTACTCAAAGCTCCGATTGGAAATAAATATTAAAAAAGTTGTTTTTCATACACCAGGCAACACTATCTCAAATATGCTTTTATCGAAATACGTAAAGAATGCCGTTGGAAATCCTTGTCATACCTACGTGCATGTTTTTGGCATTGCGACTAAAATATTTCTTCTATTCCGAAGAGTACGATGCATTTAAGTCTGCACTGAAATGATGAATATTTCGTATCGGAAAACACAATCGAATAATATCACAGAAACAAAAACATTTGTGTTCCAGTAATGTTGGAGGTGTTCAAGATCTGAATAATGGAAATATCTTTGTTTCAAAAGTACGTGGCTCTCGCAAAAAATTGAAGATTAGGTAAATGACTAACGATCTGCGTATAAATTAATGATAAATGGAATAAATGACGAGAGAACTAGATGATGCATAATTAATAAATACGATAGCCGTGACTCATATACCTTATTTACGTGCGTTTATAATTGATTCAATTATCTTGCAATGTCACTTTTAATTGAATTTTAATTATTAATAATTAGTGTTGTTCACCTATATATGAAATCGAAGTTGACAAATGAAAATCATAGGATATAATCAAATGTGTCATATATATGTGCATAAATTAATGCACATGCCTTTGATATCATCATGCTCTATTTCCCATGAACGTACCTCAGTACGTCGTGAAAATCGAATGCTCACTGAACTGAAACTGATACTGATATAAACTTTATAATGGAACTATGATGATATTGTTTTGTTTTCGACTTTTTAATGAATTAAAAGGGACTGTCTCTGGGAATGTAAACTTTGCAATATCATCTTCATTGGGTTGCATAAATTTAAAAAAATATTGATATAATCATTGCTTTTGTTTCAAATAGAATTATTGTCACTGTGACTGGAATATTTTATGCACGAAACACAAAAAATTATATTAAAAAGTGCAATTAGTAATTCATGAACAATGTAGTTTTACTCCTTCGGCAAATATTATTCGAAATCCTACAGTCGAACCCTGGTTAAAATTTATATTATTGGCTGGTCAATTTTTGACGAAATGCCAATTAAATTACAACAACGCTTAACAGTTTTAAAACTCGATGTAGGAAGAAATCCATCCTCCAGAAATTTACTCACAGCTCAAAAATAAAGCCTTAATTCTTTTAATTTTAGTTTTCGCATGAATTCATTATATAGTAACTTTAGCAGATTTTTTTCTAAATATTGATCTACGTATGCTTGCTCTAAATGATTTTATTACATCTTTGAAATGATAAAATGAACTGTTTAATATGATGATGCAGCCAAATATGCTGGGTTCATCTAATCCATACTGTTAGTTGAGAAGAGAAAATAGAATATGTTTACGTAGTTTCATTGTTGAGCCCGTCCACAATGGTCATCTAATGGTACAGGTAAGCCACTTATTAAAAGAGTAGATTTTCGAATAAATATTTAGGCATAAACCTAGCGCCAAAAGGCTTCATTCTCAAATGCTGCTGCAAGGTTCAGTCGAAATACTTTGCTAGTCTTTAACAACTAAAAAGTACAAATGACCTATAATTAAGATTATCAACATACTACACGTTCAAGGGGGTATCGATGTACAATAAAACGTAAAAAAAACAGACTCGTACCCAATATCTATAAAAAATGTTACGTATGGAGCCTTTCACAGCTGGATTCCAAAAATTTATCCGATAACCGATCCGCTTCGCTTCGATTAACGCGTTTACAGCGTCGTTAAAACGCTATTAAATGAAATTTACGAGTTACTTGATTTAAAATTATGTACGTGCTAAATAAGTTACAGTAATATTGGCAATTTAATTTTTAAAAAAATTGACACAAATGGTTGCAGCAGAATAATTGTCAATACACAGTTCTCACCTAATTGAAATCACCTCGTTAAATGAAATGCTAGAGAGGCAATTCTGCATGCATTAAGCGGCAGATAGCACCAACATCAATGCACACTAGTCATGGCAGAGCAAGGGTAACAATGGTACCACATGTATAAATGGCTACTTTTACAATACAGTTAATACGATACTAGGTTACCGTTAGTAGCTTTCCTTGATTTGTCATCAGCTTTAGAGATCTTTACAATTTATCAAATATATTCGCATGAAACATTGCACTTGACGTGCTACATAAAAGTAAAAGATTTGAATATCACACCTTGTCTTCTGGGCAGACGTTTCTATAATGACCATTCACCCACTGCATCGGGTACAGCTGGAGGCTCGTCGATAATTATGGGATAATTATCTATTATCGATCTACCAAAAACAATATCATGCTATTCGATTCTGGCTAAATATCATTTGACCCCACGCTACAGCACGGATACTCGATTCCCAACTCTCCGTAGACACCACAAAGCTGACTTAAACAATGCATATAGCAGAACAGGTACCACATAATGCATCAACAACAGATACTCAACACTATCTTACTAATTCTGAATGTGCCATAATATTGTTCGCCATGATTTGCCTCGCTCTCAGTTAGCACAACTCACAACATCACACAATTTAACTGGGCCATTGTACTGTACACTACTATTATTTCGTACACGTACATGAAATGGTTAGGTTCGTGTGCTATTAGCAACTGCCCAAAAACGAATGTACGTCTCTTGCACTTCATGTCATATGTTTACGTTTAGACGGTTAGTTAGACGTTAGTCCTCTCCACTACGCCCTTAGACGATCGGTCTCACTCACGAACTGTGTGACCTATACCATACGTTCCATATATTTATTCGTTCATTCGTATGAATTTTAGGGAATATAATTAAATATTGGAAAGATGCATTTCTATAAAAATATATGCGCTACATATGTTATGTTATTTTATTTGTGCTTACAATCGCGGCGTTGTATATCCTACGTATATATCTAGGGTGAATCCTAAATGGCGGATAAGGACAGGTCAGCAAAAAAATCAAGCCTTTTGCTCGGAATCACTAAGGTTTTGAAGAATTCTTAATTAAAATTTTAGAAACTTAGCAACGCACTTGATTTAATTAGGAAACTAAGAAGAATGTATACGTGCCTATTAAACCTATTTTGCATTTTTAGATTAATAGTGCATAACTGGAAAGGAAATATCGACTACGCTTTGTTTTGTATTTTGTAAATACATCAATGCATTTCGTACACTGACGTATTATGTTCTGTTTTAGATTTTGAATCACATTGATTTGTTGAATCATTATAACTGCTTCAATGATTCGTTGCTGAAGTTGCTCTAGAGTATCAACATATTTTACATAAATATAAAATAAATTTATTTCTGCTCGACTGTTCTCCCTCCCAAAACCTCGTGCTCCTTCCTGGCTCCTCGGTTCCATTCTCTTTTGGTGGCTCCTTTCTCCTCCATCTCTCATCCTGTCCTTGTATCTATAACACATTTTGTATTATATTTCTTTCTCTTCTACATCTTCCCTCTTCTTTTCCCTTCTTTAACTTTCCCAACAGCTCCACTTCCCCCCCTTTTTCTCCTAGCATCCTTCACCAGTCCCGACCCATCTTCTCTTCCTCTTTACTCCATACCATTTTTTCCCACGAGAAAAAATCTGGCCAGCTTAAATCTGGGTCTCTTGGTGGCCAAGGTAATATTACACTGCCACGACCAATCCATCGTTCTGAAAATTCGTGATTTAATCATTCTCGGGTTTAAATTCCCCAGTGTGCCAATGCTCCATTTGAAAAGAAACACATTTCTTCGTAAATCTAATGGCATATCGTCTAATAAATCCCTAAAATCAGTGTCTAAGAATTCAACACAATTATTCGCGTTTCGCCGATCAGACTATAACCAAAAATACTATACTCGAGTTGTTGACTCAGATAATTTGTAATAACTAAAAAGGAAACATTAATGCAAGATTATCAGTGCAAAAATTAACATACACTTTCGCAAATATCTCGCGTAAAAATTAATTCCTAGTATAGATTTACAATCCATCCATAGGGTCACATTTCGGTTAGTTGGGAAGTGTGTGGGAAGTGACATAATCTGCGAGTTTGTGTTTCCCGTTCATCTTGTTAAATAATTCTACTGCGGTTTAACTTCTTTGTTCGTGGTGGCTTCATTATTTTCATAATTTAAAGCTCATGTCTCGCGCAGTGTGACAGCAGAAGTTATAGGGCAAGTTACTTTGTCACTTCACGTTCAACGTTCATCTTGGGCCTTACGGAAGCCTCGTGGATTTATGAACTAAATGTATAATTATTTGTTTGTTTTAGACCACAACGAGAATAAGTAACCTTGCGTCTTCGAAATGTGTAAACCTTTTTCATATAAAATTTGTTTTGTTGTTCCTTTAGGGTTTTCGGTTGGTTATGCACGCATACAATGAGTACGTATTATTTTCACGCTCGATTTCATTGCGATATTTTACTGGTACAGTAGTATGCATCACCAATCAATTCTTAAGCAATGAGAGCTTTCATATCAGGCAAGAAGCCATTCAAATTCCTATAACTGCGAATCACACCATCCAGATAACAAAGGACACTATATAATCAGGAAACATATACGAAATAACACAAACGCAAAAAAGATCTCACAGATGACATTATTGCAGATTAATTTCTACATTTCTGTCATGAGTGCATTCCACATTTTAATAATAAATATAGCGAGAAAGTACGTTTAATGAGCTACCGAAAACTTCGTTGCATTGATTATTTGCTAAACTTTGTTTAAGAAAATAACGAAAGTTGATTACATTTTAAGTTATTTATGTCAACGTAATTTGATCGCCATTGTATATCTAATTAAAATAAATGAAACACACAGTGTCCATTACTTCGGCTCCGCAAGATTGTTAATAATTTAAAAGTCTATTTTAGGACTAAATTGCAGAGCGGGCGTTTAGAGAATTTAACAGCTATAGTCAACACCATGTTTTGTTTGCACATATGTTTTTACAATTGGTTTTAATTACACCCATAAATAATCAACAGTTAAAAACCTTTTCAACTGTTCTCTTGCAGATTTATTAAATGTACGCAACTCGATGGGGTGGCGAGTCTTAATTTAATATTAAATGTATGTTAAAAGAATTTTCAACAAAAGCATCTTAGAATGTAATGGGAATATTTCATAGGTTTATGTGAATTGTAAGTTTATCTATCATTCTTGGCTAAACTGTACAGTTGAAATATATTTGTAATACACACAGGAATATTGTTTTAACGAGCTCAAGATTATATTTCTGTCATGTTGATTTATAATGTAACATAACCACATATACTAACAAGCAGTCGGTCTGCTAACTTTTCGATCAAAATAAAACCATTGTTTAAGAATTGTTCCTACGTGATAAAAAATATTAGTTATTTCCGATTATTGTTGGAAATTAACGTCAGCAATTACGTGCAGCCGTTAAGTTTTTATTGACTAATTCAATTTCATACGCACCGACTGAACCTATATATAAAATTTTGATTGCGAACATATAAATAGAAGAAATAAAATCAACAATAACACTGCATGCTGTTATGCATATAGGAGAAACGTTTAACTGTAAATATTGACGATATTTACTGGATTTCAAACGGTTTCATAATAGCAAGTTTTGGGAGCTACGATTAATTTAAATGAGGAAGTACAATACGGGTGGATGTGCCCTTATAAGAGTGTAATATTTCATGTCTTGTCACGTGTAAGATCGTTCGCTTAGTTAATTCACTTTGGTCTATTTTGTATCACGTCCAATAGACGTTGGCAGTGAAATAGATTAACTTAAAAGCATAACAACTTGAAAATACCGCTACAACAAGTAGGGCAGACAAATACAAACGATGAAGTGTTGATCATTCATTATAATAAGCAACGAACTTTTCCCCCTAAATAGTAATAAAATTATTAATTATATATTATAATTAATTAATGTATATATTTTTAAATAGGACATGAAACACACGATGGAATACAAAATTACTATATTCCACTTACAAGTGGAACTAAATGCAATAAAATGGAAATAAATAAAAATAAATGCGAATGGCAATTAAATAATTGGAAAAATATGACGGGAAATGTATGCAAAGGAGCAGCTCATTTGAAAACAACGATTCAAGTCGAATGATCAATAGTTAAGATAACTTACAATAATCAAGAAAGAGAGAATTAAAACGAATTCATGCACGTATAACATATTTATTTATAATCCCGCCATGCACAGGAAGTAGCATGTACGTAAACCTAATCAATATTACATCATATCGTCAAACAGAGATATTTATTTATCTGTCAAATATTACATGTCAATAGGAAATTATTCAAAAATGTATTTCCATAATTTAATAATATTCCCCAGGCAAACTTTCTTCGATCAAGGTTGAAAAATATTTAACGTTTTTATTCCCGTCAGTTAACCAAGGATGCTGGCATTAAATACGAGACATCTATATTTACATTTCATTCTATGTTATTAGGTCAAGTCGTCTGTCTATATTTCACACTTTCGGGCAGAAATAATTTTTCGATTTATAAATAGACGATAAACAAGCGACAATTTATGTATCTTGTGTTGATACATTTTAAATGTATAAAGCACACGACAAACGAAGACATAACAAACTGGTTACTTTCGTACAAATATACTGGTAGAAATTTTACATAATATGTTTATAAAAGTGAAGTAAATGTGTATTTAGGACAGGGAAGAACATATATTTTCCAGAAGTGTGGACTTAAAAAAGTTAATGTTATGTTAGTTTAGAGATTTTGCATTACATTGTCCACTATTTTTTTACTTGAAAGTATTAGTGAACTCCAACAAAATTACAAGGTGCTACCCTTAATATTCGAAATAGGGCGAGAATTAACAATTTACTACTTAATTTATTACATAATTTTGATCCATATTTTTGTTTCAGAGGCTGCTGATTTGTAATGACCCATGCAACGGAAAAGCTGGACGTAATGGACGCGATAACGACATTCGGCAAACAAAAACATATATCCGTGTCGAAATGTTTTGCCTTGTCGCTTTGTGTGTTGTTTGTCGGTTGCGTAGTGACGACTGGACTTTTAGTGTACTATCTTTCTCCGAAAGCCGCAGATCATGTTAAATTCGAGTGCAACTGTTCGCGCAGTGTCGTCGTTACCACCGAGAAATTGGCTGATGCTGAAACAGCCGATACAGAAACGACAGCTGTGGAAATCACGACGACGGAGTCCTCGCAGTCGACAGCGGATGAACTGAATCCTAGATTACCTAGATCCGTAACTCCGCATTCCTACAAACTGTATATAATTCCCTTCGTGTTCGAAGGGAACTTCACATTCCATGGCAACGTTACTATATTAGTCAATGTGACTGAGATTACGAACAATATCACGTTACACGCCGACGAGCTGGGAATCGATACGAATTCATTGCAAGTACTTAAAGTTTCGGATAATTTCACAAGTCCGATTAACGTGCGCGATATTAGCAATGACTCCAAGTTGCAGTTTTTCGTAATTCACTTTGAGGAAGAATTAGAGGCGGGGAGCCAATACGAAATTAAGATGACGTATGATGGAGTTTTGAATGACGTTCTGCAAGGATTTTATAGGAGTTCCTATACGGTCAAAAATACGAAGCGGTAAGTCTGTTTTAAGTGGTTCGGCATTTAGCACCCATGGAGACGTTTAAAAACATGACATGCCACGATCCTGTGGAAGAATTTTGCTTTGTATTGTTTAGTTTAATTGTCCCAGAAAAAATATTATATGTGGGTGTCATATTGCACGTGATGTAGCAGTTACGTAGAAAGTTACGAGAACCACTTGGACTTGCAGGGGGCTAGTTTACTGGAAACTCTCCTCTTGCAAATAGGGCCCTCTAGTCTCCGAGGCGGTACTCCTTAATCTTTCTTCATTTTGCTCCTGCTTGTGGACTCGGTCGAGAAGAGCGGAGCTTACAGTCTAAAATTATGTGGAGCACCATTACATTAAATGTAATGTAAACTTAGATTTGTTGGCAAGGAGAGAATATGCAAGGGTACTTTAAAACAGTGACGTATCTCATACGGAGGAGTCATTGATGGCTACAATTAGATAGGGATCAATTGACTGATTGGTTAACTGTGTTAATAAAAACAAAGGTGGTGTACGTAGATACCTTTTTAACAGTTGGGTAAAATTGGCGATTCAAAAATCACTGACCACTGACGGTTTCTATGTTTGTTACTTTTGATAACAATAAGCCTTAAATTAAGGTATTGTGCAACAAAAGAAATGCAAAATTCTGCAATTGTCGTTTATTAAAATAAAATAGATTGCATTTTCTGCCAAATAAAGAAAAGCAATTAATGTTATTTGTGAATTTGTTTCTGTTTTAATAATTTAGGTGTCAGATCAGATTATGGCAGTTAGAGGTTATTTATTTCATATACAATTAAGATTTGGAAAAAAATTGCAAAGCCAGGTCAGTTTTTACAGGAAAGTCTTCATCGATTTTCAGAAATCTACAAATACTTCTGAAGAAGTTAGGGACTTTTTGCAAAAACTTTGATGCAAAAATGATTTTGAGTTGTTCAGGGAGGTTATTCCAGTCAAACTGATTATAAAAGAATTCGCAAAAATTGTAAACTGTAAAAAATGATTTTGTACTTTCAAAGGAATCTGCTCTCAAACGACTGTAATAGGCATTTATTTTTAGATTCGTACTTCGTACAATTGATATTGGCGATATTGAGCTTTTCTTTCAAATCTTTGAGTGTGGGAAAGAGATCAATTTTTTCGTTGGCTAAATTAATTAATAACAGATTTAATTTAGCATTTAATTCGTTTATCAAAATAAACGTAGTCGGGAGTGAACAATTTGACTCGTAATTTGAGGTTTAATATATTGAGGTAATTAGTAATGTCACCAAGAAATACAAGACCAACCAGGATTTACTTTGCAGTCAATCAGTTTCAGTTTCAGGTAAAAATGAAGAAATGTTTCAACATGTTGTCCCATGAAAGCCATCGCACATTGCAGTATAGTTGTAACTCTCCGTATTCTCGGATATTTTCTTCAAATAAAACTCTGAATTTACGTCTGTGAAGAGATTTTGCACGTATTTGAGCGTATGCAGCTTACTACCTCATGATATCACCCAACTGCACGCAACGCTTCCTGGTGGATGCTACAGAAATATTTTGCTGTCCAAGTTATTTTGTAACAAAGCTACTCAACCATTTTTTCCTGGTCTTGTATATTCCTTCTAGTAAATCTTGAAATACGTTCCAATGTTCATCAATGCAACGAACATCTAACGCCAACGAAAAATATTTGCACTTTGTTACCCCTCTCATGATAGTTTCGTGAAAGTGAAAGGCTGTCGGCTTTAGCTTTGACGTTTTGGACATTACAATTTTGTGCAAAGATTATGAAAGCCTTTTTAACAATTTCTCAATCAGAAAAATGCGTATTCTTTAGCAAAACAAAGAAATCTCCTAAGATTTTTTGATCGAAGATTCATCCTCGTCGTATCTTTTACTGAAAATGTTCTGCTGGTTGAATAGTGATAAAATAACATAAAAATTGATATAAATGTAGTAAATTAGGAGTTAACGTTGACGTAACAATAGGCGTCCATCAGTTAGCATTCAGCAGCTGTAATGGATCAATCATGGAGCGACGATAAATTGACTCTTATAGCTTTATTTAAATGAAGATGGGCAAAGCCAATATTAAAGAAAAGAAAGGCAGAGGGAGAGCATTGGATTTTATTTAAAGATTGATTGAAGTTTGACAAGTCTTACAAATATGTTCAAATGTCGAAGTTTACGTTTTATCATTTTTGAAATTGGTGAAACCAGTAATACTTAAACAGACAGAACACGCCATCCACGAAGCAATTTCATCGATAGAAACAACTTGCAGTTTATTTAAGATACCGACATATGAAATCTATATTTTCGTCCACGCATGGGCCATTTGATTTGTTTCTGGGAGACGATGATAAAATGGTGGTTGAATTCGAGTTGTCGTTGGCGAAGGACTCGGAGTATGTTTGGTACGGGTGTTTTGTCGGTACATTGGGCATCAAACACTATTGTTGTTACATAATTTGCTGCATTTCCAGATCCGTGACAATGATATTTTAAACATCTTTCATTTGAAAAGTTTTTTCGAAAAATGAGTATGAGAAAGTTCAGTGTGGACCGCTGAATATTTTTTCGTACGAGCTGATGCCTATTATTGTGTCTTTATTTATAATACAAAATTATTCTCGTTGTTATCTTTCTCTACACGTTGCCTACTTTTTTTCTTCCGTTTTTATAAGTCAGAAAATTTTGCACTTACTGCAGCGCCTATTTTAAAAATTACATTTTTTTATTATCAGGGGCTTTAAGTTTGTTTGACAGATTGAAAAACATTTACGCAAATTAAAATTTTACCATATGTTTTCCTATGATGTGTTTGTAGGCATGTACCTTGTTTTCTTATAAATTCTCCCATTGCTTTATATGATCATTTTTTAGCTATGTCCAAATGGGCAGGAACCACGCACTGAATCGCTGGGTCGACGGAGCTCAGTGAGGACGGCCATCAGGTTCGTCACGAGATTAATGAACTCAACTTACTCCAACTCGTCAAAAAACATTGACCCACAAAACATAAATAGAATTAACTCACAATTCGCACACAGGCGAATTGGCCAAACTTTTATGTACCATAGTATTTTGTCTTTATGTATTGCACTCAAAGTATAGGTTCACGAAACAGAGAAAATATTTCTTTAGGCAATTAAAAATGCTGGTGCTGTACTTGACATTTGCGATTAATATAACTCATGTGATTTACAGGTGGATCGCTGCTACTCAATTTCAACCAACGGATGCGAGAAAAGCGTTTCCGTGTTTCGATGAGCCGGCGCTGAAAGCCACGTTTCAAATAAATTTGGGTCGCTTTGAAAATATGTCATCGATATCAAACATGCCCAGAATTAAAACGTCGTCGGTGTGAGTATTAAAACAAAAACAGGATTAATATATTTAATTAAGATATTTGTCGAAAAATGTCAAGGTTAATTTAATTAAATTTTACCACGCACTATAGCGTTTAGTATCGTGTTAGGGTTGCGTTTAATTACGTAATTAAGTAATAATGATTGAATAATAATTAATGAAGGAGTTGCAAGGGAATAATATTAACGTCACCACTTGATATTATCCCAATTAACAAAGCTCCAGAGGGGCGCAGCAGCCCCGCACCCTCGTTACCTGATAGATCCACAAGCGATTGCCAACATGAAAATATGCATTGCACTTTTAATATCTCTCGTTGCATCTAGTAAGTGTACGCGAAATATCAATTATGCTCTTCGATTAATATCGACAGCTTAGTACACCACGTACTATTGTATCTGAAATTGTGCACTTGCCGTACCTGTCGCCCTCCTATGGGTTCAAATGCGAACATTTTGACCAATTGCTCTTTAAATCGATAGACGGAATAATAATAATATTGCAACGAAAGGCATTTCGTTTTTCGTAAGTTGTTTTGGTTTTCAATTAGTTACAAACTTTTACGTGATTACCTAGTTCTATGAAAGTGGCAGTCAATCGTTGGATTAATATATATTGGTTAATAGCATAGTTATAATGCTTTATTTTTAGGTCAAATGGTAAAAAGAACCAACTAGTTCATCAAATTCAACGAGCTCATTTAGTTTAAGTCATTAAACCCTGTTCGTCACCATAATAGATTTTTGTTACTTTCTAGTGACGGTTTGGACAATTATGTATGGGATCATTTCCAGGAATCAGTGCCTATGTCGACGTATTTGGTTGCGTTTGTGGTTTCGGATTTTACCCACGTAACAAATGGGAGTCTTTCCATATGGTCACGAAGGAGTGCGATAAATCAGGCAAAGTTCAGTTTAAAGATTGGCCCGCAGATTTTGGAATTCTACGAGAATTTTTTTCAAATTAAATTTCCACTACCAAAGATCGACATGGTTGCCTTGCCAGATTTTTCAACCGGAGCGATGGAAAATTGGGGTTTAATAACATACAGGCAAGCCAAATTTATTACCCAAGGACTAAAACCAGATATTTTAGTTTCAATCTTTATCAGCCATGATATTTTTACGACGACTTAAATGTATATATTTTAGGGAATCAGTGTTGCTGTACGAAGAAGGCGTATCTACAGTATCGAATTTACAAAGCATTGCAATCGTAGTTGCCCATGAGCTGGCCCATCAGTGGTTTGGAAATCTTGTTACGCCGTTGTGGTGGACGGACTTGTGGCTAAACGAAGGATTTGCAAGTTATTTAGAGTATCTTGGCACAGACGCAGTGCGTAACTAAAAAATTATTAATAATGTTCACGTGAGTAATAGGGTGAACCCATTCCAGGCATGTCCCGAGTTGAAGCTTTTGGACCAATTCGTGGTGCAAGAGTTGCAAAACGTATTTCATCTTGATGCCTTAAAATCGTCCCATCAAATTTCCATAGTAGTCAACAATCCCGCTGAAATTAATAACATATTCGATAGAATATCTTATGGGAAAGGTGAATATTGTGCTAATTAATTAATTTTAAGGGTGGCTTAATTAAAGTTTTTTAGGCGCGACCATTATAAGAATGATGGAACACTTTTTGACATCCGATGTCTTTAAGAAAGGCCTGTCGACTTTCCTAAATAGCAGAAAATACTCGAACGCGGAACAGGACGACTTATGGTCCGCTCTTACTCATCAGGCGCAGCAAGATAACGTGTTTGGAGATGATATGACTGTAAAAGAAATCATGGATACGTGGACGTTGCAGACTGGTTTTCCTGTGGTAACTGTGACAAGAAATTACGATGAAAATTCTGCGATATTCAGCCAGGAGAGGTTCTTGGTAGGCGAGGACAAGAACACGTCATATGTACCCATGTGGTGGATCCCAATTACGTACCAATTAAGAAACGGTAAAACGCTTAATAAAATATGGCTGAAAGCACAGCCAGAATTAAAAGTGTATTTGAATGGGAACGCAAACGAATGGATTTTGTTAAACATAAATCAGACGGGATATTTCAGAGTTAACTACGACAGTCAAAATTGGCAATTAATAATACAAGAGTTGAATTCGGAAAATGGGTTTCAAAGGTTCGATCCGAAGAATCGAGCGCAGCTGCTGGACGACGCTTTGAATCTCGCCAGTGCTGGATATTTGAATTATGACACAGCCCTGAACGTAACGAGATATTTGATACACGAACGAGAGTATGTCCCGTGGAAATCGGCCTTCATCGAATTTGATTTCCTCTATCAAATATTTTCAAGGAGTGGACAATTTGATAAATTCAAGGTACGTTTATTTTAGTGAGTTTATTTTGCAAATGTGCGTAAATGTAATTTTTAGACTTACGTACTACATTTGATAAGAGGTCTGTATCGCGATATTGGATTTAACGAGTCGCCAAACGATCCAATGTTGAAAATTTACACCCGCATGGATATGCTATGGAGGGCGTGCTTGTTCGGTTATCGCGATTGCATATTGAACGCAGTTAAGGAATTTCAGAAATGGCGGAACTCACCTGATCCTGATAACATTAACCCGTAAGTTATACAGTTATTCAATATGGAAATGAAATATGAAATTTTAGAATTTCACCGAATCTTCGAAGCGTCGTCTACTGCCACGCTATTAAAGTTGGAGGCCAAGAGGAGTGGGACTTCGCATGGGAGCGGTACCTCAATACAGACGTGGGTTCCGAAAAAGAATTGATTATGTCGGGCCTTGGATGTTCTACGGAAACATGGATATTAACGAGGTACTTGGAATGGGCAATAACGGAGGGGGCTGGAATCCGAAAGCAAGATTCGGTCAGAGTGTTTGCATCTGTCAGTAGCAGCGTTATTGGGCAACAATTGACTTATAAGTTTTTGAAGATCAACTGGGAAAGCATAAAAAAATAGTGAGTATATATTTTAAATTATGAGTGAATTTATTTTATGCTTTAAAATGTTTGCTATTGTCATAATTTGTTGATTCAACTTAGCACTAGTTACCCTTGTCATTTTGCGCCGTTACTGAGACAGAAGCAAAAAAGTAACGATCGGACATAATAGCACTTTAAGAAGATTCAGAGTGGGTTTTTGTAGTAAATGTGTATGAATTAAAGATCAACTTTAAACGTCCATGACCCAACAGAGCCGAAAATTGAAGACGAAAAATATGAATTCTATGAAATAATAGAAAAAGCATACTACAAAATAAATAAACATAATATCACAATGCTGTTAGGGGATGCAAATGCAAAAATATGGAGAGAATGTTGTATGTACAAACATACAACACGGCACAAAGTAAATATCACAAGAGCAACAGTAATTGAATGAGAATGATGATGGGAAAAAGTAAGAGGCAGCATAACATGGAAGAACTACAAACAACAGAAGTACAAAAAAGATATATGAGAAGGAAATAATACGAGGATACCCAGAAAGAAAGAAGGAAACTCAAAACATAAACGAAGAATGGTAGAAAATGGAGTCTGTTATTCTAAGGGCAACTGAAACTATTCCCATTGTATAGGGAAGTAAAGAAAGGAAATAAAAAAAAATATCCAGATGGTATACATCAAAGATACAAAAGAAAACTAGGCGAGGACCGGAAAATCGCCGATAGTGGAGAGAATATTTCCAGGAGATGCTAAATGAATGGACGAAACGGGACAAATAATACACGAAATTAGTCCTGTTAACACAATAAACTCCGATTTCGTTTGCGTCTTCAGTGTGAAGTTATTATTTTCTTAGTTACTAGAAAATCTTACATTAATTTTGCTAACCTACTTATACAACACAGACAAATAATAATAATTTCTGTTTTTCTTCTAATGCGATCTGTTTGTTCTAGTATGGGTTCGTCTGTGATGCTATTAATTGGAATAATTCGTGAGAGCATAATTTCATATCCAAGTGAGCATGAAATAGCTGATGTGAGTATAATTTTATTTCAGCTACCTGTACATTTAATAAAAAATATTAAAAATATTTTTAAATAATTTTTATGCATACTTATTTCTGTTTCTACAGCTTAAAATTGTTTCACTAATTTTCCCATTATCTCCTCTATATTTATGTATCGTCTACTACTTTAAATGTCTTCATTCAGCTCCCAGTTATGTTGCTTTCCTCACTAAGGCCTATCCGTGATAATGGAATGAAAATTTCTGAAACAATACGAGTTTATTTTATATTGAGTTTTACGTCGCTTAATCGTGTTCCGTTATTTTTTGATTATCTCTTATTGATTTTTAATTTAATTCAATTATTCCTTATCTCGAGCCCTCTTCTGCCAAAAGTATAGAGGTCTCATCATGTTTTTCGATCCTGTGCCAATATCTTTGCTTCTTCGCATGTTATACCAGCCACTATTGCTATTAATTTTTTTTGAAATTTGAATTATCTTCCTGTTCTCAGTTTTCTTCTTCCTCTTGTTGTTCTTGGTTTTCTTTTTCCTCTTCTTCCAATCCTTTGAAATTCTCTATTTTCTAGGACCAGTAGGTCCATATAATATTCTTTCCATGTGACTAGTGTTTCTGTTTCATTTGAGATAGTATTTCCTTATTTGTTCTTTAGCTTTGGTCAGTTTATTCTTTCTTTCTTTCGTTGAACTTTTTAGTATCCTGTAAAGTATTTTAGAGTCTCCTCGGCCGTTTCTTTCCATTTCCTCACCAAATTTTTGCGTCTTTCTCCATTTTTCACCATCTCGTTGGTTTTTATGCATTTCTTACATTGTTTTATCTTTGTGTTTCCCTAAATAAATTTTCCATTATGTCTTTTTCTTTTTGGCCTCATCTTTATGTGTATAGTTCCACCATGCCGTTTATTTCCTTCTGTTTGTATTTTTGCTGACTCCACATATTTCTGCAGCCACATTTTTAACGAGTTCTTTAAAGTAATTCCACATGTTTTTATTTCTTGTGTATATTTTCATTTTTGTTTCTATTTCGGCGTGGATTTTTTTCCATTTGTTGTGTTCTTCTTGTAAATAGTAACGATATTCTAACTTTTCTAACTTTGCTACTCCTTGGTTTGGGTTTTGGTTTCTAGTTAGTTTCAGTTTGATGGTCACTTCCAATATCACTTCATCTTTTCACTTTGACGTACATTAATTAACTTCGATTTATTAAATCTTTCTAATAGTGTTAAAGCCAATTCCTTTGTATATTTATGTCCCATTTCCATATTACACCATTTATGATCTGTTTCTCATATCCCGCTTTTGTTCAGTTTCCCTTGTATCTGTCTTCCTTTTCCGTTGTTTTCATGAACAGCTGGATTATTTTTTCTTTTTCAGTCAGGTCGTCATTTATATATACCCTGTCTTCCTTGAAATCTTTTAACTTACTTTTGGCTTTCACCACTTTTATGTTGTCCTCCATATTTTCAATTTCCAGTAAACATGTTTCGTTCCCTATCTTCTTTACTTTCTTTACCTTTGCTTCCGCCTTCAGGATTCAGATTCAGATTATTTCGCTTATTTTCTGCCAAGACTCTCGACTCTCTCATTTCTTCATATTTTTCTTGATTCTTTTTGACTATTACGATTTCTGACTTTGATTTCTTTCATCATATTTGCAAACATCTCTTGAATCAGTACATCACTTCAATTATTATTATTGTTATTACACATCTTTATGATTTTTGTACCTTTGTACATTTTTTTAATTATCCACAATAATATGTTTCACATTAGATAAGTGTCGAGTAATAATCTGGTTTTGCAAATACTTACATTAACGCGTTTAGTAACTTAATGAATTATAATCACGGACCACTTAGCCCTCAAAGAAATGGAAAAGACACAGACTACTCATTGGATTCACCACGATGTTTCAGTTGTGTCACTGTCACTGTCACTTTCTATTCACGTGTCGATTTATAATTATATTAGTGCCACCTGTCTGGTAAAGACGTTGATACTTCATCGATGGGTCCCTCTTTGTTGATATTTACTTCGTACTGGAGATGCGAGGAAATGGCTCTTAGCTTTGAAAATAAAGTTTCTTCTCTAATACAAATAGAGTCAAATAGAACTCTTCCTTTCGAGTAGTATATGATGTTTTATTCGGACAGCACCTTGTATGAATACGTTAATTGACATTTTCTCTCCTAATATAAAGGTCATGTCTGGTTAATTTTGTTTTAAACTATAATAATTCAAAAACATGGAATTAGATTTTTAGTAAAACTTTTTATTAAAAAATAAAACTTGTCGTTTCTGACTAAAATCGATTAATAACATAATTCTGACGAATTTCTGCGAAAGCAGTGATAATTAGATAGAATTGCATAAAGTCGTTATATTTTCCCATCTACTTGCTCAAATATTCTACTGAACGATAGTTCCATCCGAGCATAATTATCAAGATAAATTTTAGTCGATATTTTTGCCGTATTACAATTTATGGCACAATTAATTAATAATATTTATTTCTCAACCGGTAATTTTGTTGTTTATTTTATTATTGTTTAATAATTCGAAGGGATTTGCATTATAAACAAACGTGGGCAGTATAAAACCAAATGTGGTATAAAAAGTTTCACAAAGATGCAGAGGCTAAATTTAAGAGATCCACTCGCCATTTATTACAAGAAAATGGCATTGCTTATGTTGAAAAAATTTACAAATTTCTTAACAAAAATATTAAATGTTTTAGATAAAAGCGTTCGTTGCAAGTAAAGGTGAAGACATGGCGTTCGCATCGAGAGTCATCCAACAACTAATTGAACAAGGCGAAGCCCATTTGGACTGGAAGAATCGGCACTTCAATGATATAGTTAATTGGTTATCTTTAGTAGACACTTCGAGTTAGCAATTTCATTCATTAGCCAGAAATTAATCATTGTGACTTAAATCTCTAAATCGGGAGGTTTTCTCGTATATAATATCTTAGTTACCTTTAATGATTATATTTAAATAACAAATACTTAAACGTTTAATGTTATATAATTTTGTACATTTTAAGTTAAGAAAGCTATTTCGATTTATATCTCCGTATATGTGTTATTGAAAATAAAATTACGTTTAAAAACTTGACGAATAGCTACATATACCTAAACAATTTTTCAAGTGTTTGACATGTTTTTTTTTTATTAAAAATACATTAAATATGTGATGAATAGTGTACCTAATTTGCTTGTAAAATTTCTTTTAAATCTACAAGTATAAAATTATGGATAATATAGCGAGTAAAAGAGAAATATTAAGAGTAATCTGTGAAGCACCGCCATAAGTTGCTTTAAACCAAGCAGTTAAGTCGGGAGATTTCGATTCAACCCACTTGATGTTAGCCTCGGCGTTCGCAATTGCATTTTCTGCCTGATGTGCGGCGTCTTTAAGGTCTTCTTTATTCTCGTTGATGAATGTTTTAAACTGGAATGTTGGAATTGATTAATATTTTAATGATAGGCTTTTAAATGTACTCACTGCAGCTACTTGTTCTGATGTTGTTAACCTATCTGCAATTCCATTGATAACGCTACTAAGAGCATTCATGCCTTCGTAACTGTAAAACTCTCGATAAATGACTTTTTCTTTTTCAGTATTTTAATGTTACTTACAAATTAACGATGTCCGAAAAATTTTCTTGGAAGAATTCAAACGCAACGGCTACACCGTTCGGTGTTCCAGCCAGCACTGCTGTAAATACAGACCCGGCGTCTTGTTTGCGAATACCAGAGCCAGCGGTTATAGACAACGTCAAATATCTAAAAACGTGAAGTATTTCATCATGATTTAGATATTAAATATTAACGTAATACTCTTTCAAAACATCTTCATCATTTGCACATCCCATGGCTGTAAGCAAAATGACCTGTTCCGTTGCAAGACTGGTCGAAGTGAATTTGTTCCATAGGAATTCCCAGTTTTCTCTGCTGAAGTGGTCACGCACAGCGGTACAATACACGATACTTCTAATATTTGGATTGACTCTGAAATACACTTTGATGTTAACCGGTTATCGTAATTTGGATTTAAAACTGTGAAACTGTTTTATAATTAAGGGTTATACAGCTTATACTTTCTAAACAAAATGAATTCATCGACTAGTCTGTAATGTTTACATAAGACTGGACTTATTGAAGACTCGGAAATTGAACCACTAAATAAAAATTCGTTTTTAAGTTTCGAATATGTTCAAACATGACGACAATTGAAAATTAACTTACGGTTTATCGTCGTTTTTGTACTCGTCAAATATTTCTTTAGCGCTTTTAATACATTCTTCTTCCTTGAGTTCACATGCCCATTGAAGAATCAATGCTGTTTTGAGAGTGTCGACGTGTCCAAGATCGGTGTCAATATCAAATGATACCGTTTTGTACATTTTCTCCAACAGTGCCAAAATGTGGGTCTAAACAGTGCAATGAGAGATAATTACGAAATGAATTTTGAATAGCTCACCTCCAGGAACTTCCCATTGGCGGTATTGTAGTCTAGGCGACGTCTTAAAAACGCGAACGCATTTAAAGCTGAATACCACGGGTAATATTCAGTTTCTTCCTGCAGAAATGATGTAACATCCAATGCCCTTTCATATGTTATTATGCCAGCTCTGGCCAAGTTAAGAGCGTCGTCGACAATTTGAGCTCTGTTTAAGACGTGAATACCGTCGAAGTTATTAGATTTAAGTCCAGCATCTAATGCGTCCCAAAGCACAGCGTCATAATTCACTCGGTAATAACCTGAAATTAATATATGTAAGTTAATTCGAAGAATTAGAGAACTGTAAAAGGTTCATCAATATATGACATATTTTATTACCAGTTTCCTGAATATTAACGACGACCCAACCAGGTTCGCCGTGCAATATATTTGGTATGGTCAGGTCTTCGTCAGATAATAACCAGTGGGCCACTTCTGTATTTTCAAAATCTGGACCGTGCGATATTGTGTACGTAATAGGAATATCCCACGTTGTTTCATCTTCCTCAGAGTTTAGTAAAAATCTTTTCTGTGAAAACGATTTATTTTTCTCGCATCAATTCTTTAATTCAAATCAACTACGCACCTGTGAAAGCACTGCATCGTCGCCGTCCATAGTCACGGTCACCACTGGAAAACCAGCCTTCTCTACCCAACCTGTCATGATGGTTGCAAAATCTCGTGTAGGGACTGCAGTGTTGTCGAAATGTGGTGCAAGGGGTGCCCACAAATCTGCTGGTACAGTGTTTCCAAATGCGCTAAAATTATAAATAGTGGAATTATAAAAATTGCTAAAGCAAATTTAAATAAACGTAGTAATGTGCCACTGTAGATTTATTTTAGTCGAAATATCACGCCATACCGTGCACATTAATGAACAAAAACTTACTTAGTTGACAAGTATGTCTGAAGGCCTTGTTGGAACTTCGCATCGCCCAGTATGTTTTTCATCATCCGAATCACCGACGCACCCTTGTTATAGGATATGGACGCGAATTTGTTGCTGATTTCAGAGGGCGTTGAAACCTCGGAACTCAAGGGTAGCGCACCAGTTAGCGCGTCCGATCCGAAAATCACTTGTTGCTGTTGAATTACAAACTGTTTTTCGAGTTCCCATTTGTCTTCAACCTGCGCACGAGGTTACAACTTAAATAAAACGGGGTTCCAGTATTTCGAAGCACATTTACCTCAGCGGTTATAAAATATTGGAAATAACGAGCGAAGCCTTCGTTGAGCCACGTGTGCGTCCAAAACTCTAACGTCACCAGATTTCCGAACCACATGTGAGCAAATTCGTGGGCAATGACGGTCGCTACACGCTGTTTGTAATCTGCCGTAGATTCATTGGGATCCCATAGCAAAGCTGTTTCCCTGATTAATATGTAATAGTATCACTTTTCACACATTAACAAGAGTCAACCCAATCAAACCCAACCCAACGACACTAAACGACGTTTGTAAGAAGTTGGTATACTAGAGGGCATAAATTTTAATTTATTTTATTTTATTTTATTTTAAATGTTAATTTATTTCATTTACTGCGCGCCGCGTAACTGAAGTTCATCTACACTTTCATGAACGACAGATAGCGATGGTAAATTTGAATTCTTTGTAGAGGAATCTATAAGAGGAAATGGCAAGAAGGTAAAAATGCTTTGAAAACATTTTTCTCAAGCATTTGATTATGATGAACTGCTAGAAATAGCAAATATTCCATTAAAAAGTAAAGATTATTTGTAATTGGTTTCCGAAAATGAGGATGCTTTGAATTTGGATCCAACAATCGCAGAAAATAATCTCCTCGATGATCACGCTTCGTCTGATGGAACTTCATCCAATGAAATACCCAGAAGGATTTACCACAATCAGTTGGCCCAAACTCAGAAGATTTATCATCAACCTCCTCTTAAGTTAAAAAACTTGCTGATTAAAAATCCTATAGAAAAGTCAGCATAATCTCTATTCCGATAACTATTTAGCTTCGCCCCCTCTCCCTTATGGTTTACCACCATAACCTAGGTATTTTACCACTAGGAATAGTGAGAAGAAGCATAATTTCTAACTGAAGTTTTACCTCGGGGTAAATCCTTCGAATTTATCTGGCAATAGTGAATGGATGGCTTCTGTACAAAAGTGTCTATTCCGACAAAAAAATAATTGTTTCTACGCCTTTCATGACAAATGAAACAAGATCTTTTTAATAGCAATCCATGTATCATAAATGAAACATTTCAAATTTCAATTTTTTAAGTAAAAACACAAAATAGTTTTTTAAAATAATGTTTCCTTCGATTTTCAACCCAAAAATATTTTTCGTTAATGGAAATAAAAATCATGCGTTTAAGGGTTAACTATTCGTTAAAAATATTATATGAACCATTATTATATAAGAATTCGAAATAAATATATAAATTTGCTATTTAGATTGTGCTACCTGTATGTAACAAGACCCCAGTTTTCCATGGCTCCTGCTGCAAAATCTGGAATTGCGACTTGATCCATTTTATTGATTTTCATGTTGTCGTAGTATTTATAATCTGTGTACTTGTCTAGCGCTTCTAGTAATTTAGGTCCTACTTCGTAACTGTAGCTAGCCGTTGGTAGAGCTTCCTCGCGAGACCAGACATTGTAAACTTCTTCTGTTGGGCCGAAAGGCTTGAATTTTGATACAATGAACGCTATTAGGTAGGATGACATCATAGGCGTATCCTCGTACACATCTGCCTCTAATTCGCCTTCGCTGTAAAAAATTAAATTTCATCAGAATCAAGTAAAACTCTTGTTTGTTGTATAATTACGCTTTCGGTATTTTAGTTTTTTGTTTCGTGTTACTCAATGTGTTATATTCAGCAGGTCGTATTATAGTTATTGCAAATACGGCTTTGAAAGCTGGCTCGTCGAAGCAAGGGAATACTCTTCTAGCGTAGGTCGATTGAAGCTGGGTAGTGGCTATCCACCTAAAACGATTTTTTAAAACAATTCCTTTTCAAAAAAAAAAAAATCTCACTCTGTTCCGCCGTCAGCGTTTGTGTACGAACTTAGATAAAATCCATACATATCGTCATGTAAAACGCCTTCGTAATCTGTTATAGTCAAAATATATGTAGTGTCTTTCACCAACGCATTTACCAACGTTACGGTGACTTGTTCAACCACAGCATCCTCAGTATAACCGTCTAGCTGCAACAGATCAACGTCCTCTTTTGCTTTTAAACTGAAGTGTGTCTGGGCCATGGATATATTTGCTGCGTTTAAAGTAATTGATTTCACACCATCGACAATAGGTTTTATTTCAATAACCACTGTTCCCGTAAACTTCTCTGACACCATAAAATCTTCTTTAACGGTCAGCTGAATATCGTAGCGCACTGGAATTACGTCACCAGGTAATCGGTAATTTTTTACGTCATCATCTGCCGTGACAGTTTTCACAGGGTTGCAGGAAATTAGTTCAGCGCAAAGCAGAAAACTGCATAATGCAAGCAAAAGTCGTTCGCGCATCATGAACCTGAAATAAAATAAAATGCTATAAGTGAAATAAATAGTAGTCTATGAATATTCTTTGGGCTATTATCGACGTAATACATTTGGCCACAGTTAAGGACGATGAAATATATGTTAATATGGACTATATAACAATGCCAGGGCCACAAAATTACATTGCAAGTTTCAACGAATATTTATGGTGTGGTAAGAAATATATGTTGAGAAAAATCTGGTGTATTTATCATCACCTCTTCAATGATAGTAGAATTATGTGCCAATGAGCGTTTTAAGAAGCGACTTCTGCTGATTATAAAAAAAATGCAGTGCTGAGACTTGTCTTGTTCTTCAAGTGTATAAGAATTTGTAAATTTCCAGTTTCAGTATTCATGGTTTTATCCATATTTTAAATATTTTTTGACGTTACTTAGAATTTTTTACAATAGCAAATATTTCAAGAAAACTGTACTAAAAAGTACTAATTTATCGTAAACTGTATATGTGAATAAATAATAGCATTCATTACTGGATTTCGTTGCTGACTTCATATTAAACAATACAGTCCATCAGTCCATCCCTACAATAACCCTATTGGTCGTTCCGCAGAGCAACTTTAAGATATTTGTTCTGCATCACCTGTAATGCATTATCAGTTTATTGTTTCTTGAGAATTATGTTCATGAACAGTGAAACATATTTGTATGCATCTCAATGTTGTTCAATGTATCAACCACTCGTACATGGCCCCGAATGTCGAGAATGTTTTATGAAATCAACTGTAAAATTAAGTAAATAATTTCTGCATGGAATTACTTCCAACATTCCGTACATATCCCAGCAGTTAAGTATCATATAGTCGATATACCTCGGTGCAATGCCTGTGGGATGTATAACATAGACAATGCTGTCTCTTTAGTTACTCTTAACGTATCAAAGATTTTTTTGTCGAAACTTCTATATGATTTAATAAGAGTAAGAATCGCTGCATCTATGCTAGCAAACATTAAATATTAGTTGCAGCATAATAAATTGAATTGAATTGAAATTGAATGCCCTGATGGCAGATTTAATGGCCATCTACGAATTTTATGTATAATCGTTTGTGTTTCTCTGTTTATTTGGCAATTCGTTAGCTGTTGAATTTTACTGTGGATTTGCGTGTCTACTATTGTCGTTGTCATTGTAGTTTGATATTAATTTTCATTATTTCCTGTTGCCCCTGTTGTCCTCATATTATTTATATATTTCATCATCTCAATTTATTTTTATTTTCGTTGTTAATTTTACGTGCGTTTCATTTCATTTAATTCTTTTGCATTCTTTTTCTATGCCGACTGTTAGTTTCTCATATATCTATTTGTTTAATACTATTGGTTTTTTTGGTATATTATCAGTTTGTTTGGTTTATTAATTTCGTTTTACATAAGCTTTTATTGTGTATGAATTGAAAAATACATTTCGGATTCAGCGCGCGCCAATTATAATTTCCCTCATATGGATAATTTTAAGCACGTTATCACTAATAAATTTGAAAACAATCCAGTAGTATGTTGAGGAATGGAAATACAAGAATGCCATTCAACTGATAATCTATAATTACATACGAGACCGAGATAACCACGAAATCAAGATTCAGACATTTAAATTAATATTCAAGGTCAAGATTATAAAAATATGTTTGAATGTGGGAAAAATGTGAAAATGGGAAAAATAAGATTATTTTAATTGCGTACGTTATAGAACAATAAAAGACGAGACGTTGAAAAAAATAATGGTTCATACAAACAATGAAATGACGAGTTTATCGGATTAATTCGTTAATTATTTTTACAATTATACCTGATGATTGGAGTATAGCTGCAAGTAATTTTATCGCACGTTTCTTATGACTGGATTTAGTAGTATTATGAATTTCGGTTGTCCATTACACACAAGGTTTAAATGTCTAATGAATGGCGCTTTTAAACGTTATGTAATCGTTAATCGTTAATCGTGTAATCGTTATGAATTTTCAAAAGGAATTTTCCTTACGCAAATATACATTGGTGCATCTTGTTTACCAAATGTACCAATTTCTTGTTTTCCATTTAATAAACTCGCAACTTATAAATAAATTTGAGCGAATGTATTAAGGTGATGACAGGCTGTTTCGCTCTATTTGAACTCATCAGCTACATTCTCTGAAGTTTCATCAAGTCATACATGCATGAGTGACAAGGAGTTTGTGTGTGAGTATTACCGCTATCTAAATGTGAATACCCACACACTCTTGCTGCTACATAATTGCAATAGCCTTCACCTTGCATGAAACAGCTATCATCACTGTAATAGATTTGATAATACTCACACACAATCTTGTTGTCGCAAGTTATGGTTCGACCATTTTTCGACTTTTTCTCTGTCGATCACGAACCGATATTATCCAAATATAGAAACATGTTTAACTCACAAGGTCTATCACTTACATTACATGATTGTTTTAGTTCAAAGTATTTTGAAACTTCTTAAAATTATTTATTTGTGCGTTGGTCCCATATGTTGTAATTTTTACATTATAAAACAAAGACATGTTTTATATTTAAATTGTAATACCTTGACAAAAATTTACATATTGAAAACTGATAGATCGGTGAAAAAATTGTTGAAATTCATTAATAAAAGTTATTATTATGACTAATTCCACATCAGGTGATACCAATTTATAGCTGCGTATTTGTATAATTTTATGCGATATACATTTATCATCAACAAGCTGTTAATCTCTATATTGCTCAAATATTAAAAATTGTGTAACCATGTTTTTGCATATACTTACGTTGCTACAAATAACGTTTGTGATTTAACCAACCATATTTAGTACTTTGTTAGCATTAAGCATTTGGTATTACTTTATTAATCAGATAGTAGATATCCAGCCTAAATATAATGCACAGCATTTCAACAAGAGATTATTGAAAAAATAATACCATTGCGTGATTTTGAAACAAAGGATCTTACTTGCTCATCGTTATGAACGTTTCACATTAATTTTAACCGTTCAATACAAATAAGAATAAAGCAAATTTATAATTTTTCATACCAACAATTTCCCAACCTAGGGACATCGGTTATTACAAGAACGAGAGCTTAATGTCCAGAAGTCGTTTCGTTGAAACGCAACACTCACATTTTGTAATGCGCGACATCCCCATGACATTCGAATTAATATTTTATAGTTACTTACGTAAAGTTAAGTAGCGCCACAAAAACTATGCAAGAAATTAATTCAGCCTCCCATTTATAACATTGCGTTTATCTAATCTGATAAGTATTTTTTGCTCAATGATTTCACCTCGATATCGAAAACTTTTTTGACGGGTGATGCTTATTTTTCGGATTGGAAACTTGTGACTATGACAGTGCGACATCGATCGTGAAAAACAGGCATGAGTAATAAACATTTGCGGCTGAGAAAATACAAATTAAATGAAACCATAACATATGTATTATTAATAAAATCGTCTTACTATCAGCATGGCCATGGTCTTTAACGGTAGCCCTAATCTGCAATTTATACCATACCATAATATAATGTAAATACCGCGTTTAAACAATCACGTAATTTCGTCAAGGATCCATTCGTAACTGTATAACACACTTACAATCTATTACTTTTAAGATACCCCTATTTAAATCATTTTACACTGCAGCGTTTTTGTAATAATTTTAAAGACTTAACGAATCGGGCTTAATTAATTTCAATCCGACTTTTCATAGCAATATACATATGATGCATAATGAAAGAATTAAATACCCAAAACGTACTCACAAAGGTATGTACATTAAATTAATTATGTGTGCAAAGAAAGCTAAAATATATATAAATTCTTTCACCCCTATTTGTATTCGTCCACGCCAAGGACATTAGGCATATCGCTGTGTTAAAAATGAACAATATCAAATATCATGTTCATAATATCACTCGGAGTGAATGATGATGAAATTTTCAAAATCTTTTAATAAATGATGCTAATACAATCCGATGTATTACTGCTTGCTGTACAAAGTGTACTGAATAAAAAAAATATTATATAATATTTACTTTGTTATTAAGAGCTATACTAGACAGATATAATATTAATTCAGATTTGTACCTAATCTTGATTGCTTATAAATAAAATTCGTTAATCTACGTATTAAAACTTATTAAACTTTATATGATACCATTAGATATGTAATTTAAAAATTTACCGAATAAAATGGATATACAAGATATTTAAAATTTTACTTTTAAAAGATTTTTTTAGAGATAAGCAAAGGCACTGATGCCTTTATCGTATCAATTCGATTGATTACACTTTGTTTTATTACATGTTCCAATAATGTGTTGAATTCCTTCCAGCTGCACTCCACTTTTATTTTGTCAAGAGTAATGTCTATAAATAATTTGGTAGAGAATTTAAGTTTTTTCAAAGTGAAAATTTCTGACTTGTTCTTGATAATAGATAAAAAAGCCCAAGTCGCCAATTGGTTCCTTTGAAATTCCACGTCGCCAAAAATTGAATCGTTGTTCTTTTGTGCTGTTATACTTTACCTTTTACAAAGTACCTTATATGATCTATAGTGGTTTATTTTTTGTTTAGTTAACTTCTTACGCACGACAACACTAACAATTTCTTTTGTTGTGTGTTCCAAATCTGCGCCACATTGTCTACAATTAGCTTTATGTATCCTATCTGAATTGTTTTCCCTCGATCCTTTTCTTCTTTTGCTAGGACCCTTATTATCCTTTGTATCCTACTTTCCTCCTCCCTCTTTACAGTTTACTTTTGACCTCACCATCCTTTTCTCTGCGAAATTTGGGAATTCCACGACATTAATGATATTGTACTGAGTTTTTATTTTACCTTCTGTAATATCAAATTTCATAAACATGTGGACTGGTCATTTTCCTGTCACCCTTAAAGCTCGCGCCCATTATCACTACGTTACATTTCTTTGCTGCTAGGTTCATCTTAACCATAAGTAATTCCAAAGTTTCTATTTCTACAAAGCTTAAATGGAATTTTGATGTAAAAAAATCGCCAGTGCAGTACTCTATAATATAAGGTACATATGTAAATAAATTGGTACTTTGGGGATTTTGGTTATATTGATTATGTAAATTAAATTCAAACTTTACGTCGAGATTCTTGGTCATTAGGTGATGCCATCGATGTTATGCGTCTTCCTTGCTATTCAGTCGTATACATCGCATAATGGAAACGCAAAAATGAAATTGTGAAATCATAACATAACCATCGAAATATAAACATCCAATGGGATACTCGACACTGGAACAAATAAACTGCTAACAGTAATTGCATCGTCTCTGAATGTGGCTTACGTCTATATAAGTTTTCATATAACCCTCCCCATCCTGATAGAGACATCGATTGTTTTGTGTCATATGGATTTTGTATTGGCAATTGTTTAAGGCTTTAAAAATAAAACTTAATTTTCGATTTTTAATTATATTTATTTATCATTTTTCACTGCAATTAATACTTAATTTTAGAAATAAAAATAAATAGTCCAAAACCAAATGTAGATATTTCGACTACAAATATCTTTCGAAATCATGCAATGACATTGCATAATACAATATTGCCAAAAATGTTTGAAGTGACTAGATCGCGATAAGAGCATTTGTCTAAGTGTACATACTCGTATATTGTATAAATAAATGTTCAACGAAAATGAAAAGTTAAATGATAACGATTGTACATGCATCTCGCGTAATTCGTTTTCAGCCTCTTGTCGACGCAAGTTGTCATGAATGATCGATGCAGTTATTACGATAAAAATGTTGGAATAAAATACTAACTCCCTGATTCACATCTTGGCATTTCATTTTAATTGATTTTTTTTGCTTGTGTATATAATACCTGTTTACATATATTCTCATTATTGACACATCAATAATAATATTTAGATTCTTTTTTAGATACTTTAATGAGATTCTATTATCCGGTATGGCGATGATTGTCGAATAAAAATCATAACTATGAAAATTATCTATTTTATTCAAAATATTAATATATCAATCATAGAAGATTGAGAATGTTTCGAAAATAATTCATCGATTATTTTTTCGCATTAGATAACCTACAATTAAAATACTTTTTACACGTAAACATGGATGTATCTATAATGTGTCAAACCTTAATATTTGGTATCTACAATCCATCAATATAAAATTATCTGAACGTGACAGCCTAATAGTATTTTATAACTTATAAATAATTTTAACAGACCGATGAATAACGCTGATCAGAAATTGATTACATTTGTTTGTATGATAATTAATAATCTACTCAAGTGTACATTTTTTTTTAAATTTCTGAAGCCACTCGTGTTGCCTCGATTTGCGTATCTTTATATTTTAATCGTATTATTCGATTTTTTAAGTAGCACTCTAACTTTTTAGATGTACGGCTTTGTTTGAACTAATTTTATTACATCATTGTAAATAAAACGTGACCATCAAAATATTTTCTATAAGAAAACAAGATCAGGGGCATATTTACAAATCAAGTGTCTGTGTGCATGTTTTATTTTCTTTGCCATAAAAATATATTGACCATTATTTATATTTGTTCTATTACTTTTTACATCGCCATAAAATGAGAATTTAAATTGATTGTACTATATGTATTACTTATAGTACAATAAGTAATACTGGGCATTATATAAAATTCAAAGACAATCTTGATAGGGTTTGACTCTGACTCTGACTTCTAAGTTATAAACACAAGTTTTAAGGATTCTTAGAGATTTAATCTGCACAAGATATATTTAACGAATAAATAGTTGAAGAATAGTAGTGATGACAGCTGTTTCGCCCTCTATGGCCTCATCAGACTACCACACATACATTCGCTGAAGTTGCGTCAAACAATGATGAGAGACAATGCGTTTCTTTGTGAATATTATCGCCATCTAGGCAAATGTATTTTCGACCAACAATGTTGGTACTATAAATATTTGCAGATACTCCGTAGCCGTCGGTAATAAAGACCGCTTTGTTGATAAATATCACTACTCCAGAAGTTGGGCAATTTGCAGACGTCATATGGTGCACATAAATACTTTACATGAAATATTTAATTTTGCTTCTAATCCAATCAAAATTTTAATAAATGTAGTCATTTGTCAAGTCAATAAAAAGTTTTGTAATACGGCGAACGATACTTGAATTCAGTATATTGATAGGGGGCTCACTAAGTTGGTAGGTTGGATACTGTAGCCAACGGACATGATTCAGGTATTTATTGCAATAACTGGGTTGATTACCGTAGCTACCGTAGTCAAATATGAACTTCGGGAAGATCAGCATTCAATTATACGAAGACGTTTGTAAGTTACGACAAAAAAACACGAATTATAGAAAATCAAAAATTGAAATAAAGAATTGTGATGAATTACTGATATCACTATAAAACATTTACAGTGATATTTATCTTAGTTCGAAACATGAATTTATTGCGATAACCTTTTCAATGATAGTGTGCATGGGCAAGTCAGAAAAAGAAATGCGAACCTAAATAAATTATTTCATTCAAACACATAATTGTTTCTTGTTATAATCTATATATGTTCACGAAATTAGAATACATAAAATTTATTTATGTTCGCGAAATTCCAAAGGATATTATAATTTATTTACTAGATGACTGAATTTATGTGTCACAATAAGTTGACAATTAGAAACATCAACTTATTTGAAGTGTTTTTGAATGATGTAATTTTTGAAATAACTTTATTATTAAAAATGTATTATTCAAAATAACATTATTCATCCATCGCTTGGAGCGCTACATAATTCGAAATGCAAAAGTCCGACGACGAACGATTCTCTTGACCGTGGTCGTCTTTATTCAGCGTGTCATCCACTGTTCTACGATCTACGAACCACGAGCCTGTTAATTTTGGTATTGGAGAGAAACAGCGCCATAGAGAATTCAATTTTCTAACGGAATCGTACGGACGGCATCTGTCAAGGTTTTGAAGCAGTATGCGAAAAATTATTTTGCGAATCGCACTATTGGGTCTTTGGACTGTCCTGTTTCTAAACTAGAAAAGATAGACATATGTTAACTAATTTAATTATCTACATTTTCATTTATGTGCAATTTTGTTTTATCTCGCACCGTGTCAAAAAAAAACTTGGTCAGGTTCGTGAGCGTTTAGTCTCCGCCTTGACCAATGAAATTAAAAATTGAGATTATTTGAAGATAGATAAATTACTCAATTTTATTTTTTACAGATAAATCGCAAAATGTCCAAGAAGTTAGTTATAAATTAACAAAAAAAGAAAACTGCTGTGTTTATATAAATATAAATTCCCTGCGTTGTGATCACGTCCGGGAATATTTATTGTTTGTTGCTAGGTGGCAAAGAATTTTTTTTTCGCATATAGTCACACAGAACACGACTCCACGTCTCCAATTTAATATAATTCAATAAAATATGCATGATTTCCAAAAAAGCGACACGGAAAAGAAATTGTTACTTACGTCGAAATTATCTTCCTAAGATATCAAAAGTGGCCCTGTTGTTCATGAAAAATGGTCAAGGTTTTAACAAAAAAAAACTGCGCCGCTGCATATTATGACTTTAGGTAGCAAAAAAGGGTCAGCATTAAAAGAAATGCTTACGTAATTGCACATATGTTTTACCAATATATATATTAGTCAGTTTATGATTGTACTTACTACAGTCGATGATTTTCAAAAATAATTTATTGTAAAACTATTGGAACTAGTGTTCAGTGACCACCGGTTTTCCTATCGACACGTTTCGCGTGTTTACGGGGACATATTTTAATACAATCTCGTTGAATATAGTGGTGATATTTCGCAAAGATTTTATACCTTCGTATTATTTTGTGCTTAAACGATAGTGCAGTGTTGTGTAGTCTTCAGTTCGATGTGCTGTGATGTAAGCGGTGCCGGTTACATCGGACACTAATTATCCACCATGTCAGGTAATAATTTTTTATACCTCTATTAGCTTTGTTCCGCGAGAAATCACGAACTATCCATAACTAACACAGAAAATGTTTTAAACGTTCCTGGAAGAAAAACAGGGATTGTGATGATTAAAACAACCAATCATTATACAGATTTTTTATGGTTGCAAGGGTTGCAAACGATCAAAACAATTTACGAACTTTGGGGAAATTTTAAATCAGACAATAGAGATGTATCTTTCAGATTTCAAAAATATTTCATTGATATAAAACAATTAAAGATGTGTATGTATAGTCCTTCGTCCTACGTCAGTGCAACTACAACATTGCACTGGTCTATTAGGCGATCGACCTAAATTGAAATATTTACACCGTACGTACTGATCCAAGCGACTGGTGAAACACGTAACCACATATCAACATTAAACAGTCGAGATTAGCTTCCAAAATTCCAAGTTACATAAATTTATTTTCTGCATATTTTTTCCTTATGAGAAAACAATCTGTGGACTCGCCTTGCTGAACTTTACTCGTGCCCATATTTTAGCACTTATTTCTTGTACAGATTTTTCATGTCACGTATTATTCTCTGAACTATATAATCGTATAGCTCCAGACTATTATCTAAATCTAATTTTAGCTTCAAATTTATCTAAGTTCAGTATGGGCCGGCCACTGAAGATTTAAAATTTCATTTTGTACGGATTCAAATTCGTCGTTTCGTGAATATTTCCTGTGTTTCAATACACAAAGGAAATATCAATAGCGTCTTCGTAATGAAGTGAAGAGAACATTTTTCAAAAATCGTGATGATATCTTCAATAAAAGTACAAATATGGCTAATAAATTGTAATAAACTTTATTGTAATATTGTAACAAAATTAATACTTTAAAACTTAACAAAATTGAAAAAATAAGTTATAATGCCGTGGTTAATATATATATATATATATATATATATATATATATATATATATATATATATATATATATATATATATATATATATATATATATATATATATATATATGTTGTAATTCTAAGTAACATTCGCTATAAATTTTTTAATATAAAAGTGATAAATATGCACCACATAGTAATAGCACAACATTTACATAAATAATATTAGAGCTACTTCTGTCGAAATAAGTATTAAATTGGGCATACGTCGCATTGATCCAGTTTAGGTTGAAATCTATTGTATTTACAGCACCATTAATCGTCTCGTTCATCGATGACGTGAAGTTCATGGAATTTCTACTGACAAACGTCCTGAACTGTAAAGTAAAGTGATTTAGATATAAACTTATACAAATTCTAAACAATAGTCATATAAGTGAAATATTACGCTACAAAATATTTGCTTGAAAAATTGACAAACTTACTCTGGCGTATTGTTGATTTGTTGTAATTCTACTGGCGACGCCTTTGACGATAGTTGGCATACTTCCGATTCTACAAAATGAATGAAATTTGCATACACGTACACATATTTATAACTTTGTTACCTGTCATTGGCGACCTGATAATTGGCGGTAAGGAAATCCAAAACCAAATCAACGCCATTGTTAAAGTTGTTAGTAAAAACTGACGTAATTGCGGAGACCCGATCCGAAGGTCCTATTGTTGTGGTGGCCGAAGTAATATTTTGTAACAACCTTTTAAAGGAAAGAAAAATAATTATAAGCGTACACTTTTAGATTTAGAACAACAAAGCGAATAAATGAAGATATCACATGAGTATTAAATATATATATTTTATTTATTTCTTTTAAAACAAAGCTAAGCTTTTGAAACAATAAAACTCATTGAAGTTAATTGCATACCGTTACAAGTAATTACTCAGGTTAAAGTTCACCCGATGATTTTTCTTTGATTTTGCATTGTTACTCTATTCTTGCTCGAAGGATATTGCCCCGTTCTGTCTTATTAGCTCATTAGCTGTATCATCAATTATTATGATACATACAATAATTTGGTATAGAGGCTAATGTAAAATTATTTAACTGTATACTCAATTTGAACAACGCTTATACGCATTGTAGTGGTACTTATGTTTATTTTTGTAAATTTTTGTTAGACCAGTTCATATTTTTGATCCACTTTTGCAATTGTGGTAACGTTGGACTCTGCCCTGAACATTGCCCTATTGAATTTAATTCTGAAATATATGCTTCTTGTAACACGAGATATTTTCTTGTTCTCACTTTTCTTCTGGACTGCAACAATACAAAAATCTTCCTGGATTCTTCTGGTTCTGAGCTGATCAGTTACTGGAGTTCTATTCAAAACTTCAACTCCATGTAAAAATTGCTACCTATTAAAACTTATATTGATGCCTGTCTCTGATAATGTGGGTGAATCGTATAGGATACTTTACATCCTCTTATCTTGACATAAGATTCGATTGTAAATTTGTTTCTCAATTTTAAGTACATTCTCGTTTAGTGGCAATTAAGATGACGTTGGTATTCCAAGATCTAAATTGATCATTTTAGACCATATTATATTGAATTGTTTCCTTTACTTCTTTTAATATTCTGGTATGGTCAGTTTCGCATCTGTGCATTACTTTTGGTTGTATAGTTTTCCCAGTTGCTTTAGTTCAGCATTTAACGCATCCACAAAATTTCGGTATTTAAAGCCAAATATTATTTGAATATATTAAGGATTAGAACCCTGATTAGCCTTCTCTGCTTATTTTTATGTGTGTCAGTGTTTACGTTGTCGTTGACTTGCCTATTATTTAACCTATTGGTTTTGAAACCTACGTATTTTATTAAAAGCGTTAGCTATCTTAATTCGTAGGAACTTTTGATGCTGAATATCCCTGGATGTAGTTTTCTGATTTTGTCTCCAGTCGTTTTGTTTTTTTTTTAATTATTTGCTTTGTTCTGTATTGTAATTCATTACACTTGAGATGCAATTTTTCCAGTAATTCTAGTCTGGTTGTCTTAGATTTGGCTATTATTTAACCTATTTGTTTTGAAATCTTTTAATATTTAATAATTTTAATTATTTGTTTTCTAAAGCGATAGCTATCTTAATTCGTAATTGCTTTTAATGATACTGAATATCACTGGATGTGTTGAAAATCATGGTCAAAGGACATCGTTGTGTCAGATTCAAGAAAACATGCATAAGCTAGATTATTCAGAATAATGAATATGAACAAAAAAAAATCGGTAAGGTAATGATAAAATAATTACTTACCTATTTGCAAGAATCGAATTTGTTGTGCATCCTAAAGCTGTGGCCAACCTGGAACGGTGGGTGTCTTCTGCGATATTGTTATAAGCTTGAAAAACTGCATTCCAACCGTTTTCGTTACCGTTTCTGACCCCATTGCAATAGATAAAATTCTGCGCGTCTGGTTGGATTTCAATCGATTGTTGCATCCATCTTGTAAAGGCGTTGGTGCTACTGTTTCTGCAGCTGGGATGGTCGAGATTGCAGAGCCATGTAAGAATATTGACCATTGTCAATTTTTCCAAATGGGTGTCGCTGTTGCTAATATTGAAACCAGTTCTGTTGAATATGCCCTCAAAAACCTCGATGCCGTACGACTAGAAATGTATGTCAATATTAATTTCAACGCATTTGACGATATTCTTCTAATGCATATTTTCTTATATACTGGGGTATAATTTTAAATGGAAATTTTCATAATTAACCACTTTATTGAACAAATTATTTATTATCTTTAATAATAAAGGTCAATAGCTTTTTGCTTTGCTTCGTCAGTGAAGCAACACGGTTATTTACCATGCTCACAAAGTTCAGTATAATCAGAAGCATTATAACGTACCCGTATATAAGAATGGAAAGAAGATCCCAATGAAATGCGATGCAAATGCCCGAAAACGGTGGAAAACGTTAGTATAGGTACATATTCTGTTTCGTTCGTGACGTATGCTCCAATATCCAAGGCGATTGAATACCTCAGGCGTCCAGACCTCGCCAAATTAAACGAATCATCGATAAGTTGTGCCCTATTGAGTGTCGTTATATTTGTAAAATTGTTGGCTAACTGGTTCACTATTAAATTCCAATTTTGTTCATCATAATTTACACGATAAAATCCTGAAAGTAATATATTATTAGCCAACAATATAATTTACGAATATTTTTATAGAAATACATGATTTAAATTTTTATTTATATTTCCTTAAATGCATACGAATAAATAATTTTTTGGGTGATTCCCAGGTTTTTTTATTGTAATCGACAAAAGAAGATTTGTTTTAATTAATCAACTTTGAGCACGTGCTATATTTATGTGGCAATTCTTCATATACGACTTAATCATGTTCAGTAAGACAATTTTAAATAAATATCAAAATGTACAGAACGTAATTCCAACATTTTCACTTACCTTTCCGATCTCTGTTGACAATTAACCAATCGTTCATGTTCACATTTATATTCACTGTAGTGGCACCTGTTAGCCATATTATTGAACCAGATTCGGACTGCCGGCTAACCCAGTCAATTGGAATGATCCATCTCGAATTATCATTGCTTGTCACGTTATTTAGTAAGAAGCGTTCCTTAAAAAAAAAAAAAACCATGGGAAGTAAATATGTTAATATGTGCAGTTTTTATATCGATATACGATTAAAAATAAATATTAAAGGAGTGCTTCAAAAAATATTTTGATGCAGAACCCTTAAATCGATGAAATGTGATAAGAGTAAGAGTACTGCTCCAGCCGCCACCTATCACCGTGGATATTTTCTAAGAAATAATTATATTTTATTTATTGTAATATTCTAATTGGAGACTAGCACGTTTTGAATCTCAAATCTTAGGCAAATTTGAGGTTTCACTTTTCAATAAATTATTAAATTATTATTAATTTCATGTAATGTCATAAGAATTAAATTCATCTTAGTGCTAGATTATACCTGGTTTAAGGATATACTTGTAGCTGAAATTCTTGTAACATTGACGACCGGAAAGCCACTTTGTGTTTCCCACGTTGATAATATATTTGTTACGTTTAGTGGTGTGTTTGGAGGTAATGCAGCTTGCCAGCTGTTATAGAGATATTGAGGTTCCGCGTTATTGTATTGCCTAAAAACCACTTAATCGTAAATGAACAATGCGCTGCTACGTATACGTTACCATGTATTCAAATAATTTCTCAATCCATTTTGAAATACTGTTTCTCCCAAAAAGTTTTCAGCCATTCGTATAACCGATCCAGCTAAAAAGAAGAATAATAAATAAATCTAAAATACGAGTCTATGCTACGAATACATGTAAAGGATGAAATATGTTGTGCGAAATTGCTTAATCGAAACTAGATAATTGGGAAACTAGGCACATCTTGTCTAAGGATAAGGTAGTTGTTGAAACGGAAGGTTCGATTTATTGTCAGAGGTGGCAAGGTTGAAACCCATAGAATCAGCTCCGTTCCACAGTGAAAGATTTTAGTGTTTAACAAAAATTTTTATCAGTTAAATCTCAGTAAAGTGTATTGACGTTTCATTGAAATGTGGTGCAAAGTGGAAGAGGACAATAAGTAGAAAAACCTCAAGAATACCACCAACAGACCAATGAGAAAACGACGATAGATTACCCAAAATAATGACAGTGAAGGAACAAACAGAATGAAATGAATCTAAATAGAGAAGAAAAATATAAAAAAGGAAAATATGGAGATAAAAAAGTAAATGAACTAATTTAGAAAGAAATGAAGGATATCAATAATGCGATGGAAGGAATTGAAATGGAGAACAAGAAATAATGAGATGGATACAAATGACACTAATAGTTTAATGACGTGTTTTAAAACAACACATGGAAATAAATATCGAGTCAATTATGATTACAAAAATAGGAGAACAATTATGGGCGATAGAAAATTATTTGAACAAAAACATGATAATGGAGAATAAAACCAAATTGAAAAATCTTAAAAGAGTTCTGTTAATGAGGATCTGTCAAAGAAAGATTAAAAACAAAAACGAATTAGAATGATTGCAGAACTAGAGAAAGGGAAAATGAGGTGAAAATGTGATTTTTGTTTTTAATGTGAATAATAACTGCGAGTCATCGTTGAAAATTGTAATGGCGCTAGTTTCGGTTATTGAAGCAGCAAACATTTTTGATGTTAAAAATAAATATCGCATAGAAAGTTTATGATATAAATAAGAAGTCTTCTTTAACAAATCTAATTATGCATCATCTACAGAACTTAAAAAGGCTGTGAGATTACGATTTTGTTTTTTGCAAAATTGTTAAAAATAAGTTTAATAATAATTAAAATATGATTTTTGCAAATGTCCGAAAAATTTGTTATCATATGACTTTTCTCTTCAGATTACGAATTAGCATTAAATTTGTATAACTTTTCCTTTGCGAGATCCACCAAGAATCGAAGTTGAAACTGTATATAGACCTACAGTTTTGAGTAGGCTTTAAACTGACTTTGAGTAGAAAAACGACAAGAAATATTTCACACTTATTATTTAAAAGCAATGTTGATTATGCCTGTTAGGTTGTCTGCGTTTCAATGAAAGAATAACATGGATGTTGCTATTATAAATTATGAATCTTTTATTGAAAGTGTGTCCATTTTTTGAAATATATTCTATTTTAACAACATATTGAATTGTTGTAATAATTTACAATGGTTTTAGCTGTCGACTAGATAAACACATTTTAAAATCCTGAAACCCTTTGTAATGTACATATTTTGTATAAAATATTTTTTAAGCTTTTACAAAACTGTTTTAAAACTACATGGGTTTAGCGAGGGGGCAATCAAAAATAAATTAATGTCTTTGCGATGTGAGCAGGTCTGCGAGAATGATTTTAGAGAACTCGACCGTTAAAGTACGGGTAAACAATGTAGTTTCAAATTCTTTTGAAGTTACAATAAGATTGAGGCAATGTGGTCCGCTCTCTATGGTGTTGTTTATAGAATGCTAGAAAAAGTCCCGAGAGAGAGAGAGAGAGAGAGTGAGTAAAATAAGCTATACTGGAGCAATATAAAATAAAAGTAAACAATATCGGGCATATGCAGATGATATAATAATATCAAGGAGCTTGAAAGAATAATCAGAAAGTTAGAAGCAAACACTAAGAAAGTAGGTCTGGAAATAAACTATGAGAAGACCAAATACATACATGAAAAATACGAAAACCAGAGAGAGTACACAAAACGAAATAGTGGCTGATTTAGATAATGGCAGAAAAATACAGATAGAAAAGTTTAAGAACTTTGTGTACCTGGGCGTGTGACTATCGGAGGATGGGGAGAGTAATTCTGAGATTACAGGGGTGAACGGGCCTTTAAGATCAAAGCATATCACATTGAAAGCAAATATCCAATTGTATACGACGATAATTCGACCAACAGTGACTTATGGATGCGAGACGTGGCTCATGAATAAGAACGAGGCAGAAAAACTAGAAATCTGGGGGCGAAAGATACTATACTCAGCGCGGCGACCAGACAGAGTAATAAACCGGCGTGCACTTCACGTGATTTTCGGGAGATCGTTTCCTATTGGTTAGATAGAAGCATGGCGTAACTCAATGCACACAGCCGAAACATTCAAGCTTCCATAAAGCGTTTTAACAGTTCTTAAACTTGAATATTTTTTTACATTTCGGTTATTATATTACGAGCAATTTTTGCAGTATTATCGCTTATTCTCGACTTATGCAAAAGTACATTCTTACAGTTATAAGATTGAAATTCCCCCCACAAAACTCAAATTTGGCGAGGCAGTGTAAATCAGGCTTTTTACGAACTATCACGTGAACAGTGAGTGAACACCTCGTGACTACTCTGTCTCGTATAGGAAGAATATTTAACGGAAGTGAAAGTGAACGACCACTGGAAACCTAAAAGTAACGAAGAATGCAGGTAGCACAGTGACGTATTTTGTTAATGCCCAACGATTGTGGAAAGAAGGGAGGACCACCAAATAGTAAAAAAATGTTACATCTAAGATCTTTAGTAAACAGAAGTCAGAGACGTCCGAAAATGGGATGGTTGCAAGCGATTGAAATGGATCCTCATGAGGAAGTAATTTGTAATTGACGAGAAAAAGCAAAGAACAAAAAACAATGAAGGAATTGTGTACGAACTATGTTCGTTTCCCAATGAAAACCTATAAATATTTCTTATTCCGAGATGGATTTTTCAGCTTTACAATTTATGTTGGGAACTTGCTATAAGAGAAGTAGCAGAAGTAGTCGTCCTTGAACACTCGAAGAACCCATATCTTTACTGAGTTAATCGTAACGCAACGATTTTAATGGACGTAATGTATAACAATTTTTGTTATACATTACCACAGAAACTGTTTGCTTTTGCTTTAGTTGGGATAACGAAAATATTGCATATTGTACAAGGAATCACGAACTAAATCACAAGCAGATAATATAAGAAATGTAATATATTTCAACAAAATGTGCTTTATAATATCGTATGAGTAATATTTTGTGTAAAATTGCATTATAGAGCAATGTTTCTTTTAGCATTAAATATATTTTGAATAAAATATAAAACAGTTTTAATTCTAACCATAAATTAATTATGCAGTTGGATTTGATATGTGGTGACAGTTAAAAAATGAATATCTGACCTCTGCAAGCAAGCATTTTTGTGGTCGAGAAATTTGTAAATTTGCATTAGAATGTACGTTTCGTTTGTAATTTGGAGACAGAGTAAGAGGCGAGGAGCGTTGCGACTATTCGCAGATGGTCCCGAAAATGGCAAGAGAATAAATAAGTAATGGGTTGAAGATACGTCAGAAATCCTGAGAATATTGAACGGGTAAGAAATACATATGAACGCATTCGACAAAACTCTTGTCTTGGATCTACCATTCCATCCGTATAAGACGCATGTTGTTGAAAAATTGGAATCAACGTTTTCAAAATATCATCAACGTCATTTAAATCAATCCCAGTTTGCCAACACATCTTATAATACCTGATAAAGTCAATTTTTATTTATCGGAACTTGTCAATAAGCAAATCTAGAGATATTGATCTGACACAAATCCGATGGATATAGATGAAAACCATTACGTAGAGAAAAACTGGTTGATACCTTTTGAATGATTTATGTAAAATAATAATTTCTGTATACACATAAAATAATGTTCGTACCTTTTTCATAAACAATTGTGTCGTATACCCCATCAATTTCTGCTGGAGTTTCAACATTCCTAGTCATAGGTCTACTAGATTCGAACGCGTCGTCATCGAAAGCTTTATGCATCACTGCAGTCAAGAATTGCTCCATCAAGTTCCAGTCTGGTTCTAACTATAAAACATTGAATGACTTGCCGTACTTAACATATCTACAATGTTCTTACACGTGAACTGATGTACATTTCAAAGTACGTGGCGAATCCTTCGTTTAACCATATGTACTTCCACCACTGTGGTGTTACGAGATTACCGAACCATTGGTGGGCAAATTCGTGAGCTATGATTGTTAGCGTCGTTTGAGTCTCCGATGCCGTATTTGTAGTGTCGTTGTGCATCAGGTATCTTTCCCTAAACAAAATTGATAATTTGTAGATATATACATATACAGAGCATATTGATTACCTATAAGTTACCATTCCCCAATTTTCCATCGCTCCAATTTTGAAATATTCATTGGGCACAGCCACTTGGTCCATTTTGATTAGCGGATATGCTATATTTGTGAAGTTTATCATTTCGGTGATGACTGATCGGCCAACGTAAAGAGAGTAATTGCCTTCGTGTCTATTTATAAGGGCGGGCCTACCAAATACATTGTATTCTCCAGCTGTTCGATCAGGCATTGTAGCTCGACCGTAATCTGAGACTAAAAATGCAACTAAATACGTTGACATTGGTACTGAAGAATTATAAACATCTATGTATTTGGTAGGATAGAATGGATGGACACTGAAAATACAAAATTTTTAAGTTGTTTATCGATGTTGTTTATAGTTTATTATTTCCGTTAAATTAATATCTTGTATTAACAATGACGTTGAAGATTAACGTGGTGTCATTTACGTTTAATAGTTTGACAAAATATATATTGGTATTGGCGAATATTCAACAAATAATTAAATCGCAGCAAAGGAAATGAAGTTAACATAAAAAGTGCAACCAATCATAACGCCTTTACGTTTATATTTAATTTTAAGATCAAATAATGTTTTTGGCACGTCATATATTCGAAGAAAATATCTGTCTGAATGTCCGATTATCTGTCATAAGATAGCGATAACATTCCAGGATTTGTGCAGGTTTAATATATTTTTAAATAGTCCTGCCATAAAAAACTAAATTTCTAAGATAACGAGATCAGTGACTTAGTCTGTCGCTGAATTGATATTTCGAAATTCTTAAACAAATAATACGCATGACAAACATCTAATCGCAACGTAAGCTGAAAATATTAAACCTAGACTATGCTAAGATTTGCGACTTGTGTTATTAATTTATGTTGGGAAATACGTACTAGGTTCTTTCTAAATTCATGTTTGCGGTGGTGTTGTAATTCATATTCCTAATTAAAGCTATTCTGAACGTAGCTTTAAGACTTGGTTCATCGAAACAAGGGAACGCTCTTCTGGCGTTGGTTGCTTCGAAATGAGTCACAGCCAAATATCTAAAAACATTTAGATTTAACGTTTAATTTATTATAAAAATGTGAAATAATACCTTGTCGCGCCAGTTGCGTTTACATAACTAGCTCTGTAGAACCCTACGTTTCCTGTTCCTAGCGTCCCATTAAAAATCAATTCAATTTCGTATACTATATTGGCTAGCATATTTTGGGTAAATACTATTGTAATGGTTTCCTCCGTTTCGTTCCTAACAACACTATGAACGATCATACCCGTAGTCACACCAATAACCTCATTTATAGTTAAGTTTTTAGAATGCAGTGTCACGTTGTTGGTTTGTATGCTTGATGTAAAATTCACAACCACAGAACCCTCGAAGGTGAACGTATCCAGTGACGTATCTAAAGCTACCTCATAATGAAAAGGTCTAGTAGTTTGAGGTAGCCTAAATGCGGTAACATTGAGACATATGAAACCCAGTAATAATAAGATTCGAAGCATATTTGACATTTCTGCAAAAGAAATTTTTAAATATATAAAAAAGTCGATAAAACTGTAATTAAAATCAGCAAAATTTGTAACAATGATCATTGATGATTAATTAAAAATAATTATTGTTACAATTACATTTTGAAAGACAATGTCGACAAAATCGATAATCTTCACTTGGTAACTAATTTGAATTTTTTTAATTTTGTAATTTTATATAAAAAGGTGGCACATTGGGAACAAAATCAGTAAATAATTACAAAATTCAGATGATGATACAATTTTACAACATTTTAAATATTAAGTATCGCCAACGTGACGAACAAAAATCTGTCAACGAACTGCAAACATGTGCTTATTTCTATATAATCCTGGATGATTCAAAAAAAATCTTAAACTCGCAAATTAATATTTTTTCCAAGATTAGACAACTGCTGCTGTATCAGCAGCAAATTACGTGTTTGTAATACTGGGCAAGTGATTTGTGCAGATAAGAAAACGTAGTAGAGATCCCTAAATAATTTTTTAGGCGACCGACACGAAAAATTGGAATTTCAGTCGTCAAACGCGGACGAAAAGTAATCGTTTTTCGTCCGCTTTCATTTTTCGTCCGCAATAGGGTGGCGCCATCTACCGACAGTTACCGAAATTGTATAAAAATAACCACATTGCCGTCAGTGTCAAACTGTGCATCTTGTTTACATTAGTAAATACGTGTTGGTGATAGACTTTTTAACTGATTATTGGGTAATTATTGTTTATAAAGCCGAAATAACTTCGAATGTAGACAAAGAAAACATAAACATGTCTGAAGGTGTCACAAATATGTACAATTGTTCAGTTGTCATAAATGACTATGTCAATAAATTGTAAGTAAATGTTGCAATAAACTTGAAAATTTTATGAGGGTCGCCTAAAAAAAGTTGTGTGCACCACGGCCAAAAAGTGTTTTTTCGTCCTCGTTTGCTTTCCGACCTCGGCTACGCCTCGGTCGTAAAGAAAACTCGGACGAAAAAACAGTACTTTTTGGCCTTGGTACACAAAATACTATTTTCGAGCAGTAGCACATAATGTTGCCATTAATACCTAGTTTCTCTTATTTTGTTTTTCGATATGTTCCTATCGACTTCAATGCTCTACCCTTAATGTATACGTTTTTTTAAATACTTTTTGATCGATTAGTAGTAGGTTGTTGAGAGATTTATGTAATAATTCCTGTAGTTCCGCTTACATATTTATTTCTTCCAATATCTGTTTAATGAAATCAATTTGCATTTTGTCCAATAATTGATACCTTGTAGAAAATAGTTTTGAGATATTCGAGACTTACATGTTGGACGCTTTTTCATCCTTTTTATATAATTGCAACTGTTTGAAATACTTATTAATAATCAATTGATAATTGATTGCATAATTTGCGAGTGTGTGATTTTTTTAAAAATTTAAACGATTTTGTGAACCAACTTTTCGACCAGAAACATCACAGTCTATTATTTTATTTCGCTCCAATTGTGCACCATATAATAAAATCAATTTATGTTTATAATAAGAATACAATACCATACATTCTATAATTACTTTTTATTCTACGATTGCTTTCTTAATAATCCTTACATATGCTAAACCGTTATGTACAATTTCAACATAAACTCCACATGTCAAATCCCTTTAATCATATTTGTACATACTATGGAAGCAGATGATAATAAGAAATAGCTTGTATTTATTTCAACACATTCCCCTAATTTGGATTTGAAGTTAAAAGCACTAAGTTTGCCTTTAATGGAAATACTCGATTAAAACTAAATGATTGGTGTTATAATGTTGGTAGTTAACAATTATGAGCAAATTCCACATTTAATGCTTAATTAAATAATACGTACGTTATTACTGTATTTAATTACTAATTATTCCCATGCACATGTCACTGAATTAAATTTACATATATCAATGTCCCTTTATAAACAACTCTTACCTATTGCCACTGAAGTGTCATGAACACTTTAAAAATACAATCAAATGCGCGTGTAAAATAATTTAGTTAGTTAGTGAAGCGTGCGAACCGCATATTAAAGTTATTTTGAAACATGTACGTTCTTATGTGTATCCTTATCTTTGAGATAACTATTTAAATAAAATTGATTTAGTTGATGGATTATTATCAATGTACTGTTACCGATTACAATGATGGAGCATTTATATTAGGACAATTTAACTATGTTTCCTAGAATAATTTATCTCAAGTACGGCGTGATCAAAAATGAAATTAGTCGCAGTCCCATATGAATTTACGAAAGAAAAACATGCAAATTCCCACAAAATGTTGAAGCCTGAACATCTGTCGTTAATATTATACTTTTAAATCGACTACAAAATCTATTAGTTAAGCATTTTCGCGGACTATTTATAATAACAATTTTAACCATTAAATTCTTAAATATTTTTAATTTCGTTTTTTGACTGAAAAAAAGCTACGTGTACAACAATCTCTCAAAGGAGAATTTACATTTTGGCATTTTGAGCTGAAATTATTGAGAAATGGTGCAAATTTGGATACGCTGGTAGAATTAAATGTTTGAAACTATAAAAAGTGAATTTCATAGTTTTAATGCAAATATTTACTGCAAGGCATCGAGGTAATATAAGTCGAACTGGCAAAATGTTCAAATATTAAGCAAGGCAACATAGGGTTTGTAGGCTCTGAAGCTGAAAGCGGGTTTATTTTTTATTTCATTTGCATGTAAACGAGTTTATTGAATTTTGCACCAATTTTTTGCTTGTACTATATGTATATAGTACATACATGTCCCAAAAATCTCAAAATTCTTTTTTCAGTTTTTCACTAATAACTCCTAAACGACCAATTTTTAGAAAAATTTGACTGTCTAAAATTAATAATACTAATAATAAATTCAATAACAAAATTGTAGGTAATGAACACCATATATTACGTGAAGTTGTTAGGAGGATGTGCGAGTTCGAAGAACGACAATTTTCAATATTTTTTTTAATCGCGTATTGGATTTTCAAACAGTATTTTCGCAATGTAAAATAAATAATATATTGAATATCTATCGTATAGTATCAAATCTTGTGCCCTACCGTATATGCGAACACCGGTACAAGAATTTTCAACAAAACGTCATTCCTCGTAGCGAACCAAGAACAGTTTTGGTGAATCAAGCGATTTGAAATTAAAAACGCACATTGTGATGCAAATATTTATTTAATTAAAACGTAAAAAGTTGACTTAGAGTACACAAAGTTTGATATGTATGTGATTGACAAAATTAAAATTAAAGGTTGAATTTGCCGCGTTTTGTAATAGGGGCTAACTGGAGCAATTGGTCCCGCTAAAGATCCTCTTCATCCATAAGGTTAGGTAGCATATATTTGTTGTCGTTCAAGTTTCGTTCGTCATCAATTCCATCTACATGCTTAGTAACCTTCCATCCCAATTGAACTGGGTCCATCAAATGGTCATTCGACTTCTAATGTTGAAAAGCCCGCATTGCGTGCAGCCAAGTTGAAAATATTTGGTAAGGATTGCGATGCGGCATATAAAGCAGCAATTACTTTTTTGCCGGCAACACCGACTTCATCTGCAGTCGCATCACGGTTATTAAATATCTCCATCTTCCCCTTTCTGAAAATGGCGGATGTTGAATTGCATGAAGAAATAATATATTTTCTTTAACTTCGTTTGACACATTGAAGTGTGTTGGGGAATAGAAGACGGTCTCGGACTTTCCTTTTCGAGGTTTCATCAAACACAACCGATCGCAATTAGGAGCAAATGCAGTAATAATTTCAACAAGATATGAGATTTCATTAAATATAATAGGCTAATTGTCCCACAGCCGGAAAATTAAATTTGGTATAAAATATTACAGTATCTTTGAGAAAGCTGTGTACGAATACACAGTGATGAAAAGCAATGTGGTGTAGTTCACTGTGAGCAAGAACTAAAACACATGTATTGGTATTATTTTTTTAGACTACACTGAGGGAGATCTTACAGTATTATAAGTCATGTACACAGTGTGCTTAGAAAAAACGTAAATTTAATTTTTGCCTATTATTATTTTTACGGTAGTTGGATTCATTTACGGAAGGAATATTTAAACTTTGTATGAAAAGTTCTTTTATGTTGGATAATAACCGGGATGACTTACATCGCCTTTGAGGGAGTGGAGGTTGGTTTGGTTTAAAAATTAAACAATTGCATATTTTCGCATAATTTCCAAAGACAAAAAACACTGTTTCTTGAAATTATGCAAAACGGGACGATTAAAAATGCTGTCCCATTAAAGCCCTATACTGTTCAATCAGACAATTTGTAGGATTTATTTCTCTGACCACAAAATTGGCATCGTTACCCTTATGCTATTTAAGTACCATGAATTCAAAAGTCGCTAAATCCTGTCAAAATACTACTTCACCAATATGGTCATTGAAAAGGTAATGAAAATGGACCTCATTTCATCCTACGTTCGTATATTGCCTGCCATACTATAACCTATCCTAAACATTTTATAGTAAAAACCGGTTTTTGACTTGAATGACTTCACTATGTTTTATCCAGTTCGGTACTCAATAGACTTGATTTGGTGTGATTGCAAGAAAACTCCTTACCGTATTTCTTAATAATGTTTGAACTGCAACTGTAACTCCAAGCTGCGTCAGATATCTGTAGGTTATTCCTTTTAAAATACACAACTTGTCCACAATAGACTGTTTAAGTAATTGCATTCACTTGACCTCTTTCCGAGCAATCAATTTCTTAGGCAAAATTGTATTTATATTAAACGATACAGTCTTTATGAATGTAGCAATTTCTATAGTCATTCTAACGATGATTGTGTCTGCATCCTGTTCGACAGTGATATTTCCATGAGCAAATTTTTGAATTAATTTATCGTTTGACATTGTCAGTGACATTTTTTCATCAAATTCAACGTTTGCTGTAGGTAACTGCATACGTACTCCTCTGCAACCATCACTTCTTCATCGTCTGGACGGCATCGCATTGTTCTTTATTGTACCTATCCTTGCGCTTTATATCGAACAACAATTCATTCGATATTCTAAAAGTGCTAGGCACAGAAGACTGCTCAGCTAGTACAGCATCAATGTATGATGGCTTGTTGTAGATTATTCTGCATTTTTTCATGAACAGTTAGAGAAGTTTCATCACTCCGCAAAACGTGTTTCCCATCCTTTCATGTTTTACTGTTGTCAATCAAAGTTAAAAGTGACGACAGTAAAAGTTTTATTTGACTGTCGTCACCATCACCACAGATGAAACACTGGGAATCCACTACATTTTATTGAAAACGAGATAAAATTGTGGTAAAATTGTATCTGCTTAATAACTTCACGTAATTTCAAATATGTGGTTTCATATAAATGCATCGTTCAGGAATTATTAATGAAAACCTGAAAAAATGCGAAACTTTCGACGTTCTTGGGACACCCCTCATACAACATATGCAGAAAATTGGTGCAAACGCCAATAAACTCTCTGTACATGTGAATGAATAGATTAAAATGAATTATCCTATTTGGCCTATGTGCCCGGCCTACTAGGAATCACGTGATTAACGAATTTATCATGTGAGTCTAGGATCAGTTAGATATCATGAACGAAGTAAAATATAAAAAAATATTAATAGTAAATATAATATAATATAATATTAAAATATTAATAGTTAGTTGTCTAATCCACACATTAGTTTCAGTTATTACTATAAATAGGTGTCATGGCATTGTAGTTAACACACGTTGAGGTTAAATTAAGTAATTTGTAAGCAAATGTTTAGGTGTCTAGTCTATTTAAATTGAGAAATATGAAAATGTATATGAAAATGAAAAAGAGAAAATGGAGAATTTGTGTCTAAACTTTGAGAGACTTAAAATCGCTTCTCCGATTTCTGAGATTTGTTAATCGAGCATTTGATTGAAATACCTCAACTTGTCTACGGAGAATTCGCACGATCAAGGCGTCAATATTATGACTAACAATTAGTTATAAAAATTCCGTCTGTGATGTGATAGCATCACGAGTTTGATTAAATATAAACTGACGTGACGTCATGTTGCACGACTCTACAAATATACAATGATCGAAAAATCAGTAAATGATAATTAAGTCGATTTTAAACAACTTCCAACTTGTGGAACATAATAGTTAATAATAAAAATAATTAAATAGAATTTAATTATAATTAAAGTATGAAATAAGGAAGCATCAAATTTAAACCTAATAGTTTAAAGTATTTCACCCTTCCATCGCTTTTGAAATGTCCAGTTAGGTATACTATGTTAAATTAACACTTACTATCTGACCCACTATATAAATAAATATAAAAGTTAACCATTCTGAATTATATTGAATTCTGTTTAAACAAAATATTCTGTTGAATATTTTCTTTAAAAGGATGGAGTGCTTAAACTTTTCATTGTGGAATTTTTTAAAGGCTAATCACTCTTTCATAATTTTATTAAGTGAAATCAGAGACTATACCATCGTTGCCCATTCATATTATTAATTAGAAACGATAAATTGTTTCTATGAAACACTACTTGTCAGTAGAAACCTGTTTTCTTGAAATCACAAATAACAAACAGTCTATTAATCCCAATGTAACTTTAGATACTTACGTAATTAATTCCAAGCAATTAAAACTGTTTGCGATGTTATCATTTCGAGTGTGGAATAAACAGAATTTTCCAGTAAACAAATAATGGAAATCGAAATAAAAATTCTGCATTTTTCGTCAGTATATTTATGGCACGGACATGTTATTTCATAACAATATGAACTGATAAGTGCCCCACTAGTGTCCAAACGCAACCCAACACTGTCAAACCTCAATGTGGAAAACAGTAGGCACCCTCGTTAAGGTATGTGTGTTCGAACTCATGTTGACAATATGGATCTCTGGTAAATTTTAGCCCTGGCCAGTAAAACAGAGCACTCAAAATTGCATTCAAAATGGTGAGCTCTGCCGATATGATAGATGATATAAAATAATTAATTAATATGGGTTGGTAAAAACTCCATTGGGAATAAAATACACAAATGTGGGTAATAATTTTATTTACTTAAATTAAAAGTTAAAAATATTTACATAGTTTCTATCACCGTTTCTATCACGACTAATTTACATTGAAGATGAAACTACTTGATAACACAAAATATTAAAAATTTCAAATATTGATCTACGTGGTTGAGAGCTTTTATCATATTGGTAAAATGTTTCTCAAAGGCTAGTAGGAATTATTTTACAAGAATAATTTCTTGATAAAGTGTAGGGTAGTTTTTTTCCGATTGGTAATGAGTTTGGTGACCAATGAGATTGGTTATATGAGACAGCGAACCGTCGAGTGTGCGCGAACGTCAATTTTAATTATATAAATATTACTTGAAGTTATGGCAGAAACGTTTGTTTGATTGTGTGATACACCAAACAAACTATTTTAAGGTATTTTCAACCTGCGTTTGTCTGGCTGCGCTGATTTTCGAATTTCAAAATAATCACGAAGCTGCACAAAACCTTTCTCAGTTGTTCGATGTATAGGAAACGAAATAGAAGCGAATATAAATTTATTTATGACAATTATATTATATTAAACATAATATATCGATGTATTTCAAGGAAATTTCTTTTGGTCGTTATATATGAAAATTTTCAATTAACCAGTCAGTTATATAGGGCATAAATATAACTTTCCAAGCTAAATTTTCCTCGACGGCTTTTATTGCACTTTGGAAATAATCTCCACCATGTAGTTCCCCCAAATTTTTGAGCTGGAACAAAAATGTGTAGCAAGTAATGACTTAATCCTTAATCCTTTTCCGAAATTAAGTACCTTTTCAAGTTGTTCCTGACTGGATAATTGACCTCCAATTCCTGAGATTATATTATTTATATTCATGCCACTGTAAGAATTTTGGTAGAAATTTGAGTGATTAGTTTTTGGCATTTACCTGTTGTTCATTTCATCAAAGTTGTTTGTAACATATTCAAGGGCAACGGTTAAACCCACCTTTCCGGAGTTGTACACGCTAGCAAATGCGTTTTCACGCTCCGTCACCAAAACGGAGCCCTCGGTCTCCAAAATCTTATCTAAAAACCTATCAAAGTGCGTCGAATGATGCGAATCAATCAAACAACAGACCTGCTTAGTATATCTTCGTCTTCACTGCATCCGAGTGCGGTCAAAATGCGGGAACGTACGACATCGATGGGTTCGTTTTCGTACTGTTCATACAAAAAGTTCCAGTCGTTTTGGTTGCCTATGCGCAAAGCACCACATAAGGCATACAGCTGGAGATCAGGTGTCATTACTTCGTTATTGTTTATCCAAGATCTCAATTTATACAGAGAGTTATTTCTGCATTCAGTTTCACCCATGTTGCACAACCACGTCATAACCTGTACTCTGTTTAGTTTATCGACATGGTTGTCGGTTGGGTTGGGTTCAAAGCTCAATTGCTCCGCCGTGTACTTTAACAAATTTATCACGTATTCCTGTAAAATACGAGAATTGTGAGACTGACTGAGGCCTAAAGATAGGTTTAATTGAGGCCGAAATAAAGCTGCCCAAAAGCATGAAACCGGTTTGTTTCATTGTCGACAACATTAAGCTACTAGGTCACGGAGGCCAACAGAATGAAAAATATTGTCAAAGATGCTTTGACTCAAGCATAATTTTTCATCTGCTTCATCCCAACTTGTTTCCGCAATGACGTTAAAAAAAGATCACGACCTATATTTCCAGACTTTTATGACTTAGTTACGTCTAACAAAAGAATTATATAACAAGTCTGTTGATTGTCAATTAAAGTTTTTTTTTTTCAAATTCATTTTCATATATAAACCATATTACTGTCAACTGACTTGGGTCGAAAACCCTCTCTCATTAAATTATTTTATACTATAAACATGTTGTGCTTGTGTTTTAGTACCACATTGATACTTACCCTAAATATGTCATATTCGTCAGTTGTAGAAATCATAATATTCACAAATTTCAATGAATACAAAAACGAATATATGGGAATATAGTCGGTTTCCCTGGCGAGATATTTACTCAGACTCAGAGGAACATCGTAAAGTACAACACCCGCCCTTGCGAGATTGAAAGCATCGTCGATTAACTGGGCTCTATTCAAAACGTGAATTTGTTCAAAATCATTGTCCGTGAGATACGAAATAATATTAAACCAGTTTGTGTCATCGTAATTCACCCTGTAAAATCCTTAAAAAGGGATATAGTCAAAATATATTCAAGCTGTGGGCGTCGCACCTGTTTGCTGCTTATTTGCGAGAACAAAACCGTCTACGGGAACCGGAAGCTCAAATGTATCGCTGTCGGTGTCGAGCCAAAAATCGGGAATCGTTTGAGAAAAATCCATATTTGCGCTGCTTACAAAATTAATCGGAATTGGCCAAACATGTTCGTCGGTTTCGGTATAATTTCTTATGAAAAATCTGTTCTGCAATTAGATAATTTGGTAATGTCGCTGTTTGGGTATCAACTTACCTGTTTTAGTGTTAATGCATCTGAACCGTAATTTCTCACAATGTGAACCACGGGGTAACCCTTTTGTGTAATCCATGGCGTAAGTATAGAAGAAACCGTATGAGATCCAAGCAAATGTTCCTTGTTTTCTTTTATAATAATTTCTTGCACAGCTAGGAATAAATCGTCAGGTACAGCAACGTCGAATTTCCTACAAAAATGCGGTTGAGTTGAGTTGAGCTTGAGTTCCTAAAATATTTTATAAAAATATACCTTGCTTCTAGGTATAAATTGAGACCTTGTCTGAAGACTCCAGTTGTTACAAAATTCTCCATCATCCTGATCACAGAGCCTCCTAAATTAACATTACAGTAATTCATATAATACAAAAAGTCATTGATTATTACCCTTTTGATATGATACATAAGAAGGTGCACCTCCTCCAGGATATGCAGTTTCATAGTTCATGGGCTCAGTGGTATTTTTACTATCAAATTCCATCGCATATTGAAGTCCAAACACAAATTGCTCCATTAATCTCCACGAAGGATGCACCTAAGACGTCCATGAATACGTGCGTAAATTAACAAAAATCGACTTACCACCGAAGCTGCATAATATTCAAAATACGTTGCGAAACCTTCGTTCAACCACAAGTAGTTCCACCAAGATAGCGTAACCAAATTTCCAAACCATTGATGACCAAATTCGTGGGCGATTACTGTTGAGATTTTTTGTAACTGAGTGGTCGTTGAATAATTCTGTGAGTAAAGTAAATATGACTCCCTGAAACCGTACTACATAATAAATTTATTTGTTACGATTAAAAGCTTACCTGTAAGTGACGAGGCCCCAGTTTTCCATTGCGCCGGGAGCAAAGTACTTATCTGGAATTGCAATTTGGTCCATTTTATCCAAAGTATAATTGACGTTCACAAAATCTTCGATTGCTTCTATTGTCTTAATTCCTGTTGATAATGCGTGGTCAGCCCATCCATTTCTTATAGCTGCGGGTCTGGCAAACACCCGTTGGTTGAACTCTTCAACGTAATCGTATTGCGAAACGACAAACGCAACCAGATAACTTGACATTTTAACCGTTTCTGCGTACACGTCTTCGAAAAATCCGTTTCCTAAGTCACTAATAATAAAAGTGGTCAACAGTACATTTTCATTTTCGTGTGTAACAGCGTTGCAAGAAATTAATTATTTAAACAAAATATTAAATTGCAAGGATTATGTATTTAAATATCAATTAATGAAAATATCGACGGAATTTTATGACACAATTTTATGACAATTATTAAGATATATTATAATTTTGGAGTGAACATGCATTTTCGAGTGTGTCTGAATTAAATGTGCATAACATCGATTAATGGTCATATTATTGTCATATGTTTTTTGCAAAGACTTCACTGAGTTCATTATGTTGGAACCAGCCAACAATATAATTAATTTTTGCGTTTCGATCATCAACGAGCTTTCCTGAATCGAAAAGCTTGTGAGCTAGTTCTGGTGGGATTGAAATTGGTCGCGAATAAACCTACAACCCACCGAAATAGTTGAACTGACAAATTATGGAATTGAAATCAACACACAAAAATGCAAATCGATTATCAATAGTATCGCCAAAGATAATTTTTATAAGATATTATCCACGTATCATTACGACGTTGTTACGAAAACTCCACGAATAAAATAATTTGGGCAAAAATAATTTAATTTACGTACTTTGTTTTTATCAGAACTTCATTTGATATCGAACTAAAATTTCCATGCCTTATCAGTTTGATGTTATAAGTTGCCTTCCATTCGGGTTCATCAAATGACGGAAAAGCCCTTCTTGCATTCGTGGATTGGAATTGGGTGGTAGCAAACCTCCTACAGGGTTACATAAATTGCAACTATAGATTAGTTTAAATACAGAGTTATTTAAATCTTAATTAAGGCATTTGTTCTTGTTTGTTTATTGAATCAATTTTTTCACTAACATATAGAAATTGAATATGAAATCGAATATACGCAAAGAAAATTTGAATTCTATTTAAACTTTATTTGTCGCTGGTAATCATCGTGATTTAAGAAAAACCTCTGCAACGTAATTGTGAAATCTTTATAAAATTAACAACAACGTGATTTTTATTTCACTGACACGATTTAGTCTTTAGTGTTGCAAATACATTTCTAACTCGGTATTCTTGTCCAATTCAGGTCAACGGAATGTTGTTAAAATTTTGTTTATTATTATTTTACATAACGTTACAAAAAGAGCGAGATTATTTATCGTATACATTGTTGTAAACTAATTATATTTCTTGAGTCGCCTTTAATTACATAATTAAACTTTCAAACAAAAAGCCGGGGAATTTCGTTATCACGTCATCGTCATCACAAACACTTTATACTGTTATCATAAGTAGGAGCGAAATAATTATTTTTTGATATTTTATTAGCGATAATCATAAAAATTTGTGCATCCCTGATAATACATAAATTGTTTTGTTTTGATGGTATTAAATATAATAATAATAATAATAATAACTTCTTATTGATATCATTATTATTTACATATTTATTGCTTTTATAATAATAATATTTATTTATCAGAAACACAGTAAGATGTGGTTGTGTTTTATACCACACAAATGTTTTTAGAACTTTGCAGAATTTTAAATTCCGAAGGGTTGTTAGAGAAGAAATCTGCATAGTCATGAAAAAAACATGTTTGGATTTGAACCTTTGGGGACGAGTTGAGGACGCTGAACCCTAGGCTAAGAACATCGCAATTTTTAACTGGCTGTCAAAAATTAAGTAACCGGTAGCGTGTTTAACTTCAAACTAATAGGTATTAGTGATAAAAGCGAATTAATATAAGCCGTTCAAATTGCAAGAGGTAAAAGCAACCACCGTGGGTGGCCTCGATGAAACACAAAACGAGTTGAATTTTTTTTATTATTGTCTTAATCAAAGGAATTCTATACACACCTATCCTAATAACTGTGAACTTTGTCAAATAACAAAATATGACAGAAAACCTTTGAAATTAAAACTAAACATTGGACAACATTGGAAGAAATAAAGTTTTAACTATTATCGATTCATTTTCAAAATATACCAAAGCTTATAAACTGAACTCATCCCAAAGGTATTAAAGTAGTTAACAATTTAATAAAATACTTGACACGTCATGGACCCGAGCAAATAATATCAGATAATGCAATGGAATTAAAAAAAAAGTCTCGTCAAATAACGATTAGGAACTCACAAAGTTAATATATATTTTATTAGTTCCCGACATCCAGAATCCAATGAATTCACAGAAAATTTCCATTCTACACTAATTGAACATATTAGATAATTAAATAATTAATAATATTAAATTATTAAATAATCTAGTAGAATATGAAATTAAATCTATAGAAATATAAGAAAGTAAAAAATTAATTACGCATTATTAGCATATATATAATAATACCATTAACTCTACTACAAACTTGAAACCTTATGAAACAATATCAGGTAATTTAGAATCAAAATCCACATTTGATATGCAACTTGTAAATAACTACATATAGAAACATAAAAATAAAATAAAATTGTTTTTCAATGCGTTATGTTGGGCGAGTTAGGACCGAAGCTGTAAATGCAGACATTTATACTCGTATTCAAATATGCCTCACCAAATTAATGAATTTTATTCAAATGCATCATGATTGGTTAAGACAACAAAATGTCCCATGTTTACCTAAAGAGGATAACCCCCGAATGTTCCACTGACACGTTCCACTGACACACTTTGGCCTTTACTAGATAGAAAAGTTTACGACGATGGATGGGAAGCTCAAAATGAAGAAGAACTATGACGAAAAATCTGCCAAAATTATTATAGTATTATAATTATAGTTAAAGCTTCACTGAATCGTTTTCAGTACGACCAAATTAAATAAAACAATTATAGTTTTAATAATTATATTTAAAAAAAATCCCAAAACTTTCATTACATACGTTATGTTCAAGGTTTCTGGCTTCGATGATCACATATATATTGACATTGTCAATCATGATACTAATATATTGAAATATACGTTCGCACGTTTTCTGGGGATCGAAGAAAATCATGAGTGATTGACGAAGGATTAATTTATTAAGATTATTGATGCATATATGACATGGGTTTTCGTTTTTATGAGACCATCAATAATTATTATTGATTCTAGGAACTGTTGATGTTTTTTTTTGTTATTGTAACTTTTCGAATATCAACAATCGGCGTATTTTTTTGTTCTAGAGTGCATATTAAAAATTGACATGTGCATACATAACGATCCTTGCATATAATCCATCTCTGCGTATGTATAATGACAATGATACCTTAATATTATATTGTTTTCGGATTATCGACTTGCCAGTAGTCAAGTTTCTATGAATTTGCAACTGGTCAAAACGTAGATTTTCATTCATTGTTTCCATTCATTTATCTTTTCAAACTGAATATCATATGTTTGCTTATCTTGTGTCATAACATTGCATATTTGATACTTGTTGAATGTTGAAAATAATTAACGACTATTTCAAAATTATAATTACTAATAATAATATAAATAAACTAATTAAGTTATTTATAAAATATCCATATTTGCTGACCAGAAAAGCAGACGGGTGTCTCTTACACCAATTTACCGCATTGCAATAACTGCAACGATTACTTTTATTCTACGCTTATCGCGCAAAAATTTTACGATTATTTTAATAGACGTATGTAAGGTGCCTGCCAAGTAAATATTATGTTATCGCCATACTCAATATATAGCACCACCTATCGTTCAGTATTGGTATCACAGATGGAGTATACGCTATCGTTAAAAGATCTATATTGATTATAAACTAATTTGTGGTTAAATTATAAAACATATGGCGAAGGAAAAATTGACTGCATAGAACTATTTCTTAAATAAATAATATTTTCTCTAATCGTGACAAAATACAGCCAGAAATTTCTAATTCATAAAATTGTTTATGAACTAATTACGAGTCTTCAAAAAATGGCAAGAAATCTTAATTTTTAAACTAATTTTGCCATCTTATCGATACCCTCTCGGGTCTAATAGTGATGTTTAGCTTGCTAATGTGTAGTGGCCACTGTGGATTCTTCTGGATTTTCTTCAATTCTACTCCACTTAGGCGTAGAATTCTTTGTATTATAATGGGGAAATTTTTCGCAAATGCGAAATTATCTTCAATTTAACCTCCTCCTCCCCATACATTATTAATTTTTATTTACTTATTGAATAATAAAATAAAATTAATAATTGTTTAGTCAAATTTATTTATTGGCTGTTGGTTCTATATGTATTCAAAGAATTTCTTTCGGCTTTTGCCGTTGTCTTCGATTGTTACTTGTTAATGTTACTCATACTGTTAGTTTCTTGAAAAGTGCTGTAAAGTCTTTAATTCCGGTCGAGATATTTTTCCAAAAATTACGAGGGTTTCTTCGTTGCAAAAACAAATTTGCAATACTTTTAGGTTGAGCCATTTAGGTGCTATGCACACACACAAACCTACGTCATGTCGAAAAGAATCAGAATCAATTCAGGGGGTTTTCAATTTTCATGATTACTATACTTCCTAATATATTAATATAAGAAATTAAATTTGAACGAAAATGAGAGACTCATACTGGTCATTTATTGACCTAAGAGCAACATTTAGAAATGCCTGTAGCAAATGAAAGTACCATCAAAAGTGATGCAAGTAACAAAATGCACATATAAAATGTGAAAGGAATTGTTCAAATGGATTCGAAGAAATGTATCAAAAAGTTGGTAGCTTCAGCCCATTAATATTCACAATAGTTATGAATGAGGTAATGAGGACCCGGGACAGAACAACAAATAACAACAATAGGACACTACAGACTCCAAGCAATATGAGACACTGTAGATATAGAATTTATTTTCGAATCGGAAAAAAATCAAAAAATCAAAAAATAATGAACCCATAGATGGAACAAATAGAATAACTAAAAAATTGGAATTAACCCGGAAAAGAGCAAGATGGTAAATGATGGAAAAGTAGAACTGGCTTTAACAAACAGTACGAAAAAGTCTGATTATGTTATCCAGTAAAGAAGAGCTAGGAAATAATAATAAGGTATATAATACTATTATATCGACTATAATGTACGTCAGAGTTAGTTGGAATAGCAATAACACAATAGCAAAATAAATGCAGTGTAAATGCGACGCCTGAGAAACATAGATGGGAAGACAAAGAGTGACCAAATACGAAATGCAATAAAACAACTAATAAGGAATATAATAACAAAGAGGCAATGAAACTGACCTGGACGTCTCAAGAGGATGGAGTAGGATAATAAAGAGAGTACATGAAGCAAGAAATACAACAAAGAGGGAGACACGGTATACGGTATATATTACCACTGTTAGCATAAACAAAATGTACACAAATTGCTTACTCTACAGTCAGCTGGACCCATGTAACTTATTTTCTTACACATATTGTTAACGATCATATTTACCTATTGCAAATACCTCAATGTTTATACAAGCCAATCATAATGAATTTCTTGGGATCTTGGAGTACTAATGCATCTTGTTGCACATAATTACACTTTGATAATTGAAATCCCAGTAACATTGTTTCTGTAATTACTTAGATTATTTAGACTATTTAAAAAATATGTAGATTTATGATTACAGGATTTTTTTATCGCATATTATCGATGTTGGATTTTTTCCAAGTATTTTTTCTAATTCAATATTTGTATAATAATATGTTCTGTTGACTCGATTTAGTTTCTACTAATCTTCATTAAAAAAATAGTTCGAATATCTCAATTAATTTGAAAATCCTACCAATTTTTTATTGAAAAATAATTTCCAAGAAATTGTTAATTATTACTTAGTATTAAAATATTAATTAACGTGTATTATATTTCAAAATATCAGTGAGTAATATTCACGATACAAAATGTATCGTATAAGACATGAAGCAGTCTAATTCGTAAAACTAGAGATTTATCTTCAATCTTTTGTGAAGTTGTTATATATATATAATCTAGCGAGCCAACTGGAACGTTGGGAGACGACGACAAGCATTAAGAAACATCGATATTTGCAATGTTGCAACATATTTAAGATATGCTTGCCATGAAAGTTGTGATAAACATAAAACGAAATGTTGTAATATATCAAAATAAAATCACTTACTTTTCATTTCCATCATCGTCTTCATACATTGCCAAGTAGAAGCCACCGTTATCTAAATGAAGAGTACCAACGTAATCAGCAATTGTCAACGTGTAGATTTCTCCCAGCAATAATTCTTCTTGCATATTGACGACGAGAAACTCCACTTCCGTGTCGAAACTTATACTTTCGATGGCAACATCGGAACCACTCGAATTCGTCACTTTAATTGAACCATCGTCAATCGTCAATTGTCGAATTTGTACCGTTATATTTTTGGTATTTTCGAGTGGCACCAACTCAATACTAACGTTGCCATTAAAAGGAGCTGGATTTAAATTCGGGGATAAATCCGGTCGCAAGGTAATGTTATATCGCATCGGTCTTATGTTTCGAGGAAGTCGATAATTTAAAACTCTGGGTGGGACTACGTCGTTGACTTGTATACTTGTACATACCAGCGTAAGCCATATCAGTGTTGAACATATTAATGATGGTTTCATCGGACTATATTACTTACACAAATCGTAAAAATCGGATTAAAAAATTAATTCGTGCACCTCAGCTATAGGACGGAGTAGTAACTGTTGTGCAATGCAGATATTAACTTGTGCCTTGAAACAACCAAATACAAAAAAATGAACAAGCACTTCAGATTACTACGTAGGAGGATGTATTATTTACTTATCATTTTGTAATAAATAGATAAGAATATTTAAGATCTCAATAATTTTGCAAAAATTCATCAGATTATTTCGGTTTTGAACGAACTGCCAATAAAATAAACTTTGTATTATAGTGAGGTAAAAGTAAAAAAAAATTATGCATATTTAGATTATATTTTTATGAATGAGAGAAGCGACCACTTACTCCCACCATTACAACATTTATATTTGTGAATCTAAAAATGTCAGTTTTATTAATCTGCACGGACGTTTTCCTGTTACTATTAACTGGGTTATCGTTGAATAAAGTTCGATAACATACATTTATAAATGATCAGGTGATCGTAAAGCAAGAACGAAATTTTGTAATTGTCTAATAAATATTTTCTATTATATTATTTAAATATTATAGTTGTTAGTAATGATGACAGTAATATAAACATGCTATATTTATAAATATTGGCGCCGTCAGGGGTGGTAGGCTCATCAGTTAATGCTTCCGTTACGGATTCAGTATATGATGGCGTGGTTGATGATTCTGGTGTTGTTGTGGATGGTGGTGTGGTGGTAACATCATAATAAAAATCCAACCAATCATTGATGCCTCCAAGATATCGGTCATTCCACTCTATATTTGATTCAATGTTCTTTAGAGCGTTGCTGAATATATTTCTATATATATCTGTTAATTCAGAGCTTTGACTATTCACAAAGTTGACGAACTAGAACAAAAACGAAATATTATTCGCACATACATATGTATCAAGTTGTTTTCCAAACGTACCTTATTTTTTTGATTTGTTGTTGTCAAACGTCCCGACATGCCGCTCATTATTGATGATATTTGATTGACCGATAGGCTAAAAATAATTAACGTGTATGACCAATTTCACATGTGCTTAATGCATTTAACTTACATTGCTCTGACCTTCACAAAATTATCTATGAAAAAGTTAAATGCCATGTCTAATCCCACTTCACTAGAACTGTAAACGGACGAAAATGCAGATGGTATGTCTGACTTTCTTAAAGTGTAACCATCGGCACTGTCGATGCACATCCTAAGCAACCTAGAATTTTATCAAATTTAATATTAAAAATAAATTCACCCAGAAATTCATTCACAATACCTGTTTAACAAACCGGTGTTTTTAGTGCATCCCAATCCGGTGATCAATCTGCTCTTTTCTAAATCTTCGCTTATGGTGTGTGCATATCGAGTGTATAGATACGTCCATTTCATTTCTGTATTACTGTCCAGTTGCATACCACCGCAGTACACAGGCGCCTGAAGATCCGGGGGAGTTTGCATCATCATAGTCAATTTGGAGTGCATTGCAGTTTGGCACCTTTCATCACCGAACCTGCATAGCCAATTTATGACGTTTATTCTGTTTAATTTATCTGTGTGGGTTCCCGTATTCTCGATCCCTAAAGTTTCGTATGCCTTCTGGAGTAATGTTCGTACGTATAACTAGAAACAATTTCAAGTGTGAAAATTTGTTTGGAAAATGTAATAGTTATTTACATAAAAAATCAGGAAAATTTCACATTACTGAAGAGGACCTAATTTGAAATACGAGGCACTTTGTGCCGAATATTTTAAAGCTCCAACTCAAGTAAGAGATTTTACTGAAGTGTTTTGTATTAATTATTTCCGGAAATCGTAAAAGAAGGCGAAATTTACAAATTACAAACATCAAGTTTTTCAATTTTGTTGGCAACTATAGTTACAAAGTATTTGCGTCTTGTAAAGTCTTTACTAGTCCGGCAAATTCAACTTTCCTGCCCATAAATAAGCAGGAAAATGTTGTTTTCGAGACGATTTCCGGAAAATTAAATTATCGGACGATATTGGCGACCATGTGACCGATAATTGTGCTGTTCCTTAAATTCAGTTTCTCTCTTAGTTCCAGTATTAGTTCACGAGAATGCAGTCTAGGATGATAGAATTGCATCCCAAAGTATATCAGGAGGAACAAAACAGTATGATTTTGAAAACAAAATGTAAAAAAACACTTTAAAAGTATAACCTAATTTTTACTAGTAAAAAATGTAAAATTTAAATCTTACCTTAAACAATTCATAATTTCTAGAACTAGCCATCATTTTATTCAAATACGAAATTCCAGTAACGAAACTGTAAATCGGGATGTAGTCAGTTTCTCGCGATATATATTCAATGAGCTGAAGAGGAATACTGTATTCAATGCGGCCAGATCGCGCCAAATTGAGGGAATCGTCGACCAACTGGGCGCGATTCAAAATGTCTATTACTTCAAACTCGTCACTATTTAAATAATCGATTAATAAATTCCAATTTCTTTTGTCGTAGTTTACTCTATAGTAACCTAGGATGAAACGGCGAGTTTATACATATATATTATAGAGTTATGTGACATACCTGTTTCCTTCTTGTTAACGATCATCCACTGATTAAGGGGTACGGTAATACTAGTTGATTCTTCTGCAGCTTTTAACCAATAGCTAGCAGTTGTGTCGTCGAAATTTGGAGCATCTGACGTCGCGTAATTGATTGGAATTGTCCAAATTTGATCAAGATCGTGAGTTGCTTTATTTAATAAAAATCGAGACTGAAATTGAGTTGTAGTTGCAGATTCGATCGTGATTTAATAATTCATAGTTAACCTGTGAATATTTTACAATGCCCCTCGTGTCTCGTTCTACAAACACAACAGGGTAACCTGCTTGGCTATTCCATGTTTCCATAATTTCCGAAACTGTCATTCCACTTAATACGTTAACACCTTCTTGATCGATTGCAGTTTGTAAGGCGCTCCACAAATCATTCGGAGCCGCAGAGTCGTATTGCCTACAAACATTATTTTTGCTTAGTATGGGAAAGTCTATGGCGTAGAAATTACTTATTATTGAGATAAATCGTCAATCCCTTGGCGAAGATGGTTGACGTTAAAAAATGTTCCGACATTCTTATAACGGCACCAGCTGAAATAAATTTGCGAATTAATTAATTCATTGAAATATAAAATATATACATTTATCGTAAGCGATCCTGTCAAAAAGAAAGGAAATTTCCGTCGGACTTCCAGCGTCTAATGACATAGGCCTTGTGGTTTCCAAAGAGTCTGATTCGAAGGCGTATTGATTGGTTTTTACGACAAATTGTTCCATCATCCTCATTTCTGGTTCTACGATTGAAGTGGCGAAGTATTCGAAATACGTAGCGAAACCTTCGTTTAACCAAATGTATTTCCACCACAAAGGGCTTACGAGGTTTCCGAACCACTGATGGGCATATTCGTGAGCAATAATTGACGCTATCGTTTGTTTTTCACCGGAAGTTGTAATGCCGTCTTTATACAACAAATATCGCTCCCTGTAACGACATTAGAGTTACATCGATATTAACAGTGAGAGGGTTTTTACTTGTAGGTGACTAAACCCCAGTTTTCCATTGCACCGGCGGCGAACCAGCCATCGGGGATTGCAATTTGAAATATTTTACTCAGTGAATAAGGCACATTCGTAAAATCTTCCATAGCTTTCAATGTTTGTATGCCAACATCTAATCCATAAACACCTCTTCCATCTTCGATGGCCTGCTTCTTGGCGAAAACGGCTTGATTCCCTATTTTGACGTTGTGGAAGTCGGAAACAACGAATGCCACAAGATATGTCGACATTTTAACTGTTTTTGCAAAAACGTCCTTAAACAGTCCGTCGGTTCTAAATTATATTATGATTTCAATGACGATTTAAACAAAAAAATTGTAATTTATTTAACTCACAACGGTTGTGTTTCGAATAAGTCCATATTGGAAATCGACATGTACTCTTGAGTTCTTATTAAATTTATTGTAAATGTGGCTTTCAATGCAGGTTCGTCAAAACAGGGAAACGCTTGTCGGGCACTTGTCGACTCAAACTGCGTCGTTCCCAACCATCTAGAAATGTAAATGCAAAGAAATATAAATATTGTTAATCAGGATGGAGTCACACAGTTAGTGTACCCCTTGGCGAAGACATAGTGGTTTCGTACTTAAGTAATTTAATTTTTTTGTCCAAGTTATACAAGTAAGAATTTATTATTATCTTTGTGACCTATTATTACTGATATGGGATAATTCGTGCCATGGATACATTGAGTCAAGTATTACTAACGAATGTCCTTATTGTCGACAAAATTTAATTGTATTATACACTAAACTTACCTAGTATTTCCCTCTTCGTCTTCGTAACTGGCTCTGTAGAAACCCTTGTTGTCTTCATTCAAAATTCCTTCGTATTTGATCTCAACATCTACTACCGAACCAATTGAAACTTCCTCGCCCAATTCAATAATGCAAAATTCTTTCGAGGTGTCTATATTAAAATTGGCAACAGCGATACTACTCGCACCAGCTTCGTTCGCGTACGATACTGTCACGTCGTTTTGATTAATCGTAAGTTCTTTACAGTGCAACGTTATTGTTGAAGTACTTTGCAGGACGTTTACTTCAATGTTCACCTGTCCGTTAAACGTAAAAGTGGGGTCGAAAAACGGTTGGATTGTAACATCGTAATGAACGGGCTCAAGATTTGACGGTAACCTATAATCAATCGTCGAGTCCGACTTTGTTGCAATTGTTGACCGCTCCAAAGGAAATTTTGCCAAAGAACTCGTGCATATCAGGAAAAATGTTATTACGGCGAACAACATTCTTAATCAACCACCTATTACACTACGATTTATACTTGTAATTCAGTAATGTGACGACACCTATATATAACATTTAGTTATCATTTATTACTTTATTTGTATTTGATCGTGGATTTAGCCGTTGTAAATTATATTTTTACTTATGTGGAACCTTTTCTTTATCATATCTATGTTTTGCTCACCAATCTAGACCACTTTTATAATATTATAAACAAATAGGCCACAATAAAATTATTAATCGGTATTGGTGTCGTTCCATCTTTTCTTCAGAAAGATATTTAACCCATTTTACAAACGGGTAATTGTGCGAAAATAACGTATATTATATAAATAATATAAAACAATATTAATAAAACCAACATTTACTGTAATACATGATACAGAGCACACATTGATGAACACTATCGTTTACAATTATTATTTGGTCAATGCATTATTAAATGTACTTCAGTTCCAAATTTTTAATTGGTAACTCGGCTCACGATACATTTTAGAAGTGGCGTCTCTTTTTTACTTCTTTGATTTATGTTTTGGGTGTTTGCCATCGGTAATCGATCAAAAGGGCTGATCACACCTTATTATTGTTTTCGAAGGAAATATTAAAACAGCCTCGTGACAGTACAAACGAAGCATTATGAAATTGTTTGGAATTTTATGGTATGTTGGATCGATCAAAGGAGGCGCAGTTTTATTTCATATAATCGATAAATTATCACCAATGATAATGTTTATTGTTGGTGAATTTATTGGCTGTATGATTCGTGGAATTAAATTCTAATCGTATACTTAATTTCAATGTTTAAGTGATGAAATTGCATCATCCATTCAAGGCATGTTATTACAATTTATTATAAGACTAAACGTTAAATGTGCAGTCGGGGGAAATTTGTGTTTTTGTACATATAATGTAAAAATTCTTGGGGATGACGATCAAAAGACTTCGACTTAAAAGAAAACATTGTTTTTTATTCAATATTTCGCAATATTATTTATTGGTTCTTCAGAAATTATTTGGTACAAAGTCTATCGTAATTAGGGCATTTATTGGTTTCAATGGCGATGCTTTAAGAGTTCCAAAAATGTTTATAACATTTATCTTGAAAGAAAAAGTAACAATTGTCAAATATAAATTTAATTAGAGTAATGAAAGAAGATAAATTGAACAACAAAAGTCGCTAATATGTGACCATTTATCTTTAATTATACTAAAAACCAAATTAAAAAAATATATTAGTAAATAAAGACATCTAATGAAATTGAAACAAAATTTGTGGCAGTTTCGTATCTCTAATATCTTTAACAAGAATTAATGAGTTTTATATGTAATTCGAGTAGCTACGGAGGTAGTTAAATTTCCAATAAATATTTGGACAATTTTATTAAGAGTCGATAAGGAGTACTATAGGAAGTAATGTAACTTTTGTGTATCTTGAAAAGACCATACAATTTAAGAGTCACAGAATTATTCACAATGAGTTGAATGAAAAATACATACCTTATATTTAGCATTTTTCAAAGGTCATTAGCTTATTTTTTTGGGTGATAAATGTTGGATTTCTATTGGAAGGTGTATTAATATTAGCATTAATATTATAATCAATCTTATTCTTTGCGACAGTAACATTTCTTTATCAGCGTTAAGAATTAATAAATTCTCATTTTGCTTATGAAAATTATTACATTCCATACATAAATTACTAATATCATTATCAAAGAAATGGCAGTGGACATAATTGGTAATAATATTAGCTAAAGGAGCTCCGTGTACCTTTCTAGCACTATTTGTAAATATCTCAAGTAACTTTTCAACTTCAGCCAAAAGTTTACCAATATTACACGTAAACTAAATTTAGGATCTAGTGACAAGAAATTTTGAATTAATACGTTGGAAACATTAACAAATCATTTATCATTATTACGAAATAACTCAGTTTCAACTTTATTTAAAATTAATTTGTCAAATTTATTTATATTTGCAATTTGTATCTGTTTAAGAAGTGTATTGAATGTGATAGCGAACCTATTAGAAAGTTCATTAAACATATAACTTGGAAATAAACTTTCAGTTGGCTTCTTTTATCATTAATTTAGTTTTGAAAAATTGCAATTTTATTAAGTGTGATTTTGATTTCAAAAAGTTCAAAAAGTTTTTTTAGTACCTAATCTTATTCTAAAATTATTAATCTGATTTTTGCTTTTCCATCAAGAAGTCCATAAACTGTTTAGAGCCATTTTGAACATGTGTAGTTAAAATATTAACTTTCCTACATCTAAGAAAAAAATCCTGTATTTGAAAGTAAAAGCGATGAGGAATAGAGTGATTACAATCAGTGATCCTATATTTCTTAATAATTAAAAATTCTCTTTGCTCTTTTGATTAATGACGGTTACCCTAAATCATTGGTTAGCAAGTTAATTTATAATTGTTCTTTACAAGTCCCTTCTGTTTCTAAAGAAAATATATTTATAAGAAATTACCTCTTATTATAGATTTAACAAATAAGATTATCGCTCTTTGTAGAAGTGATAATATGGAAACAGGACATACAACATCATCTCTTTAAATAGATTACTTTCAAAAAATTATAACAGTAAGATGTTTTTAGAAATATTCCTTATAAATAAAAACATAAATAATATAAGTTCGGATGGTCAGAAACTTAGTACCATGTACACATTTTAAGTTGTAGTTCTTATTCTACTTGTTTGGTTTTCTTATAGTTTTTGAGTGAAGATTTTTCTTTCTATATTATGTTTAATTTTATGTATGTGAATTTTATTTCTTTAGCGAGTTCCTTTTACAACACGAACAGTAAGTTTATGTGCGAAGTGATAAGGTGTTTTGACGGTCGCTCCGAGTTTAGAAGAGTTTTGGTAGGGAAAAAAGGGACTATTGGGGGTAAAAGTGGTACCAGAAAATAGTGGAAGAGTAAAGCTAAGTGGTAGTGGTTTCCGCGAGGAAATCGGTAATTAGGGGACGAAGATATAATAGCGAGAAGTGGACCAAGTAATAAGCAAGGTATAAAGTTGTTTACGAGCAGCGAGTACGGACGCGTTTTTGCCGGGCTGGTTTTTGGATCGTTTCTTTGGGTACGGTCATCGCGCGGTAAGTTTATAGTACGATTTCCTTCGAGGGGAAAGCCCGGAGAGAGGAGGATAGAGAGAAAGATACGGAGAGTGAAAGCGTGATAGAGCTAATCAGAGAACTAATGAAAGAAATGAAGGAAATGATAAGAGAAAATGCGGAACTGAGAAGAGAGTTAAAGGAGGATAGGGAGAAAAGGGAAAAGATGGAGGCGAAATGGAAGGAGGAAAAAGGAGAGGTTGAGGGGAGAGTTAGAAAAATGGAAGATAAATTGGAATGGTTGGAAAAGAAAGAAAAAAGAAACAATATGGTAATAAGAGGATTAGAGCTGGAAAGGGAGAGGAGAAAAAGCAGTTGGAGAAGTGGATGGAAAAGGAAATTCAGGTGGTGGCGGAAATAGAGGAAGTATACAGGATGGGGGGGGGGGGAAAGGAAAAGAGGTCATTTTAGTGAAAATGAAATCTGGAGAGGAGAAAGAAAAGGTAATGAGCAATAAAGCGAGATTGGGAGGAAAACGGGTATTCATTGACCATGACCTGACGGAGAAAGAAAGAGAGGTTCAACGGGAGATATGGAAGCAAGCAGTGAAGGAAAAAGAACAAGGACGGAGGGTAAAAATGGGGTATAGAAAGCTGAAAATAGAAAATAATTGGTGGGTGTGGGATGGGGCGAAAGAAACACTCGTGCCAAAAAACTAAGACAAAAAAAAGGGGGAGGGAGAGAAAAACGGGAAGAGCATGGGAAAGTAGGGGATCAGACAAGGATAGAGAGGAGGAGAATAAGAGGGGATTCAAAGCGTGTTTTTGGAATATAGCGGGGTTGAAGAAATGGATACAGGGAGAAGAGGGAGAGTACAGCGGGTTAGTGCGTTATATGGAAGAATTTGATTTTATGGGATTGGTGGAAACGTGGGTAGATAGCAAAACATGGGTGACGATAAAGGACAAGATGCCAGGAGGGTTTAGATGGAAGTGTCAGGGAGCTCAAAAAGGAGAGGGGAGGGGGAGAGCAAGGGGAGGTATAATAACGGGGGTAAAGAGTAAATGGGAAGAGGAAGTAAAGGGAGCTGAAAGCGGGTCAGACAACATGCAAGTAAGGAGAATTTTGAATAATGGAAGATGGTGGGAAATTTTCACGATATACAGCAATCAAAGAATGAAGGACATAATAAAAGAAATAGAAGAAGCGACTGAAGGGGTAGAAGAAGCAGTGATGATAGGGGGAGACATGAATGCAAGAACAGGAATAGTGGAAAAAATGGCAGGATGGAGAGGGAGAGAGGGAAGAGAAGAAAGGAAGTCAAAAGACGTAATAATAAATGCGGAGGGAAAAGTATTAAATGAGTGGTTGGAAGAAGGGAGATGGAGCAAGTTAAATGGAGGGAAATGGGGGGATGGAGAAGGAGAATTCACTTACGTGGGCCCAAATGGCAGGTCGGTGATAGATTACGTTGTAATCAATGAGGAGATGGAAAAAGAGTTAATGGAATTTAGGGTGGGGGAAAGGTCAGAATCGGATCACATGCCATTGGAGGTTGGAGTAGGAATAAGAGTGACGAAGAGAGAGAAGGAAGGAAAAGATAAGGGAGGCATTAAGAGACTAAGAAATGAATGGGGAGAAGTGGCAAGAGGAAAATATGAAGAGGAACTAAAAAGGATAGACTGGAAGGAAATTACGAGGATAGAGGCGATAGTGGAATTAATGGGGAAGGCGATAACAAAGAAGATGAGAGGAAGAGGAGATGGAAACACATGGTTTGATGAAGAGTGCAGAAGAGAGAAAAAGGAAGTTAGGAAAAAATTGAGAGAGGCGAAGGAAGGGGTAAAGAGCTGGGAGGAATACGGGGAGGAGAAGAGAAAACAGAAAACCCTATGGGAGAGAAAAAAAGAGAACAACAGGAGAGGGACATAGAAGAGGTAAGGGGACTAGAGGGGGAGAAGGAGATTTGGAGTTATTTGAGAAGAAAAACAGGAAGAGCCGAACAAGGAGGGGAGTCGATAGAATTAGAGGAATGGAAAAGGCATTATATGGAGTTGCTAGGAGGATCAGATGAGGGAGGGGGAAACGAGAAAAATAGACAAGAGGCAGGGCAGGGGGAGATGGAAAGAGAAGAATTCACGTGGGAAGAAATAATGAAAGGGAGGAACAAGTTAAAGAAGGGGAAGGCCCCCGGAGAAGATGGAGTTGACAGTAATGCATTGATATATGCGACAGAAGAGGTGTGGAGGAGCCTCCTGAGAGGGATAAACGAGGTATGGTTGGATAGAAGAGAGATACCAGAAGGATGGAAAAAGGGTGTGGTGGTGCCTATATGGAAAAGAGGTAACAAGGAAGATGTCAAGAATTATAGGGGGATAACGCTAATGGACGAGGTTTATAAGATTTACGTGGGGATGATGGCGGAAAGAATGGACGTAGAAGTAGAGAGAATGGGGATTTTACCAGAAGGGCAGGCGGGTTTTAGGAAGGGCAGGGGAACAAGGGATAATATTTACATTCTCAACTACTTAGCAGAGAGGGAAAGGTCAAGGAAAAGAGGGAAGTTGTATGTAATGTTCATGGACCTTAGAGCAGCATTCGACAGGGTGGATAGGAAGATATTATGGAACACGATGGAAAGAGTGGGAATATCAGAAGGGTTGAGGAAGAAGACGGAAGAACTGTACGAGGAAACATGGTGCGAGGTAAGAGTGGGCAGTCAGACAACGGGAAAGTTCAGAATAACAAGAGGACTGAGACAGGGGTGCCCGTTGAGCCCAAAATTATATAACATATACACATCGGAGATGGAAGAGGTATTAAGGAGAGGGCAAGAAGGGGGGGTTAGGATAGGGCGAAAGAGGATTTGGACGTTAGCATTTGCTGACGACGTTGCGGTGTTGGCAGAGACGGAGGAAGGGTTAAAGGGAGCTGGGAGAAGGTTGGAGAAATACCTAGAGATAAGGAAGATGGAAATAAACGTCGAAAAAACAAAGATAATGGTATTTAGAAAAGGTGGGGGGAAAAGAAAGCGGATGAAGTTGGTTTGGAAAGGCGAAGAGATCGAGGAAGTAGATGGGTGGATGTATCTCGGAGCAGCATGGACGAGCGGGAATAATTGGAGCAAACATATGAAACCGGTAGGAGAGAAAGCTAGGAAAGCGGAAGAAGGGATAATAAGGAACTTGTGGAATAAAAGGGACGTCAAATTTGGGGAGAGAATGAAAATATGGGAGGTGTGCGTCAAAAGCATACTGATGTATGGGGCCGAAGTATGGGGAGTCAAAGAAGAGAGAAGTATGGAGATAAGATGGCAGGGGGAATTGAAAAAGGCTTTAGGGATAGAGAGATCGACACCAGAATACATAGTACTGCAGGAGGCAGGGCAAGATAAGATGGCATTAGAGGCGGGAAGACGGGTAGTCAGATATGAGCTGGGGAAGTGGATGGAGGGGGAGGAGAGGTTGGGTAAGATGGCGTTAAGGGAGATGGTGACGAGAGAAAAGGGAAAGGAAGAAGTATCAAAATGGGAGGGGGATAGGAAGAAGCTTTACGAAAAAGCAGGGATAGATTGGAAGGAAGCAATGAGGCTAAGGGAAGACGGGAAGGAGATGGAGGGAGAAATCGGGGAAAGATGGAAGCAGGTAGAAGCCCAAGGAAGAGAAGGGAAAATGAGGAAGGCAATTTATAATAAAAGATACATAGATATCTGCGCATATGGGGGAAGACCAGCTTATCTGAAAGGGGAAAGATCAGGGATGGAGGAAAGAATCATAGCGAGATTCAGGTGCGGAAGTGAGGAGAAAAATAACAAATATTGGATGAATATTGGGTACAGAAAATGTGAGTTCTGCGAGGGGGGGGACAGATGAGTGGAAACATTGGTTAGAGGAGTGTGAAGAGTTAGAATGGAGTAAGGAGGAGAAAATAAAGGGATGAAATTGGAAAAAGACTTTGGATGAGACAGGAGGTGGATTGGCGATTATGAAAAAAATAAAGAGATGCAGGGAGAAGAAAAGAGAAAAGGAGAGAATAGGAGGGCAACCGCGGGACGTAAGGGGAAGGGCAAGCACATGAAAATGTAGACAGTGCAATAGAAATGTATATATAGTATGCCAATAAAGGTTTTTTTTTTTTTTTTAGTTGTTCTCGGTCTAATTGTTCAGATTTAGACATGCTGTAAGTTAAACAATCGGTGGTCAAAACATTTTGCTAGAATTGATAGAATGTAACTTACCACTCACGTAGCATTCGACTAACCATCAATTAATACTATAATTGACCACCACCCCAACATGTTTTCATGACATCATGACAGGAATGTCCATCGTTCACAGCCCATCAAATGCCAATAATCAAAATTAATCGTAGTACGTGTGATGTAATTACACTTAAATTAACTCACAGGTGATTTTTATTTCATTTAATGGCACAATTGACAAGATTTGCAATACCACAGAACTTACTAGGATTAACTTTTAATATTGGCACTTAATTGCGTTGATGAGTTGGTAGTTATTATAGCATTAATTAGTGGTAAGTTACTTTCAATTCTATCACAACATAAAAATGTGCAAAGTGTGATATTTGGAAATGCCACACCTTATCCACCTCAACATGTAACCCCTAAATACTTGATTACAGCATCTGCATATCATGTTGTCGATGCATTAATGCATTGATTATATTCTAACACAACTATTACCTTGTTTTGGTCATATTCACACTTAACTTCGCGCTCTTAATTGGCTCTATAATTTCTGCAAGTAGTTCTAACAAAAAATATGTTCATTTACATTTAATGCGCTTTTCAACGTACCGATTACCTCGATACAATTCCAACAAGCTTTCCGTTTCAGAAACAATGTTAAATTCATTCCATTCGATATGGTTTCAGGAAATGAAAACCGAAAGAATTTTTTGAGATAGTCAAACAAACATACAGGAATAAGTGAAATGGAAACGAATATAGACAGATGTGTGATATGTGTCTGCAAATTTGTGATCAAAGTAAAATTGGCAAACATTGGAATATAAAGATAAATAAGTTTGATATATATTTAGATTACATTTCTTGCACGTATGAAGATCACAATATAGAAATAAATTGTATGGGTCTACTCATTACTCCGGTCCTTTTAATATTTCTATCTATGAATAGTTTGCGTATTTTATTTGCATATAAGATGTGTAGAATGAAAAAGCATAAAATAGTTTCCAAATTTTAATGTTGAACGCGCCAAGTCGATAACATAAATTTGATCATTGATGATGTGCTTAAATAAGAGCTAATTTTTTTCCCATTATGCTATTTAAACATTACATTTGCTAGTAATGAAACGAATAGTACATGCACTTTATATTTGTTTAAATTAGCGCGGCCATTGGTAGTAGTATTAGTAGTAGCATTAATAGAATTTGGTGTTGACGATGGAGTAACAATTTCGTGAAAATAGAGCTCCAACCAATCATTGATGATTTCAATGTATCGACCATTCCATTTAACATTTGATTCTATGTTGTCTAAAGCATCCATGAATATTTCTCCATATTTGTCTATTAATTCACCAGTAAGACTGTTTTCGAAGTTGATGAACTAAAAAAAAAAAATATACGAGAGGAGATCAGTATTTACGGTCCCTAACATAGAAGGAAACAAGTTAAACGTTTATTTTTCTACATAATCTCCCTGAACGTCGATGCATTTGGTTCAACGATGCTCCAAACCTTTGATTCCTCTGGAAAAAAATCTTTCGGTTGCTCTTCCAACCACTCGTTTACGGCCGCCATCACTTCATTATCGTCGTAATATCTGATCCCCGAAGATATTCTTTTAATTTTGGAAATAACAATAAATCACTAGGGGCCAGGTGTGGTGAATATGTGGGATGTTCAAACAATTTAAATCCTGCGTTCAGAATAGCGCTCATGACAACATGGCTTTTGTGGACAGGGGCGTTGTCTTGATGAAACAGAATTCCTCTGCTCAATTTTCCCCGTCTTTTTTTGTTGATACAATTGCGCAATATTGAAATTAAGTTGCCAAGTCCACGTCCCAAAAAATCAGTCTTCAAAATTTCGTCGGCGTCACAAAATATTGTGGCCATAACTTTACCAGCGGATGGCAAAACACGAAATTTGTGGGATGGCGGAGAACCTCGGCGATGCCACTCCATACTTTGTTGCTTCGACTCAGGATCGATGTGGTGAGAACCCACCTTTCATCAACAGTGACGAATCGAGAAAGAAATTCATCCGGATCTGCTTTAAACTTTGCCAAACTGACTTCAGAATGCAATACTTTAGATAAAGAATACGTTTCTGATCAGGTGTCAACATCCGTGCAACGCCGAGACAACTTTTTTAGCCGTAAAATATTTGCTAAAATTCGTAATTTCAGCTATCCAGCGAATGGCCAGTCGTCTATCTGTCATTACCATGTCGTGGATATGATTAACATTTTCTTGGGTAGTGACACTCCCTGTTCGTCCAGCACATTTCACATGTTCACATGTTTGTCCAGTTTAAATTCTCGAGACACATTTTTCACCACTTGGTAAGAAACAACACCCTCACCTGATACACTTACAATGTCTTCATGAATGGCGACAACCCTTTCTTTTGCAAGTATTTTATAACATTTTTAGAATTTCGCTAAACTTGTCTACTTAAATTCTAAATTATTTGAACAGGTAACAAGTGACTAAACTACAATTGAACTAACGCAACAACAAATGATTAATACTTAATAAATTGATTCAACGTCATTCAATGCCTATTATGTTAGGGACGCTATATAATGATCTCTGCTCGTACATATAACATATTACAGTGTAAGTTAAATCGATGGCACCAAACTGATTACATGTTAAGTTAAGAACTTGAAACAGTTACGAGGATTGATCTTTCTACCATTATAAAAACATTATAACAATCATATTATTTTGCCACAACCTACCGCTTATTAATCAATCGTATATTTCATTCTAAGTAAATTTTAATTTCTTATGGAAAAATACTTGAACCTACATATCAACGAAAATCCATAAAAAACGCAGTGGCCTGACACATATTTTGATACTACTGGCGAAAACCTGTAATAAACTTCCAAGCATGTTTTCTAAACATACCTTAACATGATGGCTTGGTGTTGCCAAGTGCTTGGACATATCGTCAACGATGAATGATATTTGATACACCGAGAGGCTAAAATTAATTTCGTAAATAAGCAATTATGTATGTGCTAAATGCAATTAACTTACATTGTTCGGAGCTTCTCAAAGTTATCTATAAAAAAATTAAATGCCATATCTAATCCAACGTCGCTAGAAGTGCAAACTGACCAAATCGCATATGCTATGTCTGTGTTTCTCAAAGTGTAACCTTGTGCATTGCCTAAGCACATGTTAAGTAATCTGTAATTTTATAAAATTTTATTTGTCGAGAAGTTATTTTCCAATACCTATTTAACATAGCGATGTTTTTAGTGCACGCCATTCCGGTTAACAGTCTGCATTCTTCTAAATTTTCACTTAAGTTGCCTGCATAACGATTATATAGAGACATCCATTTCGTTTCCGTGTTACTGTCTAATTGCATACCACCACAATACACAGGCGCTTGTAGATCCGGTGGAACTTGCACCATGGATATCAGTTTGGCGTGCATTGCTGTTTGACAGTGTTCATCACCTAACTTGCACAACCAATTTATGACATCTATTCTGTTCAATTTTTCTGTGTGGGTTCCGGAATTTTCCAGTCCTAAAGTGTGGTATACTTTCTGAAGTAAAGTCCGTACGTATCTCTGAAAGACGACTTTTGCTAATAATGTTTTGGGAAATGTAAATTAAATTTGGTGTTACGGATAAAGCTAGTTTACTGAAAATTCTTCCAAAATTTTATTAAAATCATGCTGTCTGAATCTATCTAAGTTTGTGATGTACCTAATATTAATAACTTCTTCTGTTAAAAAAATACCTTACCTTAAACAAATGGTAATTTTTAGAAGCAGACATCATTTTATTCAAATACGAAATTCCTTTAAGGAAACTGTAAATCGGAATGTAGTCAGTTTCTCGCGATATATATTCTATGAGCCGAAGAGGAATGCTGTATTCAATGCGGCCAGATCGCGCCAAATTGAGAGAATCATCGACCAATTGGGCCCGATTCAAAACGTGAATTTCTTCAAAATCCTCACTGCATAAATAATTTATTAATAAATTCCAGTTTCTTGCGTCGTAGTTTACTCTGTAGTAACCTAGCATGAAACGGCAACTTTATACATACATCGGCGACTTTATATACACATTATCCGACATGCCTGTTTGCTTCTTGTTAACAATCATCCACTGATTAAGCGGCACGGTGATATCAGTTGACTCTTCTGCAGCTTTTAGCCAATAGTCAGCAGTTGTGTCGTCGAAATTTTGAGACTCTTGCGTCACGTAATTGATTGGAATTGTCCAAATTTGGCCAAGATCATGAATTGCTTCATTTAATAAAAATCGAGACTGAAATTTTGATGCAATTGCAGATTTCAGTGTCATTTAATATTTCATAATTAACCTGTGAATATTTGACAATACCCCTAGAGTCTCGTTCTACAAACACAACAGGGTAACCAGCTTGGCTGTTCCATGTTTCCATAATATCCAAAACTGTCAATCCACTTAGTACGTCAACACCATCTTGATCGATTGCAGTTTGTAGTGCGCTCCACAAATCATTCGGGGCCGCAGAGTCGTATTTCCTACAAACATTTATTTTGGTATTGGAAAGTCTATGGCGTAAAAATTACTTATTATTGAGATAAATCGTCAATCCCTTGGCGAAGATAGATGACGTTAAAAAATGTTCCATCATTCTTATAACGGCACCAGCTGAAATAAATTTGCTAATTAATTAATTCAATGAAACGAATTTTGTACATTTATCGTAAGCGATCCTATCAAAAAGAGAAGAAATTTCCCACGGGCTTCCAGCTTCAAATGACATTGGTCTTGTGGTTTCCGTAGAGTCGATTCGGAAGGCGTTTTGAATGGGTTTTACGACCATTTGTTCCATCATCCTCGTTTCGGGTTCTACGACCGAAGTGGCGAAGTATTCGAAATACGTAGCAAAACCTTCGTTTAACCAAATGTATTTCCACCACGAAGGGCTAACGAGGTTTCCGAACCACTGATGGGCATATTCGTGAGCGATAATTGACGCTATCATTTGTTTTTCACCGGAAGTTGTAATGCCGTCTTTATACAACAAATATCGCTCCCTGTAATGGCATTACATTTATATCGATTTTAACAGTGAACAGTTTATTACTTATAGATGACTAAACCCCAGTTTTCCATTGCTGCGCTGGAGAACCAGCCATCAGGGATTGCAACTTGAAATATTTTATTGAGTGCATAATCCACATTCGTAAAATCTTCCATAGCTTTCAACATCTGTATGCCAACTTCCAAGCCGTAATCACCTCTTCCATCTTCGATGGCTTGCTTCTTGGCGAAAACGGCTTGATTTCTTCTTTTGACGTTGTGGAAGTCGGAAACAACGAATGCCACAAGATATGTTGACATTTTAATTGTTTTCTCAAAAATATCTTTTAACCGCCCGTCGGATCTAAATTATATTATCATTTAAATAATATACATTATGCAAATTTAGTGTGCTCACAAAGGTTGCGTCTCGAGTAAGTCCATATTGGAGATCGAAAAGTACTCTTGGGTTCTTATTATATTTATTGTAAATGTGGCTTTCAAAGCCGGTTCGTCAAAACATGGAAACGCTCGGCGCGCACTTGTCGCTTCAAAATGTGTGGATCCCAACCATCTAGAAATGTAATTAATCAAGCAGATTAGCAGGACATGGTTGAACAAGTTGTAATGAAACTCAATGATCCTTGCACTACAATTTAATACAGACAAGAACTTACCGAATCGCCCCTTCCTCATTTTCATAACTGGCTCTATGGAAACCTTCGTTGTCTTTATTCAAAATTCCTGAATATTTGATGTTAACATCTACTAATGACCCAACTAAAATTTCATCGCTTAATTCAATAATACAAAATTGTTTCGACGTGTCTATATTAAAAGCGTTAATAATGATATTGCCAACTCCTTTCACGTAAGAAACTTGCACATCTTCTTGAGTAATAGTAAGTTCATTACAATGCAGCGTTACTATTGAAGTGTTTTGAAGAACGTTCACTTGAATCGCCACATGTCCGTTAAACAAAAATGTAGGATAGAAAAATGGTTCTATTGTAAGGTCATAATGAACCGGTTCTAAATTTGACGGTAACCTATAATCAATTGACGAGTCCGATCTTGTGGAAATTGACGACTGCTCCAGCGGAAATTTGGCGAAAGAACTCGTTCTTGTTAAGGAAAGTACTATTATGGTGAACAACATTTATAGTCAACATACTAGACTTGCATACCAATGTGGACATCTATGTAACAAATTCGTACTTTCCATATATTGGTTTATTACTTTCTGCAATAATTGCTAAACTGGTATTTCCTGTATTGTATCTAAGTTTTATTAATTTATAAATCTATGCACGAAGGCTTGCAGTATCACTTTTTTGGAGACAGATGCAAATCAACAAAAGGGATCGGTGCATGCGTCCAAGATCAAAAATACACTATACAAGAAATGTGTATAACATTTTTCGTGGCATAAATTTTTTAAGGAGATTATTTGAAATTATGAATTTTTATGTATTTAATGTAAAATGTCATGTTGACACTAATTGTCACATTCTTATATCAATGTATTTTAATATTTGTACTCAATTCCATAGTTTTCATATGGTTGCTAAGAACATTTTTGAAGATTTCAACTGTACAATTTTGTATTGTAAAGTATGTACACTGATCGCAAAAAAAACCCCCAGAAGGGACGATCGTACGAACTTGCAATTTTGGTCATATATACAACTTAAATGAAGGAATAATTTACTAAAACTTCATCATGACCAGCGAACTTTTTGTTTGTTTTTTGTCTCGTGTTAAAATTTTTAAGGTACATTTTTTGAGAAATATATTTCTATAATGAAATATAAATGGCCTGACTAAGAGAAGGAAAGAAGATCTAAACAACGCTAAAGAAAAAATATAAAGGTAGAATTATTAAAGAAGAAAGGTGATGACAGGGTGGACGTAAACATACCAATGTTCAATGAAATACGATTGGAAAACCACTTAAAAAGTAATAAACAAATATTAAGGAGAAAAATTAAAAAGAAGAAAATTATAATGAACAACGAAACAAAATTTTAGCCAACCCGACCCAACCCAGTACTAACTAGCCAAACCTAGCAAACAAAGTTGCAAATGAACACAATTGTAAAAACGCTTAAAATGGAATAAACAAAAATGAAGAGAACATTAACAAAAAAGGCATTATAATGAACAACGAAGCTGAATTAGCCAACACGACCCGACCCAATGCAATTCAACAAAACCCAGCACATAAAGTTGGTCATGAACGAGGTATGGAAATCTCAGAAAACGGAATACAGAAGAATTAAGTAAAAATTAAAAAGAAGAAATTTATGATAAACAAAGAAGCTGAATTAGCCAACCCGACTATGACCAACACAATCCAAAATCCAAATTATGCAAAAAAATTCACAAAGAGAAGTTGCTCTTACGGTAGTGGCTTTTGTATTTTAGTTGAATTTTAAATGTATAATTTAATTTCTCATCGAAAATTATTATTTTTATGAGAAAATGAAGGAGCAAAATCTTAAAAAAAATATGCGATGATTTTTATTTGTTCTTTTAACGCCTGTTGGGGATAGTGAGGAACCAGATGGTTTATGCGTTATTTGTAAAAAAATATTAGTAAATATTTCTCTGGCGCCAGCAAAGTTAATACAACACTTTTTGATTAAGGCCAAGAAAATCTCAAGGAAAATTATATCAATTTTTTCAAAGACAATTCATGCGTCTCTTTGTAGAGTGTCAATTGGCATAAATTTGTAAAAATAATGAAAATGCTACTGAAGCATCGTTCCTCCTAAATTACATGATAGCTCGATCTGAAAAAACTACATACAATTGCAAAGAACTTAATTAAACCATGCATGTTGTAATAGTTGGCTGCATACTTGCAGAAGACGCGGCAAAGAAAGTTACAATAGTACAATATTCAAACAACATTGTGTCTGATAGGATTCATAAAATATCCGACCATATTGAAGATGGACTCATACACAAATTGAATGCTTCTGATATACTTGCAATGGAACTTGACGAAAGTGATGATGTAGCTGGTCTGTCAATATTATTTGCATTATAAGATACATCTTCGGTACATCTATCGAAGAAAATTTACTATTCTGTACACTTTTGGAAACCCATACAAATGAGGACGATATATTTAAAGTCATATGTTGTTACATGAATAAACACAAAATTGATCGAAAGATGCCGCAGCAATAGTAGGAAAGATAAAAGGCACGAAATCAACATTTAAAAATAATGCGCAGAGATGTAATAGCAGCCATTGCATTTTGCATCGTTACGCCCTTGTAGTAAAGAAAATATCATTTGATTTAAAGGACGTTCTTGATGAAGCTGTAAATGGCGTCACTTACGTGAAAAATCATCCTCTCCACTCAAGATTCGTCAAAAATTGGAATTACCAAATGAAATGAGAAATATCATCACTTAGTAAATCTCCTGAAATCTTTCTGAGATTACTTTCCGGATAGTTATATTGGTATCGAATGGATACAAAATCAATTTAATATCAGAAGTTATTCAGCCATTGCGCATAGATAATCTTCACAATTCTTCCACATTAAAACACATATTTGAGTCTGTGTCTCTGAACGAGTTTTGTATTAGTCTTAGAAGTGAATACCCTGAAGTAGCCATCTTAAGTAGCTATCTTAACTTTGCTCTCGTTTGTCACAACGTATCGTTGTGAAACAGACTTTTCAGCTTACACTTATACAAAAAATAAATTCTGGTCGAGATTGAATGCTGTTTCACTTTTTATAATATTTCTAATAAAAGTTTTTGTCCTTATTTAAATTGCAGTGTAATGATTTGATGTGGGGTTCCATAAAATAAAAGGGATTTCTTAAGCGTTGCGTTACCTTAAAAGTTTAAGAACTCCTATATTACGTGTAATGAAATGAGCTTTTAATGAGAAACATTAAATCTCATAACACTTTCAAATTGTTATCCGTATTTTAATCGTATCCAAATAATCTAAACGATACGACCCATCAAACGAACTCAAGTGCATAGTTGCAAATAGCAAGTTGTAATCAATATTTGTTTTTATTTAATACGAATCACCAACTACATATTACCATTAGATAATATAAAATGCCACATGCATGTTGAGACCATGCTTTGAAGTGTGTACTTATAGATTATAATTAATTCACATAGTAATGAATTACTGTGGAAACTTTCAATTTTTACCGCACACTTCAAGTTATTCGAAGAATTCCAATAACAAGCACACAAGACATGTGAGAATGTCCGAAAATGTCTTTGAGTGTCGATGATTGTGTCCCTTGTGGAATTTGACATATTCTCCATTCTAGAGCGAGTTCCACAGAGCCAATTTAACGCTTTATATGTGTTTAATTGGCTTTGTTTTAATAAAGATTTAAAACAAGAACATTTCGCTTAATATTATTGAATGTATAAATTATAAAAATAAGAATGACGAGACAATTTTGGCTAGAAAAATATATTATTAGATATGGGTTTAAAATGAAAATAAACGAAGAAGCTGAATTAGCCAACCCTACCCAGCCCAACCAAAACATGAAGACAAACAAAAAATGTCACAAAGAGAAATTGCTCGTAGGGTATGGGTTTAAAATGAAAATTAAGGTATGAATTGTAAAAATAACATATATTTGAGGCTAGATTAAATGAGTGAAATAAATAATTAGAATGCGACTGAAAGCAAAGCGGATCAATATTTGACAATGAGGAAGGTGAAAGTATAGGACTAAACTGGAATTATGGAATACAAATGTGTTAATCGTATCAAATTGGCTTAAATTATCGATAAATTATCGAATTACATTATTTCTTTTAGTTACACGCCATTCCCTCAACTATTTTAAGCTATCACTTATATATTTTCAATTCCACTTATTTGACTTTTATTTAAAATGACAGCTATCGATATATTATTACTGTTCCGTTTGTATTATTTGACTTCTACAGAATAGTTTTTCTCAAAACTATAAAAACATAAAAACACTTTTTTTATATTTTCATTATTTATTTGTTGGAAAAGTGAGCATCGGTGCTTATGACGATGCACCAAGCCAACCCAAAATCGAAGACATGTACACGTTCGACCAGTTGATATTGCTTCGTACTGTGTTCAAGGCGGATGTAAATGCTGCTGATGAACTGACACTGTTCGCAAAATCTTGAAGCTGAAATTATACCCCGTTAGGAAAAAACATTCTCATATGAAGGTACGCTTACGTCATTCAGTTGCTCTTCAGTTGAGAATCTGCCTGCGATCCCATTCAGCATTGAAGACAGTTGAGAAGTACTGACGCTAAAACACACAAACAAATCAAGTAATTAAACACACGTTTATAAGCTAGCTACTACAAATTTGCTCTACCTGCCAACAACTTTAGCGAAGTTCTCCTTCAAATAATTGTAAGCAAAGTTCACACCATACGGGCCAGAGTTATAAATCGAAGCAAATGCCGTCAATCGATCAGCAGACCGTAACGAACTGCCAGTATCTAAAATGATGTCCATGAAGCTGAAATTCGTTCAGTTAGATTTAAAATTTTTCCCAAACAAATTCGTTTACTTATTAAGCACGTCGTCGTTTTCACTACATCCGAAAGCACTCAGAAGTCTTGCCCGTACAACCGCCTCGACTTCGTTTACATATTTATTGAACAGGAAGTTCCAATCGTTTTGATCTCCAATACGTAACGCTGCACATGAGAGAGGCGTTTGTAAGTTGGGAGGTATCATTTCATTTTCATCTTGTTCCCACGATTGCAACTTTTCAAGTGCAAACTCCCTGCATGGCATATCGCCATATTTGCAGACCCACGTCAATATGTTGATCCTGTTCAGTTTGACCAAATGCGGATCATCCTCGTGTTCTTCCAATCCTACGCTCTCATACGCAGCCGCGAATAACCTTAATATGTAATTCTACAGCAAATGAATTGTAACATAAATATAAAATTCGCAAGTGTTGTTTCTTACTTGGAAGTATTGGTATGCTCCTGTGTTTGATATGAACGGGTCCAGGAAAGTTAAAGAACTGACGAAGGGGTAAATGGGGATGTAATCCGTTTCCCTGATCAAATATCTACTGATTTCCAAAGGAATGTGATAGTCGATGACGCCGTATCTTGCCAAGTTAAATGAATCGTCGATAAATTGTGCCCTGTTCAACCGACTTACCGTCGCGAAATTTTCACTGTAAAGATAAGATGCAATGCGATTCCAGTTTTCGTTATCGTAGTTGACGCGGTAGTAACCTAAAAATGGAGAATTTACGTTGATGAATTTTTGAATGGTCTCACTACCTTTTTGTTGAATGTTCACAACAAGCCAGTCATCGTTGCTTAACTCGCTCAAAGTTTCCGTGGCGTTCCTTGCCGTCAACCAGAGGTCAATAGATGTATCTTCGAAGTCTGGGTTGGTACCAGTGGCGTAGCTAATTGGAATATACCATATGCTTTCATCTTGGTTATTTGGATTTGCGGATATATAACGCCTCTAACAAAAGAAGCATATTAGGGATTTTACAAACATAAGAATTTATACATACTTGACTGAAGAACACATCCCCATTTTCGTAATTCCTTGTAACGGTTAAAAGAGGATAACCGGGATTTGAGTCCCAAGTAGACATTACGGATAATACGTTTGTATTATTTGCAAAGACATCGATATTGGCTTCATCTGCAGCTTTTTGCCAATTTGCGTACAGGTCCCCAGGTTGAGCTGCGCTATATTGCCTGAAACATATTTTCATTACTCGTATGCTTGGATGTTAATAACGTTCGTACATGTCCAATAAATAAAGGTGTAAACCTCTGAAAAATACGCTCATCGATAGGATACCCTCCATCATTCTTATGACAGCACCAGATTTATCATAAGCTACCGTATCGAACAAGGAGTCTATATCATTGGGCGATCCCGCATCTTGGTTCATTGGTCTTGTGTTTGCTGTGCTATCTCGACCCAAGGCGTACTGTACGCTTTTAACTACCATCTGATCCATAAGTTCCATATCCTTTTCAACCTGATCAATTATTATATTAGAATTAAACTAAATGTGTCATAAAATATGACGTACAACAGAAGCGCTATAAAATTCAAAGTAAGTTGCAAAACCTTCATTTAACCAAATGTATGACCACCAAAATGGACTGACAAGGTTTCCAAACCACTGATGAGCATACTCATGACCAATAATAGTAGCCGTTGACTCTTTATAATTGCTCGCAGTTACTTTATCAATGTTCATTAGATATATTTCCCTGAAATAAGTTAGTCGATATCTTTAAAATTCAAAATTCATAGGGGACAATTACCTGTATGTCACAAGTCCCCAGTTTTCCATCGCACCGGCCGAAAAATATCCGTCAGGAAGACCAATTTGATCCATTTTATCCAAAGAGTAAGGAACGTCGACTGTATCCGCCAACGCGTTTAATATACCGATACCAGTTTTCAAGGCGTATCCGGCTGTGTCAGCGGCGATTGCTTGGGGTCTTAAAAACACCCTCTGATTTTCCTCACCAATGTAATCAAAATCTGATACGACGAAAGCCACCAAATACGTAGACATTTTAACCGTCCTTGCAAACTTATCCAGGAAACGATCATCAGATATTTCGCTGCAAATTATTAAAAATAATTATTAAATTATTAAATTATCCACATCATCCAAACACTCACGTTGTAGATAATAACGGAGCATTTGAAATACTGTGGTATTCCGCGGATCTGATGAGCGAAATGTCGAATTGTGCTTTTAGTGCAGGTTCGTCGAAGCAGGGAAAAGCTCTTCTCGCGTCGGTTGCTTCAAACTGTGTAGTTGCCAATTTCCTGAAAATTTATATTTTTATTTACTTTCGAGGAACAATTAATTTTCATACAAATAAATGCAACATCATTAAATTCGCAATTTAAACTTTGTTTAATTAGTGATTGTGATATAAACTTATATATAAAAATCGTTACAAGAGGTTACATACCTTTCCACTCCATTTTCATCGATGTATTTAGCCAAATAGAAACCATAGTTGTTCGAATTTAAAGTTCCGGTGAATGAGTCAATCACCAAAGTGTAAACAACATTACTGGTCAAACTTTCGTTAAAATGAATTTGGTAAAAATGACGATTGTCATTACTTGTAGTTATAGCCAGTATTTCCCTGGCGATATTTCCATTTTCGTCCACTAACCTGTAAAGGAAACCCAAACAATTATTAACAAGTGGGTGAACGATATAAAGGCCAATATAATGGAAGAAAATGTGGCAAGAAGTGACATAACAATAACTAATAACAGAACATGGATCTAGAAGTGGAAAATTGAATCATGAACCACTACCAGTGAACTACCGGTTGAATAAAATATTTTTTAGAACGAAGATGATAAGTATGCATAACAAAATGGTAGCAATGCCACTGCACAGAAGCGGAAAAGAAGCATAAAAGGAAACTTACGGTAATGGAATTGAAAGTGAAGCGGAAGCTGGCGGGAGTATCCGAGAAGAATATTAAGAGCAATGGATATATAAGGATGGACTAGAGCAAAACCAAAATAACATGAAAATTAATACACGTATTGGAGATGAGGATGGTGGAAGCAAAAAGAGACGAAAGAAGATAAGTTGGAAGTCCAAGAAACGGGAGTAAGGATGAGGGATATACGAGAAAGAGGAGGCAAATTATTAGAGGAAATGAATGAGATAAGGTGCATATATAAAAAGTCCACGAACCTGACGCTATACTCATCTATTTGAAGGCCATTTACATGCAGCGTGATGTTGTGGATGTACACCATCGATTCAAATTCAATGCTGACGCTTCCATTGAATGTGGATGTTTCAAAATTTGGTTCAAGTTCGACGCTGTACAGATACGGCTGGAGATTGTTTGGAAGGAGGTAGTCTGCGGCGGTAGACTTCGGATTACCGATTTCGCTTCTCGCCAGTGGACTACCAGCGGACGCAAATCCAACAACCAAAAGCAAAAACCCAATCTTCAGAATCATTGTGCCTAAAAAGAAATAAAATATTAGTCACTTGTACTCTTATTTAATGCATGGATGGGTTAATTACGAATAATTCAATTTTAGAATTGATGATTTTTTAAGATTTAACTGCTTAGTTGTTACCAATATTGATATTTTGTGAAGTTCTAATTATTTTTATTTATTAAAATATTTTAATTCTTGAGATATATTAGTTAATTCTCATTTTTAATTATTCTATTACATTTTGCTGCATATAACGTACCTTTTAAAATTTTCAGTAATTTTAGATCAAGGCATAAATAAAGCAGTCACTTCTTTAATATTTTTATATACATTGGTATAAAATAAGAAGCACTAATCATTGTGTGCATATTAAATATATTTAAATACGTTTTACGTCCACCCACCTACCTTCACTTACAAACACAAAACATTAAACTATTTTGATCGTGATCATATATATACAGTTTTAGAAAATGTCACATATCAATAATCTCCTTTTTATATCAAATCAGCAAACAATCTTAAGTAGATATTGCCCATCGGAATCCAGATTTTACTAATATTTGTAGATATTTTTTTTTCGCATACGTTTGATATGTTGATATGTCATACAAGGTAAGAGATAATAATTTTTAAAAATATTATATCGAGATTAAACAAGCAAACGTACTTCTATTTTCGATACTGTTCTTAACGGTGATATTATCAGGCAATTATCAGTTACTTTTTCAAATTGCCCCTAAAACGTGAGTAGAACCGATCTTTGCACCAGGCACATACTCAAGAGATAACATTCCCAAAAATTAACCAAAAATAATATTGTTTTTAATTCGACCAGATATGCGATTTCGAAGGCATCATAAATAAGTACATCAGAGTACGTGACCGCGCAGGTGCAAGATATATATATACAGAAATTATAAACAAACAATTTCTCACTTCAACTAACGATACAATTATAGGACGGAACTCGCAATGGAATAGTGGGAAGCCCTTATTTACGAAAGAAATTAGTTCGTTTTCTAGAGTTACCGAACTATTATTGAAATTTATATTTTTTATCGATACATTTATATGCATAAATTATCGTGCCCGTTTCGTGTGGATGAAATATCTAAGCGACTAGACTCTAGTGGATTAAAGTATTCCCTGGATATCGTTTTAAACGGATATAACCGACCGCCAATATGTCGATGTTTTGGGAAAAGTGAATCCCTGAGATATTACTAATATATTAGACACTTCTAATTCGCATGGTAGCACTGCATTTCATGCATTCTCCCTTCTCATGTACACGTTCATACTCGGAGTTAATTATTAACTTTAATTATTAATAGAAATGCCGCTGCTCAAGATTTAATAATTACCTAATGACGTGATTTCGTTGTTGAGCTGCATAATTCTCTAAAATGTGTTTATTAATTTATGCAGCCTAAATTCTTTAACAGGAATTGTGGAAAGTGAGTGTATATTTTCATTGTTGTGTTTTTAATGTCACCAAACAACGGAAATAACAAACCGATATTAAGCTAGATAACTATTCGAGGTTTCTTTTCGTACATTTAGGTCGTTGGCAATTCCAATTTTGTGCTATTATTGTAGCATTCCAAATGTCTTTTCACATATCTCATGTCTGGCATTAAACCAATCATCATCAACATCCTATTGTTCGACTAGACTCCAACATATCTTGCATCCCGTTCAAACTTTCCAATTACTTATGCAGCTCCTTCAACTTTAAGATAAGATAATATCTGCCTTTAAATTAATGGTACTTATTATTAACACACGTGTAGATGTGCAATCACACACGTTCAACAGTTAATACAGTTTTAGATAAACCAAACATGGCAACATTTATATTTAAAATGTACTCATCGATCGTACATACCTGTGCTCGGCCCCCCATTTAATCAAAGAGGCGAATAATTTAATTAGTAATTGGAACGCTCTGATTTTCGTAGACATTTAAAATTATTCCTAATTATTACGGTATGGCCTTTGAGTCTTAAAACTGTAAAACAAACATGAACGTGTACTTATCTATGGATCATGTCTTACGCCAATTTATCTTAAGTGCAATTTCAACGTACATTTGGAAATAAAACTAATAAAGATTGTGATGTGTCGAAAGTTATCACGAATCGTTTCATCAAAACGAAAATAATCAATTCAGAGGGTTGAGCACGAGTACAAAATACAATAAATTACACACACGAGTATAGACGCGATAAAATATTTATTGAGTTTGAGATTGAATTGGGGAAGGTAAGTAAATCAAATTAACTTCTATATACAAAGTTTCTATTACTTTGGAAACACCTACATATCGTATAGTGGATAATTTATTGCATAAAGGTTTGTTAAAAAATTTACAGTGGTCGTAGTAATGATTTAAGTATGTGTGCAGTCGACTTAAAAAAATATCCTGTATTTGACACGATATCAAAATTGTAATGTTAATTAAGTACTTGAGCACGTGGAAGACATTAAATCAATGCAGAGTATGTTTGCAAAATAAAAATAAGCCACAAAGTAGAAAATACTACACTTCAGTATGAACGACCAATCTCAAATTTTAGGTAAGAAATATAAATTAAATTATAAAGATTCAAATCCATGAAAATCAATTTTGGGCACATTACAACGATTGACTTGATATGTGTCGCTGGATAAAGTCTTAGCTTCAGATTTTGTAATTGATTAGATAAAGATAAAATTTGCTGAACTGTAAATAAACTAGGCTATTTTGATATGTACAATTAATTGACTTTTATTTGATTTAATTTTAAAAAAATGTACAAAATAATGTATGTCATTTAAGCATATCTCTAGTGTGTCTTAAATCTGGCTTCACATATATGATTTGTACTTAATCTTATGAAATTTACAATAAAACTTTTCATAAATTTTTACATTTGTATTTTGCTCCGAGGTTCAAAGTACAATCGCTGTTGTTCTTTACTGGAGCGATCCACTTGCCCAAAGCGCACACATAAAAAAGCCCTCATCACACTCCTATGTTTAGCGTTTCAGCGCAAACCCGTCTCTTTTATTACTCGCATAAATATATCAAAACAAGAAACGAAGTTGCGGTTTGGAGAATTGTTTCAGTAAGCGTCAGTCTCTATACCATTTAAATATCTCGTCTTATACATTACCTTGTTGATGTAATTAAGTCCATAAATCATAGTTGAACGCGTATTAATTCCTGAAGCAAAACAGCAAAGTCAAACTAAAAGCGATGCAGTTACAGGGAATGTAATTAAATAACTTTTGTTAAATCAAATGTCTGTCGCGTGCGCGTCACGCTTTAAAACCCACAAAATCTAATTTGTCTAACTGGGGAGTGTAAACAATTTATTTTGTTATTATAAGCTGTATTAACATAGTATTACTACATGAGCTTTTAATGCAACTGTTAATCCATTGTTAGATCAACATTCTAAAGGCCTACATATATATCTGGTTAATATTGAAATTTCATTGGATCTTATCTGCTATCAATTCACGTTGCACCTAATAGTAACATGCTCATAAACAATAGCTTCAACGGTAATACATCCATCGGAACTTGCCAATGTCCAACCGAGTCTAAGAGCAATTAGTTTCCAATCGGGTTACCTCTATAAACAGGAAGCCCACAATACAATTATGGTATTTCGGACGATGTGCTCAGTCTATAATCTAGTTCCAATATTGCATACATCCAATTATTATTGACTTATATTTAACTCATAAAATGCAATGATTTCACTAGCACTTAATTAATACTCGTGTTGAATATTCCATTAAATATGTTTTGTGTATTTGTATTTCAGTCTAATTTAATTTCAATTAGTGCAACAAATTCAATATGCACCATAAGAACTAATTTTATCCTAAAGTAAATAAATAATAATGAAGTTAATGAAGAGCGTTCATTGATGTTCGGTGTCAAAGCTGGGTGGTCGTCATGTATACACATCGTAGAGGTCAGATCCTCCCATGTCATGTATCTCTCATTCAGGATAGGTAAATTGCAGCCTTTGTGATACAGACCGTTTTAACTCCATGAATAATTATAAAACTCAAACAGTATTTAGCTGCAAAATTGCCGTTTAATTTTTAAACAGCGCCTAGCCAGAAATATTCAGTTGACAGCAGTTGGAGTTTTGTTTTCTAGTTACGGTCAGTAACATTATTTTTATGAGATATTCGCTTTGGCAATGTTAAATTAACTTATTGGCGTTAAATGTTAATAAAGTGACCTCGTAATAAAGACATATAGTGTATAATGATGTGAAAATTAAATTATATTGCATGCCTAAAAATATTAAAATATACATTAATTATTTAATATCAAATCTTAAAATATTTCAAAGTTACTTCAAATAACCTCGAATTAATAACAGTTATGAGATATTATGCAAACATCGTTAAATCATTTCTAATTTTCCATAATTATGAGAATGCATTGAATGCATGAATCTTCTTAAATAATGTAAAATAAAATAATTTATAATAAATTATAAATTTAATTATCTTATAGGGGGGTGCATGTAGACCAACGAATTCTTACAACTAAATAATACCTTAGAACCTTCTACAAGAATAATACAACCCTATCTTAATTCCCTATCCTCGCCCGACACATCCCTGACTGATTTCCAATACCCTCGGTCTTTCGCACACAAAAAAACCTTTCAGCTTCGATCTCTATATCCCGAAGTCAACGTAAGATAATGAAATTCGCTACATTCATTTTGATTTTAAGTCGATATTTAACTAAAAGACCAACACGTACTTAAATTAATACGATAAGATTAAATTAGAAAAGTTTATACATTCATATTCTGTATTTAATTTAATTCAACTTACACGTTAAATGTGTGAAATGTTTTTATTGTTTACTGGCGGAAATCGAAACCATATTGCTAAATAAGTACGCTCGCATCCATCACTGCCTTTCCTGCTTACGGTGCATGGACACCATATGAATTGGTAATAAAAATACTTTCAATTTCAAATTCAATTCTTCTCGATCAACTTCTAAGTCGATACACATATAATTTTCTTTCTAATTAATTTTAGTACTTATTCCCATTTTGTACATTTATGAAATAATAGCAATATCTCGTCTTAATCAAATTATCTAACAAATTATTATATAACATTAGATGCATTTATGAGAAATAAGCTGTGATGTTTGTATGATGCATACATGTCACTGAAGCAGTAACGTAAGTTTAACAAAGGAATAAGTACCGGTACGAGACAAAATGATGATCGCATAATGAATTTCCCTTTACACAATAACGAATGGAGAATACATACAATCCCAGTATAATACCTTATGTCAACGCAGTCAACTGTATGTATAGAATCAAGCCTACGTCCTGGTCCGCAGCATTGCTTTATTCCACTTGCTGCGACAGGAAGATAAGAATTTTTATGATAGTTTTTGAACAGGAGAATCATCACCTATGTGTTTGGACCTCATCTAAAGTCTCCACGATAAATAATGTTCTTGTATTTCTATCACTTCCGTTCAATACTAAACACATTTTGCTACTGGTTCCAAATTTTCTTTTTCTGATTTGTCTAGTTAATAAGAACCTGGTGGTAGTGGTAGGGCCATGTTATAGACGAATGTTGTCAATATATAACATACAGCACGAGATTTGAAAATTCCAAAACAAAAACTGGAAATAGGGAGGAACCAAAGTTAATTATCGACAGATGATAGATATCGTATGTTTAGAGAGGTCAATTTGTGATACATCTCTCTCCTGACACCAGATTCAATAACACAGATTTCATGAGATAAAAATATGAAGCAGAAGACTGCTATAGATGGAAACGATAAAAACCCAAATAAGCTGGAATTAGATAAAGATAGAATAGGTCTCCCAATAGAAACTGTGCAAGATATCAGAATGGGATGAAGGAAATTATAGGGGAACAAAAAATTTACTATAAAATATTATTGACGACTTATCTTTATTTAAAATAAAGATAAGTCGACTACAGAAATGTAGAGCAGCTGTAAGTTGGCCCCTACAACTGCAGGAAATCTTGAGTACAACAAGGAAACAACTAAGAGCTGTTTCGACAGAGAATCATACATAATATAATACAAAATACAAATCTTGCAACAACATAGAACATGTTCTATGGCTGTAGACAGTTACAGGGAACGGAGAAAAGATGAAACATGCATACATGGACGGAAGAAGAAATTATACCAAGAACTAAATATATCGAGGAAAGCCTCCAATCCAACAACAAATACCTGTAAGAACAGAGAAGGAAACCTATTAAATGACATGGGAGTGCTATAAAGATGGGCAGAACATTTCGGGGATCTGGTAGCAGGCGAACTAACTTCAGATGACCGAAAGTGACCGACTTCCAAAACAAGGAGCGTCTGAAACCACCTAAAATGAAGAACCAAGTAACCGAGGCCATCAACAGGTTAAAGAACAACAAGTCCCCTGGCAGCCCTGGGGGAAAACTGGTGAAGTGCATGCATAGCATCCTTTGCAATATCTAGCACGAAGAGCAAATCCCAAAGGAATTGGGTGTTGATGAACTCATATGCCCACTTCTCGAAAAAGGACACCTGTTAGACTGCCAAAATAGCCCAAAATTACAGGGGAATAACCCTTCTCAACCCCTGTTGCAAGATCCTTTCAAAAAATCTGAAGCCATTTCTGAAGCCGCCCTTGGGATATACCAATACCAATCTGCACTAAGTCGGTTCAAAGGTCGACATTACAACTTGAACAACCCAGAAGAATGCGGAAACAGTCTAGGATCTGGTGTCCGTATCAGGGAAGGATGTAAAAGTACATTCAGGCGACCTTGCGCACCAGCGCTGACCATGCAGCTGCCAATCTAACCATCAACAGCTGCTGTTTAAATCACTGTCGGAATTCTTATACCTTGGCACCTGAATGATAATATCCAGGACGAAATAAAGCGACGCATTGTCGTAACCAATAAATGTTACTGTTGGATGTTTGGACATCTCATTAACGAGCATTTTGCATTAACAACAAATTAATTATCAATATAAAGACCATAAATAAATCATGACCACCTCGAGTGGATTTGTTAACAATGTGGTAAGAGGTTTTTAATTTATATTAGTTTTTCACAATTTAAAGTCTATGAAATATTTTATAGAAACAAATATCCCACATTAACCAAACTGAGAACAAGGTGATATACTAAAATAATTGAGATGGAGAAGTATATTGGACACAACAAAAGAAACTTTGAGAAAATGATTGTTTTAACTAAGACGAACGATCATAGCGAGCTAAGAAAACAACTGAACGGAAAAAAACATTGAAATATGGATTAAGCGTCTAATTTGCATTTAAGAACAGACAAATTACGAGCGTCTACCAAGAAGCCAATAAGGTAATAATTGATCGCGAAATTCAATAATGGTAGGATTTGATAAAAATGTACAATGGGATCGATAATAATAATAGGGGAAACGTCGGAATAAACATTTCAGGATGGGATGCGAAGTTACGAAATATGAATAATAAGTGTGAATACAAGAACAAGTAACAAACTAATGCACTAATCCATAATGGGTATAAGAGTACCGATATATAAGAAAAGAGGTAACAATGACAACGATGATTTAAAATCAAATTATTATTGAAATGCTACTGACTGAAAGAAAATTTTACACTTCGTCAGATAAAGAAACCTAGTTCGTGATTCTTGCCGTTCTGTATTTAATAATTCTCGAACACCCCAACAATCCACAAGCATATAAGGTCCATGTTCTATTCCGGTAGCTACTTAATATTTGATAGACCGAATTATAAGGACACCGTTAATGGTGTTTGCGAGTAACGCAGAACCAATATAAGCTAAATTAGCGCAAATCGTTACCGCAAGCCACAGCTGCATTGACGGAAGCTCATCAAAATTCATATTGAGCTCAATTATTAAATAGCGGGCAAAATCAAGGCACACCATATTGCCAATTACTTTAATCCCCCTAATTGATCAATCCCGATTAAAGACGTTATTAGCTTAAATGAAAAATCTCGGTAAATGAAAAATGCGCAACGTGTAATGATAATGCACCACGTTTATTATTCAATTCATTAGTAAATATAATTTGAATACACAACATTCCCCACGTCCATATTGCAGAAAATATGTAACCATTGCAATGCAAAATGCTTTCTTTCCCAAATTTTTACATCTAAATTCAACAAGTATATATAACAACTAATGCAATGCTGATGAACCAGAGGAAATGTGCCATAATTATCCTTAAAAATTCCATGTAAAAAAATCATTTATTAAAATTTTATTAAATTTCAATTAAATGTTCTCAACATATTTGACGGTAAAATCGGGTTGTTGATGTTCATAGCAGTCATATCTGATTTTATGCACGGCAATTAAGCTGCGGAATATTGATTTTTTAAATATTCTATAAGCCGAATTAATTACTCCAATCTCCTACAAAACAAACGTAATAGCCGGCGCATATGCGACCAAATCACTGACGATTAACTCGACGTATGGATTGGCGAGCGCATTTGAAATTTGCTGAAAAACATAGAAAAGCACTAGTTTTTAATTATGCGGATGATAGAAGTTTTCGTTTATTAACGTCATGAATAAGGTCCGTTTTCTGAATGTGAATAAATTTACTCAGTACTGCCAATAGATAGTTTTATCTAAAGGGAATATGTTCCAGCAGTATAACGTTTCAAGAGCTTTTCAATTATTCATTTTACTCTTATGCTCTTTCGTGTCTGATAAATAGAATCACTTTTATTGTTTCTGATGAAATAGCTATTAATTATTTGTATACATTATGTGTGACTAATTATAATTTTGTATTTGCATTTAATCCCCCCTTATTGTAATTACGAAAATTACGAATTTAATTCGAAAAAGTAATCAGTTTTGTATTACAAATATATAACAAATGCTTAATTTATGATCACCGATGAAGCTTTGAAAATCAACAAAATCCCCCAGTTGTCTCATGACAATGAGTTTAAATTTAAAAAAAGTCCAATGCAGTAGGACTTCCTAAGAACTTAAGTAAATGGCGTGAAGAGATCGACATCATCACCCTTTCTGCACTAAAAGTACAATGTAATAAATAAGTTAAAAAAAAAACAGGAATTTACGGGCGCAAAAGTTCAACCCCTTTAATAATGCAACAGTACTAGATCATAGCCTCGGTGGATATGTCACCCAACAAAACTTAAATACATTAATCATAAGACAACTGTATCGCCAAAAGCGTTGTAAGTATATTAACAGTAGTCGCGTTATTCAATGCTGTGGCAATTTACACAGGCAATTCTGTGTTCTGTTTCAATGGCGACAATTCATCAAACGCGTAAGCCAATATAAAACGCAATGTTGAAGTACTCCCCCGGTAAAAATAATATTGCCAGATATTTCTAAAAGTGACGTTTATTGGTTCACATAATGGCATGTAAACCAAACCCCCGCTGTTAATTGAAACGTGAAATGCAAAACCGGACTGCCTCTAATTAAATTATTAATCATAGACTAGCAGTTTTTTCTAATTAATCTGAATTATCGGACACAAACGTTTCGCAGCAACAATATTAAATTTCAAAATGTACACCAACAATTTTTGGAACAGGATAATAACCTTGCGCATGGAAAGTATGTAGAGGCATTTAATTCAATTTAATTGTGTTCATTAATTTCATCACTTTGATTATTAATTAAATAAAATTCGTTTTGATTGAATTAAATTATATATATTATAATTGACAGCACTAAACGAAGTACAAAACTGGTGCATTAAATCCCGTAATAAGACTTCAATCAGATTCAATAATGAATTAATATATATTTTATTCAATTATTTATAATTAATTACACAACATACAAAATATGGACAGATATAATGATACATTTGATATTTCTTGTACTTATTGCAATAGTGTAACGACATATTTAATTATGGAATTTACAGTACATTTCCACATTTATTATTACTCGCAACTCGGTTTTATTTGGCGAATTTTAGAACAATCATATAACTACCGTTTTATGTCTTTAAATGTAAGCGGGAAGAGTTTAATTAAATTAACATGAGATGTTCGCAAGAACCCATGTTCGCTTAATGCAATTCTGTTTAATTGTAGGTGCAAGTTTAATTACTTTAATAGACGAACTGCATTCACCAGCACTTAATTAATAAATATTTCAATACATAAATAAATATAAAAATAATGATAATTATTGAAATATACATTTAAATGTTTTATTATAAATTAATACACCTCACTCTAAATAGTTTTGCTGCGTCAGTCTACCAAGCAGTTAACTGTGAAAATATTAAATATCATATGTTAATTCAAACTTAAGTTACCGTTTATTTGAAACGAATCGCATGTTGCGAATAATTACGTTTTATTTACAAGGATACGTAAAAACTGTGCCGCATGGAAATGCAAAGGAAACACTATTCCAACACGAAATTCTAACACGTACTTTGACTAGTTTCTGCTGTGCAATGTTATAATTTAAAAGCATTTAAAAGTGAATGAAAATGTAAATGGAAAAATCTCCATATCTCACCGGTGCAAATAAGAAATTATTTATCGACTAAAATCCATGTCTGCAATAAATCAACACTTTAAGACAACAAAGTCCAACTTAAATTTTGAAAAGGCGGCAATAAATCTCAACTGATTAACACAGGGGTTCGGAAAAATTAACTTCTGTCCTGGATATTTGTGATTATTCATTTTTTTTTCATTCGCTGGCTTTACTGCTTCAGTCTCCAATTTAGGACGTTATGTCTAAGCAATTGTAATTCGATAAAAACTGAAATTCTTCTTGATTCTAAAATCTAATGTATTTTGTCCTTCACAAACTTCTGAACTAACTCTATTTTCTTGTTTATTATATACAAATATACATGCAATATATAATAACGCTATGTCGTTTATTAAATTAACATTTACTTTACGGATTCTAAATATATAGTCTGTAGTATTTCTTAGTTGGAAAAGTTGAGGTTGTGGGGGTAAAAACTTTAGTCCTTGGTTCTGAGAAAAGTTTTCATATGATCTGTTCCTTTCGGCTGTTAACGATATGGTTTTTGATGATTTCGTATATTCATTTATTATCCGGATCTTCTTTCTGTCACATTAAATATATTTTTCGAATGTTGTTTTCTATAACTTTTTCTTTAATTAGTGTAAAGTAAATTAAATGGATCGTATGGTTTTACCCCCCCCCCCCCTTAACATACAGGTTCTTGTAACGCCATTGCTTGGATCGATACTAGAAACAATATCGAACATAATATATAAATAGGTTCGAATGGATATCGTCATACTGTCTCGAAAATGTCAATCGTTAAAACCACTTCCTGTAAAACGGATATAGGTTACAAATCACTAATTATGATCCAATTTCCTTGTTCGTCAGTTTTACGAACACAAACATTTTTGAAATAGAAAACGTTTGGCTTGTTGTGCAATATCCGGTATAATATATAATAATATAAAACTTCAATGTCCATACTTATATGTTTCATTTCTATGAGCGTGTTAGTGAAGCTGTAATAAGGGCCAAGAATGGAATCAAAACAATATCATACATTCCGATTTCGAACGAAATTTGAAATGTATTTTAAAGGGATAAAGAAATGGACATTTGCGGCTAAAAAATTGTTTAAAACTAAAAAATCCTACGAGAACATTTAGTATAATTCTAGATGCTTATTAATGTTTAAAAATCGGGTTTAAAACTAAAATTATCCCAGAAAATCTGAAAATTAGTTGTGGAAAGAAACATGAAATATAATCATGTGCTGGCGAATAATTCAATGCAAATAAATAAACGATCTATTTTTCTATCCTAAAGGGTTCAAACTAAACCTTTAATTGCGGGAACTATACTTAACATATTAAACATCTTTACTAAAAATTTATAAAGCAATGATATAAAGTGTGTGCTTGTCCGAGATTTTGCGATCTAAAGACTTGTTCTCGATTTCTCTGTATCATCTTTTTTATATTACAGTTCTTTATTTTTTCTTTCCCTCTAATAACATATGTAACAAAATTTTTGCGAAAATTTTCGAAATATAATTATTCAAAGTATACATGATTTATCTCATTTTGGTAGTACCGAAAACGATTCAGTTAAGCTTTAACTATAGTTATACTGTATCACATGTAGCAGCTAAAGAGCCATCGATTACAATGGTTCGCAATTTGCCTCTCATCAGCCTTTGAACGGTAAGTGGGTTGAACTATCGAATATTTTGGTAGATCTTTGTAGTTCTTCACTTTGGGCTTCCCACCTACCGTCGTAAACTTTTCTACCAAGTAAAGCCCAAAGCTCTTCTATAAGACGTGCTTGTGGAATATCCGGGGGTTATCCTCTTTAGGTGCACATGGGATATTTTATTGCCTTAACCAATCACCAGTTCTTCTCGCATAATGACACGATGCCCGATCCGGCCAGAACGTAATAGTATCATTAACGCGATACTGTTTCTGAAATATTCGAATCTTAATTGTCTGCAGCATCTTGGAATTCTCTCTAATTGAGCAGCAGTGTATTTTGGATATTTTTGTCGCTTTCTATATTTCAAATTATTTCTGCTAATTTCCTTCTTCGCTGTCATATGGGAAATGTGATATCTTCTGCCTAATCTTCTCATTAAAACTCCTCTTCTATTTCTTGCAAATTTAATGAAGTTCTGAAGCCTTGCATGATTCAAAACTCGAGGGTGATTCGTCTTGGGAAGATTCATACACGGCAAACGTCCCTCAATTCCTTAATAACGTGGTAAATTGTTTTCATAGAAAAATATTGGTTTCTATAAATGGCAACGATGTTACGTTTGGGCATTTGGCCAACCTATTAGTAAATACGCTTCCGCAATTCTACCTTTGTAGGACATTTTGTAAAACTTTGTAAACACAAATGTATTGTCAAACTGCAGGAGAAGCTTGACAAATTCGCAATATCCAATGGTTATTTTTAATAGGAAAAAATAATATGAAAAATTTTCCCAACACTATCGTTACTTTGTCTGAATCCCCCTACCAATCTTCTCCGTCCAGTTTTACCAACGGTATTCATTTACCTGCTCTATTGCAGCCTCTTCATTTGAACGCCTTTCCCAACATTTGTTTTTTCCTTTATAAAAGTTTCTTCTCTCCCATATTTTCAATTGTTCTTTTTCATTATCATCCACGCTTTGCCTCAATTTTATATCATCTATTTTTGACCAATGAGTCATCTTTGAATAATTTGTTCCTGTTCCCGAGTCTAAAGTCAATTGCCACTCTTTTTATAGAGTATTTATCGGAGTTGCAAAATCCAGATATCTGCCTGTCTCTTTCAGGATTACCTTCGTGGTTGAATGTCTTTGGCTCTTAGCTATTTTTTCATTACTTTTTCATCGCATGTGACTGATCCATTGCCTCTCAATCTCCCCGAACATTGTTGATCATACACTTTATTATATTCGTTCCAGATTATTTTCATTGTTTTTTCCCTCCTCCATTTGCATTGTCGACTTAAATGTATCTATAAGTTACTCATCATAACCCATAATGCTGTAACGTAACTATTTTCACAATGAGATCATGTTATGACATTTAGTAATTGTAATAATAAAGTTCTGTAATTGCTTGCAAGGCTGAAGAAATATAAATCGTTCTTGAAGTACGTCAACTAATTTGACTAGACAAAGTTTCGAGCTTAAAGTTTTATGTATATATTTATAATAATTGTTACAGTGCCGGTTTTGATGTTTTAATTTTAGTTCTTGCATCTTTATGCGTATCATTATTGTGTCAGAATAGAACAGATAATTTTTCTTGCAAGCCATTTATCTTCAGAACTACGAACTTTTTATGTTCTCGTTGTATGTATGGGAGCTTTTGTTCGATAAATAATCGGTGCTTTGTGAAAATAGCGTGAAAATACATTTTAAGAAATTTGCAGTTGTAAATCATTTCACCTTTTCAAAATTCTAACTCCATTGAAACAAAAAACATTAATAAACGAAAGAACTATCGCAGTTGGTATCATATGAATCTGAAACCTGAATTCTTCGCATAGTCTGATGTTAAATTTCATATTCGCCGTCAGGATTTTTAGTCGTTTAGCAGTTTGGTGCCGAGGAAATTTACATCACCGTTTCCTATCGCTCATAACGTTTTTCCATCGAGATGAGGTGTTTAAATATTGACGTTAGGCTGGAATTTCATTAGTTTCTGGGCGCTTGCGCATCCCTGAAGATATTTTCAAATAGTAATCGCGCGACGCCAACTTGAGGCCTGCACTCGACGTCGGTTGTCCACCAAATACGTTTCAAGGCACCGCCATGTGCGCGTTAAAACTTTAGTTATTTTATTGCTATTTTCGATAACTCGTAAAATACCTGCAGATACACCCGAATCCTCGCAAAGGATTTGCCCTCTCTATTTTCAAGTGCAAATTTTCATTTCGTCCTAATAATTAAAACTCATTGTTTATTTCTTTCTTATTTATGTCTGAAAGTAATGACAAAATGTGTCGCAGCTCGCATGCGACGCGTATATGGACTAAGTGGTTTTGTTACTATTTGAGCTTTATTTAGAATCTGACATTCGCTGTTGAACGCTTCGCTTGATTATTACGGATTGAACGAACTGAAAAGGACTTGATTGCATTACAAAGGTAGGTTTTTGGTAGCGTTACTTTTAACAAATTTTATTGAATGCAGATCGTTAGAGAGGATTCGTTAAGTTTAGTTTAAGTTAGAAAGTATTCATTTATATTTTGAGAATATGTAGTATTGTAATAATTATGTTTTTTTTGGCTCTTTTATTATTACAAGGCAAGACATGAAGAATTGAACTATTAACTATTGTTGAGTATAATTTAATGTAATGAAAATGAAGTTATTAATACAGTTATTAGAGATGAACTTTAAAGCTTCACGCAACAAAAAATATTTATTAAGTAGCAGTACCTTGCAGTAAAATTAATAGTAATCTATAACACCAAATATAAACTAAAGAATTAGTACCTCGTATACGTTGACCGGTATATTTTTATATTTATTATTATCAATGATTTTCAAATAAAGCTTATATATTCCACTCGGCCACCTCTGTATTCCTGTTCATTTTTTTAATGCACGTTTTCAAATAAATCTCTCGATATATTTATGTCGATTCAATTGAACACAAAAAGTTTCAAAAATAGGTCGATTGGGTTTTATTATACTTGTAAAAATAATTTTCGGTAGGTCATACTTGCACCAACTTGTTTTGAGTACTTTTAGTTTGGAAAAACCAAAAACTTTGAAATCAAAAGTGCGATGTTGCCAGTTTTTGAATGGGTCCACTTCAGTTTTAGGAAACAAAAGGATATTAAACATTTTCTTTCCTTTCATTTAGTTCCAGTTTTGGGTTGGGTCGGGTTGGGTTGGATTGCGTTGGGTTGGTTTGGATTGGGTTGGGTTCGGTTTGGTGAGGTTGGGTCGGATTAGATTGGACTGGATTGGTTTGGGTCATTTGATTCGGTTTTGAAATTTATTTCCATTTCAACTTTCCCTTACATTGGTTTTGGTTCATTATCTAAACAAAACTGAACCCAACCTAATCGAGTCAAACACAATCCGATCGAAGAGTGTTATTTCATATTACCCATCTCTAGATTTTTTTTCCAATTTGTTGTTAATTACTTACTTATACTTTATACAGGGTGCTGCATTTTCGGACGCAACATAGGAAATCCCATGTTAATTTCGAGGCATTCAAATATTGGCTTCCCTAATTATTTTACAGCAAAATTCCATTTAAGTTTTTTAAAGAGCACTACATCATGGCCCAATTGGCGTAAATTGGGCATTTTTGCTATGCTCAGTTCGCAAATACATTAAAAAATGTATCGGCTAAATTTTTAAATTACAAATGAAAACATCAATTCGGCCTTGGTCACGAACTGTCAAAGTTGACAGTTCGTTACAACACCAGAAAAAATGGTAAAGTTATATTATGCAGCAAAGAGTTTCCAGAATGTATGCGATAGCTTTTCGGTTGAATATCCAGATCGACCAATACCGCACAGATCCACTATTCAACGTCTAGTAACAAAGTTTGAGAAACAAGGAACAGCTTTGAATAATTGCAAATGCAATAGGGAAACCCAACCCAACCCAAAGCATAGTCTTATTTCTAATTGCTGTTGCTAATGTTAGATACTTGAATAAATTTCTATTATGTTTGTATCCGATGTATAAATTTATTAAATTTGGCCGTTGTCAGTTACGATAATGAGATATCTGTCAACTTTGACAGTCCTGACCAAGGCTGAATTGATGTTTTGATTTAAAATTTCAAAATTTCGCCGACACATTTTTTAATGTATTTGCGAACTGAGCATATCAAAAATGCCCAATTTGCGCCAATTGGACCATGATCTAGTGCTCTTTAAAAAACTTAAATGGAATTTTGCTGTAAAATAATTAGGGAAGCCAATATTTGAATGCTTCGAAATTAACATGGGATTTCCTATGTTGCGTCCGCCAATGCAGCACCCTGTATATAAGTAAGTATAGGAATCATGAAAAATTTCGACCTCGAGATTTTAGCGGATATACGCGTTTTGAGGTCCCCTGAATCGATCTTGACTATTTTTGGAATGACGTCTGGGTTACTGTGTGTTTGTCTGTCTGTGTGTCTGTGCGCGCTCTAACGTCCAAACGATTATAGCTAGAGCTATGAAACTTTAAACTTAAGATTTGTGTATAGCTGGAAAGAAAACGTCCTATTTTGAACGCAATAGCTCAACCGGAAGTGATCGTTTACTCTTATCACCATTTTCATTTTCTCGAAAACGGTACGAGCTATCAAAAAAATGTTCTTATATAAGTTAAAGACATTGATATTATAAACAACTTTCATTTGAAAAGTTTTTTTTTTAAAACGTAGTATAACTAGGTATAAGTAAGTTTCGTGCGGACCACCGCGGATTTTTACTTCATATAGGAATCATGAAAATTTTCGAACTCGAGATTTCAACGGATATACACGTTTTGAGATCCCCTGAATCGTTTCTGACTATTTTCGGAATGACGTCTTTGTGTCTGTCTGTGTGCCTGTCTGTGTGTCTGTCTGTGTGTCTGTGCGCGCTCTAGCGTCCAAACGATTATAGCTAGAGCTCTGAAACTTTAAACTTAACATTTGTATGTAGCAAGGAGGAAAACGTCCTATTTTGAACGCAATCTCTTAACCGGAAGTGATGGTTTACTCTTCTCACCTTTTTCCATATCACGAAAACGGTACACGTTACGGAAAAAAATATTCTTACATAAATTATAGATATTGATATTTTGAACAACTTTCGTTTGAAAAGTTTTTTTCGAAAAACGTAGTATAACTGAGTATAAGAAAGTTTCGTGCGGACCACCGCGGATTTTTTTTATTATATTATTTTGTTCGTCTTTAATTGTATGTTCTTATTTTATTTGCCGTTATTTCCTCACATAGCTCTTCAATCCTTCAATCTGGTAGGATTTTGTTTTCTATTCGCTTCCATTTGCTTCCATTTTTAAGTTTTTTTACAGCGAATCTTTGTTTACTTGGCCCTTGGCATCGTATTTTGTTTTCATTTGTTTCTGCAATTTATTTATTCTGTTATTTATTTTTTTGGGAGCTGGAGTCTGTGTTTGTAGTATGTGAAATTGGAAAGTTAGGGACAAATTGAAGATGTGAAGGCGATTTCATATAATACCTTACCTAGCCATGAAAAACAATTGAGAACAAAACACATCTATTTTTTGCAATTGTTCCATACCACCAGGAAAAAATACAAAGCGTTGAAATTAAACTTTACAGTGGCGCATATTTTCAGTCTCACTTATGTAATTTTAGGACCAGTATCCTAATTTATAACGCTATGTGCCCAGGTTTAGAAAATTCAAGTTTTGAAACAGGCCAACAAAATCCATATTATCCAAAATCGGAGATTTTGGTTTTGAACGAACGTCAATGATGCAATAATCAAACGTTCAGTCTTGACAGTTGCGTTTACTGTGCGTTCTTTGTAACTTCCGAAATTATATGCGTTCGTTGCGTAAATTGGTGGGAAAATTTATAATGCCAACTTGTAAAATTTGGTGAGTTTGGTATCATATATCGACATTTACTTCGATAAAATTATGCTTGCTGAACCTATAGCATACTTCTCGTTTAGGTTTACTTTTCTTAAGTGGGTGCGTTTACAAACTGTTATTTATTAGTATTCGTAAATATTGGATTACATTAAGATGCGGTGCTTAATTCTAACTACAAAACTTCCCTATATTTTAAATTATTGAAAAAGTATCGAATATATAACATCTTTTTAGGTAATAGTAAATATTTGTGCGCTCTCGTGGCTGACTTTTTTTATCCTCCAAAATTGATTAGATACTCTAGTAAAAATTTATTTTATAATACATTCTGCCATTTCAGGTTTATTTTTATATAGTTATAATCCGAAACTCGCGAAAATATTGCCGTTCTAGGTACTTTTATATATGCATATTTTTCTGCCCAGTCATGTGGCGTCATCATAATCTATATATGTGTACGCACAGTACATACATACAGTTTAGTATATCTAAAAAAATATTAATCTATCATCATATTCCTAGTTAAAAATAGTTAAGAACCAGTATTTATTTAGAAATAATCACTGTCTCTCAATATTACTAAAAGTGTTTTATTCGATGACTGATTACTTCACGGCGCGAGACAAATATCATATATTTTAAGTATGTTTTCGATTGCACTTTGATTAGATAACTTTGACAAGTGTGTGAACAAAATTGTTATAATTGTTATGCTTGTTGTTACTATAATAACATTCCTATCTAATTTATTTTTAGCTTTAAAATGTGTGACGACAAAGCTCATAACACTATTGTTTGTGGGTATCAATATTTTTGTTTAATCACATTAATTTTTTCATTTATATTTCCGCTCGTTCGAAACTTATAACAAGTTTAATCTCGACGTTTGAAATGTCAGTGGGGCTATATTTAGAAGTTAATATTTAGTTAGAACTACTTATACTTATATTAACTTCTGGTACTTTTGTAGGACAAAAGGTATTTTCGGTGTATTGTTACTTCTCCCAAAAGCTTACTTTAGAGATGAATATTTATTCGCTCCATTTACTCGAATTTTTAGTAATTTCTTTCACTTTTGTCTATAACACAATCTTGAAATAATGCAATATATTTCATTCTGATGCTTATTTCCATTTTCGTACTTGGACGATTTTTTCACTTTGTCCAACGATAAAACTACAATTCAATCATTCGATAATTGTTATCTTAATTTGCAATCGAAATACGATTTGTTTTTTAAGTAAAATTCAAATAATCATAAATAAAATGTGTTCCAAATACTTATTGTATTTAAATCAAAGATGAATCTCATACATCAGTTTTTATTTGCGGTTGTTATTTTTAAGGATTTATTAAATGGTCAAACAACCCGTGGAAAAAAAATATAGCATTTTATTTATTATGACATATTTTCTACAATCTCGTTTTTGCATCCATATACAATAGATTAACAACCCGGTATTATGAATTAATTTATTCATTAATTATATAATGAAAATTCTCGCTGTTTCCTTGACTTTTGTGTGTACTTTTAGTCCGGTTTCAAAGGTTGAGTTTAATGTTGATTCGTCGTTAATATCGAAGCCAGATCACGCTTTTTCACGATGTAAATTTTGTTTAAATTGCAAATTACGTAGAATTTTGTTCGATACAATAATTCGGAATTTCGTTTTCAATGTTGTGTTTAATTAAATTTTGGAGGACTCCCTCAGAGAAAATTCTTGTTTCAATTAATTTAATTGTTTTCGTTATTTCCAGTTTATTCAATTTAATGTTAACAATTATTGGATATAACAGTAATTGTATATATATTCTATGAATACGTATTACTATTTAAATAAAAAAAATACTATTTTGTTTTCTTTTGCTTTGAATAAAATATCGTGTATAAAATAAAGCTCTGGTTGTATTTATTTTGAGCACGCAAAATATTTATCGCAGCTTTGTACTTAAATTCAATATTTAAACTACTGCATACTTCACTCTTTAGTTTTTAAATCTTTAGGTTAGTTCATTATATTGACTGACTTTGAAATTTTAATTTGAGATTTGAGGTAATGTAGAACGATACGCATCATGCGCGGAAAGCGAGTGACCGCTCTGAAATACTTCATTTCCACTGCATTTTATTCTTCGCTCTCTTCGATAGGGCCCATGTCTCACATCCATAAGTTAAAATCGGTCTAAATATCACATATTAGTTCTTCAAAATTTTGCTTCCATCTCTCCATTTTTAGTTTATAATCGTGTTGTTTTTGCCTGTTCGATAAGTTCGGATTAGTTTTACTAGTTTCCTCCATCTTCTCTCCAAGTTGTTGCCAACTTTCTTCTTTGCAGGTTTTTATCAAATATTTTACTTTCTATCTTTTATACTGTTTTGTAGGTACTGTTTGCATATTTTCTTCATATCCCTGTCTCTTATTTTATTTCTTTGCTCCACCAGCTTGACCCTATTTCACCTGTTTATTGTTCCACAAATTATTCTCGGTCTTTCCATTATTGCATTTTTTAATTCTTCCCACAGTTCTTCAACTTCCATGTTGCTACTTATACCCACCCTTTTCATCTTGTGTTCTCCGTTCGCTATATAATTTCGTTTTGTCCTCTTTTAGTTCGTTGATTCTTATTATTTTTTTGTTCTATATATTTACTTTCACTTACAATATTCTTGTTTATTCATTCTCTCTTGGCTTTTTTATTTCTATGGTACTTTTTAATTTCGGTCTCTAATAACTTTGCCTATTTTTTTCAAACATTCATGACACTATTTTTCTATCCTCGATTAATTTTCGATCTGGATGTATGTCTAACAAACTTGGTGCACACTTTTTTATTTAGGTTTTCTAATTTTGGTTTTCAACTCCAATACTTTCTTTTATTCATAAGCATATTTATACACAACGTTTCCATAATTATTTTCTAGTTCTAAATAATTTTACATTCGCAGTTTTCGAATTTCGTAGTCAGTGTGAAACTAACTGTCTGACCCTTTCCTTTTACATTTTTAACCCAAATTTTTCTTCGACGTATGCCAATTCTATCGTTAAATCACAATGTGTTTTATAAATTGAGTTCAAAATTGATGATATATTTGAATAAAACTACAGAAGCTGAAATTCATGAATATCAAATAAGGTTTGCTGACACAAATTGCATGGGACAAATTCCGTCGCTACAGCCATCACAGATATTATTCACAGCTCTGTAGTTGTCGTTGTTTTCAAGTTTTCTATTACTTTCTTAAACCTCTGATAACTTTTGTAATTTTTACAGGTAAACTGTAGGCTGTAGACTATGTACAAATATTTTATGTTTTGTAATTCAGGTTTATATAATTTTGTCGTTATTTTCTTTCATTATTTGCTTTTTATTTTGCTTTGAAAATTAGTTATTCTAAATCAAATTTATTTCGACGCTATGTATCCAATTCCTATCGTAAAACGAAAATAATACATCGTATGCTATTCATTTTACAATCATCAAGAAATAACCCAGAAATAAACCAAATTCTACTTTAATACAAAGTTAATTAAACTATAAATACTCTATCGATTGGAGCCCATGTTATTTTGACGTACGCATTATTTATTTACTTCCCAATTAAGGTACCGAATTAACCTTTATGCCCACAGACACACTTAAAATGATTTAAGCGCGACCGACATGCAACACTAATAAAATTAAGCACAGTACCTCCCTTCAGTGTTAAATGAATGTATAATTAACGCAATAGATGGAGCACGTCTCATAACTTAACTGTTCACACAAGTTCGTACATACGTCTATATATTCCCCTATGAAATTTTAATTGTCCCTCTGTTAGTGTGAAGCACTTGTTACACCTGAAACGTAAAAATTGTTATGCTTTTACTCATCCATGATGCATGCAATCGTTTAAATGTCGTATTTTAAACAAGTCATTATTACGTAGCCTTCGGCAATTTAAATGTCAACATTTCAAATTTATCCGCACGTGTATTCTGTTTTATTTCCGTATTGTATTGCAATTTAATTGTTTGCGCGAGTTCCTAAAATAAATCGAGACACAAAGTTACTTGAAAAAATAAAATCTGGTTTTGACGGGTGATGTCGTACCAGATTTCCTGTGAAACTAGTGTTACGTCTAAGTAATTAAATAAGCGAATGGAAGTGACAACTGTTGGACAATTAAAACGGAAAAAATGAGTGACAAACTTAATTTATATGTAGGATAAATTTGGATCATGAAACGTGGAATGCCTTCTACAGACTACGCCTATGAATCTAGACATACTTATAATTAATTTAGAAGAAAATTTTGATTACACATTATATTATTATAGTTTAGCGAATCGATTAAAAAGTGCCAATGCAAATCGTGTATATCTTGTAACCGCGATAGAAATGGAGCATCCAAAAGATGAAATTCTGATATTACAATACACCGTAAAAGATTTACGACATATTTTACGACGGAGCACTGAAGTAATCCCACGTATTTTATTACAGTTCCTATTTGATCGCGAATAAGAAAATTTTCGGTTCATCATTATTAAACTGCTTAATCCGCATTTGCTGCATTCCTATGGTTTGAACCCCATTATACTAATTGGAATTAGCTGATCAAACACAATCGATTTCTTGAATAATTGAATATTAATATTAAAATAATTAACTTGGTTGACTCACAGAAGCCACAGTTGTTGAATTCATTCGTTGTGAAGATGCAGAAAAAACGTAAATTAAATTTAAAAAAACGTTATGAAAAATATATTAATATTATATATTATTGTATATTATATTAAATGTGGAAATAATAATGCAACATTATAATTTTGAAATGTTTTAATAAGAACAGCGATGAGACCATGTTGCAACGGTTTTCTTGGAATCAACAGGTTACGACTCCATATTTGTACATTAAGTATCCTATTGTTTTAATTGTGAGTTGTGTTTGAAATTTTATTTGTAATTCTATTGAAATTGAACTAATGTGATCTTTACCTGCATGTTAGATTGTATTTTAATTGAAATGATTGTAAATATTTGGAATTTAATATAAACAAGTTTCAGGGCAGTAATCTCAAAATGACTATACTTATATTTTTCCATGGAAAATTGTTCTTGTCTTCGACTATTAGTGTTGATGAAACATGTATCATATTTTAACAGACAGTTCGTCTTATTCCACTTAAATGTGTTCATAGTCATGCTCTCCCTGTTGAACTTGCAGAATAAGTGACTTAATTTACAATTTGAACTATGTAAAGATAAACTGAGTTCACAACAATTTCATATAGCCACCATAAACGTGGCATAGAAACTACTGAAGTTTATGATCACTTTTCATTAAACTATGCAGTAGATCATATGGTGCAGTGTAATTAGAAAGGCATATTTTTACAACGATTATGAGATAAGTTACCCAAATAATTCTTTAATATTTAAGTGGCGCTGTCGCTGTAACTCAATCAATATGGATACATAAATTTTATGATTAATTTTGATGCAAGTATCAACGTCATTTGTGCTACTTCATCTACTAGCCCATACATAGAAATTCTTCAAACGATTTCTCATGGTTACGAAATTGAGATTTTACTGCAAGCTTAACATAATACCATTACCTATCGCACAACTTTCGTAGGTCACAAGAGTCATGGAATAAAGATACCGCTCGGTAGTTACTAATTATCGAAGCCATTTTTAATAAGCTGGTCGTTTCCCACATCTCCATATTTTTTGTATTATGAAACTACCAAAGATTTTTTTTAAGTTTCCACAAGAAATCCTGAACGTCTATTCAGCCCCTAAATTAAATGGCGAACAAAAAGCCCAAGAGCTACTAGTAATTTGTATGAAAAGGGACATTTCATAGGATCTGGAAAATAATTTGATGGATTATGTGAAGTATCATAGCACTAATTTGTTTATTTTTATATGCGATGTTATTCAATCAAATCTGCAACAAATATTATCGTAGAAATTGCATATTAGATCAAATATATTGATATGATGTAATCAGTTTAATTTATCATTATTAAAATTGTGTTCTTTAATTGCCTCAATTAATGAAATTAAAGAATGAAAATTTTATATACGAAAACGCAAACTTTTTTTAACATCAAAAATTACTTAAACAAAATTGATTTCAATTTCACAAAAAAATGGGCTCAATATTTGAATTACATTGAATTTATTTTAGATGCGTCGAATTTCGCAAATCACAGCCCTTTTCTTCTTTATTACCTTATTCAATTTTAGCACTTTAGTTTTATTAAGGATAATTCACTTTCTTATAAAAAAAACAATGCCTATATATTTAACACCGTGGCAGTTTTGTAAATTTAATAAACAGGTATAAAAATTTAAATGTTTAAAAAAGATTTCTAAATAATTCAAAAATATTAGTAAAAATTTAGCAATGCAGATTTCAAAAGTTTTTAACATTTAAAAACCTTTTCCGAAATATAAACGGAAAAATAAAAAAACTAATACAGAAAAATCAAGTCAATTAGATATGTAGATAAAAATTATTGTGACAAAGCGTTAAACAAACAGGGTGTCATTTAGCGCAAATGTGAAAAAAGTCAAATTAAAGAAAAATAAAAAAAAATACTTTAAAACTTGTTGGATTATGTTGAACTAGATTGGGTTGACTTATGTCAAAAATAGTTGAGTGAGACCTCTTCTATAGAAACAATACAGGCAAATTTAATTAATAATAATAATAATAATAAGCAACTCAAAAAACTAAGAAGAAGATAATTCGATAATTCGTTTAGAAACAGTGGAAGGGAAAAAACGGCGAAGTAATAGAACAATGCCGAAGTAGTAACCAGAGAAGAATTCGAATGTATTTGGTTGGGTTGCGTTGCGTTGACTTTAGTTGGATTCGGTTAGAAATTAGTTTAATGAAACAATGACTGGTTGAAGCTTTGTATTAATTGAAATAAACTAGATACGCCAATAAAAGCTGCGTAATGTGGCGCCAACTGCCTAAGAGGAACAACAATCACAATAAGACAAAATAACTTTGCATTGAGGATTCACAAAATCAAAGCAAACTTCAATTAATAAGACAAACCGCGCAGAACTTGTGAGAGAAACATTGCTACAGAAATTACTGAAGCACGACGATTTATTTGGAAATGAAATGAAAATCGAATGGAAATAGTATTTCTAGAAATGAAGGACCAGAAACTGGCAAATAGGGCACAAGAACAATAGCAAGAGAAGCTTGAAATATTCTCTGAGTTGGGTTGGGTTGGATTTGGTTTGGTCGGATTGGGTTCTGTTTGGTTGGATTGGGTTGGGTGGCGTTGGATTGAGTTGGCTTGAGTTGGTTTATGTAAAGTAATGAAACCCTCATCGTTTTTCGAGTTTTATTTTATAGTCTTCCGTGCCTGGATATGTTTGCACTATATTTTTATCGGCATTTACAAATGTATGTGTTCCCTTCCAGAACAACAACGCCAATATTTTTTTCGTTACAAGGGTATTTTCTTTTTTACTCTAAGTGCCCACATAACCTTTTAAATCGCAAAAACATAACCCTAAACATAGATATTTCAGCATATTTGGGTACAGTCACTGTAATCTGCCCACAAAAGAGTAACAATGCGTTGAGTCAACAAGCCATCCCCGAAAATGCCAGAACACAAACATCTGCTGGAAATTTTGTGGCGACGATTGGAATGTATGGGATATATTGCTTATTGAAGATATGCCAATAGAATATACAATTACTTAAATTTACGGGAAAGTAATTTTATTTTTAAAAAAGCTCTTCAGGAAAATCGGCAGGATTCATGGAAGGGAAAAACATTTTCTTGCATGACATTAAGCACCTAAATTATAAGCAAATTATTGTCGATTCATAGTAGTAATAAATTTTAAAAAATCGTGCTAATTCTTATAGAATGTTTATAGAATTGTGGAAGAGTTAAAACATGCCGTATGCGATTATTTTTGTTTGTCAATTTTTTTTTCTGGCGGTATGAAGCAATTGCAAAAAATAGATGTGTGTTGTTCTCAACTGTTTTCATGGCTAGGTAGAGTAGATATGAAGTCGCCCTCATATCTCCAGTTTATCCTTTCCAATTCCACATAATAAATAAACTGGAGAAACAAATACAAAAAATACGATGCCAAGGGCCAAGTAAACGAAAATACTAACCTAGCCCAACCCAATCACCAACCGACCGCCAAAACCTCCTGTAAAAAAACTTAAAAATGGAAGCGAATAGAAAACAAAATCCTACAATATTAAAGGATTGAAGAGCTATTTTAGAAAATAATGGAAAATAAAATAAGAACATATCGGGTGAACAAGTTGACAAAAAGGTAAATATACAATTAAAGTCGAACAATAAAATATAATAAAAATTAACCACATAAAAAATCTAGAGATGCGTAATATGAAATAGTAACGTTCGATCGGATTGTGTTTGACTCGATTAGGTTGGGTTCAATTTTGTTTAGATAATAAACCAAAACTAATGTAAGGGAAAGTTAACATGGAAATAAATTTCAAAACCGAACAAATGACCATCCAACCCAACCCAATCCAATGTAACCCAACCCAATTCAAACCAACCCAAGGCAACCTAAAACTGCAACTAAATGTGAGCTAATCTCATAGGAATAAACAATTACTAACGCAATGAAAGCTAAAAATGAAAAATCCCAAGGTCGAAGTCGAACTCGTTGAGAAAATTAATGGAAAATATATATAACCAATCGAAACCAACGACATTTGGGATCAAAAAATGGGAAAACAGACACGAATGAATTAAAAATGAAATGAGAAAACAGTTGTTTCCATTCCTCAACGTTGACCTCACATTGCATTTACAAATTCTAATAATGTTCCTTTTTATTCTGTCGTTTCATTTGGTCTTCTTTAATTTGTTGTTTATAGGGCACACAAATAATATTTTTTTCTAGACATGATGATTTCTATCAGCATTTACTTTCACGTTCCACCTTAAATGATAAAACGGTTGTCATAAACCAATACTACAAAGCAAGCTTCGTAACTCCACTTGGGATGGCAACCTGATGCTTCCTGAGAGGGAGTAAACTGTGTGTTGTACTACATCTAGACAAGATAAATTGTAGTACATTTGTTGCACATCTGCATTTAATTTAGCATTCAAAATTATTTCAAATTGTTCAGTAATTTAATTTAGTTTAACGGAAAAGCAATTATTTTTAATTTTTATAACGTATTCTGCTTCTAAAAGCACTTCATCACTTCAATGGAACCAGTTGATTATATAAAATAATTAGCAGCATTCGCATATGAACTTTGAATAGTAATCTCATTTACGGACTATTAATATAATCGAGATGGGTTTTGCAATTGAGGATTCAACGCACATGATCCGGTTTTTCATTAGGAATTAAAATAAAAAAACAATTATATATGAACTGCGTTATCATAACTTTTGCGTAGATGTAATGCAAACGGTTGGGCTTTTTACATTAATTAGTTTCTTTAAAATAAAAATGTTAAGGATTTTAAAAACCAGATTAATTATCATAATATCATACAATTCCTTTTAATCTTTACTATGCTCAGTAATAAAATACATGTTTATGTTGCACGTGTACAACTTCTATAACATATGAGAAATATATGGCGTTGATCCAGCTGGTATCGTATTTATTTATACATTTTAATAGATAATTTATGGGCAGGTGAGCAAACTTCGATTATTTCTTTTAGTTGTATTAATGCACAGGTCGATGCAAATATTTTTTTAAATAATTTATTTGGACGTAACAATATCCAAATTCAATTTTTTCAATTTTCTATTATTTTAATCTATTGCTCCTATATTAAAATTATCTATTCTCAAAGCTTCACAAACAATAATTACGATGATATAAAAAAATGTTTTTAAATATAAATGTTAGCTTGATGCACTCTGAAAATAATCATTTATGACTGGTTAGTTTCCTGTGACCACTTCCCAATTTAAGTGCGTCCCTTAAATCGTCGGAAGTTGAGGTAAATTGTTTGGCTTCAGATGTTGACTTGATGGATTTTCCTGAAACACAACACGAGGCCAGCATTAACGAGACGGAATTGAAAGCGCAACATACGTCTAACTTACATTTACTTTCAAGTCATTAAGGTGATAATAAATCGAGATATATTTCTTCTCATTCGTGTTACTGTAGGCACTTGCATGTGTATGCAGGCTTTCATTAAAATTTTTCAAATTTATGGAGACGATGTGTAAGGTTAAACTGCTAATGTAAATTTAATGTTGATGTTTCAATTAAAATGTCATTAGAGCGCGAGGAACTATTACTTCAGTAAATATAAAACTGAATGAAATGTCAACTAATATTATCGCAAGTTAAATTTCAATAAACTCTGGATCAATTATGTAATTACTTCGCTTGAACATGAATATAATTTTAACGTTAGAATCGTTAAAAATTGTACGCTGTTATTATTAAAATAAATGATTGAATTCGTATTAATTTAAATATGATATATAAATATTTGAAATGCGAATAATTTCGAAACGCAAATTTGTATTGTTTGAAATGGGAATTGATAAATTGTTTCGACAAAATACACACGAATTAAACATTCACCAAAGATCTATTTCAATTTTTCAAACTTGAAACATACATCGACCTACTTAGTTACAAATTATATTATGATAGGAATTATTCATATCAATAATTCACAAATTTCCTATATTATGTTATTATTCGTATTCGTATTTACATGATTCCGTATACATTTCTGATAGAAATTATGATAACGAGAAAAATAGACTTCCAAGTCTAAATACGCAAAAAAATTAAAGGAATGCTAATTTTATCAAATAGTTGCATCGCCGTCGTCAAAAGTTTATCTCAAGTGATCCGATAGCGAAAAAAAAATGATGGGTGAAAAATGAAAAATCGAAACTATGCAAACATTGATTTAAAACACTGCATTAACGTCAGTGTTAAAAATGTCTCCCTGACTATTACCAATAAAATCGTTAATTCGATGTTGTACGCGAACAAGTCCGATCTCTCTGGTTTTTTCTTGCAAATCTCTAGTAGACTTTTCGAACGTTCATCTTAGCGCGACAATTAATTAATCAGTGTTAGTTGCAAACGAAATAATAACCGTCTCGAGCACAAGAATATAATCGCCTTCTCGCTTAAAGTACCATCGCGATCTAATGCATTTCGAATTCGAACAATGATGAAATTTGCCGTTTACTGCTCGAATTTAATTATTCCGCGCAGTGCGAGTTTGTTTTTGCGTAACATCGTCTCATTATTTACGGCGATAGTGTATCTGAAGTGCATTATAAAGGAAACGATTAATTCAATACCTAGCGGCGTTTACTCGATGTCGTTTACTTAAAAAGCTGCCAGCTAAATTGTAACGAAGTAACATTTCCTTAGACTCTGGGCTTCAGAGACTCATAAAACGTTCTAATAACGCTAATAACATGGTGAGAAAATTTCCCAGAATGCGAATTATCTCGTAAAAATATTCTTCGTACGCCCGATGTTATGCATGGATAAGATTTAATGTAAATGAGGTTTAAAATAAAAATAATGAAGACATTTTGAGATGAATTAGGAGCTACGTGCTTGCGTCACAATAAAAAACAATAAATCAATTAGTTGAAGAATAATTCAATTATATAAAATATAAATCAAGAAAAACAATTCATTATAATAGATTTGGTTGTCATTGGAATGAGTGAAATATCAGGGGTGCCGATTATTAATTTTCTTTTAAAATCAAAAATTAAATTTTAAATCTTGAATTAATATTTTCTTATTCATGTAAAATTTGTGGCTAAAGAAAAGTAATAAGAAATTACATTTAGTCAGTAACTCTATGTAGAATGGAAACTATTCAAGGAAAAGAGGGGATAGTGCGGAACGAGACAAACTTATGGTCAAATAATTAGTAATGAAAGAGACATACAAAGAAAAATAAGACAATATGCAAGGTACAAACAAATCATGAAATGTAGGTATGGGACAAAGAAACAGAACGATTTGTATTGCAAACTGAGAAAGAGGGAACAGAGAGGAATTCAAAAAACTTATAGAAGGCATGGGTGAAACTAGGGATAATGTGACAAGTACGAGGAAAAGAAATAAAAGGTTGTAAACCATTGAAGAAAAAAATGTTGCAGAGTGAAGGCTACGGACATGGAATATTAAGGGCTTAAATGGAAAAGAAATGGAAATAATTGAGTGATAGATGAGAAAAATTATTCGTTTTTGGCCATAAAATATTTAAATTGGAGTATATAAATATAAAAATGAAAGGCTTCTAAAAAAAACACCTTATGAAGAGAGTGGAAGAAATGATATTTTTTTGATCCAGTTAAAGGAAACAATACAAGATTATACTGGAAATTATGAGAAGCAGCAATATTCAAATACGTCACGAAAGAAACCGTGAAAGATGATGTGAATGAAAAATTAAGTTACAAATAGTTGGTTAGGGACATGTATCTGAAAGCAATGGACAAGGAGATAGAGAACTGCGATAACGACTTACAAAATTAATGGGAGACATTTAAGCAACGATGACCAAAGCAGCAATAGAAATATGTGGCTTAATAAGAAAATGGTTGAACTAAATCACAGATAAAAAAAGACACGATTGTTGGTATATTTACAGCAACAAAAGTAATAAGGAACAGGTAAAAAAACATGCTTATGGGGCTAAGCAAAAAGCATGGGAAGAATTTAGAAAAAAAAGTTAGAAGAAAACACCAGGGCAGAATAAATAAACAGAGGGAAGAATATTTCTATGAACTGGTAAATAATGCAAGCTATGAGTAGCGAGTTATAATATTTGTCAAACGAAATGCAATGGCCACAAGAATCTAAACATATGACATGTATGTAAGGGAGCAGGAGTGGATGAAGTTGATGCAAAACTAATTAAATACTAGACACTAGAAGTAGAGGATTCAAAAAAGTAGATAATTCAAAAAAACTTATAGAGAAGACACACGCAAGGCAAGAATAATAATAGCGTAAAATAAAAGTTTCTTATCTTTGTTTTGTTACTCTCCGGGAAGGCGACATTCAAACTAAAACTACAAATTTCACGACTTTATCGAATATCGCAATTGTCATTGTACAAAGTAAATCATCAAACAGAGCCAATTCAAAAGAATTGAACATAATTCATTTATCAAACATCGCCAATGTTATTGTACGCTATACAATACTGTGGCTACTATATTATTCAAACGTAATGCAATTTAATAAAGAATAATTAACTAATTAACTACACCAAGGTAATTTAATTTTAGAGACATTCAAACGCCTGGTTTTAAATGAAATTTTTGTGTTGCAGAATTTCCCCAATCTCGACAAAACATAATTATTATTTACTCTTATCAAAAACTTAATTAAATGCAAATAACTATTTACACGCTTCAATAGTAACTTCAAAACGGCGCGCTAACAAATTAACATTTTAATATTTGATTATGCATTAAATTTTATTTTAAACATTCGTTGCATTTGACTACGATATAAGCACGTAAAAGTTTCGTTTTGTCCACGCATCGTTTCGTGTATTGATATATTGCTCCTTTTACTATGTGGTATTTCAATAGTTGCAGTTATCTATTTTTAATGTTTGTTTGTGGCATATGGCGGCAATGGATTTTATTTATTACGTCTGAAACGGAGATTTAATTTTGCTCATGTTATTGATAGTACACAATGAAAAGCAAACACCAGTTCCACGTAATAATATATGACAGGTACAAAACAAATACTTTTCAATGTTCAGTTTACTTTATATCGGCGCCATATAAAATATTTTTTGAAAACTAAAATAAATACCAATATATCCAAGGAAACATATTGGTATTTATCATCATTATCAATTATTATTAAAACTAAAAATATCTTTGCAATATTTCATCCGCATTGAAGTCGTCGTATCTAAATTTAAAACTCCGAGATGCAGAGATATGAAAAATAAACGAATTACTGATAAATGTGGAGTAAGGCCAACAAGTAATCGGAAATTCTGGAAGGAAACGGGTGCACCACAAGTTTGCATAGGAAATAAGCAATCGCTTCGCAGCGTCACCTACTAACATTCAACAGGAAGAAACGAAAATATGATTAAGGTGAAATTTTCAGAATGTAAATCAAAGTCAATTAAATCATCTTGCGAACTTGGCGAACTTATTTTATAAAACATCCGTTACTAGAGAAATTGAATTCGTACTCGAAATTAGATCACAAATGTTACAGTCTGACGATGATTTTACGTTATGTTTTAAAAACCAACCTTATATTTTTTTAATTCTCTTGACTTGTACATTAATTTGATTTTATTTTACTTATTGAACCCTCGTTTTATTTATTTCATGTCATTTCGAGTAAATTATTTTTTTTTCAATCTTTAAAAGTCTGACTTTTAAAATTACATATTATTATTATCATGCACGATTTCTATTACTGTACGAATGATCCTTTTAGGCGCGAAATTGAAATATAGGAAATTTCACATTTCGCAAAATACATATATTGATGTACGATTTTCAGTTCCATATTCGAAATTAAATTGCACGAAATTTTGAACCGAAAATATATTTCAAGAAATAAAAGGAAGTCTTACATTGCAGGAATAGCAATCACATGTTGCTGGGAGTATGGATTGAAAAATGCATTAGAGACATCCAGACGGATCACATTTGCGATCGTATTGCATTACTTTATCTTGCAGATGTGTGTGTCTGTGTGTGTGGATGTTTTGTTCGACAAAACGTCAAATGCTAATTGCATAATGTTCTAGATATTTCGCACTATGTTTATACCATGTTAATTTCATGAGTGACGCGCAGTATGCAAGATAAAGCGCACATTTGTAAGTAATATGTAAAATAGTAATTTTATTTTAAATTGTATACGTGGAATAAAAGAAGAAATTTGGAATTATAAACAACAAAAAGTGTGCTATGTGATCAGAGAGCATGGACTTGCTAGAGATATTTTTAAGTAAACTTTAAAATATTTTCAATAAAACATAAACTGCATGTTACGGACGTTGTACATATAGTATAATTATATTATTGGTAACTTCACCGATAATTTTCTATTTTAAAATTTAATGCTTAAATTCCGAAGAATTTCTAGAGAATATTAGCAAACGTTTACATACATTAAAATGAACGTACACAACTTTTTATTACTCATTTATGAATCTTAAACTGCGTATTCGCAATTTAAAATTTTCGCTGAAATTTTATGAAAAGGCTTACTTACCACATGTTGGTTTTATAGACAAAATAAATCGTTAAATAAAATGTAATTAATGACGTTCTATTCATGTTATAAATATTAATTGCTTTTAAAATATTGTTTAAGTGAGATAAAGACGACAAATATAGTCTCATATTTCTGGACGTCTATGGTCTACCTTATAAGCGCTCAAAATATGCTATACTGTCTTCATTGCATCCGCAGTTGCATGGAGGGATATTTATGATATTTATGAGGTCAGCATATTTTTCATTCCACTTATTGATTTGACCACAATGCCCCCAAGCATTAAAGTTAAATTAAGTTCCTATATCACAAGTACCTAGCAGTGGGTTGACAGGTGAAGATTTGTGAATTATTTTTAGTACTGTAGATTACAGCATTAATCCTTCCAAACTATGGGTTGCGTTGGATTAATAAATTATGGCTTAAAACTTGTAGCCAGAAAACGATGGTAGCTTAAATTGTGTCTGCTATAATGTGCATGGTGTGGTTCAGAGTATCTTATTATTGATTGCTGGGTTGCCAAACAGAGAAGTCAAAATAGAGAGTTAAGTCAAACGTCCAAACTGAAGATTCCCAGGTAGGGACAGAAATCTCTTCGATGATGCTTCTCCCTGATCTTAGTATTACCACAGTCTTCTTGACTTGATATGTCAATGCCATGTCAAAAATAACCCAGAAACATTTCTTAATTCGTGGTCTTCATAAACTTCTTGAGATGGAACAATTTTCGTGGGGGGGGGGGGGGCTATTGATATCTAGTTAGTCTGGTAAATGTCTAGTAAAAGTGAAAGTTTTGTTACGTAAACGGTCATAACACTGTATTTTTTAAACTGCATATCTGAGAAAAACGTATAATTTAACAAAATCAAGTTATGAAGCAGAGAAATGTTTGTTCATATGAAACCTTAAGTGCCCATTATACGTAAATATTAAAAAAAGAGTTTTTAATTACATGACGTAAGAAAATTGTGGAACAACGCATTGGAAAACTTGTCAGATGTGAGCTCTTTTGCGAGACAACGCACCTGCTCACATGCCATTAATTACACTGCCCAACCCAATGCAACCTGACCTATTCGCCAGGTTTAGCACCATCAGACTATTGTTTGTTCCCAAAACTAAGTCACCATTTGTAAAGTTTGCAAACCAAGACAAAGATTTGTGTTAAATCGTTGAAATGTTGTTTTATATATTAGGCTAATATTTTATGTAGAATTAAAACATTTAACACAGGTTATACACACACTAAACATTACGCCGATCGATTAGTGAAATACTGGAAAAGTTAAAAGTAAAAATAAGAATTATTGGCGGTCGTACCAAACTGGCGTAAGTTCATAATAACAAAAGGTCTTTTTTGAAAGAATTAAATATGTGCAACGACATGCTTTATTAACTTATTTGTCTTATTGTAGTTTGTTTCAAATATATTTCATGTGTCATTTTTGGCGTCCAACATAAGATTTTCAATTATTCAAATTATTAATTTTATACGACATTAATAGCTCAGATATATTCTTATCCATCCTTTCGCTGTAGAGGTATTAATGTCCTTTCACTATATTTCTCACACTAACTTGTCCATTGTATTTTATCCTTTGCTATGTTGGCTTGCTTCCATGCATTTCATCTTCCTATCATTTAGGTTATTCGCCAATATATTGTCTAACGAACCTTGTATAGAGATTTCTTGCAGTGGAAACACGTGGTAATCGGTGCTCCGTAGATAGCAAATTAAATAGGGGAAGTAGTGATACGACGTAGGTGAATTTGGTTCGGTCGGGTAGATAGACAATAGTGAAATAGAAGGTCAAAAAATCAGAGCGGTAGTAAGAAGTGCGGACGAGTAAACGGTCATAACAGAAAGTCGAGGTGCGACACGGGACGATCGCGTTATCGGACGGCAGCGCGGCCGTACTTCTTGCAGACTTTTTTGTGCGCGAAAGGTTTAACCGGGCGAGCGGTGTGTGGAAGAAAAAAAAGTACGCGAAGCGAAAGCGTATATACAGGTGGAAAGATAATATCGGAAATACGCGAAATCTAACATGGCAAACGCGGGCGGGAAAGAAAAAGGGGGCGAAAGGAACGAACCGGATATATTCACGAGGAGCCGGAGAACGCGCAGATCACCGGGGATGAGTGTGGAAAGTAGCGGAGAGGAGAAAGACAAGACAATGGAGAACTTGATGGAGATGATTAAGGAGATGATGAAGGAGGTAAAGGAGACTAAGAAAGAGATAATGGAGATGAAGAAGGAAAGGCAGGAAGACAGGGAATGGAGAAAGAGAGTGGAACAGGAATGGAAGAAGGAAAGGATGGAGGCAGAAGAAAGAATAAGAAAACTAGAAGAGAAAGTGGAATATATGGAAAAAAAGGAGAAAAGGAAGAATATCGTAATAAGGGGACTAGAAGTAGAAAAAGGAAGGGAAAGAGAACAAGTGAAACAATGGCTAAGAGAAAAATTACAGGTGGATGTGGGGCTAGAGGAGGCGTACAAGCTGGGGGGGAGAGATGGAAAGGAGATAGTACTGGCGAGAATTGCATCAGAAGGGGAAAAAGAGGAAGTTATGAAGAACAAGGCGAAATTAGGAGGAACGAGAGTGTACATAGACAATGACCTGACAGAGAAGGAAAGGGAAGTACAAAGAGAAATCTGGAAGTATGCGAAGAAGGAAAGAGACCAAGGTAAGAGAGTAAGAATGGGATATAAGAAGTTGAAAGTAGAGAATACATGGCTAGTATGGGAGGGGGAAACGGGGTCTCTAAGACCAAAAAACTAATGATGAAGGGGACAGGAGGAGAGCGGAGTAAGGGGGGACGGGGAGGAGGGGGTGATAGGGAGCGGAGTGAAGGAGGCTGGAGGAGGGAGAGAAGGAGTGGCGAGGGCGGGGGAGAGAGAGAGGAGGTAAAAGGGATGAGGATATGTTTTTGGAATATAGCGGGGTGGAAGAAGTGGATGAAGGAGGAGGGAGGAGTCAACAGAGACTTGAGGGAATACATGGAAGAGTTTGATTACATTGGACTGACAGAGACATGGGTAGAGGAAGATACGTGGGGAAGATATAAAGAAAACATGCCGGCCGGGTACAGATGGGAGTGTAGAGCAGCCACGAGAGAGAGAAAAAGGGGAAGGGCGAAGGGGGGAATAATAACAGGAGTGAAAGAGAGATGGGAGGAGGTTAAAGAGGGGCGGTACGATTCAGAGGCAATCCAAGGTAGAATGATAATGAGGGATGGAGAGAAGTGGGGAATTTACACAGTGTACAGTAATCAACAAATCAGGACGGTGACAGGAGAAATGGACGAGATAATGGAGCAGGAAGAGGGGAAGGTTGTGATGGGAGGGGACATGAACGCAAGAATAGGAAAAGATACGACGGTGATAGGATGGAGGGGATGGAGAGAGAGAGAGGAAATAGATGGGAGGAGATCAAAGGATGAGGTAGTGAATGGGGAAGGGAAGATTCTGTTAGAATGGATAGATGAAGGGAACTGGGAAATACTCAATGGACACGAGAATGGAGATAAAGAAGGGGAATTTACTTACGTAGGACCCAACGGGAGATCAGTGATAGACCTAGTAATAACGAGCGAGGAGGTGAAGAGGGAAGTGTGTAGATTTAGGGTAGGAAATAGAGCGGAATCAGATCACTTACCAATTGAGGTGGACTTATGGGGGGAAGGAAGGAAGAAGCAAAAGGAAGGGGAAGAAGAGTTGAGGCAGGTGAATGTATGGAACGAAGAAACGAGAAGGGACTACCAAAATAAATTGAGAGAAGTAGATTGGGGAGGTGTAAAAAGTATAGAGGAGATTGTTAGGGAGATGATTAAGGCTACAAAGACGAAGAACATTAGAAAAGGGGAAGGCGAAAGGTCATGGTTCGACGAGGAATGCAGGAGAGGGAAACGGAAGCTGAGGGAGATGCTGAAGGAGGCGAGACAGGGGCAGGGAATATGGGGGAAGTATATAGAAGAAAGGGCAAGGCAGAAGGAGATGTGGGAGAGGAAAAAGAAGGAACAGAGGCTAAGAGAGGAGGAAGAAATTCAAGGGTTGAAAGGGGAGAAGGAGATTTGGGAGTACATTAGAAGGAGAAGGAAAGGAAAGGGAAGTGTGAATGGTATTGAAGTCAGAGAATGGAGGAGATATTTCAGGCAGCTACTGGGTGGGGAGAAGGAAGAAGAGGAGGAGGAAAGTAGACGGAAGAGTGAGGGGAGGGGAATGGAAGAATTTACATGGGAGGAAATAATGAAGATAAAGAGTAGAATGAAAAAAGGAAGGGCAGCCGGGGAAGATGGAGTAGACACAGAAGGGTGGATAAGTGCACCGGAGGAGGTGTGGAAGGAGTTGCTTAAGAGGATAAATGAAATATGGATGGGAAAGAGGGAAATGCCAAGAGGGTGGAAGATGGCGTTATTGGTGCCGATCTGGAAGAAAGGAGACAAGGAGAAAAAAGAAAATTACAGGGGGATATCACTACTGAATGTAGGATACAAAATATATACAGGACTAGTGGCAGCAAGATTGGAAGAGGAAGTAGAAGAAAAAGAAATACTACCAGAAGGACAAGCGGGATTTAGGGTAGGGAGGGGCACAAGGGACAACTTATATGTGTTGAATTTTATAATAGAGAGGGAATTGGCAAAGAAGGGGGGCAAGGTGTACGCACTGTTCGTAGATCTGAAGGCGGCGTTTGATCGAGTGGACAGAAGGATACTGATAAGGACACTGGAAAAGGTGGGGATATCGAAGGGAATAGTGAACAGGGTGGAACAGATATATGAAGAGACGCGATGCAGGGTGAGAGTAGGGGATGAGCTGTCGGAGGAATTCAGGACGTCAAGGGGTTTGAGACAGGGGTGCCCATTGAGCCCGAAACTATTCAATATTTATATATCGCAGCTGGAGGAGACGCTAAAAAGAGGACAGGATGGGGGAGTAAAACTGGGAAATGAGAAGATCTGGTCTCTGGCATTCGCGGATGATGTGGTCATCCTGTCAGAGACAGAGAAAGGGATGAAAGAGATGAAAAAGAGATTGGAGGGGTTCTTGGATAGAAGAGGGTTAGATCTGAACACAGGAAAAACGAAGCTAATGGTGTTCAGGAAAGGGGGAGGGAGGCGGAAGGAAGTACATATGACATGGAAAGGGGAAGAAATTGAGCAGGTGAGGGAATGGACATATTTGGGGTATGTAATGAGGGAAAATAATTCGTGTGAGGGACACATAAAGCAGGTTTGTAAAAAAGCTAAGAAAGCGGAGGAAGGACTGAGAAGCATGGTATGGGGAAAGAGAAAGGGTAAATTCGAAGAGACGATGAAAATATGGGATGTGTGTGCCAGGAGCATCATGATGTATGGGGTCGAGATATGGGGAGTTAGGGAACAGAAGAGAGTGGAGAGAGTACAAGTAGGGCAGATAAAAAGAGCTTTGCAGCTAGAAAGGTCGACACCAGACTATGTGGTGAGACAGGAGACTGGGAGAGAGAAGGTGGCGATCGAGGCGGGGAAGAGGGCAGTAAGATACGAGATGTCAGTGAAAGGAGGGAGGGAGAATAGCTTGGGGAAAAGGGTAGTGGAGGAAATGGAGAGGAGAGAGCGGAGGGGAAGAGACCTATCAGATTGGGAGTTGGCAAGAGTAAGACTATATGAGAAGGCGGCGATGACGGTGGGGGAGGTAGAAGACAGGAGAAGAGAGGGGAGGTGGGTCGAGAGAGAGTTGGAAGAGAAATGGAAACAAAGAGAGCCACAGGAGAGAGAGGAGAAGATAAGAAGGGCCAGATATAATGAAAAATATAAAGAATTGCAAGTAAAAGGAAGGAAACCAAAGTATTTAGGAGGAGACAAAACAGCAGAAGAAGAGAAGACGATTGCCAGGTATAGATGCGGAAACGAGGAAAGAGCAAACAAATATTGGATGGGGGAGGTGTATAGGAGGTGTGAAGTATGCGGAAAAGAATGGGACGAGTGGAAACATTGGTGGGAAGAATGCGAAGGAATGGAGTGGGGAGAGGAGGAAGAGAGGAAGGGCAAAGATTGGAGAAGGATGTTGGCAGAGGAAGGAACAGGAGTAGATCTATTAAGAAAGTTAAAGGAAAAGAGAGAAGAGGGTAGGAAAAGGAGGGGGGTGGAAAGGGGTTAAAGTTTGTTATGTTGCAGGCAAGTGAGGAGGCAGAAGGCAGAGAACGGCTGGGAAAGATAGGAGCGAGAAAGAGAGAGGGAGGAGGAGAACAGAACAGGAGGGAGATTTGGAATGAAATGTATGGAGAGAAATTGTATGAGAGTATGCCAAATAAAGGTTGTTTTTTTTTTTTTTTTTTTTTTTTTTTTTTATATTGTCTAACGATTTATTTTAGGTCTTCTTCGGGTCTTTCTCCTTTAGGTCTTTTCCATGCTTTTATAAATTTTTCCCATTTGTCATTTCTGACATTGTTCCCCATTTAAATTATCAGAAGTAATTCAATACTATATTGAATCGCCATGAATCTAATTTCCATAACTGTCATAGCGTTTGCTGCAATGTATTAATATTTGTCTGAAGATCTTCTTCAATATTATCATTTTACTTTTATACTGATTTCTTTTTCGCCTATGAATGTTTTGTTAAGTGTAAGGTACAGTCTTCCCTCACTTTTCCTATATTGTTACCCATAACTTTTAACCTGTTCCAGTTTACTTCCATTAAGTCTTTTGTCGATATCCCCATCGCGCATATTTCAATTTTTTACATTAATACTTATCAAAACCCCCTCGCATTTCTACTTTAATCAGCTTACGTTGAAGTCTTCATTTACAAAAAGACTGTCTGACAGTGGCCAGATCGGTTTCTAAAATATGTCGTGTAATCTAATGATGTGTGGTGAATGACAAGCCAATAGCAAATGCCAGTAGAGCAAGCTGAAACAATAAATGATACACACAGAGCACTATAATCAATTGTGTGGAGTGTTGAACATTTTAGGCCATACTTGTTTGGAATGCATAATCCATCGTGGAGATTAACCAAATTTCGGTTAGCACTTGAGGAATTTGATTCTTCGATTCATTACATAAAGGGAAAGAATAAAGCAGCCGCAGATGCACTTTCCAGGATACAGATCGATTTTCAAGAATTAGAAAATATGACGAACAGTATTTACATCAGTACAAGAGCTAGGCAATAACTTAACGATGACTTAGCATCCGAGGAATGGTTAAGTTATTGAAGATTCGACAGGACTTAAAGAATTACGAGAGTCATCAAAAGTGAACAGAAAGCAACTAATAAAAAGAGTAAAATATTGTTTGACGCAAAGTCAAATATAATGTGTATAGCGGAACGAAACTTATCTGCTGTGAAGCCCTAGACGCACAATGGGGTAGCTTGCGAAAAAGTGTGAGGACTGTGCGATCATACAGTTAATTGTATTAAAATGCACAAATCGAATAACATGTAATTAATCCTTGACGATTATTACGAGTTACCAACTGGGGGACATGCAGCTATTATTTGCAAACATAAAACGACAAAATATCTGTGAGAATATGAATGATGACATAATTAAATTAATTTCCAGGTGTGATGACTGTCAGCGATATAATCATTCAAAAGCACATGTCGAACCACGTACAGTCTCGACCACTGACACATCATTCGAAAAAATTTCTTAGACTTAGTTTAAAATCATGTCAACGAAGACAATAAGTACATTCTAACGATACAGTGTGAACTTAACAAATTTGTTGAACTAAATCCACTAAAGAATAAAGAATTGGAAACGTTAGCCAAAGCTGTTTCTTACACTTAGTTCGACCTTTAAATCATGTCAACGAAGATAATAAGTAAATTCTATCGATACAGTGTGAACTTAACAAATTTGTTGAACTAAATCCATTAAAGAATAAAGAATCCGAAACGTTAGCCAGAGCTTTCGTAAATAAATTCATTTTAAGGTTCGGAATTCGACAAAGAGTTGTGACCGACTAACGACCAATAATTTTTAGCACAAGTATTCAAAGAATCAGCTACAGTTATTGGGATAGAGCAGTTAAGTTGTACAGCTTACCACCACGAAATGTGCTTTGGAAAATACGCATAAGAATGTAGGAGTTTGCAATTAACGGCCATTTCTGTCGTTCATCTGACATTTCTTGGTCACCAGCTGGAAGGAGTCCTTCACTTAATCCGCTACATCTAGCAGTATACTCCTTCCGGTACGCTCTAGGTGCGAACTTTTGCACTATGCTTATGAGCCTTTCATGTTTCCTGGAAGGACCTATCCCACTTTTGGTTGACTGAAAACACAGATCCATTGTCTTGTGGGATCAATCATGTATCTATGATTTTTGCATTTTGACCTTTGATTTGACATTATAATGAACTGCACAATTTCTTGAATCTGAAGCTTTTATGATAAGTTTTAAATCAAATATTCAAATTTTTCTGGTTCGGGTTCTGGTATTCAAAATTATAAAATACCATTATTATTTTTCTTACACATATTGCATCAATGTTACTACCATTATGTGCAATTAATATCTTTAACATCAACGAAACTTTTGTGAGGTAATAACGCCAATTATTGCCAGTTAAACAATAATTGCTCCGACGGTAGCAGCTTACATAACAACTCATTCGTTTTCGTTAATATCGCCACCGCAATGCAATATTTTATGACTCGATATCTACGCCACGACTTAGCTCTGACTTCACAGCAGTGATTTTAAGCACGCAATAATTCCAGAATCAGATAAGTCGGCCCTAAACTAACCGAGTTAAAAGCGGCAGTCTTGCATGAAACCGCCGTTAATGTGAGTTTTATATCAACCTGTCCTTTATGGCTGAACGTGAAGAGTCGTCATTACCACGGAAACTTGCCTACACCAAGGTCGAATACCATGACCTGTGAAATTTACCGAACATCTAATATCCTGCTGTCGGAATTTAATGGCACACGAGGGATGTATTTCGTATCTGGGCTGAAAAGTTTGTTCTCGTCTGCTTGCTTTGTACGGATATTAAAAACGACAACCTATTATATCAACGCGCACGAAATTTCCCTATTTTCGTGGATGACATTGCAAATGCGAATGCATTCGAACGTAGTAATTGCAACAAAAGTTCAAATTAACACTAATACCATTTAGTAATAATGAAATTAAGGAGATGTAACTGCGTTTTCTCAAAACTCGTAAACTGATTAAGGACTTTAAGTTGAATGATCTTAATTTGTTAATACTGTTCTTAATTTTTACTGAATAATAGCAAATTATTGCTAAAAAGTCGTAATTTAAGAAATGAAGAATTATTACGCTACGAACATATTTTCAATTAATTATTAATGTCAATCAAAAATGTCGTTAATAACTTTGATACAAAAAATGTAAATATATCAATTAATAAATTCGTCGAATTACAAAGTATAAAGTATAAAATATAAATGTTGCCCCATTTACTTTGATATTAATCATACTATGCTGTTAATTTTCTTAAACTTTCGATTAAAACAACAAATTGTAGCTACGAAATAATGTCCAATCAACACAAGAGAAACTACATACTTACAACACTAAAAAGCTAATGTATGTATTGTGGCATGATCAGCCCATAGAGGACGAAACACTTTAATTCATTCGCTTAACTTTATTTTAAAAAAGCGGTAATTATTGCCGATGGCTGCAGAATAATTGCAAGTTCTTATAGCACCCCAGGGAACATAATATTAAAATAGCTGATTAGCGCACTCTATATGATATCCTTCTCTATTCTCATTGCCCAAACGCAATCACGATGTTTATACAACACCGATGTATGCCATATTATGTCACAATTTCTCAAATTTTGTTATGATGTCCCCGAAGGCGTAATAGAAGTCCATAATGAATTTATGAAACAGTAGATAGTTTTTTCCAAATTTTGACATTTTCGGTTTTTTAAATATCTTTTTAGAATTGTTGATTTTGAAGTCCGTTTACTTTTAATTTTTGTTTTTTTTTGCAATTTATCAAGTTTCTTTTCATTTTTTGATAATTAAATTTTTCAATTTTTTGAATTCATTTTTATGAAAATTAAAAAAAATTAAATTAAAAAACACCTCCAAAAATAGTACTAAGTAAGTTTGACATTTTTGACCCAAATCGAAATTTGCCAACAATACTACCAACACTATTACGATTTCGTAAAGTGAAAAACATACAAACGGTGGAGATACTACAAAATTGGTACACCTAAAATTTTGTTATATTGAATCAGCGTCTCAACGTCTATCAAAATTTTAAATTATCATATTAACAATTTTAATTCCTGAAAACCAAATTTAAAAATGCATTTAACAGAATTTCAAAAACATATTTCACAACGGCTTGAGGTGGGAATGCACCTAGTTGCTGACGAACTACATGGCGGCAAAAGCACAGTTTTATTGGCCATTCGATGTCACCCCATATTATACTTTTTCACTTTTTAAAACCTTGTTGTTAATATATCGTACATAACATTTTTACATGAGTAAAGTTGTCAATTGCTGCAATCCAAGGCAGGACTCAGAATTTCAGTCAAAGCGTTCTAGAAAAATTCGTTATGTCCACTTGACGCAAATGAACGGTAATTTTTATCCGGAAATTTTACGAGCATTTTTTATAACGAAGCTAATGTCTATCGATTCAGCACTGAAGTATGATTGTGTACGAATGTTCAGGTGTTCATTTAGTATCGACACACTGTCATGGATTAAATGATATGAATATTGGGCCGTTTCGCGCTGCTGCTGTTATTGAATATGCACGCGAAATTTATATTGTATCATGCACATTCAATTACCTACTCGCACGAGCACATATCAATCGCAGTTACAAATACATCGTTTTATATAGTACTAATAATGAAGTTTGCGTTAAATGTCATTTGGTTACATTGTTTGTAAGAGGGTTAAAATAATCGCATACATTCGTTACGTGATTGAGGTATCAAGAGCTAGAAAAAAATCTACATCGATCGCATCCGATTTGGGATTTTTATTTAACGACGATGTCATTGGCTCATAATGTATTAAAGTAAACTATTGTTTTCGGCTTCCATTCGTTTTCATTTATGCTAATAATAAAAATCAAGAATTCTAATTAAAATCAAAATACGACGTTTAAAAAACTCTGGGTTAGTTGTCATCATTAGGCAAACTAAATTTTAATTTTAATTGCAATTCTTTACTTTTATTACAACAAAAGTAAATGAAGACGAAATGACGTCTAAAACGACAGGATTAATTTGTTTAACGTTCGCTTGTTTCACTGCCGATGGACATTAAATACCATATAAGTCGACATAATATCACTTAACGCCAAGCAAAGAAAATGGGACCAATGAAGAAGTTTGGTTTCGTTTTGATTGATTTTGCGTTTTTTTTTGTGTGTTGTTTTGCATTAATTTTCGTTTAATTTACTCGCATCTGCATATATTTCAATTAATTGTTTCAATTCGTTTGCCTATAAAACTATTACTAACACTGAATAAATATTAAACATAACACCATTAATAAAACGGTATTTTGTTGATGATTATACGAACGTCGCAATGCAATAAGTGCGCCTTGACAAATACAATAAAACTTGAAATCTTATAAAGTAAACAGACTATTAATTGTTTCTTTACTTTAATAATTTTTGTTTCATTAGTTTGGTCTCATTCGTCACATTAATTTATTGCTCATTATTTTAATTATTTACGTTTACGTTTATTTTATTGTTGGTCGTGTGGCGGTTGTCTTGTTTTTACATGACTTGATTTATCTACGCATAGTAGTATTGTAGGTGTGTTTCTTTTTCGTGTATATTTTGCTGCCATATTTTTATTCAGAGCGAATTAATATTAGTTTTGTTTCATATTATTTTTGAGTATAGTTAGTTTATGTTTGAGTATAGTTAGTTTATGTATTTATTTATTTTAGATTATTTTTTAGTCAATTCATTCAGAACTCATAGCATAACATATTATTTTAATCCAAATGTGTTTTCTTCCGCTTTATTGGACAAATTGTTGTATTAATAAGTTTCTGTTTCACTTAATTTTCTTTTACTTTGTTTATTCGATGGCGAACTTTCAGCTTCAATGGCTTCTTGTTCGGTATATTTGATTCTTTCTTAATTTTTTATTTGTTTTGCAGATAAGTCTTTATTTTCTTTTCGTCTTCCTTCTTTTCACAGATAATTACATAACACATTATGTGTATCCCCCCTCCCCCCACACACTGATTCTTGCTTGTACATCGTCATTATAAATTTCAGTAAGTTTCAATATGTTCCTTACACTCCTCATTAAATATGTACCACTGCTAATCTATTTTAAGCTGCACTTAGCATACCTTCTTCATCCCCCTCTTCTCCCATGAGTTAAAATGTCAAGTTAATTAATCTTTATACTATTTTCCATTACTTTGCTTTCGGAATCCTGTTCAAACGATAAATTTTCCATCTCTCTTTGTTTCGATTGTAATCGAAACAACCACCGTTATCTGGATTACATGATATAATTTATTAATATTACGCAGAATATTCCCAGGCGTAGTTTTCGTGCCAACATTCGAGTCACAACGCAATTGAAATCAATTAAAGCTTATTGGTCGTTATTGATATAGGCTAACACACTGAATTAATGATTTTCGGTACCATGTTTAAGTGGATTAAAAATGCTTGCACATTCAGCCATAAAGCCGCAAAGGACTGCGTCATAGCATATACTATCGTGTTTATATCACAGTTGGTAATCGCCTCTTCCTTTATGTGGATCGCTGTGAACTTGATTTCATCGAAAATAGCCGACGTAAACCTGACACTATTTAACACCTACGTACAATAAATTGTATACAGGGCAAAGTATGTAATGTGATACAGATTTACTTGATAAACACGGAGGAAATATATATTGTAGTGGTTTTCACACATATGAATGTGAACGTAAAACTTCTAGGGCGTTTTCCGTGGTTAACATTTATTGTTTAATATTGATTTCAAACCACATTCTTTCTAACAATACAAAATTGAAGATGATATTGTGGTAACATCAACGATTATTTGTGCAGACTGTCAAATTACTGGTTCGTGATTCATGGAAGTTCTTTAACTTTATGTAATGAAGTATGCGTTGACAGAGAATAATAGATATGAGTAGCATGTGAGTGCAAGGAATCAAGAATGAGTTAATTAACAGTTTGTCAGGCAAACGCTAGGGCAATTTTGAAAACTGAATGTTTTCGAAGAATAATTTTCAAAAAGTTATTTTAGATTAGTGTTATTCGATGGATAATGAATAATAATTTATAATTTTTATGGTCCACCTAAATCGTCGACCCATTGTTACTCTGCATAAACTAGTTATTAAAAGAACGGTTTTGGCCGCCTTAAAACGCAAACGATATTGGTTTACATATACCATTATCATTACACTCAATCGATCTATGTTGATGTATAGTTGGCATTAAATTACTTAATAATAAATAATAAATTACTAGAATATTTGCTCAAGGATATCGCCGGTGCAGTATGGGTTTATGAGAGGACGTTCGACAGTAACAAATTTGATGTGTGTTGCTCAGGACATATGCATTGCTTTTGAGGATCGCAGCCAACTGGATGCAATATATACAGATTTTTCGCGGGCATTTGATATGGTTTATCACCAAATACTATTACACAAACTTGACCAATTTGGATTTAATTCTAACCTAATATTATTCATGACGTCATACTTATGTAATAGAATTAACTACGTAAGTTATAATGGTTTTAAGTCAGATGAATACTCGTTAGGTGTACCACATGGATCTAATTTGGGGCCGCTACTTTTCTTATTATTTATCAACGACTTGTTTGATTCTCTAACCTGCTCAGCACTGGCCGACGATAGCCGACGATCTAAAAATATATGATCGGGTTAATAGCATAAATGATGCATTACATCTGCAAATGAATATTGATAGAGTGTCACGGTAGTGTCAAGAGTATAAACTTCAATTAAATTCTGATCAATGTTGTGTGGTGCGATTTTCGAAGAAGAAGGTAGTCTATTCTTTTGACTATAATATAAATATGCAGGTGTTGACGTGTAAATCCCTAGTTAAAGACCTAGGTGTTTTATTTGACAGCCAATTAACGTTTACAGACCAAGTAATGCATGCACGTAAGTCAGCAGGTAGTGCTCTTGGATGTGTTATGCGGAACTCTAAACATTTTTCGGATCAAGATGCCATTAAGAGTCTCTACTTCGCTTTGGTGCGTAGCAAGCTTGAGTACGCTTCTACTGTCTGGAGCCCAATTTACGTTTCACAGAAACTTCAACTTGAACGAGTTCAACGACGGTTTTTAAAATACTTAAATTTAATTAAGTATGGCATATATCCCGCAAGGAATACTAAGCATGATTTGTTGCTGCTTGAGCACAATTTTATGGTTTCTTTGGACACTCGTAGAGCTATTGCCGGAGCAAACTTTTTACGCAATTTAATTCATTATAAAGTCGATTGTTCGCTATTATTGGAACAAATTTTTTTCAACGTACCGAGGCTGTCTTCCAGAACCAGTGTGACTTTCTTTACACCCAGTTGCAGGCCTAATGCCATGTTGAGAAGTCCTATATTCCAGATTTGTAGGAGTTCTAACGTGTATTTTGACGATATATTTATATGATCAATTAGAGTGTGAGCTATCTTGGATTGTTATTTTCTTATTTTCTTTTTGATATTATATTTTATGTACAGTTTTGTTGTTGTGCCTTTTTTGGTGTATACTGTTGGGCACAAATAAAGTTTATTATTATTATTAATGATGATGTGTGGATATCTTAGAGAAATTATTGAAGTTTTGCAGATTTACAAGTGCATATCATTTGGTCAAAATCTGTCGAAAATTTGCACTAAAAGTTTGATAACAAAGATTCTTTTTTTATAACCAGGTGACATATATCAAACGCGTGATACGCTTCTTGCTCTAAAAATTATTTTGGAAATGATTTTGGAAAGTGTACCAGATTATATAATGACTTCGTGGTCTTCTAGATATGAAGTATATGTGGGAGTTCCTCAAGAGTTCGCACTTGGACCGGTATTATTTTTGATATATGTAAATATTTAGCTCACTGCATCTATGGACAGGAAATAGTGATGTCTATGGATGATGCCACTTTTGCTATCACAACGCGGACCTCGGAGGAACTGACAATTCAAAATTTTAACAACTGCTTAATCGACAAGAACTGCCATTGTAGAGTTACTTGTATTATCAGGTTAATCTTTAAATTTGGCAACTGCAAATCTTGTAGCTCGCCTTTTCTTCCAAATAAATTATTAATAATAAGAATAATAATAAAATGTTACTATACTTTTTATTTCACAAAAAAACGAGTGTTACAAAACAATGTCATTATAAAAAGTCAGTGTCTAAAACACATAAATCATTTTTATGTAAATTAAAAGTAAATAAAAAAGAACCTATATTTAGACACATCTTAGTACGACCAGTACAGCAACAAAAACAGTCAGATAGTTATTCCATTTTACATGTTTACTAACTTTTACAGCATGTTTACTAACAGCAGTAATCTATAAATTCTTCAGATTTATAGAGTGCTATATTTAGTAAGTGTTATTTAACTTTACTTTTGGAAGAATGATATGGCTATATACATTGCTGTGCAATTATAGGTGGATGAAGAATCTACAACTATGATAGTGCAGATGTTTTCTTGATAGGGAGGTGTGATGTTTATTAGGAACCAACTTACTTCGTTTGCATCTAATATCATGTTCATGTTGCTGCCACGTTTTAAATAGTTTTTAAAATTACAAGACTACAGTACCTTGAAAGTAGAGGAATTGGCGATAATTTTTACAAGCTTTGTTTATGTGCCATAATTCATGGTTAAATAATTTTCTTGTTAATATATTTTAGCATGAAAATTACGAATAAAATTGAACCCAAGAGAGATCCACATGAATAAACCAACTGTGTATGGCGGAAACTACGTATTCCGTCTATAAACAAATTTATCGTCGTGTTGTTCATAAAACCATGTTGGAATGGCTGAAGTACAGCATGGCGCCGTAAGAAAATCATTAACCTGTCTCCGACAGTACTTTCTAGTACCTTCGAAATGCTAGACAACAATGATATTGGCCGATAATTTTCTATATTTTCGCTTTCGCTTTTTTTGGTATCACATTTAAATGTTTGTGAAACATTACCTTCTTTAAACGATAAGTTGGTTGTGTGCCAAAGGTATCAATATATAATTTTTGATATGTTTCAAGAAATTTTTTGTCGTTCCATTAGAGTAGGATTGTTTTAATTTCGATATTGCATTTCTATGTCTTTACTATTTACTGGGTTAAGAAAAAATGTACTGTAAATTTTGTCCTACTGTTGAAAAATTGTTCTTGAAGTAATTAACTGCGTCTGTGAGTGTTTTATTTTAATGTTATGCTGAACCTTACATTTTCGATTTAAATTTTCATTAATCGTTGCCCATATGCGAAAGATTGTGAATACAATTGCCCAAATGTGTGGAAAGTAAGAAATTAATTTCGTCTTATTAGCAGAATGTTGAATTCTATTACTTTTGTGTTCGTTAACTTAACGTATCTTCAAAAATTGAATACTGTCTGCCAAGATCCCCCATTAATGAGACTATTGCCCGGTTTCACAAACGCTAATCGGCCGTTAACGGCTTGTTAACGAATAATCAAAAGTTTGCCGATTCGTTATCGAGTCTTTAATCCATCGTCAAAATACCCAATGTATTTGACCCGTCCATCGTCAAATATTTGACGATGGATTAAAAACTCAATAACGAATCGGCAAACTTTTGACGATTCGTTAACAAGCCGTTAACGACCGATTAGCGTTTGTGAAACCGGGCATTAGTGTTTCATGGCTGTAAATTTAGTGGCACATGTGTCCGTTTTTACATAAATTTATTTTAATATTTGCCAGCGGGAAACATTCTAAGAAAAAAATGTAAAATTGTAATATTTCAGAAAACCATCTGAATGAGTCATCAGTTGTATAATTATTTATAAAGGAAATTCACGTTGCTTTATCGACTAAATAATGAAACCAGGCAATATCAATTTCTGTGAAGAATCATTTCTCTTCATAGATGTAAGAGAGTAGATTTTTGGATATGCTCGGGAACTGAGCAAAATGATCGGATATGTTAGATTTTTGATTTTTGTTTTAAATAAACCCACTTGTTCCGGGTTACCGATTGAAATTAATCGAATTAATGTCTTCTGAAACTTTCCATTCTCGCACCAAAACCCCAAGTCAAAATATCATAAAGACTACTGAACCATTTGATATGTGGAAGTTGTTGTTTACAGGAGATATTTTACGAATAATTTCAAAAAAAATTTCAACGAACAATAAAACTCGTTTTCATATACTACATTTGTGCAATCATGTTTTAATATATATCAACAACCTTGTATAAATACTCGTAGCTGTAACTATAGTTTACATTGGTTTATGTAATGTGTATATATGGCGTTAATATCTATTGTGAATTGGATACACTACGGCAAATTATGATTGTTTTTCCGAGGCGTATATATTTTATTATTTGAAAAAAAGTACGTCCGCCAAGCTCTGTTTGTTACGTTTAGAATTTTATATGCATCTGAATAACCTAAATATTGCGATTTTAAATCATCAATTATAAACCAATGACGTCATGGTAGTAGCCGGTTACTCCCGTTTATTGATGAACAGCAGGCGTTTTTGAATTAACGATGTTCCGCATTGAAAATAAAAAATATTTAGACTATACTTTCGGAACAATTGACACGCAAACCGTATTTCATAATCTCGTTATTACTCCAGTCAACATAATCAGGAAATAAGTATTGTTATTATTATAGAAGTGATTATAGCTTTCGTGTAAACTATTAATTACTTGATTATTCATAATTAACTATCGTTTAAAGCGTCATTTAATAACTTGGGTCGTTTTCGTGTATTTCCTTTGTAGCGACACCTAAAGCCATCCCTTATCCACATTTCTGCTGAAATACCGTGCTTGGCATAAATTACACCTTGCCTATTATCAGCATTATTTCGCTCAACATCGATATAGTCGTCGGAACTCTATTAAGGCGACATTGAATATGTGCGTTGCAATACGTCCCTCCATTTACTTTTCTATTAATGTAGTAATAATTTCCAAATTTTCAATTTTTCCAATTGAAAAAATGTCAATCAGATTAATAAATTTTAATTCAGAAAACGTCAACTGTAACTCATGGAGTTAAATTTACAGGGTCGGAGTTAGTTCTAGGCCACGAGGTGGACCCAACAATTCGTCACTTTGCTTCTCATATTTCTTTATGATTTTTTTCTTAAATATTCTTAATTTCTGTTATCCTTTTACGACAAGCAAAAAGTTTCTTCTGCATAAGTGAAGTCTTATAAATACTCTCTATGTTCTCATATTGTCTTCCTGACTGATACACTTATTGACCCGTCTTGGCATTGATTCCAGCAGGTGATCAATGTCTTCTTGCGGTATGGCATCTCAAGCAGCCTGTACTTCATGCCGTAGAGCTTCTATTGTCAACGGTTGGTTCGGTAGATTCCTCAATCTTCTACCCATCATGTCCCACACGTGCTCAATGGGCGACAAATCGGGAGATCTTGGCGGCCAAGGCCAAAGATTAACATTGATCTCTTCAAAGAAGTCAAGAGAAACCCTTGCTAGTGAGGTCGTGCATTATCTTGCTGGAAAAGTGGGTCTTCCAGCCCTCGAAGATATGGATCACTTCGTCAATGTAGCGTCGGGCGGTCATACTGCCCCGAATCAAGAGCAAGGGTGACCTACTGCCGTAAGCAATAGCACCCCACACCATCAACCCCACAGTTCGGTGAACATGCCTCGCAATCGAAAAATCAGGATTGCGCCTTTCTCCACGTCTTCGTCTAACAGTCATCCGACCGTCATGCATTCCTAAACAAAATCGCGATTCGTCACTAAAAATAACTCGATGCCACTCCAAGTTCCATTGAAGTCTTTCCGTGCACCAGGCCAAACGTTCCTGGCGATGTTGAGCAGTGAGGGGTAGCACAAGATGTGGGCGGTAAGACAGCAAGCCAAAGGTTCTTATTCGACTTAAACTGTTCGCAAGCCTATCGGACGACCTTGTTCACCTAATCATTGATCAGCTATTGATCTAGTTGTAGAGAATCGGTCTCTCAATGCAATTAGTCTTAAGCGGCGATCTTGACGTTCATTGGTTCGTCTTTGAGCCCCAGTGCCTCCTCTCCGACGTTCAACCCAATGTTCAGACCACGCTTGATAAACACGCATTATTGTTGAGTGGTGCCGTCCCAAACGGTTGCCGATTTCTCTAAACGAAAAACCTGCTTCTCATAAACCAACAATCCGCCCTCGGTCAAAGTCACTCAACTGCTAGTAAACTTGAGGTTTCCTTCCTCTAGGCATCGTTAAACACTTAAAACACTTTAAACGGGATCCGAAAAAGTGGAACAAATTCAAAAAATGACTCGATAATTGCTTGTATATCACCACCTCTAAAAAATGACACAAACGTCAAAAATCCCATGACTACTTGATGATTGGGTTTCAAATTTTAATCAACTATTTCCCTGGACTGGTCCACTATTCATGCCAAATTTGGTTCAAAAATTCCCACCCCTTCTAGGTGGTGCAGTTTATATGTCACTGAGTATATTATGATTCCAAAATTGCTCGCTTCTAAGTACGCTTAAAGCGTAATTATTAATTATCTGAATAATAAAATAGTAAACGTAGGAACTGAATTCTTATGAATTTTGAAGGATGGTATCATTTTCGACAAAGAGCCCTGTACCCTATAAGACTTTGTGTAAATGCTCACAGCATTCCATTTTCTCATAATTTTAATCTTGCAAATAAATTTTGATCCATCACAGTGACTTAAAATTCTGAATAAATAAAAAATAAAAATTATATTTTTTGTGTCTTTTGAGGTTTTGATTTGATGTAAAAATGTATGATAATAGTGATCAAAGAGTTAGAGAGACTGTATCATTGGTCCCTACCGGTGGGGAAGGCCGTGGTCATAATATAAAACGTAAATAAAACGTTTTGCGACCTGAGATGGAAAAGCAAATCTTGGAAATCCTGGAAGAAGACCCTACACAATGCACCAGGAGTATTTCACAAGAAATGAGGCTGTCGCAAAGTTGTGTTGAGAAGTTTTTCGTGGGTGAAGGATATCATCCCTATCACTACACAAAGGTTGAGGCTCTCTTGCCCAATGACTCAGCGATGGTTCTTTTAATTAGTAGAATAGCCATTATTATAATGTGGCAAGCTCTAATTTAACTATATACGCAACCATCAACATAGATTTAGCGTAAATGTTTGGGCCAGTATCATTGGTAATAATTTTATTGGATTAATAATATTACCACGCCGTTTAAATGGGAATAATTTTTTACACTTTCTTTCGAATGATTTGAAAGAACATCTTGAAGAGCAACAGTTCGAAACATATGGAATCAGTTACAGAGTGCTTCTGCTAATTTTACTGGTCCAGTTAGAGCCGGGTAGACGAATAGTTTCCCCATAGGTGGAGGATGACAGTTCTGGAGTCATGTCACAGGGCTATATCGAAGTCCCCTTCAAAATGCGGTAGACTTCAACATGCTGCTGTAACTGTCACCCAACAAATGCTACAAAGAGTTCACGAAAACATTGTGCGTAAAGCCCAAATTTGTTTAGAGGCTCAAGGGGCAAATTTTGAACATTTACTTTCATCGTATAGTGTGTTATTGATTTACTAAATTTCTTTACTTACCAATTTGATTAAAATTTCATTAACTTCTTAAATAATGAATTATTTTACTAAATGGTTTACTTAGAAATTGTCTACAATGTACTTGTTACATAGTGATTTACCAGCTTTATATTCGTATTGCCAAATTTTTCCATTTAGTTCTTTGCTCATATCTTACTAAAAAAATCATGAAAAGCGGAATTTTGGCATCATCCTGTATACGCTGTATCCTGCCTGTATTAAATATTTTCATACACCGCCATTCTTGACGCCTGCGACAAATTGGAATTAAAACCCTTGTTGTGTCATCACTGCTGAAAGCTGATCGTTTATCGAGTAACACGTATAATTTATCATATTGATTGATTTATTTGTGCATACGGAATTTGACTGCAAATCCAAACCGGTGGGAATACAAAACCACTCAAATATATTACATTATTGCGTGTCCTCAAATAACGAAATGTTATCGCCTATATCTGATAATAAATCCATACAAAATTATAATGCACTGCACTTTTAGTAAACTTGATTTAACGCGACGACTTATACAATGGTGGTTATAAATAAGCACATGATTAAAAGTTGCGCACTAATGTATTGAAATGAAACCACGTTCGGCATAAAATCACCCCGCGCCTGACCTACAATTCAATGCAACAGTTCTATATGTAAATTTTATGGAGAATGTCAGTCTTCTTGATTGGAAATCAGTTCGGAGTTTGATGTAATTCTTCCTTATCACTTGGAAATATTTCTATCGGATTCTCACACATTCTTATGTGTAGCAAATGTTTATGGGGCTGAAGTGACATCAGATAAAAGAAATGTCACGTACGATTAATGCGCAACATTTATTACCAAAAATGTCTGAATCCAATCCTAGCTATTTATTTAAGGCATTAAATGTTAATTTTGATTTTTTTTTATTGGCAACGTTCATCATTTTTTTCTTATATCTTATAAACCTTTTTAAGCACGATATTGTTCCAAAATATTTTGTTGGATTTATTTTGGAATATTATCAGATCTGGCAGTTTCAATTCCTGGCTAACTGGTTGATTGTTCATTTTTTTATCAGTTCGTTTCGATAGAAATTTTTTCTTTTACATTAGGATACATTAAAACAAACTGATGAATTTGTTTTAATGTATCGCAAGAGGCTACAGTATTGAGGAGATATCAAATTAAAGAGATTTAATATGTAATTGAAGCTCGCTGTCTATTATATATAGCATGTATATCTGAGCAAGTCGCTAATGAATTTATTTATGATCATTAATACGTCGATTGATCGTTTAATTTTTTTATTGAAACGCCGTAAATCGAAAACTATTTTTTCTTATATCTTTTAAAAATCTAATCACAATATTACGCCTCCAACTTATTCTATTAAGTTTCTGTAAAACTTCCTATAAAGACGCAAATTATTTTAGAACTGGTTAGGATTCCCACCAATTTCATAACAATGTGTGTTCAGTCTGAACAGTTTGGTGCGCCATACTTATTAAAGTAATGATTATTGTTTCCGCAAATGCTATCCATATTTTATGAAATATTGTTGCGTTTGTATATTAGCACCAAGTTGTTAATATTTGATGTTTTCACATCACCCTGTAACTGAGGAACTTCGAAACGAGCTTCACGGAAGACATTGCAAAGCGGTATATACTTGTTCGCTAATACAACTGCAACTGTCATGAGCAACGCCAGCAATAGATTTGGAGCTGTAAAGCTGCTCCAAACGAGGGGTTCTGTATTCCAGTTACGTTTGTGTAAAGGATTACCTATTATATTCGCGGGTATGGCCCACGAATATAATGGAGGTCAAGATACTTGCAAAATAGCAATTTTACATGAATATGAAAATATGAATTAACGGCTACAAAGAACGAACCCCAACATAATACCATTAATAAAAAATATGTGACAAAATAGCCGAGTTGATCCTGGCACATTTTATGATAACGGCTTGGACGTTTGAACTTTAAATACAGGCAATCTTATATTATTTATTATGCAGATTGTATATGCACGCGTTACCAGTTGTAATAATAACATTTCGTTTCCCAAATGGGAATCCTTGAACACGATTACAATAATATTTCACCTTCAATATTCTGAGCCGATAATCAACCAAATCAAATGCTCTGAATAAATGGCAATTCGAACACGCAACTTGTTTACTCGTGGCTATTGATTAGCACTCCGGTTCTGTATAACAAGTACACACAATTTGAATTACTCCTTTCGTATTTCAATGCGGTTCTTCAACGACTCTGTACATTTCGTACTACGTCAATATAAGAAAGAGTAATACGTAATAAACAAAAATGTAAAATAAAATAGCGATGCTTATAAACAGCAATTTATTCGTAGCAATTTAAAGTATGTAATTTTCAGATTTTGTGCTTATGTTATGTTTGTCAATAAAAAACACAACTTTGTGGTTAAATCCACGGGAAAAGTTCGCTGAATAGAAAGTTTGTAAAGTAGAAGTGAATTTGCGTGCATTTTCTGGGTCATTAAAAAGCAATATTCGATAACAGAAATTCAACATATTTATCATATTATATAATATCCAGAATAAATGATGTAAACATAAAAATCTTATATAGGAAAATAGTAGAATTACGCGCAATAATATTACTTGAAAATGCTCAAAACTAAAAGGATAATTGAGCTGTGTAATTATAAAATAATGAAAATTGTTTATAACAAATTTATTATATAAGTTCATTGTCTCAAACGAAAAGAAACTATCGACGTACTATGCATTAGGTATTAACTAGTGTCAAAATTAAAATTGATTTCACTAAATTCTGTGATTCCTTGATATGCACTACATTGGAGGACTGCAAGGATCCTATTGTTTTAAGAAAATAGTCATGTTGACTGTATTTATATCAAAAGTTTTGTGGAACTTCTTAAATAAAATAATAAATGGGGTAAACTGAAAATTAAAAAAAAATATAGTAGGTACTAATTGTACGTTGCGAATTTTATTGCAGTGCAGTTTGTGAGCATGCTTTTATTTAAAAAATCTTTATAGAATCGATACTACGTATTAGACCTATAGCATTTCTTTTGACTTCGTCTGTAAAACCTTAAGTCAACAGGTTTCCTTATATTAAATACAAAGCTCATCAACAATTTCGAATTTGTACTTTTTTTCTCAAATTGCGTGAATGCCATCTGGATTGCTACAGAAAAATAATGGAAATAAATTGCTTTATTGCCATTCTTGTAACACTGTTGACTTAAATCTCAGTGGGTACTTCCCTGAATTTGTCTCCAGACCATGAAGAAATTATGTTCATTGACTAGAAATTGTCTATCAGTTCATTTTTGGATCCTGAAGAAATTATATTTTGCAGACTGAAATTTCCTTTTGGATTTCTTGTTTCAATTTAGTCCATGAGAATAACTACCCGTCGTTTCGTGCGCTAAATAAGTCTATTATAGTACACCCAACGTTCTTCTTCAAACACAATGTCTCATCAGGGTAGCTGGCCGTAAATAATACAGCTGTATCAAATGACAGAAGGCGATGCGAAAATAGACCTCGAGAGAGCGATAACAATTTAAGAAGACAAACAACATATTCTACACACTGTAGAAAAAGAAGACTAAATATATACCGAACAATGGTGGGCCCGATGCTCCTATATGGAACTGAAACGTGGACATTACAAAATGAATACAAACCAAAAATTAAATTCTTTATAAAGATACCGTTGAAACCGAAGGTGGATCACATCATAGAAATTAGGAAATCACAAGAAGACTAAAACGACAAAGGATAACAGGAAAAAGTGAGAAGAAACAATTAGAACGGGGAAACAGCTGAACGAAATCGATAGAACATATAGGGAAAGCAAGAGGAAAAACAATTCAAGATATTAGTGAGATATGGCAAAGGACTGTGAAGAATAGAAGAAATGGGTAATGTACGCGGAACCCACAATTATCCAACGCCCATGAGTTTTGGATAAAAGGATACCAGAGAAAGGAGAAGAAGAAGAATGTATTTTTGCAAGACCTACGTTAACGTTAAACCGACACTGACTGATTTCAGTTATTATTTCAGTAATAGATTTCAGTAATTTCTTTAGGGGTAAATTCTACTTGTGTGAGATTTTTAAACCTGTCGTAAAAACTAAAACTGTTCTAAGAGTGGTATTCGTAAGTTTTTCAATGACTTTTTGGATTTTTGTTTGCAATTAATTTATCAAGTTTGCACCTTTGGATTAAATATTTTTTGTCTAACATCAGCATCATCTACACATGGTCTATATACACCATCGCAGATATTAAAATATGATAACACAAAAATGTCACATAACAACATACTACTTTTCCATCTAATATATGTCTACTGGAATCTAACATTTTTAAATTACTTAATGTCTTCTTAATGCAGTCCGACAAACCGTAACTTTGTATCCATAAAACCCTAAATTTCTAGTTCAGTTCTTATGAGCAAGCAATTTAGTTCTATTTTATTTCTGGAAATTACAGATTGCAAGTCCGGTCTCTACCAAGCACAAGCTCCATTTATTATGATTTAATCAAATTGTTATATAATTTGTCAAGTCCAGCTTCAAATTTTCCTGGGTAAATGACCTATACAATTGCACATCATCCGCACATATGTATATAATATAAACTGTTCATTTTATGAAATGAAAAAAAAATGTGATGTATATATACAGAATAATAGGTGTCTTAAAATGGAACCCTGGGGTACGCTGGAGGTTAAAATTAATGCATTCGAGCATTGGCTATCAAGATATACACTTTATGTTTCATCTGTTACACATTTTTTAAAAACTGTACTGCACTGTCTGCTAATAATGGTAATTTATTTTCATCAGTAGCTTTAATTATTTATCAACTGTAGCCCGACCTAACTTTGTATATTAGGAAGTAAATGCACGCATGGTCGCCAAGTCGTTTTCATCTGCTCGCTAATATTTTTTCTAGAATTTTAGAAAATATAGTTCAATTCACTGAAACTGACTGGTTTATTAAAATTTGGTACAAAGACTCTTTTAAACAAATATAAACAATATGGTGATAAGATTGGCAAACACATGTCAACAATGTATCTGCTTATATTATCAAAACCATAGGATTTAAACGTAATAAATTCGATTTATTTGTCCCTTTTCCGCATATATGGCAATTTTGTACATTTGAATTTTTGCAACGCTTTATCACGAAGAGATTATTAACTTCGCATTTTGTTCAAGCCATTGAGATTTCGTCTATCAAAAAGTAATTTTCCTTCAAAGCATGATAATCGAATACATAATTTATATGATAATTAAGAAAAAAATACTTTAGCATTGACTTTATTTAAATCGTAAATTGTATGCCAGGGATTAGAATACTTATCAGATGTAAACAAGTCAAAATCGGTCTCGAAATATGCGAGGCCTTGGCACAATACAGTCCAAAGGGCACTATATTACGCAATAATATGATGACATCCAGGATCCACTGTTGATAATTTTGAAATCTGAGATTGTGATTATCACGTCGATTGAAGTGGATGGCTAGCCAGTGACTCTAGTTGGAGCATCTATTAATTGTTTCAAGAAAGTCAACTCTACTTGATCGGAATATCACAAAAATGTTCCAATTTCAATATTAAATTTTATAGATTTTTTATATAAATCACGACATCTCCAACACGACCTCATCTGTCCCTTCTTATAAGCGAATAATCAACAACACCCACCATATCGTTAGTAAAATCAATACAAAGGCATGTTTCACTAATTGCCAAAATGTCATAACTTGAATTTTGTTTGTTAACAAGCGAATATTATGTAAGCTACCTGAAATGAACCGTACATCAGCGAAACACCATACCCATAGGGTATATAGATTTATTTTACTCTTATCTTTTACAATTTGTGTAATTTACGTTTGCACAATTATTAGACCTATCAAATTTTGTTACAAAAATTCATTATCAGATTAGTATATGAGCTTTATGAGACTGGTGTATTTGATGTATTTTTTAATCATTTCGACCGGACATATTTCTGCTATTTGCATATACCTATGGTTTGTGAATGTGTATTTAAATATTTGCAGATGCTTCTGTAATATGTTAGCTATCAGTTGTTATCTATATTTGAGTTTCTTTATTGCCGACATTTATGGTTGATTAAATGCATAAACGCAGTGTGCAGTAACTACCTAAATGTAATTTGGTTGAAGGGAATAAATTTTCCGAAATTATTTATAAATATAAATATAAATATATAAATATAAACGTATTTCTAATAAATTTTATTTATTTATTTGTATATTGCGTTGCCTTGATCATTATACATTTTTCTCTAATGGAACAAACACAGTATTACTTTAAAACTCGCATTTCTTAAGAAATTTGTGCATCGATGATAAAACATCGTATGTATCTTAAAATACTAAAATACCACAATACTAATATTATTGTGAAAAGAGAAAACTTATAATAACAATTATAAGATAAAAACCCCTTACCCTTTTTACAAATCTAAATACGTATTTCGGCAACTTGTTGCCATCTTCAGTAGAATCTGAACGGATGTGTGTTAAACATAGTATTTCTAGTTAAGGTAAAAACCTTTGAAGATATTCTCTCCACTAGATCACCAGTGGGATAACACTGAAATCAAATTAAAAAACCCTATATTTATACTCTTAACCCTAAAGGAAATGTAAAGCGGGGTGTAGTGTATGAAAATACTTTCGTAGCTGTCTAATTCTCTACAATTGTGTACATCTCTAATTAATTTAAGCGAATCTAGTGGTAATGCGTGGCCTGTTTCTAAAATATGCTGGGCTACGCTTGATTTTTCGGGTCTGTTGAATCTAAAATGTGCTATATGTTCTTTATAGCGAGTTTTAATTGAACGTTTAGTTTGCCCAACATATTTTTGATTACAGTCCTTGCAATTTATTTCATATATTCCACTTTTCTGGTCTACCTCAATTTTACCTTTGGCGTTCCCTATAATGTCTATTTCTATGATGTTGTTATTTCTAATTACTACCGTATCCAAAAATGGTAAGCGGTCATTTGTTCCCTTTTCGATTGTGAATTTAATAGATGTGAATTTCGTTTAAAAATGCTTCTACATTTCATTTAATAGTGTCAAAAATCGCGAAAATATCATCGACGTACCTGATCCATACTTTAGGGAAATATTCAGCATTTCTTTTGAAATCTAATCAAACTGACTCATGAATAAATTGGCTATAAATGGAGACAAAGAGTTGCCCATAGCTGTTCCTTGTTGTTGTTCATAGAAGTTTCCTTCAAATTGAAAACAATTTTGAGACAGCATAGGGTTGTCAACTGCAAGTATTCATTTACTTTTGCCGAGTCGATCTTGTTCTTATTGAGTAAACAAGCCAAATATTTCAGTGTTTCCGGAATAGGTGCCGAAGGTAACAATGAGCTTACATCAAATGAAACCAAGATTTCGTCCTTTTCCAGCTTGCAATCTTTGACTTTCTGAATGAATTCCAACGAATTTTGAATTGAAAAGCTTTCAGGCTGTTCGGACAAATTTTTGAATTCATTTACTAACCATTTCGAAAGCAAGTAAGTCGGTGAGTTAATACCTGAAACGATAGGTCTCATCGAATTACCTGGTTTATGTATTTTCGGTAAACAGTATAACCTAGGTACTATGGGGTTAGATACATTTATTTTAAACTTCTGGGAGTACGTTATTAATTGTGGACAGTTTTTTATCGCTTCTTTAGTTTCCCTGATCATCCTTGGTAGTGGATTTTTCTTTAATTCTGCGTATGGTCCCTCTTATATTATCTGTTTAACCCTCTCACTGTAATCGGCTTTGTCCATAATTACTAACTTGTTCCCTTTGTCTGCTTTTAAAAAGAAACAGTTTTTCCTTCTGAGATTTTTAATAATATTCCATTCGTTATTATTTGAAATCTGTTTGTGCTGCTGTAAGTTTTGCCTGATTTGATTCTTGCAAGTCTCTCTGATAAAAGATTTGGAAGTGTCTTCAAAATTTTTATCTCCTCAATTGGCGTCTTACGGCTTTTCTTGGAAAAGGACGAAATCTTGGTTTCATTTGATGTAAGCTCATTGTTTCCTTCGGTACCTATTCCGGAAACTCTGAAATATTTGGCTTGCTTACTCAATAAGAACAAGATGAACTCGGCAAAAGTAAATGAATACTTGAAGTTGACAACCCTATGCATGCCTCAAAATTGTTTTCAATTTGAAGGAAACTTCTATGAACAAGGAACAGCTATGGGCAACTCTTTGTCTCCATTTATAGCCAATTTAGCCATGAGTCAGTTTGAATTAGATTTCAAAAGAAATGCTGAATATTTCCCTAAAGTATGGATCCGGTACGTCGATGATATTTTCGCGATTTTTGACACTAGTAAATGCAATGTAGAAGCATTTTTAAACGAATTAAATTCGAAATTCACATCTATTAAATTCACAATCGAAAAGGAAACAAATGATCGCTTACCATTTTTGGATACGGTAGTAATTAGAAATAACAATATCATAGAAATAGACATTTTCCGCAAAGAAACCAATGTAAACAAATTCATAACCGCGGATTCATGTCACAGCTTTCAGCAAAAAATGTCATCCTTCAATTTTCTCATACATCGTTTGTTAAGTTTTCCACTAACAAAAGATAAATACAACATCGAAGTCAATCTTATTAAAAACATTGCGAGTTACAATGGTTTCGTTACGAGCATAGTGACTAACCTTATTAGGAAACATAAACGTAACAACACACTCGTAGATTCCACCTGTCTGCTACCTCAAAGAGATCAAGGCAATAAATTTGTTTGTTTACCGTACCACGCAGCGTCTAAAAACTTAAATAAACTTTTCAAAAATCATGAACTTCAGGTCACGTTTAAATCGAGCAATTCTTTGAAAACCCTATTAGGGAACGCCAAAGGTAAAATTGAGGTAGACCAGAAAAGTGGAATATATGAAATAAATTGCAAGGACTGTAATCAAAAATATGTTGGGCAAACTAAACGTTCAATTAAAACTCGCTATAAAGAACATATAGCACATTTTAGATTCAACAGACCCGAAAAATCAAGCGTAGCTCAGCATATTTTAAAAAGAGGCCACGCATTACCACTAGATTCGCTTAAATTAATTAAAGATGTACACAATTGTAGAGAATTAGACAGCTACGAAAGTATTTTCATACAAAGGTACAAAAACAATTTAATGAATTCCGACAACGGACCGATACCGCAGTCCAGCTTGCTTGATTAGTTTTAGGTTTTCCCCGCAGTTAGCACTCATGGCAACAAGGAGTACGGTACACTACACCCCGCTTTACATTTCCTTTAGGGTTAAGAGTATAAATATACGGTTTTTTAATTTGACTTCAGTGTTATCCCACTGGTGATCTAGTGAAGAGTATATCTTCAAAGGTTTTTACCTTAACTAGAAATACTATGTTTAACACTCATCCGTTCAGATTCTACTGAAGATGGCAACATAGTTGCCGAAATACATATTTATATTTGTAAAAATCAAGTGTGGTAAGGGGTTTTTATCTTATAATTATAATTATAAGTTTTCTCTTTTTCTTTATAGTAAAACCACAGGCTCCGCCAATTTTTATTTAATATTATTGTGATTAAACTCTGCTATTATTCTCAAGACTAAATCTTGAAGTTAATCCCTTGTATGGCTTCGCGTATAACGTCTATTTTTGTATTACTATATATGCTTTAACATAATACTACAAACGAATTTGAAAAATCATCTCTTACATGTTCACCGAGAGTGCATTTCTCGACTTACTCTAGCACACGACAGTTGTCACAACCGCTCCGAGCGCTCAAACATTTATGGCATATTTAAAAATTCAAAGTGTATGAATATTTGAACTGGCGTGAATAAGATTCGCCGGTATGAATAATCCATGCGAATCAGAAGGGAGGGAACTGAATGGCCTTTATCGGCGTAATATTTCATTGAATTTATATAATTGAAATTTCATTTTCCTAACTTTTTACTTTCAGTTCTGGCAAACCTGTCATTAATGAAAATTGATGGAACAACACGTTGAAAATTATTGTAAAATTTCGATGCCGGGACGAATTATGAATGTGAATAAAAATGGTGAACGAAAATGAAGAATTAAAGAAAATAATATTTTTTTCTTTAATACTTCACGTACGGCTTGATTTACAAAATTTCTTCATCGAAATTTTACTGTAATTTGCAATTTCTTTTCCCCATATTTCACGTAATTTCGGTCGCCGTGTTTGCTTTTACATTTTCTTCCACTTAACTGTTTTCTACCCCTCTTATGTCTGTACCATTAACCTTCCAACTACTTTACTACTAGGGGATATTAAATATAAATTTTTAAATTGTAATTTATGGTCAAATATAAGATCATGGCGATGCTTTTTGAAAACAATTACTGTTTCAAATATCACACAACCATAGATATAGCAAAGTAAATGCAGTTTGGACAAACTAATATCTTTTACATATGCCTTAAATAAACTATTTGATCCTTTTGTAAGATGCCTAACCTCACCGAGCCTCTGATAAATAATAATTAGTGAACAAGAACCATATAAAGAAATGTCAAGTTATGTATTTATTATTTCATCTTATTTATGTAATGCAAGGTGCTTAGGTGGTAACCCTTAATTTTGTTGTATTACTTCTTCCTCCAAAGAATTCATCTCCAGAATTTTTTTCTTCCAGATATATTTCATCGATTTGTTTTTTTATTCTAAATGGAATCGATCCCAAAACTTTTAATTACCCGTAATTATTTGACTAGTTCTTGACTAGATAATTAAAATGTATCATCGGATTTACAATAAAAAAAAATCATTTCTCTAACATCTCACTTCGATTCGCCTCTTTCTTCTTCCACATCCTCTTACCTCTCCCTTAGCTTTTCAGTTTTTTCTTCGTAGGATATTCCATTTCCATTTCTTCGTCCATTCCGCCTTCATCTCTTTTATTTTCATTAAGATTTTGAGCCTATCTCCGTTCTTTCCCAAACTTCTTCTCCAGTTTTGTCCTTTCTTCTTTTCCTCTTCTATCAAACTTATCTCTCAACGTTTTAATCTGGCGTTGACTTCTCAAAGTTGAATGCCATTTTTAGCTATCCTTGGTGTATTATTTCTATCCTTTCCACCCTCACACTTCATACATCGGGATACTCTTGATGCATGTGTTCCTAATCACCATTTTGTCGTATAATTTCCCTTTCCTCTTTCCCACATGCTGCTCCTCCGCTTTATTCGCTTTTCTGCTCATATGTTTCACGCGCCCCTCGCTGCTATTGTTCTCCTTCACTACATACCCTAAATACATACATTCCTTCACCTGATTATTTCCCCTTTCCATTTCACATGTACTTTTCCCTCCTTTTCTAAACACATTTTGTTTTATTTATGTTGACCAACCCACTTTTGTCCAGGAACCATTCTACCCTTTTTGCCATTTCTTGATGGCCCTTCTCTCTCTCCGCTAGAATGACTACCTCGTGTTCGAATGTCCGCGACCATATTTTATCCTTTCCCAATTGTATACCTCCATCCTGCCTCTTCCTTAGCGTTTCCTTCAGTTCTGCAATGTATATGTTGGAGAATTATGGGCCCAATGGGCAACCCTGTCTCATCACTCGTCCTAAAACTCTCTAACGTTTCCAGCCCTCACTGTACACCACGTTTCCTTGTATATCTGCTCCATTCATTGTTGTCACCAATAATCTTTTGTCCTCCTTGTGGAAGGCTGCCTTGAAGCCCACTAACATATATACTATTACTATTAAAATACGCAGTTTAATAAAAAATACTGTTTTAGACTTCCATTCGCCTGTATATTGAAAAAATTGTTTACAAAATACACATATACTAAATAAACAAAATGAAATAACTAAATATTCGACGTTTCGGCAACCTATGATCTGTTGTCGTCTTCAAGTAAACTAACACAGTGTTCGTTTACCTGTCCAAAACAGTATTTTTATTACCAATACTTTGTCTACAAAATTCAAAGAAAAAATACGCAGTATATTCAAAAGAGGCAACATTATTAACAACACTACACTGAAAAACACACAAAACAATTTTCAAGTAATTTAAAAGTCACAGTAAGGCTACCAAAAATTATCTAGCTCACTTATGTAGGGAATTAAACTTTCTTTCAGCTCCATTACAAAAAAACCTAACAAAATCTACAATCTAACAAAAGCTAACCGATAATTTGGATAATGTCATTTAATTCGAAAAATCATTCATAATACCAGGAAGTAACACTATATAACATTATCAGGTAGGGATTCCAAACTGAAGATTATCATTCAACGTTAAAACTTCTGTTGACTAACTTCCTTTGATGCATTTGATACTTTGGGAGAATTATTATTAATTAAATCGTTCTTTTTTATTATTAATTACATCAAATTAAAGAAGAGAAAACATAATTCTAATTTTGTTTTTTTCTAACAAAGGTATATAAAAAACCGTTGAACTTATTAACCACTATTGGCAGTGAAAATTAGGGCACGAATTTCCTTTTACCGTTTACAACCTTTATATACTGAACACATTGTTAAAATGTATTATATTTTACAACGACTATTAGAAGTGCAAATCACGACATACAAAACAATACCTTTTAAATAGTGAACTTGGAAAATGTTGCAATTTATTTTAAAGTTACAGCATATAATTAGAACATTATATTTACAAAGCAAACATCAAATCTGTATGCACGAGCTTGTTCCGTTATATCGGTGTATTTCGGACATTGAGGCCATGTTGAGATCCATCTGTGTTAACAAGCTTAGTACCAGTAGTTACAATGTACCATCTAAAACAATGCTGATTATATGCAAGGATATTTACCAGCATTGTAATATTTTAATTCACTCGGCGTTGTTTTTTATTATTAATTACGTAAAATTGACTTCAATAAACGTAAATACCCATGACACAATATTCGCGTTTTAAAATCTCTAGAATACAATAAAGAAACAGATTACGAAGTTTCGAATTTCAGACGCTCGTCGTCACATTTTTCACATAATAATAACAAACTTCAACAAGTTACTAAAAGCATTAAATAGACGGAAGAATACGTAAAGCGAAAGACAATGGAACATTTTCCCTGAAAATATGAGATTATGAGACAGCTAACAAATTATTAAAATAAGGGGCGATATTAATGCCTTAGAAATAAAACATGCAAAATTAACACGCGGCGGTTTATTTAAATCGGCGCACTCTGATTTCAGGATTACCACAACTTTCTGTATTGATCTCCGGAGATGAAAACCGCGAAAAGGTGAAAACGGCATGGAAAACTCTACGGAGCCCTCCGGCCTCAATAATTCAGAAGTTAGTAATCGTACAACCCCGGTGTTTTCCATTGGACCTGCATTCTTAGCACAATGGTAAGTAATTCATGAGCTCATTTGATGAAAACATACAACACGATGGTACGAAACCAAATACAACTATTAATTTAAAATTGTGCAAAATCCTCATTTTCCATTGCATTATTTACACGATGAAGTTTACATTGAAGCATCAAATAGTTACAGATTAAAAATCAACTTCGTGCTTACCCAAGGGTTGGTAAATCAATAGAAATCCTTAGATTGGTGGTTTCCATATATTTTTTGCATTTTCGATAGATTGCAGAACAATTTCAAAGAAATTATACCACCCACCATTTTTTTCGAATAGATAATTCATTACTTTGTGGCAAAAAAGGCACATTAAAACGGAACAGTCACCTGCCTAGTGGAAAACGATTTGCATGCGTCCCTTTGGGACGTTGATCGCCGATGATCACCATGAGCACGCTAGTCCCCCTTTTAGCCCGTTTACACAAGTATGTGAAATCTAAATGAAACGTTTTCCAACGGAATTTTAAATTAAATGGGAAGGGATCTAATGCGAACATGGAAATACATTATACGCATGTAATACGTTTACGCAGTTTTCGAACGGCGAGTTCAGAAATGTCAACAAAAATATGTTATTAAGTCAACAAAAGTATGTTATTATTATTGAAAACGTGAACGTAAAAAGCAGATGTTAAATTGATGTTTGCGCAGAAGGAAGTTCATTTCAATGCTAATATATTATGATTCGTAGAAATTTCAACATTCGCGTTAATATTGTAGTATATAATACATAAATAATGAACAAGCAAAATGAAGTTCCTTAAAATGTAAATGGGACTTGATGCATACGTAACGAATGTACATGAAATAACATAAGTAACAAATGTCAGGATTGTAATTATTATAGCGATATATTTGAGTATTATCTTCCCTCGCGTTACACAGATAGTATTTCTTGTTAATATTTATGGTATCTAGTTGCTGCGCCACATTTACTATTGCACCTATCTGCAAAATGAACGAGAATCTAAATATGCGTTTGTTATTTATGTGTGTTGATACTATTATGGGGCAATTAAAAATTTACCAGAATGGATTTTTTGACCCGCATCCGCAAATGTTATTTTTTAACTCAAAAGTATCAAAGGATATACAAATCACTTAGGAACTGGGTTCATTCATTCACAACTTTATGGTAAATTGAAACATTCGGTCAAACAAGGGAGCCTTCCCGAAGAAATGTTCTTAAATGAAAAGTGTCAATTTGAGCGCAATAAAGGACACCAGCTCGTTCAGTCAAAGCGTGCGACGTAAGCGAAATACAACCGCGATAAGAACAAAAACGATACAAACAATACCAACTTTAACATCGAGCTTAAAACGAACAACGAAGTTTTCAATTTTTTAATAGAATATTAAAAGAAAAACAATTACATCAGACAATGAAGGATTGTTCTGCAGCAATAACTTTGAAAATTATACTCCCCAATAAAATGCAATTTCTCAACTCAACTCAATAATTATATTCAGGAACTGTTCTGGTTTACAGTCTTCTGCTAATTTGAAGCAAAATCTCTGGGCTGCGAATGAGGCGGTGGATACTGAAGTATTTGCAGTATTTGCGAAATAAATCTTCTGCATTATAAAAAGCTTAGGGCAAGAGCAAGCCTGATGTTAATATGTCAGAATATTTTATAGCAGATGTGTCAGATCAAAAAACGATACAAATGCAAAATAAAGGCAAAACATATTTTAGTAGGATATGGTGAAAACCTAAAAAGCTATTCGATTCTTCGATTCAAAACCGAAAATATTAACTGCAAGATGTTGTTGCAAATGAAAGTCATGAAATATCAAATTCAATGACATACACTGATACAAGTAATATCAAGTGACAATTGAAATGAACACGTTCATCTACAGAAATTATAATAATCAAATCTTAATCGAAAGAGATGCAGAAAGAATTAAAGAAGATTAATAAATGTGCTTAAAGCGAATAGCATTTTATAGGTGTATCAGAATATTAAAATGCGGACGTTTGGCGTAAAAAAGTAAAATCATGATATTATCCTGAGTCGATAAATCATTAGTTACCGAGGGCAAATGACTCTTAAGGTAAATCGTGGTCAAGTTTAATGCATTTTCATATAAATTTCTTTCGGAAGAAGAATTATTTCCGGGAATAATAAAAAGTCAGGATTTTTGTAAAAATTTCCAAGACAATGTTACGTATCTTTGTCTATGAAGTAACAATCTAAAAAACAATCCGATATATATGTTCAAATAAATTCATAGATGAAAGTTATACTAAAATTGGGTTTAATGCAGTTAAGGCTGGATTTGGTTTAGGTTGGATTGGGTTGGGTTGAGTGAAGTCGGGTTTTAAATCTATTTTCACAGCCCAACCCAACCCAAATCAACTCAACCCAACCCAACCAAAACCAAATCCAGCAAACTGCTTAGTATAATTTTGCCTTTAAATCTAACCCTGTGGTGAATCCCATGTTTAAGGTTATTATTAAATTCACAGTTATAAGAAACACAAAATGGTAAACAAATTCGATTCTAAACCCAATTAGGTAGATAATTAGATTGAAACGCCCTGCAAGCGATTGAAACTGCACTGCAAGCTGTTGCAATGAAGTACATTTCAAACATTCTCCTCGCAAAAGAATTCTCAATCGAATAGGTCGTTAGGTTGGGCTAGGTTGGGTTTGGTTTGGTTGAGTTGGGTAGTAATAAAATAATTAACTGTACCAATCCAATGTCGAGCGTAGTCAATAATATTGGCCTATTTATAGATAACAACTGACACTTCTTTCGTATCAATGCGAAAAAAGTTTTTAAAGATGCTCGCGAAATAACATCCGTTATCATATCAGTGAATAGGAGAATAAAAATCAAAACTTTGATGATAAGTTCACTGCAGTAAACGGATGAATTACCTGTCGCGGGAAAATTATTCCAGTCCGGCAATTATTGATCGTTATATTTTGTCACCGGCAAAGCCAAGGGACAACACATGGTAAGGAATTAAATATATGCCAGCATTTCTCAACAAGAAACTGTACAAATGATACAATCAAATGGTATTGTATAAATATGAATATTAAAGATCTCTAAAATGTGTTTGTTCTCAGGTTCGAAGAAAAATTAAATCATATGTTGCAGTTACAATAAAATTTGCTTTGTTGGGCAAGACTGTAAACTCAACGTTAAGCACCAACTAATGTATTTACGGCTATTTCAATGAGCTACGCATATCATATTTGCATAATTATTTAGAAATGTGTGAAGCGAAGATTAAATCAATATCACCACCATAATGGTATTGTACATATTTGTATGTGAAAAATATATATAAAGGGCGTTCCAACTCATTTATTCGACATTTTATGAGAGGCGTGGAATTTAAAATTACAACAAAATTAGTCCATGCTTTCAGATTACGAGAACGCACGCAATTTAGATCTGCTAAACAACTTAATAACCTAAGATTGAAAATTAAATAAAATTATGACATGTGGGTGACAACCTGGAAAAAAATAACGTAACGTTCGAAGATCGGATAAAATGCATCAAAATAACCTACAAGTATTAAAATCAAATAGCTTCTCGAAATTTAAACCCAACAGAAATGTGTGATTATTCTCCGCTTTGATTAAAGCCGTACAGCGTTAATTTATTTTCCATTTTATAAATTTCTCGTTAATCGCGTTACTTCCCCTTCGCATAAATCATTAATTTCAAATACCGGTTTTATTCCAATTAAATCATGAATCATGTCCCACGCCAACAAACATAGCCGTGCTTTGTCGTGCTTCAAGACCCGTTGGAAAAGCATATGAACATGAAAAGATTTTATACAACCAGCTCACAATAAGTCACACTTTTATATGCATCCTAAAAACTGTCTCATCGATGCAAGGAAATGATGATCGAGTGAGGCCAAATCAGTACTATAGGATGAATGATGTATTATATTTAAATCTACCTCCCTGTGCTTCCGTAACAGAAGTCTTAAGTACAACACGTTGCAGTAACAGACGTAACAGACGATCTTTGACTTGAGATCATTTATTCCCACTGAATACCCTTACCTATGCCAAACAATTTTCCTGGAATTGAACAAATTTAAAAAAATTTCCACTTTCCTTCTTAAAAAAAATGGAGAACTCTACTGGACACTTCTTTCTTGATTATATGGATGTCCACTTGTTCTATTCGCATGTTTCAAGATGTCATTGTTGATTTCTCCTCTCGTTCATGTTCTCATCTTCGCCCGTTTCTTATTTTAAATTTATTATTGATTTTCAAATACGAAAAATTCCGACTATTTGATTGCACGGAGTGCAAGTAGAAATATGACATTTCCTAGTTGAAATATCAATAAATGCCCGAATGTAAAGCAATATGCATTATTATTGATACTACCGGAATATGACGAACATATTTTCGATAACACGGATGGGAAACGGTCACATACAAAATTTTAATATTGCTCCCACGATTTACGTCGGCCACTAACTGCGATTTCCTTGGGACTACGTGTAGAGCTGGGAAATATGAAAGGAAAATAGGCTCCCTAGCGGAAAAGCGTGTTATTCCGGTTGGCATACTTTAACCTCCTGTACACGGTAACAACAACCCATAGCGATTCACATTATTGATACGTTATTTTGCCCGTACCACGCACATCGATGTCAAGGTTGGATCTAACACAGAGGCCCAGGGCGATGATTTATTTCACTAATTTTTTACACAACGAACACTCGCTTACGATGATAAATGTTTCGAACGATTTATACTTTAATTGGAAAACGGGTTTTACGAAATGAAACGAACCTCGTACCTGGTTGGGAAAATAATTGGAAATAGTTACTGAATAAAAAGCTAAAATATATATTTTTCCAAATAAGTACATTAACGAGGTGGTATTGAAATGCCAATTTTCTAATATGTATATATGGAAAATACTTGGTCCTGGAATCCCAGAAATTCCCCTCGCATGATTCTAAAACGAAATATATATCCGTAAGCACAAAACAAACAGTCCGAGACATATGAATGCGTTTAGATTCAGAGAATTTAATAAATATCCGCAAAACATGAAGTTCATGTTACGCGAGTTTACGACTTTCCAATATCTTTATGTTAACGAGGCTTTTTATATCAATGCTTATCAAACTTAACCAAATTGACGGACATAACTTTCAAGTGTTCAAAAGTTATTAACTACGTGTATAACTGCACCGTGAAGTGGAATGAGTTACTAGGACAGTCGGTATAGAGTCCAGCATCCACTTGGATAATACCGGTCGAAAGAGCGTCCCAGGGGAACTTAAATGTGTCGAGTCTTTTGAAGTTTAATTAAACATGATTCCTGCCAATAAATTCGCAAGGATATTTCATTCAAAACATTGATTGGGAAGTGGAACCATGAGTTCTTGAGTTATAATATTTTGTGATTTACATAGTCAATTAATAAATTGTATTTAATTACTTATTGGATGGTGTCTAGATTACTCTTTCTCTAATTATAATTTTATTATCGTATTTAATTCTTAGTTAATAAACAGTACTTAGTATCATTATTTTGCTTTGTGGTTTTCATTTGCATTGTGGTTTTCATTTGCATTGTAGCATTAAATTTTCCAGCAAGTTTGACTGGATTGTGTTGATAAATTATAAAATTCGCTCTTTTGGGGAATTTCGGATTGTTGTCTTGGAAGAGGGACTGGAAAAAGAATTTGCAAAGAAGTGAAGGTGGGTAGTTATTTTCGATTAAAATTTTATATAGTAACTGTAAAAGATATAATTCCATAGGATACCAAAAAATTGAGAAAAATATTGTTAATTGAAAGAGAAATACGCTATGTCGAAAATAAATTTTAGAGTAATAAAGAATGTCAGGTGAGGGTAGCAGATGTGTGGTCCAATCATATCCCAGTTTTCAGTAATTATGTTGCGTACTAAATCCATAGGGATATTAGTAAAAAGTGACACCACGTCCACTGAACCCTCAGATATTTGAAAGTTGGTAATGAGTTCGGCGAAAGAAAAGCTATCTTTAATGAAGAAGAAATTGTACGCATTAGATAAGCATTTTGTTGGTCCTGAGGAAACAATAAGTCTAAGGAAGACCATACAGTTTAGGAACAATTTCATTATGAATGATTAATTTATTGTAGGTGCGTTCATCTATCAATGATCTGTTTTTAAATGAAGCTACTAAGTCATTATTCCTTTTTTTCAATTGTCGAAGTGAATCATTTGCGATGGGTCTGTACGTGAACGGTTCTTAGAGCAACTCATTGATTTTATTGACAATTAGAATGTTAGGGTTATTATTAAGGAATTTGTTACAAAGCCGTCGAGTTGTTCCAAGATCACCTAACATATCGGACTTTATGTACAAAGTCAGTGAGAAGTAATTTTAGCCTGAGCAAATCTCTTTTATTGAGTTCAACCTCGCTCAGGAGACCTTCAACTCTTGCTAAGAGTGTATACATTGAAATGTCATTAGATTGAACCTCGATGAGCATTTCTCTGTTAGTGAATTTTTGTCAAAGAATTTTGAAGATTATTATATTTCTAATATTGAAATTTTTAATTTTATTGAATTAAAATTATATCTTTTAATCTAATGTATATTAATGTCATGAATAATCTCTCAAGGCAGCAACGATTCTGTTTTGGTTAATATAAATTCTAAAGGTTTGTTCAGTTGGCGTAACACGACATTTGTGTAATTGATTTCAAAAGTTATTAATTTAATTTTTAACCTGCTTCGGCTTTTCTTGTGATTTCTTGCACCACATTTATTATAATTGAAAAATCCTTTTTATAACAATCGTTATAGTTAAAAATCAAATTTAAAACACTCAGATTTCAACAATGATTAGCCATTGAAAATTCAATAAAGAAACAAAACATCAGCTTGGACAAATGCATGGTTTTTCTTTTTCCTTATCGTTGAAAACCGAATACTGTTTTTGCAGTAATTTTAAATTTGAGTTCTAATCATAACGATTGTTACAAAAAAGACTTTTCAATTATATATCTAAATATCTGTGTGTGTATCTGCGTAAATGTGAATAGTACTCAGCTCTTCAAAGCTGAATAATAAAGTTTTACATAAATATTCTATTTTTAATATTAAATTAATAATTGTATTATTTTTCGATTCACAACTCAGGTATTTTGTTAAACTCGTTAACACCAAGAATTACAAGGGCTTACCGATGACTTATGTCATGTTATTGGATTATTAGAATTATCCTTTTCACGGTACAATTATTTTCTTATCATTAATGTTATTAAAAGATTAGTTGTATCATTTTTTGTGAATTTGATTTATTTTCGCATTATCTAAAAATATCGTGTAAAGTAATTATTATTGGAATACAAAACTGGGGGGATTGCAATTGTTTATTTAAACAACCGGAAAAATATCTATAACTATTTGTATTATAATTAAATTAAGTAGCCATTAGCACTGTTCGTGAAAATAATTTCTCTATTAATGCATCGTGTGACCGATCTCGAGCGTATTAAAAAAGAAGCCTGCCATTAACACGTCATTTTATGTAACAACTGCCACGAGACCTGCAACGATGAGATCACGTGGCCAATGTAAAACACGGACATTTTCTATCCAGCTTCATTTATATTTCAAATCCACACCTCGCATTCAAAACAGCTCGCCGTTGAATATAAAAGTGCTACTCCGCATCGACTGGAGAAGTTAATGTATGAGCTTTTTGTTAGTATATGAGCTTGCGGCTTAAAATAGAATTCTAAATCATATAAACTATGTTTTAAACATTCGCTCTATCCATAATTTAACGTTCGCTCAACGAGTAGCCATTGTTCTTCATTTCTTTTGATATGAAGTACTAATATTTTAAAATATTTAACGTCAGTAAATTAGACAATTCGTTGATTATGTCTCACGTTACATGTAAAATATTTCCATACGTTTCACGTTTTTGTGAAAAATGACTATCAATAATGTTCATTTGCTATTTTGTATTTAAAGCCACGAATGTGGGGGGAGCTGAATAATGTAAAATGACGATATATTTCCTGCCATTAGCTTAAACCAAGTGATAAATCACCGGTCGTTTGGAACAACCACATGAAACTCGCGAAAATATCAGTGCAAGTGTGTGCCACCCAAAATATCGCTTCGGCAAAGTGCTATTTGGTCAGAATTATTGCTTATTTACTTTCTTTTAATTATATCGAAAATTGTTTGGACGTTATTAGTAAACTTTTTTACTTTTACTTTTGAACGATAAACCATTTACCAAATGTGACGTATACCTAAGCAATTCCTTAAGAAACATCCGTGCCTTTATTTTTGTACTAACTACTATACACAGGCTATGGTAAATTATTGTAACTATTAATAACATAATATTGATACTTGTTTTATTGTATATGTCAATTCCAAGTTGTATTTTACTCAAGATCAACCGGTTACACTTCGTGGCGCACATTATATTATGTTATGTGTATTTGTTGCGATTTATTTCGAAGTTACAATTTTCTGATTTCCACTTGTGATTTATTTACCAATTTCGAACGTATGAGATAAGTTCATCCTAGTGTTTTACTTATATTTTATGTATGTATGGATATGTGTGTGTGTGTGTGTGTGTGTGTGTGGCTGTAAATGCTCTACCTCCCAAATTATTGAAGCTAAAACTATGAAACTTTAAACTTAAGATTTGTATGCAGCAAACGAAAACCACATACTCACTTATCTCCAAAAATTGTACGTCTTTTCGAAAAAATGATATAATTATAGAAGTTAAGGGATTGAAATGTTAAACAAGTTTTATCCAAAAACTTATTCCGAAAAATGTGATAGCTTCCTGTAAATTTATCTAGGTATAAGAATATTTTTTGTTATATAATAATCTTATTCTCGTGTGCATATATTTCTATATTCCATATAAGTCACAACGGCCGTTTTATAGTTCTTCTTTTAAGAGGCGACCACTTACGGCACAGAAACCTTTTTTGTCGCGTTTCTGTAGCTAAATAGCATCACCGGGATGGGGTAGAAACTGACAATGGAGATCACACAACAATGCAAGTTCCAGATGAAGATATACGAGGACGCGTACAATAGCCCTCAGCTAGACTGGGAAGCTGCAAAAGCGACCATTCATTCACAATGCGAATATCGCCACAAATGAACAATCCTCACCTACATTATTAGTACGTCTAGCGGTTTTGCAAATGATAGTCAATAACAGAAAATCGCCATCGCGGTTGTAAAGCCGCGCTCATTAAGGCGAGTTCTAATAGCGCCAAAACGAAATCCTCTTTTATGTGCATTATCAACAATATCACCTTACTCAGCTTTGCAAATAAAATTTCGTATTTTCTATTTTAATAACAGAACGGCCAACGTCATCACAAAAATGGATTCAATACAATTTCATTTAACTCTACTCTTTCACTGATTTGTTCCTCTTAGCTCAACCCCATTTTCTTCTCCTTATCGGCCTTATTACATACATATTATTACATACACGTTATTGTTAAAATTATTTCACAGAACTTAAATAATTACAAGGATATAAAGTCATCCTGTAATTATTTAATTACAATTGTATACCTTTGACTAGTACGTTTAATATTTCTTCTATCAAAAATACTAATCAATCATTTTCAATTAATTAATTAATTCGAGAACGATTATTGAAAATAAAATATGAATTGACATTTATATATATATATATATATATATATATATATATATATATATATTGAAAATGTGTCTTGTCAAATATGACAGAAAAATGTAAAATTTACACGAAAGATGGTCTAATCTTACACCTCAATGGTGTAGTGAACATTAATTAAAACAGGTCCATGAAGACTAACTGGTGGATCGCTAGACAATATTGTTTCTGGGTTATTACCCTTCGTCAGTAGCAAAACAATATTGTCTAGCGATCCACCAGTTAGTCTTCATGGACCTGTTTTAATTAATGTTCACTACACCATTGAGGTGTAAGATTAGACCATCTTTCGTGTATATATATATATATATATATATATATATATATATATATATATATATATATATATATATATATATATATATATTCTATTCCAAAACATCAAGATTACTCGTTGAAACTTCGTTCAACAAAATAAAATGTTTTAATTTAATTTCGCCAAGAAAGTGCTTTACTTCCATTTCAACTTCCAACAAATTATTCTGAAAGTTCCGCTACGTCAAAACAATTGTTTCCGGAATTGAGTTACCAAGTAATATTTTACGGGATTAACAATCGCAATTTTGCACTTTTAATAAATGCATTATTAGAGTGCATTTCGTGGTAAGACCGCGATGTTTTTGTGTACATTGCTAATCAAATATATGGAAACCCAATAGGCAAGTGCATTAGATTTACGTCGTCTCGATTGTTCCGTAAGTGGTACTATTTACGAGCCACCGCACCTAAGAGTGAAGTTTGTTACTCGCATGTTGTAAATATACACAACCCCCTCGTTATGTACGCTACTAGCGAACGACCTGGATTCTCCTACGAGCGCCTTCCGCGTTCTGGCGGCCCTATTAAAGTTTCGCAAGTTTCCATCAAAATCGTATAGATATTCTTGGTAAGTCATATTATGTTACATTATAAATTTATTATTTAAAATATCAGATATTAGAAAAATTCTGTATTTTACATTTAAAAAAAATATGTAGTGTGTATAATACACACAAAATTTTCAGCAATTATTATGGAGTGAAAGAGGAAGAGACGAAAGAGCGGGGAAGTCAAAGAGTGACGGGAGTGACATTAGAGGAATTTACATGGGAAGAGATGATGAGGGTAAAGCAAAATCTAAAAAAAGGGAAGGCAGCGGGAGACGGGGTAGACTCGGAGGGCTGGTTGAATGCACCGGAGGAAATATGGAGAGAAGCACTAAAAATGTTAAATGAGATTTGGAAAGGAAAGAGGGAGATACCAGAAAGCTGGAGGACGGCGATAATTGTACCAATTTGGAAGAAAGGAGACAAGCAGAAGGTAGAAAATTACAGAGGGGTGGCGCTACTCAATGTATTATATAAATTGTACACAGGAATGATAGGCGGAAGACTGGAGTAGAGGTGGAGGAGGGCGGAATGATGCCGGACGGACAATCAGGCTTCAGGAAAGGCAGGGGAACGAGGGACAATCTACCAGGTATACCGGTATGAAGTGAGCGTTAAGATACAAATGTGTCGATAGGGAACATTTGTTGTGAACGAGCCCTAATTTTTTTTTGTTTGGTTGGTATGACATGTGTTAAACATATTTAATATATATCAAGTCATTGGACAAACAATATCATATTTTTTCATCGTGTTAAAAATGTCGAATTTTGTACCACAACGTGATGATTTGCGGAAAGCATTATTTTTTTGTTTTCATTTGAAGAAAAGTGCTGCAGAGTCCCATCGCATGCTTGTCGAGGCATATGGTGATCATGTTCTATCAGAAGCAACATGCAAAAGATGGTTTCAACGGTTCAGAGATAATGATTTTGATGTGAGAAATGAAGAACGTGAAAGATCACCAAAAAAGTTTGAAGACGCCGAATTGCAAGCAATATTGGTTGTAGATGACACTTTGAGTCAAAAGCAAATGGCAGCAATGTTAAATGTTGCACAGCAAACAATTTCTGACCGTTTAAAGGCTATGGGAAAGATCCAAAAGTGTGGAAAATGGGTACCACATGAATTGACAGACAGTTGGAAAACCGAAAAAACACTTGTGAAATTTTGCTTCAAAGACACGAAAGAAAATCAGTTTTGCATCGAATTGTTGCTGGCGATGAAAAATGGATATGTTTTAAGAATCCTAAACGGAAAAAATCATGGGTTAATCCGGGACAACCATCAACATCGACTGCAAAACCAGGTCGATTCGGCAAGAAGGCAATGCTCTGTGTTTGGTGGAATCAGAAAGGTGTGGTGTATCATGAGATTCTAAAATCTGGTGAAACTGTTAATTCTAATCGCTATAGACAACAAATGATCAATTTGAAACAGGCATTGATCGAAAAACGACCACAATGGGACAGAAGACACGGCAAAGTAATTTTGCTACACGACAATCCGCCTGCACACAAAGCAAAACCGGTTAAGTATACAATCAAAGCACTTGGCTGGGAGCTGCCACCCCACCCGCCGTATTCACCAGACTTGGCCCCTTCCGACTACCATTTGTTTTCATCGATGGGACACTCATTGGCTGAGCGGCACTTTGATTCCTACGAAGAAGTCGAAAATTGGGTGTCTGATTGGTTTGCTTCAAAAGACGAATATTACTATTGGCGTGGTATCCACAAATTGCCAGAAAGATGGTCAAAATGTGTAGAAAGCAATGGTCAATACTTTGAATAATTTTTTTTTACTTTCCCATTCAAAATTAGTGTTTCATTTTCACAAAAAAACGCTCACTTCATACCGGTATACCTAATATATGTATTAAACTGTCTCATAGAAAGGGAGCTAACAAAGAAAGGAGGGAAAGTACATGCTATGTTTGTCGACCTGAAAGCGGCTTTCGACACCATAAACAGAAACATACTGCTAAAAACGATGGAGAGAGCAGGGGTATCAGAGGGAATAAGGACAAGGGTTGAGGAAATATATGCAGAAACATGGTGCAGAGTCAGAGTGGGGGAAGATAGCTCGGAAAAATTCAGGACATGGAAGGGGGTAAGACAGGGGTGTCCGTTAAGTTCACAGTTATTTAATATTTACATAGCAGAGTTGGAGGAGATATTGAGGAAGGGCCAAGACGGAGGGTTGAAATTGGGAAACAGCAAAATATGGTCCTTCGCGTACGCAGACGATATAGTAATTATATCTGAAACGGAGAAGGGTCTGAAGGAAATGTCGAAGAGGTTAGAACGGTTTATGGACAGAAGGGAATTGGAAGTAAATACGAGGAAAACAAAGATAATGAGCTTTGCGAAAGGAGGTGGGAGAAAGAGGGAGATACAGATGATATGGAAAGGAGAGAAAATAGAGCAAGTAAAAGAGTACATATACTTAGGATACATAATGAGGGACAATAATAGCAATGAGGGACACATAGCTTATATATGCAAGAAAGCGAGAGGGGCAGAGGAGGGTCTGAGGAAGTGCTTATGGGGTAAGAGGGGTGGGAGCTTTCATGAAACAACAAAAATATGGAACGCTTGTGTAAAAAGCATAATAATGTATGGAGCGGAAGTGTGAGGATGGAGAGAGTGCAAAAAACTAGAAGGAGCCCAGCAAAGACATCTAAAAAGAACACTCTCATTGGAGAAATCAACGCCTGAGTATATCGTAAGGCATGAGACTGGGAGCGACAGATTGGCAGTCGAAGCAGGGGGTAGGGCGTTGAGGTAGGAGTTGACAAAGAGAGAAGGGACGGAGCAAAGTTTGGTAAGGATGACAATAGAGGAAGTAAGAAGCAGAGTAGACAGAAGAAGGAAAATATCTAAGTGGGAAGAAGGAAGGAGAAAGTTACTGGAAAAGGCAGGAATATCAGAGGAAGAAGTAGAGAGGAGAAGAGGAGAGGGGAAACAAGTGGAAAGAGAAATACTAGATAGATGGAGGCAAGCAGACGCGCAAGAACGAGAGAGCAAAATAAGGAAGTCAAAGTATAATACAAAATACAGAGAAATAAAAGTGGACGGCGGAAAACCAAGATATTTGAGGGAGAGGAGCACGCCGGAAGAAGAAAGAATCATGGCAAGGTACAGGTGTGGGAACGAGGAAAAATCTAACAAATATTGGATGAATGAGGAGTACAGGAAATGCGAATTATGTGGGGAAGGTGATGATAAATGGGAGCACTGGATGAGAGGCTGCAAAGAAGTGAAGATGAAGGAAGTGGAGAAGCGGAATGGAGGAGATTGGAAAAGAAGCATGGGGGAGAACGGAGAGGGGGTCAGATTCTTCACAAAGTTAAGGGAATTGAAGGAGAACAGGAGAAGGATGGTGAGGGAAATGCAGGCAGGAGACGGCACCTAGGAAGAGAGATGAGCAGGTGGAAGAAGAGCCGGGAGAAAATAATATGGTATACTAGGTAGAAAACATGATGTAGGAAAACAGATATGCCAATAAAGGTTTTTTTTTACACAAAATAGATGTGATTAACGTTGCTCATGATGATCACATGACAAATTAGCATTGCACTTCTTTTGTTTTCATCCTACCTCTAAGTTTATTTGGATTTCCATTTCATTAAAATTTCTCTGCATTTTGTTAAACATGTGCTTCCCACTTTCAACATTTCTTACACATTTTCCACACGTTTTGTGGTATATGTATTCGTTATGTATATTTCCTTCTTATACTTTTATCCCTGCAATTTCTTACTGAACTAGGAAGTCCTCCGAGGATTGGCGTAGGCAGTGGCATGACAACCTCGTGGGTCCAGCAAACTAGGTCACCAATTCCAATATATCTTTTAACATTCATATTCAATTTACTACTCCTAAAAATTGCCTAGTCGTTTCAGTCACCCCAAAAAATATGTATTAGCTTTTAATGCTAATGATTTTCTAAGCAAACAGCAGACGTTTTGCATGGATTTTCATGTTAATACATTAAGTTTGATTTATTTTCACATATTTGACCCAATTACGTTACGTATCTAAATACGAACTTATAGATATAAAAATCTATTAGCATAATCGTTGTACTCGGCTTCTAGTCGTAATTGCATAATAGGCAGTTAATTTGACACTAAACTTGATCTAATCACATGCATGACAATAGCTCTTGATTGCCGCATGCAGATACATTGATGTCACCTCTATTTCCATCACGTGCTCACTTATTCAACATAATTTTATTTTAAACGGAATTATCAGAAAATTTTCAACAGCCAGATTAAATATGATAGCAATCAGCTAATAAAGTTAAGGGTCATATATAGCAATATGTTTCGTTTCCATCAAATGATTTTTTTTTACTTTTTAAACTATTTTGAATTTTATACATCAAAGGGCTCCATATAGATTTAAAATACGTGGCATATTTTATATTTTAAATAATATAAAACTTTATACAAATATTCATTAAAATGGCGGCGGTTTTTTAAATGCAAATTCACTAGTTTCAAAATTATTATACACTTTCTTAAAGTGTTGACTGATACGTTAATATAAATTTCATAAAGGTCGAGGAAAAAAATTGGTTTAAACAACACATTAATATTTTCATGATTTTTCTGTATTAGTTCAATGGTTTTCGAATAGAGAACACCAAAGTATTCATAATCGGCGAAATGTTCTTAATTATCTTACAGCATTTATAATGTAACGTAATTTGAATAATACACGTTAACAGTCATATGGCCAACAGTTATCGAAATAAAATGACGTAAATCCCCAGGGGACACAGTGCAGTAAAGGTCATACATATCATTCGTAAATTTCTACAAATATGCTTTTCAAGTTACATATTCATGCAAATCGAAGTCACATTGCCAAGCAAATTCTGCAATTCTCTAAGTTGTAATTGCATTGTACGCAGTATTAATTACAATTTTTAATTCATCATTACATCTCTATCTTAAAACAGAGAAATTTCAAAAGGCAAACAGTATTGGTTACGGTAAGTAATTGTTACATCTGTTTTTTAAATTTAATCCTTTTAGTTAATTCTGAGACGTTATACTTTAATCACGTACTACTATGGTATACAACTCGTCTACCTCAAAAAATAATGACCAGGAATTTACTGTTGAACTGAGGCAAATGTTCCAGACGACTTGTTCATTAAAATACGAGATACACTCGTAAGTGAAATAAACGAAACTGTATTGGTCGCCGTTTTTTTTGTATTCACGCCTGCAAACAATAAAGCATTAAACTTTTGGTTGTACGTTTGCAACATTTAAAGTTTCATCAATAATGATAAATGGCTGTCTGCGTATTTATTAATTTAAATGAAAACGGTGTCCTCTAGGACAAACATACATAGGGTCCTCATAACGGTAATTTAATTAATAAATTAGGGGTTCCTGAGACTTGATAGGTTTAATAATAATACGAGTAAATATAATAAATTTTGTAAAACTTGTAAAAATGAACTAAACCAAATGTAGAATCTCATCTTCCATCTGCAGGTAACTCCTATCACTTCGGCTCCTGGTTAATGAACCTTAGCGTTGTGTTTGCATGCTGCATTGTTTCAGTAGTGATCTCCGTGTTGCTAGTAATCGTTGGGCGTCATCTCGTGTATTAAGAGTTTCTTTCTGTTTTTCTATTTCGATTGTTTCTCTTACTATTCTTCTGCTGAATTGATGTATGCTAGTTATTGTTCTTGTGTTGTTTTAAACCACGCAGGAACATAGAAATGATGCTGGAGAACCCAAAAACAAAAATTCCATTAGAAACACAGTACATGCCATCAACAGAAACACACAGGACGAAATTTACCAAACTGAAGGAAGAGCGAAACAAAAATCGAGAACATCAGAGGACAGGACTGGTTTATAATTTATCAGATGAAGCACTTGACAAAGACACCACCGAAATTCTTACCAAAAAAGATTCAATTTCGCGGTGGCACCTTAACGGATTCCAGTAGAAGAAATCATTTGCAGTATAGAAACTGCCATACAGAAACAAGAAGGAACATATCTAAAGAAGAATACAACGCTGTAAGGAAGCGACGGGACAACCAGAGGATCATTATTTTTCCAGCGGACAAAGGCAATGCCACAGTAGTGATGAACTACGAAAGCAAAATGGCCGCCATACCAGCAGATCCAGCATACAAACCAATCGCAATAGATCCAATGATCTACCTGGAGAAGACGACATAAAGACAAATAGAAGCATCACGATTGAATCCGGAGAGCAAGAAATTTAAAGAGACACAATCTTGCAAAACATGCCATAAACGTACGCTAGACAGATCAAATTAACCAAACATACAAAATCAAATTGTTTCGGTCATCTCTCATCCTTGGCAGACACACCATGTTGTGTTTCGATTTTCTCAATTATACTCTTTACTTCCAGCCTCCTTCTGAACGCTTCGCATCTTATCTCGTATTGTTACCCCTTCAAATTTTCGCAAGATCTTCATTTCTGCAGCTCGTATTTATGTTTTTTTCTGTCATGGTCCACGATTCACAACCATATATCAACTTGCTAGTACTGTTTCTTATTTTTTATTTCTTGACTGCCTCTATGCTATTTCACCAATTTTTATTTATTGTCTTATGTTTTCTTCTTCCTGGTCTCGGTTTTCTTTTCCTTCTTCTTTTTTTTGTTCTTGGTTTTCTTCTTTCTCTCCTTATTGTCCTTTGATTAGTTCTCTAGTTTCTATGCCCAGTATGTCCATATAATGAACTCTCCATCTGAGTAGTATTTCTGTTCCATTTGAGGTAGTGTTTCCTTCCTCGTCCTTTATATTGGTTAGCAAATTCTTTTTTTTTCGTTTTTTATACATTTCGATCATTGTTTTATCTTTGTTTATCCCTAAATAGATTTTCCATGCCGTTTATTTCCTTCTGTTTGTACTTTAGCTGATTCCGCAAACTTCTGCAGCCACATTCTTAACTGGTTCTTTTAAGTGATTCCACAGATTACTTAAATCCATATTTTTTATTCATTGTACGTCTCTTCGTATTTTTGTTTCTATTTCGAGTTGGAATTTTCTTCTATTCGTTTCTTCTTGTAATTTGCAACTTTTGATTTTTTTGGTATTCTAACTTTATTAACTATGTTACTTCCTGGTTTAGGTTTTGGTTTTTAATCAGTTTCAATTTTATTTATTTTGTGCCATTGCATATTGATGCCATAGCACACCTTACACACATTCAGTAGTTTTTTTTTGTTCTTTTTCCAAATGATATTTACAATTCAAATAACATAAACTTGCTTTTATTTGTTATTTTGTATGTTTTCATACTTGTATAACGTCTTGTATTTTCTTGTATGATAATAATTATATGTGAACTATCAAATATGGCAGTATAACAGTCTCATTACGTTCCCAATTCAGTTACATATCAATATTTCAATTATTAATAATGAGATAACATAGCCATCGCCTCGCGACGCGGAGCGATGTCATACAAACGAAACCATTACGTGGAAACACCGACCACAATCATTTGGTAACGTGCCGTAAATTATATGAGCCAGCGCGCCAAATAATTATACTACACTTCTCAGTGCACTATTAAAAGTCAAACTTTTCAAATTACCTTCGTCCTAATTTCCAAGTAATTTTACTACCTTAATTTTAGTGAAATTCGTCGTCGTCCAAATGTAATATATGCAAAGCGAACATTTAATAAAACATCGGTTGTAGTAAATTACGCAAGATGAAATAAAAGAACTGTAGAACGTTCGTGAAAGTCACGTTGCTAAGAAGCGATAAGAAAAATTCCATCTAAAGTGAACATCATTAGACTTTACTACATACACCGCGGACGTGCTGATATCAGACGAACACGAATCAGGCGGATACAATGGAGCCTAGTTCCTTAGATGATCTTAAACGGCCGTACGTCGCATATGGACCTGCTACGAAAACTACATGGTTCTTTGAAGTTACATATAACATACAGACGACATGGAACAAATATTGGAAAAGTCGACGCTAAATTGTATATAAAACTTTCCCTCTTACATGCGAGAGGAAAATGAAATCAAGTTCGTATTCTTGAACGGGATAAGTGCGCGCTACTTTTAAATTTGGAAAAATTCACTGAAGAAAAACAACGTCTAAATTGTATGCGGGTAATAGCGCAAAGTCGACGGATAACAATTAAAAAGTGTATAGCATAAATACTAGCTACAACTTTGACAGTGCAACAGAAAAGGCTTCAACATCAAAAGTTGAGAAACAAGGGAATCCGTAGGGGTTTGCAATTTGTCTACCGGGAATTTTTGTAAAACGAGGTCACTAAGTTGACGATATTATAAATTAAGAACTGCGGTAGAACAATCTCACTTTACTTGAAAATAATCGTACATAAAAAGCAATCAGAATGACAAATTCGTAATACGTTAGATACTAAGCCCCGATACAGAACAAACTAATTCGCTCGAATGGGATTACAGAACGATCAATATCGACGAGTGCGACGAGAAAGAAATGAAGATCGGCCCAAGAGCTAAATTTTGCGGCTTTTTGACCTTCTATACGATTGCAGTCCCAGCATATCGATTTAAGACAAAATGTTATTCACAATTAAAGATGACAGATCAAATTGGATAATTACTTCAGTGGTAATTCCACTTCGATGAACAACGCATTAAATAGAAGAACCCGCGATATGTAGGGGCGATCACTGATATTTTCATCACCAAGTATCATGTAACATATTTGCTGCGAGTTTATTACGTTACGAAAACAGTAACATTTCCTGGTTAAGATATGCAGCTGCATCTCAGCGTTGGCAACAAATAAATACCTGTAAAATTTATACACAACTTTTATTGCAGACATTCAAAAATGGATCCAGTTTTTTGGCCACGCTGTATAAATTTTACCTATCAAACGGTACGAAGCACTTTATTTATATCCAATCAATATTGATCGTATCTCGCCATGCCTCGCAAACGTTGCACACTTCAAAGCTTGAGACTTTTTATTCAGTGTGGCAATTTTGCAGATTTACGAATTGATATTCTGTGCGGACGTTTACATCTATGCTATGTATAATAATAAATTAATGGATGTTGTGCACTATTTCCTGAAATGTAATTTGATTTTGATTAGCTTTTTGGTCTGTTTGTTTACCTTTTCTTTGACATATGCTTGATTAATTTTATTTAGTATATTGTGTATCATTGTATTCGTTTATATTAACCAATCAATCAGTATTTTATTATTATTTATTTATTTATTTATTCATTAGTCATTTTAGACTCACATGGGTGTATGACTTTTTTACTTATTTTGTTTTTTGTATATATTCGTCTCAATTTCTTCCTGTCCTGTGTTACTGTCTTGATTCCTTTCTTCCCCACTCCCTCCTTAACATTATCATTCCATGTTTTTCTTGGTCTCCACGGGTAGTTTCTTCCTGTAGCTTTTATTTCATCTTTGTGTCAACCTGACTGTTTTCTATTATTGGTTTAATGTGTAGTTTCTGTCTATATATTTCATTTCATATCATGCCCCTCTTGGTTTTATTCTCTGTTTTTCTTATAAATCTCATTTTTATCGCGTTTATTCTTGTCTTTGGTTTATCATCATTATCCATGTCCTCTAGTATTCCCTGCTTTCAAAAAAAGATGTTCTTCCTCGTGCTAAATAATTTCTAGTCTCTACAATCCTGTTTTCTACCTTGTCTCTTATTCCTTTTTTCAGTATTCTAGCAATCTTCCATGGTAACGTATACTATTTAATATTATTCTTTTGTAGTTATTGCAGCTTCTCCTGTCGCCTTCCTTGTATATGGAAATTATTAGTCCCTTATTCCATTCTTCTGCGATTATTGTTGTTCTTGTCATTGTTATTTCATTTATTATGTCGGTTTGTTGTTTTCTTCCTTTCATCTCAATGGACTTAATCATTTCTGACGTTGTTATCTATTCTCGGTGCCTTCTCTATCTTCAATTTATTTATAGATTCTGTTACTTCTTCTATCCTTATTTCTTCAAAATCCTATCTTGTTCCTTTCCTTGAGATTCAGATTCATTCATGGTCCACTCGCGTGTCTACTTCTGCTGCTGTTTGCTACTCAAAATAATGTCTCCACCTTTCCATTATTTTTTTTCTTCAGTAGTAATTGTATTTCCTTCTTTATACTTTATATTCATCATGTTAAAAACCTTCTTTGTCTCATTTGTTTATGGGTGCCGTAGAAATATTTTTGGTTATCCCTATCAGTTCCTGCCATTTGTTCCTTCTTTTCATTGTAACTTCTTTCCATCCAATTTTATATTCTTTACAGTCCAATTATTTCTTGGAGTTCAGATATGTTTTCCATGTTGCTTTCTTCCTTTTAATTATATCCTTTATTTCTTCGCTACACCAATCTGTTTTCCTTTCTCAGTTTGCTATTATCGTTATTCCACAAAATGTTTCCTTTACTTTGTTTCTTTAATTTTTCATTACCGTCATGGATAGGGATGCCCTGCTCGGCAGTTCATCCCCTAGATGGATGGAACATCATGAGTATAAGCACCTTTCAAAATTTCAGTTCTTTGTAAATCCCAATATCCTGCTACCAAAATTTTTATTTTCTTCGTGCATTATTTTGCTCCAATTCCTGTAATATTTAACTAATAATAGGCTCAAACATCTTGCTTATCTTAATCTTCCTCATGTCGTAAATATTTCTGATTTTGTGTTATTAGTTACTATATCTCGTTTAACGAACAGATGCAGTAAAAGCGTGGTCTCGGCATCAACAGCCAGTTTCACACGCTACATACAAATTAAAAAACACCGGAACGCAATCACGATTGCCGAATTTTGTAGTTGCGTGTTTTCGGATTGAGAAATTCCACCAATAGAAAACTTCTATTCAAACTTCGCGCACTTGTGTGGAAATGCATCTAATTGCTAAACGGGGTATACTGCGTTAACATTGCCCTTGGATATTGTGTTATTATTTGTTTTGTAATCGATTCCCCTTCTTGATGGATCATTTTCATACTCCAGTATCTGTTGTATAAAATGTTCTATCGGTCCTATCTTGAACCGAGTCCCGTTTACAGAATTGGAAAATTGTTTTTTCGAAAATTTCAAAACCTCGTAACTTCTTCGGGGTTTGAGCAACATCGAAAATGAAGGTGGTACAAACGGGCAATAACGAAGAACAATCGTCTGGTAATTTCAAAAAAAATCGTGTGCAAAGTTCTCAGAGTTTAAACCACATCCACGTAGTTGATGACATGTAGTGAAGAACCGTACGCCATTATGTTTGCATCTCTTTCACTCTCTGGACCTCCTATCATTGGTATTAATCTTGATATTGTTTTTCTTTTAATTTGTAGCTTTTTATTTTTTGTTTGGTTTCTTACTTCTCTTATCCTTCCAATCTCAGCTTCTCTATCAATCTCACCTTCCCTTTTTTACTTATTACGCATGCTCTTTAAACTTTGCGTATTACTCCTCGAATATTTTAATTCAGATACTCCAATCACCCTTTCCATCCCTAGTTTTATTATTCTTCCCCATGCCTCACCCTCTCCTTGTTCCCATATCCGAACCCTGTAAACAAGCAGTCGTCTTCCATCTTCCAATTTTTCCGGCTTTCAAGAATTCACCGAAATTATAATTCCATTACTTCATTCTACAGATTTGACCTTAATCTGATCAGCATACCCTTCAATTTCTATTCTCATTACTTTTTCTACGTATTGGTTTCCCATCCTAGTGGGTCTTATTTTCTTTCTACAGATACTTTCGTTTTTAATTTATAATATAATATAATAATTTATCCTCAACGATCTTACCCTAGAAGGGGTAATTAAGAACAGAAATGTCCGTTTGACTATTCCGTTGTATTTAATCGCCCCTTATCTTCTATTCCGTCTTCTCCCTCCTTCTTTCCTTTATTTTTAGATATTTTACCCATGATCACATCCACTTATCTGATCTTCACCATGCTGTTCTTCACCCATCTAGCAGTTTCTTGAAATTTATGCGCTGTAACTCTTCTCCCATTTCTTCTTCAAAAACGTATTGCCATATAAGTGCTTCTTCCAAATCTCAAGTATTTAAAATAAGTATAACGAATATAATGTTATTTATCGTTATCTAACGTAACAATTCAATATGTTCCATTACTTTTATTAGAATTCGAATAAATGGCGTAACTATTTGAAAAGTTAACTTCAAATCAAAGTCAAATGATGCGGATTCGTGTTGCGTGTCAAGTTGTCATTAGACTATAACACATAATGTGTGCTATCATGTCCCCTTCGCAAAATATATGGAACCATTAATACATTGTATCGCGTTAATGTATTTATGTTCCCGGCGTGAATTATAGTGATTTATAATAAAGCATTTATTTAACACATGTTCGCAGCGCGCAAGCTGTCAATTAATCACTTTTAAAAACGCTACAGATAAAGTGTGTGTTCGCCATTGTTGTAATCCGTTATTTTCGTTTATAACGGAGACACATTCCGGCGGCCAGTAAATCCATCATAATCCAGATTTGTAAGGCAGTAAAGCGCTATGGTACATTGAACAGGTCCCTTCACGCGTCTATAAAAGATGATCCTTGTGTCTAAAGGAAGTCTATTTCGATTTTCGCTGATAACCAGAGTCCTCGTTTCTAATGCCGGGGTGTACTGAACTACGATATAAAGGACTTCTAGTGGTACGCGTGTTTTTAACAACCGTGGAACGTATCAAATGCACGCATGAGTGTGTGCTTGTGAAACAATAATGAATAGGTCGCAGTTTCGCAGCTTGTAATGAAAATTTTGGCATCATTAATTATAAAGTTCGTACATTGTCTAAGTAATTACAAAGAAACAAGTAATAACGAGTTACAATATTAAAAGTACTAATTAAATTTGCTGTTATATTTATATTCATAGTAGTAAATAATTATGAATTATTTCAAAAATGTTGCTATTCGAAGAGTACCGTAGCATCAGTACGGTCGCATGGTGCCAGGTATCTTATTTCATAATTTCATAATTTCATTAACCACTAGTCATTGTTTTATTTTGTAGGTTGAATGTACTCCTTTTTTAAGAGGAACATTTACAGATTTCTAAACAAGCATTGCGAAAACGTTGCACGCCTTAATAAGGGTACAATAATACTGTACCTTAACTAAAACATTTCAAGACGTTTGTTACAGCAAATCGTAAAATGTAAATTAAATTAGTACATTCGAAGACTCAATAAGTATTATTTTTCAATATTACTTTTTTATTATTCCAAAATATTTTTCAATTGAGTGGGAGAGAAAAGAATCCCATTTAGTTGCAGTTGCAGTTGCGACATTAAAGTTACAGCCTGATTTGGATGACGATTTGCAGATGCAAGCAACATGATTTTGTGCGAATTTACATCAAAGGATTTCTGTTATTAGTATATGTTTGTGTTTAATGCGGTTCATTCCGCGATTTAATTAGACTTGATAGTTGAGCAAAGATGCACATACTTGAGTTGCAATGAATCAAACATTTTCAAACTAATTTAATTATATGCAGCGTTTGCCGAGCAAACAACGTAAAGCCATTTGCATGTACGTGAAATTTATAGAAGTTATTAATAAGGATGGTCTTGCACTATATAATTAATTGTAGGATTATTTTATGTAAATTATGATCTTTTTCGGGATTTCGTAATTGGTACGGGCAGTTAAGTTACTAATACATTTCACTAATTAAACAAGAGGGTGAAACCCACACAACGAATCTATGGTCGTACCATCATTTACACTTCTGTTCTCCTGATTTGAATCACAATTTTCCAATTACTAATTAAGAATCATTCTTTGTTTGGTAATTTGTTCGTATCAACAATGGATAACAACTCGATGATCTCACTACTGCTACATTTACTTCACTTTGTATTTACACAATTTTCAAGTCAAGTTTTATTAAATCTCTATCGATTCGGCAAATTAAATCAACGCACGGTTTATAAATTAAACAGGATTATATCCTGAGCGATACAATTATGCTAATTACTTTTTTCTGCCGGATGTCAATTCCTTCCAGTAAAACGGAATATCGATTTCACCACCCTTCAGCTTTGAAAGCCACTGCTGGCTTTGCCCGCCGCGACGCTTGAATCTTCCATCGGAACGTAAACAATTCTGGCGCGTCGTAACACGCGATCGTTGAACGCCACGATTCCAACCAATAACTACACGATTTGCATCATTTGAGGCGATCATTTCGCGCCAGGTTGACTCGTATTCAATGGACGTGCAAAAATGTACAAGGAAATCTGTTTTGGCCGGGTCTCCGCGACGTTTCCTTTTCGTTCTGTTTTTCTCCCGGCCGTACGATATCCCGGTATGCGGTAGTCCGCTTCGCGAGCTTTTAAAATTGGCTTCCTTTTGAAATGAAATACGCGTCGAATATTTTAAAATCCAATTGTTCCTACATTGGGAAGTAGGGATGAGGTTTTGCGGGAGAAGTGGAGTCAAAGGTACTTTTAGATATTTTCTGCAACGTTTCATTTACTTTTAATTTATTATTTAGGCATAGTTTAGATAGTTGATCTAAAGATTTTTGATTTATTTGCTTTACAAATTAATCTATTGTAAATGGTGCTCGGTGAAATCACTCACCTATGTCAATTTCACCGCACCAATTAATATATTATAAAAATTAGCGTCATAAACTTGAAACTGAAGTACATGAAGTACATATCGAAGATGCCCTTACACAACACTGCATGACTATGGTATCACATGCGGATTCCATACCAGTACACTTGCTGTAGATATTATTAAAATTATTGTTTATGATTAATTAAAATTGTATATCAAATGTCCTTCTTAACGTCAGTTAAGATAAAATAATGAAAGTGTAATGATCTGTACATATCCAACAGGAGCCTAGAAGTTTCGATCAGATTTTAAATACGCGGAGCTGCACTTACTACATAGCAATACATCAGGTTGATATACAGCACGGGGTTAAGCATTAAAAAGCGAAACGATGGAGTTTTAATCGCATCGAACGTCATAGTTGATCGAAAGCCCTGCAATGTGTCCGATAAACTTGCACAGCTCTAAATAAAAATTCAATGTAATAGCAGACGGCAGTAAAACGGATTGGGATATTGCAATATAAATAATGTATACCTTTATAAACGCCACATGCTGTACGGAATAGGAATTGGTATCTTAAAACAAATAAAAATATAAATATAAAAATAACATATACATTGTTTCACTTAAGAGTGTAACACCCTCATATCTTTTTTATTGTTAGTCCGATTTTAGTATTTTTTTCCCAAACGTAGAATACTCATTGCTCTATTTACTCCCAAAAAATCAATTGTCTTCTTTAAATGCAAAGCAACCTGCGATGGCAAAATAAACGGCAAAAATCAAGAAATTACTTTAGGGATTTTTTATCGAAAAATTTTACTAGTAATAATTGATTAAAATTGCCCAAAAACCCTAAATCCAAAATTTCATGAAAATTGAAAATGTTAAAATTTTCCGTAAAAGTCCGTAAATACTTATTATTCGCTGCGCGGAAGAAAGTATGCTGTGAAAATTTTCTTTGAAATAAAACCTAAACTGTCAAAGTTGTTTAAAGTTGTTGTTGTTTAGGCGCAGCCACCTCTGCAAATAATATTAACCGATTGGGAATTGCTTTTGAAGAAAATTTTAACATTTTCATGAAATTTTGGATTTAGTGTTTTAGGGCAATTCTGAACGATTATTACTGGTAAAATTTTTCGATAAAAAAATCCGTAAAGTGATTTCTTGATTTTTTCCATTTATTTTGCCATCGCAGGTTGCTTTGCATTTAAAAAAGAAAATTGTTGCCCTCGAGTTTTGAATCATGCAAGGCTTCATAACTTCATTGAATCTGCAAGAAATAGAAAAGGAGTTTCAACTAGAAGATTAGGCCGAAAATTCACAGTTCGCATATGAAAGTCAAGAGGGAAATTAACAGAAATAATTTAAAATATAGAAAGCGACAAATGTGTCCAAAATACAGGGCGGCTCAATTGGAGAGGATTCCAAGATGCTGCAGACAATTAAGATTGGAACATTTCAGAAACAATGCCACGATAATTTTAGACGACGAAAAATATTTTACATTATCTAACTCCGAAATAAAAGGAAACGCAGGCTTTTATACATACAACATTGAGGGCGTTCCTAATGACGTAAGGTATAAGAAAAAAGCGAAATTTAAGAATAAAGTACTAGTGGGGTGCGCCATATCGAAAACTGGTTCTTCAAGACCTTATGTAGGGCGAGTTAGGGACGAAGCTGTAAATGCAGACATTTATATTCGAAATAGCCTCCCCAAATTAATGAATAGGTTGGTACTTGAATTGCATATTACACAACCAATATAATAATATTATTTAAAAATAAAATAATATTATTTTCTATCATTTAACTATTTATATGTGGTATTAACCATCAATGTAAATTATAAGCAATTGTGTATAACATGTGACGTTTATATTTTCTAAATAATTTCACTATATTCTCGGTTCAGCCTTTGAACTGCCATTACATAATGGTTTAATTATGATGTGTCCCGATACTGACGCACGTACAGAGCTCGTCTTTGTGGAAAACGAATTAACTGTCAATAAGTTGATGGATATGTGACACACTTCACAAGATTTTTATCTAACGAAAATCGAAATGTATTTTGTTGGTACGTTCAAGTATGTGCATTATTGAATTTTTCGAGAGCATACCTGAATTTAGTAACATTATGTGAGCCATGTAACCACGGATTGTCTTCCTACAATGTGTGAACATAATAGTCATTGAAATTCCAGAATGCAATGCTGACATATACATACACTATCATTATTACCAGCATTTATAGAAGACTATTCAACAACAACATTTAATTGATATTTACGACAAACTTTTTTTAAAGTTGTGAACAATCTAATACATTTATTATCGCAATTCTCTGTTGGAAATGTTAGTCGGCTTAGAACAAATTCTTTGGAATATCAGAGAAATTTGTGCTTACATTTTTTGTCAGCGTCCTAAACATTTTCCATTTAAGGCATGTGCAGCAACATGTCTTGCAACACGTTCCTTTTCAATTAGTTCAAGATCGTTCGATCGTTCCTTATTAAAATTTTTCTCCACTGTTTTCAGATTTCCATTATTTCATGTTTTGTTTCCGACTTGAAGTAATCCACACAACTGCTTCATTACGCGAGAATTCATTACATTAAACCAACCTGCAGAGAATCGCTTTATATGAAAATGCAATCAATTCTCTCGCCAGCGATCCTGGCCCAGGCCTTGCCACATATATCTCGAGTCTTCTAAATATAAAGTTACTACTTTTTGATTTATTATCTAAATATAAACACTAAAACATTATTAAAATTAATATTGCAAATCAATCCAAAAATAGTCCTTTTGAAATTACGACATCGATATGAGATATGATCGTTCTCAACATTTTTATTATAATTTTTTAGTTTTGGTTAGTAATTATTATAGTTTGACGAAATTTAAATAAATCACAATTTAAAAATACATTATTTGTGATTTTCAGCGCCAAATAAATTTTCGTCTATCCCATCCATAACCCGAACCGACAGCTGGATTAATTCGCACACATTAAGCTAGTGAACCTAGTCGACGAGTTTTAAAACTTTTTATTTTTTGTTTACATTAATAGTAAATGAAAACCGGATCATTGGTCCTAAATGCAAATAAACGTTTGCATATTATCACAATACAATAAGTCACATTTTTTATTATTTGGTGTGGATTTTATCTCATTCATTTATTTTGTGGATGTGGATCAATAAATACTGATTTTTAATAGTATGTTTAATAGTAGCTGACGTTATGGTTTTTATGTAACTAAACTGGAAATAACATACTGATGAGGTAGAAGCATAGCAGATTTTGACTAATTATTTAACGAAAATAAATACAAGTTAGAAAAATGGTACACACTCATTTAAATAAAGTGCATACAGAACTAAAACAACAAATTACATCATCGTTGAAAATATTTACCAACTTATAAATATTCTACAAACGCAGTGCAGCTTGATTTATTTAAATTGCTAATACAAAAGTATGAAATACAAATGTCTTATATTGTGCTTAGTTTTCTAATAAATTTATACACAAATAATACATCGATTAGCTCAGATTTTATTCCCGACACGTTTGCCTGGGATACAAATTAGACTAAGATAAAATATGTCAAAAACACAGTTACATTACGTTAAGACATAACGATATTTATAAATATTTGAAACCCAAATATTACAACAAATAAATTATACGAAAGTTATGAGTCAACCGCAATTCTCGAATTAAATAAACTAACAGTACTAACAGTGCATAGAATTCTTTACATTTCTGGCTCAAACTCGGTGGAAAGATGTCGATTTACATTCTGTAGTAAAACCACTGTTGGTTGTCTCGAACCTAGACTGAAATCTCCACCAGTTCGTGGACTCTGAAGAAATTCATTTCGGACAAACGTTCTTTGTGGGTGATTCTCTATCAATTCGTTTCTGACTGTCAAGAAATTATTCATTGCTTACACGTTTCGATATTTACGTTCGCTACTCCGTTCTCCAAATCAATTGGATTCCATTAATTATGCAGAATACAGACAATATTTTAATTCGAAATTTAGTAAAAAAAGCCAATAAATCAAATCTATAATATTTATGTTGACGCATGAGAATACTACGTCTCTTGTTATTGTGTAGATTAGGTACGGATAGGAGTTGCTTGCATAGGTCAGATAAACAGTTTTGTAAGGCATAGTTTTTCACAAATAAATAGAATTTCTATTAAGCATAAAAATGTGAACTAAAGAATTTTGGATTCTTTAGTTAATAATTTTAAGGATCTACGATATCATCTGACTTCCGCAATAATCACCACACACGCAATTATTTCGAACAAAATTTCAATGTAAAAACAACGCACAAACTCTGATAACACTCAAGAACATCAATAAACTTTATAACAATTTAACTTTATCCTTTATGAACGATGTATCTATTTACACAATACTTAAAATTATTCGCGTTCAGTTTTAATTAAAACTTCCATTAAATTCAAACGCCTTCGTGGTATTACGCTTTAAGTAACACCAACCAAGATTCTATACAGATAAGAGATATAATTACTCGACATTTCCAGAAAACTAAGCTGAAGCTTTGTTTAGTATTAAAGAGTATGAATATTAAAAAGAAATCTACCCCAGACGTTCTCGTTTGTGTACATTAATTTACTGCCTGCAAAATAATCCTAAACAAGACGAACTGGTAGCACGGAAACGGTGTAATACGGATATAAACAGAGATACCAGTGATGGGCGAATCACTGGGATCTAGATTCGCATTATCGCTCAGATTTATTAGGACGAGGTTTACACTGTGTAAAATGAAAACGAGGGTAATCTGCGTTCAGAAAAAAAGTTATTCGTCACAATTTCTTGTTTTTTATGTTTTGTGGTGTCATACGTTGTTGTGTAACATTGATCATATGCACCACAAAGAAAAGGCACTGAATACGTAATTCGATGTACGACATGTGGGAGGGAATCTATGTTAGTATTGTAGCTATGCAGGAAATGTATTCTTACAATAATTAACATACAATAATTAAACATACAAATAACCAATTATAAAAATTCACACAACATCCAATTAATTTTCTACAATATCAGTTACATATAATACGAAATATGTAAATTCATCGCGTCCTATTTTTTATTAGACGAGGTTTTATATATTAATTCCATTCACGTATATATACTATGCTAATTCTAAAACTACAAAAAAGCATTAAAATCATACACCAAAATATATTTACTGTATTTTTTACTGAGGATAAAAAACAATTACTGGAAAATCGTTATTTCGTTCATTTACATTCTCAATTGCATGTACATTATTTACTCTGTGTGTAATGTCATTGATGTCAATATATGAACGCAACAAAATGCAAATATATAATAAAATAATAACGATTTGGACTATACCCCTTGTGCTTCCACTACATATTTATATCGTAATTGTATTAGATTTCACCCAAACAGCTGTAGACTAATGATGGTTTATTTTATTAACATGAGTTATTTGTTATTTATCCCGCGCTGATTTTCGTTAACATTAACGTTGATGTGATATTCAATATGAAAAAAGTTGTATACTAATTAGAAATTATAATTGGATAAGGTAAAGAAAAAGTTATTAATTCCATACTTTTAAACTGCGGTGAAAAAAAAGCATCATTTGGAAAAGAACCTTCGTAATTACTCTCCATGTTTAGAATGGACATGAAATGTACCCTAATTCAATCATAACGTATGTACCAAGAGTTTTGAGAAAATGTTTCGTATTATTTTTTCCTATAGTTTCTCCTGCAAATGTGTTTCACAATACATTTGTGTCTACAAAATTTTACAAAATGTCCTACAAGTTAGAATTGCGGAAAAGTATTTACAATTTGGTTGGCCAAATGGCCAAACGTGACATTGTCGCTATTTATAAAAACCAAAATATTTCTAAGACAACAGAAAATAGTCATTAAGGAATGTGAGGACCGTATATAGTTAAAGTAATACATGTATATAAATAGATTTTTCACCCCTTTATAATTTCGATGACACCTTGTAGTCTGACTTTTTGAAACCGTATAATGTTGCCGTGCGTTGAGTAAGTTTTGCTATTTATAGTCAAAGTCAGTAAGTTTTGCTATTTATAGTCAAAGTCAATTAAAACAGAAATTTATTCAAATTCACCTTGAAAAGTACGAGGTACGAGTCGTTGTAATGCTAAGGGCCGTGGCAAGACAACATTGATTGCGAATCACCTGGTTCTCAAGGTTTGACCTTTGGCATGTGATTAAGGGCCCCATAAAACCCCAGCCATTATCAATACGACATTTTAAAACCAATCTTAATTGTATCAAGGTTCACACCAAATGAAATGGCTAGTACAAGGTTTAATTTAACAACTGTTTACATTTTGACACGTTCGCATATCGTTGATGAATCTCCCACGATTTTTTTGTCTGCATATCAATTTGCTTGAAACACCACTGCGTTTCAATTATTATAAGTTACGAATGATACATTCAAATATGCTGATCCTGTCATATAACCAATAGTTGAGTTCTGATAGCTTTAATCGAAACCGATGTTATGTCCTTGGAGATCGTACAATAGTATGAAGGAAATACATCAATACTAGAAACCACGTGGAAGGGCAAAGGCAAATTAAAAATTCATACTAATGTATAGTGGAAAGCCATTGGAAGAGGTCGTCAAATTTTAATGACAAAAGATAAAAACGATTATTAGGTGATATAGGTGGTCCATTATATTTTAGGGTTCCGCCGACATGCATTGAACATATGCATCAGATATTGCGAACCAAGTTGACGAAACAAAACTACGCCTGTAAGACGTCATACCCGCCGTTGAGAAAACATTCGTAGTGGGCGATACGAATTTTAAAGAAGTGGAGAATTTGGTAAAGGGCATTATCCAAAGATGCGAACGAACATCATCAATGGAAGACCAATGAGTGTCTAATAATATTATCACTGTCAACAAAGGAAGATGATAAATAAATATTAACCATTATCCAGCGAAAATCGTGTCTACTCCGGAAATTAAAGATCTATTACTGCAGAAAACGATAGTATATCTGAGACATGAACAATAAAATGTGAAAGACATCGGACAAATAATCACGCCAAATGGAGTTAAAACTAATCCAGATAAAAAGCGATAATAAATTTTCCAATACCAAAAGCACCAAAATAAATAAAACGATTTTTAAGACTCTAAAAAGACACAAACAAAGCTTTCGTGTTAACAACCGATGCAAGCAACGTTGCACGTGGAGCAATTTTATGTCAAGGCCCGATCGGTAATGAGAGACCTATATCATATGCTTCAGGAAATCTAAATAATTCAGAGCAACTTTTCCACAATAGAAAAGAATTATTGGCAATACTTTGGGTAACACGATATTTCAGACATTATACGAAGTTCAAAATATTTACATAAACCATTGCAGTGGCTATTTAGTTTAAAGAAACCATAATCGAGGTTAGTCAGATCAAAATTGAAATTAGAAGAAGACCACTATGAAATCGCATATAAAAAACGTAAAGCAAATACGAATGCTGATAAATGCACTTTATAAAATAGGGATTCATGCAAAAGAAAATCCAAAAGAAAATCAAACAATACCTTATATGAAATAAATATAAAATTTAACATGAATATCGATAATAAAAACAAAACTGACGGCGACACCGTTGACACAGCAGATTCAATGATCGTAAATATTTGTCAAAAAGATAAACTAAATGATTTAGAAACAACACATAACAAATAAAGAAGATCCAATATTAACAATACCTATCTCAGAAAAACAATTAAATCATTTTTTTTTCAAATAAATAACAATGACATTCCTTTACTACATTCCAACAATAAACACAGTAATATAACACCGAAACAACAACGTATACACGTTCAACTATCATATATATACGTGACATTTAAGAATTTATTGTTTAAAATTATTAAATGTCAAAAAGTATTAGAAGACGTAACTAACCTAGACAGGCATGAAGAAATAATAGAAAATTACCACCAAGGAAAAACTAATCACAGAGGAATACTAGAAACGTTATATACCATGCCTTCAATTAAATTCCTCATTAAGGTGGGCTATGATGTCATTGGTTTTACTCCTAAGATTTGTAGCACTGATAGCTGTTCAATTATTTAATTAAAAATATGTTTTTCAGTAATATAACTGAACACAGTTACTTAACAATTACAAGAAGAGACAAAAGACGACATTTATATCGCCACATCCTTACATTTTAGTGAGTGATTACTCTTATCAATACATGGACAGGGAATGCGAATCTACGATCGAAAATTCTGCGAAGAAACGACTTTAAGAAAACAATATGAATGCTACCTAGTTATTGACATTAACATCGAAAATTCCAAAATGTTACCAAGATTCAGTCCAGTATTCTCATATCTTAGTTCAAAGAATAATCGAAGCACATTACAATGGAATATTTCCAAACCCTCAAAAAATAATTTAAAATGTACCAATAACAACTTTCGTACTCTACAAGGTACGTTTTTTATAGAAGTGCCACTTAGATGCGAATTTTCCACTTCGCCATAACACCCAAAAAACCCTTATCGAACAACCGTTAATATTAACTCAAATATACAAATTCAATCAAACCTTTCATTTAAATATAACATAAACGATATTTCATTGAATAAACACATTGAGCTTCAAAAACTACAATATTCTATTCAACCAAAATCAATTTATCTTATTGCAATTATTTGTCTAATTGCCCAAGAAGATTAATCAAAAAAACGAAACGAAGAAAGAAACAAGAAAAAGATGACAATTGTAAATCAACCCCAAATGGCCAAACCCAGTTCCACATAGTTTTCCATCAAGAGATAGATGAGTTAGGTAAGCAAAAGTGCACTTGCTCAAGGAATACACAGTTGCATATGACACAAAATGCCGAATGGACATAAATTAGAGCAAAACAATAAGACTTCATGAGTGTATTCTTTACTTTATTCTAGACGTTAATTTTATGTTCGTGCAAGATTCATTTCGTAACAAGTTCTACCGAAGTAATAAAAATAATTGTCACAATTTTATAAAAATATAATTAAATAAAATTAAAAGTGAAAAGTGAAAAACAATTTCTGAAAACTCGAAAGAAAATTCGCATCAAAATTAATAAAAGAAGCTAAGAAATTTCGCCAATAACTTCTGGTCAACAGCAAACAGTCGTTAAAAAACATACTCATACAAATCAAGACGCGATGCTGTAATATAACCCAAAAGAAAAAAATCCGAACATGCGAAACGAATTGTGTAAAAATATGTTAATTATAATTTTCAGAATATTTATAATTTTCTAGAAAATATAAAGCCATTATTAAAAAAATAAATACATATATTGATATTTATTAAAACTGCACGCAGATATATTCAAATTATTTGGAACCTTTTTATGAATAATAAAATTATTGCAAGTAATTGCATTTTTCCGTGTTAGGTGAAGGCGTTCATAGTTAATATTTTCCGAGTATTTATTTCATTAAAAACGACTTAAAAACCAAATTGTATTTTTGCTATTAATTACACTCCAACAAGTAGATAATATGTAATTTATATTTTCTTTGCTCTTGCCATTAATGATTATACTTTAAATAACCGTCGTGGTAGTCCTACAATATGACTTCAATAATAGTTTAATTAATTTTATATTATTTATTTATTTTATTTATTTTTTATCCAAAATGGATAAAATATTTTTTTTAGTTATTGGTTTGAAATTAATATTAAATTTACATTAAATTGCAACAAATTTCCTATTGTCCAATATTTAATTCATTACAATATATTTCTTTGCAGATTTCTTTAGTATTACGTAATATAATTGTGCTTTCGTATTGTGATTAAATTAATGCTATTTCGCTGGTTAGGTTAATATTGGATAAATAGGTTTTTAAATGGTGTCCCTAGTTTTTTCAAAGCAGCTGGTTTATAGAAATGTGAAACCGTAATAGGTTTTATGGCAGGAACTCGGTGGGATTTCACGAAGCTTATCCAAAGTAGATATTTTCACATATTAATATGTGAAAGTAATGTTTGAAATATTTTACAATATTGAATTGAATTGTAGTTTAGATATTTATAATTATTAGACTTATACAGTTTTAATATTGACAAAATGTTTCAAATAAATGATTGAGTGACTAGCTAATAATTGGCTCGTTCATATTTCAGCATTAATCATGTTTTACATAATATGCATATAAATAAATCATTACAACTGCATTTATAATGTTTTTGTATACAGTGTGTCTGAAGAACCCATTATCTTAACGATTTACCAGTCCACAACCTCGTATTAATTAAACTTAATGGATCTTCGTTTATGGTCCATAAAATACTCTCACAAAATGACCCAATTTCGGAATTAACTTCCATGAAGTTCTTAGTTCAAGTCAACCATGTAATTTGTGTTTTCTTAAAGTATTTTTGTGTCATAACCCATTTTCATTACTTTCGATTATTTTATTTACTTGTGACACATTAACCTATTCATTAAAAGACGTTTTAATAAAAATATGCACGAGTTTCATTAAAAAGTTTCTAATCTTTCTATGTTTTCGAAAAAAAATAACCCAACCTTTTCAAGCTTGATTGTAACATTAGACGATCATTCATTCATTTTATGCATCCTGCAAGCTTAAAATTATTTTCGGATAATACAGCCGTGATCGCATAAACTTTCAGCTTCCTGTAACATTTTTCATAAAAAAACTCGTGAGTTAATAATACGTAATACGCAGAAGGAACACGCGAGAACGTCCTTACACATTGTGTCCCACGTGACTCTTTAGGTTGGTATTCAAAAGCATTTTATATAAATTCGGCAATTTTAAAATTCATTCACCATGTTTTGTGCCCACATCAGTTATGTGATACACAACGTAAAAAGAACATTAGCATCGTCCGCTCCAGACCCGGAACTCCGGCGACTCGACGGGCTCATATTAAAGAGCTGTTACTCGGTGATTTATTTCCAGCTTTACAATAAAACTTGCTAAGCACTGTGCTTTGCTTATCACACATTATTATTAAAAGTCTTGTACTTACCTGCAATCGTTACTTTTCAATTCTAACACCAACGCAATGATCGCAATGACTCAATTATGGACACTGGAATAATGTTCATGCCCATAATGTAACCCATTGAATAAATTACGCAAGTGGAAACGGAAGTCGATTTATCTATGAAATTAATGTATCTTTTAAATATTTAAATCTAATATGTGTATAATTATGAGTTTTTATGCTTTTGTTAATATGATAGCACTTTCGATCAGATTAACGGTGCTATTTTTAACCAGACAGCATGAGTATATGTACTTGAAATTATACTCACGTTTCGATAAAAAAAATGATTTTATTTAGCTAATCTGGTACCAGTAAACAATCGATACTTTCTCTTAAATTATTAACGATATAAAATTATAGTCGTCCATTGGCATTATTTAACTTACACAGTTTGTGGCATAAAATTGTAACTGATAATTACGACCAATTTTATCAATTTTGCAATTTCATAGTAAAGTAAACAAGAGATCGCTACGCCTTTCTGGTATTTCTTAAATATGTTTTAAGTAACTATTGGTCCTCCTAACTTTTTATGCAATCTATTATGGCTTCGTTTTAACAATACTTTGATCCTAGTGTCCTAGTGTGCATACTACACTTATGTAACTTTCAAGGGTAAATCGCTGTTCGTATCGGTCAGTCTCTGCGGCAGCGTTGGCCGTGTATATGGGCTTTAATTATTCTTATTATCTCATTTACCTAACTCCATAACCAGAATGCTTCCCATAAACGAGGTCGTAACAACTGAATTCCGGCAATAATTTCGCTCGCTAATGTTCTCCATTTCCGACTACACCGTCATACTCTGGGTTCATAAATACATTTTTTATCTCACCCGAAATCCTGTTCTTTTAATCCTACGTTTGGGGTATATTTGCCTTTCAAATCTAATACTAATTTTGTATACTTAATCCTTTTAATATTTGTTTACTAAGCCTTAAATATGCTAATTAAGTTAATTAATTAATTAATTTAAATTTAATTTATTAATATAATATGAAATATAATTAAATAAATACTAATGAAAATAAGTAAATGTAAATGAATTTGTGAAACATATATAGAATATATCGGACAATAAAATAAGGGCTGGAATATTTCGTTGCAATATTCCAGCCCTTTTCTCGCCTGTTTTCGTTGACCTATTCATTACCTTATACTGTTTCCTGGTGTGTGTTGTGAGTTTTTTGCATTTACGCTCTCTAAGCTTTCCACCGATTTCATTTCCATTCATCTTCCTCTATATTTAGTTTATTTTCACTGTTTTCCTTTGATATTCCATTCCTGAAGATTTTCTCTCATTGCTCTTGTTTTCCCTCGTTCGCTTTTTGTTAAATAGTCGTTAACATATATTACTGACATTTCATTACTTCCAGTTGGTCTTTAGTTACTGAATTTATATTTTTCAGTGTCGAACCAACAATCTCTTCTGATTGCACTTTTTGATACATATTTCCGTATTAATCATTTAAGCACTTTTCAAACTTTTCATACCAGAAAAACAAATTGTTCATTTTTTACCACTTTGACCTTTGAAGTGTGAGGATCGGATATCGCAATGCAGCGAAATTGTTTGAAAAATTATTTGAACATTCAACGTCAGATTCTCTTGCACTTTTGGTCGATTTATCGTCCGATACGACCCTTAATATTCTCGTGTTGGTAAAACCAGTGATGTAAAACCGACTTAGTAATGTCATAAAATGTAGGACATAAGTAAAAGAAAATAAGTTATTGCAAATGCAAATAGGATTCGTAATCAATAATGTAAAAGTAACAACGTATCACCAAAAGCACGTAGCTAACGCGTAAGGGCCTTACCGATGTAAGCACGCCAAAGCAAATTACGTAGTCTTTTATTGCGATATCGAAACCCACACAACGACTCACCAATGGAGGGAAATAATAAAATTCAAATTGAACAAACAATAAAACAACAAAGAAAATTAAAGCCGGACAATCGAGACAAACGAAAAAAACGAATAAAAGTCGAAAATGCGAACTACTAACACATGAGATCGAAACAATCAACAAATCAATAAAATAAATGAATTATTTTAAACTACAACACAACCCAGCCTAACTCAACCCCAATCCAACCCAACTCAATCAATCCAACCCAAACAAAATGAAATTGGCGTATATGAGTACATCCTCCACCACCATACATACCCAACCCATGTAACAGAAAATGTTCTATAACTATGTCGTTAAGGTAGATTTTTTGGACCCATTCCAATAAAGCAACCCAAATGCCATCAAGACCTAAACATAAATAAAGTTAAACATCTTTTATCAGTATTGACGCAATTCCGGCCAAATGTTAATTTCTAGATACAATTTAGAATATCATTTCACTTTGAAGACTTACAACTGACTTAGAACCACATAAATAAAGTTATACAAATTCTGGGCAAAAAACAAACACCGGCCATTTTGCATGTGCGTGATGACGTCGCAGAATCTGTGGACAGGTGGGGCTGGCAAACGTAAAATATTATTCCTTGTGCAGTTTAAATTTAAAAAATCCATAGATTGCCTCAGAATATCAAATAATACTTTTCATTATACATTTTTTATCTTTATTCACTAATAAAATAACAATCTGCCACGCCACTCTGGTAATGTTTTCGCCTATAAAAAATACATGTGTGCATGATTTTTAATTTATAAAAAAAATTACAATAATTTGAATATTAAAATTGAATTCAAACAAATAAACGAAGATAAACGAAGGTACATTTAGGTCGATTTTAGATTGTCGTACATCGGTCAATGATATAGAACACAACCCAAAAAACTCATCGAACCCATACCAATAAAGCAAGCGGTGGCGGTATATCACACAATCATGCATCTCATAATACAGATTTCTTCACACCGATCACTTGAACAATGGAGCTGTCATGATTGATTGATACATGCACTTACGATGCAGCTTTCTACGATCTAAACATCTGAATGAAATACAGTCTTAAGTAATTTTAAATGATTCTTGCCATAGTTTTTCAAAGAAACGTCGTAGATTTTGAAATTGAAATAAACTCAACGTAATAAACCGCCGAATTTTTCGTCGTCAATGTTTTTTTTTATAAAGAAATAATTCGGATTTGTCAAACAAGTGGGTTCGTAACTGCAAAAGTGATTAATATTTGTACAGTTTTTTATTTTGGACTCGTCGATGTAGTTAGGAACTCCGCGCTGCAGTTAATTGAACTGCTTGGCTTGTATAGGCGTCACAGTTCGGATGTTCTCGTTTAATTGAATGACTAAATCTTCAAAGTCAGATATGAATTATTATCAGCATTCCGGTAATTGTATGCTTACATCCGATTTACACAATATGGTGTTGATTTACAACTATTTAACATTAGTGATTATTCCCACAAAATTAGTTAGAAAATAATTGTCGTTGTTAGACGGATTTTAAGACGCAGACTTTACACTACATCGGCATCAGTTTTCTCAAGTTAATTATTTTGCTTTCGTTTTCCTTTGTGTTTTTCCGAATGTTTTATATCACGGTCATATACTTTCCATTTATTTTTCATTGTGATTGCGTTGTTGTAATATTGATTTATCAAATTACACGTTAGAAGATAAAGCGAAAACATACTCTAATGTGACATTTACTACTTAACGGGTGCAAGAGCATCTACGAAAATGTTCTAACCTTATATAAGTAAATCGCAAGACAATCAAAAGCAGTCCTCAACTCACCGGCAATATAAATCTTACTTTTCGATACTGAACATTACAATAATAGTATTTTGTGTACCAAGGCCAAAAAGTACTGTTTTTTCGTCCGAGTTTTCTTTACGACCGAGGCGTAGCCGAGGTCGGAAAGCAAACGAGGACGAAAAAACACTTTTTGGCCGTGGTGCACACAAAATTTTTTAGGCGACCCTCATATAATTTTCAAATTTGTTGCAACATTTACTTATGATTTATTGACATAGTCATTTATGACAACTGAACAATTGTACATATTTGTGACACCTTCAGACATGTTTATGTTTTCTTTGTCTACATTCGAAGTTATTTCGGCTTTATAAACAATAATTACCCAATAATCAGTTAAAAAGTCTATCACCAACACGTATTTACTAATGTAAACAAGATGTACAGTTTGACACTGACGGCAATGTGGTTATTTTTATACAATTTCGGTAACTGTCGGTAGATGGCGCCACCCTATTGCGGACGAAAAATGAAAGCGGACGAAAAACGATTACTTTTCGTCCGCGTTTGACGACTGAAATTTCAATTTTTCGTGTCGGTCGCCTAAAAATAAATATACTGAAGAAATCTTGCTTCCAAATATACAAATTTAGTTAACTAACAGGGAAATGTTAAATTATTTTATAATAAAAATTGGATTACAATTTGGTCAACTGAGCACTGAAGTTCTCTTATTGATTCATCATATCTCCAGTTGCTAAAGAGTTGCAATTGTGCTATATGTTAATGTTGAAATATAACAGAATATAGAGGGTATGTCCTAGAATACTCCCTCGTGATACTTCAGCGTCAATTGGCTTAAGTTTGGAGTAGATATTTTCTTGCGTGACTCTAAAGTACCTATTAGACACATACAATTCTAATAATTGAAAGAATTGCACAGGCAGGAATTTTCCCAATTTATGAAACAAACTTCAATGCCAAACCTTCAAGGTCGACGCGATAACTAGGAAGATAGTAGAGAGTTTCTTTATGATCGATCATGAGTACCTGATCAATAATGGAGTGATTTTCTCTTAAGCCAAACTGATGCACATATATGAGTCCTTGTCATTCGATGGTCGTTTTAGGAAAAAAATATTCTCATATAACTTTGGCACTACAAAAGTGAGATACGCATGTACGAGGGTACTTCAATAGGTGGCTTCATGTCTTAAGAATCATCATGGCTTCTGAAATTGTCCACAATTGTGGTGTATATGTTATTATTAATGAAGCTTTCATAAAATGTATTATTCCTTGATGGATTTTTCGGTAGTTGTTTCATGATTTTACATGTTAATAGATCAAAGCTTTCTTTGGGTCAATTCGAAATATATTACCTCAGAGATATCTCTATCTGTGGTTAGTCTAACAAACACATTTTCATGTGTTTTCCCAGGCGACAACGCCACCTCTGCCGTTAGATTCAAATATATTTTTCAGATGTTCTCCAAACCGATTGGCCTTTTGTATATTAGTATTATATTGGTCGTTTTAACTTCTAGTAGATTCCCAGTGAATAATGTGTTTTGTCAGCCCAGTAAGGAAAATACTAATAGCTTTATTTGCAAGATGTTTTTTAAGCTATTGAGAAGCATCATTCAGTACTATCATATTAACTGGATTCCAAAAAATTGTTTGATTTGTTGACTTTCATTAGTTTGAATATTGCTTGTGAATAAGTTTTCTGGTTTTGTAGAGTCCTCCTATTTGGTTGTTAAATATCCTGTTAATACTTTAATTGAATGTTCACCTCGGCAATGTACAGAATTTGGTTTAGCGTTTATAGGTTTGTCAACATCTCACACACATCTTGGTAGTTTTGCACATTTTGTTCAGGATAATACATTTTGTTTCGATCAAGCCCTCCTGTGTTTCCAACATTTACACTGCCACGGGATACTTTAATAATTGTATGCTTAAACATTGATTGACAATCAAACATTAGTCGTATCTGATTAGATTAAGTTGCATTTGTAATGTCCTTTGAAGATGATATATTTTACAACTTTAAAATAATCGATATCAGTAATTGTTTTGAACTTGAAGATAGTCCATGTAAATTTCAAATCTTTTGCAATAATATTTGACAATTAACGATGTATAATTTTAACGTTTATGAATTTTTAACTGCTTATATTTGATATTTGTTTAACAAATATTTTACAGATGCTGCGATTCTTATTTCTATTAGCTCATTTTTTTTGTAATTTGCATAAAGATTTTTGTTATATTTTAGCGCAACTTTGAATTTACAAATAAAAGTACAACTAGCTATAAAGATGAGATACCATCGAAAATGTAATGTAACGATTCGCGATATTATAACGATAAAACTTTTATTTTAATATTAAATTGTAAGTTCTTTGAATTTAGCTACCATTTTGTGACAGCGTAGCGATACAGGCAAATCCTCAGTGTTAAAAACCAAAGGTTTTTTCTTTAATTTACTGCAGAGAGGACGTTACTTTTCCTACGCACAATTTTATTCACAACGCCCTTTGCATAACAATATTTTTAGATTTCACATTTTATTTCAATTGTGCTTTTTACATTTTATGTGACTATATCTCGAATCTAATCTAATATTACAATAGCTAAAATATGTAATTTAAGCAAAATTTCGCGGTAATTAACGACGTATAATTTAATATAAACAAACTGTTAGAAACCAGTACATTAGAATTAACTATAGAACGCGAAACTAAAATGAGAAACAAACTTAATCAAATTTACTACAAATTAATCGACAACAAAATGGGGATGAATTTAAACCAATGCAAAACAACGTACAAAAATAATAAAGCTAAAGATAATCAGTGGAATTGAGAATAATTTGGATGCTTAGGCGACCTGGTTTAAAACATCCCTCGCATAATTCATTAGCATTGAAATGTCAAAACTTGGCAGTACTCTGTTTTAGTCGTACATATTTATTTCGTAAAGTTTGTTCTTATAAAAGCTGTTGAACGCCCAGCATATGTTATATCCGACAGTTAACACATTTAATTGTTTGATCTCTATAATAATTAACGCACATTATATTTTAATTTCCGCATTGAGCGGCATAGTTTATCGAGAATACATATTCTAGGTATAATTTAACATTTTTTTACGATTAGAATAATAATAATGATTGTGAAAATAATTAACTCGCTGAATATATCAGTTCCCATAAATTTAAACATTAAGGAAGCTTAAATATAAAATTTAAAAGTGATGAATGAAACCACTTTGTAAGAAGAAGGAAACCCTAATGTATTATGTCTGCATTAACATGATAAATGAAAATCTAATGTGTTCTTTACATATTCCAGTCACAGGCATGCATGTAGGGATAAAAGAGAGTTCACCTCTTGGAAAGTATTATAGAATAATATATTCATATAAAACTTACATTTATTTTCACACCTTCTTGGGCAAGACAAAGGATAAATTAAATATAAATTTATTAAAATTCATTAAATATGTAATTTTTAACAATATTTATGTTTTGATGCGACTTGCGGTTTTCTTTAACTTGATAATTGGAATAGAAGCAAAATAAAGTAGAAGATTTTGCAGTGTGGTGAGTTTCTCAATGTTGTATAATTTAGTGAACTAATTAGAATTAAGTGGCAGATTTTTGTTTGGTGTTTGAATTACAGATTTATTTTTATAATTTCAGCTATTTTGCATAACGCCTTTTGTGCGTGCTAATTGTCACACTATAGAATATTTATACAATTCAAAGTGGATTATTTTACATTTAAATATATTTTTTTTTAATTTCATGGTCATATCGTGTTTTTTTGTTTTAATTTATATGCAAATTTAAAGGGCTTCAAATTTAAATCAATTTTAATCTGATAACGCAAAACCACCTATTCCCATAAGGATCGCAAAAATAAAGCAGTCTCGTAAAATATTCATATTGACCACTCTCGTAAATGTTGATGTTTAACAGGTCACGTTTTAAAACCGTTTACGATCAGCTTAACATGCACATAACACATTTCTGGATATACTAACTTAAAATTTATTTATGAACCCAATAATCTATTTTTAACATCTACTAAATGAAAACTGATTGAATAGTTACGTTCGATTATCCTTGTGTTGACTAATAATTAGGCATTGCATTGCCTTGTCAATAAAGCGACAAAAATTAATTCTATGACACAGATTCATTATTGGTGCTAATTGTTGTAAACGCTGCTTCAAACGTTCGCACACGTTGCCACTAACTAATCACCCAACATGAAATTTTTACGATATTAAACGTGGTAACACTTCGAGTTTGGTTCCACTGGTAACATATTTTGTGTGTGATTAGGTCTAGTAAGTAAGAATCACTGAGAATCACAAGAATTCAAAACAGTATTATTTTTCCAATCAGCTTAAGTAATATGCGTGGCATTTCTATGTATGGTTAGTATCAATGCTGATTAATTCAATGAAACACCACTTGATAAAATGTATGGCAGTTTCTCGCATTCTAACTTCCAACTCCCTATGTTCTGTCTTTTCTTCCTCTGGACTTCATGGCCTTTTAAACTTCCACTTCCTTTATTTTCTATGATCAGTTTCCAATTGCCACCCGTTTCACGTAATCAAATCACGTCGAGCTATATACTTCTATAGTTTCTGGTGTAATAATTTAAATTAATTTAAATAATTCTCTTCTCTTTTGTCTAGGCTCGTCTGTCTACAGCATATCCTTCAGTAAATTCGATCCATTTCGATAGGATGGATTTATTTTTGATTTATTTTTCGCTATTTTGCCCCGTATATGTATATACTTCCAACTCCCACGTTGTTACACGAATTTTACTTGGAGTTGTGACACGTTGGCTCCAAAGTGTACTGTTCAGTCGTTAGGTATTTTATATTTTGCTTCAGATATTTCCAATCCTAGATATTTGCAGGCCTTTGTATTCCTCATGTTATTATCCTTCATTGTTACATTTTTTATTCCACGCATGTCTCAATTTACTATCCATCTCATCCTGTACTATTACATGGTCATCAGCAAAATGTAAAGTGGATATCATTACCTATTGGAATAATTTATTTGGGCATATTCCTCGCCTTTCCTTTCCGTACTTCTAACTATAAATAACTAAAAATAAGATTCGTGATATGTTATTCTGTGGGTGGTTGATTAATATACATTTCAGGTATGCTTTATTTCCTCATAGACAGCTGCTATAGGCGTAGACTGTCCTACAATTTAGTTAAATCGATGAAAATTAAATGGGTTTTCCTCCATATTGTATTTCTTCAACGGTATGTACCAACATTGAATAGACTCTGTTCCACACGTATCTTTAAATTCATTTTCTATACCCAGTAGGAAATAATTGAGCACGTATTCAATTCAAATAATATTTCTGACTTTTCCTTCTGCAATTCTATTGGCGTAGCATTATATCCTAGCCGTTTCCGGGTTTTCTTTCGTCGTCTAAAAAATCAAATCAATTTCTAGTTAATAATAATATTTTATATTGTTATACATAATCTTCTATTTTCATAATTTGTAAGCTTGCCCACCTAGTTGCATCTACATGATTTGTCTTTCGTTGCCACTTCCTTTAATTCTCTAGCTACTCTTACATACTGTATTCTGTTCTCGAGTTCCTTCGTTTTTAATGCAGCAGGTTCACAATTCTATTGCTTACAGTCGCTATTATTATTGATTGTTTTTAATAGAAAATGAAATATATTTTTGAGAGATATGTATAATAGTGCGTGACGCATTGACGCAAGACTCAATGAATTCTCGCATCCTCTATTTACGTCTTTATGCATTACCTGTAGATGGTGTAGTTAATGATTGATTTTAGTTATCGTGTTAATTGAGTCCAGGTAACTCTATGGATAATATCCTTGTTGTTATAGAAAGTATTTTTTTTAACTACCAGAATAATTCAATTAATTTAGTCCATAATCATTTACCACATTCTCACCATATGCACTTACCATCAGAAATCTTTTAAGAACAAGAAAACTATTCTACAAAACAATGGCTGTAATTTGTCTCATCTTCCTTTGGACGATGTTCAGGTCCACTTCCCGATGTTTTCAAAAAAATGGTTCGGAAATTGTTATCCTATTTGACCTCCCAAACGTTTCTTATAAACCTTTCAACATTCTTCTATTGGTCGACCTTGAGGGATTGCTCCAACCATTCCCCACTCCCGACATAATGGCACGAAGCGAGATCAGGCCAAAATATTAGCTCTAAACATTTCTTCTCTTTTATTCTTTGGATGTTTTATGTATCTATAATAAAAGTCCTTTTTCGGTTGTCTTGTCATCACCTTCTTCTTCCGTCTAATTTCCAGTTAGGCTAATCGTTAACCCTCTTTGACCCTATTAAATGTTTGCCAACTTATTATCTTCACCAAAAGTACATGTTTTTGCATTACTCTGAAACTCTGAAACTTTAAATTCACATTAGTGAATTATTTCTAATACATGGCCTTGTAAATTATTCATATTTTATCTATAAAACAACACATACATGCGTCGCCGGAAACAAACAAAAATAAAACATTTTAATAACAAATCACAAACACTGTTAACATGACAAATAACAAAAAGAAAACAACATATCGTGGGTAACCAGTTAATAAAATTTTAGGTCGCCAAGTGAGATGTTTGCGCTCGCAATTTGTCTGCCAATAACATCGAATCTTACAATTTCATAAATAAAAAAGTTTTAAAATGATAGTTACCAAAATAATTAACAAAGTGATGCCTCGTTGTTCGATTCCAACGGCTCGTTTAACTTAAATACTACAACTCCAATGAAAAATAATTGATAACTGTGAACCAAAAGTAAGTAGAACATTAAACCAAAAAATAAGAAAGTAAACACACGATAAAGGAAATGAAGGACATTATAATTATTATTTGTCTCGACAAATGTCAGTTAAATAAATATCCAAAGTAAGTGAAATAAAATAGTTTTTTCAAATTTCATAACCGATCATACGAATACGATCATTCCTCTGCAATGACACACCATACAAGATTTCCACAGATTAGTTGCATGTGAAGTGTGGAATCCCACAGGGTTCTGTACTAGGGCCGCTATTATTTGTCTTCTATACGAACGATATATCAGACTCATCGACAATACTGTTTGATGAAGACACCTCAATCATATGTGATGAATAAGAAGAAACGAAATTATTGAATTCAATAAACAACACTTTGAGTACATGGCACACAAATGATAGGAAAAAATAGCATCAAGTTCCTGGTGGTATACTTGGATAGTAATTTGAATTGGAAGTCGTACATGGACTAATTAAGATCGTTCAGTTTTGTACTCCGTTTTATAAAATACAAAGTAAATATGGAAACAAGCCTCTGCATGCCATGGATACGTGGGTTATTGTGATAACATATGGTGCAAAAGAGGTGTATAAGAACTATCGTTAATTTAAGGCAAATTGACTCCTATAAGCAGTTCTTCACAAAATACAACCACAACAACAAATACTTACCTTGCCAAGTATTTTCATAATTGACAGTGTAATATTAGTTTCAAAATATTATTAAGTTCACTTTCAGTGCTATCAAAAGTCACACCCTTATGAAAACGTGCATTGTGTATCAATGAAAATATATAAGAACTCACCTAAAGAGCTCAAAGATGCATCGCTGGAAAATTGAGGACGCTCAAAAGGTTTTGACGGTTTTTGGATGAGTTTTTTTTCATTTTGAAACGTTGTTTTTAAACTGTTTGTATTTTGTGGCATTTATTGCACATAATATTATACATAAATGTCCGGTTTCACAAACGATTGTCAAATGGTGATCTAGTTAACAAGCCTTTAACGACTTGTTATTTTTTGTGAAATCCAAATCAATGGTAATTTTTCTTTTAACGGTTCGTCAAGGTAATCAATCGTCGAATATTTGACGATTGATTCAAGACTCGTTAACGAATCGACAAACTTTTGACGATTCGTTAAGAAGCTGTTAACGACTGATTAGCGTTTGTGAAACCGGGCAAAAGTGTGTCATTGTAATTGTTGATGTGTTCTATGCTAATTCGCTGATGGAATCAATAAATTATTATTATTATTATTATTATTATTATTACTGGTTGATAATGCCATAGTTAATTAACTTAATTTTCACAATTTACGTAGCACTCTTAAAATCTATTCATAACAAAGCCTTAAGCGCCATTAGAAGCCATTAATGTTGACAACTCAAATACTTTTTTTTTAGATTTTACTATTCGACAACTAATCATCGACAGTTATACATGTATACATTTTACTACTAATTGAAAATATTTAAAAATATGTCCTGCTTCGCTTATTATAATTTTGCCAGTACATGCACATGTAATTGTCCAGTAATTATCCTTTATTAGATTTATCCTTATCAATGTACTAGTTAAGATCTAATTTCTTCTAGGACTAAAATATTGCATCATCTTTAAATCTTGGAATTATTTATCGATCTACGATATCAACGTCGTTCAATTTGTGAGTAGATATGCCTTGCATAAAACATCGTTATCTTTAAACGGGCTTCCTTGATACATGCTATCGCATTTAGAATAACAAATTTGCCATGTTCGGAAAATTTGTCATACTTGAATCGAGTAAAGCGTGAAAAAAATCGTAATGTAATTATTTGATCCTTTCCAGATTCCAGTTTTTACATTGTAACTAGACTAGAGACGAATATTCTAATTTTCGTTGAAAGATTTCTCGATTTCGATCATGGAAATTTATCCATTTTAATAATAATAAATCTAAGTACTTACCATTATGAACTGATGATTATTATCCGGTTTCAGAAACTTTCTTGTTGAGTTTTCAGCAACTTACTAGTCCTTACGCGCAATAAATTGAGTTTAGCTATTTTCAAACTTTCAGTTTCGAATGATTTTGGTATACGTCGTATTATAATATAGGTAAATACAATGTATGTTAATATTTACAACAATTTATGACATTTATTAAATTAGTAACAAAATATATATTCAAATAGAATTCTATAGAACAAAGTAGTTTCAAAAAGTTCAATGAAATGTAGAAATATGTACAATTGGTGTAAATATAAACCATGTAACTCTAACAGCAGTTCACATGGACAAAATTTTATAAATTTATATTTAAATTCCCGGAGCCTAATTAAATATTTAAATCAAATACAGTCGAACAAAATTGCACCAATTAGTCGTCAATGTTGTAATTTCATTGAACTGAACATTTTTGATGACAAATTGTTCCACACCATTTGAGCATTTTCCAAAAGGCGTTTCGTCTCTTTGTCTCTTAGACTCATATTTTTTAGGAATTGTATTTGTGTTGGTTCATCATATTTGGTTTGTATGACAATTTTATTGAAATATATAACGTATATGGTATTAAGAAGGGTATTCAATTAGGTTTTTGTCAAATTACAAACGCGGTTTGGAAGTATGCTCCTCATTTATTCGCCAAGAGTGGGACACTTTCGTGATGGAGACGTTCCCCGTGCTAGTCCTAGTTACATAAATAATTGTGCATTGCCTGTTTTTCAGTGGAATGAAAATTTGAAAAATTATTATTTGAATAATGGTTTAATTATTTATTGTTGGTGCACATCGTTTTATTATTTATTTGCATTTTGGACTGGACCCGACCGCCCTTGCCAATATACAAAAACCGTTGATCATATTCGGTGGTGCATACTGTGAAATCGCTTCCAACACGGCCCTATTTCTATTTACATTGCCAAAATGTAACCACGCGAGAACGGATCGCTTCCGCCATCCCATCGCAGCTGAACGTTATTACAAAGTCACTTAATGCTTAATATCATTAAATGCATTCAAATAAAATTACAATTTGAATTAATGACGAAATAAAATGTTAAACAAGTAGCGAAACGTAATTTCAAGCATACAGATTGTATACTAGCATCCACTTCGTTCCACTTATTGCCTGCTATAGAATGTTACAAAGCACTTTAGTTTTAGCGAAGTACCATCGTTGGATTAAATGTCTCATCCGACAGTGTTTTATGAACAGTTACTAATATTCCCTATTCTGTAATTTTACTTGACCTGGAAAGGTGAGCATACATAAATGTACAAGGTGTAGAATTATTTACGCCCAGAAGGATTTTGAGTGAAATACACCTAGAACAAAAATAATATGGTATGAAATGTAAGTTAGTAAACTGTTGTTATCATGAACTTTAATTAAATAGGTTTGATGTGGAGAAAGTTAAAATTTTTCAATTTAACTATAAACAGTCATTTTTCAGATCTGTTCCTGCTACCTTGTGTCAAATGAAAAGTCGGTGACTAGCTATTTGTTATTTTTAGCGAACACTCAAAAATTTGCTCAAGATATCTTAAACAAAATTAACAATAATACATTTGTATATCAATGCTGTCTTAATTCATATGAATAGAGCCTACAACGCTGAAGGAACAAACTCAATCTGATCATAGATAAATATAACGACGAATTATTTATTTGCATCTTTCACTTTGTTAAAGTCTACCAGATTACAGAGCGTGCGAGAGTGACTAACGAACTTGTATATAAAGTAATAAATGTCTCTCTTAAACCCAATGGTTATAAAGTGTTAGTTAGGACGAGAAAATGCACTGCCTTCCCCGATTACATAAGCAATAAAGTTGCTCTTCATGCTGATGAAACTCGGTGTTGCTTTGACGGAAACACATTAGGGAATGAAACCGCAGATATCCTCCTCGATGTCGAACGGTTATTACAAAAATTTAAATTCCCGCGAAAGCACATCTGGATTCCAACTTCTCCACAGATTTATTTTCGTTGAAATTATACGAAAGTTTTCCAACATCTAGAATTGTAATTATTTTTTTTTTTAATTTGCTGCATTGATATCCACACATGCCCATAAATTACCAAAAAGGAAAATTCAATGCAAGAAAATTTAAACTAATATATTAACATGAAGATTATAAATTTTTGGCACCAAATAAAATTATATGTTTTATAGAATGGTGGACTGGGAATATACGTCTTAAATGTTAAATATTTTATATAAATTGTACAACATTACAAATTTATTGTTAACACTGGGTAAATACACGAATAATTATTTAGAGATATTTTCTACAATCAAGTTGTCATTACGTTTCCACAAAACATCGGACCCGACACTTCGACACATTGATTTAAAAAATATTCAATTACGTCTTTTTATTTTGGGTATAAAACGAAAACAAACAATAAGGAACCTGGGAAACACGTACATAAATACGAAACGTTTTATGAGCAATGTATTTCCCAAGGGTACCATGTAACAACCTTCGTCGATATAACTCTTTTATGACAAGTCAACATTAGTATTTTATGGGAACATTCAATGTGTCGAAAAAATTTACGTGCATGTCATTATTAAATTCCTGAAAAATCAATATGTCATTTAAAAATTAGCGTCGGAATTTTAGCCGTGCGCCGGATGCATGCGGCTTCTGGTTTATTCCAGCGGATGTGTAAATATAAATTTCAGTTTGAGGCAGGCATTCGATTTTTAGATGAACCGATTGCAAGTTTTAAATTAACTCGTGGCAGATAAACGCTTTAATTAAAACTCATGAAGTTATCTTCATGTTTTAACGAAACAAAAATCTATTAATTAATCTATTAATAAATTGAATGGGTAAGCTTAATGTTTTAAAAATTGAAGCTTTTAATTTATTATAAAGTTATGTGCAAAAGCAAAGTGATTGCACCCAGTAGTTTTTATGTGAGGACCATAACTACAAATGTATACGAGTGCAAATGAATTAAGAATGAAGTTCTAAAAGTACCGGAACATTGCCTTGCCACAAGCATGTAAATTATAGGGATTTTATGACTGGATTGCATAATAAAAGTTGCTTCGTAGTGCCGGGATCCGAAATTTAGTAATCTAAAAATATAATGCAAAAACAAGAATGTAGGTAAATCTAATAACTAAATAAATTTATAACCGATAATTATAATAAAAAAAAACATTTTCTCGAAGAATGAGCATGCGTGGAATTCAAAAATCGGTTCACATTGTGTTGCTTATTGCAACACTAATGCACCTACACACGATTCCCAACATATGTGACCACGTTCGTTACAATGAACATTGGGAGTAAAATTCTAAAACCAACGCAACGAAAACATAACAGATTATTACGAACCGCTGGATGAACCAGACTATGAACCGGCAGAGATACAAATCAAATTGGCAGAATTATAAATCGGTACACAATTTAAAAATATATTAGATAATGTTATGTCACATTTTGTTATTATTATTTAATATGCACTACAGGCCATGAGGGCCTTGGCCTTGTTGAACAATTTTGTTCCATTTCATTCTTTTCTGTTTCTAGTTTTATTTTTCAACTTTGAAATTTTTTTAGATCTTGCTCTACACTTTCCAGCCATCTCTTCAGTAGTCTACCTTTTCTCCTTTTACAGTTGGGGCTTGGTTTGGTAATCTATTTCTGACCATTCTATCTATATGTCATGTATTACCTTTGTTTCTTTGTACCTAATATCTAGTTCGTTATTTGTTCTTCCACCGTATATAGCTCATAGTATTTTTCTTTCCAATCTACCAAGAGCATCATCAACTAATCTCTTTAGTTGACCATGTCTCACACGTATATGTCATGGTTGGCTTTGATTTCATTACTCTATTCAGAATTCTGCACTGCTTGTTATCTTTCACAATTCTGACTTTTATTTCCTGCTACTCATATCATGTCTCGTTTAGCATGAATCCAATGATATGAATGACCTAGCCAAACTCATATTCCCTTCCATCTTTCCATATTTCGTTATTTTCAAATTCTACTGACTGTTCGATTTCGCCCATTACCATATATTTAGTTTTTTGTTGGTTTTTTTCTAATCCGAAAACGTTGGCTTCGGCTTCTTTTTCCAATTTTTTCGGTCCTCTTTAATTTCGCTTTCGTCTTTGCTAGAAGTGTAAGGTCGTCCGCATAGATATTGATACTCATTGTTGTATTGTTGTATATTGTCTCCTCCATTTCTAATTTACTGCTTCTAATTATACTGTCGAAAACCAGGTTGAAGAGTGTAGTAATAGAGGGTCACATAGTGTCAGGTCGTTTTCCACCACAAATTCTGTTGATTTGTGGCCACTCCAGAGCACTTTATTTTGTGTTTTATTCAGCGTCATAACAGCTATGCCTTATAAGTTTTTCTGGTATTTCTAGTCTTCACACAAACGCTTAATGATATTGGTTTATACATGCTTTTCCTTTTCCAAGTCATGCAGAAATAAAACCAACCCAATGCTTAATCACCCAATACTAGCTTTCTTTTAGCTTTAAGCAAACCTTAGTGAAAAGTTATTTTTTAAATTTTAATTGAAACCAGTCAGATTCAAGGTTTAACAACTAGGGTTGGTTTAGGTTAGAAAATGTGTTTCACCTGTTGGTTACACAAGCTAACTCAGCAATTCGCATAACAATATTGCGAACTCAAAGCAATACTTTTATTGCAAGTTTGTTTTGAGCAATACGTGAGCAAATGTATTTTTAAATTTAACTCAAATGTATCCATTGGAGGTTTGAAAAGTTTTCCAACACCAGTGATAAAAATTTATTTTGTTGGCAAATTTGTTCATATTTTAGGAAATTGTTGGCAAAACAAACAAAGATTATACAATGCGAATCTAGGATTTTACCTGGTTCACTGGCCAAAGTGGCATTGCATTAATTATCTTATAAACCAAGGTTTCTAAAGCTAAGCTAAGGCTACGTTACACAACCAATTCAAAAGTAGTATGAAAATTATTTTATGGAATTATTGACAAAATATTGTGTTTCTGTCTTCTGTGTTTATGTCATAAAATTTACCCAGCAATATTTAAATCAATAATATTTCGTTTATGTTCACATAACACCACATAAGCATAAGTAACACGTAAGCAAATAATCTTGGATTGTGCTGTATTGGGTTGGGTATTGTAGAGTAGGGTTGGGTTCGTGCATATTTTCTATATAATGTTCCTTCTCAGCTCTATTGTTCCATAAACAAATCACACATGGATATTTTGTGTATCCATGTTTTTAACCAAAACAAAGTTTCTGGTACTTAATTTTGACAAAAGCAAGGGTATGATTGGATGTTCTTCATTCCTTTGGGTTGAATGTGCAATAGGCAGAGAATCAAGTTTATTACATTTATGCAAGAGAACATATTTAAGCCTGCGTTTCGAAGAATTGTGCTATTGTAAAGCAGTCAGTCAAATTGCAATCATGAAATCAGGAATATCACACACTTGTCGGCCTAATCTTCTCGTTGAAACACCCGCAGATTCAATGAAGTTCTGAAGCCTTGCATTGTTCATACAAAGCAAACCTTCCTCACATTCTTTAAATTATAAATTATTATTATTGTTTTAGAAATATTTTGGTTTCTATACATGGCGACAATATCACGTTTGGGCATTTGGCCAAATTGTAAATACCTTTCTGCAATTCTAACTTGTAGGACATTTTGTTAAACTTTTTAAACACAAATGTATTGTCAAACTTGACAGATTCTCAATAACCAATGGTAAGTTGGGGTGTTGGTGCTAAATTCGACATACTTGTTTATGAAGTTGTTCGATGCAATCATGGTCGAATTTGTTTTCTGGTGAATGGCGACAGGAAATTAATAGTACAAACTGTTCTATAATAGTAAATACATCACTCTATAACAATAAATACACAAGGACGCGACAATACAACACCACTGAAATTATACGCTAGCATAAATGCACTCGATCGTTCTGTATATTTCGCATATAACGGGCAAAGCAATCAATCGTAGATCGCACAAATTATGATACCGTATTACAAACTAATTTCCTGCAGTTCACAACCAAAATTAACGATTCGCCATACGTGAAGCCGGATTCGATCATTTTCATAGTTAGTTAAGTAAATGATGTTCTAATTCAAGTATCGTATCAACTGCGAATGAAACAATTCGGTAGATGTCGTACGTAAATGTACCTCAAACGTCGGGGAATCGTATGTTTTCAGATAATTTACACCACAAAGGATCATTCTAAAGTAACCATTTCACTGGTGCGTTGCTTTGATGGTTACATATGATCCAGCAATCCCAAAATTCTGTCTACGTTAAGAGAACATAGAAGGCGGAATGGTTGCATAAATAACAGCCGATTTTTATTATCCAGATTTTGACGAAACAATTTCGTTGTTGTTTTTTAATAAAACGATAATAAGTCTTTATTTACAAGCGTCCAGTAAACAATTTTAAATGTATTTTATTGAAACAATTGATACGAAACGAGATGAACGTTAAAATAAAATGTAAAAATGATGAAGACGTCGAAACGATCGTGATATGAGTACTATCGTCAAATAATCCTAATGAAGTCCCCCTGAACCGGTGTTGACAACACGGGCCACTTGGCTAAATGCCGCATTTTATTCTGCAGATCATTTTGAAAATTTCAACAGAGTTATATTTGAGCTACCCCAAGAAGCTATCAAATCGACTAAAGACGATTAAAACGAGAAGAAACAACTGTTTTGTAAGCGACACAATAAAATCTCCCGAGAAACAAAGAATGTAACTGGTTACATCGATTAAAATAATTAATGAATTTGAAAATGCTATTGCAAGTATTCCTGGATCACATGTGGTCACTTTTTCGAGGGAAAATAAATTTTTATTTACATTACTTAATGCAATTGTATGCTTTAATACGGGCTTTAGAATGACAACCCATTTGAAATACTTTAGTGATGAAACTCAGTGTTTTTATTACAGTAGATTTTTCGTATTAAAGTTACTATGAAATAAGGAAAACCAGACGAATAATGCATGATATTGCTGAAACCAAGTCAGACCACCCCAACCCAATCCTACCCAACCAACCCAGCCCAGCTCAACCAGAATCCATCACACAAATCACAAAGTCGCCTTTAAACATGCAATTTAATGCATAATCCGATAATAAGTCTGATAAATAAATAAATAATCATTTTACGACCACCTCATAAAATTTGAACAAACTCAGTGTTAAAAACTGTGATTCGTGCACTATTGCGTTTGTTTAGTTGCTGTCCGAATGTAGTCAGTACAGTTGAATGTAAAATTCAGATAGAAAGTGTAAATAATAAAGATTTCGAGTTTTCGTTGCAATTAAATCTCGCTTCGTTACAAAATATGAAGGTGTGCAATGATTGATGACACTTGTGTTAATTGTCTCTGCTTATCGTAGATACGAAATCAATCAAATATTGGATTGGACATGACATGACATGTTGGTTTTTTATAAAATGTAATTACACAATACGACTAAATATCTCATTTAGAAAACTATGAGCGACTTTTAATTAATTTACTAATTATCTTTAAACCCTCACACTAAAAGAATTAAATGCATGATTTTGAGCAGCGACTATAAAATTGTTCTAGCCCATCCGGCATCACAGTCCAACAATATTCTACCAATTCCTTTCCTTTATACCTCGTCTTCATACTCATCATTTCTTAGTGAAACTTTTCACCAGGCTCATCTAACACTTCTTCCAAATTGCACGGGAAAAAAACAATGTGGTTGTGGATCAAATGTATCTTCAATGGCAATAAAGTTTTCGAGTCCGCAAAAGCTTTAATCATTTCCTTTACGAGTTCTTTATAATTTTGTGATTTGTGAACTCCTTATTCGGTGCTCTACTTCATTTAATTCAATCTAAGGATATTTCGACCACTTAATATTCCTATAAGTGCAAAATACCAAAGAATTATATCATCAGTTATTTATTTATTCACTGATACATATGTTCTTCGATTTTTTAATCACTTATCCACGGAAATGAATTCTTCAGATGCAGAAAACATTGGCAGTCTTTATTCATTGCTTTAAAAAAATTACTATCCCCAATTTATGTGAAGTGGATGCTACAAAATGTTATCGTTCGGTACCAAATCAACGGCGATAACATTTTTTCTGCAATAATATCGTAATGGTCAATATTAATCGATCGTTTACCGTGAATAATCAAACAAGAATTGTATGCAACAGTTTTCCTTTGTTTATCAATGTTTAATCCATCCATCAATCCTTCAATATCATTCATATTGTTTTATCATAATCAATATATTTCATTACATACAATAATTCTACTTTTCACGTACAATGCAAATAAAATTCTATATTTCTTTAGCTTTAGCAATCAGCCCAATATTTTGGATCATTGGTCTGGTTTTTTTTTGCTCCATCACTTTTAAATGCGTCTGAACTCACAACCTAGATCTGACTCGAAAAAACTCAGTACATATTAGTGTTCAGCAATTTTGAAGTGTTCCTATGCTACGTGCCCAAACCAACTGTGAAAATAAACAAAAACTAAAGAACTTTTTAAATTAGGAAGTCAAACTTCAATTTTTGAAATGTTCCCAATCTAGGTGCCCAACCCAACTATGAAAAACTCCACAGTTTCATATTAAAAGGTTGAATTGCTAGTTGGATCTTGTCATGGAGGGTCAAACGTTGGGTTACCTAACCAAACATTTCAAAAATTCTAACGTTATAAGTTGTTGCAGTACTTGTTTCTCAAGTATTCGTAAGTAAATATCAATTTAAACTTGTTTGGTACTGAAATTCCAACCACCAACAAATATGGTAAATAATTTTCTTATCAAGTTTAATTTGTTCAGGATTACGGAATACGGAATGCACAAATTAATTTTCAGAATAAATGTTATTAAGGAACATTTAATCATTCAGAAAACCTAAAATGTGTTGTTAGTAAGATACATAAGTACTTACTACCGGAATACAAAGAAGGAAGGAAAAAGTAATACCAAGTTGCCGAAGGGCGAGTTTGTTGTAAAAATTGACGCGAGTGATAACCTTCTACTTCATCTGATAACAAACGCGATATGCCATGCAAATCTTATGTGGAATCGGCCGAAATAACACGAAAACGAAAGGCAATAAAATTATTTCGTGGTGCCGGACTCGACCGAATTTATTGTTCTTACATTCTTGCGCTCAACAGGAGAAACGATTGTGTGCAAAATTATCCAAGAATTATGGTGTACATCGCTAGGAACGAAAAAGCAATAAAAATGAAAATGTATATGATACTCCTTTACTAACAAAAAAATCTGCAGTGGTCCGCACTGAACTCTCTTATACTTCGATAAAATTCCAACAAATTGGCGTAGTCGCGATGGCAAATACTTCTATACTTCTTATACATAAAGAAAGTAAAAATTTTATATTGATTTGGATTTAAGTAAAAATCAATACGACTACCTTCGAAAATGTATAAGGATTGCAAATTATTTCCATCGTACATACAAGGAACTTCTACGAACAAATTCGAATGCTATCCGAATGAAACAAATATTGAAGTTTCAACGTTCTATACTAAATTGAGTTGCGAAAGATCATCAGGTGAAATTAAATACAAGCAAATACTCTTTGTTGAAAGTGATTGACGTCGGATGTTAATCTTATGTTCTCATTAGTTCCAATGATTGTCGATGAATTAAAAAATCTTGTGATGTGGCAAAATCCTCTAAAGAATTTTCTAAAGAAAAGTGAGAAATATTGTGCATGATATTAAAGCACAAATATGAAATATTATCCTTCATCAATTTCAATAAAAAAAATATTTGGCAAACCTTTAGTAACAATTAACGTATGTAACAAAAGTGTTGAGAGAATGTTTGAAATATAATTATTCCAATAATAATTGTTTTATTTAATTTGGTAGTACAGAAAACGATTCAGTGAATCTTTAACTATAATTATAATGTATCACATAGCAGGTAAAGGGCCATGGGTTTGAGTGGTTCGCAATTTGGTGCGATAGCCTCCCATTAGCCTTTGGACGGTAAGTGGGTTAAACTCTCGAATCTTTTGGTAGATTCTTCGTCGTAGTTCTACTTCATTTTGGGCATCCCAAACTTTTCTACCGAGTAAAGCCTAAAACTCTTCTATAGGACGTGCTTGTGAAACATTCGGCGGGTTGTGCTCTTTATGTGCACATGTGATATTTTGTTGCTTTAACCAGTCTTGGGCTCTTCTCACATAATGGCACGATGCCAGATTCGGCCAGAACATAATATTATCATAACGTGATGCGTTTGAATAAAATTCACTAATTTGGGGAGGCATCTTCGAATATAAATGTCTGCATTTACAGCTTCGCCCATACAGCTTCCGAAATGGCGCACCACATTAGTACCTTGTTTTAAATTTCGCTTTTTTTCTTATACCTTAAGTCCTCAATGTTGTCTGTAAAAAGCCTTCGTTTCCTTTTATTTCGGAGTTAGATAATGTAAAATATTGTACATCGCAGAGCATCTTGGAATCTTCTCTAATTGAGCAGCCGTGTATGTTGAACATGTGGCTTTATATATTTTAAATTATTTCTGCTAATTACACGTCGTAACTCGTTCATATTTATTTATTTGTGCATTCTTAAATACGCATATAAAATTAATAACTTAAAAACCTTTTACGATTTTCTGTCCCGCAAAAATTATCTAAAAATATATATCATGACTTTCATTATCGACCCCCTCCAGCAACACCGTGCAACGATACGTAAGTAATTTTAAAATTTATGAATTATTGCCAACGCTTTGAATATTTAATGTTCGACTCCCGTCTTTCGCCGCGGCATAACGATGCACGATTTCCGCAAAATTACAAACGACGTATGTGAATCAGGAATGTAAAGGATAAACCGGCGAAATAAAGTTTTTACATGGTCCAATAAAACTACAGCTTTGACGTAACATGACAACAAAAGCGCCAACGCGTGTTTCGGCGCATCAGCAAAGCCCAAACTTCAACCCCTTTAAAACACTGTGCATGTTTCGGTGGAAACGTGAAAACCAAATCTGCTACATCGAAGCAAATCTCCGTCGTACAAATCCTTTCATTAAAAATACCCACTGAACGCCCGGGTAGCACAATTGAATGCATGTCTTGGTGTTACTATTATTAATTAACGCAGGTTTATGCGACGGTGCTTTTTAATTTAATCCATTGCGTTCTGCCTTCGTTAAATTAAACTGATTGTGTTTTTCTATGCGAAGGACTACTGAATAGGTTGTTGAATGAAACTGTCTCGCTTACTTTTAACTTTCGTATTATAAAATACTGTTTAATTTATTATTATGAACACCGTCGCTGATTACGTATTTTATATACATATAACAAACTTGTAATTATAATTAGCTTCGCGACAAAATTGTGTAATCAAATTAACATTTTAGATTGCCGGTAAATAATTACAGTGAAAGCAGTAGTTGTTTTGTTAGAGGATTATATAAAACTCTCGTCGTTGTGCAACTTTAGTTAATAAGGTATTTACACGACATAATTAACTCACATTATATGACTAACGGTGCAGAATTTAATTGGAAATTAGCTTCCATTATATCAATTTTAATATTTCGTGAACATACCTAGTTAACTTGCTTGAATGTGTCGACTTCGCGGCAGCAATTTTAAATTAGTGAGCAACCCTCTTATTATATAATTTTATTTATAACGCATGTAACAAAAGTTTTATGAAAATAATTGAAATATAATTATGCAAACTATAATTGTTTTATTTAATTTGTTAGTACAGAAAACGATTCAGTGAAGCTTTAACTATAATTATAATGTATCTTTCAATGGCTCGCAATTTGCTGCAAACGCCTCTCATCAGCCTTTAGACGGTAAGTGGGTTAAACTCTCGAATCTTTTAGTAGATTCTTCGTCGTAGTTCTTCTTCATTTTGGGCTTACCACCCACCGTGGTAAACTTTTCTACCGAGTAAAGCCCAAAACTCTTCTATAGAACATGCCTGTGGAACATTCTCGCATAGTGGTGGCACTATGCCAGATCAGGTCAGAACATAATATACTCAGTGACATATAAACTGCACCACCTAGAAGGGGTGGGAATTTTTGGACCAAATTTGGCAGGAATAGTGGACTAGTCCAGGGAAATAGTTGATTAAAATTTGAAACCCAATCATCAAGTAGTCATGGGATTTTTGACGTTTATGTCATTTTTTAGAGGTGGTGATGGACAAGCAATTATCGAGTCATTTTTTGAATTTGTTCCACTTTTTCGAATCCCGTTCTTTAGTTTAAAGTGTTTCAAGTGTTTAATGATGCCTAGAGGAAGGAGACCTCAAGTTTACCAGCAGTTGAGTGACTTTGACCGAGGGCGGATTGTTGGTTTTCGAGAAGCAGGTTTTTCGTTTAGAGAAATCGGCAACCGTTTGGGATGGCACCACTCAACGTGTTTATCAAGCGTGGTCTGAACATGGGGTTGAACGTCGGGAAGAGGCACTGGGGCTCAAAGACGAACCGATGGACGTCAAGATCGCCGCTTAACACTAATGGCCTTGAGAGACCGATTCTCTACAGCTAGATCAATAGCTGATCAATGGTTAGGTGAACGAGGTCGTCCGATAGGCTTGCGAACAGTTTATCGTCGAATAAGAACCTTTGGCTTGCTGTCTTACCGCCCACATCTTGTGCTACCCCTCACTGCTCAACATCGCCAGGAACGTTTGGCCTGGTGCACGGAAAGACTTCAATGGAACTTGGAGTGGCATCGAGTTATCTTTAGTGACGAATCGCGATTTTGTTTAGGAATGCATGATGGTCTGATGACTGTTAGACGAAGACGTGGAGAAAGGCGCAATCCTGATTTTTCGATTGCGAGGCATGTTCACCGAACTGTGGGGTTGATGGTGTGGGGTGCTATTGCTTACGGCACTAGGGGTCACCCTTGCTCTTCATTCGGGGCAATATGACCGCCTGACGCTACATTGACGAAGTGGTAAAACCACATGTTCTTTCATATCTTCGAGGGCTGGAAGACCCACTTTTCCAACAAGATAATGCACGACCTCACATAGCAAGGGTTTCTCTTGACTTCTTTGAAGAGGCCAATGTTAATCTTTTGCCTAGGCCGCCAAGATCTCCCGATTTGTCGCCCATTGAGCACGTGTGGGACATGATGGGTAGAAGATTGAGGAATCTACCGAACCCACCGTTGATAATAGAAGCTCTACGGCATGAAGTACAGGCTGCTTGGGATGCCATACCCCAAGAAGACATTGATCACCTGCTGGAATCAATGCCAAGGCGGGTCAATGAGTTATCAGAAATAGGGGCGGACCAACACATTATTAAAGAAAAATCAAAAAGATGAAGTGTTTTCTTTATCAAATTTTAATCAATTGTTACCTTAGACTAGTCCAATGTTTCTGCCAAATTTGGTCCAAAAATTCTCACACCTTCTAGGTGGTGCAGTTTATATGTCACTGAGTATATTATCATTAACAAAATGCGTTTGAATAAAATTCACTAATTTGCGGAGGCATTTTCGAATATAAATGTCTGTGTTTACAGCTTCGCCCTCAACATCACACCGTGTCCTCAAATTACGCTTCTTTCTTATATCTTACGTCATTAGGAACGTCCTCAACGTTGACTGCATAAAATGCTTCGTTTCCTTTTATTTCTGAGTTAGATAATGTAAAATATTTTTCGTCGTCTAAAATTATCGCAGCATTTTTTCTGAAATTTTGTAATCTTAATTGTCTGCAGCATCTTGGAATCGTCTCTAATTGAGCAGCCGTGTATTTTGAACATTGTTGTCGCTTTCTATATTTTAAATTATTTCTGTTTATTTCTCTCCTGACTGTCTTATGGGAAATGTGAAATCTTCGGCCTAATCTTCTCGTTGAAACTCATTTTCTATTTCTTGCATACTCAATTAACTTTTGAAGCCTTGCATTCAAAATTCGAGGGCGACCCGTCGTGGAAAGATTCATACACGACAAACCTTCCTCACATTCCTTAATGACGCGATAAATTGTTGTCTTAGAAATATTTTGATTTCTATAAATGGCGACAATGTCACGTTTGGGCATTTGGCAAACTAAATTGTAGATACCTTTTCGCAATTCTAACTTGTACGACATGTTGTAAAAATTGTAAAACTGCTGGAGAAACTTGACATATTGTCAATATCCAATTGTTGATTGCTTTATTTGTAATAGGAAAATATAAAACGAAAAAGTTTCCCAAAACTTTTGTTTCATACGTTATCAACAACCTAGTAAATAAATAAATTTGACAGGCGCTTGCGCCATGTGCAAATTTTCATTATCCCTTAATGCGGTGAAATACTAAATATGTCGCGGTATAAGAAGAAATCGATGTGTCTCTACATCAGGAACGTTCATAAAACGTGTACGAATATATTTTCAGAGATTACAAATTAGCCTAGATTTGAACGTTTATTTATTTTGCTGTAACTAGAAAATAAGCGTTAACGGTAACGAATTGATGGTGTTGTGTAATTAGCTGATTAAAAATTGCAATGTCCTCTCAATGTGTGCACAAAAGGCATGCACTGTGGGAGTTCACAACTGTACACAAACAAAAGCAGTCGAAAATGACATGTTTATCTTTAATAATAAAGGGTTTAATCGAAACCGTGAGCCATGTTGTGTATTATAGGCCGACTATAAAGCATTTACATTACAAATTCAATTCCCGAATATTTAACTACTATTTTTTAATAAACCACGTTATTGACGTTATTTTAAATGAAATGCTGATTGTAAAATTCATTTCCATAAATACAACACATTTCCGGCTATAACTAATCGTCATTATTATTATTTGGATTTCGTTTTAAACCCAGTAACTGTAGAAAACTAAAATTGATTCATTGTAAAATATTAATCAAAGAATTAATTAGATATTTTCGGTGCTTAGAAATAATCTTGTGATAATGTGATAATATCAATAAATAAAATTAAAATTAAGACACATATGTTTCGCCAATACTCTGGCTGCATCGGGTGACAGATACAGGAAACCAAACATATGCATTAATGCTAAAACAAAAATTGAAAGATGGGGTGCATTAAAGGTTTCGATTAAGTAGGGGGGAATTGTTAACATCTACTTGATCATTCAAAATATTTTTCGAAAAATATGTGAAGGCATGGGTGCTTTATTTGAAAATCTTCTTTAACATACCGAAGTAAGGTGGCTTTCAAGGGCCCTTAAAAAGAGTATTTCACTTAAGAGCGGAGCTTTTAATATAGTTGCAAAATGTGATGTCCCTCTATGAAAGTAAATTTTCCGATCCTTTTGGCTTCTGAAGCTAGGCTTCCTTGCTGATATTTTCGAACAATTTAATATTTTGAACAATAGTATGAACGTCGCGACGTTAATATAATTACAGCCATCTGTGGCTGTAATTATATATAGATAAATAATATATAGATAAAATTAAGCGATTTATAAGAAAAAATTATTTATAGTCGACTTCAATTTGTGAAAAAGCAGTTCGATTTATCCCAGTGCATTCCAGAAATTATGGAAAATGTATCCAATTATAGTGTTAAAAATTTTGAACAAGTTTTTGCAAGTTGCTTGCTCAATTTAAAACCAAAGCTCTGTGATTATGTTCAAAAAAAAAACAAAATAGCTACGACATTTACAGATGGAATCTGAATCAATTTTTAGATGAAGGAAAAACTTATTGATATATCAAATGATGAAATGTTGAAGCTTGAATTTGTTTTCCAGAACCGGGACGAATTTTGGACCAAAAGGATGCAGGAATATCCTCAGTTAGCGAATGAAGCTATTACATGTTTGATTCCGTTTGTAACATCATATTTATGCGAGTTTCTCATCTATGACTGTCATCAAAACAAAAGTGAGAAATCGCCTTGTACTTGAAAACAATATAATTGTGTGTGTCTCAAATACAAAGCCTAGATTTGTAAAGCTGGTTTCAGAAAAACAGGTGCATGGATCCCATTAACATTAAAATATTTTACTGTATTTTTCTGTTTTATTTTACGGACTTATTAATATTGTTTTATATGTTTCATTTGATAACTAATTGTTATATCTTTATTTATGTTATTAAAATAAAAATACAAGATTTAATAAAGTGTTTAAGTACTTCACCGCGATCCTCCAGGGGGTCGCGACCCACACTTTGAGAAACACTAGTCTAGATACACATATATTTCAATTTTTAAATATAAGCACGAATAATTTGTACTGCGCTGTGCCCAGGTACATGCAAGCTAAAGTTTTATGTTCAACCTGATTACGATAATAGATTACCAGTTATCGTAACGTAGTGATTTATTTTTATTGAAAAACCTTTAAAGAAAAGTTGAACTAAATAACTAGCAGAAATGTTTTTTTTTTCTTTATTGTTGCTCTATTGTAGGTAGTTATGCGAACGATTTTCACAATTAAGCACCTACCAAAATTGTGGCTGGTAATAAATATTGAAAACTGTAACCCCATCAAGTTATAATTAAGTTTACACAGAGCAAGAAGGTTTGCTCCGGCTCACGTTAATGATGAGATTCGGCCAGTCGACCGTGTAATGAGGGCTGCGGTATTCACACATCTCGCGTCTGCCTTCGGTGCTCATTTAGTCGCATGTTGCACATACACCGATATTGAATATAATCGATATTAGTCTGTTGCCCTGTTGGGAGTATAGTTCATCATGCGCAGAAGTTAAAAGTCAATGCAAAGGCATTTTCATCGATAGAATAGTTCAAATAAACTTAATATAAATAGTGTAATTTTCATGAAAAATAAAGAAACGTAATTTAAAATTCAAACCGTAAGATAACATTGTAAACAAGAGTCTCTATGAGGTCTCCAGGAAGTGGGGATTGATAAAATTAATCGTCTTATGGTGACAACATAGCGAGCTGAAATTGGGATTCCCCCTATCCCCGGTTAGTGAAGACGCCTATAAGCGTCTAAATAGTTGATCTGGAGAATTATTCGCATAATTGTATGTGAGGTTATCAATTTTTGGTTTTGTTGTTTCAAAAAGATAAGCGATGGTGTTCAGTCCCATGTACGTCCACTTGTTTATTTTATGTTTTCTTTTATTTACTTTTTGCATTTAGTATTTATTCGTCCGATGACGGACAGAGGGTAGTACTCCCCCACCACGGTCGTGCAGGGGGCAGTTTTAAGAAAAGTGGGGGGTTAAGGGCATAACAAGAAGACACGAGTCTCTAAGGGTGATTCATTGAGTGAGCCAGTTTTGTTACTTTAATACGGTTCAGTTACTTTTTACGTTTCTGTTTGTTGTTGTACATAATGTATATGTGTTGTAATTAATAAACGAATTAACTACATTGCGTATAATTCCGTATTCACGGTGGTCCTTCGAGAGGTCATTCCGGTATCAATTCGCGTTGAAACATTTTGGTCCATTCGAGAAGAAATAAATGGTATTAATTAAAATGTCTATGGATCGAGTCTGTTTCAAAATAGAAAAGCGCTGTCTTGTCGTTACCAATTACAGAAATGATGAACACAGAATTAGCCAATGCCAAAAACTAAAAGTCTACCCTGTGCCTGGCCAAACATTCCAACTTCATGGGGCCTCTTCATCTTCTATGGTTTGATATGTTCTTTGCCTTCAACAATCTGCAACGTTTGTTTGTTCGCATCACTGTCACTGACAAGCATTCGCAGATCGAGAAGTAAAAACGTCCCAGCTGATGGGAAGCGAAGATTCGAGTAATTTTCTTGATACTACCTACATGCTTCTTCTCCATTTCCAGTAACATCTCCGTAAATGATATGAATATATATTTAATCAGAATTAGTTTATCTACATGTAGGGGCATTTATGACCCACTGTTCATGTTCATTGAGTTTATAACGTACCATTATTATTATTATATTACATTATTCTAAGAAAAGGAAATCGGATCACATCTCCTTTGGGTGGTAGATTACGTCTGATTGCTTCTGCGAAGTTAAATTTCTTCACTCAAATTTATAACACATGACATAAAAATGTATCGCCAACTGATAAGAGTTTTTTAGTCCAATAGATTGGGGGATTACGTCCCAATTCATTGTTTTCGCCCAATCGTTAAACGTTTATTTATTTAAAATAAAATTCGATTTTCAATTAATGAAAGCAATCTTGTTTAAATGAGCTTTAGTACCTTTTAACATAATCTCGTGCTAACTTTTCCTCCAATAGCATTTCGAACTGCGTCGACTACTGACTAACGAACGTCACACATCTCCGCAACGAAATATTTAAGCAAAGTCAATTATTTGATCATAAGGCAACATATAAAGTAGTTGATACGTTATATGTCCCCCACTCGTACAGCCTTAAGTTTAAATACCACTTTTAAATAAGTATAGCTTTCATTTAATAAGCTTAGAAACCACTTACGAAACGTAAAGACGACTATAACTTTGAGAACTGTATTTAATACCTTAACTGGCAAAATTGTACTCCGTGCACTACGAACAACAGGTTTCGGGAAGCCTGAATTGAAATTTAAACGGAGCAAAGTGTTAAAGCAACTTCGTCCGTCTTATTACCTGACCAAATATTTCCCTTTTTAATTTACGATAATATTACATTCGTTAAACTAACATTAAAGTTTCTTCCCGGAACGCGTCGTAAATTTCAATTATGTTTCGAAACAAGTTTTCTTACAATTGCAAACTGTTTATAAACTTAATCCACTGTGTTGTTAATCCTGCGCAATACCATACCAAACTGAATAATGTTTGTATTTTTCTTAACTAACTTAAATCGATACTTGCTGCTTTAAGTAAATAGTTTTTAGTAATTTGCGCATATATTCAAGTGCAATATGGAACTTACTTCCTCGGTAAGACCATTAAATAACTTTTGCAAGTCCTTGCAAATCCTTCAAAATGAACTAGGAACAATTCGCACTGATATGATACGAGGGGAGATCAGTATTTACGGCCCCTAACATTGAAGGAAGCAAACATTTTACCAAAATTATACCTCTCGATAATGCCAAACAGCACAACAACAAATTTAAAGGAAGGCCTGCAAATTGACAAACAGATAATTTGTAACTATGTTTTCATTAACATTTTATCCATTGCCATACGAGTCACTATTAATGATCAACTGTCATAATGCATAAACTATGAGAACTCAAACCATGAAAGAGATAATTAGGCAAAACTGCGATGTAAAGTAGTAGTTCCGATAGCCTGCCCTAACTTGCTTCATTTCCATCGTGAAATAGCCTGAATTAGAACTACGAATTCTTTCAGCTATTTTTTAATGGATTAGTGTATTAATGTACTGCATTAATCGAATACAATGAACGTTCTGATGCGCGCCTTGTTCTCGCTGGGGGCAGACTGATAAATTCGATAAATTCGTTCTTCTGGATAATAGATGGACCACATTATTATTTAATCGTAAGCATTTATTTATTTCCTTGAAATAAATAGCCCAAAATATTTGGTGCGTGTCGTAGTAAATTAACTTGCTCGCTATATATTTATTTGCGTCATTAAATCATTCGCAACTTGGGCGAAGATACCTGCCAACATTACGACGTTTAACTGAAAATATTTTTAAATAAAAACGTATTCGCTTTGTGCAATACATTCAAACTGACAAACAGAAAAAATATTTCATAGATAACATTCATCTCAAATGAAATCTTTGTTTCAGGAAACTGCAAAAACAACGAGAACGATTGTGCAAAACCGTCTACAGCGGGGTTCTATCTTACACCGAATGCACCCAAGCGTTCAATTCGACTACTTCGTTACATTCGTGGGATCCGGACCCCCTGAATATATTCGGAAACAATTCCGCACCCGACTGGTTCGGACAACACAATTCGACAGATGGCTACGACAATTCCACGATCTCCGAACCTACTCTAACACCCGTCCTGCCGCCGTTCGAATTATGGCAAACGATTCTTATAGCCCTCTGTCTGGCACTTTGTATAATACTAACCGTAGCAGGAAACATCCTTGTGCTCCTTGCTTTTATTGTCGACCGAAATATACGGCAACCTAGTAATTATTTTATAGCGTCCTTAGCAGCTACCGATATGCTCATAGGTAATATATCTTTAAATTAAGTGTTAACTAAATGTTTAGTTCAGTTTTTTTATAATTTTGATATCACAACTAAAGCTTACTTGAAAACGAAAGAAGGTTAAACTTGCATTTTTGGATCGGTGAGTTAATATTATTATTTACAGTAAAGGAATCAATTTTTCGCACAAAAAACGTATGATAAAAGTTTTGTGAACATTTTTGAAATTTAATTGTTCAAACTATAGATTCAGTGAAGCTTTAACTACAATTATAATGTATCATATAGCAGACAAAGGGTCATGGGTTTCAATGGTCCGCAATTTGGTACGAATGCCTCTCATCAGACTTTGGTCGATAAGTGGGTTAAACTCTCGAATCTTTTAGTAGATTCTTCGCCGTAGTTCTTCTTCATTTTGGGCTTCCCACCCACCTTCGTAAATTTGTCTACCGAGTAAAGCCCAAAACTCTTCTATAGGTCGTGCCTGTGGAACATTCGGGGGGTTATCCTCTTTAGGTACACATGGCACGTTTTGTTGCCTTAGCCAATCTTGCGTTCTTCTCGCATACCAAATCCGATAAATTATCATTAACATGATGCGTTTGGATAAAATTCACTAATTTGGAGAGGCATCTTCGAATATAAATGTCTGCATTTACAGCCTACAGCCCCTAACTCGCCCAACATAAGGTCTTGAAAAACCAGCTTCAGAAATGGCGCACAACTCTAGTTACCCTGTCTTCAAATTTCCCCTCTTACTTATACTTTACTTTGTACATTATCATCAGGAACGTCTTCAATGTTGTTTGTATAAAAGCCTTTCCTCTTATTTCGGAGTTTGATAATGTGAAATATTTTTCGTCGTCTAAAATTATCGTGGCATTGTTTCTGAAATGTTCTAATCTTAATTATCTGCAGCATCTTGGAATCCTCTCTAATTGATCAGCCGTGTATTTTTGACATTTTTGTCGCTTCCTATATTTTAAATTATTTCTGGTAATTTCCCTCTTCGTTGTCATATCGGAAATGTGAAATCTTCGGCCTAATCTTCTCGTTGAAACTCCTTTTCTATTTCCAACCCAACACAACCCAAATCAACCCAACCCAAAACTTGAGGGCGACCCGCCTTGGGAATCTTCATACACGGGAAACCTTCCTTATATTCCTTAATGACGCGGTAAATTGTTGTGTTAGAAATATTATGGTTTTTATAAATGGCGACAATGTCACGTATGGGCAGTTAGCCAACCAAATTGTAAATACCTTTCCGCAATTCCAACTTTTAGGACATTTTGTAAAACTTAGTGAACAGAAATGTATTGTCGGACTGCAGGAGAAACTTGACATATTCTCACTATCCAATGGTAAGATGATTGCTTTATTTTTAATAGGAAAAAATAATACGAACAATTTTCCCAAAACTTTTGTAACATACGTTATTCGCAGTAACGACCTAAGTGTTCCATGATACACAGCTATAAAGAAAGGTAGATTCAGCTATAATCGAAGTGATGTAGCAGTTTGTCTTTATTAACGTAGTACAATCAAGTTTTTTTTATCACTTTAGTATTTTATGTTTAGTTTAGTTAAAAGTAAAAACATTCGAATTCATATTGCAAAAATTAATATATTTTTTACATATGCACGGAATGATGCAGAATGTACATTTTTAGTGTCAACAACGTGCAAACTATTGTTCGTAACGACATGTTTGATTCAAATCTTCAGTTTATCATTTTTGTATTCATTTAGGACTGTGAATATAGTATGTTGTCTTCTAATGATGATCATACTTAATTAAAGACAATAAATTGTAAATTCTACCCACGTGGTTTACACAACAAATTTTTATATTTTGCAAAATTTTCATCTTAACATCTGAATTAATTAATTTGAATTAAAAACATATAAATATATCCATTCAATTATTCCTAATTCATATGAAATTCTTGAAAACAATTATTATTTTTGTTTAGGCATAAATTTACTTTATATTTGTCACAAAATACATTTGTCGACTCTCTTGTATAATTGGCCAATGATGCATTCGATCTAATTTTATATTTTTAGGAGGAAGAGCAGCTGGGGATTTTTCTCCTTCTTCTTATACCTCTTGAAGAGATGATGATGAAGGTCGTCCTCTTTTCTTAGCATTAGTTTCTTTTTCTTTTTTACATAAGGATTGTGGTATATGGATGCGAAATTCCAAAAGATCTATTTGACGCCTCTTTGCTAGTTCCCATAGATTCAATGGAATATTCCAATGAAAATTCCTATCCCATCTTTACACAATAGTTAGTGGATGAGCACTATAAAATGTGCAACATGAACCGATTTCTTGCCAAACTATTTTATAGCTGTCGCAATAATATTGTCAATTGTTTCTTTTTCCTTAGTCTTTCTTCTTCATAACTTTATCCTCAGGGAAATCAGTTCAGAGAAAGAATCTATTGATACGAATTTTGCCGAAAACTGGAATCTATTTTTGGCAAGTAACGAATAGGTTTTGGGAAGAAAACCAGTTGTTACAAAATATGTGATCTAAAATCATATCGTCGAAAAAATTGTGAAAATATCCAACTGGCGATTTCAGTTCTTTCGCTTCAGGAATATTACCAAACCAATCTGGCATAGCCTAACACTTCAGGTCATATCCTTCCATAATTGTTTGTTTTTGAGCCTATGTTTTTGTCTATGAATATTTGCATTCTTCTCTATTTCGTCTTCATTCGTTCCATTTTCTGATTCTTCTTCACAGATTATTTTTGATTCTTCATTATTTTCTTCCACATTCATCCTAGCAGCATTACTTTTGAAAACTAATGGGCAATATTCTTTATCAATTTTCCTCAATTAACTTTCTACTATTTCGTCTGGTATCTGCCTAGTTTGCCATGCTTCATTTTTCCGTAAAATCTCGAAGGGTCGATAACCTGAGAATAACACGCATTTCATATATCTAGACTGTAACTATCGGCTTATGTTTCCAATCAACAATAATGAATAAAATAAAGGAAAATTAAAAATCCATGTTTTTATTGCCAGTTGGCGTACATTGGTGACATTGAAAATAACCTTTATAATCTCTGTAATACTTATAATCAACTAACAAAAAAAACCTTTTATTGCACTAACAGTTAGTTGAGATGGGAAAGTACTAAATATGCTACACCCGACAATCGCTCGAAAAATATTTGTCTGTCCCTCATACAGTTGTAGAAAATGTACATCGCCAATTTACTGCTTTAAACTAGTTACTGCTATGTTAAACTCTAGACAATTTACATACACATATACATGTATCTTCGTGCATACACATAAAAATATATCTGAAGCTTCACAATTTACAAAAAGTGTTTGCTTAAGCTTTTTGAATCGTTTTTCCGAAATGGTATATTTTGTTTTTTTAACTTGGTATTTATGAACGATCAAAAATGAAATATTAAAATTGTATTCGTTGACTGCCGTTTAATTGTATTCTCTTTTTCTATAATAAATGTTTCTTTGCATTTTTTGTAGGTATTATTTTCGTATTTTTTTATAATAATCTAATAATTATTGTGTCAGTTGTGTTTTTCATTTAAATATATACTTATTGACCAGAGTAAATATCTAACTATTAAATAGTTTTCATTTTTTAAATTACAATGTATTCAAATATATTTTTTACAGAGGTGTATTATATAATTATTTGCTGTTTGCAGGTACTGTTTCCATGCCGTTCTACACAGTATATGTGTTAATGGGATATTGGGATTTAGGACCTCTTCTGTGCGATTTATGGTTGTCTGTGGACTACACTGTCTGTTTGGTATCACAATATACAGTCCTCCTGATTACCATCGACCGATTTTGTTCAGTAAAAATCGCTGCAAAATACAGGAGCTGGCGAACAAAAAATCGTGTTGTATGGATGGTGACAATAACTTGGATAGTGCCGGCGTTACTTTTCTTTATTAGTATATTCGGATGGGAACATTTTATCGGTTATAGAGATTTGTTGCCTGGACAATGTGCGGTGCAGTTCTTAAAAGACCCCATTTTTAATACAGCACTTATAATAGGTTATTATTGGACTACATTAATAGTGCTTTTTATATTATACGGTGGCATATACAAAACTGCGTACGACATGCAAAAGAAAAGCGAAGCGAAGCAACGGAAGATGCAATCCATGGTCGCGCTGAGCGCGGGGGCGATGACTGGAATGGCCGGTCGAGCCGCCGGTATCGGTTTATCTAAAACGCAAAGCACCCTTTTGAGCCAAGACAAACCTCCCATCGTAGCGGGCACTTGTCTTCCATCGAGCCAAACTAACAACGTGACCAGCGTGGTCAATTTAACTATTCGCGAACAAAATCCCGGGATGGGATCAGCAGACTCAAATTCTAGTCAAAAAACGTGCTCAATAAAAAATAGTACCACTACGACGACAACTACAACCACTGCCGATACCGTAAACAACGATCGGCGACCGTTGAGCCTCGCCGCCACTCACACGACAACTGAAGCAGATAAATCAGAGAGATCAAGTAGTCCGGCGTTTGAATCTGACGATGAGAGTGCAGCAATACAACCAAATAGAAAACGATCTTCTGTTGTTGGTATTGTTGTTCAAATAGGTATGTCCCCACATTTGTTCGATAATAACAACAGAATTAATGGTGGAATTCCAACATCAGGCGTTGAATTGACGAGCACAAGGCAATCAAACTCTGGTGACGTAATTTCGCCTCCTCTTCCACTTATTTTAGAACAGAGCCTTTTGGACACAGACAATCCGACTGAAAATTCGGGGGTAGGTGATTCATGTTCAGTTGAACCCTTAAAACCCGAGCCCGCTTTAAATGTTGTAGCCAGATTACCTGCTGAACCTTGTTGCTCACCATCATTATCACAGAAATCACAAAACATCATACCCCCACCAGTACAATTTCAAGAAACCCCTGTATCGAATAGTCCCCCATCTATGGCAGAAAGACCACGAACTTTACAAGTTACGCCACAAGTTACTTACGACGTGCTAATTGGTCTAGATGGCGGTGATTTGAGATATATGGATGAGAGTTCTGTTAACGTGCCCTCACCTACATGTGAAAGTCCTCCCTCATCCAGCACCATAACAGAATCCCCTACGCATGTAATTAATACTGCCGCTAATACTTCCTTGCTGCAGACTGCGCTTATACGCGCTACAGCTCAGGCGAATCCCCCATCAAAGAAGCTGGATACTGAGGTCACCTTATCGTCAGAACGTGCTATAACGACAATTGTCAATGAACCTCCGAGTGACTGCCAACGCGATATGTGCACGGAACCTAGCACCCCATTATGCGGCATGCCAACGATAAGTCAAACAGGTAATGCTGCTGCCATAATGGCAGCAACAACAGTTCTCGATGCGGATAGAAATAAATCTCTTAATAAATCAGACACAGATGATGGAGTCTCAAAGAAGGACTTCGTCAAAACTATAGGCAGACGACTGAAAACAAAGAAGAAAAAAGTCGACCAAGGTTTAAGCGTACGTCAAAAATCAAAATCCGAAAACAGAGCAAGAAAAGCTTTTCGAACCATTTCTTTCATATTAGGAGCTTTTGTCGTTTGCTGGACACCTTACCACATATTAGCGCTTGTAGAAGGCTTTTGCTCGAATCCACCCTGTACGAACGAACACCTGTACATGTTTTCATACTTTCTTTGCTACGCCAACAGTCCTTTGAATCCCTTCTGTTACGCCCTTGCAAATCAACAGTTTAAAAAAACATTCACGCGTATCTTGAAAGGAGACCTCCACATAACATGAATCGTATGTATGAGTAGCAAACTTAAGATAAGTTAGAAAGTTTAGAACGGCGATAATTAATTATTATTAGTAAACCGGCTTCACGAATATTGTACAATAAAAATATGTAATCTATGTAATAATGATATTCGTGCTTAGCACATGTTCAGGTCAATATTTCAACCAAGGACAATAATTAATGTAATTTAACGTAAAGCAGACATATTTCTCCCTAACTACCACGCTGGTATTTTGCGGGACCCAATAAGCAAAATAAATTAATCTATTAATGTACATATAATCAGGATTTAAAATTTTATCGAATGTTAATGGTTCGTCACCTAACGCTTTTAGACAAATATTTGTAGATATCCATTCGTGGCGAATTATATAAAATGTGTAATGTAAATAACTCCAATTGGGTTCCAGTGTCATATAATTAATCGGTACCTTTAATGTATTTAAGCTGTAACGAGCCCTATCAGCTTATTTCCATTGATTGTTGATATCGATAAAGAATTATACAAAATTATAACGTCTACCACACTGTTCATTTGTTAGCTTAAGTGCATTGTGATACCTTTACCTAACATTATTAAACCGTACGACACGTATAATTTCCGTTTAAAAGCGCCATATGTTCGACAAGGTCATAATACATATGTAGGCAATTATCACGTCATTACTGTGATAGAGTACGAAGATACACTTGAAATTTTACATATCCGTATTTCATCGGAACAAAAAAATACATTCCATATAACATTGCTTAAAAATTCGTATTCAATAAATCACAATTGTGATCTTAAAGTAATTAATTAAGTATTGAGGTACAAACATTTAAAAACGCCAACGGGGTTATTTTAAATTAACGACAGTGGCCATTTGAAAAAAATCATTCATATGTAAAAAAAGTTTCAGGGTTATTATCTCGCAAAGCCATAAAATCGCATTTCGATTTGTTCTCAAGAAAATTTTTACTTGACAAAGCTTATATAATAACATACGGCGCCTTACCTATATGAGCAACATAGTTTTAATATATGTACAATTTTTGTCAATGGCAATGTACTATCTCTTAGAAATGTCTCTTTAGCTACTGATTCAACTTAATGTTCATTGGCAATTCCTATTGTCCATACTACCCTATAACATATATGAATTGTTCTAGTTCCAAGAATATCCCTTTTCTAGTCCAGAATTTATACATTTTAAATCAATGCTATAATCTCGTATTTCGTCGTTTTTCCCACAGTTAATTTTACATGCCCATTTTTAAAATGCTTGTAGTGTTTCTGTCCAAATAAAATATGATTCAGACGCAGGGAAAAGGTGAAGGTATATTGGTGATGAACATTAGACAAGTCACGTTTGCGAAAGTAACTTATAATCTTTATTTTTCAAGTTATATATGTTATATTACAAATTTTCCTTATCAATTAAACCTTGCCCAAAGTTCTCACCTTTTGTTTCTCATCCTCGGTAAAACGAATATTGATCTACCATCCAGGTCTTATTTCCAGTTTTATAGTTCCTTGATCGGTACATCCATAGCTAGTTTTAGTTGTGTTATTTTTCACAATTTCTTCTGCCTTTCTTTCTTTCTTTGAAACTGCCCCAAACAATTTTCTTGCATGAATCTATTCCCCCATATGTTTGCTCTAATATATTTGGAATAATATAATTCCCTATTTAGGCCACTGAGCGCAAAATAAATGTAGAATACATATTATGCAATTACTTTTCAAATATTGTATAATGTTACAATACTTGGTCATTATCTATATGTAATTACACATTATTTGCCTTCCTTAAAACTGCCCCACATTTTTTTATTTTTTAATATGGTTAGATTTCGATGATATGCAAATTAGTCGATAGCATGCGTGTGCGTAAGTCGAACGTTTAGTTTTATAAAGACATATGTGATCCTGCTTTTAGAATACTCCAAGTACATGTAATACGTAGGTGGAACTGTTTTGTTTGTAATAAAGGATTTACTTGTACGAATCTGTGTTTTTATTTGCACCCCGTCGCGCCGTCTGCGATTGAAGCGCTTTTTAACACAAAAGCTTATCGAATTTGATTACCGATTCGGTATTGTGAGGATGAAACTTAAAACTAATCGGCGTCACCAGAATTTGATTGATTACATTTGACCCTTATTTAGACGTCAGTGTTCAACATCCTAGGTTATTGATTAAACCATTATGCCATTTAGTTTGTCTATTCGTATTTTATTCATGCTTAATGTTGATATGGGTTGGATTTCAAAACGACGTAGTTTACAAACCTACATATACAAATCGCATGATAAGCCAGTCATAAAAAAATGCAGATTTACACGTTTTATAGCCTCGACCTACTGACTTCGAATTCGTCAATTGTATTAACGTAAAGTTAACGTTTTTAGTGTTTTAGTGTCACCATATACTGGTGATTGAATCCTGGTTAAGGCAGCAACAGAAAACATTAATTAGCAAAATCATTAACAAGTACATATATAACACAACATGACCCTCCACCAATTTCAAAAATGTCTTCGCACATATTTTAATAATATACATTCAAATTTAGTATTTTAAATATTTATAACAAAATAAAATTGAATCCATGGTTTTGCTTAAAGCCTCCCTCGTATGTTCCTTAATGTCTTTAAAGTTTCTGTTGCTTATAGACATATGTATTACATACAAGTTACAGCTTACATGCATTACAAACTAAGGAAACCATTTGATAAAAATGGAAACAGTGCAAATTAGGACACTTATCATTAACAATTTGTACACTCAACAAAACTAATAGTTCGTCTCATAAGCATTGGCAAACTTTTTGCGGATTTTTAAACAGATGATACACTGATCTGACCATCACCAGCTCTAAGCTATCCTGAGACTAAGTGAACACAAATGAATAACTTTCCATAGATATGGAAACAAAAAGTAAAAATAAACAATTTGACAAATAATTTAGCAGTTGTGGAACGCAAGATGAGGATCTTCAGAAACACAAGAGATGATCCTGGAAAAGAGATAAATGAATCAGACGAGGTGGACAAACGCCCTGCAATACCGTTATGGATGAAGCTGTTTCACTTGCCTTCAGAACCAGTCTGGTTCACAACCGTCACAGTACTAAATTTTATAACCGTTATAGGCAAACTGTATTTGTCAGTGAATGCAAAATGTGTTACCTTACTGAAGGAGATGAAAATGTCACGTATGTATTAATTATATTATTTGATAAGTAGTCGTGTTAAATTAAATTGTGGCGTAATTCCAAATTACGAATTTCATCCACTTGGATTCTAGCTTTTTAAGCTATCGTGAAAATGAAAGTCATAAGTTTTCTCGATTTCCACCTACCTGAGAGCATGTCATATGACTGGCTACCAAATGGTTGTTCTTACAAATACATTAAAAATAAAGACAATTTTTATGATATAAGTTTTGGAAATTATTGCTATTTGATTGTTTAGTATATTGAAATATTATGAATATTACGATTCCTGCATGACTTACAAATCTGCATCTTTAAAATAAAAAAGCCACATATGAAATGTAAGTTGCTATTAATTTCATTTGATATAGCACAATAGGTTTTAATTTAGAATAACTAGTTTTATTTTGTATAACTATCTGTGGATCCGTTTCAGATTGGTGAAGCCAAGTATTTAAATTTTTTTAATAATTATTTTAATGCGAAATTACAATTAAGTTTGTATCGAGTGTTACCATTGTTTCCAGTAGATTTTTAAATGTAATAAAGGTTCGATGTTAAAATAATATACCTCCTTCTTTCAGAAATATTCTACCTTCTGGATATTTTCTACTTGTGTGACATTATCTTGATTCTTGGCAGTAAATACATACGTAATTTGGATCTTCCACAAATAAATTTATCGATGAGACCTCTGACCATGCTGATAGTGGAAATCATATCATTACTGCCATTGGAACTCATGACTACGAATGATAAACTAATGTGCCTCTTGCACACCAACAGATGCATACGAATCGCAAGGATCTTGCATATTTTTCGGCAGTATCGAAACATGCTTGACAGTAAACTTTTTATGCAGATTGTTGAAATGTTCTCGAATATCCTCTTCATCACAATGATCACATATACAATTTACTGTAACATTAAATGTTGGGAGGAAGTGTGTGGTGAAACCCATGATTGCCACAATGAAAAAGCCTTGGTCATGATCTCGACAAAAGTTACCTTATCTGGGCTCTGTAAGCTCCGATCATATGAAGTTCACTTTGAATTCTTGACCATGCTTGCCGGATTAATTTCATTCTTTTTCGTTGTAACCATAACTTTGGTGATGATGATGATTGGTATTGTCAACATTAACGACCATCAGATGGCTTTTGAAGATAAATACAATTCAACTATGCTTACTCTTAATGTCTTGGACGTACCGGACTACTTGAAAAAAAGTACAATGGAAGTCTATAATACATTTTGGGTGAATTGCGGAGGATACAATGTAAACTGCGACTTTTTAGAAATACTCCCTAAAACAGTTCAAAATGGAATAATGGTAGACGTTTACTGGCCAGCATTACAACATTCCAAGCTGTTTAGGGCCATGGATTTACCCTTCCTTCGTAGTACGTCACTTTCTATGAAGAGATCTTTTATGATGCCCGGCGACTTTGTATACAGGAAAAACGACTGGAAAAGTAAAATGATATTCCTGGTTTCTGGAACGATCCAACTACTCAGTGAGGAAGATGGTGAAACACCTATATTATCCTTCACCAGTGGCACGTGTCTGGGTGCATCGTCTTTGGTCATTAGTTACAAGTCGATCAACAGCGTTCGCTGTAAAACGTTTTGTGAATTCCACGTCTTAAGTAAGAGTGATTTTATGAGAATGTTCAAGCGTTTTCCGAAACACGTTAAGAACATTATAGACACCATTAATGACAGGTAAATAATTTTATTGTTTAAGCCATGTGCCTATGAAATATTTAAGAACTGAAATTAACATAAACACATAGAATGCTCCTATTGATAATTTTATTGTTATAGATATCGATATGCTAAACAATGCAATGAGCTGGCAAACCACGCGAAGAAAAAGCTCAGTGATCTTGAAAGACAAATTGACATTTACACAATTTTCTGGCTGAAGAACACACTACATCAATTAATGGTACGAGACGTAGAAACTATGTACAAGCATGAATTTCAGAATATCTACTTACTAAACGAAATCAACGAAAATAATTTCAATAGGTTACTCTTTACTGCCCATTTTCTCGATTCTCTGGCAATAAGTGACAGGATTGAAACAGATACCGACACGGTGTTTGCAAAGTCGACATTTCCTTGCATTTTGCAACCAAACTCTGTACTCATCATTCTTTGGGAATCTCTCATTATCTGTTTTACGGTTCTAATTTCTTTTACTATACCTTATGCATCGTTCGTGTCGCAAGAATCGCCAGAATGGTACACTCTCCTTGTTTATATGTCTACCTTGGTGTTTTGGTGCGATATTTACGTACAAGTTTCCACTGCCATAAAAACAAAACAAGGCAATATCAAAAAAATTCGCTTAATAACCATTGCAAGAATGCAAACATTAGGTTTCTGGGCAGATATGTTTTCTTGCGTGCCATGTGAGATGTTCGCGCCAGTAGTTTTAGATTCAATGTCAAGTCAAAACAGTTCTAGATTGCACATGAACAGAATTTTTAAACTATGGCGAGTGGAGAGAATCTTTCGCCTATGGGAAAGAAAATTCAACACCAACATGATCCTTATAAGGTTTATTAAGTTCTCATGGGTTAATATGTACACTATTTTTGTGCTCTACTGTTACATTCACAACATGAAAGATGTACCTACTGATTCGATATTATTTTCTGCTGTACAAATAACGACAGGTATGGGCATTGTAGACGGTGATTTCACAATGAAAAATACAATATCGATTTTTGCTGATACCACCACAACACTAATCAATCTCATGATGTATGCGTACATAGGTAGTGCCTACATATTAGACAGATTCAGACTCGTCGAAGTGCAACAATTGTGCAAAGCTATAGCCGAAAAGATACATTTCAGAAATATATCACCATTGCTTATAGAGCGTGTTATGAACTACGTCGAAACTCAAATGATGGAGAATGGATGTGAACAAATTAAAAATTCAAGATCGATTCTTTTGAACATGTCAGAAATGTGCTATAGTGAAACAATGGAAAATATGATTGGACATGTACTTCAGACTATGCCACTTTTGCAAAACATTGAGGATGAGGTAAGTAGATTACTTGACTAACCTTAGTATTTATTTTTCAAGTATTTCCACCAGATGTCATTTTAAAATAACATCTTCCACTCTCTTCCATCCGCTATGTTTCTGCAATTCATTTTTTTACAATTATTCCAAATCTCCCATCATTGCATTGGGCCATTTTCTTCTTGGCTTCTCCTTTTTCCTGTTGCGGTATCGCACTTTCCTCCCTATGATTATTAAAGCCCTTTCCTCTTCAATCTTTTCTAGCGTAGTTGTAATCTGTGCACTCTGACTACATCACTTACTTTCTTATCATTTAAGAGTCTCTAGACTTCTATATTCGTTCTTCTCTCCCGTATTCCATTTTATTTTTCTCAGAACTACTTCTTCGTATTTACATTTTCGAATTAGCTTCTATGATACAAATTATCATTTAATCAAATATATTTGTTAAAAATTATCAATTGTATTTAATTCATCCACCTCTATTCAAATAGTTCTCTTCTGTTGCAGATTATTTTGGATATGTGCTCAAAACTTCACTTAATGTCATTGCCTCCAAATGAAGTACTCACTCATGCTGGTGACTTGGTCAATGATATATTTATCTACTACAAGGGTGTGTCCCATGTATTCAATCGAACAGGGCAGCTTACAAATGTGATTGATTGTTCACAAACTCTTAATGTGCTAGAAACAGTATTCACAGTACCATCTCTAAACACTATCATCACCAAAACCCACTGTAGATTTTTTGTGTTGCCCTACACTGCATTCATGCAAATTCTAACTAAATATCCAAGCGAGCTAAAATGCCTAAATGATGCTGTAGCACAATCTGCGGATATAAAAACAGAATATCTGCAGTGTTGCAAGCAGTCAGTCAAGACTATGAAGTATAAGGAAAAAAAAGTTGAACAGTTGATCCATTTTTTTGGTTACAATTTAATTGTTGATTCATACGAAGAATATGACTATAACCTACCATTCGATTATCTCTATCCATTTGCCTTTATTCGATATTTGCTTTTGAGAATAACTTTTATGCCTCATGGAAAATTTGTTTGCATGTGGGAATCTTTTAGATGCGCATTTGCGATATTGTCCTCTATTTTATATTTCACACTTCCATTTGTAGATACTCAGTATAGATTTGTTTTGTTGGCCCTAAACGTCACAGCATTAGTAGACATTTATTTTCGAATGCACGTTTGCTATTACAACGAAAATGGTGTTCTAGTCAAACATCCTCTGAAGACCGCTACGCACTATCTTACACACGGTTTTCTTATTGACTTTTTTGCATGCCTACCATTTGGCATTTGGACAATGGCGAAAGAATCCACGTTTTACATCACATTACACTTAAATATCCTGTTCCAGTTGCATCGATACTTTCAATTCATTAATTACTTACGTATAAATTCCTTAATGCCTTCTAGCAAGTGGCACTCAATATCTTACATACCTATAGTATTTATATTATGTAATTTGGTTGGTTGCTTGTTGATTGGAGTTGAATGCAGGTACAACTGGGAAGATGTCCAACACAATGAGAATTTTACTGCTGGGATTAAATGCAAAGCAGACTCATTATTATCAGTATCAAAGTTCCAAAAGCCAATCGATCCAATTCGGGCACATTTTTATGGTATATATGTGGTGACATCGATGATCACAATGGTTGGGATGCAAGGATGGAACCATGGAAATAATTTTACGAGAACCATGATCATGATTTTGCCTGTAATTGGTCTTTATTTAAGCGTGACAATTAGTGCAAAAGTTTTTCAATTGTATAGTTTCAGAAGCAATACTTTAATACATTACCAAGAGGGAATGCATTCGTTGACAAACTTCCTTCATAAACACAATGTTAGTCATAAATTGCGCAGCACTATAATTGAACATTATGAACTGAAATGGACTCGTGTGAAAGGAACATATATGTATGAGCTAATTAGGCCCTTTTCACATTCGATGCGTCTTGATATCTTGTTTGAGATTATCAGTAAGAATATCTACATAAACTCACCTTTCGAGTCTTCAAATTTGATTTTCTATAGAAACATCAGCCCATATTTGGTATATGAAATAGTGTTGAAAGGTGGTTACATCATTACAATAAATGACATTAGCGAACATCTTTATGTGGTGATGAGTGGTGCCGTTGACATTTTGGCGCCCGATGGTACAAAACTCGACACCTTATACCAAGGAAGTATGTTCGGCAATTTAGATAACATAAAGTCAACACGTCAAATGGTCAGCACTGTAGCTTCATGCCACGTTGAAATTCTGTCCGTTAAAGCCAGAAAATTTCACCACTTTTTAAGCCATGATGAGGCCATGAAAAGAGAATTTAGATTAATTAAAGCAAAGTATGTGAGTTACATACCATCACATAAATCAAAAATTGAGTACAAACGAACTGTCGCCAATAATTTGAACACAAATGTATCTTACTTTCTCAGCGTTTTAAATCCAAACTCCAAGTCAATGCAGGTATGGGACGCGTTGAATCTGATTATTTCATGCTATCTTGGCATCCTTCTGGATTTATACCAGTTGGGGGCGGGGGATTTTTCGACGATAATCATTATATTGCAGTACACCAGCGATTTAGTTTATACCCTGCATGTACTAACAAAAAGATATACAGCATACGTTGATGAGTACGGCAACCTAATTGTGAATTTGGAGATGATTAGAAAGAAATCCGAAGAAAACAAATTAAAATTTTGGATAACGGTGATAAGTTTAATTCCCGCTGATGTTTTTGCGTTGGTGTCGAGATTGGAAGTAAACTCAGCACATTTACTTTACAGCTTCTTAAGATTAAATCGCATATTAAGACTAACATACATCTTTGATTACTTCAAAAATACCAGTCAAAAGTTAAATGTAAACTTGGGAATGTTGCGGTTTGGATACATACTTATTTGGAGTTCATTAGCATTGAATGCAATGTGCGCAATAATGGGTATATTATCCTGTTTGATAAACGTCAATATGCACCCACACATACAGGCTTGCAAGGATTTAAACAAATTAACACAACTGCAAAAGTTTGAAATGTATGTGCATTATTTGTACATTGTGGGAAATTGTGTAACACTGACATCGCAGCACTTTTACTATCCCCAAGGTATATGGCATATAATTTTATGCATTTGTTTCATGTTTACAGGTCAGTACATAAGAATATGCATAATTAGTCAAATATTTTCGTTGCTAAATAATAAGACTTTGCAAAAATTCAAATTCAAAAATTTGTTTGAACAAGTGATGTACTTTCTACAAACTGAAGATGTCTCAGCTTCAATGATTACAATGGTCACTACGTACATCAATTTGGTTTGGATTCAACAAAATGGCGTAATTTGTCCAAAGCTCTTGCATGAAGCTCCAACATATCTGCTAGATGCCATATACAACAATGCTTTCTCATACCTGCTTGTAGATCATCCCATCTTCTTCAATAGCCACCCTGATTGTTTGAGGCAAATTGTACAAAAGTTACAGTACAGAACCTATTTTGTTGGAAATTACATTCAATTTAAAGGTAGTATAGATGATACCATGTATTTCATCTACGAAGGTCAAGTGGCAATTTTGGATGAGGAATATTTAAAAAACAAGGGAGTAATCATCAATTTATATGGTGGCGATTCATTTGGTATAAAACAAGGACTTTACCGCAGGACACCACACAGATTTACGTACAGATGTATAAAACGCACTATCATTCTGTCTTTATGTATAGATGATTGGGCGTATTTGTTAGATTTCTTCCCCGCTTCAAAAGAACAATTGTACAAATTAGCAAGTGTGTATAATGGCCTATGAGTATTTCTGCTTTAAGCATTCTTTTATTATATTTAAATGTTACATATTTTTATAGAATGTTGTTATCATTATTCATAAATATTTAATCTAGTTTACCCACCCATTTTATTTGTATTATCTCATTACTTTTCGTATGCAATGCAATAAACCTTGTGAAGAAACGGGTACCCATTTTTTTTTGTCTTAATAATGAAACTGTAATCATTCTCATTCTTACTTAGAAAATAAAACATATGCTTGATAAATTGGAATAAGCAACAACAAATATGTAAGTACAAAAAAAAACAAAATGGCTTATCTGTGAAGAATAGTGCGCAACTTCCACGTGCATATCGTGATCGTTCAGATAGAATTATCTGAACGATCAGAATAATTACTCAATATAGTCAAATAAGCTGTGACTAGGACTTGAATGGAAATAAGGGATGGTTTCTTCTAACAAATAATACAACAATAATAAATAATTGTTCGCACCACGTGGTTAAGCCTTAAGTACACGGAACAAGTTTACAAGCTAACAAACGGCTTTTTCACAAACAGCTCGTAAACTAGCCCAGTGCACTCGTTCCGTTAGCTGCTTGTAAAAACGCTCTGGAAAAAATTGAACTGCCGGCGACTTTGCAAGCCACTCACCGGCTTTTGAGCGAGCTAGCTTGTAAACTAGCCACGTGTACTCACAGTAGCTTGTGCACAAGTGGCTCTAGTAGGCTAGTAGCATGGGTCTTGAAGATGTCCGAGGAGCTGGTTGTAGCAGGTGTTGAAATTGTAGCTAAAGTAATTAAAAACGAGTTAATTAAACGACAAAGCGCTTAAAAGAAATGTGCGGGTGAAACCGTGGATAGGAAGACGTACTGATTATAGTGCATCAAATACTTTACTGAAAGAGCAGAAGAACGAAGATCCCGCGGCTTGTAAAAATATTTTGAGAATTACCAGTAAACAGTTTGATGAACTACTGGGAATGGTAGACGAAATGTTGTAAAAACGGAATACGACAATGAGGACGGCAATCCCAGTAACTACCAAATTAGAAATAACTTTACGCTATTTAGCAACTGGAGATTCATATAAGTCACTACTAATAGAGTACCTGTTTCGAGTTTCAGAAACAACAATATCGAGGTTCCCACCACATGCACTTACAGCAATTTGTTGTGTTCTTCGGCCATTCATTGAGGTGAAGTGTAAATAATAATAATAATTAATAATAATAATTTATTTTATGGAATCTTTTTACATTAATCTATGAAAACGTCATCACTGTTTGTATGATGTCCTCTTCGTCGTTTGAAGAACCAGTTGCGGAAGCAATTGATTGAGGAGACGCCATTAGAGTAAAGTTGTGAAATTCTGGTTGGACTTATGCATTGTCCAATATGTCCAACCTAGCACGAGTTATAGAATTTTGAATATCCTGCTGCAGCAAGATGGCTGTTCGCTTTGATAGCTGACGGAGTTTACTTGCTACATAATTGCGAAACATCATATGGGTTATCCATTGTCGAATTTACCACTTTCTACATTTTTTCTAAACCTTTTTCTTGGCGGCTCAGGTGGCTTAATAAATCCGGATGAGTGGGCCGTGTTTGTTTCAACAGTGGAGTTGTTGATGCCAATCATAGCAAGGTCAATGGTGTCACCTCCCTCTTTATCTTGTTCTGAATTTTCACTTTGATTTAGGTCCTGAAAAAAGAATAAAAATTAATAATAATGTATATTTCATGTTTTATTCATTAAAACATAATAAGCACTTAAAAACAATCTTTTCCTTTCAGGTACCAAAAACTGTTGAACATTGGAAAGAAATTGAAAAGTTATTCCACCAGCTCTGGAATTACCCTAGATGCTGTTCAGGTTCATTATACTACAATTACAAGAAAACCTACAGTATCATACTATTTGCCATGGTTGATGCAGATTATTGCTTCAGTTATATTGACTTAGGAGGAAATGGCCGAGCAAGTGACAGTGCAGTATTTAGAGAACTTTGAACATTGCAATGGAAACTAAAGCCATTGGGTTTCCTGAGAACTCTGATATTGTCAGGAACAACACTTTCCCTCTAAGACTCGATTTTATGAAGCCTTTCAGTAAGCATGGACTAAGTAATGAAGAAAAAATATTCAATTATCCTCTTTCCCGTGCCAGACGAGCGTCAGAGAATGCTTTTAGCATACTTGCCTGGCAATTTAGAGTGTTTTCAAGACCAATTTTGCTTCAGAGTTCAGAGTTTCAGAGTTGAAACCCGATACTATCGATGGAGTTGTTTGGGCTGCTTGCAGTTTGCATAACTGGCTGCGAAAGACTGTCCTAAGGCACTATATGTCACAACAAGCAGTAGACAGACAAGATTTTAACACAGGAGATGTAACACCTGGTGAATGGAGTCAAAATACCAACATCCTACATGCAGTGACCAGAGTAGGCAGCAACAATACAAGCCAAATCGCTAAAGGGATCAGACAAGTGTACGTGACATACTTCTCGGAAGAAAATACTCTACCGTGGCAATGGGAGAAACTTGAACTTAAAAAGCCATAAACAATGTTTTAAAAACTGTTGATGTATTAAATTAACAATACATTAAATTTACTTACCAAATTTGATGTACTGCTTGTTGTCACCACCTCACTCAAATAAGTAGCATCCTTAAATCAAGATAACTTTGGTACATAAACTTCATCTGTTTTACAGCCACTCTTTTTGAATTTTTCAATTTTTTGTAATTCAATTCTCTAGACATCTTTAGTGGACTTGATTTTAGACTTAAGCAGCTTCTCATCCATTTCGCCTAACAACTCAACGATTTATTGCTGTAGTCTTTATTTTTAATATTCCACAATGTAGGAGATTGTTGGTACACTTTTAAAAACAATGAAATGTTACTCGTGTTCCATAGTAGCCTTAAGTATCAAATTTTCTTAAATTATTATCAATAATTATAAAACAATATATTAAATTATTAAATTTTTAGCCTAAACCTTATGACAACATGTGGTTTCCACACGCCAGCTAGTCGACCACTGAGCAAGTGGGAAATTTTGTGTGTACTCGATACTAGCGCACTCCCTGACTCGCTGGCTTTTTACAAGCCGCTTGTAAGCTTGTAAACTCGCCGTGTGTACTTAAGGCTTTAGTGTCTTCTCTACATCAAATTCCTCCGAAGAAACATGAATTCCAAATATTTGGAGTGTTATTAATTAATGAATTTTACAATACAACTCAGAAAGCAAAGAAATTCTGATGAAATTGGTGATAAATTTGCAGCACCGCAAATGTCACTTGTACATGCACACACATTTACCCTGAGAAGAATACGAAACGATGGAAAGCCTCAATCAGTAAATAACAAATAAATATGTTTGGACATTAAACTAACAATAATTTCTTCTTAGGTGTGGGCAAGAAATTATTAATAAAACAATAAAATGTATTTTGGAATTTTAATAAAATATTAATAACTATTTCCGAATTTTAAATTTCCTCAAATTTCATAATGTATTATAATAGCAAAGTACAAATAATGCAATATGTTTATTTATGAATACTGAACACAAATTGTCACTGCTACTGAGAATCACTAGAAGAGCTACTACTTGAATCCGTAGACATTACTTCAACATCCTCAGTCTCTTGTTTATGATTCCTAGTGTCCATTGGCACACTACCTTGGCCCACACTCATGTGAATTTCACCAGATGGGTGCCAAGCAAATTGATTTTGTTGTGTTGCCGGTATTTCTATAATTAAGAACATACAAAAATTATCATTATTACCACATCTACGAACAAATTACCTCCTGGATGTCCCTGTCGATGAATCTCAGATAGGCTACTTTGTTGTTGTAATAACTGACCATTTATAGGGTCACTGAACCTACCCAAAAAACCAAGTCTCATTTCTATATCTGTCGGGTACGGACGTCGTGGATCTCCTTGCTGCCACGTTAGTGGAGCGCACACCGCATTCGATGCGCTTATTCTATGGGCAAATTTAATCAATTCTTCCGAAGGTACAGGTCTTTTATTCGCTCGAGCGATAGACTGTAATTTTTGATTTGCTTGATAAATTGCCGTGGAAAGTATTTGTTCGGCTTCTTTGAGTTGTTTCTGCAGTTGATTTATATCCTGATCTTGCCTCTCGACCTCTGCTTTTAACGTATCCATTCGCCTGTCGATTTGAGCCTGTTCTGCCGCTAATTTAAGGGTATCCTTTAATTCATCGTCTTTTGCAACTAATAAATCAGTTAGTTGTGCGTACTCTGGACCCGACAGCTTTAAATGCTTTTGGGCAATTGCATTTTCGATCATTTCTCTAGAAGTGGATTATTATCAAAAGTAGAGTGACGCCTTCGATAAACACTTACTTTGAAATTAATTCTATGTCATCTATGATATAGAGGAGCTTTTCCCTTGTGCTTATTTGAGACATCTATAGCTCAATTAACGATATGGTCCTAACCAGGATACAAAGAACCTAGTGGTGATCTTTATGATTTCATACTGATGCTCGTATTGAGAAATTTCATAACTCCAATAAAAAATCAAAAGACGTTCAGAGATAGTAAGTATCACATAAAATTCAAAACTCTATGTGAAGAAAAAGTTACTTATACAATTATACTTGTTACGTTCTTATAGAAAATTATTTTCATTTCTTACTTTACGTTTTACATGACATACTTACTTACTCCGTTTGTAAATTCACTATTATTTCACCTCTTGGAGTAAACTGCCTTATAAGCAACTGATAATTACATTCGTAACTTTACGCTGGAATAACATACCACAAATATCAACAATGTACAATGCGCTATAAACTTTAAGTGTTGCCAATCATCTTTAGCGTCTTATTTAATAACATTTATAAATTATAAAAGAGAAAAGGATAATTAACTAGCCTCCCAATGTGGCCACACCAGATGTGTAGAATGTAAAAAAATTGACATTGGAGTTTTCAGCTTATGCAAAGGGAATTTTGGTGTTAAATGGTTACCCAGGCTGCAAAGTATGAAATTGTCCACGCTCCATAAATTAATTCGCACGTTGATTATCATATAATATTGGAGTGTGTTATAAACCATTATAGAATTATTAATTTGTTTATAAAAATATTTTTCAAATCCTATATTCTTGAACCATGCCGACTATTGGAGTAAAACGAGATGTTTTATTTAAAAAACTGGGCAAAACTTACAGTAAAATATAGGTTATGTTTCGTTAATATATAATAATGTATTATTTTTAAGCCGAAGAAGAATTTCAAAATCTCTGTTTTGAATTCGGTCTTGAATTAGACGAAGTTGTAAGTAGTTTGCAATTATTTTTAACATTAATTTTCATGGACTCTTCTAGACAACTGAAAAGCAAATGATAACCAAAGAACAAGGCGAAGATTCTCAATCATCTGTCGGGGCATCGGAAGAAATCATATATCGAATTGACATTCCAGCAAATAGGTACGACCTGCTATGCATGGAAGGCCTTTGTCAAGGTTTGCTCGTGTTTCAGGGAAAGTACGTTAGTAGTGCACTTATTTTAATCAAACGCTGACACATTTGTTTTAGATTGGATTTACCGATGTACCGGGCAATTAAACCACCGGAAGGCTCAATCCAGCGGTTGATAATTCAACCTGATACTGCTAAAATAAGACCATTTGCTGTAGCTGCAGTTTTAAGAAATTTATATTTCACTCAAGATTCTTACAACAGCTTCATTGACTTGCAAGACAAATTGCACCAGAATATTTGTAGGAAACGGTCTTTAGTTGCTATTGGCACCCATGATTTGGATACCATAGAGGGTCCATTTATTTACGATGCGAAGCCACCTGCAGATATTAAATTTGTTCCATTAAATCAATCGAAGGAGTATAGTGCTATAGAATTGATGGAGTTATATTCTGTAAGTTAACGATCGTTTTTGTAAATAATATTCAGGATATGCTGCATGGTGGTAGGCCTCAAATTTTGTTATTTCTTTATACAGAGTGCGTCACAAACTTTAAGGGATGTCCCAAAATATGTCAAAAAGTCTTAATTAATATGGGCACGCAAATTAACGGTTTCGGATTTGTAAATATTTTTGCTTATCTCTTTTCAGTCAACATATGTTCGGTCATAAACAGTTTGTAGTTGACATTCAGTGGTTAGTGCACAATTTGAATTTGCTATGCCCGTTTACTTTAACTTGAATTATCTTATCTTAGACTTTTGTTGTTTGTTCATACATTATCTTGTTTGTTTGTTTGCCCATAATAAAAAATGTGTAAATGTTCATTACAACTTTTTGGCATATTTTGGGCCCCTGAACGGTTGTGACACATTCTTTTAGTAACCTGTATAATGTTCTTCTCATGTGTAGGATGAAAAGCCCTTGAAAAGTTTCTGATATGAAAACGCAGTTGTTGAATTGTTTTTAACGATTATAAGACAAATAAAGCATTAATAAAAATTAGTCTAAAATCACCAGAGCAATTTAAATAAAATCGTATTGACATGCAATGATTGAGTGTTAAATAACAATGTATATCTTGCTTATTAACATGAAAGGTGTACCGTCTTAATCACTTTCACTGCTACAGTTTAAGTTGTATATCAACTCCGTAAATTTTAGACACACGCACAACTCAAACAATACTTGCATATTATCAAGGACAGCTCTGTGTATCCTGTAATCACTGACAGCAAGGGACGTGTTTTATCGATGCCTCCAATAATTAATGGCGATCATTCTAAAATTAGCTTAAATACAAAAAATGTATTTATTGAATGTACTGCGACTGATTTAACAAAGGTAACATCACGACTTATTAATGAATTTTATATAACTATTATTATTGTAGGCTAGAATAGTTTTAGATACTTTAGTTTGTATGTTCAGCCAGTACTGCAGTGACAAATACACAGTGGAGAATTGCGAGGTACAACAAATAAATGGAGATGTCTTGCTCTATCCGGATCTTCGTTATCGTGATGAAGTTATTTCGGTACAAGGAGCAAACAATTGTATTGGGATAAGGTATTAAGATGATAATTCATTTACAAAAGCCTAAAAATGAGAATGGAAACTTGTACTGTATATCTATTATTTTAGAACCCATTCTTATTAGTGAGCTTTAACTTTAACAGTAATCTTGTGTTGGGAAAAGGTATATAAAATGTGTCCTCGTTCTAGACTACCTTGACTACTATCTTGAGCTATATATACCACCCACAAACTAAAATAACAATAAATGTTATAAGTAGTTATTTCTTTGTAAATCTTCAGTGAATCTGGTGAGAAAGTCGCAGAATTATTATCGAAGATGTGTCTGGAATCGGAACTATTACTGTCAAAACGAGAAGTTAAAGTAACAGTTCCTCCCAGTCGCCACGATGTAATCCATGCTTGCGACATATACGAAGATGTCGCTATTGCTTACGGATATAACAAAATCGTCCGGACGTTACCAAAAACAAATACAATTGCGCACCAATTTCCTGTTAACAAGCTCTCCGATCTGTTGAGGGATCCGATAGCCCAAGCCGGTTTTACGGAAGCTTTAACGTTTTCATTGGTATGTTTCATCACTTGATTTGTGTTCAAATTTTAATACGTGCTTGTAGTGTTCAAGAGATGACATTTCGGCCAAATTGGGTGTCTCAATCGACGGACTTCCGGCCGTTCATATTTCTAATCCAAAAACGTTGGAGTTCCAAGTGTGCCGTACAACTTTGTTGCCTGGGCTTTTAAAAACTATCGCCGCTAATAAAAAAATGCCTTTGCCCATAAAAGTTTTCGAAGTTTCCGACGTGGTCTTGAAAGATTCCAAAGCAGGTATTACCTGATTTAATTTAAGCGATCCTTTGCATTGTTTATATTTGCAGAGGTGGGAGCCCGCAATGAACGACGAATATGCGCAGTCAATTGTAACAAAAACGCAGGTTTTGAAATCGTGCATGGATTGCTGGACAAAATAATGATGCTTTTGGAAATACCGTGGGATGCAAAAAAAACTAATAAAGGATATTATTTACGTTCTACGCAAGGTTGGTATATCATTATGCAGCTTTTACAATTTTTTTATCATTAATCTCTTATAACTGAAAAAAGTCACCTTTTGTTTTGTCCAATAGTTACTTTTAACAGTACTTCTAAAATAAATTCAATTGATTCAATTAACTGCATAATTGCTTTTATGAACCTGAACTGAACTAAAACCATATGCAGCACAATTCAACACATTCCTGTTTATTTTAGATCCTGCTTACTTTCCACAACGTTGCGCAGAGATAGTTTGCCGTGGTGAAGTTATTGGAAAAATTGGAGTTCTTCATCCAAGTGTGTTAACAAAATTCGAATTAACTAATCCATGTTCTAGTGTAGAAATTAATATAGAGCCATTTGTTTAAAATTCGACAATGAATACAAATTACACAACCAACTCAAAAACATGTGGATTTGAATATTCCTAAAGACCTTTTTATCATTTATTAATGCAGGTTGTAAGCCAATGTGTGGTTGTACTGGAAAGAAAATACTGAAATATTCATTAATTATAATGATCATATTGTTTTGATTAGCCACCACTATTTATTTTCCCATTTAAGTAGCATATATGTTTAAAAATTCATCATTGTCAGCCAAAGATCGTTTCTAATTTGTATGCCACTTTGTACATAAAATACAGCAACTTCTCCTTAATTTAGTTATAAATGTAATAGTAAATTAGAGACTGTGGTTGGCAAATCAATTTAAACAAACTTAACCGTACCACACAGTTATACTGTGTGGTAAGGGTAAGATTGTTTCAATTTAGTTATAATTCTATCACTTCGTATTTAATATATTATGTATCCTTCAGCTACTCAATATATAAAAATGTATTGAAGTGCTGGAAAAAATATTCAAGGGATTTATTTGTAGAATAAATCTGACTGATGGTTATTTAACATTTTATTCGTATGTGAACAGACCGGCTCTAAATTCTCAGTTTAACAGAAAATCCATTATATTGACAAAATTGAACTCCATGTTAAATATAACATCATTTATAAAAGAACTCCTTTGAGCCACTTACACTTCCCCAAATTGCAATCAATAAATACATGTATTTCTTTACTCAATGGTAAAAAGTGATTAAGAAACTGTATTGTCACCCTACACATCTTCCTTTTAGAGCTCTTAAGCCTAAATATTGGAAAATGCAATCAAAAGTAATTCGTTTTCTATCCTTTTGTATTATATAAAGACATTTACTATCTTTATTGCTATTATATAACAAATATCAGAGCATACAGAGGAGCTGATGAAGCAAACACTAACCATGTACTCGTGAGAGCGGAAATGAAAGTGAGAAGGCAGGATATAGCTAGAGAGAAAAGAACAAGAAAAGGACTAAATGTAGAAACATTAAAGGTACAAGGAGAAACGGAACATTATACAAAGGAAATAGAAAACCACATAAAGGCAGGTCCTCAGACATTACCAATAGAGAAAAATGGGAAGCACTACAAAACATTATAAATCGAGTAGCCGAAAAAACATTAGAAAGCAGAAACATAAGCAAAATCAAGAATAAATGGTTTGACGAAGAGTGCATGCATGTGGTACAGGATAGTAGAAATGCAAGACAGAAATACATCAAAACTACAGAAGAAATCGATAAGACTGAGTATCGAAAATACAGAAAAACATTTAAAAGAATGTGTAGAGTAATTAAGTAATAAGGCCAACAGTCTTATATGGAGGGGAGACCCGGATGCTGACAGGGCAGGAAGAAGCAAAGCTACAGATATGGGAACGGAAACTGCTAAGGAGGGTATATGGAGGAGTAAAAGAAGGGGATCAGTGGAGAAGGAGGAAAAATAAGGAGGTGGAGAAACTATTCAATGAACCAAACATCACAACGAAAATAAAAATGAAGAGAATAAGGTGGTTGGGCCACGTAGAAAGAATGCCAAAGACCATAAAGAATAGAAGGCAAGGCGGGAGAAGGAAGAGAGGCAGACCAAGGAGAAGGTGGATAGAAGAAGTAAAGAGAAATCTGAAACAGATAGGAGTGAAGGACTGGAAGAAGATGGCTGAAAATAAGAGAGAATGAGGGCAAATCGTATCACGAGGCCAGAACCTACAAGGTTTGCAGAGAATATTTCGAAAACGACGAGCTTTCAAATTGATGCATCTGGTAATAAAGTGGTTCCAACATAAAAAAATTTCTGGCACGTCGTAGATGGAATTTTTTTGGTGTAAGCGTATTGTGTATAATTAACGTTCATTTCTTAATTTACCGAGTGTGAACCGGTATTTATTCTGTAATAGGCCAAAATGTTCCGAAACTAATTTACAAATGAATGCAAGTCGATATCGTAGTGCTGCCAATATGAAAATATTTACTTGCTCAGTGTCGTGGTCACGTTAGCATCACTGGACATAGCGAATCACTCCAAATTTTGTAAGATGCACAAAATCTGCAATGGTCTGTATTGAACTTTCTTATACTTATTGTTAGTTATACTACATTTTTCGAAAAAACTGTAACTGTAACTTTTGTAGGAATCATTTTGTACCGTTTCGTGATATGGAAAAAGGTAATAAGAGTAAACTATGACTCCCGGTTGAGAGATTGCGTTAAAAATATGACGTTATCCTCCTTGCTACATACAAATGTTAAGTTTAAAGTTTCAGAGCTCTAGCTTTAATTGTTTGGGGCGTAGAGCGCGCACACAGAGACGTCATTCCGAAAATAGTCAGAATCAATCAGAGGACCTCAAAGGCGTATATCCGTTAAAATCTCGACTTCGAAAATTTTCATGATAAAGTTAAGAGAATAATAAATATTTACGCAAAATTGGAACCGATTACATGTTTTGGGACAAGAATCGTAAAATGTTACAAATTGCAAAACGGCAACACATTTTTTGACAGATATCCCAGCCGTTCCATTATTGTGTAGAAATTAAGTACGCATCTAAAATATGAATACAGATTTCTTAGTATTATTCTAGGTATTAAATAACCTATTGTTAATAAAATGTGAAGCCTCACTAGGTTACCTGCCGCCTATTGTAAAATAATTGGGCTACTCGGCGGGAGGTGGCGAGGTAGTTTACGACTTGGTTCACGGACATCGTTTTTGTAGATATAAGTCGGCCATAGTAGAAAATGGCGACGGTGATGAATTTAATGTAACGAATGTACTGTACTTTGTGCGCGTAGTGAAGTTTAATATTATTGGAAAACAGTGTATTTGTATTTAGTTTTAATGAAAGGTAAAAATGCAGAATGTAGCACAAGGATCCACCACAGATAATCCGAAAATAGAAAAAGTGAATGTTCACCACGATATAGGGAACTCGCCGTCGACTCCCCATTCAACCAATTCTAGCCCTGCTAAATCGGAAACCGAAACATATTCAGAACATCGGAGATTTATGTTTGATTCATCAGAAAGCGAAGAGGATAGTGTTTCAGAGGTAGGCATTTGTTTTTCCCGATGTTCTCTTGTTTTCTATCGCTTTTGCCTCGAGGCTCAAGTATCAATGAACTTCTGAGAGACATCTTGTGGCAATCATGTCTGTGTCGCACATTGCTCGCCCTTCGCTCATTTGACTTCGACTGTATTTATCAAATTCGCCAATTATACTTTTAAATATATCGGACAAAATTTTAGCACGGCGCATTACGTACGTGTGCACATTCGGTTAAATTAATGTCCGTCCGTAAAGTGGTTATGAACGGAGTGCTTATAGGTATAAATTCTATTTTGATGTTTTCGAGTCGATTGTGATCAAATTAAATATAATTTTGTTTCACCATCGTGATATTAATTGACATTGAATCGATGTTAAAATACGCATCGCATGAAATAGTGTAGACATTGTTTTTATTACTCATTGCTGATTTGTTTTGCATTAACTGAACAAGTGTTTTCAACTGATTTCTTATTTAAACAACTGTGGACACAAGTGAACTAAAACAATGTCTTTGTTATATTTTGTTATAATTTATATGTAAATATTTTTTTGGTTCAAGTACAAATACTGAAAAAATTAAAAATCTTTATAATTCTTAATACAGTTAAAATGGTATCAACTATTCAAAAACATACTTGTTGCCAGTATATTATAGACACGGACTGGTGAGTTGTAAACACGGCAGTTTTATTGTTTTAAATGTCGACGTAAATATTGAATATAATAAACTTTCGCCTATATTGACGTGCACCACATTCGCATGTGTAAATTAACTATAGATAAATGTTTTATGTTATTGTGGACATTTTTAATTGACCGATTTTTAAATTAGTCATGTGTTTATTAGGTGCTCTCGATTGACAGTTTCCGCGTGCATATAAACGTCACAAAAAATCAAAATGCGCAAAGTACACATAATGTAGATGAATATGCTTATATCCTGCCTACTTCATTCATAATTAATCAAATATCTTTTATAAAAATATTGGTATGGTAATAAAAATACAAATTAGTTTTTCACGGTGCTGATTTATTTCTAGAAATCACATCGCAAGTAAAAAGTCTGCATCCAGTATCTAATGGGTGATATTTAAATTTAATAAACTTAACGAGTCTATGGGTTTTGCAGAATTTCCACATCCACCTATTGTTATTACCCAAGTTGATTTTTTGCTTACTTGCCTGACTAATCGTTCAATCGTGTTCTCAGCTATAATCACGTCGTTGCATCACTTTTTCGTGGGGAGTTGGTTTTATATTGTTGGTAGCTAAACCACGTTTTCGCACGACTTAATTCTAACTAATATAATTAGATTTGGATTAAAATTTTGTTTTTGGCAATTTGGCAAAGGATTGGTCGATGAATAAAGTGGTTAAAACTGGATTAAAACGTCCCACGTTTCGACCAAGTTTATTGTGACTTTAAGAATTATGTTTATTTGTTGGTTTATTTTGTTATTTCTTTTGTTGCAGTTTTTCGTTTTCGTTGATCGATTTTAGTTTTGGGAATTACGCATTTAGTTTAGTGTTTACAAGTTTGGTTTGTGTTGGTATCAGAGTACAGGGCATCGTCACTGCAATTCCCCTGTAGCAATAAAAACATAGATTTTTTGTTATAATTAACGCTTTGGTTGCTAATCGTTCGTTTTAATTCGGTCTGTTTAGTGCGTTGCAATTAAACAAACTAAATATTAATCCATTGAAACTATGTTTATTATAAAATCGCACACTTGAAATGTGATAAATTTAACGCAAAAATTGATGCCGAACACGTTCAAATATTCCAATAAAACATGTGACACCATGATGTATTTCGCTGCGAGTTATAAAACGTGATAAAAACGAGGAAGTAGGTCGTTATTTATTAAAAACGATCGTCATTGAGACATAAGTGTCCCGGCTAATTATGAGATTATAATTATAAATGCAAGTGTAGTTAGTCTCTCGTGGTTTCTTTAATTACAATGGATGCATATGGCAGAATATTATGGCATTTAAATGAACAAAGTTCTACTTTATGGCTCAAGCAAATTCACAGAGAAAATCGACATTATTTCGTAACATTAAAAGTATTATTGCTAATTAACTTGTTTGGGTAATTGATTATAATAAAAGGAATATTTGTGTTTTTAATTGTTTTTGATGTAGCATGTTTGCAATAGTGACACATAAACACCTTGTGGTTTCACCAAAACACCCAGTGGCACACATAAATGTGTTAATAAACGGTCCTGAATGCAAATGGGTAATAAATAATATAGTGAAGCAAAATTACTGTGGAACGAAACCGTTTAATATGTATATATAACCTTGAATTCGTGAAAGTGAACCAAAATTAAAATGAAAAATTGAAGCAAATAAACGAAAATGTAACATTTGTTTTGTTTTAATTTCATTTGCTTTAATCTTCATTTTTCTTTTTTTGTTTTTCTTACTCTTTAACTTCATTTATCTCATGTTTATTAAAATGTTTGTTAAAATAAACCAATTTTCGTGATATCAGTGTGAGGCAAAATATTAGCGTCAAACAACACCCAAAGAAGTTCCCAGAAAATTTTCACATCTCATTTAACAGCTTTATTACGAAATTCCAATAATATGTAGCCACGCAGGTACCTAAATGTGATTCATATTTGATTATAATGGAAATGTTGTATTGGTAAAATACATTGGAAACCAAGGCCTTGTAATATGTGGGTGCACGTAGAGTGTTCAACTGTCCACATCCGTTCGCAATCGAATTCAAATGCTCATAAAATTACAAATATAGAGCAGAAAGTAATTAATAATATCTATTAATAATTAGAGACAACAGACTATTTATTAACAGATAGGTGTGATATATATTTGTTCCATTTTGTCGAGTTAAAATTACAGTAACCAATTTGCTGCACTGACAGTCACTTGCGCCTGATTTTGATAACCTTGATAAGGAAAAAGCCGGTTCCGAAAATGCACATCGAATGCCGAACTTAATTTATTCGTTGTCAATGCCGAATTTCTGATCGTTCAGGTGTACCAAGTACCTTGGCCAAAATACTATTGGTTAGACGTAAAATAAATTATTGGCATAAATGCAATATTTCATTGATAGGAAATGATTTCCGATGTGACTAGTGTTAAAGTTTTATTTATTTTTCACACACTCATTAATATACATTTTTTAATAATAAATATAAATAATATGAATTATTATTTGCATATGATTGGTAACAATTCATTACTCTTGTAACCAATCATAAAATAAATTTTTCATTAATTATGTCAAATTTAATAGTAACTTCAACTTCAATTGAGTAATGGGCATCGTTATCATTATTTTAACTGTTAAACTGTAAAATATGTATTTTTAAATGAAATTTACTGTTATTGCACTTTCGTCCTTGAGGATAGCCTTCAAGAAATTTGTTGTTGCGATAATGTAACTCAGTAAACTTTGCTGCATATTATAACTATAGTCACATGCGCACTTGTATTTTTTTATATTTGAATGACAATGTATTTTTTTATATACATTGTTTTGCATTTGTGCCACTATTCACTACTACCATGTAAAATAGGTCAAGACTACAGTATTTAGTTTAGTATAATAAAAACGAGAAAATATTTCGTTAATATCGTTTTTAATAGTTCGGCAATTCCATTATCAGACTCGTCAATTGTCGTTTTTATTGCACATTTAAAAAAAAATTAAAACACCTGTTTCCATCGTTTATCAGTAGCAAATGAAACGATGCAGGTAAAATTGATCGTAAGCCAGCGAACGCCGGTAAAATTGTGTTCGCATGAAAGTGACACAGTAATTTCCGCATATCTCCGCACGATTTTTTCCAATTTAATTAATTTTAGATCTAAATTGACAGTCGAGAACCTACGCGGCGAAATGATGCAAATTATACGCAAATAAATTTTGAAGCCTGTTACGTAAAGCTGCAATCATAACTACTTTATTTAATTAACTGCCCAACGTGTTGATCCATTTCATAAATTTATCTGTCTTGTTTTAATATAATGTCACCGCCTGGGCGCTTCGTGGCGAGCTGATGAAGCCATGGATTCCGAACGCAACTTCCGCTATAATCGATTCCCGTTTTTGTGTCAAATCCACAAAGCCTATAGCGTTTGGTATGTGGGGTTCCATTGTAAAGACATTTACCAGGTGTTGCGAAGACCCCGGGGGTCAATGTTTGAGGGTTACGATTCTGCGATGTACGCGAATGGAATCCGAAGCTAGAAATACATTTCAATGCAAATATTATTGGCGCAATTTTAGCAGCGGCGTTTTGAAAGAGAAATTCGTTGAACTGTAATAGCCCGAAATTACGTAATGACCGATTTAAATAAAATTGGTTATGATCGACGAGATTTGGGTCGCTGCGTTTGCTTACCTACCAAAAAGGGAAATTGAAATTCGTGACAATCAATGACCATTTAATCAATCGAGTGAGTTATACATTTTAGTCGAGTGTCGATGTTGTATAACTGTTTTTGATGCGTGAACGAACAAATGGATCAATAACTAAAAGACAGTAAAGTTTAGGATTAAAAGTATCTTATATTTTGTAATTTCATAGATGTTTAACCAAACATTCGCTTTTTTTTTCAATTTCACCAAAATAGCAGCTAACATAATTACCATATCTCACAAATCGTTAAATGAAGAAAACGAAAACGAAATTATTTATTGGCGAGTTATATGGAAACTCCGGTTAGGTAGAATGGACTGATAAATAGTCAATACGTGCATTGAGGATGTGCATAGCTCAACAAAATCAATGGCCCTTGAATGTGTAAATAGGATTGTTAATTGGCAAAAGCTTTTACGATTTCCCTTGACCTATCGTTGGAACGTTTTCTAGGATATAATGCAAAGTTATTGATACAAATTATTAAAAGAAATTCAGTGATGGGTTATTTATAACAGTTCAAAAATATGACCTCATTGTTCAATACAGTTCATGGAGGCTTCAAATGATCTATTTATGTCCACAAAATTGAAATATGTCATCGAAATTTCCAACCCAGCTATAATAAAAAAAATGATATATAGCGAATTACAACGAAGCAAATTTCGATAATTGCACGGCAAAATCCACTGTACTATCTGAAAAATAATAACAATGAATAATGTCATTCGCATCCGCTCTAACACATACAAACTACCGTTGTGGATAACAATGCCGGTTAACCAAACGATGGGGGGATAAGCTCGAAAAACTAATAAAAATGGAGCGTTGATGGCTGCTATAAAACGCTCAACAAATTTAATTGGTTCGTAGCTTTCTGTGGAAGGCTAATGACTTAGTCAATCATGTTAGTTTCAGAAGCCCATTAATCCCGTATTTATTCAACTCTCATATGTAACATAAACGTAGGAACGAAAGTCTGTAACTAGCAAAACAATCCATTGGAATTATTTAAAATCCTGCTTGGTGAAACAATTAAATCTCTCACTTAAATCATATCAAATCGTGTGTGTGTGTTATGAAATCTTGGATGAATTGATAATATATGCAGGAAACCTGGGCATGTGTTTCTTTCTCGTTTTGAAGTCTTCAGTAGGCCACATCCATTATGTGTCATCAATATTGATGTTAATAATAATCTATTGTGCAAAAACAAATGGAATTATTAAAATATTAACACAATAAATGGGCCAATGGAATGCTAAGAACTTTAAATTGAAAGGATAAGTCATGTCAAAGATTTATACAAGTATGTAAAAATAGTTTGTGTATAATATACACTCCGCAAAATAATTATCGCAATACCTGAATCTACGACCATTTAAACGTACTGTTTTCTATTAAATTTATATGTGACCTTTTTTGAAGTTCTCAGACTAAACAGAGGAAAAGTGCAGGAAACGTGCAGTAAAGTGCATTTAAAATATTATAGTTTGTTACTCAGATCGGTTCAATTTTTGATTCAAGTGTCGTTCTGAATGTTCAGCAACGTGTGTCTTTACATCTTACATATTAAGAAACCGTGAAATGTATCACACTGGTGGAAAATAGCCGTAGACTGCCAGGAGTACAGCCTTCAACTGTAAGTAGAGCAGTAACACGATTTATGGAAACTGGGGACTACAGAAGAAGGCCTGTGCAAGGTCGCAATAGAGCTACTACCCCCACGAGATGATCGTTTTTTATGGTTAACTGCTCTGCGTACGCGTTATTTCATTGCTAAATGAGCTTTTAGGAGCTAGAAATGTACAGCCTTCCGTACAAATTGTCCGCAACTCTCTTTGAGAAGATGAGATAACTGCTCAAGGTCCACTTCTCACCAGGGAGCACCGGGTAGCCCGATTACAGTTCGCACGCGAACACGCCGATTGGGACACAAACCACTGGGCCAATGTCATCTTTTCTGATGAGTCTAGGTTAGCTTTATGGGCTTCTGACAGACGTGCGCCGGTGTATAGACGACCTGGCGAACGTTATACTGCCTGTAACTTCCGACCAGGTGTCCCTTTTGGTGGAGGATCATTGATGATGTGGGGATGCATCTCTTTACAGGGCCATACAGCATTGGTGCCATTACCTGGGGCTAGATTAACAGCAGCTAGATATGTTACCGACATTTTAGAAGAGCGTGTGATACCATATGCGCCCCTTGTTGGAGAAAATTGTGTTTTTATGCACGACAATGCACGACCCCACATAGCAGGAATTGTACAGCAATATTTGCAGGAAGTTCAATTGCCAGTATTAAGGTAGCCTGCACGAAGTCTCGACATGAACCCTATCGAGCATGTCTGGGACCACCTAGAACAAGGTTTAAAACGGCACCAGCGAGCATTCCTTAACCTTGAAAAACTGGAAGATCTACTTTTATTACAAAAATGTGAAAATCACACAAGACTATGTGGCAGACCTCATAAACACCATGCCAAGGAGGATGGAAGCTGTAATTCAAGCCAGGGGTGGAAATACCAGATCCTAGTGCCATTTTACAAAAGTATTTATTATTTTGCAATTTTGAATAGTTTTTTTTATTATTTTCTGCATTATATGAGTTGACCATGCTGTTAATTATGTTTTATGTTTTTTCAGGACCTAACATTTATAAGTAGAATAGCTTAGATGTTCAGAAATGGTATTTTCTGGAAAAAAGTTGGTGTTGCGATATTTATTACACCCGCAATAATTAAATACAATAGCATGACCTGCTGATGACTTTAAAACGAGAAAGAAATGTGTCCAGCTCTCCATATTTATATTATTCGTTCATTCAGTAAATAATAGATTTAATAAATAGATACGAGTTGTAGATAACGTTAATTCCAAATAACATTTAATTAGTTGGTGCTATGTGGGCTTAATTACTTTATAGTAGTGAGCCAAATTTTAAAAAGTTTATTGCCTTAGGGTAGATTATCGATAGTATAGTTTAAGCAAATAAAAGATTCGCTTGAATTAAAAAATATTGGATGTTGTTTCATATTTTCTGGTGTTATAATTTCGATTATTATGATTCCATGTTTATTGACTTTTTCCTAAATATTAGATTAAAATTGTATCTAAAATGCATTAAAGTACATATCTACTGTACCAATTAAAAATAAATATGTTTGGGTTGGTACATCTAATAAAATCCAATATCTGGCTTTGTCATGTGAGTGACACTCTGTATTTATCATCCAGATAAACCCATGAAGTGTTTCCATCGGTATTTTATTTCTATTGAACAATGAGTCCGCTTCGGCGCGTGACATTATATTAAAAATGATTATTACTGTTCACAGTACCTGCACAATAGCGCAAACTCATTATGTATACGGACAATCATATCCTTCAAAACATTCAACATAAGTGGAATTGTGTTTGAATATACCTCTTATGTAAAATATCTATTCAAATAATATGCGTAATATGCACATTTGCATGAAATATTGTTTTACTTACGTATAATTACCCTCCAACGGTTTCAAATAAAATGCTTAAGGATTCCATATACGTAACGTTGCTTTGTTTGTAATGTGAATTCTTGTTAAATCGACGGCTGTTCAGTAATTAACTAGTTATTTTTTGCCTCCAGGCGAACGGAAAGAACCTTCGTATCACATGGACATTTAAAGTGTCAGTATGTTCGGATATTTTAAACGTGTTTTCGGTCTTTTTGAATTATCTTAAATATTTGGTGAATGTGTGATGCAAGTTTAGTAGTGGGAGAAGCTGATGCCGAGGCTGCAGTCTGTAGCAACGGCAAACTGTTTTTTTCGCGAACGTGTCATGCTGATACCACTTGGGGAAACCGTGGTGCGTAACACGCACAAGTTGATCTGTCGTTAATACAGTCACGAATGCGGTACGTTTGCAACGCAAATACGTTCCCCTATGTCATATCCGGATATGTGAACAATGAAAGTGAAATAAATTGAATTACATTTTTTTAAAAACGACGAATAAATACAATAAAATTTATAATTAAATTGCAAAATAATCACACATCATTGAAATCGATTCTTTTGGAGCTGTGGTTATCATTGGATTGATGAAATTCAATTAAGTTGCATTGTTACCTCTACCCATTACGTATAATTACTCGCTTTATGCGTTCCAATAAAATTTTCGAAGAACGTATTTACGTTATTCGATTTATTTATTTGGCTTCGTATTGAAGTTCAATCTAATATTGACTCCTACACCGCCTCCATTCGAACTCGCGGAATCCGATTCAGACATCCTGCGGTTCAACCTGCATATCTATTGAAGTAAACCGACTTTCTCTTGCCATTGTTCTGCGCCGAGCTACGATTTTATTGCCAGTCCTCGCCGATTGGCGTGCATGAAATTGATCGCGGAACGGGGATTTTTCAACGAGATTTCTAATTAGAAAACACATCTTTGAATCGGACGTTTTTGTGTGTGTATATATATATATATATATATATATATATATATATATATATATATATATCGCGTAGCGGTTGGGCAAAAATATTTAAATTTAACCGGGGTCTGCTTTTTTAAACGGATCGGACGGTCGCTGATTAGCGAACGCAGGCGAATGTCTATTAATTATGCGTGATTCATTTGTTATATGGGTATTTATAGCTCGAACCCGAAATCGAGAAATAGAGTTTCAGTAGTAAATAGTGACTATTAACTCAGATGTGATAGAATATTGTTAGTCATTTCAGTTTCGAACGTTTTTATTTATTGTCTAAAATGTAAATGATTATCGCACTTAAATGCAATAGCAAACAAATTGTTAAAAATTATAATCTTGAAATTGAGAAATAATCGAAAATATATTGGGTAGTTAATTGGGGAAAATGAATTTATTTTTGATTTTGATATTTTTTTGTTTCGGATGAGAAAATATGCTCTTTGCCAACACATTAGGTTGATGATTGATTACATGACAGAAGAAGAACTAGACATGAATGGAGCAAATTTACGGTATGTTCACCGTTATAAATTGTATTCGGACCTCCTTTTAATTACAGTAATAAATATGTCTAATTAAATTGAAATCAATTTACACGGAAAATTAACGTTTATTTTTATTTTGTACAATAAGGGAAATTACAAAATTTAGCTATTACAAACAAATTGGTAATTGTTTCGATGAGACGAATCTTATTCAATGTATTCGGGCCTTACACAAATTTTAATTATGGTAATAAATATATCTCATTAAATTGAAATTAATATGCATGGAAAATTAGCATTTATTTGTATTTTGTACGACAAAGGAAATTGCGAAATTTAGCTATTACAAATATAAATAAACAAATTGTTACAGCAATCATATTTTCTATGGATGTGGGTAACGTCCTACAAATGAAGTAAGTCAACTTTGGAATATCCAAGAGTTTATAAACAGCATGCACCCATACACATAACATGTTTACAAGCCTATTTGGTGGCATAGAGAAGTCGTATAGCAGTTATTGGGCTCTGGCACCACTTCCTTGGATTATCCCGACAATGAATTAGAATAGGATCAGAAAAATCCACAGATTTACAAGCAAGTTACAACAAATGTGTCACGATGAGACACCAGGAAACGTTAATAATCAATCAACAAACAACTGAAATCGTTGTGAATGTTAAGATCTGATGAAAATATACGATAATAGAGTACAAAAGCACACCATCAAACGTAAATATGAATAAGTTTATAAGAAAGTTGTTGGTTGGGATCTGTGACTTGTTTAATTACACTAAATATCTTAACTTTGTTGACGTTAACCTCAAAACTCAACCTAACCAGTAGGTTGTATCTTCCATATTCAATGACTCCCATTGAACGACACTTTTAAAATTCTGCTCTAATGTTGATAGTGTTTGTAAAATCACATTTCATAAAACCACATAAGAAATTAACTTACTCTTAGTACAAAATGGATATTGAAGGAGTGAATTGATAAATAAATCAATTGATAAATAAATAAATAAAAAGTTAAATAAAGATTAGGGTCTAAGTAACTTCCTGGAGCTACACATGGCAGGACTCGTTATGAAGGTGGAATCGTTATAATTTGGTGGCGGTTACATAAATAATTATTATGTTGTATTGCTTTGGAATGGTCAACATTCGGCATCTTACTGAAGATTACACAGGAAAGTTGCCTTATTTGCAATTTAAAAATAGCCACCAGTATATTACTGTAATGAATGTTTCGCGTGACATGACTCTGTACTCTTTTCCTTTTCATTCAGATTTTGATGTTAATGATTAAATTTGCACAATTTTTAATTTTCAAAACCTTTTTTTGTAGATGTTGAAGAATAACGGTGTTTAACTAAAGAACTACACGTAAGTATAGAAGGTGGTGAAATGTTTCATAATTTACAAGAAGGATAGTCGAGGCTGGTTGTTCATTTGCTCTAATCAAGCTAGAGTAGAATAAACCACGAGATATCAATATTAGTGCCGTATAAGTTTACGTTCATATCTTGATTTTAGTAAGCAGTTCTCAACAAACACAATGGTGCGATAATTTGAAGACATGTTGGCAATGTTTAAAAGTGATTCAAAAATGTCTGCGCCGATTCATAACTATGGACGAAACATGGATCCATCACTACGTATCAAATACGAATGAACAATGGAACTAAGCAAAATTCGTAGCAAATCGCTCCCCGAAGAAAACAAAAGTCATTTCATCAGCTGGAAAGTTTCGGCTACAGTTTTCTGGGATGGAAAAGGCATACTTCTTGCAGATCATCTCGAGTTGGACACGAAAGTATGAATCAACAAAGACAAGTAATGGGAGATTAAACACAGACAACCCGAAGTATTTATATTTGACAATCATCATAACATCGATTAACAAGACCTATGAATCCCTAATCAAATAGTTTATTTGAATAATAAGATAATATCCCATATTAAACGACTGTCAAAACTGACTCCAACTTCTCACCAGAAACAGCTTGTTGGCAATAAAGAAATACTTCACCTGACCGTTTCCAATTAATCTGTAATGATTCAACTTATTGGTGATCATCTTGAGAGACGAGGCACAATCTTGGTAAGAAAAAAGCCAGTTTTGTTAAGGGCGAAGGAATGCAAGTAATCACTTCGTCGTCATTGAATCTTCAAGAAAAAAGTCACCTCATTCCTTTGTAAAACCAAAGAATCGTTACTTTTCGAAGTTATTTACAAATTCATACTTCAATACTTTATAGAATAGTATAATCTTCACGACTATTTTCCTTGGCATCAAGTCATCATCATTCGATGTGTCTAAAATGATGTAGCAATATATGCTGAAGCTGAAGATGAAATATACTAATATCTGTGGACAGTGGCAACAAATCCGGTGTGAGAACGTGTCCCAAGATCGCTACAAGAGCAATTTAAAAGATATTGATGTTCTGAAATCTTGAAAACATATGCTTTAATAGTTTCCCTAAGATGAAACTATTTCCAACGAAATTTTTGCTACTTTTCTCCGAGTACTGGTATTTTGGAGATTTATGATACTGGATAATATGCAGTTAATTTCAGCTGATTTAAAAATCGGAATTACATAATTTGGATATGAACTATTAAAGGAACTTGACAAATAATTTGTTGAACTTTGTTAGTTTCGATTTGTTCTTGTTCGCCCCGCGACAAGATACATTGTGTATATTTCTACCATCCATTATCGTAAATCCATTGCCATTTGAGTAACCACGAAAATATTCAGTAATTCTAATATCGAGTGCTTCAGCAGTTTCTTCTAAATAATCTGCTTGCAACACCGTTCTGGTTAATCGGGGAAAACTAGTGCATTCCGGTATTTTTATTCAACATAAACATTCTCTTTTGCAGATTTCATCTTTTTGGACACAATTAAAACTGTTATTGCCGTATCAGTCAATGTGCATCCTGCGACAGGTCTGCATTGCTGCACATCTTAGCTACTAATTTTAAAGACCTAGGCCACACCATCACTGACAAACAAAGATAGTTGAAGAGAACACCAACAGTGAAGAGTGCATGGCACAAAAAGCGCTGACTGTTCTTCAGGGTTAAATTTGCTTTAGCAAGTGACCTCGACAACGAATTGCACGTATGAAACAGTTAGGGAATTTGAATTTGGCATTATACTGAAAAATCGAATATTGTAATTTGCATTGCATTCAAGTAAATAATTCGTTAAATTTCCCACTTCGTAAATACGACGTCAACCAATAATTGTTTAAAATTAAAAAGAGACTACCCAACCTAGCCAATAAAACAATATCAAGCCCTATGTAATACCGAATTCTGCAACCAAACTTAGCCGATAAAATGTAATGTCCCTGCTGGCGACGCAAGCGCAAGAATATGATGTAATTGTGTAAGGGTGAAATTGGTCGTAAAGATACTGTTACATTCTACAGATTTCTGCAATTCAACTGCGTGGATAAAAATGTACCAACTGAAAGTCTATAAATTAGTGTACCCTTGCCATTAAAGCATATACGTAAATATGGTGAAGTGTTAAATTAGCTGTGGGGATTAGAGCAATATTTGCTGCTATATTGTTGTTGAATAGAAAGTGATGTCGATGGGAGTGTGAGTATTTTACGGATCCATTGCTGTTTAATGTTTCTAGTTAAATATATTGTTTTATAATTGTTTAGTTTTGTTTAATGAAGTTATACGAGTGCTTTATAACAAGTGCAAATCTATTGCCAAATAAATGTTTGGTTGTTCGGAACGAAAACATTGTGTTTATTGTGCTATTTAATATGAACAACATTGTGCAAAAGTTCAATTTGTGTCAATGTTCACTTTACATTAAACCGCCTAGTATTTGTTGTTTATAGAATTACCGTAGCTTAATTTAAGGTTGATAGAAATGTTGAAGTAAACCTATAATTTTACGCTTCGTTGTTCAGCAACTAAATCTAACCCAACCTATATATTGAGATGTTAGGCATCTAAGACTAACAAAATAAACATAAAAATAGCAATCAACACAATGCTATAAAATAATAAATAAATATGAAGTTTTACAAACAATCTAATAGCGCAATTCATAAAGTGGTGATTTCGGTATGGACCCATAATCTGAATTAATTAAATTAAGTCTGTTCTTAAAAATAAAAATACCCTCAAAAGAATTTATCTGATCGAAGGGGCATTTTTTAACAATTTTAAAGACGACCAATGTGTTCTTTGTTAAAATAGAACGTCTCGTTTTCCTATATTCCCATAAACGATCATTTAATAGAGAGAGACCTCTCGTAGAGAATATTATGGACTATGGACCCATAATCTGAATTAATTAAATTAAGTCTGTTCTTAAAAATAAAAATACCCTCAAAAGAATTTATCTGATCGAAGGGGCATTTTTTAACAATTTTAAAGACGACCAATGTGTTCTTTGTTAAAATAGAACGTCTCGTTTTCCTATATTCCCATAAACGATCATTTAATAGAGAGAGACCTCTCGTAGAGAATATTTGTTGATTTTTAGCAACAATTGTTTAAGGACGATACCTAGAATTATGAAAAATGTAGTAACTACATAATAGTTTTACTAGTTTGCAATAGAAAAATCTGCATACTTTTAATCTAATTTAACACAAGCCATGCCAAAAACACGAATAACCCGATGAATCACAATAATAATTTTTATATTTTTTTGTCTAGTTTTTCGAATTTAAGTCGGTACAAAAAAAACAATGTCGGTGTCAAATGTCAGGCGCTTCAGTGATGAAAAATTGTGTCCAACATTAAAAAAAATCATGAACATGGATATGTAGATGGTGGTGGCACCCACATAGCATAGTCCGTCTGAGACAATTCTTAACGTCGACCAGGAAATAGTTAGGTCGTGCAGTTCATACTCGACCATATCCAGTATCTGATATGTACTGAGTGCAACTTGTAAAGATGGGTCAACTAACCTTTAAAGTTAAAATGGTACTTGTACTTCGTGTAAATAAATTGAAACAAACTTACCCTTACCACACAGTATTTTAGTATACGCTAGATGTACATTTCGACAACTAAGTTGTCATCTTCAGCAGTATACTGCTGAAGATGACGGGGTAAGTTTGTTTCAATTTACGCACAAAAAAGTTACGCTTGTACTTAAGATTTTTCTACATCCATGCCGAAATGTCAATTGCAAATGTACTCCATTTAAAGAACAGAAATAGCTAAGCCACTCTCTACAAAAGCGCGCAACATTACACACTTGTGTATTGGTGGAATTGCAAAAACCCAGAACACAAGTAACTGCAAAATTAGGCATCCGCCAGGCATAGTGGTGTTTTATTTTTTATAGTTTGTAACACTGGTTGCTGCCTTCCACGAATGGAATTAGCTATTTCTGATTGTCCACCTATTATTTTAGTTACTTTGTGAAGGTAAATTTTGCCCATAACTGAAATCCAGTAAATACTATTGTTCTTAACTGATTGGAATGACACATATAATTTCATATACGCCCTTTTTGAAATTTAGTTCTTTTATACCACCTACATAGAACATATGCAATTTGCCACCAGATGTCAGATACGTTGTATTCCAAGTTGCATAGGTCATATTCATGTGTTGTTCATTGAATCTGGGAAAATTGTTGCATTACTGCATAGCATGTCAAAATCATATAGGACTGGATGGAAGTGAAGCTAGCATCACTATCTTTCTAGATGAGACGGTTCATACTGTTACTGTAAATGAAGCCGCTAATCTTGTTTGTTACATTGCGATTTTATTGCAGCTTCATCTCTATCGAATTCTCTTTGGTGAAAATATCATTGTCTTCTATGCTGATGAATGCGCTTCTATTCTCATGGCATTTCAAAATTAAACAGAAAATAATATACGTCCGAATATCGTGACAATTTAGATTGAGAACCACGTCAAGATTCCAACGTTGTAATAAAGGTCATCAACATTTGGATGACATATAAGAACCGTTGTGAAAACATTTTAATACTAATTTTCATTTGAAATGTTTCTACGATACCTCACATATCAGGTGAAGTTGTATAATATCCAGAGCGTTGCCAATTTAAAGAAAATTAACAATAAAGTTTAATATGATCACCACAATACGTTAATTCCTAATCTCAATGTGTCAAAAAGTCTTTCAATAAATAATTACCACTCAAACGTGTGTTTGATATTTAAATTGGTTTAAAAATGTGTAAATGTGCAAAAGTAATGACAAACATAATCTGGATCTCATATCTTGGCAGAAGTTATCAAATTCACAGAAGAAGGAAATTGATAAAAGGTGTCAATAGAATGCAAGTAAAATTTATTTAATTCACAAAATTAACATCTTTGATGTTCTGCAGACAATATATTAGTCAGAAGTATAATAATAAAATAAATAATTTTCATTATAATGTGTTTATCATATTAACTTCAAACATTTTAACAAAAGTTTTAACAAAAACAAATCAGCAGTGACATTTTCAAATCCATTGTAATTATACTTATTACCACTAAATTTATAAATGATTTCCAAAAAATTCCTTAGCCAATTAGTTTGACGTTTTACCATTATTAACCGGAAGGCGGGCTAGTCGAAATGCAATGAGCGTATTGGTGTTGTCGTTTAACATATGTAACCAACTATGTAAAAGTACACTTAACAATTCAATTCGAATGATTAAAATTTGAACATGCGAATAATATTCGTTTGTTTACATTTCATGAAATTATATTCACTAGTATTTCATGTTCTGTCCAATTCGAATGATTTACTATCTCGGTAAACCAAGCTCGTTCGATAGTAGGAAAATTAGGTGTGCCATTTTTTGTCACGATTGGTTTCTTGAACACGGGAATAATTTCAGTAGTGAAATCTAGAACTAATTTTAACGAGTGCTAAAGAATTTATTTTTAAACTACAATGGACAATCAATTGTAACCACTGCGTATTTCTGAACTAAATAAATCTTTAACTAGGGAATTTTATCCCGTACAAGTGTCGATAGCGACTGCCAACATGGTGCGAATAAATGTCTACTCGCACTGTTTGAGGTTATATTTCACACCTTACAACTACAATAGAAAAAATTTGCTTTTCATGTAAGCGTACTATACGTATATTTGGTACACAACTGCCATTATGTTGTTTAATTATTTACGTTTAGAAAGTAAAACATTGTCCAAGCGTTCGATAATACGACGTAATACGAAAAATGCACTTGGGATATCCTAAAGAACTAAATTGTAATTAGGGTCACTGATTGCCACATTATGTCATATTTGAAGAATATTTACGTTGTTAAATCATTAAATACAAGTTTGAATGGGAATGTGTGAATGGGATTGAGAGATATGAAAAATGTGATCTAGGTGGAGTCATTTGTGATTGATCAGGAGTTCGAGGAAGACCCTCAAGTCGAAGCTGCCAAATTTCTACTCAGTTCACAAGAAGATCGGTCAGTAGATCCAGAGACTCAAGCCCGTCTCGAAGCACTTCTACAAGCAGCAGGTATAAGTATTAATAAAACGAGACGTGACTAAGCTACAGTTTCATCAATCTATAGGCATCAGTCAGTTGGCAACAAAGGATGGTAAACATCTAGCAGATCCAGAAGTGTTGAGACGATTAACTTCCAGTGTATCCTGTGCTCTTGACGAAGCAGCAGCAGCGTTAACACGTATGCGTTCAGACAACCCTCGCTCTCAACCTGAGAAAACATCTCTGGTAGAAGCGTGCACAGACGGCGATGTTGGCACTGTCCGTAAACTGCTAACAGAAGGTCGATCAGTACATGAAACTTCGGAAGAAGGAGAAAGCCTTCTCTCACTTGCTTGTAGTGCGGGATATTTTGAATTGGCACAGGTTTGATATAACGACTATTAAATTCAACATTTTGTGAGCTCCGTATAATACATAAATTTGAAATAAATAAATTTTTGCAATTTCCATATAACTGCGAATACACTTTAATTAAATTTATTAAAGCTATTGTGACAAAACCAATGTGTACTAGTTACACTTTTTATAGTGGAAAGGTTAAGTAATTTCAAAGAAATAATAATTTAAAAATTGTGTATGTTGTCATTTAGTGACAATGTATATGTCAGTACCTAACGATAAAATATTTTTATATCGGATAAAAATCAAGTCAATAAATTTCTAGGTATTATTAGCCATGCATGCTAATGTGGAAGATAGAGGTATCAAAGGAGAATGTACTCCTTTGATGGAAGCAGCTTCTGCGGGTCATCTGGACATTGTTCGTTTGCTTGTAGCCCATGGAGCAGATGTCAATGCGCAATCAACATCAGGTATGTTTTGGTGTTAAATTAATTGCGAATCAAACACATCTTTAATTACAATGTAGGGAACACTCCATTGATGTATGGTTGTGCGGGTGGTCATCAAGAAGTTGTGAAGTTTTTATTAGAAAGCGGGGCTAATGTTGAAGATCACAATGAAAATGGGCACACCCCTTTGATGGAGGCTGCCAGCGCTGGACATGTGGGACTTGCGAAAATTCTACTTGAACACGGGGCTGGAATTAACACCCACTCCAATGAATTTAAAGAATCCGCACTTACATTAGCATGCTACAAGGGTCATTTAGATATGGTCAAGTTCCTCCTTGAAGCAGGTGCCGATCAAGAACATAAAACCGATGAAATGCACACTGCCCTCATGGAAGCCTCAATGGATGGACACGTGGAAGTGGCTAGGCTTTTGTTAGATTCCGGTGCTCAAGTGAATATGCCCACTGATAGCTTCGAGTCTCCACTTACTTTGGCCGCATGTGGTGGACATGTCGATTTGGCTATGCTGCTCATCGAAAGAGGAGCCAACATCGAAGAAGTTAATGATGAAGGTTATACACCACTGATGGAAGCCGCCCGTGAAGGACACGAGGAAATGGTAGCATTGTTGCTTAGTCAAGGTATTGCGTAGATTTTCATGGTTAATTGTGAAATTAAGATTTTCTTTTTCATTAACTGTATTTCACAACTTTTTTGTTTGTAAAACTATAAATGGTTCAAAGTGGCCGATCATTAAGCGATATCATGAAATTGTTTCAATTTATTGATTAAAATGCACACAAATACACTTTAATAAACTCAATCTCAGATGGAAAATCAACTTTTACTCTTACCAACAATATAGTCTAAAATTGTGCAGAATATCTAGGCCTGGGTGCAAATGGTCCATGTATCTGTGCTTTGTGATCTATTAACCATATGTAAGCTGACCTCTGAAAGGATTTATTTATTGTAACTAGTCTTAAAAAAGATTTGTTTTACAGTTCATGAAAATGTTTTTCTTAAAATTGAACTTGTTGGTATTGTCTTTGTTTTGATCGAAGAATTTTATTATAGGTGCTAACATAAATGCACAAACTGACGAAACGCAAGAAACAGCATTAACATTGGCTTGTTGTGGCGGTTTTACCGAAGTTGCGGATTTTCTTATTAAAGCTGGTGCAGATATTGAACTAGGGGCGTCAACACCATTAATGGAAGCAGCACAGGAAGGTCATTTGGAATTAGTGAAATACCTCTTAGAGAATAACGCAAATGTGCATGCGCAGACGCAGACTGGTGATACTGCTCTCACATATGCATGTGAAAATGGCCACACGGATGTCGCTGATCTGCTACTTCAATATGGTGCTGATTTAGTGAGTTGCCTTTCTCCAGTGGTTTGGAAGTGTGGATTAAACGTTTACTTCACAGGAACATGAATCTGAAGGTGGTCGAACACCTCTTATGAAAGCTTGTCGAGCAGGTCATTTATGCACTGTCCAGTTTTTAATAACTAAAGGAGCCGATGTAAGAAGACAAACAACAAACAATGATCACACTCCGCTATCGTTAGCTTGTGCAGGTGGACATTTGTCAGTGGTTGAATTGTTATTGGCACATCGAGCAGATCCAAGTCATAAATTAAAAGTAAATACATATACATTGAACAGAATCATTTATTATTTCAAAATAAATTTTAGGATAATTCAACAATGTTAATTGAAGCAGCTAAGGGAGGTCATACAAACGTAGTTCAACTTCTGTTGGATTACCCACATTCAATGATGCTGAATCAACAAGGGGCAGCAACGGCTACCAACCTTTCTATATTACCTGGTCAGGTTGGTAGCCGTGATTCACCTCAACCACCAATTAATTTCTTTCAACCTCCTCCAAATTTGACATCGACAGGTAAACGATATATAAAATTTACATTGTCACATTCTTCAAATTACCGGTAGATTTTTCCCTAACAGTTTTACAAGAAGTTCCAGAAGCTGTACGAATAATTACTCAAGAAGAAGCCCAAAATCAAAGTTTAGATGTCAGCAAACAAGTTCATTCAAGTTCTCCAGGCCGTTTATCTGAAAACCAAGGTAAAACAACCAGTAACCGCATATCCCTGCTGTCTAAAAGCCGTTCGGCGGGTGCAGTGTTTGATGGCAATCTAACCTCAGCAGAAGCCCAACAAGTCCGAACGCAACCTCTCACGCTTAGCGATTTGGAAGATGCAGACGTTTACGCTGCGACTGCTACAATGGATTTTCTTGCCAAAGAAGATCCGACGTTTATAGAGAAAAACAGTAGCATTGTCGATTATGTTAAGAACCGAAAAAAGCAGATAAACATTATCTCTAGTCCTTCTATAGCTGATGAAGGTAGTACTCAGAAGAAACAACAAATTCTCGAAGAACTGCATGTAAGTTTGAAGTTACATCAGTCTTGTCATAAATATTTCAATGATATTTCTCCAGAGGGTGGATCGTGAATTTCATGGTAAACAACAAACTCATAATCATTTGTTGCTATCCCAATATGCTGTGCCTCAAGAGCAATGTCCTTCAACCTCAGCAAATGCAACACTGCCTCATACCTTAAACATCGACATTGCAATGCAACAGCAACAAGGTATTATATTAAACATTTTATTAAACCATTAAGCACTTTAGCATAATTAGTTTGGTGAATTACTAGGTATCATTTTATAACTGTGTTATTCACCAGGTCTAGGGTCTGGTATTTCGGGCTCTGTATTTCCAGGAAGCAATCTCCAAGTTCATAATACGTTTTACACCGGTCCTGCCTGTCTACAGTCTCCAGGAGTGCCTCTCAAACTAGCTGTGAGCAGTGACACAGGAACTTTTGCTCCAACTCAAGGACCACCAACATTTTATTTTGCCCCTTTGAATAGTTCGGTCGCTGTACCACTTTCTACTGCCACCACCAGTGTTGCAACTCAACCTATTAAATTACAGACGGTTACCTCTCACGCGGAAGTTAGTCAGGTAAATATCAACCTAAATTTCAGTGATTTAAATTGTCGACAAATATTTTATTTTAAATTAGAACACTGCGATAAGCGATAGACCAAAAGCAAAGCCAGTGTCGAAAAAGGAAGGGAAGAACCTCAGAAAGCAACAGTACCAACCAACACTATATGGACAACAGCAACTTTTATTTGGCCCACAAGTTCCGTCATTACCACAACAATCGCAACAGATGCAGCAACAGCAATCTGAAAAACCATTGAATGTTTCGGAAGCTTTGAGCATTCAAGGATTAGATTTGGATTCATTGGAACAAGACCCCTATGATATAAAAGATGAAACTCAGGAAAACCTTCTTACAGCGTCGATTCTTCAGCAGTTTCATAATTCACCGCAGATCCACTCCAACCGAACTACGCATTATATTGGCTCACCTGTAAGTTTAATTTTTTTATAAAACTTAATTATAACGCAAAATATGAATATTAACAATTTTTAGCCTCAATCGCAAAAATCACGTTTGAGCCTTTATGATCGGGTTCCCGATGCATCAAATAAGTTCGTAGATCAACGAACTAAAAACTTAATGAGAGATAAGGACAGTTTTACATCTGAACTTGTCGAGGATGTTGTTCAAAGTTTAGAATCATATAATGTTACTGAAATCCCTGAGCAATCTACTGCACAGTTAAATAATCTTCAGGTAATTTTTTTGATTTCCTGTAAACAAATGGGTTTAAAAAAACTTTGTTATATGTAGGTTCAGTCGTATCCAACAACTCTTGATGAAACAATGATTGCCACGTTAGCTCAGCAAGAACTGTCTGCACAACCTGACGGTCCCAGAGTCGAGTACTTTGCAGTTCCTACAAATGGTACACAATTACCTGTTCAGGTAATACATCTTATATATTATATACATATTGTATACGATTTGTATTATGCATGCAAGCTAAACAATTAAGATGACACCCTGTATAAATCATAACAGTTTGATGTCACTGTGTGTTTCAACTTGTAAAAAGATTCTGTTTTCATTATAAATATTAAACATTTTGTAAATACAAATCATGATGTCTCTAATCACAAATGTGTTGTAAACTAATAAAGTATGAGCTGTGAAATTACTTACACTTATCAATATTGAGAAAAACATGTCAATATTTTACTTGAAAGTATGTTTTACCATTATTGAAATTAGTGGTGAACTATTGGTTGTTGTCTAAATTAACTCTTATTTTATTTTTATTGCAAGCAAATTCAATTTAACGAATATTCTATTAAATAGGTTCAACATACTCTGTACCCGTATGAACACTATTTGCAAGCTGTTGGGACTGTGGCAGCAATGCCAAACAAAGAACAAAGTGGAGCAATTTATCAAGCTGGTTTTCAAGCTGGTATTAATTTAATGCAACAACAATTAGGTATGTATATTATATGTTTGTGCTATATTTATTCTCTTTTTACTAATAAAATTAATTTAAATAATTAACTTATCAAGATTTTTTGTTTCTATGAGACACTTTTTTAAGTACATTTGTGAAGTGGAGTTACTAAGGGTGAAGCTTGCAATTTACTAGACCTGTATAATTTTCATAAACTAAACTAACTAACAAACTTGCAGCATGTCCAAATGCGAGTTCAAATGAAACATTAACAACAACAACAACAGTAGTTCCAACCACAGTAACAGCACTGCCAGGTACCTCAACTCAACAATATATAACACCCGGGCAACAAGTATGTGCACCAGTACCAACACCCTGTTCCCATGCAGTAGCCACACCTATGCAGTCGACGCATCATTGTCAGGTTCCGTGCAGTCAGCATCACCAGCCTTTGGTTCCTACGCATCAACAGCAACCTACCTCGCATCAGGTGCAAGCAGCAACTCAGACGCCGCAGACTGCATCTGTTACGAATGAATCCAAAAAGCAATCTAAAGCTGTTGGAGCCCAAGACGGCAGCGGAGGAAAAAAGAAAGGCCGGCTACTTTATAGACATCAAAATCAAGCGCAACAACAGGGAAATTCCTTCCAACAAAATCAGAATTATCAAATTGACCCAAACACTGGTAAGATGCTTTGGTGACTTTGTTTTCTTTTAACAACTAACGATTAATCACTTGTAACATTAAGTCGGTATATTTTTGTAGAACAGTGAAAGTGATTGAATGTTGAGCTTATAGATTTGCATTTCAAAATACAACAAATTTATTTAAATGTTAATTTCCTTAAGAAGAGATAATTTATTTCCAACATGGTAACTATGTTGATTAGAATCACATAACCTATTTTTAGTCTTGCTCAATGGTTAGTGCACAATACTGAACTTTTTTCAATTAAATATTTTGATGGGAAAAAATAAGAAAATAATTTTTGTCACTTTTTGGCTAAAAATGCTAGCTTATAAATAGTCTTCTACAATGAGAATTGTTATGAATTGAAAATTGAAGTTTGACAAAATTGTGGAAGTTTTGTTCTAATTTCAAGATTTGGCGTACAATGGGTTAGTAAGAACACAATCTTTCTCGTTTAACTGAATCTGCTCAAATAATTTAACTTTAATACTCCATGTACACATTTTAAACTTTAGGTTTTCATTCCTTTATAGCTGTGACACAGTACGGTGGAACACCTAACCAACCATGTGTTCCTGGTGCTGTACCCACAAACGCTTATTCGATGGATGTAGATTCTGAAACTGAAAGCAACCACGACACTGCTTTGACATTAGCGTGTGCCGGAGGTCACGAAGAACTAGTAGAACTCTTACTTAATCGAGGCGCAGATATTGAACATCGTGACAAAAAAGGATTCACTCCTTTAATTTTAGCTGCCACAGCGGGGCATGAAAAAGTTGTTGAAATACTTTTGAATCACAGTGCCGATATTGAGGCACAATCTGAGAGAACGAAGGACACACCTTTGAGTTTGGCATGCTCTGGTGGACGTTATGAGGTAACGTATCTTTTGTTTTCTATAAAAAATAACCTTTGGCTTGTTTATTTTGTTTCGTACTATTAGTGCACTTATACTGATTTACAGGTAGTTGAACTTCTACTTACCAGAAATGCTAATAAGGAACATCGAAATGTGTCTGATTACACACCATTGAGTCTAGCAGCGTCTGGTGGTTATGTGAATATTATAAAATTGCTTCTTACACATGGGGCTGAAATAAACTCACGGACAGGAAGTAAGCTTGGAATATCTCCTTTAATGTTGGCTGCCATGAATGGACATACTGCCGCTGTGAAACTATTGTTGGATATGGGGAGCGATATAAATGCTCAGATCGAGACCAACCGAAATACCGCATTAACACTGGCATGCTTTCAAGGTCGCCATGAAGTGGTCAGTCTTCTTTTGGATCGCAAAGCTAATGTCGAGCATCGGGCTAAGGTATGTACCCCACGTTAGCTAAAAAATAACTCGCCAGCACCTTTTACTATAACGCTACAAATTATATTATTAAATATTTAGACTGGATTAACACCACTAATGGAAGCAGCAAGTGGAGGATATGTCGAAGTAGGGCGAGTACTTTTAGACAAAGGAGCCGATGTAAATGCGACTCCAGTTCCATCATCTCGAGACACTGCACTCACAATTGCCGCAGATAAGGGACACGTTAGATTTGTCGAATTGTTGCTTTGTAGAAGCGCTGCTGTTGAGGTCAAGAATAAAAAGGGAAACTCACCCTTATGGTTGGCTGCCAACGGGGGACATCTTAGTGTTGTAGAATTGCTCTACAATTTGAATGCTGACATTGACTCTCAGGACAACAGAAAGGTATCGTGCCTTATGGCCGCTTTCCGTAAAGGTCACACAAAAGTTGTAAAGTGGATGGTAAATCATGTAACTCAATTCCCTAGTGACCAGGAAATGATTCGATATATTTCTACTGTCAGTGACAAGGAACTGCTAGAAAAATGTCAGGAATGTGTTAAAATCATTAGAGCTGCAAAAGAAACGCAGGCAGCTAAGGCAAATAAAAATGCATCTATTTTACTCGAAGAATTGGACATGGAAAAGAATAGAGAAGAATCTAAAAAAGCAGCTGCTGCTAGGCGAAGGGAAAGGAAGAAAAAGAAGAAGCTGGAAAAGAAAGAGGAAAAGAGAAAATTACATGAAGAAAATAAGAAAAATGAAAATTACGATGATAAAGATGATGAGAAATGCGATGATGATGATCCTGATAAAGGTGATGACGAAGGTAAGATAAACTAACTTAATTGATGGTGATTTTTTTGTTTTAACATTTTCATTTGCATAAATAGTTTCCATTTTGTGTATAGAAAATGTCCAAGAAAGCACAACTGATTCACCTATTCGAAATGGAGAATCTGCAGATAAAGAAGAAGGTGATAGTGGAATTGATGCAAACAGTCAAGGCAGTTGTTCGAGCAATGATGTTAAATCGAAAGAAAAAAGAAAAGATAAGAAAAAGAAGAAAAGTAACTCGTCCAACTCAACTTGTAAATCTGAAAGTACATCACGTGATTCTCGAATGCTTAGTAACAGCAATAGTTCGTCGCACAAAACTCAATCGAATGATCTAAGTGATGTTGAGAGAAGAATGTTAGAAAAGCAAGAAACTGCTAACAAAAATTTAAGAATAAATCAAAACGTAAGAAAAGGTTTGGTATTTGAGTCTTCTAGACATCCTGCTGAACGTGATGATTTTGAAGCAACAGGAAACGATTGCTATTTCGTAAACAAAACTAAAAAGACGCATGGGTATGTCTATATATAAACAAAAAAAAATCTTTTTAGCCACCACTTTCAATTTATAGGCATTATGAAGATGTAGTCATTCAAAATACAAGCACAAAAACTCTATCATCTACAAGCCCAAAACAACCGACTAAAAGAGAAGAGGGTTGGAAAGAAGTTGTCAGAAAATCTTCCACCCAACCTGTGACTACAATAGAATCAGGTCTTAAAAAAGTGTCTGTACCTTTAAATGCTATTTCGCGAGTAATAGGAAGAGGAGGAAGTAACATAAATGCGATCAGGGGTGCAACAGGTGCACATATTGAAGTTGAAAAACAAAGTAAAGGACAAGGAGAACGAATTATAACTATAAAGTAAGTAGTTTTAGCTCTTTTTGTTTTGTAACACAAATTATATTAATCATTGTAGAGGAACTTCTGAAGCAACAAAGCAAGCACATTCTTTGATTACTATTTTGATACGTGATCCTGATGTTGACATTTTGCAAATGTTGCCTAAGCCCAATAAAGCTACAACAACCACAACAACATTGTGGGACAAAACACAAATAGGGGTTAGTTGAAATATTTTGTATTTGATATAGATTTATAAACAGTTATTTTAAAGTTGTATTTAAAAGAAGCATTTGGTGTATTGATTATAGAATTTAAATTTGCAGACGAAAAAGTTGGCAGGGAAAGTCACTAATGCTTCGCAAGTGACGACAGTTGTAACAAGTACTCAGCAAAAAGTTGTATCAACAACTACTTCAATTGCTGCACCCACTCGATTAGTATTGAAACCGAGAGGTTCAATTACTACTAGTGCAACACGACCAACAGCACCACCGAGGCTTTTAGCACAAGCTGAAAAAAATGCAGCTGCAATACTTAGTTCCAAAAATTTATCCGCACAATCCACTGCAGTTGTTACATGTACCAGAGGTACAACTAAAGTAATTACAACAACAGCTACGCAAACTTTTGCTGCGAAACTTACAGAAACTTCACATCAATTAAACGTATCTGTGAGTCAAGGAGTAACTGTTAACAAAATGAGAACAACTCAGTCATTAACAGTAAATCAACCAACAGTTGGGCCAGTGTCGCCACAGCCAACATGCCAACCTATCATAAGTAATCAGCTATCACCAAAACATCATAGGCCAACTCCTACAGCATCCGCCCCACCTAATATGCAACACTTCCCAGCACCAGGAAAACTACCGTTTTCTGCTACGTCATCTTGTCAGTCATCGTCCTCATCTATATCGGAGCATAACACTTCAAATATGAGTCAACAGAGAAGCAGCACTCCAGTAATACAATTGACAAATTTACCACCTGTTCCACAAGATGATAACCAAACCAATTCACAATCATCAAATATGCCAACTCCCCAACAATATTCTTTATTCAATTCGATGTCTCAGCAACCCATGTGGAAACGAGAAAATGAATCATTGAAACCAGTGAATTTCGCAGCTGTAACAGGAGGAAGTGGTTCATCACAGGTGTCATCAGCACTACCCAAATTCATTGAGCAAGAAACACCTCAGGTCGATGCTTCAAAAGCACCTGGATATAGAGTAACTGCTGTTTCATCTCCTGTATCGTCCAAAACCAGCAGTAGTAGTACAACGCCACCAAACCTTTCTTTAACATCTGGTACAAATTATCAAAATTTTTCTGAAGCTAAATCACAACCTCTACCACCTATTGGTAGTAATATGCTACATAGTAGGCCAGCATCTCAGTCCACTCAAGATATTGGGTCTAATCATTTCTTTACGAGTTCTGAATTGCCGTCAAGATCGATTCAACATCTTGCACACTCTGACACAAATTTATATAAATCTGGTAGTACTAGTTTCGCAGATACTAGCATGTTAAATATAACATCTAATGCAGATGCCCATCTACTTTCTTACCAACAAACAAATTCAATGCAACACTTAAATTTTTCCCAACCTCAGCAGCCAACTTCTCAAAGTAATTTACCTCCAGTGACAATATCCCGTTTGAATCCAAAAGCGCCGGATTTTTCAAGTTCAGTACATAATATTCCAAAACAAGCACCTCATATGTATAATGGGGCATATCCAGTTGGCAATCAGAATAACAATGCAATGTTTCAACTTGGAAAGTCTGTTGTCGGAAACTACCACAGGTCACCGACTGTCGGTAGCAGATGGGCAGTGATGCAATTGCAACAACCATTTACACAACAACAAACCGAATGGACACTTCACAATCTAGCAAGAGCTAGTGAAATTTTGGAAAATGGGGACCTTGGTATTGTTACTAACTCCCCAGCTATGTCGCCAAACCTTCCTCCTCAACATTTACATCCAAATGAAAACCATTACATAGAGGAAAGGAAACCGCAACCTATCGGGACAGAAAGAACACGCAAAACAACTTACGCACCACCAGAAAGTAATTGGATGTTGGGACCAGATCCAAAAATGGTTATGGGACGACCCTGGAGTGCATCTACAAATTTGGACCGTTTTCCGGTACAAAAGGGACAAATGTATGGTGACGATATGCCACCATTAATGGACAACTTCCAGGTTAGATTTTTAAATCACAAATTAAAACTGAAAATCGTACTTTGTAGTTTAGTTGCACTGAAATCTGTCGTATTATTTACCTTTATTTTCCGTGTCTAAATTTTCTAATATATTTCTATTGGGAGCTAATAAAAATTATCAGGATGTAGTTGTCTGATGTCTGAAGTATGTTTTTTTATATAGCTTCAAAGATATGTTTAATGTGTAAAGCAAAACAAACTCTAACTCTATTTTTATTTATTAACTTTAGATAGGGAAAAAGCCTTTATACTGTGAATGAATTTTTGTTTGTTGTGTGCTTAACTTTTAAATCTTTTATTTTAAGTAATGTATATCACCATTATTTTTATTAATAGGGAATGCCGCCAATAGAGAGTCCACATACTTTCTCGAATGGAGCTCCAATTCCACCAATACCTTTACAATACCTTCATCAAAATATTCGTGTTCATGATTATCCTATAAGTGATCAGCTAAAGATGGATCTGCCATGGGACGTGTCGAGGTCAAACATGACGGATCTGCAAGATAAACCGCATGTATGATTGATTACAAAATAGCAATGAAAACTTTGTTGAATACAATTATTTTTGTAGGGATGGCATGGAATGACAAACCACAAATGGAATAATCAGTAACCTTGTTTGTCACTGTAAATTAGTACTATAAGCGATTTTTAAGTCCAATTATATGAAGATAGCTTCAATCTTTGTGATTTTGGGATACAAGTTTTGCAGTAGAAAATAGCTCAATTGTAGTTTTTGGTTTATCTAAAATATTAATTACACACATATGCGAGCTGGTCCATATGTCGATGAAACGTGGTCATGAACGACCAGAAACCTTGTATCTGGATTTGGTGTACATAACTGTTCAGATCATTATCCTATTCTGTAGTATGTTGTTTGCATGTCTCATCCTTTGTTTAATAACCGCTTATAGTTTACCACATGAACTATGTTACTCCAGTTATGTTTTGTAGCGAAATCTGGATGATGATTGATACGATATCAGCTTTTATAGTGGCGTACCAAACCAAGCCAAACAAGCTGAAGTTAGACGTAATTATAATATACTAAACACTATATATATTGTAGTAGTTGCGCAGTGGTAACGAGGGATTGGCGATAGGGACAAGTGTTTACTTGTGATTTATTTGTTCTCTATTCGAATATTATTATTTCTTTTCATACATGTGTAAGCAGCGCAGTGTTTGTACGTAGCACCTAAGGGCTGCTCCACAAGCACTCGGTGGGTATCGCTGACTCCCACGGAACTGTAGGGTTATTATTATACGGATTATGTAATATTGCTTGTACATGAAGACTTAAATATATCTTTATGCACTGAATTTGTCTTTATTTTCCTTGCTAATGAACTCAACAGTAGTTTTACATAAAACTAACATCAGTTTCTTATGGGTGAAACTTAATCATATAATTTAAAAACAACAAAAGAGAGGGTGGTGTGTTTAAAGTACTTAAGTAAGTACAAGGGTGCTCCACTAAAGTATAGATGTAATAAGTTCTGCATAATTTAAGACCTGATTATATAAGATAAATAACCAAATTGTAAATGCAGTTTTTAACACCTTGGATAGTTATTTGTGTGGCACTATGCCAATTTAAATGTATATAACAAATATTGCTCAGTTTACACAATGATTCTCCAATTATGATTTCATTTTACATTAACAAATCAACAATTGACAAATGTATCATATGTGGAGTTTGTCTAGCATTTAAAATCAATTATTGAATATGAGCAATTTTCATTGCTTATTGATTAATTCCTCCTAAATAAACTATTCTGGTTGAAGATCTATTTAAATTTAAAAAATGCTGCTAATGATTACACTGTGCTCGTCGAAAAGTTCAACATCGATGGGTCCTGGGTAGAAAACATAATTCGAGTACGCTGAATCCAACGCCGTCAGCCGTTTTGCGAAGTTGACTCTAGTTTTCGAGACATTGACGTTTGAAGATTGTACAAAAAAGACCCAAGAAACATGTTTTTCACTTTTTCTAACTTATCGAGTATTGAAGGTTGCAGGAAGTGCAGAAGAATGTGAAGTATTTCACACAATTGTAATTCTCGCGTTCAAAGCTAGTTGTTGTTTACGCCAAAAGGGTCAGGTATAAACATTGTCGTTTGTATGTTTGCCTCAACAGCGAGATCATCGCAAACATGATCAGGGGAAATAGTTGTGGTCCTAGGATCTACTATCAAAGAACCGAAGAGTATGCCTCCTACACGGCGTGTGTTGCATTTATTTGCTACATTTGAATTTGCTAATAGTATCGATGTAAAATCGATGGCGCTTTTATTTTTTTGAGCGCCGGCGATCCGAATACGCTTGGAACCGGAACGACTTCCAGAAAGTAAGCTTGTGATTGTAACTTTTACAATTAATAGCGTTTTGTTGTAACCTGGTGCTCAATGTGAATAGCCCCCACACTCATATACAAGAGTGTTATATTTGTCAAGACACACTTGAGCTCATGATACATTTGCAATGAATTTGTCCTATTTCTCATCTGACCCTCTAACGAGGTAATCTAAGGGATAGCTAATCTATACACACAACAGGTTGTGTTTCAACTTCAGTCAGTTTACAATAAACACATTTCTCAGTATACATCAACATATTAAATTTGTTAATTTGTTTCAGATACTGGTGTACGATGAAAAAAAGATAAAAGATAGTCATTTATTTACAAAGCAATAAATGTTTCACTGTCTTGTATTGTTTGATGGGTCTAACTCGTGGTGGTCGACTTTTAACCCGCACGATGCACGAATCGTCATCCGCGACGGTGAAGTATCCACTCTGGGTAATCGTAATCCTAGTGTACAAAGCTAGTAGGTGCACCGTTAAGGAGTGAGGTATATGCAGTGTTGTATGTTTCGCACATGATCAGGGGATAATTGTTGCCGATGTGGCTATCAAAGGAATCTGCTCGGGTGTGCCCTTAACTACATAATGTGCTACATTTAAATTTGCTAATAGTATATTTTGCTTATTTAATAGTATATTAAAGTATGAGTGGATATTAAGGTCTTTAAAACACGCGCGAGTTTTCGAGCACGACGGCGTAGCCGGAGTGCTCGAAATAGAGCAAGTGTTTTAAAGACCAGTTATCCACGAATACTTTACGCTATTTTTTTTTATTGGTACACTTTTAAATCATAAATACTGGTATTAATATTACAAAAAATGGAAATGAGAACTAATAATGTGAAATGGTTACATTAGTCATACGGTGATATGACATCAGTATACCTTTCGTTGTCATGGAAAATGAAAAAAAAATTAATTTGCAATCTGTCACTTAAGATTTAATGTTGTGACCACAGTTGTTACATGTTGTATTTCGTTTAAAAATGAATGCTAACATTAATTACTTACACAATAAAGCAGAATCGCGGTTAATACCGCAAAAATCGGAATACGCGTATAGAAAAGAATACGACAAGTTTATCAAATGGATGGAAGAGCAAAGGATGACAGATACAGATGAACGAGTTGTACTTGCTTACCTTCAGAAAATGTCGGAGGAGTACAAGCCATCGACTATGTGGGCTATCCATTCCAAATTGCAAAGTATGTTGAGGGTAAACAAAGGGGTCGATATAAAATCATTTGTGATGGTACAGTTGGTTTCAATGAAATCGAGTACAGTTTTTTTCAGTGGAGTAAATCAGTACTGTCGATGTCACAATAACAAATAAAATGTCAAAGTTGAGCGAATCTATGCACGTGCAGCACGTGCATTTGTTGTCAAAATATGACATAAAATATAACCTAAATCCAAACAGATAATTTTACATTGTAAAAAAATTTCAAAATCATGCCTACTGATTTATGAAGTGTACTCGATTTTTTTGAAACCAACTGTACATGCATTCATGAAGGCAATTAGCAAGAATGACGTAGCCAAGAAGGCATATGTATTCAAGGAAGTCGATTTGCGGAAGTTTTTTGTAGATGCACCGGACATTACGTATTTATTTTTGAAGGTGGTAGCCATTTGCGGTATCTTTGGCTCTTGTAGAAGATGTGAATTGTGCGATTTACGCTTACATGACATCAAGGAAGAAGGAAGCGTATTGCTTATTACTATCCGACCATCTAAGACAGTGAAGGGTCGACGTTTTACTATTGCCGACAGTGATGGAATTAATTATGTGCGTTTGGTGAAGCAGTATTTATCATTGCGCCCCCAAAATGTAAGTACAAACCGAGTTTTCTTACGGTATGATAAGGGCAAGTGCACCAATCAAGTGGTTGGAATTAATACATTTGGATCATGTTCCTTGCAAATTGCACGTTATCTTAAATTGGACGATCCTGAGAAATACACGGGACATGCGTTTCGACGTACGTCCGCTACCATTATGGCGAATAGTGGCATGACAATAGATCAAATCCAACGACAAGTAGGATGGAAATCGGCAACTGTGGCGACTGGTTACGTTGAAGAGAGTATTAGCAATAAGAAGAATCTTTCAAATATCATAGGGAGTGCTATTAGTGGAAGTGCAACTTCACTGACTTCCGAAAATGTTAGCGGTATTAATTTGAACAGCATTTCTTCTGACTTAAGAAACCGAAGTATAAATATTTCAAACAATACCAACTGTTAGTTAGTTAGTTATAATTGAGTGGGGCGATTGTCGCCCCTCCACTGCGACCGCAAGGGTCTATTGTGGCTCACAACTAATTATAGTTCACCCTCCATACCCATTCTCTTTAAATAGAGTAGGATTTTAGTGGGTGAGATTTTGTCAAGTTCTCCCAGCTGCAGTTTTATCGTACCAAAGACTGTGAACCTGATTTTGTCCCCGGCGGGGCAGGCACACATCACGTGCTCTGTTGTTTCTTCCGTTTCACAGCATAGTCTGCACTCAGTGGTCTCAGCCACTCCCAGCCTATGCATGTGATGCCTTAGTCGGCTATGCCCAGTAACTAGGGCTGTCAGAGTTCGCAGATCTTTCCTGCCCAAACCTAACAGTATCCTGGTTCGTGCCGCAGATGGGCCCTTTAGTACTAACTTGGAATGTCTCATTCCCTGGCATTCCTGCCAGTTTTTCAGTACCTTGTGCTCCATCCAGCTCTTATTCGAGCTTCTGGCCAGGGCTCTTGTAATCCCAAGAGCCGGTTCTGGACCAATAAATTTTTGGTTAGCCCCGCTCTTTGCCAGGGAATTGGCGGCTTCGTTTCCCTCTATTCCAGCGTGTCCGGGTATCCAGACCAGGCTAACCTTGTTGACTCTCCCTACTTGACAGAGCACTGCGCGGCAGTTCCTGACCGACATCAGTGTACACTGATTGTCGGCAAGGACTTGCAGTGCTGTTCTGCTGTCAGAAAATTTTTTTATCGTCCTGTGCTGCCGAGGGCTTTTTAATAGCTCTCTTGCGCACATTTCAATGGCATAGACTTCTGCCTGTTGGATCGATGCATGCTTACCAAGACTGAACTCTAATCCAGTTCTTCGTTTGCGGCAGAACACTCCAGCTCCTGCTCCTTCAGTTGTTCTGGAGCCATCCGTAAACCAGCTCGAATCTGCCTGTAACAGGGCGACTTGATTACGCTCCCATTGGTCACGAGATGGAAATATGACTTTGTAGGGCAGTCCGAAGTTGTATGTTGTAGACATTGTATCAGCCCTCATCCCCAGGATGTCATCCGCTTCAATGTCGGGCGACAGCCTGTTCCGCATGAAGGCCAATGTCTGCGGCCTTTGCATCTCCGCATTATGAAATCGATGTGTTGTCTTCCTGGCCTCACTTTGCAGCAAAATATGCAAAGGAGGAAGATCCAGTAGCACTTCCATGGCAGCTGACGGCATGGTGCTGAATGCCCCAGTCACCGATATGCTGGCCATTCTCTGTAGGCTTGCCAGTTTTACTCTGGCTGTCCTTCGTGAGGAGACAGTCCACCAGACAATACAGCCATACGTAATGATTGGTCTAATAACCACCACGAATAGCCAGTACATTTGCTTGGGGACCAATCCCCACGTTTTTACACAAATTCTTCGGCACATCCAAAGTGCTTGTCTAGCCTTTTGTGCCGTTTTTCCATATGGGAGTTCCAGTTGAGCTTTCTATGTCACCCCTAGATATTTTGCCTCCTCTACCAATGGTATCGTTTCACCTTTCAGTGTGGGTTGTTTGAGACTCTCAAGCTTCCTCCTGTTGGTAAATGGAACAATAACTGTTTTACGAGGGTTTATAGCTAATTGCTCCCCCTCACACCAGCATTGCGTGACATTTAGCGCTTCTTACAGTATTGCAGAGATGATTGCTTCGTCGCTGCCTCTTACAAGAATAACAATATCATCAGCAAAGGCCTGTACGTCGACCTCCAAACTGCTGACAATAGCAAGTAGGTCGTCCACCAGAAGAGTCCACAGTAGACGGGAAAGAACCCCTCCCTGTGGGCAGCCTCTTATCGCCCTAAATCTTACTGTGTCTCCACACAATGATGTGGTCATTGTTCTGGACTTGAGCATAGCTCCTATCCAGTCAGCCACCATAGGCGCCACCCCTCTCGCTGCAACAGCTTTACAGAGGGATAAAGGTAGTGCTGCGTTGAACGCTCCTTGTCAAGGAAGGCAGCCACCGCAATTCCCTTGCACTCTAGGGATTGGGTGATCTTCCCGACAAGGTTGTTCAGCGCCAGGTCTGTTGATTTGCCCTTTTGATAGGCATACTGATGGACATTCAGGGGGTTAGTCGCTAGTACCTCCCTCCGTATATGCCCATCAACCACCTTTTCTAAGGTCTTCAAAATGAAGGACATCAGGCTAATGGGTCTGAAGGATTTTGGGTGTGGGTCTACTCGTCTCACCTTTGGTATGTATACCACCCTCACCTCCGTCCAGCTGGATGGAATGTAATTCCATGCTAGACTAGCTCTGAATAATCTAACAAGGTGCGGGATCAATGTCTCCCGTCCTTGTTGCAGTAGTACAGGTAGGATACCATCTCCTCCCGGTGACTTGAACGGTTGGAAGGACTTAACCGCCCAGCTAACCGTTTCATATGAGTCGACTTTTTTCAGCGTCGCCCAGTCCTCTTTTTTTGGTCGTTTGTCTCGACGTATATGGGCCGGGCTGACGTTTACTTCATCGCTCAGAAGCAGGCAATCAGCGAAGTGAGTTTGGACCAGAATCTCTAACGTTTCTTTTCCTGAGTCCGTAAATGTGCCATCTGGTCGTTTTATCGCCCCTAGCATCTGTGTCGGCTCTCTGGATAGAATCTTGTGAATTCGTGCGCTGCTAGGGGTATCGTTTACCCCCTCGCAGAACCTCCTCCAAGATTCTCTTTTTGCCCTGCGTACTTCCTTATTGTAGTCCGTTAGAGTGCTTCTATAAAGGTCCCAGTTGCCTGTTTCTTTAGCCCGATTAAAAAGTTGTCGGACTTCTCTTCTTCTTTTGCCTAGTTGATGGTTCCACCAAGAGACGTTCCTATTGTCTTTCTTCTTCTTGAGTGGACAATGTTCATGGTAGGCAGAGACAACCGCCTCCCTTACTTGGTCCGCGGCTATCTCAATCTCTCCACAATTATTCATTGTAGTGATCACGTTTCCCGTAAGTTCACGGAGGGAACGCCTATATCCGTCCCAATTCGTTTTCTTAGGATCGCGATATTCCACTACAGGTCGGGGACCTACTTCAATACTAAATTGAATATTTCTATGATCTGCGCATGAGGGCACAGTAGACACTTTCCAGTCAAGTATCTTGGTGCTCAAATAATTTGAGCTGAACGTTATGTCCAGTACCTCCTTACGATTTCTCGTAACAAAGGTTGGTTCAGAGCCAACGTTATTAACTATTAGGCCCTCCCCTATGAGATAATTAAACAACGACTCACCTCTTTTGTTGATGTTTGTGCTTCCCCACACCGTGTGGTGGGCATTCGCATCACATCCAACAATTAGGTGGGCATTCTTCCTCTTGCAGTAGGAGATTAGGTCCCTTACTACTGCAGGAGGTGGTAGTTCCACATTGTCCCCCAGGAAGTAAGCAGATGTTTAATCTGCCCTTCTCCACTGGGATGGTCATGTGGACTGACACCGCATCACTGGTGCAGTAATCTGTAAGTACAAAATATTGTATCTCTTCTCTGACAAGCATGCAAGCTCTAGGCTTGCATCCTGTGTTAAATACCACTAGCTTGCCAGAGGTGTTCCCCAGTCCGCTGATCTTGCCCGTGCTGGACACCCAGGGTTCCTGAATGAAGGCGAGATCGATCCGCTCTTCTTGGAAGCGCTTGCCAAGGAGATAAGACGCTGCCTTGGCATGTTGCAGGTTAGCCTGCAAGCACTTGACGGATGTAGTCATTACTCCGTCCTTGCAGGCTTATTTTTGTTCCCTTTTTTAGGGGGATATCCTCCCCCTGTTGGGAGGTGGGTTCCCCCTTTTTTTGGGAGCTCCCCTGCCAGAGGCAGGGGTTTTGCCTTTGTAGCCCGACCCGCGGGTGTAACCCGTTGGCCTATAGGCTGCATCGGCAGTAGCTTTTGCGGAGCCGATCTTGCTTCCGCCTTCTTTCCTGGGCACACTTTTGGTGGTCGCTGTAGCTCGACCTTTCGTCGTTGCCGGTGTTCCGCCAGAGGGCCCAGGAGTTGCAGCACTTGTGTCCTGACCCGGCCCCTTCCCCTTCGGCCGGAATAGAATCCGACCGAAGCAAAAGAAGGGTCTAAAGTCCATGGACTCAAGAGCTTTCATGGACACCTCATCAATTGAGAATGTCCATGTCTGCCCGGGGCCTGACACCTCACGGTGCAGTACAACCCACTCTTCCGTGAGCAGACTCCAGTTGCTAACTCTCAGTCTCGTCAGCACCACCTCCGGTGTGAGCCTCTCTTCAGGCCCATCATCAGGGATGAATGCCACACAGACATGAGGTTTAGGTAGCTCAGCACCCCGTACCGTTTTGAGCTCAGCGCCCTCCCACGGCTTGAGGTTAATAATTATACCTTCAAGCCAGGTGGCACTTTGCTCATCAGCACAGGTCATCAGGAGCCATCCAGGCCGAAAAGAACAGCCTTGGAACCGCACCTGCAGATCCTCCCTGGTCAGCGACTCCATAGTGTTCAGAATCGCTTTCCGAAGGATTCTGAGCTGCTCATTTGTCATATTGCCTCGGGGAGAGCCAGAGAGGATTACGCCCACCCTTACACCCTCCGCCGCTGCACTATATGACTTTTTTGCCGCTTCAGCATCATCCTCCCTGCATTGCTTTTTAGCCTGCTGTTCGGGTGTGCTGTCGTCCGAATGGAGCCGCTTAGATGATGCAAGGGCTTCCGTGGAGGTCTGATCCCCCTCTTCCACCCTCTTCACCACCCGCCGCTCCAGCACTGTACTCAGGGCAGTTTGGTAATCCATCCCGCCCTTAAGTAAACGACTGAGGCGTTTCCTTGCGGCTCCGCACAGTCTAATATGGCTCCGTGCCTCTACGCCCCCTTTCAGGGGTGTTTCGGCACTCGAGCTCTCCACCACCTTCTCCTCCACAATTTCCAGGGGCAATAGCGCCTCCTGATCATGTACAGGGGTTGTTGATGGAGTTACAGGAGTGGGTTCAATCCCAATCTCCATATTTTCCTCGGCAAGCCGAGGATCGAGGCTTATACCCGCCTCGTTTGGGTTACAAAAATGCTCATTGGCCATAAGAGTCCCACGAGTAGCTAGGGAAGAAAAGGTCCATCATAGCAGAGCCCCGCATGCCATGATAAGGCTAATACTCCGGAAGGTCGCCTGGTATTCCGGAGTTGGAAACCAGTGGGAACTGGACTTCTAACCAGTCATGCATCCCTTCAGCCTGGCCCCCCACCTTAGGATTTAGGATTTTTATTGAGGTTAACTCCTCTTGGCCAAGACGGTTAAGTCATGACCCCCCGCACTACCTTTCCGCCTAGGCTTCCAGGAAATGCCTGGTTTAACGGCGAAGCGTGCAAGATGCAGTCCTCCGCCGGCATCGTTTTATCCTTGTGCAGGCCCTTGGCCACGACACGACAGCCGCGCAGGATGGATCGTTAAGGCCGAGCATTTTTATCAACCCCTCGCCATTCAGCCATCGGCACGATACCTCCACCTTGGCTTGAGTTCATCTGTTGGTCCACGGGCCCTTATTCAATATATTCAACCCGCCAACCCGTCATTGCAAAGGCGGGCTCCCCCATCCGTCACCCGGGGGACGCCCTCAGTAGGAGTAACGACATCTCCCCTGAGAATACCAACTGTACTTTTCACATTAATTTAAAAAATTAAGATTGTTGAATATTTGAATAAAACTTTTGAAACATATGTTAGTAGTAATTTATTTGACGTTACGAGGTACTCCTCTCAGATCAATCAAAATGACATTTAGACGTTACGTTTCTTAGGTTGTTGATGTTGCCGTGGGAACTTTAAAACGCGCGTTTTTGAAAGTTGGATTTAAACACGCTAAGGCGTACTTTAAATAACAAAATAGGTTACCAACAAAAAAAATAATGGTGTTTTTATTTTTTTGTGAGCGCCCGTAAGCAGGATATGGGTAGAGGTGCGAGGATTTCTAGCAACAACAACGGCAACATCTACATATACCGTTGAGATTAAAATAGGTAAGCTTGAGATTATAACTTTTACAATTAATAGCGTTTTTTTTAACTTGGTACTTATTGTGCAATATTTGTTTCAGATGATGGTTTCGGCTGCTGGTTTCACAATGCTGGTGTGCGGATTCCTAACAACAACTTCAGCAACTCCTCTACATACACCAGTTAGACTAAAAAATGTAAGCTTGAGATTATAACGTTTACAATTAAGCGGTTTTTTAAAGCTGGTACCAATTATGCAATGTTTGTTTCAGATGTTGGTGTGAGGATTCCTAGATGCTAGCGTGCGGATAGGATTCCTGGATGCTGGCGTGCGGATTGGATTCCTACACACTGGCGTGTGTATTGGATTCCTGGACGTTGGCGTGCGGATTGGATACCTGGACGCTGGTGCGCGGATTGGATTCCTGGACACTGGCCTGCGGATTGGATTCCTAGATGCAGATTCCTACCAACAACTGCAGCAACCCCCTTGCATACACCATTGAGATTAAAGAAGGTAAGCTTGAGATTGTTACTTTTATTGTAAATCGCATGTTTCTCGGTATACATTAAAATATTAAATTTGCTAAATGTTTGTTTCAGGACAAAGGCGGTACGGATTTCAAACATGGTGTATGGATTTCTACAACAACTGCAGCAACTTCCCTACATTGCACCGTTGGGATGAGAATGCTTATAATTGTAACGTCGTTTATTTGTAAAGCAACTTAAAAAAAATCTTTGTATGAATTTCATTATGATTTTACTTAATTATTTTCGTTATTTCAGTAAGTCTGTAGAAAAAATATTGTATGCAACTCGTGCGCGAAATTTCTTTGGTGCTTTCGAATGATTTTTTGTCTTGGCTATAATTTCACGCACTAGATACATAAATAATCATTTATTGGATGATACTGTTTTATATATTGAAACCATTTAACTTTAATCCAATTTAGCGATCCCCTTGGTGGATAACGCTTATAATTGTAACGTCATTTATTTGTAAAGCAAACCACTATGCATACAAAGTGGTTTTATTACTTTCTTAAAATATATTTTTGTTGTATGATACTGTTTTGTATATTGAAACCATTTAACTTTAATCCAATTTAGCGATTCCTCTTGGTGGATAACGTAGAATAATAGAGAAAAATATTTCAAGTAATATTTATAGTTCATGCTATTTTCCTTCTTTAAAAATTACAAGTATTACTCGTTACCATTAAAGCAATCAATTAACTAAATGAGGAATTGATAAATCTAGAGCAGGTCAATTATATAAAAATGAACTTATAAATTAACATTTATCAAAATTCATTTCAATATCTGATTCAACTGGCCATGTCTTAACTAATGTTCTAATAAATTTGTTAGGAACTCGCAAGGATCTTATACATATAACAGGAACAGTTGACGTCAGCCATCCTATTCTATACTTAGCGTTATGACTAATTGACCTAAAGACCTGTCAATGAATTAGCGGATTGTTTTTTTTTTGTTTCTGGGTATCACTTGTTACTGATTTATTTATAGTTTGTAAAATCTTCTATATTAAGGCTATCGACATATTTATAATATATTTAACTCATGATGTCGTAGGAAGATCACGCTTGAATAGTGTTTCAATCATTTCTATTAAGACTCTGGAAGTGAACCTTTTAGATGTTGTCAATAGTTTGAAATGTATTATTGATAGCAGTGAAGTAAATCATGCCAGTTGGAAACACACCGAATGGAAAATATGCCAGCATTTTTTTATGTTTTTAATCTTGAATTAAACATAAGAAAAATGTATAATTTAGACTTAGAAAAATGCAAGGAAAATAACTCGAGTTCAGTTAATGAATGGATGTACAGAAAAATCTTTAAACGAGATTTCAAGTTGCATTTCCATTGGCCACGTAAAGATACCTCGTGAAAAATGCGATTTCTTGAACATGAAAATTAAGACGATTGATGACGAAGAAAAAACGATTCTTGTACAAAGACATGATGTTCACTTGCAAGATGCTGAATTAGCAAGAAAAGCATTACAAGAAGATAAAATTTTGGCATCAAAAAATCCCGATTAATACTTTGCCTTTTTTTTTGATTTACAAAAAGCCTTGCCTTATCTCAAATTATCCGTTTCAATCACATATTTACAATTTCCATGACAATAAAATTAATATGTATGTCTGGGACGAAACTATTGCTTCCAGGGAATCGCAAAAAATAGGTTCTTGCTGTTTGAGGCATTTAGAAAATGTAATGACCCAATGTTATTGCCTACAGTGACATGTGTACACTAACTAGGGCGTGTCGGCTAGTGCAGACGACGTTAACATTTAATCATTCCAATTTTGATTATAACTTCACCGTTGACCTACCAATTAAACACAAATACTATAAACTAATCTTTATTATATCATAAGCTAAATTCGTAGTCATCTTTCATGTATGAATTCAACAGCGTAGTTTCAATTTGAGGCTTGTCGTCGGTTCTGTTTTCGCATTCAAATCGGTCATTTTCAAAGTGCCGTTTGTGTTTTGTTCGGTTGAATTCGAAGGGAACGCCGTGTTGAGCGGCGTGCGACAGTCCGACCATGGCAGCTGTGGATTTGCAGGTCAACAGGCCGACCCGGCTGGAATTAGTGTCCAGTCGCGTTTGTCGTCTTCACTGGGCACTCATGACTTGGTTCGGTTAAGTGTTGATTTAACCTTCCGTGACTGGCGGTTCATTTCTATACATCGGCAGTGGCCGCGGACTGTGAGTCCGCATAGCTTTTTTGTCTACAAAAAGGGATATACATATGTAATACGTCTCTTGTTTGTATAAAAAGACATTTTAAATAATTATTTATTTATTTTAATATATTTATATTTAGAAAGTAGGCGGTTAAGCTGACATAGCTTTCATTGAACATTTAACAAAGCAAATATTCTGTACATAATAACTAGTCAACCAAAATCAGCAAAAATTACGAAACCATATTACAATAACATTCTGCACATACACAGTTAAATGTTCAAGGCACATCAATTTGGTGCATTTCTTACATGAGAATCGTGTTGGTCGATTTTTGTTCCTGTCACAATAACTGCAACGACCTCTAGTATTCTCAAGATTGGGGAGCTCAGGAGTGGCATCTCCAATCGCAAACATTTGTTTGATTCGTAGCCTTATGGTTTCCGGTATATAATCCTGCATTGCTCGAGAACGAATATGATGTTCGGCTAACTCGGACGAAAGTCTATGCAAAAATATTCTCCTAGTTGTACCAGGATTTTACAGATGAAATATTCTGAGTGTCTAAACGAAATAATTGTGGATTGTGGATTGCGCGGATCTAAATTGACTTAATTAAATGCTAATATGTACATATGTGGGACCGAACATTGTTACTGGCGGCGGACTCTCGCTCCACAATCTGCCATAAAAAACAAACGACGGCACTTATATAGATCACACGATGTACTGAGGACAACCATAACATGCTAGAGGAATACCGAAGGTGAGGGGTGTCTAGGGTAGGTAATATTGAAATAAATCCGGATAACATTCGGTTGCGGAGTGTGAGTCCGCGCGCCAGTCACGGAAGGTTAAACAAATTTTACTTTTAAAATTAATCGCAAATAAAGTTAAACTTGGTTAACATTGGTCGTCCAAAAGCAATTCCACTTTTTTCTTGAAATCGCTGCACACAAAGTCCATTTTTTACTTTGCCTTGTGGATGAAACATATTTGCACATAAAACCCACACTTACTCTGACACGTCGCAAATAACAATAAGCTAACACAAAACATATAAACATTACAACTGATTTACATCTCGATTAAATTTAAGACAAACGATATCGCAGAAATAAAATGAAAATTCATTAAATCTATGGAAAACAAATGTTGAAACTTGAGGTCATCCGCCCCATAATCGCACATTGTGTACATTTTATTGCGTCGTGGTTAATGGACACACTCGTATTTTAAAGATGTGCCGATAACGCCCATATTTTATGAGCCACACGAGACGACATTCTTTCGATTTTGACCGATATATATTTCAATGCAGTTTTTGATTCGGGTTTCATATTATTTAACGATTTGCAGTTGAAAATCGTGGCGTGTGACCTTGGACGACAAGTGGGCGTCAAGTCGAGAGTTTACAGGAGACATCGTAATTTCTTATCCGACCTGAAATGCCCAGTGATCTGCATAAGTTCAAATCCATCCAGCAACCCATTTTTGGTACGCAGTGACAGAAGGTACAATTTAACAAAAGATTATAATCGTCAGCTCGATCAAGAAGGACAATCCAAAGCGACCACTACTTACTTCCGTCCTTGACCTGGTCGGCATTGCTGTGCAATTAGACCCGTAGTAGAAGTGGCCAAAATTGTGCGCAGGCAACTCGTCATCCTTGGGTGAATTCATTCTGGAACGCCTCCGTGTCTACTTTGTTGACAAAGTGAGGTGACCATTAGATGCGGCCGTGTTTCTGGCCTCGATTAATGTGAACATCTAAATTAAATTTGCTGGCGTTGAACACCGCGAATATGTCGTCCACATATCTGATCCACACTCTAGGGAAATACTTGGTATGATTTTTAAAATCAGTTTAAAATTTACTCATAAAGAGATTGGCAATAAACGGTGATAAACTGTTACCCACTGTTGTCTATCCCTTCTTGTCACTCATAGAACTTACAGTCTATTTGGAAACAATTCTGGGACACACAAAGTGTAGTCAATTTGAAATATTCTATGTTATTTAAATTAAGTAATTCTATAGTTTGCGGAACAGGAACGCTAGGAAATAATGCACAAGCTCAATCGAAATATCAGGTTTGTGAATTTTCAGTAAGCAATACATTTTGGACAGGGTTCGAAATTGACAATTTAAATCTAAGATGGGATATTAGTAATTTTTGACAATCCTTTAACATATTTTTTGCTGCGTTGACCATTTTTGTAATGGATTTGTAAGTATTTGTTTATAAGGTCCCTCTGATAACTTCGCACTGGCTCTCCCAAAATAGTCAGGTTTATCCAAAATAACTATTTGGTCACCCCCGTCGGCTTTTAAACAAGACCAATTCTTATTTCCCAGAATTTCCCCAAATTAGGCTTATTCAATGAACTAACATTTGCCCCGTCCAAATTATCCAACACTTTGAATTTGCAGGCGTCTGTAACAAATTCCTGTGACGTGTCGTCGAAGGAATTTGATCGAGCTTTCAACACCTACAATAATCTCGTTTGTCGGTGTAAACATGTATTTCAAACCTTTATTGAGCATTGCAATTTTTTTGTTATTAAAAGTTTCGGAGGATTCGTTTTCAATTAATGGTGTGTGTCTTTGAGAGGACTACGTTTCGCATTTCGCGTTCTTGGCCACAATTGTCTATAGTTTTGGTTTAAACTTTTGATATTTTCTGTATATTTATGATTATGATAATTTCCACCACATTCCCATCAGACAAACACCATTGTTGAAACTCAACTTCGTTTAAATTATTTACTAATTTTAAGTGTAGTGTATAAACCTCCAATTCTAACATACTTCGACATACGTACGAGTATATTGCGCATGATCGGTGTTCTAAGCACTGCTTAAGCATCGATTTTCGAGGGCTTACATTTAAACATCTCTTATAATAGTTAAGAATAACTTAGCGAGCGGTGCAACGAAAATACGTGATTTAAGTACTGCTTTATGTTAAGCAATGCTTAAAACGTTCGGTGCAACCGGGTATAAGTTATAATTTTTGAAAAATCGGGATGTTGAAGAATAGGGTCGTTTGTTAGAATATCTTTACAAAGTTCGAAACTTACGTATTCAGGATTTTTAATATCTACCACTTGTCATTTCTTTAAATAGTTCGTCGTTGGTTTTGTTAATTTAAGTTCTGATTGAAACCAAGGAAACCTTTAATTCGTTTAGTAGTCGTAGGTAGTTTGGAATTTTGTGTAATAGAAATTTTATCCGGCTGAAGTGTGTCAGGATTTTTGGATGTTAATTGAGACCTGATGGGTTCTTTTAACCCAAATAACAGAGGTTTCAATAGCATAAGTAATTTATACACAATACACGTCGTGTTTCAAGTTCAGTCGGTTTATAACAAACACATTTCCCAGTGTACATTAAATTATTAATTTGTTAAATGTTTGTTTCAGATGCTGGTGTACGACGAAAAAAAAGATAAAAACGCTCATAATTGTAACGTCATTTTATTTGTAAGAAAGCAACATAAGTGTTTTCACACGTCGTGTAATTAAGGGGCTTGCTTGGAAGTCGACTGTTACCCGCACGACGGCACGACTCGTCATCTGCAAGTCCGCTAGGTAAGGATGCTGTACCCATCCTGGGTAACTGTCAGACTCGTGTGAAAGCTCGGGCTGTTGCCTATGCCAAAATGGTCTGGTATAACAAGTGCCGTTCGTATGTTTGCTTCAACAGCGAGATCATCGCAAACATGATCAGGGGAAATAGCTGTGGTCCTAGGATCTACTATCAAAGAACCGAAGAGTATGCCTCCTACACGGCGTGTGTTGCATTTATTTGCTACATTTGAATTTGCTAATGGTATCGATGTAAAATCGATGGCGTTTTTATTTTTTTGAGCGCCGGCGGACCGAGTATGAGTGGAGCTGGACCGACTTCCAGAAGGTAAGCTTGTGAGATTTTACCTTTTATAATACATTGTGTTTCAAGTTCAGTCGGTTTACAACAAACACATTTCCCAGTGTACATTAAAATATTAAATTCGTTAAATGTTTGTTTCAGATGCTGGTGTACGACGAAAAAAAAGATAAAAAGGCTTATAGTCATTTTATTTGCAAAGCAACATAAATGTTTCACTGTGCCCGTAAGCAGGATATGGGTAGAGGTACAACGATTTTTAACAACAACGTCAACACCTACATATACCGTTGATATTAATAAGGTAGGCTTGAGATTATAATTATTTATAACTACATACATTTATATAACTACTTTACACATAGATTTCATATTTGCACTTGTTGTGTTGAGTTGGGTTGTGAATGTAAATTAGACACAATAATATACATCGATATGAACTTTAATTAGTATGTAAATTTGATTTCCATTCTCAACAACATTCCACATAGATTACTCATTTGCGCTTGTTGGGTTGGGTTGGATTGGTGAATATAAATTAGACACAATAATATATTCTAATATAATATAGGATACTTAATTTCAGATGATGGTAGTATGTGAAGAAAGGAAGATGTGAAAGTGAAATGGGGATACCACTATAAAAAAAACGCGCCAAGTGCTTTACCTCTAGGGTGGTGTGGAAAAACGCAAATGATAACGTGAGAGCAACGGAATTATGTTTTAGAGTTGGCCATGGAAGAGGTAGATAGACATACCATGAATGTGTAATTTTAATCCAATAAAATAGTTCATTTAAACTGTCACTTTTTGAAGTATTGTAAAACAGTTTTTAATGAAATTTTAACACCATTTGTGAACATGTTGCACGACGTTAAAAGAAGAGTTACATTGTGATGTCGGTGGTGACCATATAACTCATCTTATTTGATAATTACTATTGGTTGTCATGATTAAAATGTATTATTTAAAATTTTATTGCCAACATAACCTCACCCAGGGATTCATCAACGAGGCGTAACGTTAGTCGGACTAACGCTAGTTGCGCCAAAAATTTACGCACGTCTTGCACAGGTCTAAATAAATGGTGTAGGCCTATTCATGAAAATCGCGTAGACCGGGCGCAAATTAATCTCTGACGACATACACGACGTCATCGTTTCGCATTATGAACCAGACGAAATTCGTCTAACCGACTCTAACCTTGACAATTGTATGAGAGCGCCATTCTCGAATTGGGACGCAGAGGCAGGCGATAGGACTTTTTAAGTAATTAGCTTGGCTTCATAAATAAAATAAATGAATATAAATAAAAAATATTTGATTGTATCTTTTTATCTCGTAACAGACGTAAAGATTATTTCAAACTATAAAAATAAGTTTCACAAGCTATAATTACGGCCGTTATTAATTGCACAAAACACAATACTATAATAATAAGTAAACATTTAATTCATTTATCGTGGTCTTTTTTAGTTCTATTGAAATAATTGAAAATTTTATTTAAATTATACTAATTTTTTTAAATATTTTCTTTACAAAAAAACATGATTTTGGAAGGTCTATTTACAATTAGGATTAATTCGAAACTATTACATAAATTTTTTGAAAACTTAGCTCTGTACACAAAATAAAAAAACCTTGCTAGGAATACAAATTTATTAAATCAGAATAAAAATATATTTGGTAGATTACACATCCCGCTTTCGCAGCACATTGCAAAATTTATAATGCTGATGCATGCAAATAAATATATACAAAAAGGAATGAATGTTAGAACATATTACAACACACGCTCTAGACACAAATTTAAAACGGTGAATATTCATGTCTATAATTTTTAATCGACCTCTTCGGTTGATCATCCAGAGGAATCAATTGATCCTGCTCTAGAAAAATGTTTGCATTAATGCACATGTTGCAATTCCATGTAACCAAATTTCAAATCTGGAGCTGTGCATTACATACACCTGTATATTTGCATTTACTGTTTATATGGTTGGGTTTATCTTCTTTTCGAGGCATTAACAACAATACATGACTGCAATCTATGGCTCCTATCACATTTGGCATATTATCTATTCCACGAAATACTTTCTTAACACCGATGAAATAACCAGGAACATTTATACGATAGGTTACGTAAGTTGCAGCTAATGACTCCATAGCTGCATAGTAGTATGTCAGTACTCGACTACATGTCGACTAGCTCATATGAATAATGTCTGCAATTAAGCTTTGGAAGCCATCCGATGCTACAAATCTTAAGCCAATGAGTACTTGTAGCATCACGGATAAATAACTTCTCTTCTTGTAGGGTGTTCCAGCTGTGGTATTAGCTCGTATAATCATATGCCGTGGCAAACGATAGTATCTACAATAATATTGCAGTAATATTTAAATTTGATTAGACATATTGAAAAGTGTTTACTCACGTCGGGCACTTGTAGTGGGTTTAATCGAACGTGAAACAATCTGACACTTCATATATTTGTCATTGGCAGTTGCTCAGTCATATCTTGCCCTGGCTCCTAAACTTGGCCATATTCCTCCTAGAGAGCAAGCATATTCTTCCCTGGACCCGGTACCACGCTTACTATAATTCTACAAATGTAGAATAACACTCAGGTGTGAAAACTTGATGAAATAAAATAGTTCTATTTGCAACTTATTAGTAGCCGAAAAAAAATTACACTCAAACATATTTGTAAAATGTGATTTAATATTTACTTTGATTACTCTGAAAATGTCGTATAGCACTGAAAAGTACTTTTCGTGAAGAGAAATTCGCGTAAATTAACAAAATGAGAACAAAGCAACAGTTACGCCACGACTTACACACCCCAACAAGCAGGTCTAACTTTTCGCACAATTATTGGCGTAACTAGGGGCGTAAAATGAAGGCGTAAGTTTCATGAATAGCTTTGTACAGGCGCAAACCGAGTTAGTCCGACTAACGGCTTAGACCCCAATGATGAATCTGGCTGTCAGTTTTTACAGCTTTGCCTGCAGTTTGATTTAATCTAAATTTAAGTTACCGGGAAAGGGCTTGGTACACATGTTAGTAACGGCCAGTAGTTCTATTACTCAAAATTATTCTAAGACATACGCGAAAACTTCCAAAGCCCTCCCTAAATCACAATTCCGTTGCTCACACGTTATAACTAAATTAGAAACTATAATAAATTCAAATATAGAGTACTTTTATATTTCAATTAAATTTAATAATATCCGAGTAGGGAATTAAATGAAATAAGGCGGGGCCATACGACAGTTGGCATTATTCGCATTTACCGCAACTTGCCATTAGACACAAAAATGTCATAACTTTGTTTGCCAATTTAACACCGAAGCAGACGTTTCCGGGAAATAATTTTCATACCCTTGGACTTGTAACGACTCCTACAACATAATAAAACAGGTATTTAGCCGCCCCGTGCCGACCGACAAAAAATTTCAACGGGTTCTCATTTCTACACCTTTAATTAGCCCCCAAACAAAAAATCATCAAAATCTGTGACTACACTGTATTCGCTAATTCAGCCCAGATACAGTCGAATGCAAAAAAAGTTGACAAAAACAGTTTCCTGTAATTGATTTTCCTCAAATTGTTGTGGTATAAATGTGACTTTTTAAAATCCCTTTTTCCTTCAAAATTTTACAATCTTTCAAAGTTGACATTCATTTTAAAACGAAGTTTCTTTATTCCAATAAAACGTGAATTTTCTCAGTAAGTTTTCTTAATCCACGATATTTGATTTATTTATTCAGTAACGGTGGTTCGGGGCTCTAGTTGGGGGTACCTACGCTTATGGCTCACCAGTTCATTAAAATGTCACTGAAATGATAATACTGACGTTTACATGACATTGCTAATATCAAGCAAGTTTGTTCAAGCAGCCGAAAATTTCGTGTCTACTTTTTTTTGCATTCACTGTATATTTTATGATACTAATAAATTTAGACAATAGGAAGAAATAATGTAATATATCGAATTAATCGTAAATCATATTGCAAGCATGAATTATTATTTATGACCTTGTTACGAATATACTTTAACTTTCAGTTCCACGTTTTTGAACAAAAATGTAAAACGTTTTTTTTTAGATAACATTAGAAAATGAACCTTCCATGCATTTGCAGTCGGTTCACATATCAAATTACTCAATGGTACGTTTTTAAACAGAAAGTCGTTCGATTGTTTGATATTGGACGGTGGTTGATAAAGCAACAGATGAAACTTCACATCACGAACAATTCTACGAGAAAGATGCCTGCGTAACAGATTCAAACCCCTTGCTTGATTGTGCAGAAATTCCAAATACTTTCGAAATTAAAAATGAGACATCTGATTGTGACAACAAAGTTAATATAAGCAGTTAATAACGCTGCTAGTGATAAAAATTCCTGTGATAATTCCAAATTAAAGTGCAAAAGGAAACGAAATTCGAGAAAAGTCTTGACTTGCGATATATATCAACGTACCTGACCGACATCAAATGCTCTCACAAGGCATCGAAAAGTGAACAATCAGACAAAAGATTATGTGTGTTCCAAGTGCGGCAAGTCGTTTAAGCAGTCGCAGATTTTGGCAGATTACATGAAATGCCATTATGATTTACGGAAGTTCGCTGGTGAAATTTGTGGAAAGAAATTTTGCAAGCAATATAACATTAATATGCATATGCGAAAAACCTTACAAGTGTTTAAATTGTGATAGATCTTCCACTAGGCCTTAGTAACTCAGGAATCATATTAAGCAGGTAAGATTATTCTTATACTAAGTGGCATAAAGTTGGTTTTATTCACTCAAGTTTATCACATTGTGTTTTTCAGAGACACACAAACAAAAAGAAACACACACATGCCAAACGTGCGGAAACGGTTTTATAGACGACTGGCAGTTCAATATTCACGTGCGCACACATACCGGTGAAAAACCTCACAAGTGCCCGCATTGCAAAATGACATTTGCCGTTTCCTCAAATTCGCACTCCCACATCAGATACATGCACACATTTGTGAAGAATTTCATATGCAACGTCTGTGCAAAAGCATTTACCGCCAATCACATGCTGGAAAATCAGTTGCGAACGCACACAGGTGAAAAGAGAGAGCCAAGACATGAATGCAAAAGTTGTGGGAAATAAATGGACAGTACTTTGACTCTTAAATACCATACCAGAGCTGCACATACTGGCGAAAAGCCATTCGCTTGTGAAATGCGCGATAAAAGATTTGTGGGAAAACAACACTTGACCACCCACATAAGGAACCATAACGGTGAGAAACCATACATTTGCAGCTATTGTGGGAAAGCGAGTTCGAGTTTCAGTATCCATAAAACAATTCATACACAACCATTTTTGTTCAGTGTTTGTAGTCAAAGCTTTAATGAAAGTGCTGGTCTAAAGCAGCACATGGAAATGCACTCAAATTTATAAATATTATGAATATTTTATTGTTGTACAAGGGGATGCACAGTGATTAAATATTGAATATACTATACATTTATTGAACTAGTTAGAGAAATTAATATTGGTGAAACTTTCCTTGAAATAATTACTGCGTGGTTGATGAAAACTGCAAGTATATGATACTTCTAATGTTTTATATTCATATAAGGTGATACACATCATATTAAATGAATTGTCAAAGCAATTAATATTTATCATCAAGCACAAAAATTGAACAACCTCTTGAGAGACATTCAACGAACTTCGACCTTTTATGCTTGCCAACCAAAGGTGGTGCAAGTTAAATTTGGGTAAGTGTTAATTTCTTGAATTACCCAAAACACAATATGTTACGACCCCAATTCATTTAATGTTCAATCAACACACATGTGGACAGCAGCCTCTGCATATTAGTTCAATGGTTAAATGCTCCAAACTATGCAAGTCTCAACAAATGCAAATGTACATATGACGAAAGGTTAACACTTACATTTGGATAGTCGGTGTTTTCGTTCTGGAACAACCCAGCCATCGTTGTGAATGTAATTGACTTATTTTCCATAAAGAAACGCATCCACACATGTGGACAGCAGCCTCTGCATATTAGTGACAATTCAATGGTTAAATGCTCTCATTAATTGTGATAGTTGCATATGTTGGACATTCTTCTCCATAAAGAAATGCATCTACATTGTTCACCCTGAGCTGAAACACAAACAATACATAAATATTTGGTATTAAAAAAACTTATACGAAATTTACGCTAATATATTTATATTACGATGGTCGATAAAATTTCCAAAATGAATAAAATGCACTAACCTGTCTGCTTCGCTAACCCAGTTTGACGCAAGAACTATCGAAATAATCAAAGTACACCTTACTCCCTGGAAGTAACAACTTCCATACATAAAACCATTTTCATGCTTACAATCTAATTAAAGCCAATTCGTCTTTCGGAAAAATTCGGAAAAAAGTAACATATTATTTTCGTGTGTAGAATTACAAGTTTTAGAAATGTTTAATTTCAATAGTACTTACTTTTTGGTCTTTGGTAACTTCAATCTGTGCTAATCATTTTTCCATTTTTAATTTAACGTTAAGCACTTTATTAAATCCAAATCTACTTTTTGGCAACTATGTTTTCATCATCAGCAGAAATACTCAGTATTTCAACTTAGGATGACAACATAATTGTTGGTACATTTGGATTTAATAAGGTGCAGTGTAGTAAGGGTAATACTTATTTTATTTTATATATCCAACAACAGTCTCCGATTTACTATTACTGAAGTTTCAAAACGATCCAAAGTACATAAATATAACGGACTTTCAGCTCAAAAGCTGTGCTGTGAACAAAAAATTTCCTTTAAAAAATCGCACTCGACAAAATACCAAACTACGCACATTTACACAAATGCAAAAGTATGTATCTTTGCCTAATACTTATATTTTGGTTGTTGGTGATTCCGATCTAGAAAATCTATAACTATGATCTCAATCCAGCAACATGTTTCAAAATTATTCAGAACAAGGGGATTCTCATCAAGCCCAATATATTACATTAAGATCCAAGCACATTCTGCCGATCATTGTGAAATTAATTAACACATTTTCCATAAACACATCCACATTGTTGTCCTGAACTGAAATACAAATAATACATAAATACTTGCGATCAAAAAAAAATTATACGAAATTTATTCTAATATCATGATTCTCAATAAAGTTACCAAAGCAAATAAAATGCACTAACCTGTCACATACGCCAACCCACTTTCATACCAGGACTATCGAAATAATCAAAGATTCAGCTTATACCTCGGAAGCTCCAAGTTCCGTCCAAAAAACATATTCTGACATACAATCCAATTAAAGCCAATACTTGGAAAAAGAAAATACCATATTATTTTCAAGTGTTCAACGACAAGTTTTAGAAAAGTTTAAGTTGGCGATTTCACTCTGTGCTAATCATTTCTCCATTTTTAAATTAACCAGAAGTAAAATGGTCCCAAGCACACGACATAACGGAGTTTCAGCTCAAAAAATGTGCTGTGAACAAAATGTTTCCCTTAAAAAATCTTACTCAACGAGGTACCAAACTATGCAAGTCTCAACAAATGCAAATGTACATATGATGAAAGGTTAACACTTACATTTGGATAGTCGGTGTTTTCGTTCTGGAACAACACAGCCATGTGTTTCAAAATTATCCAAAACAAGGAGATTCTTATCAAGTCGAATATATTATATTTAGGTGTAAGCACATTCTATTGATCGTTGTGAATGTAATTGACTTATTTTCCATAAAGAAACGCATCCACATTGTTCATCTGAGCTGAAACACAAATGATACATACATTTGCGCTATTAAAAAACTTATACGAAATTTACGCTAATATATTAATATTGCGATGGTCGATAAATTACCAAAACGAATAAAATGGACTAACCTGTCTCCTTTGCTGACCCAGTATCACACAAGGACTATTGAAATAATCAAAGATTCAGCTTACATCCCGGAAGCTCCAAGTTCTGTCCACAAAACATTTTTTGACATACAATCCAATTGAAGCCAATTCCTTTCAAAAAGAAAATAGCATATTATTTTCGAGTGTTCAACAACAAGTTTTAGAAAAGTTTAACTTTAGTACTTGTTGTGTGTTAATCATATCTCCATTTTTAAATTAACCAGAAGTTACAAAATTATCCCAAGCACACAAAGACATAACGAACTTTCAGCTCAAAAATGTGCTGTGAACAAAATGTTTCCCTTAAAAGATCATACTCGACGAGGTACCAAAATATGCAAATTTCAACAAATGCAAATGTACGTATCATGACAGGTTAATACTTACATTTTGATTGTCAGTGATTTCGCTCTAGAACGACCCAGGCATGTGTTTCAATTATCCAAAACAACGGCATTCTCATCAAGCCCAATATATTACATTAAGATCTAAGCACTTTCTGTTGATTGTTGTGAATGTAATTAACATATGCTTCATAATGAAACGCATCCACATTGTTCATCTGAGCTGAAATACAAACGATACATAAATATTTGCTATTTAAAAAACTTATACGAAATGTATGTTAATATACTTATATTACGATGGTCGATAAAGTTATCAAAACGAATAAAATGCACTAACCTGTTTGCTTCGGTAACCCAGTTTGATGCAAGAACTATCCAAATAATCAGATTCAGGTTACTCCCTGGTATACATCGTTTAACGACCAGATGCAGAAAAGGCGTGGTCTCGGACGCTATGGGCGTCAACAGCCAATTTCACACGCTTCATACAAATTAAAAAAACACCGGAATGCAATCACGATTGCACAATTTTGTAGTTGTATGTTTTGGGATTGAGAAATTCCAATAGACAACTTCTAATCAATCATTGCGCACTTGTGTGGGAATGCATTTAACGGGTAAACGCAGTATATCATCAACTTCCGTACATAAAACCATTTTCGTGCATACAATCCAGTTTATGCCAATTCCTTCGAAAAAATAACATATTATTTTCGTGGCTTGATTACACGTTTTAGAAAAGTTTAATTTCAAAAAATAGTACTTACTTTTTGGTCGTTGGTGATTTCAGTCCACACTAATCATTTTTCCATTTTTAATTTAATTATATGTTGCTGTCGTTGGTGATTTCAGTCCACACTAATCATTTTTCCATTTTTAATTTAATTATACGTTGCTCTGTTTATGCCCTTTGCGACTTGTAATAAATAGCTTTGATATGCATAAACTGATACAGAGAATAGACTTTGTTGAAATTTGATAACTAGATGAAATTGCCCTGTTTGGTTAAATTTGATTCCCATCAATTTGACACATGGCTCTCCATCTCAAACATCACCTAAACTCATACTCTCAGAAACTATTTGTTAGGAATCCTCCCTAGAACTATACCCTATAGTCAGCCCCTGAGAACTATACTTAAAATAGTCGTTTAAAAACTAATTCCTTCAATTTCTGAGCCACGTGATTCGGATCGAGGCGGGTCGTCACGGCTTGGCATGACGACTCGGCTCGACCCGGATCCGCTTGGCATTACACGACACTCGGTATAATCAATAAACTTTATATATATATACATATATACTGTCTACTGTCAACTAATCGAACTGGAAGTAAAGGCGCATATTATTAATTTGAATCGGACGACTAGGGCCAACTCGGGTCGTCACGGCACGTCCAGGTTTGGTTCGGCAACACGGCACGACTCGGCTCGGATGGGGTCAGGTCGGCTATGCTTGGGGCGATTCGGATCGAGGCGGGTGGTCACGGCTCGGCATGACGACTCGGCTCGGCTCGACCCGGATCGGCTTGGCATTGTACGACACTATCAGTATAATTAACAAACTTTATACATATATATACATATTGAAAATGTGTCTTGTCAAATATGACAGAAAAATGTAAAATTTACACGAAAGATGGTCTAATCTTACACCTCAATGGTGTAGTGAACATTAATTAAAACAGGTCCATGAAGACTAACTGGTGGATCGCTAGACAATATTGTTTCTGGGTTATTACCCTTCGTCAGTAGCGATTACCAAGAACCTTAGTTGTTGAAATACCTTTACATGTAGTGGCCATCAAAACATCTTGGCGCGAGCCAATCACTCCTAATGAACCACTGACAACAGAACACTGACAAGACGATACCTTGTCTAACACCTCGCGGCAAGTAAACAAGACGACTGTCAAATGTCCAGTGTCAACATATAAAAGGATTGCTGCAATTAAGTTCATCTTTCGTGTAAATTTTACATTTTTCTGTCATATTTGACAAGACACATTTTCAATTTGAATTGTTTTTGAACTTAATTGCAGCAATCCTTTTATATGTTGACACTGGACATTTGACAGTCGTCTTGTTTACTCGCCGCGAGGTGTTAGACAAGGTATCGTCTTGTCAGTGGTTCATTAGGAGTGATTGGCTCGCGCCAAGAAGTTTTGATGGCCACTACATGTAAAGGTATTTCAACAACTAAGGTTCTTGGTAATCGCTACTGACGAAGGGTAATAACCCAGAAACAATATTGTCTAGCGATCCACCAGTTAGTCTTCATGGACCTGTTTTAATTAATGTTCACTACACCATTGAGGTGTAAGATTAGACCATCTTTCGTGTATATATACATATATTATTTTTCCAAATATAGTTTGCCAGTGGACACCGGTGGATGAGAAATAATATGTGAAATATGTGAGGAATTTTTTTGGAAATTAGGAAGCTGGCTTCGCCGAATGATTGTAGGTTGTGGTTTAGATAATGATTCTTAAGAAGTAGTTTGTGTCGGGGGGATAACATAAGGTTACTTTTACTAACAGAGATAAATATATCTAGTAATACTGTTGTAATACTCTAAAGTTCATATCCTTATCACTCGTGATACCGGTGTTATGAGTGTCTTATGCCTTTTAAGTTTGACTATTTGAGTTACGATGCAACTTTTCATTAGGTGGCGAGATACGTAGTAACATTTATTTCCGTTCGCTGTTCCTAATATAACAGTGGTGTTACATGTGATTAATTCAGATGTTACTTGATCAGAGGTATACTGGATACCCCGCATTCGCTTCAGTCCTCATTTTCTTCTTCTCTAAATACACACTGTTTGATAGTATTCATTCCACTGTTTTTGATACTCAGTTGCTTCTGACAAAGTTCTGGTTTAGTTTTTCATGTAAGTAGGGATTGTAGTTTGTGGAATTCCTTCAAAAAAGAAAATAGCACATTATTTTCGAGTGTTCAACGACAAGTTTTAGAAAAGTTTAACATTGAAATTAGTACTTACTTTTTGGTCATTGGCAATTTCAGTCTGGGCTAATTAATTCTCCACTTTTAAATTAACCGGAAGTTGCAAAATAATCCCAAGCACACAAAGACATAATGGACTTCAGCCCAAAAAATGTACTGTGAACAAAAAGTTTCCGTTAAAAAATCATACTCGACAAGGTACCAAACTATGCACATTTCAATAAATACAAATGTACGTATGATAAAATGTTAATACTTACATTTTGATTGTCGGTGTTTTCGCTCTAGAACGACCCAGCCATGTGTTTCAAAATTATCCAAAACAAGGGGATTCACATCAAGCCCAATATATTACATTAACATCTAAGTGCATTCTGTTGATTGTTGTGAATGTAATTCACATATCCTCCACAAAGAAACGCATCCACATTGTTCACCTGAGCTGAAACACAAACGATACATAAATATTTGTTATTAAAAAACTTATAAGATATTTACGCTAATATATTAATACAAAGACGGTAGATAAATTTTCCAAAACGAATAAAATGAACTAACCTGTCTCCTTCACTAACCCAGTTTCACACAAGGACTATCGAAATAATCAAAGATTCAGCTTACTCCCTGACAGCTCCAAGTTCCGTCCGCAAAACATTTTCCGACATACAATCCAATTAAAGCCAATTTCTTTGAAAAAATATAGCACATTATTTTCGAGTGCTCAACAACAAGTTTTAGAAAAGTTTAACTTTAAAAAAATAGTAAACACTTACTTTTTGCTTGTTGGCGATTTCACTATAATATAATATATTTATGTTGCGATGGTCGAAAAAAGTTAGCAAAATGAATAAAATGCACTAACCTGTCTGCTTCGCTAACCCATTTGACGCAAGAACTATCGAAATAATCAAAGTACACCTTACTCCCTGGAAGTAACAACTTCCATACATAAAACCATTTTCCTGCATACAATCCAGTTAAAGCCAATTCCTTCGGAAAAAAGTAACATATTATTTTCGTGTGTAGAATTACAAGTTTTAAAATGTTTAATTTCAAAAAATAGTACTTACTTTTTGGTCTTTGGTAATTTCAATCTGTCCTAATAATTTTTAATTTAACATTAAGCTCTAATAAAATAAAGTAAATATTACCCCTATCGCGCAGCACTTTATTAAATCCAAATCTACGTTTCGGCAACTATCTTTTCATCATCAGCAGAAATACTCAGTATTTCAACTGACGATGATAACATAATTTGTGGTACATTTGGATTTAATATGGTGCAGTGTAGTAAGGGTAATATTTATTTTATTTTATATATCCAACAACAGTCTCCGATTTACTATTACTGAAGTTTCAAAACAATCCAAAGTACATAAACATAACGGACTTTCTGCTCAAAGCTGTGCTGTGAACAAAAAATTTTCTTTAAAAAAACGCACTCGACAAAATAACAAACTACGCACATGTAAAAGTATGTATGAAGAAAGGAAAACGTTTGCCTAATACTTACATTTTGGTCGTTGGTGATTCCGATCTGGAAAATCTACAACTATGATCTCAATCTAGCCACATGTTTCAAAATTATAAAGAACAAGGGGATTCTCATCAAGCCCAATATATTACATTAAGATCTAAGCACATTCTGCCGATTGTTGTGAAAGTAATTATCACATTTTCCATAAAGAAACTCATCCACATTGTTGTCCTGAACTGAAATACAAATGATACATAAATACTTGCTATTAAAAAGAATTATGCGAAATTTACTCTAATATCATGATTGTCAGTACAGTTACCAAAACGAATAAAATGCACTAACCTGTCTCATATGCTAACGCACTTTCATACAAGGACTATCGAAATAATCAAAGATTCAGCTTATACCTCGGAAGCTCCAAGTTCCCTCCAAAAAACATATTCCGACATACAATCCAATTAAAGCCAATACTTGGAAAAAGAAAAGTGTTCAATGACAAGTTTTAGAAAAGTTTAACTTTAACTGAATAGTAGATACTTACTTTTTACTTGTTGGCGATTTCACTCTGTTCTAATCATTTCTCCATTTTTAAATTAACCAGAAGTAAAATTGTCCCAAGCACACAACGACATAACGGAGTTTCAGCTCAAAAAATGTGCTGTGAACAAAATGTTTCCCTTCAAAAATTATACTCAACGAGGTACCAAACTACGCAAGTCTCAAAATGCAAATGTACATATGATGAAAGGTTAACACTTACATTTTGATTGTCGGTGTTTTCGTTCTGGAACGACCCAGCCATGTGTTTCAAAATTATCCAAAACAAGGAGATTCTTATCAAGCCGAATATATTATATTTAGGCAGCACATTCTGTTGATCGTTGTGAATGTAATTGACTTATTTTCCATAAAGAAACGCATCCACATTGTTCACCTGAGCTGAAACAAACGATACATACATTTGCGCTATTAAAAAACTTATACGAAATTTACGCTAATATACAATGTACATTTTGATTGTCGGTGTTTTCGCTGTGGAACGACCCAGCCATGTGTTTCGAAATTATTCAAAACAAGGATTTCACCATAAGGAAACGCATCCACATTGTTCACCTTAGCTGAAACACAAACTATACATAAATATTTGTTATTAAAAAACTTATACGATATTTACGCTAATATATTATCCGTCGCTAACCCACTTTCACACAAGGACTATCAAAATAATCAAAGATTCAGCTTACACCTCGGAAGCTGCAAGTTCCGTCCAAAAAACATTTTCCGACATTCAATCCAATTAAAGCCAATCCTTTGAAAAAGAAAATAGCATATTAATTTCGAGTGTTCAATGACAAGTTTTAGAAAAGTTTAACTTTAAAAAAATAGTAGATACTTATTTTTTGCTTGTTGGCGATTTCACTCTGTGCTAATCATTTCTCCATTATTAAATTAACCAGAAGTTGCAAATTTATCCCAAGCACACGACAAACAAGTGGATTCTCATTAAGCCGAATATATTACATTAACATGTAATCGCATTCTGTTGATTGTTATGAATGTAATTAACATATCCTCCATAAAGAAACGCATCCACATTGTTCACCTGAGCTGAAACGCAAACGATACATAAATATTTGCTGTTAAAAAACATATACGACATTTATGCTAATATATTAAAATTGCGATGGTCGATAAATTACCAAAACGAATAAAATGAACTAACCTGTCTCCTTCGCTGGCCCAGTTTCACACAAGGACTATTAAAGTAATCAAGGATTCACCTTCCACCTTGGAAGCTCCAAGTTCTGTCCGCAAAACATTTTCCAACATACAATCCAATTAAAGCCAATTCCTTTGAAAAAAAATAGCATATTATTTTCGATCGTTCAACTACAAGGTTTAGAAAAGTTTAACTTTAAAAAATAGTAGATACTTTTTGCTTGTTGACGATTTTACTCTCTGCTAATCATTTCTCCATTTTTAAATTAACCAAAAGTAAAATTATTCCATGCACACAAAGACATAATGGACTTTCAGTTCAAAAATGTGCTGTGAACAAAATGTTTCCATTAAAATATAATACTCGACGAGGTACCAAACTATGCAAGTCTCAACAAATGCAAATGTATGATGAATGGTTAACACTTACATTTTGATTGTCGGTGATTTCGCTCTGGAAAGACCCAGCCATGTGTTTCAAAATTATCCAAAACAAGGAGATTCTCATCAAGCCCAATACAATGACATATTCTCCATAAAGAAACGTATCCAGATTGTTCTCCTGATCTGAAATAGAAACGAGATACATTTTTGTTATTAAAAAAACATTTGTTGCAAAACTGTTAATGTAGTGATGTATTGCAAAGGTAAATAATTTTTAAATGGAAAGTGGTAATGAATAATTAATTTCTTTGGTTATTTTAATAAAAATGTTTACTACTACTACACTTACCTTGCCAACGTCTTGAAGTGTCTCCCTTTAGCCGCTTTATTCATAGCGGATTATGTAGTACGCCTGAGCTTGAACTCCATTTAAGTGATTTTATGTTAACATCTTTTATGTATTGTCGATATTTTGTTGAATTTTTTCAGTAACATTTGTGAGGAAATGTTAATCCATTTGATAAACCACATTTTTGCAAACAGCTAATCTATACAGTTTAATCGTCTGAACACAGTGGATTTATTTAGCCTTCATCTTGATGTATATGATCTTAGCTTATACTTCCATCTGGATCTGTGAACTGCGATCTTGACGATATTCTTCCAGATTAGTTTCATGTGGATTGCTTTTTCTAAACATAAAAGGGAGAAGTTGAACACGATTATATAAATAGTAATAATATAATAGTACTTAAAAATTTGCACAGCATTTGTGATTTCATCTCAGCAAACGAAGTTGCAGTCAAATTATCCATCTTCATATACTACCATCAGCTTTACGTCACCTTTTCCAATACCAGATGTCATCACATGGTACTACATCAAATGAAGATTGTAAGAATCGAGCCGGTTTACCCAACAAACACATTTTAATTAGCACAACTTCCGGGAGTACAAAATTGTACGACTCGATCATCAGTTAATAGGTTAAGTTATCAAGCAGACCTAGACCAATGTGTAAAGGAAGATTATATCGTTATTGTTGGAAGGTATGTTGTTGGTACAATTTTCAGTACATGCATTAAAAACATCAATTCAATATCAAAGAATGCATACATACCTTTATAATAATAAACACTTACCACTGACACTGCACGCTGCAATTTAAAAATATGAATCATTATTGAAATAACTCACACAGCTGATGAAACTATCATGTCTGATATCCGCCACTCACTCAGTATAGCACAGTTTTCTTCACATGCACAGGACCGGCATTAAAAACATCAATATGCCAACCAATACAATAACAAAGAATGCATACATACCTTGATAATAATAAATACTTACCAACATTGCATGCTGCTATTTAAAAATATGAATCATTATTGAAGTAATTCACACAGCTGAACAAGCTATAATGTACGGTATTCACCATTCACTACTCACTACAGCACTGTTTTCTTTCCGTTCACATCACCGACATCAAATACATCAATACGCCAGGAAATACAATCACGCGCGAGGCGCCCAAAATATTAATTCCATACCATTTAGCTATTCGCGAAAGCTCTCTATTGGAGAGAATAGTGAATCCAATTAATTTCGATAGCATTTCACCCTTCGATATACATTTTTCAATGAGTAATAATAATTTGACAGCTTTGTCTATCCTAGAGAAACTGATTTATTTCAGTAGTTAATAAAATTAGATTTTATATCGGAAGTAGCAACAGTTCGCTCTTCGATATAGATTTACCACTAACCTGCATCATCCTTCTAGGTCTGCCTGAAGCGATCACAGAGATCCATCTCTTAAGCGTGGGTTCTTCTCAACTGACAATCTACATTTTTATCCGCAACCAATGCAACTCTTATATGAATTATTGCGACTTAGCGCATTTTCATTCATATAATCTAATTGACTTTGTATATTGACATGTTTTATACTTTGTCAATATTTTGTTGAAAATTTGGAATAAGGTTTAAAACTTTTTATAAAGAAATGTAAGGCCATTTGATAAACCACATAATGTGTCACTAGAGTATTGTATGTATCACTATTACACTTTATATATCACCCTACAACAAGTTTCACTATAATGTATCACTAGTATATTGTCCACATTAATTCTCACTATCTGTCTGGCCAACACAAAACAGAGCTCTACTCAATGCTCTAGTTACAACACTGACACACACAGAACTGGGACTTTCTTCGACAAAATCAAAAAGTTTTTATATGCAAAATAGCTGGCTCTGATGAACTATATTGGCAACAACAATTCATGATGAATTTTGCAGCTTTTGTTTGTACCTGTCCGGTCCTCGGTTGCCCCTTTGTCTGTTGATCTCATTGTGTCCAACTGCATTTCAATCCTCCTTGTTTGTATTAATATGTAATATGTCCAGTGCAATAGTTATTGCATTCGTTGGATGTGGTTATTTGTGTTAAAATGTAAGGTAGATATTTGGTTTCACATTTATGATTTTCTGTATCTTATTCAATCTACTCGAGAAATGTGTCACTGTCATTGAAAATCGCCGAAAATTTCCATGACCATCATTACTGAAGAAATTGTGAAAGATAAATTTTGACATTTTGGGGAACACAGTATCCCTGTCTTCTTTATTGCTAATCCTTCTGCTAGTGTACAGTTGCAGTAGCATTTGATTAAATCCCTGATTCACGAATATGTTTCTTACATTAATTTATCTGTGCACGATCGACGTTAATCTAAACTGTTCTTCAATCTCCTATTTTTGTAATGCTCTTTCTGTATCTACTGACATCGCTCGAAATCTAAAAATCCTCAAGAGCTTTTGCGACATCTTTGTTGCTTGTGCTTAATTCGTGTAAGTTACATACTTTATCAGTGAGTCGGGGTTGCCAGGCCGTTGAAAATAAAATTGCCAAAAACTCTTGCCAGACATTTTCCGCGATTATTATTTGAATTTATCGAGATTTACTCTCATGAACTGAGTATGTGTACGACGTGATATTACAAATACACAAATTCGAATACCGAAAAATACGCAAGTTTAAATATTTGCATTCGTGCTCCGTGCCGATCATTTTAGCAATGTCGTGGTAATGACGTTTAAACTATTCTTAATTCGCAGTCTTTTACAATTGCGTCTGGTTTACATTACTTTTTCAATTTTTTTAGATTACATTTGCTTGTTTGCAATTTCACTCTACATTTTCTATTTCTTATTTCTTTGCTTTATACAAACTCTCACAACTTTTGCCGGTCGCTAATTTTAATCAATAATTTGTAATATTCAACCATCCAAAATTTTCAATAAAGCTTTTAAAATAAAGTTACTTCTCGAGCAAAATGTTGTAATAGTTCAATAAATTTAATTTGCACTTTTTTTCAACGGGAATTGATAGCCCTACTGATAACTTATTGGCTCAGGGTGACGATAAAAAACACATTTTTGTTGTGTATAGAAATGGGACCCGAATCCCTTAAAAATGATAAATTCTTCCTGGCAACCCTGACTTGCATGCAATAACCAAAATACCCTTTCAATCGCTGGTGCTCTGGAACAAGCCCGATACTCCGCTGCTCCAAAACTTCAGAACTATTTCAGAAACATGAAGATGCTGCATACCGTGGACATCCATATTATAGAGGCACCTTCTTGCATTCAATCCACTTGAAGCCAAGTCAATCCACTTGAAGCCACTTATTATATGGTTGATGATCTCACCCTGGTACAACTTCATTGCTCAGATCGTAGGATAGCCCGATGCATCAGGTTGCCTGAATAAAAAATAATTTCTTTAAAAAAAATTAATAAATTGTCAAAGTAGGCAATTACATATTTCGGCTATTTTAAATTTTAGCCAGTTTTGAAATTTTTCGCAATTGTAATATTTAGAATTTATCGATAATTTTGAAAATATTAAAATTACAAAATTTTCCATGTTAATTTATGTAGATAAGCAAAGACGTCTGAATTTCTTGGCAATATTAACATTTGGCACTATTCTCAAATGTTAGGATTTTATAAAATTATAACGCTTGGAATTTTTTTGCATTTTCTCGTCATTTGCATTTTTTTAAAACAATATTTAACTTTGACCAAGTACTTGAAATGTATATTGTCGGCTCGGCCTAGGTCGACTTGGTTGGGGTTCATTCGGGTCGAGTCGGTCTGGCATTGCACGACACTAATATGATATTTTTCCAAATATAGTTAAAATATTTAACCTTTACATGCATTGTAACATTTATTTCCTTTCAGTATTCCTAATATTCCATGGCTTTGTTATATCAGTTTCTTCTGACAATGCTCTACTTTAGTTTTTCATGTATTATATTTTGGATTGTAATTTGTGGAATTATCTGGTTTCATTTAGCGTTGTTCGTTGTTCATGAATTCCCTATTACAAGTTGCTTTATTTCTTGCCTTCTGTCCTCCCGCAAATATCGCCTTTTATCGTAGGGATTTAGTTTCTTGTACAGTGTTGTAGAATTTCTGGTTTTATATCCCTCGTTCTGGTGTTTCTTCTTTTCGTAGTCTTCTTTACCGATCTCATATCGAACACTCGTTTCATTTCCTTTGCCTTGTAGAATTTCCTATTTTCGTTTTCCTCATTATTCTACATTATTTCATGTTTTTCCTATTAAACTCTTCTATATTTTTTGTGCACATTCATGTTGTAATTCTCAATTATTCAATAAATGTTGCTTTATTTCTTCCGTCCTGCCATAAACATCGCCTGCCCCTGTTGTATTTCACGAATTTCCTATTAATCTCGTCTACTTTTTCTCATGCACATTCTTGTCGAAATTTTGTGTCCTGCCATAAGCAAACCAGTTTGTCCTTTTCCTGGGTATGCTGTACATTGCCACCCCGTGTTATTCTACGTTAATTTCGTTCATCAATCTGGCTAATTATCATTGTTTTTATTTTATTTCATCATTGCTCTGTTATGCTCCTTGTTACTCTTTTATTGTAAGTTAAAATGTCTTCTTGCGTAAAATCTTCGCAGTTTTCATAACATTTAAAATTGCGAATGGACAATTACACTCGACAATGCACATGAACAATACATAAAAGAATATTAAAATTTTTCCTTATATTAGTTACTTAAATTAAAATTAAAAACTTTGTCTTTGTTCTAACAACTAATTGGGATTAATTAGTATGTTTCTTTTGAAGGGTATTTGCACACAATACAAACTGATCATTAATGATTGAACCTGTCACTTCTTAAAAATAGAGACTTTTGTGTACAAGTTACAGGTAAAGCAACTGGCCCTTTCTGTAGATACCCAGCAAATAGGTATGTTTGTCTCAAACGTAAAATGGTCCTCATAAATGAATTAATTAAATTAGATTAAACATTCTGTTGATTGTAAGCTGTGAAATTCTTAATATAAAAATACTACGTTAGTCCACTTTTTCATAGATCACATTTATTTCCAAATGTACCTTTTGAATGCAACATAAAACAATTCGACTAATCTTAAAACTAAACAATGCAAATATACAGTGTGTTTCACTTAAGGGTGTAACACCATCATATCTTTTTTATTTTTAGTCCAATTCGGGTATTTTTTTTTCCCAAACGTAGAATACTTATTGCTCTATTTACTCCCAAAAAGCCAATTGTTTCCTTTAAATGCAAAGCAACCTGCGATGGCAAAATAAATGGAAAAAATCAAGAAATCATTTTGGGGATTTTTTATCGAAAAATGTTACTAGTAATAATTGTTCAGAATTGCCCAAAAACAAAATTCCAAAATTTCATGAAAATTAAAAATTTTCTTCAAAAGTAATTCCAATTCGGTAAATGTTATTTGCACAGGTGGCTGCGCCTAAAAAACAACAACTTTAAACAACTTTGACAGTTTAGACTTTGTTTCAAACAAAATTTTTACAGCATCCTTTTTTCGGCGCAGCTAATAATAAGTATTTATGGTTAATCGAATGAGCTTGTGAAATTGTAATATAAATTATTAACACAACCACTATTTCACAATAATAGAATATTATTTATTCTAGATGTACATTTCGAAAGCACTGCTTTCATCTTCAGTAGAATTCAAAACGTCTCAAAATTATAAAATGACATAAATGACAAAAATTACGTAGTTAAGGAAAAATAATTACATATATTTAACAAGATCAAGTAATGCATTATTCAACGGAGACAAATCTGTATTTAATAATTTTAATTGAAATTTTTTCATAATTAATATACCAAATTAATTGTAGTTTTTGTAATTTATGTTACATAGGACAAACTAGAAGGAATTTAGAAATTAGATTTAAGGAGCACAAATTATGTATTAAAAATCGTGATTTTGGTAGTTCTGCGTTAGCTAATCATTTTGTTAACACAGGACATTCATTTACTATAAATGATATAAAATTGTTAAAACATTGCCAAAATTGTTATTTAAACATGTATGAAGCTATTTTTATGAAAAAATTTCAATTAAAATTATTAAATACAGATTTGTCTCCGTTGAATAATGCATTACTTGATCTTGTTAAATATATGTAATTATTTTTCCTTAACTACGTAATTTTTGTCATTTATGTCATTTTATAATTTTGAGACGTTTTGAATTCTACTGAAGATGAAAGCAGTGCTTTCGAAATGTACATCTAGAATAAATAATATTCTATTATTGTGAAATAGTGGTTGTGTTAATAATTTATAAGTATTTATGGACTTTTACGGGAAATTTTAACATTTTTAATTTTCATGAAATTTTGGATTTAGGGTTTTTGGGCAATTCTGATCAATTATTACTAGTAAAATTTTTCGATAAAAAAATCCCTAAAGTGATTTCTTGATTTTTACCGTTTATTTTGCCATCGCAGGTTGCTTTGCATTTAAAGAAGACAATTGATTTTTTGTGAGTAAATAGAGCAATAAGTATTCTACGTTTGAGAAAAAAATTACTAAAATTGGACTAAAAATAAAAAAGATATGAGGGTGTTACACTCTTTAAGTGAAACACACTGTATATAAACCGCTTAATGGCGCAATAAAGCGTACCTATTGACTGAGTTTTGGTTTTTACCAGGTCCAGTGATGTGTTACTAAGCGGCCACAGGTCATTATTTAGGAGTTATATTTCTTCATGTAAACCGCTTCTAAGGTTGTAATTCGTGCTGTGTTTTGCCAATGTTACGTCGTCTAAATTGAAATTATGCCCTGTGTTCCAGAAATGTTTTTTATGTGTAATTTATGTTCCTAGTTTCAGCATTCCTTTGGGTGCACATTTTTACTTTCTTATACTTCGCACCTCATCCTTCGCCAATCATTCTTCAGAACACGCAAAGTCCTATACCAGTAACTTGGTATTTCTTTACTCAATGTTACTGTCGATGGGGCTATGTAATTTCTTATTCTTTGTTATTAGATTCTCGTCGAGTTAATTACAATAGCGGCTCGGCTGGATTGAGGAAAAACGATCGCGAAATATGTTCCTTTATCCTCGACGCCTTTAACAAACCTTTCTGTCGATGATCAACGGCTATGAGCACAAAAATAAATTCGAAATAAAATGAAAATGTACGTCTATTTTTAATGTATATGCCTACTATATAAATAAAAATAAAATAAAGCGAGCATTAAAAGATAATAAAGGGGTTTTATTATTGTTATTGGTTTTTAGTATTTACTCATCCAACATCGTATGATAGTAATAATAGTCAATTTTCGTTCAGTCTTGAAATTATGGTGTCAAATTAATTATTTTCATTTTCTAACATTTTTCATTTGTGAAGTTTGTCAACTTATGGAGTATAGTTGTTATGGTTGAAGTTAACGTTAATTGTATTATTCTGTCTCATAGACAAAAGTACCCTATACGTTATACAATTGATGTATTTGCTTACGAGGAATGAAACCCACGAGCCACAATTGAAATTCTTTCCCTTTAGGAGAGAATATAAGGTAAGAAAATTGCTACTATTGTGTATATGTATAGTATATCATATATTATAATAGAAAACATATTTTGCATTAGACACAAGATTCAGTGCATAAAGGCACTAGCGCAGATGACGCATATGAGCCCTGTTATGGTATTACGACATCATTATTTACAGCGCAAAGTGAAACTGGGTCCGGAATATCTAAAGACAATAAATATGATTTGAACTGAACACAAACGATGTAGGTATTATTTATTTACTTATACTCAATGCATATGTAACATTTTTATTTATTGACGTCCTCGTGATCTATACTCGATTTCAATTTAAGGTTAAATTGAAACAACTACAGGATGCATAATTTCTGGTTCAGGATTCAGGAGCAGGAAACTTGATATTGACAATGACAATCACAAAATTTTGATTAAACCGGTGGTGAAAAAAGTTCTTTAAACCAACGCGATTAACGTTTAACGTTTTCAGGGACTTCCCGGTTTCCCTTGATTTCTCCCGGAAATGCCTCAGTATAGGAACTTAGAAGTGAGTTCCTATACTTTACGATAGATGAAAAACTCGCAAGTCCCGTCACGTATCTAGGGATAAATACAAAAAAATTCCTCTGGTGAAATATCCACAAGTTTATCTGCTATTACTACTGACAGGATCATTAAGATATATATTTTTTGTAATGATGCGATGTGTAATGGATGTACTAATTATTGAAAAAGGCAATAAAAAAAATTTGTCAGCTCAACCCTATGAATTTGAGTTTTCTAGATTATTTTAATTCGTTGCACAATTACATATTGTTTTAGAAGAAAGCTATATTTTCAGTACTACCCCATTTTTCGTTCGAAGGAATTACTTCGCTATCTCCCCAAATATAAATTAAAAACAAATAAAATAACTGAAAAATAATTAAATTATTCCATTTAACCATACGAGTATTACTAATGACAACACAATGATATCAATTCTTAAAAGCGAGTGTTTAGCAATGAAGTAAGAATGTTGGATTCAGAGAAAACCATTGGACAAAGCTTTATGTTGTTGATGCAAATTTGTCTTTTTCTTGTTGAATTGCAACTATTTTTGAATATTTACTTCCGTCGTTCTAATAAATTAATTTTATTACTTAATGATGTTTATGGGATCGACTTCATAATAATTTGAATGAAAACTATCACCCCAGTCGCCATTTAATATTGTAAGATCGCTGCAAGAAATACTTTAATCAATTGAGTATTTATTGGTTAATGGGTCGAGAAGATGATGTAGATCCAAGAAACTTTCTACCAAACCACGTTCTGAGCCTTGAAGAAGTTTTTAGATAAAGCAATACAATCATTAAAGTTTTATTAATCTACTTATCTGGATACAACAACAATGTTCATGGAAGACGTCGGTGATAAATATTGCAACAATTTGAAGAAATCTATTTTGAATAATGATAATAACTTAAAACTTCCTCCTCCAATGCAGAAGACACAGAAGTTCAAGCAAGAAACTTAAAAATTTGTTATTAAGACATGCATTCTATAGCATTGGCGAATTAGTGAACGGTGGATTCACAGATGCAAGTTGTCACCAGCCGTGTATACTTAATATCATCTAAATGAGATTTTTATGTAATATTTGTGTAATATTTTCATCATATGTATCATATTGTAAAATTTGTCTTGATGTATACTCTGCTGTACTCTGTGTCCGAGTTAAATGTACGTGTTAGAACATAATAAAATCAGCCTTGACGAAGACGATATTTAATACAAAGATATGTGCTATTGGCTGTAAATTTTAGAGCTTGTGCTGTTTTTTGGGACAGTCCACCCAATAACATTTTGAAATACAGTTGTTCATCGCAGACATGAATAAATGGTGCAATGTCGCTATCTAAGGTATGAGTATGTAGCGTCCGATTTGAACCATTATGGATTTGGAAAAAGCAACACATATTTTCTATAAACACAATTGTAGCATCGACATCACGAAAATTCATATCCCCAGCTTCTTTTAAAAAGCGAAGACAGAGGGAGAAAATATTTGTACTGCTCTGAGAACATTCATTTTCTCAAAATTATTTGGATAAAGATGTCTCTTTGTTAAGTTTGATTAGTAACACTTTTTGCAGTTCATACAACTTTTTTAAATATGTTGAAGAAATTAGTCCATTTGAGGAGTACATGTCGTATAAATAAATTTCTTCCATTTTTAATAGCAAGGCAATAATCGAAAGAGAAAAATAAAGGTATGTGATTTAAAATTAGATGGGGTATATAATTTTGCAGAATTCCGCCTTCTTGAAAATGGCAACATTTGCAGAAAAATTGTCAGTAACTAATCTGAGAACAATAAATCCACATTCTGTTATCAAATTTAGAATATTCAAGGTTAAACGATAAAAACTATCTGTTGTCAACATTGCATGGAAAAAATAACCAGCTGGTATAACATATTTTGTCGACAATCCATGTATCACGTATCACAGCATTTTATTTGCAAGTTTAGGCCTTTCGCTGATATCGTTATCTTTTGTATTGTCCAAATCATAAATCCTATCTTCTGATCTACTGTATAACATTTTTGCTGTTATTGACATATCAACTATTAAAAAACAAATACGTTGAGCTGGTACTGTTAATTTTTAAATTTCTGCATAGAGACGTTCTTTACACAAGTGGTTTGAACCTTTAAAATCTCCAAGATACTGTGATATTGTTGCCTTTGAATGTAATTTTACCAGATGATTTCTGCAGTACTCGAAGCCCTTTGGCGAACAAAACCTCTAGATTGTACAAACGTGTACTAAAGTTTCGGACCATCTGAGAACTTTTTTTGAATAATTTTATTTTATTTTTGATCGAATTTTCAGAAATTTTGTCGATATATTGTAAATTTTCGTTATTTGTTTTTTGTTCAATATCTTGCAACTTCTCAAGACATTTTAAATAGCTCTCGCTTTAATTTTACAGTTTGCAGTGGTATTGAAGGTTCACAATCTCCTCAGATGAAATGGTATTCACTTGAATAAATTTAGAATTTCTTTCCAATAAAGGGGGTTGTTCAGGATCATTCATATGAATTTCAAAATTGAAAACAGTTGGGATGGATCCACTGGGGCGAATGTTTTAAAACGGCTCTTACTAAAACATTTTTCATCAAAATGGTTCTTAGTTACCTTTCACACTTTTGTACACTCATTAACTGTAGATGTATCTGTAACAAAATAAATATTTGCAAAATTTTGTATAGTTTCTTAAATAGATCCTTCATACCACACCATTTTTCAATCGCCTTAAACCATTTCATTCCTGACGATTGTTCACTAGGAAATTGAAATAAAGGCTTCTCTCTTTTACCACATGCAACGCATTTCTTGCCCATTCAAAGTTTAATGACAAATTTTTCTTCAAACAAACTTCAAATTCAAGCCAATTGTCAATTTGAACTAAAAACAAATAGATGTCGCTTTTAAGGTACGAATTGCAAAGGTCAGATAATCACCTTTTCAAGTATTACCGTTGCCAATATTCATTTGGTCCATCCTTCAAAGTCTCCTATGAATTACAAGCATTGAAACTACAAGTTACAAACATTTGGAGCGTTCAAAGAACATGTATTGAGTTGGTTGATTAGTGAAGCATTTGCAAACGTAATTAAATTTGACACATTTTAAATTTGTGTCGATCTAGTTACCAAACAATTCAACGGTTGGTACTCAATAAATGCGACCAAATATGGTCGTTTTCCTAGTGAATTAACAACGCATGCGTCGATGCCTTGAATGACCCACAAGGCTATTTTACACGTGCCGTCGAAAACCAGCAACCCTGAAACGTAATTTTTTAAGAAAATTGTTACATTTTGTTGGGTCAATTAATTTATCAGAAACGCAATTTTCCTAATTTTTTTTTATATAGGCATATAATTCCTTACCCTAGTCTAGTAGTAGCCTAAGCGAACAGTCATCGCCAAGGCACTGTAAATTTTTACTTACTTATACTTTATGTATAAGTATAGTAATCATGAAAAATTTCGACCTCGAGATTTCAACGGATATACGCGTTTTGAGGTCCCCTGAATCGTTTCTGACTATTTTCGGAATGACGTCTGTGTGTGTGTCTGTGCGCGCTGTAGCGTCCAAACGATTATAGCTAGAGCTCTGAAACTTTAAATTTAACATTTGTATGTAGCAAGGAGGAAAACGTCCTATTTTGAACGCAATCACTCAACCGGAAGTGATGGTTTACTCTTATCACCTTTTTCCATATCTCGAAAACGGTACACGTTACGGAAAAAAATATTCTTACATAAATTATAGATATTGATATTTTAAACAACTTTCACTTGAAAAGTTTTTTCGAAAAACGTAGTATAACTAAGTATAAGAAAGTTTTGTGCGGACCACCGCGGATTTTTTTTATTGCAGATGCAACAAAAACTTTCGTTTCAATTCACTGCAGGATGAAAATTTTAGAACTTTTAAATCTCATAACAATACATTGCTTGACAAACGGTTTAATATTAGTACAAATAAAAGGAGGCACGATATGTTAAACGAAAAATACATACACATTATAATTAAACCATTTATTAATGAATTGCATGTTTGTGATTTATAATATCTTAAAAAAAGATATAGATCGAATAATTTGCAAATGCTAAATGAAAAACATAAGAATGAATTCTAAGTCTTCAAGTTCTTACACTTCACCTTATCATATGCAACGTCTTAATGGTCAATTTTAATATTTAACACTGAAGTTTAACAGAAGCTTGAGAGTCCACAATAAGTTTAGTAAAACAATGGTGCAGTCTGCTGATTCACTCACTGATACGTCACACAATATGTCCCATGCTGTCTACAGCTTACTAGTAACATTGCTAAAATGGCTAAACTTACATAAAAAAATTGAGCGACTGCTTATAAGAATTCTACATAGGTGTATGCATACACAATAATTAGTAGAAATTTTCGCAGTCACATTCAATGAAAAGAGATGTAGACAATTGTAAAGAACGTCGTACATTTTATTACATACACCACCAAATAAAAAGCGAGACTTGCATCTATGCCGTCATTTATTATACTTCATATCACAAAACTAATCTTTTACAATATGACGGCAAGAGAATGCTAAATCAAGCAAGTTTTCTTTTTGAAGTTTGGTTATTGCATATATCGTGCGAATTCAATCAAAATGAATCATTATGTACATGATAGCATCAGCAAGTATAGGCAATAATTACAAATTATTAAAGTTCATTTTAAGGATATTTGACATTATATTTTGCACTGCTATTACAATTGCAGTTCAAAAAACACAAGTGTGCACTAACAAAATCTGGAAAAACCAATAAATCTGAACAATTAATTCTATTCAGTAGTTGGAAGAGGCGTTAAATTAAGAAAATATAACAATCAAATTAAACTATTAACTAAAAATGGTTATTGTGAAACGATTGACATTTGAATGGTGGATGATGGACTAATAGTTCTAAATAAGCACCACAGTGACAATGACAAACAAAACAAAAAACGTTTTTAGTCGAAAATAAGAGCAATAATAGCATAAACATGGGGGTAGATGTTGATGGCAACCATTCAACGGTCATTCTAGATATGTCAATTGATAATTTACAATTTGAGAGTGAAAATTATCATATTTAAACAAAACTGTGGCTCAATTACACTCTTTTAGATGAATGTCTTAACTGGCTCTATAAATTTAACTTATAACTTGCATTTCCGCCTATTGAATAGAAATAATTATAGAGGACGATCGCGATCAGTAAACGTTATATCATCATGCTAATAATGTACATATAGCATAAAAACAAATCCATAATGTATACTCTATAATGCACTTTTATCATTACAAATCAATTAAAATAAATATAAACATCGTGGCAAATTTAAATAAATTAAGGACACATTAAATATAATAACACAATGTTTTAGTACTTATGATTACGATACGGAATAAAAAAAATTAGTCCTTCATAGCACTAGATTCCTCTTTATTGATATCTTTAGTGATTTCGGGTGTTTGGTTTACCGCTGTTGTAGTTACGTTACCAATTGTAGTTTTGCTAACAATATTTGAAGAACTGGAATTTGTGGAGTTTGACGTATTTGAAGTTCCGTTGTCTCCGAGTTTTGAATCGTCTGATTTTTCATTCTGCGATGTTAAACCACCACCTATATAATTAATATCAATGATAACATAAGATAAAAAAAACTCGCAAAGTAGGAAAATTTCAATTATTATTATAACTCTACAATGTGTAACATATACTGTTTTTTTTTAATTATGTCTATTATCTAAACAAGTCCTAATACACACATTATATTTAGTTTTAGGGGAAAAAATCTTAGCTATGATACATAAATAAAGTTCTAACTTTACATATCTACGACATAAAAACGTGGATCATAAAAATAATATATACCTTGTGGTGTGTAATATTGCCGAGACGGTCCCTTATTACCACTGTTGACACGATGTTTCTGATTATTTGATCCGTTATTCTGCATGGAACCTATAGGTGGTTGAAAATTCATTGGTGGTCGTTGTATTGGTGTTGGATAGCGTTGTACCTTACCATAAAAGCACAATTACATTTAAATGATTTATTTAATGATAAATATATTTACCTGCGAAGATTGTTGATTTCCTACTGTTTGATATAAATTATATTTGTGTTGTGTGGTTGGACTTGGTTGAGGTGGAGGTTGTTTACAATTTTGTCTTGATTTTGGAGATGGTATTTGAGGCCCTACCAATAATATAAAAATCAAAATTAACGTAACTATTAAAACATGTACGGATAATGACAATAACATACACCGAATCGGAGCCTATGATGGAAATGGAAATGGAAATAATTTAAATAATCATAATCATATGGATGTTTCTTGTACTAAAAGCCAAGCACTGTTATAATATTATAAGCAAACTTACCAGAACTAAAAACTGATGAAAGGACTTCTTGTTGTGTCCCTGGACTTTTTAACTGTTGGGATCTGCCACTTTGATCTCCAACCTGTTGATTAACAATACCTTTCATGTAAGAGGTATTTTGCATGTTCGGTGAACGAAACTGTTGCGCATTTATAGCGGCAGCAATTTGCATTTGAGACAAGAAACCGAAATTTTGTAATCCTGGACTTGTGTGCGATTGATTGTGGGTTCCGAATACGTTTCCTTGCAAACCATAACCGGCTTGGTGCTGCTGAAGTGGGGCAGACTGCACATTCGAGTTGCCAGGTTGCTGATAGTAGCCAGACTGTGCACCTAAAATATTTATAAAGAAAATTTAACAAAGTGCTATATGCCTAACCATAATGAATATTTTCCCTCAGCTGGCATTCTTACCTTAACAAAAAAAAATAATGAAATTGTAAGAATAACCCAATACTTCTAATAGGAAAAAGTAAGTTGTAAAGCAAAAGAAACATGCAAAATAAAAACACCAAAAACCATAAATACTTTTTATTTATAGTAATTCTACAATAACTATTGGGTAAACTAACATAAAAGCAAAAAATACAGTACAAAAAAATACAAATATATTTATGTATATAATATTTTAAAACGGTATGGACAAAATTACTCTTTCACACCGATGTGTCAAATATCTAATCTATAGATTACGTTTACACTATAATACTTTTTGGAATGAAAACACAAAGCATAGTCATGTAGCACCACCACACCAAGATATAACACACGACAGTGCATAAAACTACATTATAATCAATAACCCAAAAGCAAGTTAGTCTATTACGTCCATGAAGAATTATAAGCATTTGTAGTACCTGTAGTTCCAGAGTAGAAAGATGATGAAGGCTGCAGTGTTGGACCAACATTGTTTTGTACAGGACCTCCTGGGCCTCGTTGCAATACACCAGGGTTTTGTATGTAGTTTGGTTGCATGGATGGATCATAAGCCATATAAAGTTGTTGTCCTTGTTGCGACTGTTGTTGAAATGCTTGACCAACACCTCCCGTCTTCGTACCTATTCGACAAAAATTCTTAATTCAAATATCGCGTTCTTAAAAATAATAACTTATACATAACAAATTTGAATCTAAACACTTATTTTACACTTACCTATAGCACTTATTTGTTGACTGCTAGGTTTGACGGTTGCAGACATCAAAGAATTAGATGATGAAGAAATTAACACGGTTGAAGGATTTTGTGGATTTTGTCCAAATGGACCAGTATTTTGCAATCTGAAGTTGCTTATGCCCTGGTATATATCTTGCGGGGCAGGTGCAGCTGGGGGCGGATGTGGTTGTGCAGTTTGAAGATACAACGATTGTGTGGAATAAGGACTAGAGCCTGTTTGTCCTAAACCATAATGATTCGCGTATTGTGAATACTGAGAACCTCGTTGCCCTCCTAACTGATCAATTGAGAAACCACCATATAATCCAGCCTGTGGTTGAAGTTGCTGTGTTGAATTGAACACAAGAGCAGGTGGTGACGGTATTGCCGACATTCCATACTGATTACTACCTCCAAGTCCGGTCTAAAAAGCATTGCAAAACTTATTATTTATGAATGTTATTTATGTATTAAACTTGAACACATGAACAGAAGCAGAAATTATTGCAAAACTATAATACAATGATTACCTGATATCCAATATGTTGGTTGGCAGTGTATTGTTGCGGTGGTTGACTCAAACCAACATTAGGCCCAATTACAGGTTGAATTGGTGGTGGGGAAAGAGGTCCCATTAATGCAGAAGTAATCATACCAGAGTGCTGTTGATGTACACCTGCGACATTTTGGCCAGTTGTCCCAGGTACTTGCTGTGTCGGTTTGACCTAGAATGACATCCATGATTATTTGAAATTATTGATATTAAGGTTTATTACCTTGCATACATTTGTGGTATTGTTTGGTGCACTTTGATTTGGTGATGGACTGTATCCTTCAGGACAATCATCTGCTGTTTCTGTACCTTTACTAAATGCACCAGAATGGTCTAAGCTATTAGGATCTGGGCCAAATGAGGTGGAAAAGCTAGAATTGTTATCGTCTTGAACAACATTGTGTTCCATAACAGGAGGCATTGTATTCTCCCATACTTTCTTTACAGATGCAATTTTAAAATTCAAGTCAGCAGTTGACGGTGAGATCGTACTATTGCTACTTGTAATTGAGTGCATTGACCTCGGCATGGCCAAATTTTTAGAACTTTTGTCATCTGTTAAATGAGATATTTCAGAGTCGAAGAAATCCAATTTTATGTCCGCGGAATCCTCTTTATTAAATGTCAACTGCATCTGAATATCGGCCTGTTTGTCGTTTTTATTAAGCAAATCGGTTATTGGTTTATTAAAACCGGACATTACAGAATTATCCATGTTAGCAGATCCATCTTCCATTTTATTAAGTCTGGGTTTGTCATTTCGGTTCGGCCTTACACCTGGTGCCGATTTGAAATTCGTATTTTCGAATATTATAGTCTTAACAGGCGGTGTTGTACCATCCAAGACTGATTTGTCTTGGATCTGATTGTTTTTACCAATTACCTTAAATTGAAAATTCTGTGTATAGAAATTTATTTAACTGCAGCGTGACATAATTTGAGAATCACAACAGTATGAATTCTTATTATTAAAAAATGTTCAAAAAAATTGTAACTCATTCAAAGCAGTGTACAAAGCTAATATGATTAGTTTTAACATTTAACTCGTCTTCCTTGATTCCAATAAATAAAATTGTTTGAAAAACATATTTTAGAATTTTTGTTTCAAAGATATTTGATTATCTCATTTAAGTAATGAATATAATGAATAATGTATATTTACCTTTTCACTAATTGGACTATTGTTTTGACTCGGTGAATGTGGTTGCTCCAATGACTTGCAATTTTCAATTCCAACAGAAAGCACAGAATCTTGTTCGATGCCTCTCAATTGTGTAGATAATGGTTTTTCCCATGCGTTTGACAATGGAAGACCTTGGGCTGACGTATCTTTTAAACCATATAAATTCAAATTTTGATTAACTTTATTTAAATCATTAATATCACACATCCCATGCTGCATTTGTGCTTTCTGTAACCGGCTGTTTTCTCTTTGTTTGGCCAGTCGGGGCGGTAATTTTTGTCGCAACCTATCGTATTGATTTTTATTTATCGGCTGGGGTATTATAGCCGGTGGATTAATAGGTGTGTCCATTAAAGAAGGAATACTTGCAATTTGCTGCTGCGATAGTTGTGCGGTTGCCGATTTACCGCCTTTTCTGTCCAGTTTTAAATTATTTTCACATTTACCCAATGCTTTCATGGGCGGCTTATCTTCGGTTGTCTTTAGCCTTTCCTTGACTGCCTTTTTGCTCTTGACTTCCTGAAACCCATCTGAATCACCTTGTGCGGAGTTTTTATCGTCCACTTCACCATCAACATTTTCATTGTCATCGTTACGTTCACAATCTTTATTCTTCAAAGGTATGTCTGCTATTGCAGAACAAAGGGGATTGATATCATAGGATTTCTCATCTATAATCGCATCAATTTTACCAGATGGAGCAGACCTTAAAGAGCCACTGGAATTCTGTCTTATATTCATAGATTCATTTCTCCCTTGATTAAAACTACCAGCTCTTTTGTCACCAGAGAGCCGCGGCGGCTGATTATTTCTTCTGGATGAATTTATATTAGGACCACGAGTTCGCTGTGGCGATTTGGTCATTTTTCGACCTAATTTATTTGCACTATCGTCAGAATGATCCGAAGTATCACAATTGTCATCTTTAGATTTTGGTTTACTTTTTCTGTTATCAGAAGTCCTCCTCGGTTTATTACGATCAAATTTGTCATCGTTTCTTCTTTCTATGCGAGGCTGATGCGATGGCAATTCTTTTCGAGTACTTCCTATTACACCCGCATTTCCTTGCTGATTAGAACTCTTACATTTTTCATCAGAACTGAGATTTTCTGTTTGCACTTCTTCAAGCATGTGCTTTTTGTCTTCATTATGTCCAAAGGGGCTCTTAGACGGCGGTGGTCCATAGCCATCAATTCTTTTGCTTAAACCACCTCCCCTACTGCGAATATTTGTACCTCCACGTCCATGACGTGACGGTTCTCCACGAGGCTCATAATTTTCTCTCTTACTACCGTCTTGATATTTGTCATTCTTACGATCATTAGTGGCTTTATCATTTTTTGAATCTCGTTCAAATTTTTTGTCATCTTTGTCATTTCTTCTCCCAGGTTTTGGACTTCTTTGTGTGCCGAGTAAAGCTCTATCGTTTTTACCACCATCAGTGGAAATAGACACTTCATCTGTCGATGCATCTGAATCTGTTCCATGCCAATCTTTAGAAGGTCTACCAGATCTAGAGCCTCTGGGTTTCTTGTACCAACTATTATAAACAACACCACCACCAGATGTTCTTTCCCAACCTTGAGGTCTATTATTTTGAGGGTCTGAACGATTTCGATTTATGTTGTGTCCTTGTCCTCTTTTGTCGTCTCTATCTTTACCAACTTCAAAAGTCTCACATTTTTTTCCTTCAGTTTCTTCTTGCTTCATCTCTTTTTTATTTAAATCGATTTTAGATGACAGTTTGTTTGACTTTTCCAATTCAGAAACCTTTAAGTTTTCTGGCGATACTGTGTTTTGAGAAACATCATCGGCCCAAGCTTTAGCAGTGAGAATGTTATCATTTATATTGTCTTTTTTTCGAATATTCCACGAGTCATGTTCCTTTTCGCCAGGTTTTTCCTCTAAAATTTCAGGTTTCTTCTCCACTATGCTGCCCCTCTTTAATTGGGTTAAGTTTCTCTTTTCGTTTTGCTTTTCATCGGCTTCTATTTTTTCTTTAGTAATGGGACCTGGTACCGATCGCCGATCTTCCTTCAAATGATCCTTCTTCTTATCTTCGTACACCATACATTCAGCCCATGAACCAAGATGATGCTCTCTGGGTTCATTATCACGTGTGGATTCGCGTGAATGCTTTGAATCTCTCGATGTCCTTGAATCTCGACTATCTGGTCTCTGTGGTCTTTCATACTTATCTTTATCATCGCGATTATACTTATCGTGCCTTTCGCTATGCCAGTCGTCGTTACTCTGACGATTAATATTGTGATCATCAAAAATATCTTCCTTTTCGTTGAACTTTTCTCTACTTTTTTCCCATTTACTTTCATCCTTATTTTTTTTGTATTCATAATTTTGATTTCTAGATTCACGCCCTTCATCACTATACCTATTATCAGACGAGGATTTTCGACCGGAATCTGGATAAGATCTATTTGTTCCGCGATGTATGTCTTCATTGATATATCTCATACGGTCATCATCTCTCTCTTTTTCAGAACTTTCCCATTCTGGTCTTCCTTTACGATTTATGGAGGTTGGAGATGTTTTACTTGCACTTTGGTTGTTCGACATCCAACGTGTATCGTACGATTGACTATAATTCATAGATGGTTGTGGACTACTATTATTACGAAGCTGCTGTTTTTTCTGCAATCTAGGTGGCAATTGCCTGCTGTTGAAGCCTGAACCGTTTCGTTCGCGGATTTCTCGGTCACGTTCGTTGTTTCGTGGTTCCTTGCGTACAAAGTTTCGACCTTCAATTTGAGTGAGCTGATGGAAATCAGAGGCTGCAGATTCATGTGATTTAGCAGTAGAATTTTTCTCTTCGTTTGGTTCATTCCTGGGTCGCTTATCACGGTCCTTTTCCCAATCTGAAAGGGGCATTGGAACCGGTGCAATTGGTTGAGGAGGAACTGTAGATGGACTAATGGTTCCCTGAATCTCATCTTGATCCTTCTCTCGTTTCCCTTTATTGATTTTAGCTTCCAAATATCGCTTCTCCTCTTCTTCTTTTCGCTGCTTGGCTTTCTCGGCTGCACTTAAAAGGACTTGATGCTGCTGTCTGCGTTTTTGGGCCAAAATTTCATCTTCGTCTGTAGAACGACCTCGGATAATTGGTGCCGAATTTCCAGTTCTACACCAACCTTTTGTTAGGTCCACTTCATGTGAGTAATTTTCAGTCTTTTCTTGTTCTTTGCTAACTTGACGATTAGTTTTTCGAGTACCTTTTTCTATTACGTTTTCATCATCACTAAATGCCAATTTTTGACTACAACATTGAAATGTTAATAATGAACTATTATATTTAAAATATAGATAGTATACTTGTAATCAATCTCATCCTGCGCAGCCCAACCCATGTCTTTTGTCATGTCGTCCATTCGACTTAAATCTTCTTCTTTAATGATAGGCCGACGAGCAACTTCTTCATTATCGACAGGCCGAGATGGAGGTTGCCTATTTTCAATACGATTACGGGCATTATTTGATACCGAGGGAGGAATATTTGTTGTACTTGGAGAACCATGTCCATTGGAGGGAAAATTACCTCTGTACATCTGTAAATATTATTAGAATTATGCAATAACTACGTAACAATTGTGCAAAGCTTACAAATTGGGGTAAGATGCCATGATACTGGGGTGGTAAAGGTTGTTGGTGCACGAGGCCGACCTGGGCCGAGAGCTGCGGAGGGGGTCCCAGGGGGGCCGAGTTGTTTCTTGGAGGCCCATCTGAACTTGCACGTGAACCCCCTTGCATCCACGAACCTTCTGTTTGTGGACGTAAGCTTGGTCCTGGCCCATATTGGGTATCTGTCCCAGTACGAGGCAGAACTCCATCTCCGGAAGATAAACTTGGGAATTCGTGTTGAAACTGAGGGCTTTGATAGGGAGGAGGATGTATGAGGTCGTTTCCGGTCATAACTGAACTCCATGACTTGTCTGTAGTGGCAGGTGTGGCAGAAGGTATGATGTGTTTTGTAGGTGGGGGGATGGTTGTTGTTACTGGTATGGCAATAGCAGCTTGATGTGCACTGAGTTGAATGTTCGCAGGAGAGGGACTGTTCACAGTGGAGTTGGGTACAGGTGGTGTCTGCTGAAATAAACCATTACATTATTTACGTGGTATCAAATGCATAAAATAATTAAACCAATTTGCTTTGTGCACAACTTGAACTTCAAATTTAACTTTGTGGAAGTAAATACTTCCAACTTGTAACAAAAAATTGGTTACAAGGATCGAAACTTATCAAGTTAATGGCTGTCGTTAATTTTACGACAATGTTTCGTTCAACAAAGGGTTGGCAAACTTACTGTAGGTGGGGTACTGGTAGCAGTTGTAGTAGTAGTTGGTATTTCGTGCTTGCCCCATCCTGGTCCTCCGGAAGGTACAAGAGATACAGCAGCGTCAGTCCCACTATGTTCGGATTTTATTGACGGAAGATTGGCTGGGGGTCGCCTAGCACTGGGCACCCTACCCAGACTTTGCATGCCATGTTTAAGAGGAAGAGTACTTTTTTGTTGTTGTTTTTCTAAAGATTCGCCCTGCGTGGATAAAATTTAGCAAGTGTGGAATATAAATTAACGAACGACTTACCCGGCTAACCCTGTACAAACTATTGATATCTAACGACTGATACTTTGATTTTCCTTTCTCCCCCTTGGAGGCCAGCACTGGCAAAGTAGACATGCTGTCTGCGCGCAACCATTTAGATTTCCAGGACCCAGCGAACGAACCCTTTTTCTACCAAATTCGATATAAATAAATATAAACATATTTCAAAAAAATCATGTCGGTATTTTACTGTAGACTTTTAAAAATCACTATTGAATTATTTCAGCCTCAAAAATTCACTGCTTGAGTATCATCTTTGTGCAACCATTTTGATTCCAACAAAAACTGTTGATTATAATGGTTGGTAATATTATTAATAAAGAATTATATACAATATAATGAAAGTACGGAGATGACAAAATTATGAGTCATTGCTTTGATATTAAAGTTAATGCTGTGGACTGCATCAAGGTCTAGAATTCAATTCTCATATCAGGGCCGTTTAAACGTCAGAAAAAAATGGTTAAAATGATTACATCTTTGAATTGAATCCAACTACCTACTCAGATAAATTTTTATTTAAATTTTGCACTAAGTGTACGGAAGTAATTTCTGGCCTTACACAAACTAAAGTTCAAACTCTGTAAAAATGTTCTACTTGTAAGATGCTCACTTTCATAAAAATAAATTAAATATTCACACCTGTAATTGTGTGTAATTCCCATAAAATGAATGTTAATTGAACAAAATTCACGTAACGAAAATTTATAAGATTTTGATAATTTGGCCTATTCTACAACATTCCCTTTGTTCTACATGAAACTCATGTCCAATTACAAATTATTATAAATAAGCATCTTTCATTTAGATCTTGAGAAGTGATGACTATTGTTTGACATTTACATTTGTCAATAAAATGTAACGTATTGTGAACTCATTACATAAAAATTAGCAATTAAAGACTATTAAATTATTAAAAATTGCGTTTATTTAAGCCACAACGAAACGGAAAACAATGAAATATTTAAAGCAATCATATGTTACACACATTTACATCTACAGGTGATCTAAAGAAATTACAACAATCAAACGCTAAATACCTCTTCAATGGATTCGTTTTTCCTTCGCCAGACAAAAGAAAAAATAAGCCACCGGAGTTAGCAATTGCAATTCGAACACTACGTAAGCAGAACATTAACAACAGTACTCACTTGCCCAACCCCAAAATATGCCAAAAAATAGTTAAAACTTCAATATTTTCAGCCACTAGTTAAACAATTTGTTTCCGGCAGCGTCGGTACGATTAGGTCATGTAAATTTATTCAAATTGATGAATAGACGCGAAAATTTCGGTCGAATGTATAACGGGACAGCACAAATAAAATTCGCGACAACGAAAACATTGTATTATGAAATTCTGCAAGCAATGTTAAAATGGTGCGAAATATAAGTTTACCTTGGTCCGTCCAGATGGGTAAACAGTAAATAACAATAAATTAATCCAATTCAACCTAAATTAGGACGGATGATCACCGATTGTAGAATATCTTTACCACTATACAAACTTTTTCACTTAAATCAAAATGGCGTACGCCGACTACGGCAGATTTCGATCAATATGTGACGTCAGATACTTAGACGTAATTGCGCCACCTACCATTGTTGCACTGTACTTCCGTGTGCAAATCTACGTTACAAATGCAAAACTTCGAATAAATTCAAATAATTTTTATTGTAATAATTTTGTTATAAGTTATAATACAAATATATAAATAAAGCAACATTTATTTCTAAAAAAAAAATATTTATAAATACTTATTAGGTTATAATATACGATTGCCCAGAATTGGGTCATTTTAGATTCTTGCCAAAGATGTGCAAAAAAAAGCTAAACTACCAAACTTGAATTGACCTATTGCTTTTATAAATTTATAATAGTACTGTGTAATAAATAAATGAAAAAATGAGATTTAAATGTATTAGTTTACTGTTTTAAACAACATATTTTACTCTTGGTCTGGTAAATCATGTTAAGAAAATTATTTATCATTTAATAGCGTTAACATTCAACACTTAGGTATATTTAAAATTGTAAAAGCTTTTTTTTTGTCATCTTAGGGAGATTTTAAATTTATGTCTCAAGAATTAAAACTACAACTCATTATGAATGTTAAACATTGAACCAATAAAATGCAAACTAAACATTCTGCTTTGGTATAAATAACTTAAAAACAACTCTTTTTAGTAATATTAGATAAAGAGTAAATTTGAAAGAAAGTATTGTTTCAGGGAGATGTTGAATTTGTTTTAGATAACCTAGATTGTTGTTCTCTTCTGCCTTCGTCCCGTTGTTTCGTGAGTTGCTCTTTTAAGCAAAGGAGTTCCCTTATACGTTGGTAAACAGGATCCTACAAGAAATCATCAGTTAGTATCATGCATGCTAGTTATACGATAGTTATACAATGTAAACACGTTTATTATATTACCTGTATTCTCATACTTGGATTCCAGCGACAGTAATACGTTTTCCATAATTTAATATGTCTTAGACTAGCAATGGGAGTTAACACTTGCTGTTGATGTGTGTTTGCCCAATATAATGGATTTCGATAGGAATCAATTTGACTATTAGTATACGACCATAACGAAACGGTAACCTCTTCAACGCCTACACCAGGACATAATTATACATTTTTGCAAGAAACTAATGCATAGCAACATACGTTCTTGTACTCTTTCTTTCTCACTGTTGTACAAAAACGTGCCAAATCTACAAGAGTATAAATGGTCCAAGATCGTAATAAGGAAGTACTCATTAAACTCAAACGCTTTTCCAAATTGTTGAGTAATTTGCCAAACGCAATCTATAAACTGTAGGAAAACAGGAGAACGATCTGCATCAGAATGATGATCATCACCATGGCCAATCCTCTATTAAAAAAAAATTATCAATGCTATAACACAACCATTATGAAATATAACCAACCTGTTGAAATTTGTGTCCAAATGATAACCATTCCTTTTCAATGAGAACTTCAAATCCTTTAATTGTACGGTAATATGGATCCAGCATAACCATGGACAGTGATGTCAATTGAGCTGTGCGATCCCATCCGTCTGAGCAGTGCACCAAAACTGAAGTTTTGTGATTTTCTACCTAAATGAATTTCAGAATTTCAAAAGATGATACAGTGTTTGTTTTACGACTGCGCATAAGGTCTTATATGTTAATTTATCAACTGCTAACTTTGTGTTCGTGAGAATATTCAATCCAGTTCTGCAGGAAAGCCGTGTGAGATATAAAATATTGAAACAATTTCAATTTCGTTTCCAGTGACAATTTGGTCATTTTCAAACCAAAATCGCAACATTTGCAGCATTGCATTCTAGTCATTCGGTAACAAGTAAATTCAGCCTAATTAATCTACATAATGGATTTTGTAAATTTGTTGTTTAAATAACAAAGTGTAAGTTTCCCCAATTCTTACTGACGAACAACAAACATTTGTTTATCAGTTGTGAATATTCAACATTGTGATATTTATTTATAAATTTGGTGTCTTAAAAAGCAGTTGCCATAAAATTTGAAAATAAGGAAAGTACAAGACTTATAAGATAGGAATTAGGATTTGTATTGTGAGTACTGGGTGGATCAATTAATGTCAATCTTAACTTAATAATTCTATAATATTTATAGATGAAAGTACATTTGTCTTGGACTGAAACATTCATAAACAGAATTTTGCTATACAAGAAACTCACATACAGTTGCCCGAAGAAGTTATGAATGATAGGAAATAATATTTTGGGAACCTTCTTCAGAGACGGTTACCTTAATTGTGTAAAATACATGAAACGTCTAGTCATAAAATTCTTTTGGCATTACATGAAGCTAGAACAAATTCCGACATTATTTTCCTGCATGGAGTACTGTTGTTAGTGTTGCAGAAGTAACGGATTTTTAAATCAGTCATTTGCAGATATGTTGATACAAAGATATGGTTATTACAAATGGCTAGAAGTCCTGATCTTTCAATGAGTGATTATTTTTACATAAGCTTGAGATTATTTAGCGTAAATATATTTGATCTAAGAAATAAACCAGTAGACATTCTGGATTTACCAGAGCATTAATCTCATAGAGTTGCGAAATGTTAGGAATTATTTTTATAAAAGATTGTTGCCATTTTGAACTTTTCATTTTACTTTTATTGAACTAAATAACCTTGGCTAAAAGCGCTGGACTTAAGAGTGTAACACCATCATAGCTTTTTTATTTTCAGTCCAATTTTAGTAATTGTTTTTTCCAAATAATATAATATAATGAAAATGTGTCAAATATGACAGAAAAATGTAAAATTTACATGAAAGATGGTCTAATCTTACACCTCAATGGTGTAGTGAACATTAATTAAAACATAAACTAACTGGTGGATCACTAGACAACAACTAAGGTTCTTGGTAATCGCTACTGACGAAGGGTAATAACCTAGAAACAATATTGTCTAGCGATCCACCAGTTAGTCTTCATGGACCTGTTTTAATTAATGTTCACTACACCAATGAGGTGTAAGAGTAGACCACCTTTCATGTATATATTATCAATACCTTATCTACTATTCTAACAGCTCCAGCAAGTATACATTTAATGTGCTTCAACCAATAAGTAGATTCCAAACCTGATAACCATTTGGCTTCTTCAATATTAGGGAAACAAAGTTCTTTCAATTTTCTTAAAGATTCACGCATCACATGTATATTATGAATGTCTAAGAAAACTAATTCGGCATTCTTGTAAGCATCTTCAGACTCATATCTGAAATAACACACATTTTATTATGCCATGAACATTATCAATAACAAACCCTCCTCCTTTTGCTTTATTAGCTACTGCATTTGCGCTGGGTCTCGCGTCCATTATAAACATTTTATCTGATTGTGCGTTAGCATCCATTATTAAAGAAATATATCTCTCGTCATCCTTGCACTTCTTCCCACTCACCTAAAACAAACTGTTACTTAAAAATAAATTCGAAACGCATGAATATCCTCACCCCCACTAAAGGTTGGGCACAACGAGTAATTGTGGCCTGAGATTCAGAATGAATCCAGCTTAACACCGGTATGCGACCTCGACTTCGAAAATTAGCAACGCTTCTGATATCGTCGTCTTTTACGAGTGCAGGAATTGCCCAAATGGCCGGATAACTGTCGCATATATCGTATGTTGCATTAATCTTGGATATTCTCCACATATCGTTAATGCCCTAAAAAAAAACTAGTAAACACTGGAACATATTAAATATGGTATGTACCATTCGTCGTAATTCAGCCTCGGGGTCATAAACGTTCCAACCATTCTCCTGAAACTTCTCGGTGAAATCAAATGCAAATAATTTTAATTTATTTGAAAGGGGAAACGCGTATTGTTGAAGTCGTTCAAATACATCGCGTCTTGAATGATTTTCTTGTTTATGAGCAAATCTTAAATTCCGCATATCTTTACAGAACACTTCTATCCCGTAAGCGTTTTCTCCTCGTGACGTTGCTCCACCGACTTTTTCTATCCGTGAAACCTACAGAAATGTTTATATGACACAAGCCATTATAATTTATGATCACTTACCACACCTAACGGTACGTCAATTACATTAATTACATCTTTTTCGAAACGAAAGTAAAGTTTATAATTGGTTACTGTGAGGACGCCTCGTGCAGGTCCATTATATGGACATAGATATGTTACATCTCTCGATTGACCAGTAATTATTTCTCCTTGCAATAAAGGAATTTCATCGGGGCGTGAAGACAACCCGGCTTCATTTGAAGACTGTAAATGCGAAAGTATAAAATCAACTCTTGGAGCTCTACACTTACAGACTTTTGTATTTTTTCTACGTTCCAATGTTGATACAACATTTTCTGTTGATGTAGAACTTGATGAACAGTAACTTTTGCTTGGAGATGTTTTGCCCCAACTGGTCTGCAATTTAAATTTATTTATTAACATAAACATCATTTCATCACCGATAATCTGCCTGTTAATAGAAACATTAGAAACTCACAGTTTCTTGTTTTGTGATTAGTGAATTAGGTTTTGAATCTACCAAAAGAGAATCTAAACTTAAATTTGTATTATAGTTAGCTGTACTTTCCATATTTAATAATTCCACACTCCCACGTTTATCCATCTCAACATTGAATGTTTTGATTACATGTAATTCACTCCACTGTCAAATACGTCAAAAATTTCACACCCCATTTATATTTTTCTGATTATCATAGTGTTGTGGCAAACCTGATTCTATATATGAATATGACACCGTGGAGAAATTTACATTCACTTACAAATATACGATCTAAAATATAAATAATTCAATAAACACTTCTAGTTATATTTCACTTATTATGACAATCATGTATGTATAGGAGGGCATAGGTCGCATAAATCAAAAAGTGCATATTTAATTTTTTATTCAAAATAAAAGGAATCTAATTCATTCCATTGTACTAATTGATTGAACATTACCAATATCTTTATTTTTATTTATCTCTTTTGTTAAGTATTTTTTGCCTATTCTTCGAAGTTTAAAATTTTGCAAAAATCGTAGTTCGCCGTTCCACTTCCTCAAGAGATCCAACTGTGCAACGTTCATCAAATCCGGCATTTCTGCAAGAGTACCAGTTGTATTGAATTTATTAATATTTTCATTGAATATTACCAATTCCACATGTGTTGTATTCATCATGTTCTCTTTTAATGGTCAATTTAATAACGTCTTCTCTATTTGCATGTTGTCGGCTTTTCCGATTACCAACAGAATGTTTAATGTTTATCTGCTCAAGTTCCTCATTAAAACGTGACAAATAACTATAAAATAATAAAACGGTTACATTTAAGTTGATTTCGAACAGTAACTTACAGATTTACGACATCTTCAGTTTGTTCAGGACTGTAACATTTGACATCAGGGATTAAATGATCCTTGAACCACTGAATCTTTTCTCCGACCAAATTTTGTTTTATCGCATAACCTAGCTTTGCATTATCCCTGTTGTTCTTCCTGTAAATTAAAATATTTATTTCTCTGTCCTGGTCGAGATTGAATCGCAAACTTACTTTTTAACTTGTTTGGCAATAGATGCAATTCTTCTACTGTTAGGGTGTTTACATTTCAGTAATTCCTTTTTTAAATGTGACTATAAATATTAAGTATACAAATTATATTATTAAATCACGCTAAATTTAATCGTATTATTACAATATTTTACCATTTTTTGTTGTTTAAAAAGACATGCGACAACCGATATATTGGTTTAGGTTAAGGATGATTTTGTAGCCAACCGATTCCCACAAAAAATCACTTGCGGTATTAAAAATTTTATATCGATCAAAACTAAAGTTTACTCAAATAATCGATCATAAAGTCACACATTATATTTTTACATGCAAATCTCCGTTTTGTTGTGTACGCTCGGTGGATATACAAAATGCATCAAACTGTCAATCAAAATTTTAAATTGTGAAAAATTTAAAAAATGAAGACATTTTTCACAACGGCTTGAGGAGGGAATGCCCCTAATTCCTGATGCACTGCACGTCGGCAAAAGTAATTTCACAATAACCTTGGTGGAAACGACAGATTTGTCAAAAAAAATCAATGGTTTCACAATTTTTTTGATGACTTTAAATACTGCAAAACTAGACCTTCAAATAAATCATTGTTTACTTATAATCTTTTAAGTTTATTACGAAAATGGAACTTGCCTACATAAGAAATATATCATAAAACATTCAAATAAGGTAATCAATTTTTATTAATAACAGTTTTAAATTTTGAGTACTGTTGTGGTAGAGTTTTCAGTAACCTTTTAACCATTTCCTCTGGTTTCCATCTGGGGCTATAGGGATAATCAGAAATATCTTTAGTCACGGATTTACCACTTAAACAACGATAAATGGACTGCAACATAACGCTTGGCTTTTCCCGAGGAAATTTGTTACCTGAAAATCATGATTTAGAAACCAGTAATTTATCAATAAACATTGTAACCTACTTAGAGAAATATGTACAATACAAGACAACCCCTCAACTTCACATATAAATGTTGATTTGGAAAAACTTATATTGTCGTATTCAATCATACTTAAATTATTTAATGCCAGCAAGACACTTATATATTCATTTTTCATTTTGAAATATTCTTCAATTTGATCAACTTTATTTTCAAGCAATTTAATTACTTCTTGGACGTATTCTACCATTCCGCTATCTTTATTGTACGTTGGAATGTGCAGAACCGTGTGATCACCCAATGCATATTCAAGCCTTGGCGATAATTGCAAATAAGTAATTACTCTATTACCTCCATAAGACATTCTTAAAGTTGCAGAATCCTGTCCAGGATTTAATAAATTTTCACCGTGGAAATAAGACCTAGAACAAAAACCATCAAGAACAAACAAAAAAGAAAGAAACAATCATGCAACATACTGCTGAATATAAACGGGTAAAGATGAAAAATCCAATTTCAACGAAATAAGAAAGTGTAAAGAATCATTGTTATCGACATATACTTCAATATCTTCATCACCCAAATCCAGTTTATGTTTTAAAAACGCATACTCTTGTTTCAACTTTGAAAATTTCATATCAGTTTCAAGTTTTTGCACCTAAAAATACGTCATTAACTTAAAAATGTTACCAAAACATTTACGCACTTGATATTTTTTATACAGAGTGAGAAGTTGCTTAACGACACAAACCAACGAGGTTGGATTTGCAACGTCCCATTTTGACAGACCTGGTACATTTTCGTTCACAGTCTCGTAATCGGGGTCGCAAAGAAACGAATCGTTAATAAAGTCAAAGTCTGGTGCGAATGTGTGATCTTCGTCGTTGAAAAGTACTTCCCATTGCAGCCGCTTGCCGGCATATGGAATGTCTAAAATGAAATTGTTTCCGGTGTTTATATTATTCTCGTTTACTTTTTTCGGGCACAAATTTATTTTCATCCTCATGGTGGAAACGACTGAAATGAAAAAACGTAATGTTATCTGTAAAACGTAAGAACTTAAAACCGACCAGCATTTCCGACAGTGATAAGTTCCAGTAGATTTTGTCTTAAACAAGGTGGAAAACGTAGCAAAATTTCTTCATTCGTCAGCTCCATTATGTCATAGTAAAGCAAGTTACTAAAAATACTAAAATCAACTTAAAAACAACACTCCACGATCACCAAGAAAATGAAATGTAGCAATCAGAGTAGCCAATCGGTATTTCTAAAACTCCCCCAGTAAAAATGTGACAATTTGTCAATAGAAATGTGTATTTTGTAGTACGAGCAATGATTCGAAATTAGTTGCATAATTTTGTTGTAATAGGGCCTAGATGTGCGTTTAATATATTGATTATTATGAGTTATGCAATACGGAAAGATTTTTTTAGTTCCCTAATAATCTGTTTCAAGACGCATGCGCAATAGGTTGATACAGTTCTGTCAAAATCTTCCCAAATTATTTGACTTTCATTTTAAACCGTCCTGAACTGTCCATATCCGCCTACGATCAAAATTCATATCATCACAATGATTTGACGACATGACATTGTTGCCGGACGTAATAATAAACAATTAAATTAAATTCAAAGGACAACTACTATGGATAACAAAACAAAGACAGTTTTTTCGAAACATATACCTCTCATTGTCGCGACGTTAACCTTCAATTATGCCTGTTTTTATTCTATTTTATCTCTTTTGTCCGTAGTAACATTACGAACAACAAAGACAGTTTTTTCAAAACTTAACAATCGCTGGTATATGACATACCTATTTAGGGTACTTTTCAATATAAATAAATGTACTTCACCTAATTTTACACAATGTGTATATATATATTGTAAAGGCATTTCAAGAACTAAGATTCTTGGTAATCGCTACTGATGAAGGGTAATAACCCAGAAACAATATTGTCTACCGATCCACCAGTTAGTCTTCATGGATATATGTATCCATGTGTGTGTGCGTTGAAGTTTGGGAAAATAAAAACATATTTAAAAACCTTGATTGTATTATATTTACATTTTTAAACAATCCAGTAAAAGTACATAATATCCTTAAATTAATCTAAAACTAATACCTAATCATTTTGTAATTTTCAAATAAGAAATAAATAAAGCACCTAAAATTACTGATATTATACAGACCAGATATAAATAATACAGGTATTATATAAATTTTATACAATAATTGGATCAAAAAAAGTAAAAAATCATGATTATGTTATGAATTAATGCAACCCTATTAAATGGTTTAAATAGGTACGAACAGTTTTTTTAAAATGTAATTAATGTAATATAGCAATGATAAATGTTAGTGTGCTATCGAAAAACTGAGATCCATGCATTCTGTATTATATACATTGGAGGAGGTATGTGATGCTTCCTTATTTGTGTCACATTCTTCCAGGAATTTAATTACTTTTTCAGTTGCTTTTATTGCACCCACACTCGACGCTTCAGTCTAAAATTTCAACGATGAGCTCGTAAATAATTACTCATATGAATTGGTACTTACCGACGCAGTTAAATTCATAAAATTGAAGAATTTTTTCAGTAAATCTACCATTATCAAAAAATTATTATCCTTTAAAAATTTTTTTACTATATTTTGATAATCTTCGTTATCCATTATTAAAAATCCTAATAACATTACTATATATGAGGCGAGGAATGTAAATTCCATATGGGTACCAGCTTTTTGTAACACTGAAATTATAATCACAATAATTGCAAAGCAAAACAGCAAGCATAAAAACTTACACTTTGCAACAGTCTCTTCAATAAATTCCTCATTTGATTTATGTTGAACTTGTTCAGATTCACTATCCCCATCTAAAATGGCATCAGTTCTTTTTTCTGCAAGCCGTGCACACTCCTCCCACTGATAAAATTGGACGATAAGAGCTTCTACTGCACTTTTATCACCTAAAACATTTGCCATTGAACAACTTGCGTAACATACCTACAACTGACTCACATTGAAAAATACTTTCATATTCCGCCGGAGCTTTTGCATTAATTAGCAAAATTTTATTGGAATCATTGTCTTGAATCAAATTAATCATTAACATCAATACCTACAATGAAATCTTACAAGAAACAATTCACAACATTAAAAATATATTTACCAATACTCCCAATTCAAATTTCTTTTGATCAGGAATATAATGAGGAATTTGTAACAATAAATGCAAACTTGCGTCGATGATCCCAGGTCTAGCGCCTATCAAAGTGCCACCTTCGGCTAAAAAAACACAAATGATGAAATTAACAAAGCAATTGCAAACGGAAACTTACATGATTTGTGAAAATGATGAGTCAAGTTAATAAGAACTTTCAGCGTTACAAGAAGTGTTTCACGAATTACAGTTCCTGTTGATTCTTTATCGTTAATATCTGTGATGGGGTATAGAGGTATTTCTGAATCACATAGTCTATATAATTTAACAAGAGTGTCTAAAATTAATCCATTACTATATCTTAACAGGTACATTTGGTTTTCTTCATTGTTATGAGTTACCTAAAATAATAATAATAACTCTCACTTCGATCAATAATGCTTTGAATAAAATTTACATTTTCTAAAACGCGCAAACATCGATCGACTTTTCTTAATTTATCCAAAAGAGCATCTGTCCATGTAACGACGTAATCTGAAACCTGATGACAACATTCGCAAATTGTCTTCATTATGTGTTCGAGTCCACCTAATTCTCGTAATTCTTCTTTAAACCATTCACCGGCTCGTTTTGAAGTTAAACTTAATAACGTTTCCATAGCTAATTGACCCACCTTAATATAAATAAAAATTAACATCTAATGTCAAAATTCCACACAGATACTCACAGTTATATTATCAAGATTTAGGTGAACTGCGTGCCCTTGACTTTGTATTTCAGCACATAGCTCCCTAACTTTTTGTTTGTTCTTTTCTAGTTGTGCCGATGATAATCCACAAATGTCCAGGGCTTGCTGGTAGCTGACATCCGATTCGAGAAGATTTAGCATCAATTCTAAGCAATCTCTATCAAGATCCATGTTCAAACGATCTTGACTCAACACAAACATCACCGTTGCTGTACATAAACCTAAACTCTGATCTTTTGTTGCATCGTGCAATGCTTTAAAAAATTTCGCCACTGTGCCATGAGCACGAACGTGCATTCTAAAAGCGGGTGCCATACATTTGGATGCCAGTGTAATTGCAGATAGACATCTTGTGCTAATAGGGTTATTATCTTGTAATGCATCAAGGATATAATCAACGTCATCGTTAAATTCTTGAAATTCGCCTATTTCCTGCATTTGATGAGCTTTTTTCACGTTTCTTACTACAGTGTAGAACTACAAACCAATAGATAAGTTGAATCATTGATCAATGATTAATCAAAATTGAACTATATATATTTAAAAATAAATCTCACCTGCTTAGTCCTCATTTTACAATAAAATACTACTAATAATAATAATATAATAATAATAATAATAATAGTAATAATAATAAAAGTGCTTTATCGGGTAAACTAGGTGGCCATCGACTGAGGTCCTTCCATAAAATATTGGATAAAAACATAATTTAGCTCTGCTAATTTTAAGGGAAAAACAAAAAGGCGACTTTTACTGCTTCACTACTAGACACTTCATCCATCTTGCTCCTTAATTATGAGATGGAATCGATTTATAAATATAAAACGAAAATCCACTGATACTTTCATAATTATAATAATACAAGTGATATTGTACAAAAAACTATAAAAATATTGGTACGATTTCGATGAAATCTTATCAGCTTACCCCTTTGTCATGTTTGGTGCATTTAATACTCGTAAAACTTGAATCGTCCTCATTACTGTTATTAGATATCCTTAATAAAGGATCATCTTGGAAGCCAAATTCGTCGAATTCCGAAGCAACTCCTGTATTTGAATTTGCAACGTTATCGTTACCTTTTTGATTAGCGTCTTTGTCATCACACCACTTATGTTTATAAAGTGCTCGTCGTTTTTTAGCACCATCGGGAACACGACTTTTAAAAATGCTGCCTTTTTTTTTAGAGATAACAATTTTAACAGGAGCTGGACTTTCGGCGGGCGCATCCAGTATTTTTTCTAGAATTTCCTCCTTATCTACATCAGTAGATAATGTAGTCAACTTATTGTCATCCTCACATAAATCTGGAGTTGTACTATTGCTGTCTGAATCTGATGACCAATCGTCTTCGACATCTTGCACTCTAGACTTCTCGTAACTTTTTGTTAAACTATTTCCGTCAAAGTCTTCTTCGATCACTTCATCATTTTTAGTTACTTCAGTATTTTCGTCGTTGGTGTTTTCATCGATGAAATTCAATGACTCAGGATTGTGAACTAATTCAGAGTCTGGACATTTTTGTTCAGATAAGTTGTTATTTGTTAATTCAAGTTCGTCTTCATTAGCCGTACTTGGTTCATTTTTCGATTGGTCCTCGTTTATGCTTATGTTGTCAGATTCGAGTTCATTTACGTTCATGCATGCATTGTCAAGTTCGTCGTCTTTCAATGAACTAATTCCTAACAAATTATCATACATTGCCTTTCTTTCTAATTCATATTTTTCAGCGGGTATATACTGCGGTGATAAATCTACATCTTTTTTTGGAGAGGTAAAAAGTGCAGAGAACGTTTCGCCGGCTGTGTCGCCAGTTGCCGGACTGCTGCTCGGATCTTGTTGCATGCTGCGGCGGGTAGATCGAGTTATTCGCATATGGCTTGGTGAACGCTGTGAGCTATCCTTGAGAGCACGTGGTGACGTAACTGCCGATGTCGAGGGAATACTCGACGGAGTCGGCGTGCTTTCAGATTCATCTGAATCATTTAACAATTGAGATTTACCGTGACAAATTCTAAGTACGATGGGAGGTTTAGTTTCGTTACGTTTGGAGTTATTTAAATTTGAACTTAACACAGTCTTTTCGGTATTTTTAGGCCCACAAATTTTTTTCGTCGCTGCTTTAGGTGATTTATCGCCACCGTAAGAAGTCCTTTGCTTTTTACTGGCATTGCCGTATGTTATGTCGGGTTTCTCATAGAGACCTGTTTGTAGATCTGGTTGGTCTACGTTTCTACTTTTAAAAAACTTCTTAGGTTTTGGAATGGAACTTTCTGGCGCCACAGGAGCAGGTTTTACAGGTTCTACAGGTACACCTGTAATTAAAGTTAATATTTAATTAAATTTTATTTCGAACAATACAACATGACTGGATATTTTCGAAACGAAAATTTCTGCAAGGAATGTTATGAACTCGAGGGATAATTTTATTAATTTAGAATTGCTCAATGATGACCAATGAAATTGATGTCCAAATTAATAAACATTAAGAAACAAACCTACTGTTTAAGTGTTCAAGCACATGGATATATGGAGCACAAAAGTATGGAGTTAACATTGAACACTGAAGCTATTAACATTCAACGGCTCATTTTCGAAATGAATGCAGATGCTACATAGAAGTACACAAGCAACTCAATTCTATATAATAATAAAATTGAATAATAATGTAACTTGTGTTGTTTACAATTTAATAACGAACAGTTTTGGAAAATCACAAAAGTTTGCTTATAGGCATTACCTATAAGCAAACTTTTGACACTAATATGAGTTCATTTAGATACAAAATTAACAGAATTCTACTAAAATTTTATCAAAGCATTTACTATCAAGTTAGGTATAATATATATTTACACCAAACAAATGTACAACATTTATCACTACTACTTTCTTCCATTTACAGACAATTTTATGCAGATAACAAAGACCATCAATCAATTATTAGTTCTTAACTATTTTTAATGCTTCCGTGCTCTCTAATAGGTAGGTTGTGTGCCCCAAAGATTACATGTACCGCAATAGCGCACACTTGTGGCTTCTATATGCATAGCATGTCATCGAATCCTCCTTGTACACGAGCATAACATCAAGTGTATTTATAAAGCAGTAGATTACATTTTAATGAGAAGATGCACTTAATCTATGTTGATTTTATGTAAGGATACACAAATTACCATTATGATACATAATTGTTTATTTTTGCAAATTAATTTCAATTTAATCTTAACAATAAAACCAATAAGTTGCTAATATAAAAGGAATTGCTGTATATATTTACCATTTAACGTACGGATAGAAGTAAAAGATGTAATGCCCCACTTCCCAACGGTAGCAGCTGACCGTGCTGCAGACGGTCGATTGCTGTTTTCTTTGAATAAGTTATCAAACTGAAAGCTTGAAGTATGTGCATTTCCTCGACGGTACTTGCCATATCCTCGAGACATGATGGTTTCCCTGCACAACTAAAATCAGTTTTGTACTTTAACCATTTGATATGCACCACTTCATTTCACGATAATCGTTCCCTCGTACTCACTTCTTTATATGACAAACTCAAACATTATTGGAAATTACATTCAAATAAACGTCCTTTCGCCATTTTTACACTAAATGATAGCATACACATCTTTCTTTATGGAATAAAATAGTAATAAATTATCGTGATTTGCATGTTGTCTTCTATTTATGTTATGTCTGCAATGTACACATATATACTACGTGAAATAAAAATTAATCTTTGAGAATATTATTTTTCTACTTGTCAAACGGGATTTTCACGTTATAAACACGCTAGTAAATATGGCTACGGAACGTCCTCGAGTTTCGAACCAAATTATAAAAATAGTACAGGTTTCTGTCGTGCTGTTTATATTTCCCGTTATTGAATGGCTGGATTTGATGGAGATGTAATGTAGCATTAACAATGGACGTTAACCGTTGAATTTCATAATCGGTTGACTGGTGAAAATTTGTAATGGCGGTAATTTTATTAAGCTAATCGAACTTTTTTATTACAGATCTCAACAATTGGAATCCATTGAACGGGCACTATATTTTCACTACAATAGTGTCGGAAATTTGATGCCTATTTTTCTTATTACTAAAATTGCTAGCCGTTCAAATGTTACAGTAATTCTATAAACTGACACCAAATATTACGTAGGTCTTAGCTAACGTCACTCTTCATTCTGTAGCATGTTTACAAAGAACTTGCGTGTGGTGGGAGATTCCTAAAATACATCTTGCCAACCTTGATTCACTAGCGAGTGAAATCGGCAGTTTTATTGTCAATAATTTATCAAGCAAATATTTAACAAGTTCCAGAAATGAGATTTATTTTATTTATATTTTCGTCGATTTTACTCTTTACGCTTGTACATTCTCATAACAAATATGCCAAAGAAGCGAATACTAACGCGGATAATAATATTCGGTTGAAAGATCTGGAGAAACCTTTCAGAATGCAGAAATGTAATCTTATTTGGAGTAAAGCACGTATGGTATATAAAATTCTAGTTTGTAATTCTCAGTTTTCTCAACCTTTATATTTTAGAGATTGTCTGAACCAAAATTAAAGTCGTTGTTTGGCGACTTGAAACTTCACGATAAAGAGGAAATTACATGGAAACAACTGAAATCGGAAGGCACGGACAAAGATGGTCTCCACGAAGCCGGATTACGAAAGAAGTTTCTCGGTATATTGAGCTTGTATGGACTATTGGACGTCGTGGAGGGCACCGAAAGTTCGAAACATTCGCCGCCAAAATCTTTCAACGAAGCAAGTGAAGATTACATAAACAAAAGTCTGTTTAAGGATAAGAAACTAAATAAGCTGTGGTCAAAGGTCGAGGCGGCTGGATTCACCACAATTGAAATGGATGCTCTCAAAGAAGAATTTGATCATCATCAAGATAAAATTGATCAGTATTACTCAGTGTTGACTGATGTGAAAGATGGACCAAAAGACGACGATGGTCATCAAAGTAAGCATTTTGCATTTAAGTTCAATTTATTTAATGTATTTTATTTCAGATTCGATTGATGACAAATTAGATCGTTTTAATGCCATAGAAACTGGCGAAGAGCCACCAAAGAAAGATTATATAGATAAAGTGAATTTAGTTAGAGAAAAACACAGAGATCTAAAAGATGGTTATGATCGTTTGCACATTCTTGCGTATAAGGGTCCAAATAGTAAAGAGTTTGTCGAGCCGAAAGTGCAAGGTTTATGGAAAGTTGCGTTAGAGAGCGATTTTACTCCGGATGAATTAGAATCCCTTAGAGTTGAACTACTTCATTACGAAAATCGATTGCTTAAATTGAGACACATGCAAGCTGAGGCAGCAATTAATGAAGAAAAACATAAAAATAAACTTAAGATGACTGGTGCTAAAACGGATGGTATGCAACTTATGGCCGATAACATTAAAAAACAAGCAAGGAAGGTTGATAAGCTGCATTTGGATATTGAAACTAGGATAATGCAAAAACATATCGAGTTGTAAAAAAATGATATTTTATGATATTTGTGCATATTGTTATTTAATTGCTATTTTTGTATTTTTACTCCTGTAAATTTGTTGGTTGTATAACTGTGATCTGTAATTAAAAATATGAAATAATGAGAACTCTTCTGAATTGATTTGGAGGGTATTCCCAATTAACTGACAAACGATGTCTTTTATAGAGCTGTGGTTTTAAAATTGAGTTTGATAAGTTGGGTTAGGAGTTAAAATGAGTATCCAAATTTGTCTAAAAAAGTATTGTTTTTAATTCTATTTTCAACCACCTATCTTTGGGAAACTGGATTTTCTGCACTGCTGGAACTTTTCTTTCATAAAACCTAACGCTTTAAAATAGAAGCTTTTTATTACTATAAAAATCTGTTGGACTTTTATCAGTATTTTACGCTATAAGTTTGCTGGCTATGTCGAGGTTTTTTAGTTTGGTGTTATGTGTTTGATGTACAGTCGGCGCAACCCAAATGTGAACGCAGTTTGGTAGTCGTGGAATTTTTTACTGATATTGATTCCCATAAGTCTGGCTTTGTCTAGTGGTATTATAAAGTGAGGGGAGAATATTAAGAACAAAAGTATAATACTTTTATTAGTACCGTTTTGTGAAATTGGTATTATCTATAAGAACAGGTGTAAAGAAAGAATGAAAAGAATATAAAGGTACAAAAACAGTTTATTGGCTGTCACAAACCTTTCCAATCTTCTTGACATGAAATTAAATGTCACATGCGGTAGGAATCCACAAGCTCTTCCTAAGTATTTTCAATAGCTTCTGATAGTTGATCGCGGTTTGCTGGCCTAAAGTCTTTTGATAAATCTTTTTGATTATGAAGCCCCAAACATTTTCTATGGGATTCAAGTCAGGCCTTTTTGCTGGCCACGGCAAAACATTTGTTATTGTCGTTGACCCTCTTACTATTCGAGCCGTATGAACTGGAGAATTATCCTGGTAATAAAAATCAATTGTTACAAACATTTACGAGTATACCAAACTGATTTCTTACAGTTGAAAGGTAAAATGGCCAGGAAAAACATCTTTTACTGATGGTAACATCACATTGTCTAAGATGTTTATGTAATGCTCTGCTGTTAATCACCCATCAATTTGCCAGCACATACCAGGACCGTTAACGCTGATCCACGCCGAAACACTGACAGAAAACACCCATTGTTAGTAGTACCTAACGTATCACACTCTTCAAATCTTGAGTTTCTAGGACGTAAACTCATAGCCTTCCGCTATTAGTAGATTGGAACGTCTTTTCATCGGAGAATACAACGTTGTTCCAAAATCCTATCCCGTAAATTAAAACCTCATTTGCAAACTGGACTTTCTCGCTCTTTTTTCTGCAGTTAAAAAAACTTTGTGGGCAGCAGCACGGTTTTTTAAGCCAGCTTGTTTTAAACGCATTTGAGCTGTTCTGAGGGTTCCTGAGAATAATGTTTCTTCTCGTGCTTTCACAGCAGTTCCAATAGGATTTTGACTGATATATTCTAAGAGAGCATTGTCTTTATTTTCATTAGAGACCTTGGCTGCACGTTGTCTGAGACATCTTCGCAATCTTTGTTGATCTTGCCAGCGTTTTTTAACGTAATATATGCAACTTTTACTTACATTTAGTTCAGCAGCCACTTCACTTTTCTTCTAATTTTGCTATAGCTCTTGACTTTTGAGCCTCAGTGAAACGTTGCGGCATTTTTGACACTTTATATGACAATAATTTTAAGAGCTGTCATGAACGACTATGATGCAAAGTGTAAATCACACCATTAAATTTTTACGTTCATATTTGGGTTTTGTCAACCCAATGTAAACTCTACTTTTAGAATAATACGTTAGTAAGGGGTGCATTTAAATTAACTGTCACATTGTTCACTGTCATCGAATGTCGAAACATGTATGGGACGTTTTACACAATACGAAAATCTTAAAATATTGCCACTAGATCTATGTAGGTGTACCCGATTTTTTTGGCAACGACCGTACATGAATGGTATGGAAAACAAAAAGTTTAAGAACTGTTAATCCACATTAAAAAAGATCTATAAATTGCATGTTATTTACCGTAATGCTATGAAAATATTTGCCATGCTAAATGTAAGAAATTAAACATAAGTTGGATAGAAGGGAAAGGGTTATTAATAATAACAATTTTAATATCTTCATAAAACATACAATTTATATCTATATTCCATAAAAAAATATCACATTTTGTAACTCATAATATATATTTCATTTAATATTAACTTTTATAATCATACTTGAAGTCCTGAAACGGAAGGTGCAACAATATCGACATTTTCCACAGCATTTATGCGATTAGGTTCTTCATTATTATCGATAACATCATCCAAGATATCATCCTTCAATTGATCTTTGAAGTCTTGTATTATATCAAAAGTTGTATGTTTCATATGCACAGCCAATACTTTTTTTATGTCCACAATCGTGTATGTGGAAGATTCGTCAAACTTTTCCAATATATTTGCAAACATAGCACTCATCGATTGCTTTGTATTTTCGGTGAATAATTTAATTTTTGAATCGTTTACCTCTTTACGATTACTTTTAAAAGCTTCGTTCTGGTGATGGTAGTTTTCAAAATCTTTTAGTTTCAAGTTTAAATTATCAATTTTTTTGTTTAAATCGTCTATAGTGTCTTGTGACGAGACGACGTCTTTAGTTGACTCGTGCAAGGCTTCAAGATCTTTCAACTGTAAATCTTTTAATTCTATGGTTTTGTTGAGCTCAATTTCCTTAACTTTTAGACAGTTGATACCTTCTTGCAATGATAACGATTCATTTAAACTCTTTTCAAGCGCTTCGTTTGCTTTCATTAGATTTTCAATGGTTACATCCTTTTCTTTTAATTCCTTATCTAAATCATTTGGAAATGCTTCCTTTTCAGATATCATTCTGGTCAGGTAAAGTACTTTCGTTTCCAAGTCGACGATTTTTGATTTAAGAAACTCATTTTCTAGCTTATCTGTATTTGAAGGTGCTTTAATTTTAGAAATTTCTCCTAAAACATTGTCAACTTTCGCAGCAAGTAGTGTTAGGTTCATTCGAACATCAGTATTGTGGGCGCGATTTTCAGCCAAGTATACGTTAAAATGATCGTACATTGGCATTGAATTCATTAACATGGGATAACTTTGTACCATTTGTGGAAGATTGGGATTCGTATAACTGTTGTTCAATGGAGCTTGATGGCTATTTACCACAGTATATTGCTTATGATCAATTTCTGAACAAGTTGTGGAAGACAATTGAGTATTTAATCTATCAGAGGACTTACAAACTAGGGAGGATTCGTTTATCTTGTCGCAAGGCAGCTCGGATTTCAAATGAAGATCTTTTCCATTAGTGTGGTGACGTTTCGGTTTCCGGGGAACCTTTTTAGCTACGTCACATTCATCAGTTTCAGAATCACTAACGTTATCATTCAAGATTGGATTTGGTAAAATTGACTGGCCCATTTTTGCCATACGTGACAAAATATTTGCACGAGCTTGCGCACTAGAACTATCTGATGATTCCGTGTCATGTTTTAGTTGAACATTTTTCGGGTCAACGCTTCCATTGTGCTGGTCAATGTTAAATGACTTTTCTTCCGCATTTTGTGACTTTTTGCGACATTTTTTAATTGAAATATTCCTCGTTTTTAGAATACGTGTAAAATCTTCGAAATCTGTCGATATTTCAAACTGCATAGTCCAATTTTGCTTATTATCATCGCTGAACAACAAAAAGTTATCATTTTGCAATAAAAACTGAAAATTTACGAAACTTGCTCTTGTTAATATGTTCTGTTTATCTTTATAAAGTATTATTTCAATCGCTTGTTTTGCATCACCAACTAATGCAAGAGCGTACTTTCCAATTAATTTATACGATTCATCGATTCTAAAACCAAGAAACGTGTACACAAAATTATTGCAATAATTATGTAACTCACTGTTTGTATAAGTGAACTGGCTTTGCACAAACCACCGAACTCGTTTTCTTGTCTACTTTTTCATCATTTAATCCGTCTGCCTGTGGTTTTCGCTGCTTTGGTGCCGTGTATGTCAAATCTGCATGTTCGTTGGTTGTAGGGATAATCTTTTGCCCAAATAAAGAGGCTAAATTTGTACTGAACAAAAATAAAGAATAAAACTACAGTTCAAAACTAATAATTTATTTTACCTCGTCGTTGGGGTAAAGAAATCGTCATCTTCAGTTGCACTAAACATCATTATGTACACTTTAATATTAAAAACGGATCTCAAACAACAAGAAATATATGCTTACGTACTTTAATAATTCAAATATAGATAGCAAAACATTTCTACAACGTTACTGATTAATTAATCACTGTTTACATTACAATTACGCCCACATCTTGTGCAGAATCACATCTGTGAAGGTGCCAAAGGGAATTCGTGAGTTCGATATCGCAATGTATTCATGTCTATTCGGTTGCATACACTGCCAGGTGTTATGTTGGGCGAACAGTAATTTAAACTTGGCGGCAAGAAAGCGCAAGTTTGCGCGCTTAAGTGGTTATTTATGGTCGCTGTGTTGTTGAACAAATCTTCTTGTGTGTAGTGCGCATGGGAAAACTTCCAAGGCATTACGTATTGTAGATCAGAATTGTGTGGACTCGGTATTATCGTCTGATGAGAATAAAGGGGCTGCTCAGTAGACTCGGTTCGGGAAATGTAAGGCGGGGACTTGGAAGTCGTTTTCGCATTTCCGGTTTGTTGCAAGGACAAACTTCGTTCGTTGCGGCGAAATTTTGCTCTTCTATTTTGGAACCATACCTACAAATTATATAAAAATATAAAAAATCGTACAAGAATGCAGTTTTAATGGACACTTAGTTGTCCCATTTCGCCACAGCGCTGGTGTTACTTTATTCTTCATTTCGCGCGTATTTTGACCGCGAAATTTCAAAGAATACTGCAGTACACATACTCACATGTTCACATGTCAAAGAATCAACGCAGTGGAATGTTGATATAGGGTAAAATTAAAAGAGTTAAATTCAAAATCAAAATATAAATTGTATGAAATATTCTTTCTATTTTATCATTGTCTTTATTACTAGCACATGTCTTTTAATTTTTAACCAAAAGAAATTAAAGTATAGTACCAACTCTTTTCTATAGCAAAAAAGAAATATTATCTTATTTTTATTTTTTAATCGATAAGTTTTAAGTGTTTTTCTATACACTATTTCATATGTTGTGTTCTTTTAACTTTCCTATTGTATAGAAAGTGTCCTTTTTCATGCTTGAAATGTATTCAATTGACAAAATGAAATTATCAACATTTTGCGTTTTTTAGTCGAGATTGAATTTGTCAAATAAAAAAGACAAAACTAATTTATTTCAAAAAATAAAATAATGTTTGCCTTTCGTTTTTCTTGGAAGGGTGATGTCCATGTGTCTTCTCCCGCAAACCAGCCGCCACTGGTGTCAGTTATTATAATTTTATTTTAATTTAACTTAAATTCCTTCCTGCTCACGCTTTTCGCAATTCTTCGTCTGAGGCTATTTATTAAATTTCGTGACACAACCTTTGATCTTTATTTTAGTTAATCATAAAATCATAAGTAAATATAAGATATAAATAAGTATGGCACTATATTATAATTACCTGCACCCTAGCTTCACTAAGATTAACTTTAGTAGCTAGATCTTCTCTTACAAATGCATCGGGATAGTGAGTTTTTTCAAAAACTCGTTCTAAAGCAGTTAGTTGGGCGGTTGTAAATGTAGTCCTATTTCTTCGCGGTTTTTTGTGTTTTTCTCTTTCGGGGCTGTTATCTGAAAGTAAAGGAGTTTGATGTAATGAAAAACTGTTATGTTTATTTATTATATACAATAACAGGTGAGTGTATGTATCATTGGCTACTATGGATTTGCAGGAATTAACTTAATTAGTCCTATGCAGGGACGGTTGAATTGGGGCGCAATGGGGCCGTAGACTTTCGTATTGGACTAAAGTGCTAAATGTCAACATTGACAATAAACGAAATTGCAAAATTTTAATGTTTTATAAATAATTTCAAGATTATGAAAGTTATTAAAGTTATTAATGTTTTCAAAATTGTCAAAAATGTAAGGAATATTAAATTACAATTATGATATGTAATACAAATAGTGAAAATGCAAAAATGCCTACAACTCCTTAAGGAAAATATTTGCAAAATAATTTTCAAATATGTGACGAAATTGTCACAAATAAAAAGATTTCTAGTGAAGAAGTAACAGTTACGAAAGATGTAAAAAATAGAATTGTAAGAATGAGTGATCAAAAAATAAAACTAGAAAGGATTACAGTCGAAATTATGAATTTTTATTGAAATTATCTGTTGCCATATATGTAAAAAAACAACGAAGAAAATCATAAAATTGTGGCAAAATTTAATGTTGTCTCAGACGCATAATTTCAAAGCAGATGAATCAAAATTAACAAAAAAAAATTGTCAAAATTTACAAAATAAATAATAAATAAAATGGCCTAAAATGCAAGAACTATGTTAAAATTATTAAAAAATCAAAGGTAGAAAACGTTTAGGAAACACATGAAAAAGGCAGTTTTTGCAGTTGCGAAACATGTCCAAAAATGTTTAAAACACAAAAATATCAAATTGTAAGAATGATAAAATATAATTAAATGTAAAAAACACAAAAATTCTAAAAATAAGTGTGAACATTAAATTACAGTTCTGCCAAAATGGTCTAAAATGAAAAAAAAATATTGTCAAAAATATCAAAATCACGAAATTAAACAAATAATTTTTTCGTTTAAAAACAAAAAAGGATGACATAAAAGATGATGGAAATTACCAGAAAGCAAAAAAATTAAAAATGTGGAGATGAAGATGATTTAGAAAATATTGGAATTTTGATGTTTTTAATCCAAATTCCAAATTCTTTAAAATCTCATTTAGCACCTTCAGCACGTACACTTGAAAATTGTATTTTTTTGGCCAGAGCAAATCAAATAAAATTGTTCTTTTCATAATTGTTAGTCAGGCTTGTGTTTGGGGGGGCTAAAGCTAATGGCAAAAATCATATACGAAATAGAAGGCCAACAAATGCAAAAGGCAAAGCCAACAAACAAATTTTCTAATAACAGTAGTAACGTACTGAAACCTACGTAAGTGCCTGTGTTAAAATTCAGCTACAATATGGAATTGAATTTAGTCCCACTGCCAAATAAAATTACACACATTGAAAAAAAAATAAATAAAAAAAAAGAAAAATACATTTAATGTATTCTATACATGTATTATATTTACCAAATAAGTCGATTTTATTATATTACGGAATACAAATTTGATTTATTTTCGTCTTTTTAATTTTCACCATTTGCTCTTTGCTATTATCTTGTGAGGGAATTTTTTCTCTCAATTTATTTTAATATTCATAATATTTCATTCTTTTAATTAATTTTAATTTCATTTATAGTTGTTAAATATTGTTTTGCTAACTGAATTTCTTACGCTTGTAAATATTACTAAAGTTCTCGATTGAGCCATGCCTAATAATAATTATGCGTCAGAGACTATAACCGAAACCATTTTAAAACTTAATACATCATGTAATTAGAAATGATAAACGCGATCCGGTGCGTTCGACCGGAATATATTCAGTGGTGCATCAAAGCGCAGATCAAAGGCACGACTGTCTTCCTCAATGAGTTACTGTGTGTGTTAGGGAATACGATACTTGCCGTGGTTGTTTACAGATACTTAGAAGTCTGCGGAAACCTACAATTTTCGACGAATTATTTCTATATTTCTGCGACTCGAAAACAATGCCATAATTGATTTTGTAAATGTGGCATTAAATTCAAATGTGGCATGGAAATAATTTAAAGAAGTCCTCATACGTTTCATTGAACGTAACAATAATTGTATATAAATTTGTTATTGTTCACATATTTTATGCTGAATTTCAGTGCTACAATATTTCATGTCGAAAATATGAATGTCGATTATGACAATCATATCACTTGAAACGAACTTTAGTTTGGTACTTTTAAATTACCTAGAAATAAGTTTATTAATTGTTTTAAAATATTTTTTTTTCAATAATTTTGGTTCTTAATTTATCACATGAACGTGATTAAGGTGTTCTTCAATGATTTAGTTACCTCTTATTCATTGTTAATTTATTTATTTTACTAATTGTAGTTTCTCGTATTTTATTTCTTTTTCATTTATTTTGTTTTTTTTTTATTTTGTAATTGTGCTCTTTGTGTATTGTTGGTGGGATATTTTACCTTACGTCCATTTTTCTCGACTACTTATTTAACTTTTTTCCTCTACTATATTTTCCTTTCTGTCAGTTTGCACTATATTTATATATTTATCGCAGGTTGATCATTTATTTTATTAATTTGTTTCAATTTATTTGTATGCATACAATGTTTAAAAGAATTAAAAAACATTGAATGGTAAAAGGTAAAATAAATCAAATATTATTTATTCCGACACATATTAAAAGTCAGTCCAACTTAAAACAAAAAGTTGTGAGCGTTTACCGTTAAATTTAGAACCGGAAAACTATTGGGGACTCGCAGTAATAAAATTGGTCCTAGGTCTGGGGTTAATTTAGTATCCCGAAAATACATTTTATGTAAAATATTACATTGTGCGCCTGCAGCGTATTCCACCATCAATTTATTTCTCATTTAGCGATGCACAATGTTAACACCAAAATATAGGAAAATAGCGTTTGATGTTAAAATTTCATAAATTGTAAACCATTAAAGTTCTGGTTTTATTGGATTTCGGGACCCTCTTAAATGTTCAAATTTATAAACGACTAATAAAAACTAGTATATAGTAAACGCCCGTACAAGATGAAAATGGATAAATCACTAATTGTCTAATCTAAAAGAAACGATAAATTGCGTCACTATCTGTCTAAGACATAATCTGGAAGAAATTACATTTGTTTTTGTGTATTTAACGTATGAAAATATTTTGTAGGGTACGAGTAATTTGGGTAATTATCCTTCAAATGACGCCATATTTGATTACCGAAAAATATCGGTATTGAAAATATCAGAATCCAGTTATATTTCACTGGACATATCAATTCGTGTGGACCTCAATTTATTGACTTTGGTGAACTGAGGGGTGAGAGTTGAAAAGGGCATTTAAACTAGAGAGACCAAGGCCTAGAAGATACGGGGAACAAAAGGGTTGCGTTTGAGGCAGGGAAAAGGTTGGTAAAATAAGAACTGGGAGTGGATGAGTGGTGGAGCAGAGGCTAGTAAAGTCGGCGACGTTAAAGGTAAGGTGGACAAAAGATGCGGAATCACGAGATGGGAAGAGAATAGGCTGAGGATATATGAAAATACATTGATCAGTTAGGGAATCGGAGAAGAGAAGAAAATAGGGGAATTATGTGGAGTGGGGGATGATGGCGACGGTGGAGTATCGAAGAACCAAAGAAGAAGAAATAATGATAGCGAGATTTAGATGCGCAAGTGAAGCAAATATTGGAATTATGAGAATATACGAAGTGCGAATTTTGTGCAAAATGTGTTGACGGATTGCAAACACAGTTTTCGTGGTGTTTTGTCATTTTACTAAAGTAAATTTGTTATATTTCGTTGCATTTACTTTATTTTATTTTATTTGTGATTTATTGTACATTTATTGTACTTTTTTTTATTGTAGCTTCTTTTTGGTTTGTTTACTTTGCTACCCTTCTCATTGGTTGGTTGTTAGAATCTTCTTGTTAGTTTTTTCGTTAAGATTTTTTTTCTAAATTAAATGTAATAATTGAGTGTAGTAGAGATCTACAAACCGATTTAGAAAGTTTAATATCGAACTAAAACAGTGTGAAATCTAAGCCGCAAATCTTGTTAGATTGGGTTGGGTTGGTCACTGTTGTATCGAGATTGGATACTCGAACCTGCGCTATGTTTTTCGTGTTTCTTCCTCTTTCTGTCGTTTACGATCCCCGTTAGTTTTACTCTTATTTTTTCTTTGACGTTTGGTTTTTATTTTATACATTTATTACACATTTATTTTTGGGTTGGCTGGGGTTATAAATTTGTCAAAAATACGATTGATTGGTTAATCTTTCAGCTGCATAAAATTTTTGTTTTTCTTACGCTTTGATTTATAATTATTCTTAATTTGTTTTCTCTTGCTTTTTACTATTTGTGTTTTCCTAATTTTGTTTAGTTTTTTACTTTCGAATTACGAATTACGAATCTAGAAGACATAATCTGGAAGAAATTACATTTGTTTTTGTGTATGAAAATATTTTGTATGGTACGAGTAATTTGGGTAATTATCCTTCAAATGACAGGCCATATTTGATTACCGAAAAATATCGGTATTGAAGATATCAGAATCCAGTTGTATTTCACTGGACATATCAATTCGTGTGGACCTCAATTTATTGATTTTGGTGAACTGTCAAAGTCTAATAATCTGTTAATATAATCATCGATGTATTAGCAAAAGTGAGGGGTGAGAGTGAAAGAGGATAAATGGTCATAGCGAATGCTTCAGGGAGAGTTGAAAAGGGCATTTAAACTAGAGAGACCAAGACCTAGAAGAGACGGGGAACAAAAGGGAGGCGTTTGAGGCAGGGAAAAGGTTGGTAAAATAAGAACTGGGAGTGGATGAGTGGTAGAGCAGAGGCTAGTAAAGTCGGCGACGTTAAAGATAAGGTGGATGCGGAATCACGAGATGGGAAGAGAATAGGCTGAGGATATATGAAAATACATTGATCAGTTAGGGAATCGGAGAAGAGGAGAAAATAGGAGAACTATGTAGAGTGGGAGATGATGGAGACGGCGGAGTATCGAAGAACGAAAGAAGAAGAAATAATGATAGCGAGATTTAGATGCGCAAGTGAAGCAAATATTGGAATTACTTTGCTACCCTTCTCATTGGTTGGTTGTTACAATCTTCTTGTTAGTTTTTTCGTTAAGATTTTTTTTCTAAAGTAAATGTAGTAGAGATCTACAAACCGATTTAGGAAGTTTAATATCGAACTTCACGAACTAAAACAGCGTGAAATCTAAGTCGCAAACCTTGTTAGATTGGGTTGGGTTGGTCACTGTTGTATCGAGATTGGATACTCGTACCTGCGTTATGTTTTTCGTGTTTCTTCCTCTTTCTGTCGTTTACGATCCCCGTTAGTTTTAGTCTTATTTTTTCTTTGACGTTTGGTTTTTATTTTATACATTTATTACACATTTATTTTTGGGTTGGCTGGGGTTATAAATTTGTCAAAAATACGATTGATTGGTTAATCTTTCAGCTGCATAAAATTTTTGTTTTTCTTACGCTTTGATTTATAATTATTCTTAATTTGTTTTCTCTTGCTTTTTACTATTTGTGTTTTCCTAATTTTGTTTAGTTTTTTACTTTCGAATTACTTGATACGTTTTGTCCACCCCAAACCGTGGATATGCATTATCGAGTTGCATTGGCCACTGCCTTATCTACAGGAGGTTCGATGTCATCACTTTTCTTTAACATTATTTTAAAGACCAGGTTGGGCGTTCTAGTAGACCGAGAACTCGTTTATTATAAATACTTATTTATTTATATTTTCATCAATTTGTTTTTTTTTAATCGGAACCTTCACTCGATTTAACATTTGTTTCCTTTGTCATAATTTCACTCACCTTCACTTTTTTTTTCTCAAATATTTTGGTTTTCCTCCACACATATGTATCTTTGTACCATCTATTTGCTGGACATCTAATTTTTCCAGCTTTCTACCGCGTTCAGGTCCACATCTATTCTCACTTTGCCTTCTTTTTTTATTGCTTCACCAACTGTTCTTCCTGCATTTTTACACAGCCTTAACCTGTTCTCTTCCAAACTCCCTCTATAACAGCTTTAGTAACCATTGCACATGTTCACTCTCAATTCATGCTATGTTCTATCCCTTTCTCTCATCAATTCGCTTGCATTATTTTGTGGCACTATATTCACTGACGTTGAACCTTCAAGATGTTAAGCCATCTTCATTTTGCCCTGCTCTATCAATGATGCTCATCACAACCTCTCTCTTTCGCACATGCATCCATGATAACTATTGCACTTTTCCTCTCTCTCTCTCCGTCATGCAGGACAAACATTAGATACATGAACTTTTCAAACATCTAAAGCACTTAAAGTACGTCCAGCTGCCTTGTGTCCGGGATTTTCTCCAACATATTATTAAATTCTTTTAGTGACGGACATCAATTAAAACCTTTTCAAGGTAATTTTCCTTCCTTATTTGAACTAAAAGATAATCAGCAATTATCTTTTAGTTCAAACTGTGGTGGTAATCTGGTTGGTGACTTATAATGGCAGTCGTGCATTCTCTTGAATTTAATCAGGTTGAGCATGCTTTTATATCGGTTACCCCCTTTATGTATTAAATTTGTCTTAATTTATTGAACTGCTATTATATAGTTTTACATTTGTGATAAAATAACACTTATTTGATCATAATTCTCATAGTTTTCTCACTTATTGTTGATGTATCTCGACAATTTATTTTTTTAGTACCTCCCTAGGGTACATTTAAGAAGATATAATTATAACAAATGTTATAGAAAAACGAATGTATATAATAGTTTAAGTCATATTTGTAGGCAGTTTTAAACGGAAAGACATTTTTTTAAAATTTATAAGTATGTTTTACAGGAAAAGACATGAGGGGAACATTTGAAATTTGAACCCATAACAAGACACTTAGTATTAAAATATAGCAAGACCAAGTTCATAATTTGCAAATCTGTCAACACGGTCTATCATTAGAACCTTTTCACGTTATGGCCTTGTTTTTCTCCAAACACATTTTAAAATTATCTTCGACTTTCTCTGTCCAATATAAGTAGAGATTTTGTAATTTGAAGAAAACGGAATTAAATGAAGAAGATTAAAATCTGTAAAGATGTTTAAAAGAAATGATTGTAATGAAAAATAAATCGAATAATCCAAATACCAAATTTGGTTTGGTTCTTACTTAAATACAAATCACGTCCCTTTACGTAACGATAAAAAAATCATGTAATCGTCCCTTCATATTTTTTTGAAACAGTCAAATTGTGTATAGTTCAATATCAACCGTTTGGTCAAGGACTAAAAGTCGAGGATTAAAGTTAAATAAATCCAAATTAAAATTATGGTACCATTTTTCTCTTTTCGTTCTATATCTTTCGGAACAATTTTTTTGGATACTGTTTTGTCTGGTCTATATAGTACACGTTACCATCTAAACAGTGGAGTTTATAGATTTCGTTCGACCTGTTATGATTATGTGTCGCTGATTTTAGAAAATAATTTACCTATTGTTGTTGTGTAATAAAATGCAATCTTGTGAATATAATTTCTTAACATTCCTTTGAGCTTGTGAGATAGATTTCAGTATGTTGCTACATTTTGGAAAAAAGATAACATGTTGTTAAAAATTTATAACAGTATCTTTGTATATATTGTCTTGGTTAAGATGACTCATTGGGAAATTACGTATTACTCACCTTCATTCGATTCGCAGTCCGATTGATTTCGCTTTTGTCCCAGTCTCAGCAAATTGCTGACAGAAAATTGCCTGTTGTTGTCGGAGCTTTGCGCAGTTTTTCTTCCGCAGCTGGAACTCTGTATCCCCGTCGGATATCCAGTGTAGCCCAACATATCGGAAACTTTCAGCAATCACCAACGTGTTTCACTATACCCAAAAATCGCCCTTTCAAATTAATTAAATTTGAATCAGACGGACGCGCGACGTAAGCGCCGTGGCATTTTACGCAAATCGATGAAAAAGACGAAACGCACGTAAATTACGATCTTATTTTGAAAACATGTGTCTCCTCCAATAAAAGACCGCTTTAATTCGGCAATCACCACATATTCCGTCGCCTGAGAATTGTTAATTTGACGCGCTCTCAAATTGATATTAATGTGTGTTTACGAATGCGCTAATCTAATAATGCGACCACTAAGATGCGACTAACGGAAAACTGGCAAGGATTTTAGAACTAAAACACATCTTAGTGACGTCTCGTGCCATCCCCTCCAAAATGACTTAATTTAAAAGAGGGCGGATTTAAGCAAAGAGGAAATGTGCGTGTTAAGTGGCATTCCTAATTATTTGTTGAAATTATGGGCACGCTAATTGGTCGGAATTGCGGTGAAATATCGAACACGGCCCGCATAAATACGGGCGATTTTTTAAATTGTTTGTAATTTGATAAACTTCCGTCGGTTATAGCTTTACGATCGACTAATTTAATAGTTTAATAATAACGTTATAGCTTGCAACATTTACAAATGATTCACACGATATAATTACTTATGATTTATCTTACATGAACCGTTAGATGTTCGATGCCAACTACTTAATTTTTATTTGCTAATTAAATTATTATTTACTAGCTAAATTTATTGAAATTAGGGTTACTATTACTATGTTGTTGGTATCATAAAAATGCTGTGTATTTTAACTATTTGTAAAATTAAAAATGGTTGGATCCTTGGACAGTGGTTTCATTCTTTTTCGAGTTCGTCACCAAAGACTACAAAGTTGTGAAAATCAACCTCAACAAATTTGCTTAACGCTTCGGGTAGTTTTGTAAATAAGTCAATGACCAATTTATATGCACACTGTACACTAAATTTTATATTATGCCCTGTTAGTATATAACAACTCCGTTGTATCATAATACATGCAACATTTTCAATATTTTGCATAAACTTTAAAACCTCGAACTACGAGGTGAGATCAGTATTTACGGTCCCTAACATAGAAGGTAACCAATGGAAGAAATATCAAACGTCTATTTTTCTACATAATCTCCCTGAACGTCGATTCCCCTGGAAAAAAATTCTTTCGGTTGCTCTTCCAACCAGTCGTTTACAGCCGTCATCACTTCATTATCGTCGTAATATCTAGTCCACCGAAGATATTTTTTTAATTTTGGTCTGGTGAATATGCGGGATGTTCAAACAATTCAAATCCTCCGTTCAGAATAGCGCTCATGGCAACATGGCTTTTGTTGACAGGAGCGTTGTCTTAATGAAACAGAATTCATTTGCTCAATTTTCCCCGTATTTTTTCCTTGACATAATGGCACAATCTTGAAATTAAGTTCACACAGTTGGAGCCTGTTATTGTATGTCCACGTTCCAAAAAATCATTCACCAAAATTCCGTCTGCGTCCCAAAAAATTGTGGCCATAAGTTTACCAACGGATGGCAAAACACGAAATGCGGGGTGGCGGAGAACCTCGGCGATGCCATTCCATAATTTGTTGCTTCGACTCAGGATCGAAGTGGTGAACCCACGTTTCATCAACGGTGACGAATCGAGAAAGAAATTTTAAACTTTGCCAAACTGGCTTTAGAATGCAATACTCTAAAACGTTTCTGATGAGGTGTCAACATTCGTGGGACCCAACGCGCAGACAACTTTTTTAGCCCCAAAATATTTGTTAAAATATTTTCTATAGTACCATAAGAAAAATTCGTAATTTCAGCTATCGGGCGAATGGTCAGTCGTCTATCTGTCATTAGCATGTCGTGTATACGATTAACATTTTCTTCGGTGTTGATAGTCACTGGTTGTCCAGCACCCTTAGCATGTTCACATGTTTGTCTTCCCAGTTTAAATTCTTGAGGCATATTCTTCACCACTTGGTAAGAAACAGCAACTTCACTTAATACACCTACCATGCCTTCATGAATTTCTTTTGGCGACAACCTTTTCATTTGCAAGTATTAACTGCACGAACCTCAGATTTTTCCATTTTTAGAATTTCACTAAACTAAACTACTTAAATTCTAAATTATTTGAACAGGTAACAAGTGACAAAACTACAATTGAACCAACGTAACAGCAAATGATTAATACTTTAATGTGTCAAATTGATTCAACGTCTACTATGTCAGGGACGCAAAATAATCTCCCATTTTAACAATTCTAACTTGTAAGCATCATTGTAAACCAATATCTAAATGACAAGAATATAACGTTATTATTTTCGTCGTTAAGGTTAACGACATGGTTTCTATTTTTCCCTAGGGGAAATTCTACACTAAGTTTGGTGTTTTTTTGTGAGAGAAGTTGTATGTAAAGCTCACACACAGCATCATACACAAGTGTAATTTAATACTCGTTAAGATCGATATCAACCATTGCATCAAATTGTGGTGAAATTATTTAAAAAGTAACAGCTTGAACATTAACCACAACTTGCAATTCTGTGTAAAGTTCTATAGACTTGAGTAAATAAACCGTTCAGTTTAAAGAGAAAACGCGAAAGCAAGAATTCTAGTAACAACTTGCAATTTTATATAAAGCTCTTTAGACTTGATTGCGATAAATTCCTTATTTATTAATTTAATAACAAAATGTTTGACTTGAAACACTTTGTAAAGCTCTGTTTAGAAACGTTGTAAATATATCGTTTAATTTAAAGTGATAACGTAAAAGCAAGAATTTTAACAACAATTTGCAATTCTTTAGTCTTGATTACGTTAAATTGCTTATTTATATTTAATTTGAACATTGCGTGAGCGCAAAATTGAAAAACTGTGTAAAGCTCTTGTCGTTCACTTTAAAGGGAAAACGAAAAGGCCATATTTTAACAACAACTTGCAATGCTGTGTTAAGCTCTATAGACTTCATCACGTTAAATTGCTTAGTTATATTTAATCACAAAACGTGTGAGAGCAATTTGAAATTCACAGAATTTCAAATTGTGAAAGTTCCCTTCAGAAATTTTGTAAATATATCATTCAGTTTAAATTGAAAGTGTAAAAGAGAGAACTGTAACAATAATTCTGTGTAAATCTCTATAGATTTGATTACGTTAAATTGCTTATTTATATTATTATTATTTAATCCCAAAACGTGTGAACGCATATTTGAAATTGTGAAAGTTGTGAAAGCATAAGCTAGAACTTTAAAAATTTAATTAATTCTGTGTAAACCTTAGTCTTGATCATGTTCAATCGCTTACACGAAATGTATGAGGGCAAATTTCAAATTCTGTGTAAAGCTCTCGTTACAAATTTCGTGAATATCATTCGGTTTAGAATGAAAACGTAGGAGTTTGAACTTTAATTGCAACTTCTAATTTTGTGTAAAGCTCCTTATAGTTGATAATTACACTTCGCTTATTTATACTTAAATATAAAATGGCTATCCTATGATTCATTAACAAGTCTGATCGCTATACAAATTTATCTATTTAGTAAATGGCTTTCGCTGAATATAGTTAGATGATCTCAGTATGATAATTTATGTTTATGCAAACTTTCTTTTATAACCTTTTATACTTATGGCATGTAAAATAATTTAGCAAAATATGACAAATTGGATGCAAAGCTTTACGAAGAATCCAATCCAATGTTAGGACCAGAGATGATTGCATTTTGTACTGTTTATTATATTTCGAATATAACCGGGTCCTACCGCGTTTCACAATTTTACTTTCTTACACTTTACGAGGGCGGTTCACCAATTATTATCCCTAGCATAAAAGTAAACATCTGCGAAGAACGAAATAATTTTTTTTTTCAACATAGTTTTCTGCCAGGTTAATACATTTTAAGTGATGGCGTGCTTGAATGCCTTCGGAATCACTTTTTCGTCGTTCTTAAAATGGGTTCCCAGAAGATATACATTTAATTTTCTAAACAGAAAATAGTCATTAGGAGCTAAATCTGACGAATAGAGAGATTGTTCAAAAATTTCAAATTCGGCTTTTGTGGGCCGGAGCGTTGTCCTGATGAAGCAGCACACCTCATATCAATTTTCCTCTTCTTTTTTCCGTGATTTCTTCTCGACCTTTTGATATTAAATTTAGGTAATATTGGTCTGTTACGGTGTGCCCGCGTGGTAAATAATCCACAAAAATATCTCGAAATTTTCGATGAGATGGGGAACCTTTATGCCGCCATTCCATACTTCTCTCCATACGAATCTTTGTAATACGAATATTTGTAAAAGTCATCCGGGGCTCTGTTAATGATTGACAAATTGGTCATGTGTTCACAAGGCTCTCTTTCCAGTTTCAAATCTCGTGAACAGTTTTTAATTATCTGGTATGAAAGCGCAGACCTTTCTTACAGCGGTAATTTATAAAAGCTCTTGTTATAATCTACCAAAAATTCGAGAGTTTAAGCAACTTACCGTCAACGGCTAATAAGAGGCATTTGCATCAAATTGCCGTTAAACCCATGGCCCTTTATCTGCTATATGATACGTTATAATTGTAGTTAAAGCTTCACTGAATCGTTTTCTGCACTACCAAATTAAATAAAACAATTATAGTTTGAATAATTATATTTCAAATTTTACATACGTTTTATACGAACGGAATAGGATATCCAGTAATAAAGTTGAGATATTAATACAATATAATAATTTGTAGACTCCGTTGGAAGATAGATAGACAAAGTAGTTGTTTTGATTTTTTGTTTTGTCTTGCAAAGAACAGCAGACATTTTAAACGATTGTGTTGATTTAGTGATAATTTGATACCACTTCTGCATTGCTTTGAATTCCTTGCGATGCCTAGAAGACTAAAACAGTACTCAACTTACCGAATTTCATGGTAGTAGAATGTGGTGTCAAACGAGAAATTGGTTGTCAAGTGGTAGGCCAAACACAATGTACTAGGTCGATCTTGGCTTAATGAAGCCGTAAATCGAAAAGTCAGTGATACTGGCTCTCAAAACCGTACTTCATAGTACCAACATGGCCGCTTGGGACACTTAGCTTCAAGAGGCAGATTTTCTTCAACAAGATTGATCAATAGTTTAATAAAGAAGTTAGACCCATCTCACTCAAATATATTTATCACAGAATAAGAACATTTTATGGGAATTTCCGGAAGCGAGTTAAGGTTTATATCCAACGATTTATTTCAATGCAATCTGGTGGGTATGTTGTGACATTAGATTTACAAACTGAATTCAATTCTATGAACCATTTAGTGGTAGGTTATTTGTTTTGATATGTACATTTAATTCAATACGAGTACTGCAGTGAAAACAAATCCAGCAAAAAAAACACAACTATGCGCCTTCCATCTTCGCAACATGCATACTTCCAAGAAGCATCATATAACATAGCATAGGGCACTGTTGGAACTATGCCCAAAGCCATATTTTCTCTGAGCTACCTTGGCCAGGGCCATAACTTACAAACAGTTTTGCAGGAACACTAATCTGAAAGCAAGCAGGAGAAATAACATTCTTCGGAAATTAAGAAGCAGTTCTTGGGTTGGATTGGGTTGGTGCCAAACCAAAAGTCATCAAAATTAACTCTCTCCTACTCTGCTGAGGAATATGTCTACACAGTGTGGTAGTTGGCGCCCGGCAAGTAGATATGTTTCTGAATGACATAGATTATGATGTCCGAAACACACACCCTCGGGTAGAGTTTGCCACCTGGCTGATAGTATACTACCTGCAGTCCGAAGGTAAGCAGGAAAACTTTAAATCGTCAACTTCCGAACGACCCTCCTCTATGGACTACCACCAACGCATCAGAGACTAAAGTCAAGAAAAGCTTCGTAACAACTACCGTAGACTTTCAAGAGTATACTACAAAATCTAAGAAACAAAAAACCAACACCGGATGGCTCCATCAGAAAATCTAGCCTCTGGATGCGAGGAGAGCTGGGAGATCTGGAAATCAATGAACACATTTCGATCTGGAACCGGAAGATCCAGAGTCATCCTCACCAAATGGGGATATCTGGCCACTTATGTTCTATGAGACTGAGATGATCCCCCATATATGTACAACTGCACGTTGTGCCTCGCTCAATGCATCCTCGAAAATATAATCAGCTCAACCAAACGTTATTGACGTCGCCTAATATTGGGTAAGGCATATCTGGTCTATATGTTAATAAAATTAATTATACATATAGCCATTTTTATAAATGAGACCAAAAGTTTATGGGAAATTTTATGTTGTTGGCCAAAATAATAGAAATATTAGAAAAGAAATTTATCTCAGTGTAAGAAACTTCATTGCGAACCGCTGTAGATTTTCCCACAAGGCTTCTGTCTCTTTTTCAAAGTAAACCGTATGTATTACATTCTTCGTAAAGCTCATCTCAACTGGTAGTTGTTAATTACAGATGCATATAGTCTCGTTTATAATTCATCCTAAAACGTTTATTATCAATACGATAAATACTTGGCCAACAATAGAACGAGTGAAATATTATGTGTCGAGATTTACGTTTAAATTGCATAATAGATTAATGGTAATCTGGATATTAATCTGAATTCTCGAATTATATGTTTTGCATTTCTCCTAAATTAAACGTGTAGGCTGTACATACCACGCACCTAATTATATCGTGTGCTTTATTATGTTATTGATACAGTTTTATTTTTAAAATAAATAAATGAATTACTAATTGGAGTTATTGAAAACTTTGAAGCTTTGTAAAACATATATAGTACGAATTAAAATTTTTACAAAGCATTAATTGCGCTTTTCTAAATTCACGTATTATGCTTCTTGGTCAGATACAAATTAAAATAAGTCAAGTAAAATTATCCTCAAATTAAGATATATATTCATATAGAAAAAATTGCAAACATCTATACATAAATATAAGTATCTTTGACAAACGTTTTCCATAGTCAAATATTCAATCAACTACAAATTAAATGAAATAAGCAAAATTGCAATACACACTCTACACGTCGCTCCGATTCATTCAATTCGTTGTTTTGAAATTTTTCCTTCAGTCAGTTTCAGACCTTGACGAAGTATATTATTCGTACGCTCCTCGTTTTATTTTTATTTTCATACTTATCACATTATTCCATCCATAGTTTTGCTTTTGTTTAATTTGTACTTAATTTAATTTGTTTGTTATTGTACTCTCTACAGTTAATTTGTCTTTATGACTTTTAATTTGCTTTTATGAACTTTTCTTCATTTTATAAATTTCTTTTATGTGCAAATCATAAAGTTCCTTTTGCAACATAAATTTATTTAGTATTTTATAAACATGTAAATTTATTTTTGCTTCTAGTTCTTCACAACTGCCAAAAAATCTCAATAATAAATCCGGTCATAATTGAAATTAATGTCTTCATGTGTTCGAACGTGCACTTTTGCTTGAAAAAAATGAGAAATCAGGAAGTGCAGTGCTTATTAAAATTAACAGAATCTGGGTTTGTAAAGGCGTCTTGCAGCCAGGACCAGCCCACGGCGGGCGTAACTATACATGTGAAGACGCGCCAGAACATCCTCCAGATTCATTGATGCGTGCGGCGCGGCGTCGTCTCTTGCCACTGTCACCGTCACTTCCACCGTTTGAAAACAGAACGTTCTAATTTATGTTTTTGCAACGGACGAAAAATACCGTGTCGAAACGCGTTATTTTGTTACGTATGTCATTTTATGTACATGGTGCCAATTGAGTTACGAAAACTAATGTGATTCATGGGGATTGAACAACCAAATTCCTACACGGCGTCTCTTATTATAATGTGCCGTTCAGGACATATCTCAAATAAATTTATTTACCATCGTATTTAATGTGATTTTGCAATTTAGTTGGTCGACCACCAGGTTAGTAGTCTAAGGCTGGGTCCAAATCTTGATCATAATAAGTTTATCACTTTTGTTGTCTCAAACGGATTCAAGACGAAGAAAATGTAAAAAGTAACTTAAAAAAAATCACAAATTCATCATATTGAAGAAACATTGGTTGCGACGTTGTTACATACTGATTTCATTGTGCGACGTCCCCTTTCATGTTGAACGATAATTATTCAAAATTGCATTTCCGCAAGATGATTAATTATGTGTTATTTAACGTTAAATGCGATACCTCATTATTCACTGGCATGGAATTTGCAACAAAAAAGCATTTTGAGTAATTTACACAAAATTTTACCATTTTTTTAAATCATGATTTCAATGGGTTCTGTATTAGTTAGATCTGCGTTATCATGTTAATAGTAATAGTAATAATAAAATAAATAAAGCAAAGGTGTTTTTCAATGAATCAATAAACCCAGTTGATTGAGCTGGTTAAAGAATATTTTCAGTTTAAAAACTGATTTTAAGAGTATATTTTTTATTTAGCACAGCATTTTGCAATTTAATGTGTATTTAATAAGCAATCGGAAGTCATCCTCCAGTAAAAAATGAGACTCATGTTAATTATTTAACATAAAACAAAGAATCAACACTGTGTATATTTCTTTTATTTCGAATTTAATCATGCTTAATTTATGAAATTAAAGATTATTTTAAATAAATTTTTGCAATTAGATACATAAGGAAAATTATGAAGTTCGTTGAAAACTTTATTCATTTAAACATGTTAAGAGGCCACAGTTTGATGTCGGTGGATAGAAAGTACTCACCTCAATATCAATGTACATTCCATGACATAAATATAACACATATAACGATCGATGTTTAATGTTACCTATTATTTTTACTTTGTTATCCTTTGTGTATAAGGAACTGTAGTAATCCAAAAGAATTAACAGAAATCTATGTTTTGACATTCCCTAAGCATATTCTGACTATGTATGTGTGTCTCTGTGTGCTTGTGTACAGAACTAGACCTTCGCTTTTAATGTTCCAGATATAAAGATATGGCACACATATCAAGGTCTGAATCTTCCACCTCAGGAAAACTGCGCCTTACTGACTACAAGTATTTTAGAAAAGATATCCCACGACCCTGGTAAGTATTATGGTGAAATATCAACAGTGATATGTGATTTCGCAAATGCCAGAGTTTGTGGAAAATAAAGATTGTGACTTCTTATGAGAACAGTTCAGCAATGTTCGGGTCTCAAAATAACGGGATTTATTTCGAATGCTTAGAATTGATATGTGAATTTGACCCTTTTGATATTTAAGGTGTCTATTGATCTCATATATATGATATACAAATGAATTACATATACAAATAAGTGTGTCGTCTTCCCTCTCTCGTCGTTCCGGGATTCATGGATGCCCCTATCTCGGGCTATCGATATCGAGGGCAGATGAATTGTTTTTGTGATGTTTATTTTAGTTATTAGTTTAGTAATTGGTTTCTGATTTTAAGTTTGAAGTTTTTATATTTTGGGTTGTTTTGATCTCTTTTGTTGTATTTTCTGATAATTTCTTTGTTAGTGCTTGCGTGAATCGTGTAATTTTAAACTGTTGTGTTCTTGTTTTGTTGCCGTAGTTTAGATAGGTTTGCTTGGCTTGTGTCTCCCCAGATGTTAATTAGATAATTTACATTTGAGGAGAAAAGAGCGTGATATATTTGTCCTCTTCAGGATTCTGGTAATATTTTATTACTGTTGCTATTGTTGGTGTATATATTGTTAGATTGAGATTATTTTGTAGTGTTCTGTACTGTGATACTCTACTTTATCTACTTGTTTAATCGTTTTCCTTAAATGTTTATGCCCATTTCCATTCGTTGTTTCTTGTTACTGAAGATTATATTTTCGGGTTTAAGTTCATTTATATGTAGTAAGTAGGTTGTTGTACATCCATGATTCAATTGTATACGTTTTAGATCGTCATTAATTTGTTTCTCCATATTATGCTGATATCGTCGTTGTGTCGATCGGTAATGTAGGTTCGTATTAGGTTTTGTCTCGTATTCCTACCGCTGCTTCTGCAGTACCATACTGTACACGTGTTGATGCTGTTAATTATTTGCGTAATCGTACAATAAATCATATTTTGATGCATTTACATTTCCAGAAAGACCGACCAAGAGAGAGAAACAAGAGCCTAACAAAAATGTAAACACTGGAGACCATTCTCCTAATGGAAATATGGAATGATCTGAACTACACAAGAGCCATAAATTGAAGCCTGGTTTACATTTTATAAATTTCTTGCAAGAATGTCTATATGGCACAATTTCATCATCGATAGAGATGTGGAAAAAAACAAATTGTAGATTTGTTAGTTTTTTTCGTAAAAAAATTATTGTAATTTATAGATTATGTCATTTCGAAGCCAATTTTTGACATCCCCTAACTAACGTACGTTACGCATTTATCTTCTTAATGTGGTCTCAATCGGAAATTTGTGACCTAAAATTTTCACATTGTAAATACATCGCTTACGTCAACTATTTCAACATAAGTCCAACTCTTGAAACAGTAATAACATGACTTGTATTTCTAACCATAACTAAAGGCATTAAACAAAAGTACATAAATTCATTTGAAATTTCCATTTGGGTTTTTTTTGTTTTTCTAAAAGTGCGACAAGATATTGACAATCGAACAAGCAAAACACTCTAATTTTTCTTTTAATTTAATTTGAGATGAGGTAAACAGAAAAATCAATCCTTAGCTAGTAATAAACATGAAGATAGACTTCGACTATACAACAATTTAGTAAACAGTGGTTTCTAATTTCAATAAAGTAATTAATCAAAATGTGCGTTTGAATTTTCCCACATACAGCAACAATAACCTGTTATAAATGAACCTATTCCTTCTAGAAAAAAATTGCAGTGGTCCGCACTTAACTTTCTTATACTTAGTTATACTACATTTTTCGAAAAAACTTTTCAAATGAAAGTTGTTTAGAATTTCAATATCTTTACAATTTTTTTTAATAACTTTTACCGTTTTCAAGATCAGGAAAACGGTGATAAGAGTAAACGGTCACTTCCCGTTGAGGTATTGCTTTCAAAATAGGACGTTTTCTTTCCAGCTATATACAAATCTTAAGTTTAAAGTTTCGACGCACAGACACACATACGTCGTTCCGAAAATAGTCAGAAACGATTCAGGGGACCTCAAAACGTATATATCCGTTAAAATTTCGAGTTCGAAAATTTTCATGATTCCTATACTTCCTTATACATAAAGTATAAGAAAGTAAAAAGCAGTTTAAAGAACTACCATGGGCGACATGTGTTTAAGTATATATGGAAAGGACGACGCGATTAGAGAGACGTTGTGACAATATTTCAAAATATCAATTGGTATGTTAAATTAAAAAAAAGTATTCCCACTTAAGTAAAAAATTATCAGATCTTAAAACTTCACCCCAACTAAAGAGTGACCTCAATTTTGAAACAATTAATTTAACGATATTTACCTTGTAACAGGTGAACCAGAAAGATGGCCCGATAGATATCTCTAGTAGTTGCTTCCCTTCTTTTAGGGTCGTTATTTATTCATTGTACAAACGTACGAACAAGAAAAAAGTGTCGATAAGCACAACATGAAGTAAAATGTAACATGTTGCCATTAAAATAATAAATAACGAATTTAACATCCAAATATCAGAAAACACAAATTGAATTGGCGCAGTTAGAAAATATCAGTTTAATGCTCTTCTATAAATAGCACATGTTTTGATAGAAACATTTGCTAAGTGCGTTTATTATTTAATTCGGGAGCCCCTTTCCCATAAACCAAAAAATCTAAAATTAACACGAAAAGAAAAGGAAACGCGTCGCAATTAATTTAAAGTGAGTGCATTTATATTAAAACGTCAACCTCAAACGCCGTAGTAAATTAAGCGAGCGTAAGTAATCATTCATTAGTTTTATGATTTAGTGGATGATCGTATTCTTTTTCTCCTCGTCGTGTGCGTTGACTGGGTGAGTAATGGTCCCGTTGGCTCGTTTACATAATTTGCGCCAATCAGCGAAGCCCTACGTCTTCATGTGAACAACAATTTATCTTGTCTTTTCTGAACAGTTAAATGCCACATCTGTATCTGTCACCGGAGGCCGCCGCCATCCGGCTATATTTACCCCTGAATTCCTGGTTAAGTTGTGCGATGCACTTTCGGGACCACCAATCTATTAATTCCACTTGGGCGAATCCCGAATACTTGGAGTGGACAACGACTTGATCGATCGAATTAGCCGATTCCATGTTTAGTTTAATCGATTCGCCTAAGAAATTCCATTACCAAATGAATATAGTTGTCCATTTATTTCAAATCTATTTTATTTTGTGTACATTCTTATTTATTTTACCTCAAATTATTTAACATGGTAAGTAATTAACCTCTAAGGGTTTAAACACTGAAATTTCTATTAAATATTCATACTAAAAACAACGAATGATTCAGAATTTACATTGTGTGGTCTATATGAATAAAATGTGACTATTAAACAAAAATTTAAGAATTTAAGCCGGTACTTTTATGTAATAGGACACTGGCGCACGGGTATGCTTGACCTAGGGCACACGTGTACGTCTAGAATGCTCTGATACAAATGAAAATCCGAAACGCCCCCTTGTCGGGGGCATCTAACTAAACACGTGTAGTAAGTTTTAAGAAATTTATATATTTATTTTGAACCTTCGGGGTATTTATACTTTTATTTCAAGATGATAACAAATATTAATTTCAAGTACAACTTTTTTCAACGTTCAATTTTATGATTACAAGGTGCTCGTCCAATCATTGGTTCTTTCAAATACTTTTGAAATTGAAACATATCGGTTAAGCTTGTATTATAATACATTGTTTCAATATTCAGTAATTCATGTAGCCTATATTATTTTATTACTTTTCAATTTGGGATGTCCATCTAAATCTCTACATTGAATATTTGATGTGATGAAAAACAACATAACTAGGTATTTCAAACAAAATAGGTTTTTGTTTGAAACTAATTATGTTACTGAACAATCACATTTATTTGAAGAAAAGAATAATCGAATTATACATTTCTACACGTTCGCGTCTATCAGGGCTGGCAAATAATTCAAGCAAGTATGAATTGCAAATACTAATTGAAATCGAAAGAACATTTAAAGTCAATACATTAAAATATATTCTAATGTTAAGTGAATATAATTTAATACACGAAGCTCGTTTATATTATCCAAACGAGGATCAATAAAATATTTCGTATAATTACAATCCAAAACGTATGTAAATAATGTTAAATAACAAATTTGATAGTTAAAGCTACACAGATCTGTGATCAATTAAACCAAATGAAATCTTAATAAAACTTAATAAGAAAGAAAATGTTCAGTTGTATGAGGTACACGATATATCACTCAACCCAACCTAGCCCAACTGGCGAGACGAAAATTTATCCAAATAGAATCAAATGTAATACAACAAAATCTAATTGAAAAGAATTAGGTTCATTTTTCGCCAGGAACTTAACTAAGAAATGTTGAATTTTATTTAATCTACGAACACAGCTAAGAGCCATTTAGTTTAATGAAACATGCATTGTTTTGCAAATTCTAATAATTATTGCAAAATCTTGTGTAAATCAAACGATAGTTGACTGATAAAATGCGTGAGTTTTAATTTAAATTTAAGTTTAAAAAACATTCAAAAATACGTAAGTAGGATTTAATCTTTTACTACCTTTTTATTATCATTTATGAAAATTTGAGTTTATGTAACTTATATGAATAAAATGAAACCCTTTGTTGTTGTTGTTGTTGTTTTCATATTTCATATTTCAGATTGACAGTTTGACCGATTGACAGATTGATAGATTGATAGATTGATAGATTGATAGATTGATAGATTGATAGATTGATAGATTGATAGATTGATAGATTGATAGATTGATAGATTGATAGATTGATAGATTGATAGATTGATAGATTGATAGATTGATACGTTGATAGATTGATACGTTGATACGTTGATACGTTGATACGTTGATACGTTGATACGTTGATACGTTGATACGTTGATACGTTGATACGTTGATACGTTGATACGTTGATACGTTGATACGTTGATACGTTGATACGTTGATACGTTGATAGATTGATAGATTGATAGATTGATAGATTGATAGATTGATAGATTGATAGATTGATAGATTGATAGATTGATAGATTGATAGATTGATAGATTGATAGATTGATAGATTGATAGATTGATAGATTGATAGATTGATAGATTGATAGATTGATAGATTGATAGATTGATAGATTGATAGATTGATAGATTGATAGATTGATAGATTGATAGATTGATAGATTGATAGATTGATAGATTGATAGATTGATAGATTGATAGATTGATAAATTGATAGATTGATATATTGATCAATTGATAGATTTGTAGATTGGTAGATTGGTAGATTGATAGATTGATAGATTGATAGATTGATAGATTGATAGATTGATAGATTGATAGATTGATAGATTGATAGATTGATAGATTGATAGATTGATAGATTGATAGATTGATAGATTGATAGATTGATAGATTGATAGATTGATAGATTGATAGATTGATAGATTGATAGATTGATAGATTGATAGATTGATAGATTGATAGATTGATAGATTGATAGATTGATAGATTGATAGATTGATAGATTTATAGATTGATAGATTGATAGATTGATAGATTGATAGATTGATAGATTGATAGATTGATAGATTGATAGATTGATAGATTGATAGATTGATAGATTGATAGATTGATAGATTGATAGATTGATAGATTGATATATTGATAGATTGATAGATTGATAGATTGATAGATTGATAGATTGATAGATTGATAGATTGATAGATTGATAGATTGATAGATTGATAGATTGATAGATTGATAGATTGATAGATTGATAGATTGATAGATTGATAGATTGATAGATTGATAGATTGATAGATTGATAGATTGATAGATTGATAGATTGATAGATTGATAGATTGATAGATTGATAGATTGATAGATTGATAGATTGATAGATTGATAGATTGATAGATTGATAGATTGATAGATTGATAGATTGATAGATTGATAGATTGATAGATTGATAGATTGATAGATTGATAGATTGATAGATTGATAGATTGATAGATTGATAGATTGATAGATTGATAGATTGATAGATTGATAGATTGATAGATTGATAGATTGATAGATTGATAGATTGATAGATTGATAGATTGATAGATTGATAGATTGATAGATTGATAGATTGATAGATGGATAGATGGATAGATCGATAGATCGATAGATTGATTAATCGATAGATCGATAGATTGATAGATTGATAGATTGATAGATTGATAGATTGATAGATTGATAGATTGATAGATTGATAGATTGATAGATTGATAGATTGATAGATTGGCATATCGATAGATCGTATTTTCGAATGCTCGTATCTTTATCTTTATATTGATATCAGATTCAGATACGACTGGTTAACAATTTTTTTGAGAAAAATGTATTTTAGAAGAATATCAAGAAACTGTAGATTATTATATATTATATATTGTTTCAATACATCTTTAAAATATTGACTATTATCATCAATTCAACAAGATTGACGATTTAACTCAAAATCGCAGTTGGTTTATATATAATGTATTTTTCAAGGAACAATCAAGAGCTGGAACATCTGTTGCGTTGCACTAGTCTAATTGTTAACACTTTTAGCATATGTTTAATTAGTAGTAATACTTGTTGGTTTTCTATTCCGTTTTTATTTTTAAGTTTTATTGGGTATTCATGTATTTCGGTATGCCACTCCATGTACTGTCATGGTGGGCGAAAGAGACTAAACTATCAATGGCAAACAGACTTCAAACAAAACTTATTTGTCCATGGATTTTAAATACCCTTTTGCACCAAGTCTTCTTCTGTCAATTGAAATGTAAAATTGTGACTCTGCCAAAATAAGACATCCAGGGACATTCAACAAAGCATTCATAACTCGAGAACAGATTTTGTACACACATACACATACACAGAAACAAAAGAAACTACATTGTGCATTACGACATTTATGTAGATTTTTACTTCAATAAAACACATCTGGCATACTTATTAAAAACCACAAATTTATTATTTAAAAATTACAAATTATTTTAGATTTCCTCTGCATTATCTGTTATCGTTGCTCATTAATTTTTATGTTGGTCTCGCAGTGTAAAATTTCAACACACACTAATCAACACACATGTTTGCGCTTTAGAAAAGACAACCGTGTTCCCTTAAGCAGGTGTTGACACTTAAAGGACTAATTCTGTTGAAATACGATAACGGTTTTTAAATTTTTAGAAAACTATTTTATATCACGTTGGGATTTTTGTCATCAATTAAATCATTACTTGCGCATAAAGCACGTTTAAATAGATACAGTTGCACTTTTTGAATGTAATGTTGAAGTTTACTCTATTGTGCGTGGAGCAGTACGCGCTGGATATACACAATGTGATGGTCATTAATAAAGATATGCTGGTACGTAGAAAATAACCGAGCTGCTAAACCCCCATGAGCTGTCTATTCAATTACAAATTGCAAATAACTTGGCGCGTGCGGGGCCCGGTGTTTGCACGGTTTTGATGATTACACTGCACATTTTCAACGTAATTTAATGAAGTCAATCGCCACACAATTGTGTTGCGCGCCTATATATTGGCGATATTACTCTTGGTTTTTGCGCGAGGGGTTGATGTATGGCGATGACTTGCTGCTTATATTTTGCTCCGTCATCTTCGAGTACTTTAGGTAATTCAATACGATTGCGTCATTTGGCTCGATTTCGTTGTCGGGGACAAATCAATTAAATTATATGAAATTAAGCGTAAGTGTATTAAAAAGTAATTTATGAATTTATTAAAAATATAAATAAATACATATTGTCACAAGTTCTAAACGAATGTTGATATGAATTATTTTACATTAATTAAACAACGAAATTATCTACTAAGATTTCAACAACAGAAATTGGGCATCGAGGAATTGTCGAATCGGTCTACCATAACTAATCAATATCATCATTACGAACAACCCACAATTTGTTTAAAAGGCTCTGTGTTAGCAGTAGTTCAGTTAAGTTGTGTGTTGCAAATGAGGACATAAAAGTTTAATTCCTTTATTTTTAATTAATTAAGTCTCAAATCATATCGTTTATATTGTTTTGTGCATAGAAATATCAACATAGCCTAATAAATATATTTACATTCGTATGGTGAAATGCCTTATGAAAAAATTATAATAATTTGACATAGAAAAGTATTCGTGCGTTGTTATTAAAAATAGGGTTTGATAATAATGCTGATTAATTTCTTTGTTGGTCGAAAACAAATTATATTTGGAAAACATTACGTTTAGCAGAAATAATCAGATTTGTAGATTGTGCGCTTTATGCTAATTTAGTATGATCTTGGTCTTAGTGTATGTATAACCGAAATAACATTCAGTTTAATTATAAGCACTCACGGTAGACAAAACAAACATGTAAGTTATTATTATTCATCCCATATATCATTTTATATATAAAGCATGTTGCGAGAACACTATATATAATTCTGCATTTTTAAAACTTTTAGTTTTGTAAATGGTTGTAACTGGAATTTTCGCTAGAAACTGTTTGTAGGTATGTATGTAACATATAGTTCATGAATGCTTTAAATTCATAATTCATGTTGAATACGACGATATAACATGATAGCCTGATGTTGACGTTCAATATAATATTTTAAGATGTTCAGCTTAATTAATTTAAGAGTTATTTATCAATAAAATAATAAAAATATTGGTTCGACATGCTTAAACACCTAGATGGTTCAATTAAATTTAAATCACAAAATGGCGAATTTTCGAATTTATATTAAATGACCAGTTAATACGAATGTACACATATCGATGTTTGACAATTACGAATGAAAATGAAACAATAACGTTACGTTACTAAACGTTCACGATCAACATTTTAAGTTAATATTTAAGCAGTATAATTGGAAGAATTTAAAAGAAAAAGAAAATTAAATTAACGTTCAAAAGTTATTTAATTAAAAATGGATTTATGGAATTAAATTATTCTTCTGGCTAAATTATAAATTGCAGTAAAAAGGAAAATAGGAAACGCACGAAGATGACGTTACCCACTCGACAATTTGTAGGGTGCTGCCGAGACTAGAAAGCGTTGTAGAGAACTTTGATATTAAATTCATCTAACATCTAAATATATACAGTGCGAGCGTAAAGTCTGGAACTATCGAAATAGCACTTTTATCATGTTTTCTAAGAAATCCTCGAACAATTTTTATCTTAAACAAGTCACATTTTGCTGTACTTGTCACTTAAAGATCGTATTTTGTTTTTGAGTAAATTGTGAACAAAGGTGAATATTTCATTCATCCCAATGAAAACTGTCTTAGTTCCATTTTTTGTACATATGCTTAGCTGGGAGGAAATATCATACCCATTATGTAATTACTGATGCCACGTGGATTTATGACTATGACGTACGTATAGTAAAACTTTGGGGCAAAAAATAAACATGAGCAATGGAATACCTGTGCCATGGCTGTTTAAAGTATAAGAAACATATTACCTTTCGACAGTGCCTAAAATGTTTAATTATATTTAATGTGTTTAACTCATGAATTCCCATTTTGAACTAATTCTAGTTTCTACATTCCATGTGCTTGAAGTTCTACATTCGTTGTAGATAGTTATTTGGTAATATATGTTTGTATGTTCTTTGTGAATTACCCATCCTGCCAGTTTGGAGTAAAGGTTTCCAAACAATAAAGCATTCGTTTCTTAAGAATAAAAGAGCCTACCCACCCTCACTATGTTGTCCGGTTGTCTCCGACATTGTTACGTCTGTATCATACCGATTCACACCGATCCTCGTGAAATATATCCCATTACAAATTATCACACAAGGGATCCTCGACATCTTGAGTGTTTTCGCGATACAATTTCGAATAATTTAATAATAATTTAATAATATTTTAATTTAATATTTAGTCTGTGTATTTCATCATTTGATAAATATTAAATGCGAAATAGTAAGTAGGCAGAATTTGCCTTTTTCATCTTCATTATATTCGGACGTTTGCAATCTGGCAATCCCGTATCTAATTTTGCCCAACCAACCGTGAAAGTTTGTGTTTTCAACGGATAATTTATTGTAATACTTTTATTTTAATTTCTTCAAATTGTGTCTTCGTACCTGAACATCATTGTCGTTTAATTTATGCTAACGTATAATTTTATGTATGAAAAAACGAGGGTCTCAAAAGAATTCTTTTTACAAAGCACCTTTTGTGTACCGTGTACTGGTAGTTCCTGTAACTGAAAGATGTAATAAAAAATGTGGGGCGTACATGCATTTTGCATATAATGTGTGTGTTCTTATTTGCTAACAATAATTGTAAAGTACAATATACGAAACATGATTATTAGTGGAGCTCAATTAATTAGATAATTGTAAAATATAAGGAAACGCTAGTGAATAAAAAATAGAAATAAACATAAAAATGAACAATAAGAGCGTTCCATTAAAAAGCAAAAAAAAGTAAATGAGTTAAGAAGATGGAATGCACTAGTCATAAGCGAATATAGAAAATACAAATAAAAAACCTTAAATAATACAATGCAGATAATATCGAAGATCGAATGGAGCTTTCGCTATCACTAATGCACTAGACAAATCGATTGCACTCACTTTGTGTAGTAGGTGAAAATGTAGTAAATATAGTAATGCTTATTGTTGGTTACAACTAGATATAACTAATTTATTGTTATTTCTTCTAGAAATGTTTTTAGTAATACAACATTAATGTACTAACAACAAATAATTTTTGTAATTATTACGTTAATAATAAGTTTCAGGACTTACATGAAAACATCAAATTACACTTGTCGAAACATTGTGTGTTTCTGTTAATTTTTTAATTTTTTTGAAATTTATTAATTAGTGATTTATGTATTTTAATTTTTTCGTTTCACAATAAAATAATTTTTAAAATATGGCAGAAAAATAAAATTATTTTTTCAAGAAGACTACAAAATGAAGACGATATACTTGTTTTCAAACATTCAGTATTTCTCTTGATGTGTTATTATCATTATTAGGCTCGTTCTAGTTAAAGTGTTCTCTCTGATCAAGTTGTGGACATCATTTTTCTTTTACTTGCCTAGCAGTAGCAGTTGTAGTCTATAAAAGCTTCCAGAAAGTCGTAATTAAAATCACAAAAATGTTTATCGGTTGTACGGATTTATTCGATTCCATCAATTTTGTTGCGTTGTACCTACATAATAAAACGTGCTTTTTTTGGGGTTTAGCAAATCTGGCCACCCTACTGTGTGTGTATCAAAGAAAAAATAATTTATGGATGCAGGTGTTGAGATTTATTCGATTCGCTCAATTTCGTTTATACCAAGGCACTTTATACATAATGAAATCTAATTAATAAGGGCACATGGTCCGCTGAATATAGCTGCCGATTGTTTCTGCATCGTTGCATTTCACATGGCGCAATGTTTGAATTAAAGCGCCAACTGACATCGACACTACCGGTACTCTAAGCATTCGCGAACCGTGCGTTAATACGATAATTTAAAACATAGTGTGATAAATATCAAATAGATTAGCCGAGTGTGTTTTGATACAAGAGACACACCTAGCTTTATATTAAAGTCACAAATGTCATTGAAACGTGAATTTTTTAAATTGAGTCGGTGTATACTTTTTTATAATTTTGTAAATAATAAATTAGACAATTAATTTCAAGATTTGCAACGAATGTATCCATCTCTCGAATACGTAGCTTCAATTTATTTTCGTTTATTTTTTCTGAAACACTGCTCAATTTATAAACATTTTAATACGATGCTCATTAATCATGTCTATCGACCCGTGTAAACTGTTGTGCGTCTATGATTTAACCAAAGCTCGAGTGCCAAAGTGACGTCGGGTAACAGGTGTTAAGCTGCACCTGTCACCCGCACCTCTTCATCAAAAGAAACCGCGACATATTTCGTCTAAACCTTCTCATATTTACATCGGGGCTTATCGCATTAATTAGTTTAATCACTCACTTGTGTTTAAACTTTATGGCATGAAACTTTCGGGTGGATCGCTTTGTTCCTTAGTAGCTTTGACCAAAGATGCCGTCCTAAATTTAAATGGAATGAGTGAAAAAAAATAATTATATAGTTTTGTAAGTGTTTTTCTATTATCGCTAATGTAAGAGAACAGTGTGATATTCGTTTCTAGTGTGTCTCCATTATGTGAATTAAAGATTTTAATATGCTTCAATTCATAAAAAATAATTTATATATGTTGGTGGGATTCAGACGATATTTTTTAAATACATATATATATGCAAAGTATTAACAAACGTTGGCTAATTATACGCAATCTAACCAGACGTAGGTCGGTAATATAATTATTTATAATCGAAATTGTCATCGGTTAATTAATGGTGTGTACAAGACCAATTTTATGGGAAACAAGCAATTTAATCGTGTCGATATGCGTGCACCTTAATTGCATCGCTGTTATTATTCCAAGATATGAGGTTGTCATCCGTGAAAAGCCGAAGTAAAAATTTTATCAAGATGATGCGTTCTGTGGTAATTAACCTGGGGATAGCGTTAGTTCTTTCCGCCGGTTTACTTTCACACGGTCGCCTTTACGTGAAATTGGATTTTCTTTTCACATAAATTGGGGTAAAGTGAAAGGGAAGTTCCCCACAAGAATGCAACAAAAGTGCAAGTATATCCTGACAATTCATTAATTTTGTACTTGTAAGGAAATAATATAGAAGATATAATAAGAAAGATAATTCTATTTTATATTATTCTGTAACTAGGCGTAGCCAGTGACACTATTCTTTTGGGGTGTTTCTTAAATGTGTTGCATTAATGGAGGATATATTTCACAATAATATTTCGGCGTGTACCGCAATATTTAATTTAAAAAAATGATCGTATTGTGCTTTAAAAAAGCAATAAATACACTATAAAAATGTTTGTTGGAATTACACAATAAATTAAAAAAAAACAAGAATGTTTTAAAACTTTTGACTTAGTTGATAATGTGTTACTACCGCTGTGGAACCCACAAGAACACAGGAACTGTCTAAGAGTATATTTGTGTAATTGCAACAAGCATTTATAGCGATATAAATCAATTAATTAATTTAAACAAATAATGGTTTAATGGTGACTTAGTTGACAATGCCTTACTACCGCTGTGGAGCCCACAAGAACACAGAAACTGTCTAAGAGTATATTTGATTTATATGGACATTTGCTATTTTTGACAGTTATTGTTCCAGGTGAAGCAATATGGATGTTGATTTAAATGTTTTGTTAGTGATGAACAGATACAAATTGTTATGTTTACAGAAACTTGTATAATAGCCACCTGACATTATCGATACAATAACCGAGGACGACCTACTTCTTTTTTATGAATTGCTTCCACTCGATTTTGTGATAGTCTTTTGGCTTCATCGAGTGTTTTGTTTTTCTCTATTATGTACTTCTTTATGTTTTTTCCAATGTATGTTTCGGTATGCCTCTTTGTGGCTTTTTCTATATTCTCTTTGTTGCCCTCGTCTCCTCCATTCTTTGTATATGGCAATTAATATTTTTCTTTTCCTTATAAATTTTCCACGCATCATAGTACATTTCTATTTTCTTCTCAATTCAATCACCCGCATCTTCATTTCCAGATTTATCTATTGTTGTTCTTAAGAGTTTGAATTTTTGTACCGGGTCAATTTTTTCCACTTTTATCATCAATATTTTAGTCTTGTTCCTATTTATCCTTAATCCATATTTTCTCAATGTTTCATTCCATGCTTTTAAGTTGTCAGGTATATCTCTTTCAGACCTGGCCATCAACACTAAATCTTTCGCAAAGGCACAAAGTGAGACGTTTACTCTCTGTAGGTCTAGATAGCCTATCGGTAGGTATTTGTATTTTTGGATTACACACTTTCATTATTTCATCCATATTTATAATGAACAGCGTTAGGCTTAAACTTACTCCGTGCCTCAACTTTTCTCTGACCACTCTGTCAAAGGCTTTTTCTAAATCTACAAATACAAAGTACGCTTACGAGTTCTTCTTCATCGTTTTCTTTTAGGGTGAAAATATTGTCTTGTGTACTTGCCTCCTTCCTAAAACTGCCCTGCGCTTCCTCAATTTGTCCTTATGTGTATTCATTCAATGCATTTTCTAACACTTTTCCGTACATTTTTAGTGCGTTGCTCAATGGCGTTATTCCCCTATAGTTATTGCATTTCTTGTATGTCCATTTTTATGTATTATACCTTCTTCCCAGACCGTCGGTATTTTGTTCCTCTTCCACGCTTCATTAAACTCTTTTGATGGCTTAATATGATCCTTAGTATGCGATTTTTGTATCAACTCAATAACATGTTGTATATTACTTGTAGATGGTAAGGTATTTTTCAAATACGTAGCAAATTGCCGAGTTCCACTTTCTGCGGGTACTGGTGTATTTGTTTCATTGATTTGGTCAACATTTTGGTAGCTTTTCAAAGTAATTTGTAGTTTGGCTTACGATATGCATCTATGGTGTTGCGTACAGGGACAGTTTGCAATATTGTTCTGTTTAAGGACCACAGCCAGAGGTATAGTCCTGTGCTTCTAGGATTAGGATCTGGTTGCTTCCTCTTTGTAAATATGTATTTACCACGCCAGGTTTTGGAATTAGAAGGATACCTATACTATTTTTCTCAACTGTTGGCTATGTAGTTGGACTGTGTCTGTTTTCCATAGTGCTTTCATTATGGACCAGGACCCAACGATGAGTTTTACACGTCACAGGTAATGATTTTATTTACTTTTGTTTTACAAGAATTGTTTCATGTGTATGTAGACCATAATAAGACAACAATTTTCTGTAACAACTCTTAGGATAGAAGCACAAGGCTCGGCTATGTGCCACTTGTAGTTTAATTTCTTTGGTTGCAATCTAGATTACATTACCTTTTTTTATGAGTCTTGATTTAATTGCGTTCACGTTGAGTTTACCATTACCTCTAGAAAGCATCAAAAATTGTGTTCTGCAGATTATTTAAAGGTTACTGGCAGTGGTTTCGTATTTCTGACTGTGTGGTACCTTAATTTATTGTTTCATTTGAAAAACAATGTTTTCTAGCTATTCTTTTTTCTGTTTCCCATAGTTTGTAGCATTCTATAATGTTTTGTAAATAATTGTTGACTTTATTACCGAGTCATTGTCAAGGCTCGGTAATCGATAGCTCATCGACGATTGCCCAGATATACAGCGATTCTATCGGTTGCAAATAAGCACTAGTTGCTGTTTCATCTGGTCTGGAAAAACACACATACAAAAACATTTAATGACCGTCAACCTTAATTTCGGATTAAATTCTGAATCTAATAAATAAAATTTCGTTAATTACAATAATTTCCTTAAACTGGGCAATATCATGAGAACTCCACCGTATACTAAAACCTGAAAACCAAATATCGTAGAATGTATCCTACAATTCCTGGTAACCAAAATAAACATAACTCAAATGTTTAGACGAGAATTTTTAACTAACGAAGCTTGTGTTCCAATGATGTTGGATTAGGTTGGGTGGTTAATAGAAATAAAAAAACAAGAACGCAAGATGTGAATTGTATTACTTTAAGGATTGTGAAAGGATATAATTAAAACGAGAAAAACTCTTTACATGGCAAACACGTTTAACAAAACATTACAAGGTGACAATGGAAAACATGGTTCACAGAAATTATGCAAATGGTAATAACCCAGAAGGCATAAAATGTTTTGGTAACAACAGTAGAATACGAAAGAAAGAATTTTAAAGAAAAACTTAAAATTATCACTCTTATAATTATCATAGTAATGCTATGAAATGAATAAATTGAAAATAACTCATATAAATTTTCACTTAACCACTTACAAATTTTAAATGGTAACTATTTTGGTTCTTTGAACGTTGATTGGAAGCCGAGTGTTCACTGCTTCTCTCGGCGTCCTTGAACTTCAAGAGCTCACATCGGTTCTAGGATTACGATCTGCGATTCCATTATCAGCTTCGTTAATTTTTTCTCATAATTTTATTATTTTTCACTATTCATTAACATTAACAGGAATTTATAAAATTTGTTTCCTTTTCTCTTATTTCAAATTCTCTTCATTTGTTCTGCTCCATTAGCTTTTATTTATTTATCTTTCTCGATTTTTCCTTTCTTCTTGTTTTTTGTTTTATTTCTAGTTTCATTATTTGTCCTCGTTCCTTCATATTTACCAAATACTAATTATGTTCAAATCCTCACCGCAAATACTTCACAACTTGTGAGAAATTCTGACACAGAAATTTTTGTGCTAACGATATTTTAAATATTTTTTGAGGCTGTTTTTACGCATTTTTACGATCCTTCGTAAAATTCTTAAAATGTGGCATTTTTATAGTAAAATCAATTTTTACAAATCATATATATTAAATTATTCTACAGAAACAACACTCAGTTACGAGTTTTTTTTCGCGTAAACATTGGCAGGACAGTTACTCATGATGCTCCAACAATAATCAGCCATCATGTGCGTGTCCGATGAATTTTTGTCCTGGTGGAGTCGCTCCCCCATTCGCCACTTAAAAGCCAATGTTCTCTGGGAATCTATCAAGATTGTTGAAAAGGTAATTAGGCTCATATTACAACTCAGCGTGTTAAAATCGTTTAGCATATCATTGACCAAGACAGAGTAATTGTCAGACCTATGATTGCCCAGGCAGTTTTTTTTATAATTTCGACAAATGAAAGCCAGGCCAATGATTCTAAATTGTTCATTACATTTATGAAATTAGGATCTTTGACCTGACTTTGATGTGTTTGATCTGACTATCAAATATAACAGCCTTTTCAAAATTTAACCTGAGAAATTTGCTCGTTAGGTATGCAAAACTCATATGACCTTTATCTCACATTTTAACATAATTTCATAAGTCCCAACTTATGGGGACAGAAGATTTTGTTCCTAGATACCAGCGGCAAGTTTATAAATTATGCTTCCCTATTTCCATTGTCTCTTATGATGCCTCCTCTCTTCTTAACCAATTATCACCCACAGCTCTGCTGTCCCACAAGCACAAAAAACGTGAATATTCACCTTGATGACTCAACAAAAAAGTACAATATTCCAATCGACTCAAATATCCGATTAGTGTTGTAGATGTTGGTAACATATTTTCTCTAGTACAAGAAAAGTGTCTGATATTTTTCCTTGTTGAAAGAAGCTTAAAATATGTCCTATTACACAATGGTAATAAACATGGTTGTATCGGCAAACCATGTTTATTACCATTGTGTAATAGGACATATTTTAAGCTTCTTTTGGGACTGATGCGCCATTCACGTGGATGGTACTCAACGAGCCCCATTTTATTAAGAGGACTGACTTTATCAGTGCAGAGGACAATATTGTTATCTAATTGAAAAAACATTGTTATCTTTGTGCTCAGAGATATTTTTTTTCTTTTAATCTAGAGCCCCGCAGTTCTGAAGATTCTTTGGAAAACTTGAGCTCTCTGATTAGGTCACTTAGCTCATCATCGGTTAGAATTTTTGTCTTCAAATTCAGTGTCATTTTCGCCAACTGCACTGTGGAAGTCTACAAAAAATGAGATTAAAAACTTCATTTGGGTAAGTGTATTTTAGGTGAGGCCTAATCTGGATAACTAATTTTTTTCGATTGATGCCATAAAACTTCATTAATGTGAAATTTTTGCTCTGCCCAAATCATGGGAACTGGAAACTCCATGTAACTTTGACCTTTCGTCCACTATCTTATGTGTTTACAGCAGGTTTTGAAGACAAGATCAGTAGCCCACGGTTTATTCTGGTTCTTTATGTGTGTCCCAAAATAACAAAAGTACTTCGCACAACCTTATTTATTGGTTTCCTCAACTTTTTGGTGGTATACTCCCCATAACTGTAACAAAAAGTGTTCGGATCATTTAAATATCATCTTCTTGTTATAGCTATATCGTTCAATAAGTTTCGAATATTCTAAAATATGAAAATAACTCCAAACAAATAAGTCTAGTGAACAAGTTGTTCAAAGATTCTACTAAAATTTTCCACCATGCAATTTTTTTGTAGACTTGTATCATGACCCATAATTTCTTAGTTTCTTAGTATATGTTATAAATTGGGCTTAAAATCTTGATACAATACGTTGTTGTCTGATATTATTATATGCTTCTGTAAAATGTTCCCACCGGAAATGCATTTCCATTATGAAATTAATCAAAATTCAACATGCCTCTACCTCAACTGTTTGTTGGTGTTAAATATGATTTAAGACAGTCGTAAATTAAAGAAAACAACGTTTGATAATCATAATTTCCAAGCGCACAATGCGAAATAATATTTATCGCGCCGGTTAATGATATGTAGGACCATACGGAAATGCAACGGCGCGTGCTCGGATCTCTTCTCAGCCGTCACACTATCCGGATTCTAAAGACCATTGCATACTCTTGACAAAGATATACCGCGGCCCTTTTCTTATTTATGCGCACATTGTCCCAACATGAGATGTCTATGCGAGATGCAGCAGCGCCCGCGCTGCCGGAGAGGTGTCCCGAGTGACTTCTCAACTTGGTACACACATCCTTTTATACGCGTCTTACAATGAAAACTGCAGACTCTCATGAAAGGCAGACTGTTACGCAAGAAACCGAGACCAGGTGTTTTTATATTGATTTGGCATAACGCACTGCCAGTTTTGTGTTGAAAGCCGGATAAAATTGCGCAGGGACAATGTAGATAAAGAAATTTGGAGCAGATTTTGGGACCCTTCGAGGTTTCAGTCCCGTACGTACGAAAACGAAAGCGACAGTTGCTTCAACGGCGGCGGCATCTAGACTTTAAATTGGCAAATTCGGTGCTTCGAGTGTACGTACTTTTATGCTCTTGACAATTGGTCTTAACTAAGAAGGTTTGACCCAATTAAATGTAAGAAAATGTAAACATGTATGTTCAGGCTAATTAAAATTGAATTGGAGTTTAAATTATAATCGTTATGTTAACAGATTATCTTTAATTAATGCTCCATTTAATATTAGAGTGGCAATTAACAGAATTCAATCTGCTATGAGATTAACTCAAAATTCAACATAATTTTGGTATATTTTATGTATTTAGATTTGTTAAAATCTGATAGAAAAACTGTAATACAACGATAACATTTATAATGATTTTAAATTCTAAATATTTTATTATATTTATTACCAATGTATAAGTTTCATAAATTTACTGTTTTATTTCATGTGAAGTTTAAACTACACACTTGCATTTCAAATCATCTTTTTTCTTACATTGAAAAAAATTGTCATTCAATCTGTTGCAATAATTTTTAACGACAAATCAAATAATTCCAGCATTAATTAATGTTAAATAATAATTTGCAATTGCACCTGGTAAATAATTTTTAAAATGTTATTACCGAAGCCATGCACGCAACACATTAATATGTGCTTAAATGCATTAATTGTCAACATTACAAGGCAGCAAGTAGAAAAATATAGCTTTATCTGCCTGTCAACGACACTTCTGAAGTCGTAAAGCTTTCATGTCTAGCGCAGCATGGGGACGTTACTACTTTACAATAGCGTAAGCCCCAGGGAGTGCTATCAAGATATCTCCCATGATATTTCTAAAACGCCGACACTGAAATGTTAAAAGGTTTTATGCTTTGAACATAAACCTAATATTTTTTCTTTTAACCAATTGCGTTATTTGGATTGTTGGATCTAATTTGCGCAATTGTTCATTATAATTGATTAATATTTTGTTTGTCATATCTCCACAACACTATTTATTCTTTTTAGTCGTAATTATTTTTGTTTGCCTTATATGTCTTATATGCTGTTTTTTTGTACAGTGATTGGAGTATAACATTAGAAAACTTTAACGATAGTAAATTTATGTGTTCAAAATTAATTTAATATTAGTAACAGCATTTAAAAAAAATCGCGAAATTTTCCAATAAACTTGGCAGGTCCAGTTGATAAGTTTTCACCATGTTCTCACGGCGAGTGCCTTTAAAGGAAAATCGTCTGATATTTTTAATCCTATTCACACATTTAAACACCTTGGGGAACATTGGGGAACATATGAAGAGGTAGTAAGATTTTTTAAATTATGGAAAAATATACAATATACAATATACAAGAATTTAAACAAAAAGGAAAAAATTAGGCACCGTCAATGAAATATTTACTAGTGGAGGTTCAGGAGGCAGTATGTTGTGGGTTCGTACGAAATATAATATAATATGAGGATCATGTCTACATGATAATCAGAATAATCAAGGTACATATGCCAATTGAAAAGAAAGAGCTGGAAAAGGATAATAACTATCCCGATGAGTTAAAAAAAATTTGGACAATCTGCCAAAGTATCACTTAAACGTAAAGATTTTCAACGCTAAGCTAGGAAAAGCGAAAAGGTATAGATGAAAGTGAATAGTTAAGTCGAACGAATATTAGAAGAAAATAATAATCTTTGACATGAAAAGTTAAGGATATTATGAAACAATTTCATAAAAAGCATAATTATACAAATATCTGGAACCCATGAATCTTTCCTGGTCATAGAATATGTACTACTCCACGTAAAGCATGTTGGGTGGTTAGACGTTAGAAGTTACAGATCAGCAGATATTAACACCGATCACTACATGATATGTCAGAAATACAAAAAAAAAACGAAACTGCAACTTACAACAGTACAAATAAAAGCTTAAGAGGATAATATGGCAAACTAGACTATATACTGAAAGGGGGCAAGGCAAAGCAGCAAAAATTGTTTTAAAAAAGGGAGGAAGTAAAGGTAATATTAAAAAAAATAAATAAACGTGATGGATGAAAATTGCACTAACGAAATTAAAAGATTATATTTTTAGGGAAATAAGGAACTTCTTTGAAGAAGTTAAAATGAATGGCGAAATAAAACAATACAAATTGTAGGAAAAATCGAAATCTAGCGGAGGTGGTGCATAGGTTCTCGCAATTGAATTCTATGCTTTTTGGTTCTCGGGTCGTGAACTGCGTTATAGAAATATCCCCAAAGGGTCGCTTCGAGTCATCGCTTCTGTCATCTTAAACTAGTTCTGCTTGGTCTAAAATCATCATCATCAACAGTTCTTCTAAGTCAGTGACACCAAGAAGAGCTATCTGAAGATGACATATGGGAATATTTCTACTACACGGTTCGAAACCCGAGAATCAAGTCAAAATGTTGAATGAATGCAGTGCTTGGGTCTATTCCCAATGTTACTGAGGGATACATACGTTGTCGAATAAATGGAAATCGTACCCTTTAATATATTAGTTGGTATGATGTTCATGCGATATTCTCCTAATAAACGTATTTTTACAAAAACGCCATCGAGTTTTCATTGTAATAAAAAAGTATCTTACATAATACTACATAATACAGAATGTTTCATTTAATTTTGAACTTCAATCGATTCCATTATCTAAGGAAAATGTCCACTACATCTTCGACTGGTAACATGTATACTGTTTTTTTTTAGTTTTGCGTACATTTGGTGCAATAACACCAATAATTTTGCCTTCGTAAATTGTCGTCTGTTGTTACTAAACTTTTGCTTGCAGGTCCTTCTTGTTGAAATCGATCTTTGTATAAGTCTCTATATTTCATAAACTTATCCAAGACAAGCACCTAACATTGCACGATACTTTTCAGCATTGTCAATAACAGCACCTCATTCAACGCTTTGAAAAAATAATCACAAGTGTCCAAAATGTACCCAGCCCAACATCTATACAAAATTTCACTTTTTGCAGCTGTAACGATTTTTAAATTGATGGTTTCATCATTCTAAAGTATGAAATTTTATGTATTGTTCAAAGCGAATTAACAAAAAATAAGCGTCGTCACTTTAGATTATTTTTTGCTGAGATTTTTAGCTTCAAGTTGGTTTAAAGTCCAATCAAAGAATTTGCGAGGTAACAAAAGTTTATTTGGTTTGTGTTTTATTAATGGAATCTAATTTTGATATATTGTGGATATGTATTAAGTTTTTACTCAAAATTCGAAAATTTCGAAGGCATCTGACATGAAAATTTCCCAATATTTTATTGACGTTGAAGTTAAGTAAACAGGAATATGCTGGACAGTATCTGGTGTCCTATTTATGCAAATCATGCTCTGAATAGAATCTGTTGATCTTTCCTGAAATATTTTTCATTCAAAACTGATGGAACATATTCGGCGAGAGGTTGCAGCCAGTCTGATTTGCTTCAGCAAAGTGACTCGCGGTCGTTGTCCTCCAGGACGGACTGTCCATTAGCAAAATTTCTTCTCAACCTAATTAATCGGACAGTTGTTTGAACAAAGGCGCAGAAGCGAGCGTCTATTGCAGATTTGTGGCTCAATGGTGAGCGTTTTATCGATGGCGATTTTTGTTTTTTTGTTCGTATTGGCAAAGTTTGACATGTTGAAAATAATTTTGAACGCAGTCGCTGCTACCTATCAAAGATCTGTATTATGAAATTCTTTATTGAAAACTACCGAAGTTGTAAGGAATTACGTTGTACAGTTGTGAAACGTAGATACTATATAAGTGCATGGAGAAAAATGGAAATTTGATTATGTCACATGAAACTGAAAAATTAAGAGATATACATGTTTTGTTGTATTACATGTACACGATATTACTAAATATAAATATAATTCGCAAATAATTTTGATATGTTCAATATCTATTAACGCCATTAATTCTATATTATATCTGGTTCATGATACACTAGTTAACTTTAACATTAATTATAGTGTCTTTATAATGAAATAACATTATTTAAATTGTTGAGCCACATTACATCAAAATGAATTTCTGTAAACTAGTTCTACTCAGTTTCATAACATTTTGAATAACTTAAACCAAAACAAGTTTCAAATATACGCAAATAAATGAGACATCTTTATGTAGTGCAACCTCCCAATTTAAAATAACTTTGTTACATGCGCTTACGCCCTAAAACACTCATCAATTACGCTTATTACTAACAATTGTTAAAAGACATCGTGTGGTCTAGGCTCACGGGCACTCCTAGACGAGTTTCTAAAAGATGACACAATGGCAACATTCAAAAGGGTTCTACTACGGTAATCTTGACGTCCCTCTTACCCGAAACACGATAAGTTAAAGCTACGCCAGCGACGTAGATGAATATTTTACCGCGTTAGGGTGTAACCGTATTTCATAATTGGGTTAATTATTTTTGATTTGATCTCGTCCTGAGAACGGGCTTATCGTTGGGGTTGGGTGATTCGGGCGTTCGTTTTAGGGCGGTGTGCTCTTGCTTTTTTCCTTAATTGGATGTAAAACATAAAATATTCCATTAAATTTGTTGTGTTGCTCGAAACACCCATTTTAGCAAAATTATTATGAGTCATTACGGGAGTGACTTGATGCATTTCATTAAATTTGAGTAAATCATCACGTGGTAAGCAGTTCGCAATTTTTTACTATTTGGTCTTCTTCATGGTGTTAATTTTGAATTTGAATTAATTTCCTTATGGTAGGCTTGAACACATATTGCCCCAATTGCACTGATGATGAAGCAAGTCCAAATAGTGCAACGATAGTAAGGTGCTCTCAGTTTAATGTAGCTTTGTGCTACAAACTATTTCTTAAACTTTATTGTACGACGTTCACATTGATTTCAATGTTATCACTCAAAAAGATTTCAAATAGTTCCATACAATGTAAAAATTGAATGGCATTTAAAGTAATTTTAAATGAATTTTACTGGATATAAAATAATATTAGTAGATCATTCAATTTTTCTCATTTGTGAACGAGTTATTTAATATCCAACCTGCCCTCATGTATACTATTATTAGTATTAGAAAATTATAAAGACCTGAATCGATGTATAGATGGAGGATACTGCTACACCCTTCAAAGGCAATTTATTTTTATATTAATATTCCTTTGCGTTATTTTTATTACCCCCCAATGAAATATATGATTGAAATATTTTATAATAAGTTGGGGGTTTAACAGATAGTGTAAATATATGTATATATATATATTTTGAAAGGTCCACATGACGCCCAGGACTACTATATCCCTCTATCGTTTCGTGGTTCTGCCTAATCATTGCCCTATTTTTTTGACCCTATCCTCTCGTTTTCTACGTGGTATCAACCAAACCCAACCTAACTCAATACAATCCAAGTAAAACTTTTTCTTTCCTTTCGTTTTAGTTTCATTGTCCTTTCTGTTAACTTCCTAATTGTGTCTCTTTTAGATTTTGTTATTTGCTCATGAACCAGTATTTCTCTTGTACATTCCCGTGCCTTCCTGTCCTGTCTTAGTTCTTCCTAGTATTCCTCGTGACTTGTTTAAATTGCAGTGATTATCATTATTGTGGCAAACACTTTTTTTACCTATCTTGGTTCAAATCGTAATTGTCTGACAACTAAGTAAAAGAAACTGAAAAAATAGATCGACTGAATATGAAAATAATAAAAACTCAACTAAAAAATACAATCCATCCAATCCATTTTATTTTCTTCATTTCTACTTCTGAAATGTATCTATATTAAAGCTTCCATTGCTGGATTTGACTCATTATTATGACTTTTTTCACTCTACTAGTTACCTTTGATATTTTATTTGTTATTACTGAAACTACTTCCCATTTCAATAAAATTTTATGTAATTATGTCCCAATTGTTTCCATTGGCAATGGTCCTAACGATTTTTATCCAGCGTGCTTCCCCACAAGTCTGGACCGCAGCAATTTGCCAATTTCATCCCGAAATTGCCCAATCGACCGTGTCACGAGTTACCGCAGGCCCACAATCAACGGTGATTTCTTAACGTGTGATAAAAATTGTCCCTGAAATTTGGGTAAGGTCGGCGCCCCTGTGATTATTCTGGTCCGGGTGTAAGCCTGGTGTGTCTGCGACCACTGGAAGCGGGGTGGTGAGACGCGGGAACGTAGACAACACGAGGATCGGCCAGGTACCCCAGGTAACAACCAACGGCGCGCCAGACACTTGCCGGATTGTTTCGCGGCAACTTCGACGCCATAAAGTTAGGTTATCGTAGCTGAAATTTAGCGCGAACGTGCAATCGAGTGTTTGAAAGTTTCGGTTTGACGTTAGTGATGTGACGGATTGTGATTTGTTTGGAATTACGTGCACAAAGGTAAAACGAACGTTTATTTTGTAGAAAAATATTGCAACATTAATTTTGGAAATGATGAATTTTCAAAAGCTGTGCTTTAAATTTTACATGAACACAATTTATATGAATATTGCTAGTATTATTTTTTTGAATAACATGATTTAAAGGATTCTTTTAGGTGTTTTCATATTGCTGTGTGAGTAAATTATTAAATACGAACATCTCTTGTTTAGGTGATCATGGAAGTGTTGTTCATATTATTATTACTTATGCCCTAACGACAATTGTTTGCAAGCGCCTCATTGAAATGCAAAGGTTGTCATTAGTTGCTAAATAAAAGTATGCAAGGAACAATTCTTCATTCAATTCATCACATGAATTAGGTATTTCTTCTGGAAAAATAAATGAACAAGTTTTTTTTCCAAAAATTGAATAGTATCTTAAATTATCAATTGTCTTACTTCATTTTCAAATTCAAAAGAAATTATGATTCAAGACATTCATGAAAGTTTCTCCTTTAGTCGAAATCCCGCCGTTTTAATTAATTATGAAAATATTGCTTGTTCAGTGAATTATGAAATAAATTTGTAAGATAATGAATCAAACGAAAGTGATTTTAAAACAAATGGGTGGATATCGTGAACACTAAAGGAGATGAAACAAAATTATAAAATTGTATGAAACTATACAGTAATAAAAGAAATTATTATTTTTTAAATTTTCTGAAAATGAAATACTTAATAAATAATAATTTATAAATGAACGGTTATTACATCATATGGCTAATAAATGAAATATTGAAATTAAAAAAAAAAAAAACAAACCAGCGACTAATAAATTTAAGGGTAATGAACTAAAACGAACATATTTTCTTTAATGGTGCCAATAAAGTTAATTCAACAATCAATCATATGTTGATATTTGAACATTATTTCGAATTGGTGATAGCATTGCTTCATCAAATATGTCACGATATAGCACTGCTGGTGTAGTAGCCTATCTCCACGCTACTAACCTTAACCTTCAGGTTCAAATGTTATGGAATTTTCTTTCAGAGATAAAGTTCACAAATTTGTCCTTGTTCTACTCATTTAGTACAATTGTACGACTGTATTATTAAACATATTCTTCGATAAGTAAAATCAGTTTCAATCGTCGTCCTTGGTTAACAACGCAAGGTTCTCTCGATTTCTGGGTAAAACCTAACAAAATCACTTCTATACTTCCGAGTGAAATTCCTATGCATAGAATTTTGCATGAATTAATACACTAGTGTGATTATGAAATCAAGAAAAATACGTTCGAAGCTGTGGGCAAGAAGATCAATGTTAGGGATAGAAAAATTTGCTGACATCTGTATGAATGATTAAAAAACCTGACTTACTTCAAAGCAGAGACAGAGAACAATTTTGTGTACAATGAATCAAATGAGTGGAACGTTATTATCGGTCTGTGATGTTATAGTAATTTCTAGGTAATCATTGATAAGAGAAGACTCGGGGGTCGAGATAAAATAATTGTAAGATATATTTTCTACTTGGAATTATGCTGGGCCAAAATTATTGACATAACTGGAGATGGGATATCTAATTCATGTTCATAAATCAAATATGAATCGTCGATGCAATGAAATCGTACCGCCGTCAGAACTGGGGGAAAAATACATGAATTAGAAGGAGTATTTTTCACAATGTCACTAATAAAGGACATTTCAAATGGATGATGAGAATTTGTACAGTTGCGGTCACGGAATTTCGGGCAGTACGTACGTCAATTTGACTGACATGAGGTGTGAAATAGGCTTTGCGTATCCTAACCTAACTTTAAACTGTCATTGTTACTGCGCGAGTTGAATAAGTGACATAGGCTGTTTTAAGAATTGAGTATGGATTGTTATTTAAACTATATTAAGCAAAGAACAATGACAATAAGTAAGAAGAATTTGGATTTTGAATTCAGATTTTGGCGCTGCTAGCCAATGTCAAATAAATGACACAAAAATGACAATAAAGCCTAAGCTACAGAACGAAATAGGCGACAACCCAAGTTTCATTTATGTATAAGAAAAGAAGGCACATCAATGACAAATGTAATAACTGACAATGTGAATTAACGAGATTTAACGAAAATCGGATACATGTCTGTTGTGTTTAAATTCTAACACTTGTTGGCATAAACATTTATGAAACATTCTGTATGTTAGAAAAATAAATGTATTGGGAATGTTCACACAAAGTTAATCATATAAAAATGCAATGAATATTAATTAAGTAAGTTGGATCTGCAAGAAGAACACATTTGAGATTCTTGAACGAATGTTTTGCCGTACATACCTCAAGGCATACGAATCAATTATTAAACAATTTTTTGTGCAACGCATACACAAAAAAATGTAAAGGCAGAAAACTCTTCAGTTTGTTACAACTAATCACTTATGATTTTATGTTGGAAAATAACCGAATCGATGGCAATCTTCACACTCATAAAAATGCTATTGAAAACTCTGGTGTAGCATTTTGATTGCCCGCCTGTTTTATTGCATGTTTCAAAAAGTTCAGTCGGAAAGGTAGGAGGTACTGGAAATTTTTGCAACGAACCTTATTCATATAAGAATTCTGTGTATCATGTTTTAATTATTAATTTTTAAAAATTATAATTGACAGTTAAATTAAAGAATTACTTACGTATTTTATGAAATTGAAGTACTGCAATTTCAATTAAAACAAAAAACTCACATATAACGCCATTAAAGAAGTTTTTCATGTTGTTTTTGGGCAATTTTCTGTTCAACAAATATGTTGGGTTGGTTCTATAAAGGAATACAGTTCGTGCGATCATTTCATATTTATGATGAACACATCAGTAGGATGTACCAAACCTAATAAGGCAAACCTAGATGCTGATTATATTAAATATTTTGCGTTCAGAATTTGCCAAAAAATCGTTCGTAACATAGCTTTTATACATTTTTGTACATAATTGATAACATTCATTATGAAATATCACTATATTCCAATTTTCTAAACATTTCGTTATAATTGTTGACATTTCTACACACTAAGTGCGAAATTTCGGAAACTGAAGATGTGAGAAATATCTTCAAACCAAATAATTGCACTAAAATGTATGTTAGATATTCTTAGGACCCCAATTGTATTTTTCTCCAGAGCTTTTACGTCCTAGTGCAGCACTGGTCTCACATACATCGAAATAATTTGCACACATCTACATGTGTGAATATAATAAGCTTGCTTGAAAATACAATTAATCTTCAGCAGTTTAAGGATCATAATTGAAACAATAATATTGTTCATTGTTTAAATTAGTTACTCATTGGCCTTGCGTGTACTAATAATAGTCTAAAATTACTGTAGCCTTACAACAAAAGCTAAATGTAGTCAACAAACGATAACCATTACCGCGATAATTCTTTCTGAAGTGCAACTTCAAAACCCCTTGTAACTGCCACGGTTTGACATAAATGTACTTCAAGCACAATAATCTATGGATACACTCAGAGAAAAATGCTACGAGATTTCTAACAATTATGTAATTATTTGAAATAAATTATAGTGGATATATGGAGAAGAACAAATCGTTGAAAAAGTTCATAAAATTGTTTAAAAATAATTTGTAGTCAGAGGGAATATATTGTCGTAATCCACAACGTTAATGTTTTCACTAAACTTGTTACATATTAACAATGTGTACAAAGGAGACATTAAAAATTGGAATAATTTGTTTAATCAACGTATCACTACTTGTTTGAAAAGATAAAAATATGCCTAAAAATACAATAAAATAACAAACAATTCAAGTTCAATTATTTTAAAACATTGTGGTGGTTTTTATAATTTCTCTCAGTATATTAGTTTATATTACTATTTATGTTACGACCATGCCATTTATAGGACAAATTATTTTGTATATTGGGCGAAATATGTTTATTGAAAATTCCAAACGCATTATCTAATCAAAAGCAACTTAAACAAATTTCATTCTCATTCGCCACTGGCAATCGCCCTTACGTTTTCGCGCCAATTTTCTCCCAATTAACTCACAGTGCCTTTTCGACTAGCAATGTATATGCCTTATTCACAGTTGCTCCCTTATACCAAAAAATGGTCGAAAATTATGTAGGTTCCTACCATAATTTACCGTGTTGTTTTTTCCTTTAACAGTCTACATGTTTCTACATCCAAACCCTGCGTGTCGCATAAGGATATCGGTTGGTTTCCCATAGCACCTTTTCGGGGCGGCAGGTTTCCTTGGAACCCTTTTTAACGTCCGAAAGGGCCCGTTTGAGAATGTCCCAGTAACCGAAGCAATAGTAAGATCTAGTTTTGATTGCGAGTGCGTCGTGCACCCCGCGTGTTGCTACATCATTCTATATTCAATTTAAAGGAAAACCTTGTGCTCGCCCCTCGGCCGACGAATATGGAAGAGCCCCTACGTACGCTAATTTTAACGATCGCAATAAGTGTATCCAGTTTCGTAAATGATAATAAAAGTGCTTTTTCATTAGGGTGTACAAAGGGCACTTGAATTTATGTACTTTAAAAAATATGGGGTCACCATTTATACTTTAAATGTAACAGTTGATTTCTTTTACGACAGTTCTTTTATACTTTTTTAAAAATATTATTTTGTATACGTATATTAAATTTATTAGATGAGTTTTTCATAGAAATGTGAAATCTTTTAGAAAAAATAATTGTAGATACGCGGGAAAATTTCCCTTGAATTATATTTTTTTGTCTTTCTCCGCCTGTTCCCAGATTGTTATTTCCACATTTCATTTTAGCCAGCATTTAGACGCATAAAGCTATAACTTTACATTCAAATCTTGTTTTCACCCCTTCGTTTCTTAGACTTTTGGTTTTTTTCATTTAATAGGCTTAAAACTGAAACAAAAATTGCAATAGTATTTCTAGAAAGAAAGTATCCGGCAAGAAATAGCTAATCCTATTCACATTTCTACCTGCTAGGAGATCCTGGGAGGTGTTACCGACGTTGGTCGAAAAATCAAATAAGAATTATAAAAACTAGCTAGTTTCCGGTAAAAATCCATTTAAGGAAAATCAACAATATCGAACTTAAATGTTGTGGCTTGTAGTCAACTAAAGTGCGGGGACTGTTATGATTCTAAGAACATAGGTTTTCTTATTTGTTCAATCGTTCTCTGGCGTTTAATTCAAACATTTACATTTTGATAATCTTCGTCGTTGAACATGTCGATCTACTTCCCTATGCATGTGCATAACTTTTTATTGGATTTGGTTACTTTTTCATTGAAATGAGTTTCACTTGAAAATAATTTAGCTTCATAAAAATGTTGAAGCTCAATGATGCGGCATATATGCATTCACAATACAGTCCTGATTTATCACATTCATGTCATCGCTAGCACAATTTCAGTGCAATATTTTTGAAATCTAGAAAAATTCCAAAATAACATAATTTGCGAACCCACCTTGCATGTTTATTTCACCATTTTTGTCTTCTCCTTAATTTGGGCTTTATTAAGTAAATATTTATCCGATATTTATAATAGATTCCAAAAATTTGCTACTTGGTGTAAAAAATTGAAAACGTAATTTTCTGTGGCCTTCATTTTGACTCATAACGAAGTGGGGTAAATTCGCCGTTTATCAGTAATATATTGCTTAAAAGCGGACACGAAAGTGCATTTTTTGATTGGTAACGCATGGTCGTTGATTAGATTCAACATAGGGTTCGGTTTGCAAATGAAACTGATTTAATTTGGTGTTGGTCCGTTAGAGTTGGTGATGTTAATTTTAATGGTTTTTCTACCAATACGATAAATTTTCTATTGATTTTGAGGTTGGCAACAGAAGTTTAACAATTTCTTTTGGAGCATGGTTTTTATTTTTGAATATTCAAGTTGAGTTCATATTTTGTTATTATTATGAAAAATCTTACAGATTATCCGCTACTGCCTTAAATATTGCAACATCTAAGGTGGAAAATGTTTTCGGTATTTTATGACAAGTATCTTAATGAGCATGTACCTAAGTTTGTTCATTTAAACGCATAAATTATAACATAAGTACCATTATCATTTGGCCAATTTGCAGCCTTCTGGCTTTCCAGTTAATAAAGTAATACCAGAAAGGAACGTTGAAGCGAGGATATTTATAATGGGTTTTTTTCCTGAAACCGTATTTTGTTATTAAGCAATTTGATATGGCCCAAAAAAAATCGTAAAAGTACGCATTTCCCGGTTAAAAAAAATGATTGGGCGAATCGCTGTGGTTTTGAAATTTATAAATCCAAGATCGACGTAATATTATTAAATTCTTGATGTTTAACGTTTTATTTTTTATTTTATAATCACTTAAAAGCTTTATAAGAACAGAGTTTCTTATTTTTATGGCATTGTTCTTAGAATCATATAAATTGCGTCATTGATACTTTGATACATAACATAATTCTTCTAAAATTATAAAATTAAACAAATATTTACAATAATAAAAAAATGACCCTCCCACCCAGTAAATAGGTTTATATAGAAATATCTAACATACGAAAAAGTAACCTTTAATTTAATTTAAATCGAGTAAACCATTGGATTTACTATTTTATATTAAAATGGTACAAAATGTATATATTATATAATAAAATAAAACAGAACTTTATTCTAAACTTTCAGCAAAGCATAGTAACATATAATTTTATTGATTCAAAATGATTCATCTGATAGCATTAATTTATCGTTTACGCCACATATTAGAATGGCTAGTTATTGTTTTTTTGGATAAAACTTATTTTGAGGAAATCATAGAAAAGTCACTCATATATGAACTACATATATAATGTACACATAACATCAAAAGTCTTGGCTGATTATCGATTGTGGGTAAATTAGTTTTGTTGTGCAACATTTGTACGTTGTACATTTGTTTATCTAGATTATTAGGTTTTCTGAAATTTACAATTTTGCATATTTGGTTGTCTCCTTGATGCCATAGTTAAAAAAACTATTGTTGATACCAAAATAAAATGTGAAAATATAATATACTTTTATGTTAATAAAAGGATACCGAGTAAAAATACTAGGGGATTCAAGACTTTTGATTTTGTGTATATATATATATAAAAATTAAATACTGCGTCAATGTGTGCATTTTAGGGACGATGCGAAACAAAACGTTCCAAAAAGCTTATGTAAGCAAGTAATTTTTATAATTATGCTCACAGTATTCAAAACAAACAAAAAACGTTAATAGATAAATACATACAGAAATACAAAACTTGCCAAGTATCAACGTATAAGCTAAATCGAATATGGCGTATTTTTTATAATTCTAAACACAATACCATAAAAATGAAAAAAAAACTAAATTACTATAATTTTGTGTTAGAAACCAGATAGATATCGTTTTCAAAACAATTGTAAAATACATTTTTAAAACAATTAACAATATTTATTTGAAAATTGAATTGAATTCCCAATAACATGGGAATTCAAACTAGCGAATCAAAAGAAGACTAAACAAGGAAAGCAACCACAAAATATAACGAAATTGCGTCAGTTTTTAGCACAATACTTCGTTATTCGAAATTTCGTGCAATAACAAGATCACACAACGGCAACTTCCCCAGAAAGACACGATTTTCATAACGATTTCAAAAGGACCTTGACCTTATTGTAACCCCGAATTATGTATCGCCTTTCAATTCGACAAGAACGCGTTGAATACATCTATTGAAATAGCGACATACCGCTCTAGTTCTTCTGAAATCGCTGCTCTCGTGAGAAAGTGATTGGTTTCGAGAAATATCGTACCTTCCGTGGGTATTGTGTTATTTAAAATTAGATCACGTATTGTTGTCCCGCGAGGGTAAAGAAAAGGTGAGGTCAGGTTAGCCTAGACGGATACCGTCACCTGGATTCTGCGTTCGGGAACGCTCGTCCTTCACCATACGAGTCTTAAGGGCTGAAATCGCGAGCGATTCTGATGCAAGATGCAAGGATGCCTGGAAAAAAATGGATAACAGTTGCAAAAACTCAGATCTTTTATGCTGTTCCCGTCGTAGCGGAACTGTCTAAGATTTCCGTTATAAAAAGGAACGTGTCTTTGAAATCGATAATACCGGATTTAGGTCCTGCAGATTATAAGTTACGTCACTAATATTAATTAGATTAATATAATTTAATGTAATTTTGCTGATTGAAATAATAAATTTGATGAGAAATTCAATCAAGTTCCTTTGAAATTCGTCTTACAAATGAACTTTTTCCATTCTCACAATATTTTTTTATTACCCTTAATTTAAATTGTTCCACCGATAGTTTAGCAACGTATAAAATTACCAGATAGGCTAATAAGCTTTTTTTAAAATTAATTGAAAGGGGGCGATAAAATCACGTCGCTTGCCTGTGAGGTTTACATGGTTTATGTCAGCACTTATGGGGGACCCAAATACAAACAAAACACCCACTTTTATTTTCATTGCGTTATCGACGGTATCGGTCTAGGTAATTTGCATACGCACTTTTCGTACGGTGCACTTTTCAGCCCCGAATTAAAATTCTGGGCAGGCGTATTACGTATTACTTTCGATAAGCGATCGTGTTCGTTACGCTTTGGAACAGAATTAGTGTCGTACGGTGGTCGAACCGAATGTTGAAGGGGTGGAAATACGAACGATCGTAAATTCGCGGAATGGACATTGTTGGGGGCACGTTTTAGCGTACAAGGTATATTCACAAAAGTTAAGGGAATAAGAAACATTTATTGTTATTTGTATATGTATATGTATATGTATATGTATATTTCTCAATTTCCGATTGGTCAGATTGCAAAGCAGTAAAATATTTTTTTATTGGCATTTATAATGACGCTAAGTACATATTTGATATCAAGCATAATACAATTATTATTCATGGGGTGTCATATGTTTTTTTTTTGAAATGGTGACTTGAACGATACATATATAAATCGGCAGTGCAGTATCGTTATATGTGGAAGTCACCATATGCTACTTTAGCCCCAATGATTGACATATGCTAAAATTTACTCGAATCAATGTCAGGCAAACAATTTCCTATTAAAACAAACCGGTCACGCAAGGGCCAAAAAGTTACCCGCATTGTTCTAATGAGCGAATTGTGCATCTGCACAAGTTTGTTCAGCTTAAATCATCGAAGTGTTTCTTAACGAATCGTTCCACGAAACACGAGACATATGTAAACGACAAATTGTTTGATGTTGAAACCGTTACGTTTTGTGAGGGATGAATTACATTTAAATGTATGCAAATTTACACAAATTGCCGAATACGTAACATGTGGGAGACGTCGAATTTGTGGCACGTGTTTTAAGGCAGTTACGAATTAAGACGTTTTCAAAAGAATAACGCGGTTGCATTATTTGTTTTTGTATGACTATCAATTGACTATCAGTTTGATAAATACTACAAAACCAATTTTTTAAAGATGAAAAGGATTTTAACGCCTCTATGGTTAACGTTGTGTCCTCTTTCGTTTACGTGTTTAGGTAGTTCTGTGCAACTAGGTTGTGGTTGCTCATTGTTTTTTGTAAATCTTTGCACAGGGGTTTGTGAATGAAATTGATACATATGTAGTACTCTTTTTCTCATCAACGTTAGGAGGAGGTTGGTTGTTGGAACGTTTTTTAAAACAATGTTTATTTGGTGTTGTATAATTTTTTTAGGGTAGTTTCATTATTTATTTCTTCAATGATTTTTTCCCAGAATATTTGTTCCGACAATCGTATAGCTTTTTCAATTGCGTTGTTCACGACATTGGTTTTTTGGCTTAGGGGGTGGTTGGAGTGGAGTGGAATTGAGGAGCCTCCAACTCGTGGTTGGTTGATGAGTAAGAAAGAAATTTGGTTGTCGTTTTCATTTTCAATGGTGAAGACTAGTCTTGGATGGAAATTTTTGAAGATCAAATTTGTCTTTCTTGTGCGTACCTATAGTAAAAAATCTGCACTGAACTTTCTTATACTTAAATAAATTTACACAACATTGAGATATTAGTCTCGAGCTATACTATAGTACTATAGTTTAGCTCCTGAGAATAATACCCGAAGCGAAAAATCTGTGGGACCAATTGCAAGTGCTGAATATGCAACAAAGTTAAAGTCGATATGCGCGACAACCTGGTCGCGAGTAAAGTTACAGCAAGGTGAGTTCCCAGATAGTTTTCTCCTAAGCAAAATATGTGTCGACAATAAATTTATCGAACAATTTGAAATTTTTGGTAGCTAATCGTTTAATTTTTAGATCTGTTAATTCCTAATGAGTAAATGTACATGTTTATTTTTCCAATTTACATTAATTAAATATCTTAAACTTTTATTTTAAAACCCTATGTAATTTTCTAAATTTAAAGAAATTTGTTTTGTGTTCGTAGCCTAGATTTATAATGGATGCGCGTGAGATACACGCATCTCTATTACTGATTTACGCATGCGTCTGATTTAAAATTTCCATAAATTTTGGCAAATTGTTTTGCCCGTTTGTGTAAGCGATGGTTTCTGATTTCTCAACAAAGCTATTAAAGGTACAAGAAATTATTACCTGGCATGGTGTAGAATTAGCGTCGGATGTAACCAGGTCCGCTTACATAAGAGCACGTTAAACTGATGAGTACACAACACTACACTATTGTATAAGCAAAAAATAATACAAAAGTATAAAATATTTGCGAAATATCACTCAAATTATTTTGGAAAATCACTAATATTTTAATGTAATACTCTACGGTAGTAACCACAATCATAAACTGACTAATATTTGGTAAAACATAGGTTCAATTACGTAAGTATTCATTTCTTTTAATGCAGACCCTTTTTTGTACTTAAAATATTTAGTCATACATACAGCGATGCAATTTTTTTTTGTTAAAACCTTGAAAATTTGTTCTTGGACGATTGAGCTAGTCTGGCGGACACCATCTCAACGTAGCTACATATATTAAAAACTAAAATAAATATTAATTTGCCCGTTCTGATGCAGTCGTTTAGTTTCGACACCGTCAAAGATGTCCGCAAGTGTCCAACAGTGCCGAAAAGCGAAAATAATTGAGCGTGGACAGCTTTTATAATACTAGCATGAACAATTAGACATATATGTAAGAATGGTTCATTAGGATTTCTCAACGGCAAAACATGAGAAGCATCTTGCGGTGGCCATATAATTATAATTTTTTTTAATGTGATTTTATGGAATCGAAAATATGCTGGACCCCAGAGTACAAGAAGCGATATCAACTCAAACATTTTATTTAGAAAAAAATACATGGCATAGTAGGATCAATTGACAGTTGTCATATAGTATATGGCAACTGCCAAACGGCATATACCAATAAAGGCACCACTTAACAACCCAATTGATTATTACAAGAAAATTTTCGCTTCAAGCACTTTTTGTAATTTTGTAATCAGCACATCAACACCTGTACCTGTACATTTTTAATGCACTGTTTAGGCTTTAATTTGATACTGCTATTTTAATTACTTACTTTAATTCTTAACGCCATACAGTTATATACGAAATTAGACATATTCATAATTATGCTGTAATGCTTCGAAAATGAAAATGGGGAGAATTTGGTTTTTCACGAATCTTTTAGTTGCAATCCGTCGTTTCGTGATGTCATGTGATGTGATGTGATTCTCCTTTTTATTGCTCAAAAACGATCAGCTGCTGGATCATTATGTCAAACTTTTCGCACTTTTAAATACAAATTACAAATACATGTACAATGGCATCAAATAAATTTCGGACATCAAATTTCCTGTCATTTAAAAAAATAATATGTGGCTTAGGCTTTAATGTCATAATTTCTGGCATATTGAAATTAGTTTCTCAATACTTCAAAGTAACGTCAGATTAACTGAAATCTGAACATGCCATCAGTATCTGAATTTAACAAATCTAGAGTAATAGCTCTCATGCAGACCGGTAGATCATGCAGGCAGATTCAAGAAATGTTAGGTATACCCAAAAGCACTATTCACTGCATTATACAGAAGTGGAGACAAACTCAAATAATAGAACGTCGGCCAGGGTCCGGAAGATCTCGAATTTCAACTGTTGAACAAGATGAAGCCTTGGTTGATGTCTTACTGAATCACCCTTTCAAGAATGCCGTTAACGCAAGAATAATTAGTAACTTTCCTGGTTCAATTTCGACTGCGCGGAATCGTATAAGGGTTAGTAATGTAAAAAACTATGCCGCCGCAAAAAAAATTGGATTAACACCTCAACATAAGGAAGCGCGAGTAGCATTTGCTTTGGAGCATTTGGCTCGTGACGATGACTTCTGAAGCCGAGTTGTATTTTCAGATGAGAAGGTATTTCAATCTTCTCACAATGGCCACATCAGGGTGTATAGACCCAGAAATTCTCGATATCATGAAAGATACATCGCAAGTACAGAACGAAGCGGAAGATTTTCAGTTAATTTATGGGGCTGGATTTCTGCGGTTAGTCCTGGTGTAACGGTAAACGTTGAAAATCGTTTAAACAGTGATGTTTATGTCAGGATCCTGGAGCACATCATGCTTCCATCGGTAAGAGGAGTATATCGTAATGACAATTTTATTTTCCAACATGATAATTGTACCGTGCATACGGCACGAAGAACTGTTGAGTGGCTCCAGGCCCAAAACATAAATGTTCTAGATTGGCCTAGTAGAAGCCCGGATATCAATCCTATTGAGAATCTGTGGGGACTGTTGCAAAAGAAATTACAAAACAGAAGGGTAATTTTTCACAATAGGGAGCAGCTGTTGACTGCAATTACGGAAGAATGGCATACAATACCTCACGACTATTTCCGAAATATATGTCTCTCAATGCATAGAAGGTTGGAAAATGTGATAGCAGCAAATGGGGCTATGACGAAATATTGATTTTATTTTTATTTTTAATGTAGAAGTCAAAAATATTGAATATATGTAATTTATGTAGAAATAAGAATTAATCTTTTCCTAAATTTTAGTTGTTATTTTTGTTGAGGAAAGCATGTTTAGTTTTCCAATTCTTCATTCCAGGTTTATTATCTTTCTAAAACATACATATTAAATTATGACATTAAAGCCTAAACCACATTTTATTTTTCAAAATGACAGGAAATTTGATGTCCGAAATTTATTTGATGCCATTGTACATGGATTTTTCATATAAACTACAATGTTAACCGTTTTTTTTTTAGAATAAACTGAATCTATGCACGTCACATATTCGCATCTTAATAAAAATTGACTTTACGCTGTGCGGTTACATTTAGTTCATAGTTATCGAAACGCATCTAAAGCAATTAAATTATACGTTGTTACATATTGTTGTTACATATGTTATATGTGTTATTTTACAATTAATTGCTTATTTTTAAATGTATTTTTTCGCAGCGGTAGTTCTTGAATCTAAAATTTTGTCTGGACACATGTATTTGGTATTAAATTACATACGATTCTCATGCGTTTGCAACCTAAACATGTTTCATATAATGCTTTCGTTAAAGTCATGTATTTTCAACATTGTGCCTTAGTTTGTGATCGTTTCATAATCATTTCAATCCACAATTGCTAACTCCATGTATTTAAACAGCATAATTTTAATTTTTTTACTTTTGCTATCGGATTTGTACGAAATTGAAATACATGCCATTTTAACGAAATGGGATTTAAATTTGATTTAAAACCAAAAACTGAAACATTTATAATTTTCTAATTATGTCACGCGCAATTTTCATGTAATGCCCTTAGTACATTATCTTAAATTGGACTTAAAACATAGAGTCAACACGTTATATTAGCTCCCTTTATCATTTTCAACTCCGGCGTATATATAGACGAAATGTTCAAATTGTTTTATCAACTCTGCACTAAAGTTTGTCATTGGTATTTTTACAATTCATGTCCTCCATTTTGACATAGAAAGACACACTACATAATTTGCTAAGCGTCCTTGATATGTAAAATTACGCCAAATTGCGAAATTTAGATCTGAAAATTGTCACAAGAAATAAATTGAATATGAAATGGGAATCATTCTATGTACATCGAACAAAATTCACGAATGAAATTATAGTCGGAAAAAGAAAGAAAATAGTTGGTATTTAGATACAAAAAAATGCCGTAGAAACATCAGAAGGACCTAGCTTTGCAGCACTATGTCTAAAAAAGTGCAGTTGACAGATAGTCCGTCCATAATTACGTAATTTGTATATTAGGGCCATAACATAACATTTAAGGAAACATAAAATAAACTCAAATGTTTATCTAGTAGAAAATCAAAATTCGATACGAAATATGGGAGTCAGATGAAAAAAGTTATCAGCCAGTGATTTGACATGAATCCTAGATTTAAAATTAAGTATGAAAATAAACAAGGCATATAGAGTCAAAATTAATTTACTCTATATATTGTGTATTATACCTGACAATTTGTCATTCTGGCCGAAATCAATGAACGAAAAAGTCATAAAGTATTGGCTAAAAGTAGTACAGAAATGAGAATGTGATAGTTAAAAATATTTTAATATTAAGACCAGAATAATTAAAATGGAAGATAAAATTTTGTATGTAACATCCTCGAAAATAAAACGATGATAAATAATTATTGGCATCAGACTTATCTGATTCAGAAATCATCAAGGATGTCGAACATGTAATTAAAAGTTCTGTAACGTGTAAAATAAAGAAGAAAATTTTATTAGAAAAATCAAAACTGTAAATTCTGTCTGTGACTTGAACTAAAAATTAATAATATAATTGTGTTTTGTACGATTCATGATGTTTACTTACATAACTAATTTTAACAAACGTAACAATGCATATTTAGTATGAAGAGTAAAGAAACAAAATAAAATTTTCGATGATCGTACGATAAAGTTATGCAAATGAATTATATCAGTTGTTAGGAACATCTCAAACACTCAATTAATAAAGGCAAAGTAAATGTTTCTTGGGAATCATTATATTTTATTATGAATGATGGCCCCTTTTTGTTGTTACGACACGTGTTTTTAATGTAATTATATGTTAAGTTATAATTAATGCATTGTGTACAATCGTTATAATAAAGTTGCTTCCAAGTTTGCTCGCTGACGTTTATACCCTCCGGTTAATGGCCACCTGCATTTTTATTACCCGTTAAAATGTTCTATCGTCGAGTATACTCGACATTTTTATGCCCAATTCTTTTAAAATGTAATCTATCTATAGTCAAATGACAGTTGCTTTAGATATTTCCGATGGATTGCAGGTGAATCAACGTAATGATTTCACCTGTCGTCTCAGAATGTAGTTTAAAATTAGACGCACATAAGAGGCATCTGTGAATAAATTTATTAAATATTTCCGTTTCGTTTCAGTATCGACCAGAATGCTGAAGTGGACTGTAATGAACAAACGAATCACGAATGAAAGTTCCGATCAGTTGCGCCATCCAACGATCGAAGTCCGTACCGTTGGGCACCAAGATAATGAACAAACAGCGGAAAAACCGAAACGCCGGCGATCTACCGCGTCGAGGCGCTCCAGCAATTCGCGCCGGTCCGCCAACCCCGGCAGACGCAGCTTAAACATTGACCCGAATAAGGAGAATCGCTTCACGTCGACGCCGATAAAATCGGACGAACACGTTCAGCTGGACGTTCTACGTGACGTCAGTAATATAACCCCGAAAGACGTCATCCAGAGGCGCGTGATTTCGGAAAAGAAAACGTTTGAACATAAAACAGAACGTTTATACTCGCCCAAGCACATAAAGCACAAAAAGAAAAAGAGGTGCCTGGATCCGACGCACAGCCAGGAATTTCTCTTTGGATTCAAGCCGAGCAAATTACAATCGAATTATTTTAGGCCGTTTGAAACGGTTGATTCGCACATTGAAGGTACGGAGGAGTACAAATGCGCCTGTCGTAAACTCGACGATGCGAAATCCTCCACCTTGATTCACGAAGAACGACGTCACACATACGCGCCGACTTTACCAACGTTCGCGATGGAATATTCGCCCGGTGCGATGACGACGTCTCACAATCTTTTAACGTTGAATTGCAATAGCGCGTCTAGAGTTCCTCCGATATTTTCCCATTTCCAAACTGGTTCGGCGTACGACCAGCTCTATCCTCCGAATAAAAAGGCGAAAATCGACCACGTCACTGATTTTCTCCATCAAATATCTTTCATGACGTCGCCGGAAAATAAATTGAGATTTCCCGGGTTGAACTCGGATATTAATCAAAGGTTGTGCCGCGATGAAGTTAAGGTATCGCCTCTAGTCAGAAGGTTCGTAGATTTACGATTTAGTCAAATTAGTTCTGAGAGCGCAAGGAAGAGCTTGGATGATTCGTCGTATATTAACGATCTGTCGTTGGATAAATTGGTCGATGTGATTTTGGATAACTCGGGGAAATTGGACGAAACGGTGAGCGATAACACCAGCATAATTGTTAATTTAGATTCGGAAATTCGTCTGCAAGAGAAAGATAACGAATTAAATGAGTCGCACGAGGATAATCTCATAAACATGGAGCACGAGCGGCAAATTTGCGTTAGCTTTTCCGATAAAAACTCAACGGATTCCGGCTTCCGAAGCACGAACACCGAACAGTCGCACAATATCGATTCGAATTTCATGTGCAAGTGTTCGAACAACAATAATAAGCTAAAACCGACGTCTGACGCTAAACTCTGTGATAAAACCATCATAAATCTAGACGAGACATTCAATGAACGATGCGTCGACGTCGAGATCAACGGAAGGAAGAGAGCTTCGTCGACTCCTAGCGAGAACGTCGGAGGGAAGCGATTATTTTTGGACGACTATAACAAGAACGCTGTCGCATTTACGCTGAGACGCCAGAAGTGCATCCGTAGACGTAAACTGACGGACGGAGAAGCGCCTAAAGGCGACAAAGGATTGGAAAATACGATACCGGGTAACGAAAATGCGAGTATAGATTGCCGAATTTTGTCGTCTCCGGGGGTAACTTCGTCGTTTTCGGAATTTGATTATAACCATTTGAACGACAATTCGTTCGATTCGAGTTTGTTCGATCGCGTCAACGAATGCGCGTCGGAATCGGACGTGACGGAGCAAATCGATGAAACAAATTTGGCGGCAAACGGATACGATATTGACGGTACACCGAGAACGATCGACCTTCTTCAAAATATTAGGCGGACACGGAGATGTTTGCTATTCGATTCGCCACGAAGCGAAGGCTCAATATCTTCGACGTCTTCTAGGCTACCAGTTACGGGATCGATGGATCTTGACATTCAATACAAGTATGAAGAATTAATTTTCAACGGTAAGTGAACAACTTCCAATCAACCATAAAAACGTTACTGGGTTCAATAATTTGTTGCTGTGATAAACATATGCACTATCTGTTATTATATCCCGAGCCACCAAACAAGTAACTTTTATACGAAGCTAAATGAAAATTATATGTCATGTTTGATATGTCTTTGACTTATCCACAAATATTATTGGCATCATTTGCCTGATGGTTGTAATTGCATGAATTTTCGATTTTTACATTTTCATCTGTGTTGTCGTTCTCGGAAAGTTCATGTGCTTTAATTATTATTTTCAATTTTTTTCGTCAAGATATAAATGACCTACATTTTCTGGACTATTCGATTGGGAAACCAATATTGCGTTTTGTCGACTCAAACATCTTCTATCTAATCCAGAGCCAACAGACAAGAAACTTTTATACGAAGCTACATGAACATAGAATACAATGTCTTACTTTGTGTTGACTTATCCACAAATGTCATTGGTATCATTTATCTCATTGTTGTAATTGCATGAATATCTGATTTTTACATTTTCACCTCTGTTGTCGTTCCCGGAAAGTCTATGTGCATTAATTGTTATTTTCAATTTTTTGGTCAAGATATAAGTATCAGTTTGCCTTCTTTTGCCCCGAATCTTTATGTTGTTTTTTTTTAGAAGTTTTCAATTGCTCTCAATGCGTTAGGAATTGATGACCTTTTGGGCCCAGTGTTCATTTTCGCCCTTCCCCTCATGGCCATTAACTGTGATTTTTTCCCAAAACATTTGTTCTCATTTATATTTTCTTTACACTACATTTTGTTCACATGTGTTCATGCTGGTCTTTCTTAACTGCTTCCTCCTTCAACTTATTTTAATTTAATGTTTTAGTTAAAAACTATGTTTTGTTGGTTCCATTAGTTTTTCCAATTTAATTTGTTCCAACTGTTTTGTGAATTCTTCTTTATCAAATCTTGTTGTTAATGTTGTTAATGTTAATAATTCAATTCCAACTTTTACCTAATCATAATTTTCTACTATAGCCTTGTAGTTTATTTCTTCATTATTCTTAGTTTTTACACATTTTCTGTTCACTTAGGTTTTGCAGCATTTTGTCATAGCAAACACAATCAAAATTTCTACCCTTAGTGAGTGAATTCAAATAGAAATACCGGCATCTTTCTTTAGTTTGTAAATCATAGTTTCAGGTGACATAATAAACAGACCAGCAAAATTTATTCAATACTCAATTCCAATTCAAATCAAGCATAAAGCATTAACATTAATTAAGTTGAATAAACGAAATACAAATCAACTGAAAGGTAAAGAAAAATCAAAACAAATCAGCTGTTAACTGGTAGCAATTGATTTTTTGTTATCACCTCAGAAGCTGGATTGAAAAGACATAGTTTTAAGAATGTTGTTGCTTGTGTCAAGAAAAACGTTTCCCTAGCTATATTTCTTTACGCATATTCACAAAAAGCGTAACGTAACTGAAGAATATATATTTTCCTAATTTATTGATAGAAAATAGTTTTATCATGAAATATTCGTTACGCAGGCAAATACTATTCATGCGAGAAAATCCAGTTACTTGGAATCAATATTCAGGCGATTGTTAGGTCTTTATATTCAGAAAATATTTATAAATCAAATTCATTGTTTATACCATTCAAATGGAAAACTGGAGGAATAAAAAAAGCAAGTCTAAAAATCACAAGCAATATTAGCATAATATTTATGGGGACTCAAACTGTATGTAAGATTGTACAAATATAGAACATTGTTGTGAAATTAATTAATTTGCAAAGGTCGTGTGATATTTTAAAATATGTCGTAAAATAATGTGCTCGCTTTATAATAACATCTTTAATGTTATATCTATATTGATATAGTGGGTTTCAGGTCAGTAATAGCAATTGTAGCGTTGGAAGTTAACTGTTTCGAAGGCGTGGGCTATGAATGAGTTGAAATTTTCTTGTAAAGTTTACTTAAATCTATAAAATGTGCACTATATTTTTATGGCATATACTACAGTTTCAAAATCAAATAAATTTAAAATGTATAAAAATTTTCATAGAACATAATTTTAATAGTGATGAACTATAGTATAGTAAAATGGCACGATAGAAACTATTACAAAAACGAAACGATATCTTAGTGTCAAATTTTCATATAAAAAACAACCCACAACGCTATCAATCTGCAGTTTCTTGTTATTGCTTTGTTATTAATTTTGTCTATTAGGATAATTGTTATCTCTTTAAAATGACTGGAAAACATTTTCTCACATATTTTTCTGTGGGCAATCTATAAATCAATCTGTATGCTTCTTCGCGCTGTGTAGTAACCTTGATTATTTTGAAAGCAAGTATACGAACGAACATGGACGTGCAATAGATCACTTCATCGTAAAAAATAAATTTTCGTGTAATGGAGAAATAAGAGTGAACAAGCCGAAATCGATAATGAATTAGTAGAGTGGATGTTGAATCTGGATTCATGGGGTCATTTATTTCAAAATATATAGCCATTTCATAATTTCACCCGGACACTCCAGAAAATGAAGACGTTATAACTGATTTATCACTAATGTAAAATCGTGCTTTAGTTTCGTTTGTTATAGTAAATTATCACAGCACCAACCCAGAAATTTTTGCTAACAAAGTGTTTTTGTTTCAGTCATAAGATGCAACGATCTTACAAGAGCTGGCGGCAAATTAATCAACGCGTACGTGAAGGTGAGTTCTTCGTATCCAATATGTTTTTCCGTAATATTTGGTCGTCACGGTGTCGTTTATAAATCATTCGTTTGACGTTAATAATCGAAACGAATTAAAAAAGGACCAGCTGGCGAATGTTTTGATTGCATTTCTCTGACGTTGGAGTATAAGCGTTTCCGGTAAGCAAGGGCGGTAGCTCAATTATGCTTAAAAGCTTTAACATTTAGTATAATGGTCGTAATAATAGATATTTTTAATCCCATTAGGCTCGGAACTGGAGTTTATAAGTCAATAATACGACGCGCATGTCGTGCATGAGAAACGTTTACAATGATACCAGGGTGTTGCAATAATGAATGAATTGTTTCTGCAGTTAAAATAATTTTTAGTCGTCATTTTTTGATAATGAAAATTTGTAGGTTAAATGTGATCAACGAGATAACACTAGGAGCCCTTACGAAACCGTGAGATAGAAATACTATTCAGCTTCACAACCTACTGTAATGATCTGATATTCGTATAATATGAAAATAATCGCGAAGGACTACTAATGACGAGTCAATCGGAACCATTAAATATTATCGAAAGTGTTCTCCAATGTAAATATTTACTATACACTTGAAACACTCGAAATTTCACTTTTTGATTTATGTAAATAGTTTCTTCGAGTTAATTTTGTCAAAGCTAATATTTAGGTGGAAATAGCGGGAGGGGCGGTCATAAACGAAATGGACTGTCGTTGTCGTGGATACAAATATTTCTACCATAGACTTTAATAGTATATTACGTAACAAGAGTTGTAAATAGCATTTTACGTACGAGTGGAAATAGTTACATACGAGCGACGAAGGAGCGAGTATGTAATTCCACGAGTACGTAAAATGCGTTACAACTCGAGTCACGTACTATACTTTACCTACGACCACCTTCTACCACTAAAACAACCTCTATACAAAACCTCTTTTTTATTATTTAATTACATACTATTTTATTTTATAACAAATTTTCTTATATTTATGATATAAGTAATTATTGCTTTTTAATACTAATTGTTAATGGTAACATTGCAGTTATTAAATATTGGACAACTATCTTTTTCTAACATTATTCTTATTTCTCCAGTCCATGCATTTTCTATATAAGATCTCGTATCTTTCACGTGTCTTCGCCGGTAACAAATTGTTCATTTCTAACCTGGCATTTTCAATAATCTTCGGAGGAGTGTATCTGCCACTGTGGTTGTCACACATTTTAATAACAATAAATTATGATTGATTCATAATAAAATTGTTGTGGGCAATGGAATAATATTGACAGCTTACTGACAATTGGATAAATTCCATCAATGCATTTCGGTAACTAAGCAACTTCAAACTGTGCGATTACTTTACGCCCGTGCGATTAGTTTACGGCCGTGCGTAATGACTTATTTACATGGTCTGTGTATAGTGCAAAAAAGGGCACTTTCAACAGTGGTCGTAGGTAAAATTATTTGTCGTGCAACCCATAATGATAACAAATAATAAAACTATATGAAATAATGGAGCACATATGTCATATGGCGTCTCTGTGTTTACATTTTTGATTTAGAAATTTTACGTATTTGACACTTGATCAGATAAAATGGTTGATGGTGTTGTGTTATTAACAGAGAAGAATATTGGTTTTTACAATAAAGCTTGATGATTGTTCTTATCATATACGCTTTAATATTTTCGCAACTTTTACAAAATATAAATATGAAGAGTAAATATGACTCTACAGAAGAAATAACCATTAATTTAATAAGTATGTTAAATCAAAATGCCCACAATAAACATACCTTTCTAGGATTGATTTACGATTAGTTAATATTCACTTTAATGTTGAACATGAAACTAAACTAATGAAGCCACAACATTTTTCCAATTGACATTTGTATTCATTTATACGCCGTAGTTGCTTTAAATCAACGCTTAAATGGATGATCTCAATCGTCTGCCAATATATACAGGGCCAAACCGACGATCCAATCTCGATACTCTATTCTAAATGCATTGCGTAGACTGCCCTGCTCACCTTCTCTACCCTTTCACTTATTACATTTTCACAAGGGACTAGTTTGACTTTATTTATTTAAACACATTTTGTGTTTTATGTATTCTTAAATTTCAACACTAATTGGAAAATATTGCGCTAATTTTGGTAACAATAAGGGGTGTTCCTAACATAAATATGGCATAGTAGAGAATATAATACCGACTTATTGAATAAGTGTTTTGAAGAAGGCATGTTCCCACATTACTATTAAATATAATTAAAGGAATTAAGGTTATACTGATTTACAAAAAAAGGAGATGTAAATCACGTATCCCAGCGCTGTTAAAAGTTTATGAGCAAACAATTAATCGAGTACTTTGAAAAGGCCAATCTTCTAGGAAATCACCAACACAGACACCATGAAAACCAATCGACAACACAAAAGCCCTTGTGGAAATGTTTAAAAAATCATTGAAACATATGACAATGGAACGTTTGAAATAATATACAATATACAACATAATCAAATCGTACCTATCAAATAGAAAGGAACAGGTGCGTTGGGACAATACGATCTTCAAGGGAATCACTCGTTGAATTTGGCGTGCCACAAGGCTCTATATTGGATCCCGTTCTCTTCATTATATATATGACAATGATTTAAAAATAAATAGGGAAGATGTTAAAACATTGATGTTGACGATATATATTAAAAAACCAAACAAGTCGAAGAACTGAAAAGAAAATAAGACCTAATTCAGAAAATGGAATGAACTAAGCCATCTATAAATTCTGGGAGTTCAAATAGTCACCAAATTTACATGCATCACACACCCCAAAAAAAATCAATAACATATTCGAAAAATTTTAGAATAATTTTTTAGATTCGAAAAATTTTAGAATAAATTTTTAGATTCGAAAAATTTTAGAATAAATTTTTAGATTCGAAAAATTTTAAAATAAATTTTTAGATTCGAAAATGTTAAAATAAATTTTTAGATTCGAAAAATTTTAAAATAAATTTTTAGATTCAAAAAATTTTAGAAACAGCTATCTATACGATAAGGGGAATGAAAAATAAATGTACTTACCTTGTAGCGAATTTTCACAGTTTGCTGTCGTACGCCATCCGCCTGTGAGGATTAGCAAGTGCAGTCGTGGATCCTGCAAAAGAAGGGTATTCGTGTATTATGTGGAGTCAGAAACCTAGACAGTTGCGGTGAATATTTCAAGTAAGGGGAATATTATAAATTTCCATTTATATTATGAATGTCTCAAATATATGAGTGTACACATTAATAAACCAAATTTCGCAAAAAATGGTAACCACCATAGCTTTAATACACGACGAAACGAATGTTTCAAATTTCACTTCACAGCCTCAAAAATCCCAACTAGGTGTGGGTTTCTGGGTAATAAAATTTTATAGTTACTTATCAGAAAAGATCAAATACAAAGCACCAAAAGAATTTGCAACCGCCGTGAAGTCACTACTGGAACGCACTCTATGCACCAAGGAGGGATATTTTAATGAGAAATATGTGTTACATATCTAAATTTTAGATTTTATTGTGAATAGGCGTATAATTTTATTGCAGAATTTTAATATGTATTATACTTTTAACACTATATATTTGACTTTTCAAATTTTTGATGAATGAACTTATATTATAATTATTATTATTAACATATTTGAAAGAAATGAAGATATGGAAAATTGGTAACGAGATGGTAACAGTGAAGAGATGGAAGTAGTTAGAGGTACAGGATAGGTCAAGATACAATGATATATGTATAGGATGAAAATTGGAAAATTTTGAAAAAATCTTGGAAGAGTAGGGGGGGGGATGTTGTAAAATCTTGAAACGGTTATAAGGCAGTGCCACTGCTTCAGGACTTCTGAGATTGTAGTCCTTGCTAATTCAGAGATGAAAAAAAAAACCTATTAGATTTAAGCAGTGTGGCCCAAATGAAAGTTGCATGTTGCTGTCATGTCAGTATGAGGAGTCTAAGGAACAGTTGTTGATTCTCCACCACAGTTCTACTTCACTCTGATTGTCTTCTTCTGCAATGTCGTAATCCTCTTCTCATGTGCGGAATTGCCCTAACTTAATATACTATATTGCAGAACTGAATGAAATAGAGCAAAGTACGCAGTTGCAGCTGATGAGCTTTCAATCATAGTTTTTCTGCTAAACAATCCGCTTTACTTTTCCAAGTCAACTTCTGGTCCAAATAGACGCCGAGTTATTTGACAGTCTCTTGGTTTTGTAGTTCTAGACATCTCAGAGATGACGCAAAGGTCATCTGTGATTTAGTTGGATGTAGTAAGAGTTCACTTGTAGAGCAACAATTCTGAGCACTACCAACCGATGCTCTAGATTCGCCAGAGACATATTTGTTAAGATCATTAAGGGCATCGATGAATAGCACGCTGCAACATGGTATATTAGCTGATAGATAGTTAATGTACAACAGGAAGCAGACTGGCTCGAAGATATTGCCCTGGGGTATATTGTGTATCTAATGTGAATTAATGACGAGTTTCCTTGATTTACTGTCGATAAATACAATAAAATGGCGATCGGTCATGTACGAATGAAGCACACAGTGTCACCTCGGATACTATAGTTTGTCGTGGAGCATACTGTCAAAAGCTTTGCATAGGTCACAGAACTAAACATAGCATATATTTTCGTTTTAAAAATCCCCAAACACGAAGTCAAGAAGACAAAGAATGTACAGCGTCCGAACTGAAGATGCCATTCTGGAACCTAAATTGCTGCGGCGATAACAGATTGTTGGACAAAATATATTTGTTTTATCTATCCAGTTCAGCCACATTTTCGTAATAGGAAGATCGAAATAGGCCTGTAGTTGGAAGGATTAGATGGGGCACCTTTGTTGTATAGTGGTATGACCTTAGCCATCTTCATTACGTCAGGAAAAATGTCACATGCAATTTATTCAATATATGTGCGCATTGCCTTGATATCTTCGAAGAAACGTGCTTAACAAGTTTAGTGTTGATGTGGTATGTGTCAGTATACGATGTAGCTAATTAAACTACTGTTTATTAATTGCTGGTTAATTTATGCTCTTGTGTCTAATGTATTGTGTCACAATTATTTAACGATTTTATTTTGTTGTCGTGATATTTAGATTGTAAAGCGAGATTTGTTTCAATTATCGAAACATGTTTCATATTAAAATAGATTTTATTTTGTAAAATTATTTTGAAAATGAAATTCTCTAATTTGACTAAAAGTAGAGTACGACTAAAATTACCGTTTATTAAATGCCGTATACCATTCACTCTCCTTCGTAAAGCCTAAAAATACACACATGGCGAACATAATACCAAGAATGCACGCGATAAATCGTATCATTCTTGCGAGATGCACAAAAGTGCATAACATAAAAGAAAAACGTTCCGGCCCAAGCTTCGATGAAATCATATTCAGAAGCGATTAGTAAAATGCACGGTGAAATAAACATGTTTGCGAGAGGGTAAGTTACGCGCATCTTGAAGCACACGAACAGCTGACAGGATTCTTTTTTCGCTCACACCGAAAGCAAAACATGTCAGACATTATCAGACATTCGGACAGCTCAGTTGGCCGGGTGCATCTTAACTCTGTAATTGCCGTTGGCAGAATATCAGTTACCATCGTCGGATCTTAAAACCGAAACGAGACAAAAATGCGCCGGTCCGTTGAAAATATGCGTCTAAAGCTGTTTAGATGGCGTTACTCACGCTCGTATGTTTAAGTCATCTGACTTTAAAGTGTCGTTTATTATGTTTATTAACCATATTAATTTCAGTCATATGTTAATCTCATTGGTGGGGTTGGATAATAATATTTGGTTGGGCAATTTTAAATACAATTTTCAGAATGTAAATTACAGGAGTTATATATGTTTATTCTAGATAATTTTAGACTGATTTAATCAAAACCAAATTTGAATAACGTGAAGTTATTACGTAATTATCTTGGGTCTGTAAAGTTTGCCGGAATAATAATTTAATAAAATCTGCGGCTCAACGTAATCAACTAGCGACACGTCAAAGGAGGCGCGTATCCTTCGGCACAGATGGACTCCTTAACCGCGCAAACACAATCATGATATGCCATATTTCAATATTGGCAAAGAAAAAAATATCCCCTAGTTACGTGGCACCAATGAACTTGACGAAATATTTGAAAACAGTTAAAAATATTGTTCGTTTGTTTGCGTTTCTTATGCTATTAGTATACGCCTAGACCATTGTAACCGCCAATTAATACGAAAAAGCGTCACGCACGCAATTGAGTCATTTGTGAGGAAACATAGGTGTTCGGGTGTTGCACCAATTGATTTGCTCGACACTGTTAAATTCGTAGCATCTGTCAATTACGTGACGTGTGTTAATTTATGGTGTGCGTTTATGTGGGAGGTGTTGGAAAATGATAGGTTATTTGATGTAGTTTTAATAAGGAAATTATACTGCCAGAACTAACGCAATTAATTAGAAAAGCACGTGCTGTCAAAATTGAACATTGCCATGACATGTTACGTGCACATTTGACGACGTAATATATTTAGGGTGTATGGTATATTGAAATTAGGCGAAATGTCGCATTGGGGCAACGAATTCAGTCTTTCAATTTGTTGAAATTTTTATTCAGTACCTACATACTTGATATATTTATTTATTTAATTTTTTACACAGTAACTAAATTATTCTGATTTTGCGATATTTTACTGTTTTCGATAGAACTTTAATCTTTGGGCACCACAGCAACATTTTTTCTTTCATTGAAACAAATTTATCTACTGTTACAAAAACAGTTCAAGTAAGTATGTATAGTAGTCAAAATATTTGTTTGAAAATTGGACATATCGGGAGGTCTTTCTATTTCTGAGATATTGTCACAATTTTTTTTACTGATTTGTTACTTGACAGTTTTTATTCTCTGTGGATTCTGTTATTTGTATTTATAAACCTAAACAGTGGGCACTGCAGATGGGGTGATACTGAAATATTAAAATAGGAAACAGTTGTTATTTTAGATGAATTAGTTGATATGGCTCCTTGTTTTCTCCTTGTTTTACAGCAGCTCATTGAAATTGTTTATGCAGCTGGAACTGCTAATGGAATATAATCCAGACTAGGTGACTTGGTTCCTTCGATTTCTGCTGAATGATATTTGTAATCATAATCAATGTTTAGTTAACGAGATCATCAAGAAATAATTGATATTTAACTATGGAGGTAATGTTGGTGTTTTTCTGTTAGTTTCCACCCCTCCTCTTGCACGGGGTTATCCATAGTGATTTAGATAGATAGCTATTATTTTTCATGTTAGCCAAGTAATTGGAAAAAACATTCAGTACCCAACAACGTCTAGGAAACGTCACTGAAAATCTTTTTTTATTTAAATTGAAAGTTTCAGTAGCTGAATATGCGAAAGAAAAGTAGAAACTATGGTGGAAGAAAACTGCTGGGGTTTTAAAATCGTTTCGTTTCTCAAATGATCGAAAAGAATGATTCAAAATACTGTATTGAAAATCATACCATCTATTCTAAGCGTCGGAAGAAAAGCTCATTACTACAAACTGGTAAGGTGGTTGTTGATTGACTATGAATGTGACGATTTTTATATTAAATATGTTATTTTATTTCCCCAAAATATAAAGTATAAATATATTTGTCCGTTTCTTATTAACTGGAAATTTGAAAATCTCGACAGACTATAAACAGTCCATTAGAGCAACGAGCTCAATTAAATCGTTGCGATCAATGCCGCGGAAAATTATTTGAGCGACGACGCACCATTGGCGGAATTTTCACGCGCGGTGGAATTGGGTCGAAATAATAATAAATCTCATTCGAGATCGATTTCAGTGTGGTGAATCTTTGCAGGTTTCCTTGAGCGAGCGTGCCGGCGACGGCCGTAGGAAACAACAGGGGACGTTACAACGCACGGCCGTTCAAGCGGAGTCTTCGAAACCAACCTTCAACCACACCTTCAAGCTACCCTTGCAAAAAACGGATCTTCACAAAAGGCTGTACGTCGAGGTCTGGCATCGCGATAGAATATGCAGGTAAGAACGTGAATTGAATTTTATTTCCAGTTCTTTTTTGATCTCCGTCGGTGGATTACAACGCATGATGAAATACAATAAATGCAGTGCAATAATCGCCTACAATGTTAGTATATAAATATACGTTTGTGTTTGACATTGGTTTCATGTTTTAATTAATTGGATGTTGCGAATGATATAATGCAGGAAAGCTTCTTGTGATTGATTAATGAGTTATATATTAAAATAGAAAACATAGATTTGTATGGAGTAAATTGCGGTGTATCTACCGTTACACATAGTATTCGGAACCGAATAATTACAAACTAAAGTAAAGTAAATTTATTATCGATGTCAAAGTTCCAATCTTGCAATAAGAATGGTGACATTTTTTGAATTATACATTTTTGTCTGTTTTGTTTATAATAAATTGTAATTGATTCTCGCTTCATAATTTTTAAAGAGGGATTGTACTTGTTAGAGATGTAGCCGCACATATCATTACGATTTTAAGTTAGAAATTTTTACAAAGCAAACTCAATAAACCGTGTTATCTGAATGCTCTCAAATTATGAGTTATCGTCCCTCATCAATAGACGCTATAGTAACGAAACATAAATGACATAAATGATTCTTCACAAATCCTACATTCTTATTGGCCAAAATCTTAGTTCAGCTGAATTTCAGTATCACAAATGTCAAAGATATCATTCTATTGCATTTTGACATATATAATATACATATTTTTACAATTAAATCATCTAAAACCTTAACCAAACATACATGCCTTATGACATAAGTTTCTTTTTACATAAGTTTAAACGCCTTTTCCATGGATGACCTTACTATAATTTACTTACTATGGCTATGACTATGGCTTCTTAGATCCTTCTCAAAATATCAATCTAAATTTGCATGTCTAAACAATTTAAATATAATATAAGTTGGTCTTATCTCATTTATTTCACATGGCGATTTTTTAATTTAAAAGATAAGCAAAACACATAATATAATAAACTCGTTGGATATATGTCCCATATCGAATATAACAGCAACGCGATGAGGTTATAACGTAATGCTGATTAATGATTTGCTTCGACTCTGAAACTTTCCGATAATAATGAATACGTAGTGTTTGCCGGAAAACAATTTTTATTTATAGTTATGGCTATGAATAACTTTTGCGCGGTCGGTTCGCAGAATGAAACTGTAATGCATAACAATTATTACAAAGCTCTGCTCTGCACCAACGATTTGCAATATTAGTAGGTCATTCGAACAGCAGTATATTTAAGCGGTTTATTCTTTGGGGTCAGTTAGGTACTTTTAAGTTTCGCCTTTGGCTTGCGATTCGTTATCTTCAGGGATCAGTTTGTCGATAGTAACAACTGGTCCTTTACATTTGAAGTTCAATTTAATTACGTTATTTTAATTTTGCGCATTTTAGTTGTGGCTTAATTAATTCATTAATTAATTAATGTAATGTGTTTAATGGTTTAGTATTTATTGTATTGTGTATTTATATAATGTAGCATGGAATGTTTGTTGACAAATATTAATAGGTTTAATTGAGGATTGACACATTGTTTAATATGTACGAATATTAATCGGTTATGGATTTCTGCAATGCGGTATCGCTTGTTATATACAGGGAGTAAAAAGTGTCACAAACTTTGAGGGCTGATAGTATGGCCCAAAATATGCCGATAAGTCTTAATGAAAATGCGTCCGCAAATGGACGGTTTCGGAGATTTATATGAGAGGAACAATTGTATTTATAATTTATGTAAAGTTATGCGCAAATTTAATTTGTAATCAAATCCAATTCTTGACCTCTGAATCCCAATTAAGTGAACGTGATTCGGCCAATACTTTTGAACTAAAGTCAACCCAGAGCATATGCACCAAACTCAATGGATTGCACTGACATAAATTGGTATTGTTGTACGTTCTTTAATCAACCTAAGCAAACTTAGATCAAGTCAATGGAAATTGGTTACTATCGTGAACTCAACCCAAAATGTAATCGAAAAAGATCGGCTTAGTTTGGGCATTTCCTTTGTTTTAGATTTGCTTTGGAAAAGCCCAACTAAAAATCAAGTTTATGTAAAATTTAATAATAAATTTAATATTAATAATAATACTGCACTTGTATCTAGTTAGAAACATACACTAAAAAAAACATACACAAGAAATCAAGAGTTGAATAATTAACATATATGATTTTTGTCAATAAACACATTACAGTAATTTTCGACAAGAGTAATGGTTTCTCCAAGAAATGTGTATTTAATTCGGTGCTGATATCTCGCTGTCCATTTTTGAAATTTTCTCATGGTGCGTTAAAGTCGGTAATAAATTTGGAAGTCATGGCCATTTTCAATCAATATGTAGTTTGTGCAAAGGAAGGGAATTCCCTCAAACCCAAAATAAATAATTTGATTGAAATATTGTAATAACATCAGCATCAAAGTCAACCCAACTCGTGTTTTTTACAAACCCCAAAAAGCTCGAAGTCACTGGAAGTTGCAAATACAAATAAGGTAAGTTAATTTACACAGATTTTATGTAATAGATGTAAATCGCGGAATTATTACAAAATTACTACAAAATAGTCCTTTGAATCCAAATTGCAATACAATCTAAAAAATCTGCACACTGACGTGATTACAATGACCGACGAAGCCGCGTACGTTTCGTGAATACATCTATATAGATTAGTTACATCTGACAGTCACGGCAACTGTGACTGTGGCCGCCCCTGCGATTGCCTTCTGGATATTTACTGTACGTTGTTAGGACTACAAAGAATTTTTCAACAGCGGTTTCAACAGCGATTTTCCAGCAAATGCTAGATTTTTCGAGAGAACTTTCCAAACGAAAATTATTTAAAGTTTAAGAATCTTTACAAGAAGCACTTTTAGATAACTCGTACCGTTTTCGAGATAGGGAAAAAGGTACCGGAAGTGAGGGACATACATCCGGTTAATATATTGCTTTCAAAAATAGAAAGTTTTCTTTCGAGCCACATGCAAATCTTAGTTTTAAGCAATATTAACTTTAATTGTAATTTAATTAAGAGATACATGCACATACAAATGAAGGGTGCTGGGGAAGAACGACCTAAGTCACGCCAAATGGAATTTGAGAAAAATCAAATTTAAAGTTTCCCAACTAAAAAAAGTACTTCAGACTCATGAAAAAAATATTCAAAAATCAGCATTTGATCAGAAATATATTTATTACAACTCGTACGAAGCAAAATAAGTTTCAGATGATATTTTCCACAATAATTTCAAAATATTCTCTAAAATATACGGACTGATGTCACTTTTCCCTGGCATTAGGCATCAATCGGTGGGTTATCAACGTATTCGTCCTCACTTTCTTCTGGTTGATTGATGTATGTCAAACGTCTGTAGAAGTCCTTAGCTTCTGGTCTTACAAGGAATGATGTAAGAGCTTGTAAATCGTCCTACTTTGCCTTTTTGATCGCATTCAAGGTAGGAATGACCACGTATCGGAAATAAAACCTTCACTGTTTCGAATCGTTTCTTTTGCACAATTTTTTGTGACTCATGTTCTGGGAAAAACAAGAACTTTACAGTTATACGATTTTTACACTATATGGTAGTGTAAAAATCGTATAACTGTAAAGTTCTTGTTTTGCCCAGAACATAAGTCACAAAAAATTGCCAGCTCCCTAACCTCCATTGGCAAAATGTGGCAAAAGAAGTGGTACATCATTGAACACACGTCGTCAGCTCCTTTTCGAGCAATAGATTCGTCGTAAGTGTAGAATGCATCTTGCGAACTCGATAAAACATGGATGTTGAAGCTAGTAAAATTCAACTGACGTTTGTAGTATACGTCGTTCGTTGTTATGTTTGGTGTTGGTAGGTTTTTTTGGTAGTCCATTGTGATCGCTTCCATGCTTTTCGATTTCATACAGCGTTTGCGATAGGATTTCTTCAGCTTATAGAAGCGCTCACGTCTCTTCAGATGAAGTTCTTTTTCTCTTAGCTTATTGTCTAGCTCTTGCTGTGCCCTCTCTTTGTCCGGACCATCCAGATTTGATTTTGATTTCTCAGTTAGAGAAAAAATGTCAGCCTTCATTGTATCGCAGGTGCTGCATGTATCCTTGCGCGGATAACCAAATGAAATGTTAAAATTATTTTCAAATATGCAGCGGAACGATTCATACTGCATTTTATGATCGGGGTTCTGCTCAATATACATTCTGTGTAGCTTAGATATATTTAGAGTATCAGGTAAATATACTTTACTCGATTCCTTCAATGAATAATGGGATTTACGGCCCTTCAGACTTTTGATGAAGTCAATCGCCTTTCCCTTGGTCTCATCGCTCAGTTTATGTGGACGTACGTCATGTTTTCCGCGTTTGGCAGTTGGCGATTTTCCGTCACGAACAAGGGAATCTCTCACATACCTGACTCGTCGATCTGTAATTCCGTGCAAGGATATGAAAGCCTTTATACAAACTGTTACATCGCGGACTTTTCCATTCTCACTAATCCTAACTCGATAGCTGTATGAAGCAGTATTAATTAATTCGTGCCTCATCTTCATTCTTTCGTGGACGTCGTCGCATGACTGGGAGAACAGTAATAAGACCACCAAGGTAAGCATTTTGAGCATTGGTGTCCCCCAAATCGTTAAATTCGCGTATTATTCGTCGGCGTTCTGGCTCACAAATCGAAGTGAAACAGTGAAATCGTTTACACCAGCAGTCAGGCCCAAGTTCGTGGGTGGTAGCTCGCAAGGTTTTCATTACATCTCTAACCCTTCCTGTTTTTTTCTTTTTTTCGTTCCACTGCTCGACGGTCCTATCTCTTCTTCACTGGACACAAACAAGTCACTGTCACTGTCCATTGCACTGTAATACTGCACAATCGCACACATTTCAAAAACATTAAAGTATACAGAGAAAGTGAAAGGTACGGTACGACGTATGAACTAGAACAAAACACGAGAAGATAAGATTGATAACACCAGATTGGGTGATGCAATCGATGAACAGATTGGGTCATGCAATCGAAGAACAGGGTGGGTGATGCAATCGCCGATCACTGTAGTTCACACAAAATGAAAATGGAATAAAAGGACTGAAGACGTTCTTCCCATGGCGTGCTCGGACTCACGTCGTTTTTCCCCAGCAGGGTGGATGTTCATATGCTTATTTCTATGGACTCAAGTCACTGTAGCCATTTTTCGACTCAGTCATATTATAGTACTTCCACAATGCAACTAGATGGCGCTAAAAGCTCGTTTTGTTACAAAACTGGACTGAAGTCGTTTTTCCCCACCTCCCTTCAAATGTCATGCCGAAAATAGTCAGAATGCATTTAGGTCTCCTCAAAACGTGTATACCTGTTACAATCGTGAGGTCGATTTTTTTCATGATTCCTATACCTCCTTATACACAGAGTATAAGAAAATATAATAAAGTTAATTCTGCCAGTTCGGGGAAAAAAATGACAAATCAAGATGGGAATGGTATCAGCCTCAGAAATAAATATCAAAATTGACGAAACAACTCCCAAGAACATAAGATGAGAGACTTATGGACTTTTGCCAGACGTGGAATTTCACATTCAACCGAAACACAACTATGCAATTGTATAATATTCTTTAAGACTACGCATATAATATGAAAAGAAATGATGGTGTTGATTATAACGAGACGTAATAAAATTTAACTTGAATATGACTGCAAAACTGCTGCAGGAAATGTTTTTCCAAGAATATAATATATAACACTATATCCCTTATCGGCTATGGAATTCAACACCGATTGCCAAGCTTCTACTGCCAAGAGCTTCAATGCGAAATCGACAAATGAAAGAACAGTTCTGATGCATTTATTCTGAAGGAAAATTTCAACTGCAAAAATTTTGGACAAACGGAATGTTTTCAAAATAAATTCTATTTTATAAAGTACCAAAGAACTGGTAGTGGAGAGACAATGAAGGAATTAACGCCAACCTGCAATATTTCCTTATTGAAAAAGATAATTTTTGAAATGAAACGGGTCGTACGAGTATACTGTTCAATCTCATATTTTCGAAGACAACCAAAGGGAGATCAAAGTCTTGTGCAAAGAGTAAATGGTTGGCACGTAATAAATCAGATCCTGATGTTTGTTCAGCGCACTTTTCTTTAATTAATAGAAAAACGACCCAAACACGTGACATGAGATCGGTTGTTTGTAACACCAAACAAGAACTGAACTTGAAATTACAGCATAGGTGGGTATGAAAACAGTCGGCTGGTGTTAATACGATGTTAAAATGTTGGTTTACGTGACGTGGATAGTAAACAAATTGCAAACCATAGTCACAGATCTTCTGCTGTTACTCAATTAACCCAATCCGAAATTCCTGAATAGAGGCTAATGACAGGACATACCAATTCAAATTCTTTACAGCCTTATCTAAACATGCAGCCTAAGAGACATGAAGAATTTTTTTTATAGAATATGAAGTAGTAATTCTGTTACTAGTCATTTATGCCAATTAATTGGTTCTTCATTAATGACTTGTTTGTTGAATTCTACAATTCTACAAAAAAAACTCGTATATGGATGGATAATATGCTCGTTGTCCATATGGTAATATACGTTCTGATGCAGACGTTGAATTAACTGGAACATTTTTGCTTATATTTTCATGGGACACCCACCAGCAGTTATTCTTAGTAGGTTCAACATATGTATGCAGTTAATTTTAACAACATTTTTCTTTTAAATTTTCTACTAAATTCCCTATCTGCCACCTATTCCATAGGGTGCAGACAATATTTCTTTAATAACGAAAACTAGTTCGTTGATTACATAATGAATAGTCTGTAAAATTCTTTTTTTGGAACTGAAACGTAGTTCACAAAATGGTTCTTTTCTCCAATGGTTCATTTACACCCATTTCAGCTGCTTATATTTTTGAAGTAAATTAAGGTGCTCCTCAATAGTTAATTTGATGATTAGAGACGCCATACTACACACAGTGGCCAGAAGAGCCCTATTTTACATTTAAAGGACACATGGATGAAAAGCATTAGCTCTCATATTATATTTGACAGCGGAATAATCACAATGGTTAAAAAATAAACGATTATTATGAAAAATTTCGTCGTGGAGAGGAGAATTGATGTGGAGTGGACATCACTAAAAAATTTATCAAACGCATTTTGAAATCGTTGGGCATTTACAATTCCCCTAATTATGGGAAATGCATTGATTTTGTTGAACGAACTTTAGTGAGTGCTCGCGTAGCGTCGTATTTATAAACTTGTTGTTGGGTGCCTTTTGTACATTTTCACGTGAATGTAAGCCAAAACTTCTTGGCTTCGAATATCCAAATTCAACTTTGCGCCTTTTCACATATGAATATCGGGCGAACGTCATTACTTTCGCATAATCGGTTTGCAGCGTAAGAAAAGCCATGCCTGCATGGAATCCGCGAAGATGGGCTAAGAACTCGTCTAATGTGCACTCTTTAAAATATTTACCCGACCTCGTGCGCACCTCCGGTCGCGTTCCGCGGCACAGCTCGGCTACTACGCAAAATCGTGCACCGCCGGATCGATGTTTGGCTTCGAAGCCGTCAGAAGATTTCCACGACCGACGTTTTCCCATCCTCGTCGGTTACTTAGCCAGAAATTGTCGTAAGCGCAGCGTAACCGAGGACGTTCGAGCAGTTTTAGGCGGGCAAAATTTATACCGCGGGACCCGGAGCTCGTATCCTTCTCTTATACGCACTGATCTCACGCTGTGTAATCAACACTCCCATGACGTTCGGGCACCGTCCAGTGCGGTTGGAAGTGTTGGGGTGATTTGTGATAACGTGCGATATTCAGTTCTTTGGGCTCGGTGATCCGTGACTGACACTTTAATTTTGGTTTATTGTGAAAATTCTATGTCGTAAATGTAAAATTCGCTTTACGATAACGAGATGACTTCATCTCGTAGTAATCTTCGAGTATGTCTGCTAATAATAATTAGTAGACATAAACTAAACTCACCGATATTAAATCGCTACTAATTACATGGGCATTTTTTCAATAAGTTGTTGCAAATAATATATATAATTAGATTACATCGTATATCAAAGAAGTGCTCACTCGATTATGTAAGCGACTTATACTAGACCAAAGTACACCTAATGTGATCATGAACTTTCCAATCGTTTCCAGCTGGGTGAGTTAATTGATTTTTTTTTATATTTAGACATCTTAACATTCACAAGATTCAGTTTCTAGTTTGCATTTTAGTTTATATTAGACGACGAAATACCACACCAGAAAGTATTGTGACCTACAATATAACTAGTTGGTAATTTTTGGTAGAATGTTTGGTAGAGTAATTGGTAATTTGAAATAAGAACGAGGTAATGTCTGTTATTCAAAGGTAAACAAATAAACGTATTTCTTGAACGACTTTCAAGGACGTGCTGGAAGTGATAGGTGCGAGAATATCGCATGAAAATGGGAGCTGTGATGACGCTAGAAAATAATTGTGGTGGGCGAGGATTTGATTTGATTTTGAGCAAAAAATTGAACTCAAAATGAAATATTTTTTGTAAAGTGGTACGACGAAGCAATTCTTTAGTGGAGATCGATTGTTCGCATTCTCGTTCATTTTCCGATGGACGTCTCCGGAAATTTGATTCAAGGCTCCGTCGAAATCAAATGCTTGCCTCGCAAACAATTAGCTGACTTCTGTTGTTCGTTAAAATTAACTGCTTGGCGACCGTGATGATGGAAATTAACTTCTTGAATGTCCTCAAAATATTTGTTTTCTAGAAAAATTCGTTAGTACCCCGAAATGTAGAATTAATTAATTATCGAACGACGCAGTAATTTTTATCTTTTTAAGTTCGTTTTCGTGAACTTGGTTTATTTGCCATGTTTTCTTTAACAGTCTTCAACATAGTATTTTTTCAACTTGATCCATTGTTTTCCATTTATATCTTTTTGTTATTAATCTACTTCTTTCACGTTTGGTTCTGTTATTATTTTTCATTTTCATTTAATTTCTATTTATTTCACCTTGCTGTTTGCATATAATTAGCTACAATTTCCACATCTTCACTTTCCTCATCTCATTTATTTTATTATATTTTTGCATTGTTGTTACGTATTCATTTCCATTTATTTTATTTCATTTTTTCTTATTCAGTTTGTATGTTTTCTTTATTTCGTTTTCTTATATTGCGAATCATGTTATTTTTGTCTAAACTTGCTTTTGAAACATCTTAAATTTATTATTAAAAATTAAATTAAAATTATTAAAAATTAAAGTCAAATACAAGTCAAGTACCAGATGAATCTTCCCTAACAATTCCTACAATTTTCAATGATATTCAAAGCAAGATGTTATATTTACGTCTAAAAATTTAGGATGCATAACGGATTTAACATGTGTTCTAAATACTGCTGTTAGTCATCTTTGGTAATTATCAAACTGCACCATTTCATTTAAGTCCAAGTTAGTTTACCGATGCCTTCACAAGGTAGATAATTTACCAATTAGCGTTCCTATAATGATAATGTAATATGAATGAAAAATGATAGGATTTTACTGCTAAACTACGCAGTGAGTATTGTCATAATAGATGACTTCCTCGATGGGAAAATGTTTTTGTCGATGCATTGTGCATTGATAAATTTATTCAAATAAATAATAATAACAAATTGAAGTAACCTTGGCAATCAGAGGGTTAATACAAGAAATTATATTACACACAGGAAGTGCTAGTGCATGGCCATGAGGGACCAAGAACTTTATGTTTACGCCTTCCTCATAGAGTTTAGAAAGTATTAATAATAATAAAAAAATTTGCAGTGGTCCACACTGAATGTCTCATTAAAATTTTCTATCCGAAAATGTTGCACGTCACGAGCATTATGGGCATGATACTCGTCCTGAAATAAGATGTTTTGAATGCTTTCGGGGTTAACAATTTGTCTCAGGGAAGGCATTATATCGTTCGTTAGTAGCTCCAAATATCTATTACCAGTTAAACTGTAATCAAAGATGAAAGGGCATATTATGTGTTAAACAGGCTTAGGGAACCTTCAGATGGATAAACGGTAGATACATGTGTAGGGGTTAGAGCGAGGAATTATTTATTATTCAATGATATATTTATTCTTCATCTTGAATGAGTACTATTAGTTTTCACTGAAGTCCTTGAAACAGTCTCAATCATTTTAGTTCATTTCCTTTCATTTCCTTTAGAGAGTTTACTTGAGACTTAGTAATAAATCAATGGGGCACAAGTTTCTCAAGTTTTTGATAAAAGTTGTTTAATGTCACATGAAATATTCTGTACATACCAAGGATGCATGTAGTAACCTGACTTATTAGTAGTTAGCACTTACTTAATTACTTTACCAATTCATCTACATTTTCACTCAGGGTTTTTTATTTTTCTTGGCTCAGGTAAAGCTATGATTTTGTTGTTTCTTGGAACGTCTGTTTCTTGATGAAACGAAAATTTGCCTACATAAATCTTTTCCATTGCATCCTTCTCTTTTTATAAAGTATGAGAAAGCGCCATAATATAATATAATAGAAAACTAATATGATAAGAAAAAGAAGAAAAGAAAAGATACAAATATAATTGTTTTTCTATAACCCTTAACTTTTTAAACTTGAACACGTTGACCCTTTTATTGGCACAGGCAGATTTTCATTAATGTTTTCTAAAGGAACCACTTGACTTGATGCGACCACATTATAAATACTACAATTATTGTCAATGTGTGTCCTCTGCAGTATCTTTATTTGACAACATATATAAAGATTGAAGCTATTAATTTTATAAATGTAATATTTAAAACACGTCTTGTGAAACGATGACAGGAATATGTAAAAAATATATTTTTTATATAAATATGGTATGAACAATAATTAAATAGGTCTGCAATATTGTATTGTATTGTATACAATCATTATTTGCATTACTTCAACTAATACGAATTATAATTTAACATTTTATATATTTGTATATTCTTTCCACTTGCGGCAAATGTCTTGTCCAGGAATTGGTTAAACGAGTATTTCATTGATTTTTCTGAAAATTCGCAGGATATCTTAGTGATTTCTATTTTTACTTTCTTATACTTTCTGTATAAGTAAGTATAGGAATCATGAAAATTTCCGAACTCGAGATTTCAACGGATATACACGTTTTCAGGTCCCCTGAATCGATTCTGACTATTTTCGGAATGACGTCTGTGTGTCTCTCTCTCTCTGTGTGTGTCTGTGTTTGTGTATCTGTGTGTGCTGTGTGTGTGTCTGTGCGCGCTCTAGCGTCCAAACGATTATAGCTAGAGCTCTGAAACTTTAAATTTAACATTTGTATGTAGCAAGGAGGAAAACGTCCTATTTACTCTTATCACCTTTTTCCATATCTCGAAAACGGTACACGTTACGGAAAAAATATTCTTACATAAATTATAGATATTGATATTCTAACTTTCATTTGAAAAGTTTTTTCGAAAACCGTAGTATAACTAAGTATAAGTAAGTTTCGTGTGGACCACCGCGGATTTTTACTTACTTATACTTTATGTATAAGTATAGGAATCATGAAAAATTTCGACCTCGAGATTTTAACGGATATACGCGTTTTGAGGTCCCCTGAATCGTTTCTGACTATTTTCGGAATGACGTATGGCTGTGTGGCTGTGTGTCTGGGTGTCTGTGCGCGCTCTAGCGTCCATACGATTATAGCTAGAGCTCTGAAACTTTAAATTTAACATTTGTATGTAGCAAGGGGGAAAACGTCCTATTTTGAACGCAATAGCTCAACCGGAAGTGATCGTTTACTCATATCACCATTTTCCGTATCTCGAAAACGGTACACGTTACGGAAAAAAATATTATTACATAAATAGATATTGATATTTTAAACAACTTTCATTTTAAAGGTTTTTTCGAAAAATGTAGTATAACTGAGTATAAGAAAGTTCAGTGCGGACGACTGCAGATTTTTTTTCTTGTGATTGTTAAATTGTTTAACATTTCTGGTAAGTTTCATATTTCTTTTCCTAAGATTATAATTGAAGGTGTGTGTATTAAATGTGTCTTCTTATTCAGCATAAGTTCTATACATGTTATAATTAATAAGTTATGGGGACACTAAAAGGAATTCCTTTTAAATCTTAGAAAATCTAAAAAAATCACTGAAAAACTCGAAAGCCGTGGCTTAAACTATATATTTTTTAATGCATTAATGCTTGACAATGAAATATAGCTACGCAAAAATGTTGATGGGGGTGATTTTGAATTGTTTATTTTATGATTTGGTGGCAATTAAGCTCTGCTCACGAAACTTTACCTCAAGCCTCACGTAGAAGATATTCTTATGTACCAACCTCGAAAGACTAACTAACACTCCAAGTTTCTATTAAAATATAACTGAAATATTATCTGAAATACATACAAATATGCTACTTATAAAATAACTTGTTCGTTCTATGGCTAGTTCGATAGGCATGTCATTCAAACGAACATTGCTTTTGAATACTAATCAGAAGATTGATTGCTCCTATGATGAATTAACTGAAAGTGCAAATAACACGACATCTGCTGTCATGCACAATGGAATCGCATTGATGTGCCGCAATCAGTGTAGCGCCGCTGGCGCTGGCGTTAAACTAACCCCTATTTTCGACCTACGGGATTTGTATCGTTCACTGTCAATACATATGTTCCAAAGTTCATTTATGTTTAGGGACGTGTAAAACCATGCGGGTGGTCAATGAACGGCATCAATACAGTTAAGTAAACAATCGTGTACAAACGATTTAATATCAATGAAATTCATACACCTACGTTGTAACGGCTAAAATAACAATAATTGTTGGGTATATTGGATGTTCATTGCGTATTAATTGATAAATGAAGGACTATAACTAGGGTTTTAATTGCAATTGTAAATATTAATATAAATCCACAAATGACCGAGTGGTTAGATAGTATAGTGTAATCGTTGAGCTGAATGCTAATTCTAATTTTATTGTATGTACAACTTTTATACTTGTTTTGCTCATTGATAAAATTTGGTGTTACAGTATTGATTATGGAAATTAATAAATTATACACCTATTTAAAAGGGTCGGTCATAATAAATTAGTACGAGGCTGATCACTTATCAAAAGTATATGAGGTAAATACGAAGTGTATGCGCGAATGTTGGACAAATACGAGAGATACGTTCATAACAAAGTCGTTAAATTAGGAAGGGCATATATATTTATATAGTCGTTGGAATAATTTTGTTACACGATTTCAAAGAAAACAGGTGTCCAGTAAAGGGGAAAGAAAGAGTTTTGTAAGAAATGAAGATTTGAGTAGATTATCGCTGGTAATATTTTCATATTATGGCGAAGTATTGCAGGTGAGATAAGAGAAATATGAAAACAAGGAACTCGCAGAAAATGAAAGGCCATGTCAGGAGGAAAAGTTTTACGAAATGGCTGAAGAATGAATGAATGGAGGTGCATGACGTGGAGAATTTATGTTTAATATTTTGTTAAATAATGTTATTTCAAAGGTTGATCACTGGTGTAAATTGCTACGTTAAAAATAAATGCACATCGTTACTGAAATTCGAATTGCGTTAAATTGGACCAAACCGAGTAATTTTATTTCAATTCTAACTAATTGGAGTGGCGTATATTGGATTATTGATTGAATGTAAACGGTGCTTAAATGAAAATCGATTTGCAATTCGTTGCGAACTTTGCATTTATACAAAGGACGAAATTTGTGCAAATAATCTTCTCACCAAGTGCAGATTGGAGAACGTAAATATGTATCATTACTTGTTGAAAAGAATATTAATATGTGTGCATGTCGCTTTGTAGAAACACGTAGTCATATATATTCAAGCTAGAGTAGTAAATAGTAACAGCCTTTATATAATTAACGTGTCGATAGAAGTTTGTGGTACTAGGAATTCAAGGTTCAAAAGTTCAGGGGAATTAAAATGCAATGACCGTCTGATTCATCAATATTTTTCCCAACCACAACTTCATACTATAAATTCAGGCTCATCAGCTGAAAATTCATATTTGATTTTTTTTCATTTATATGTATATTCAACAACGTATATCATTTTTTCGATTATTAATTATGTCGTGTAGATTAATTTAATATTATTTAAGTTTCATATTAAATTGGTTTGAGTGCAGCATTAAAACTAAAGTTAATAATTTGTTATTTGTGCATTTGTGCAATTGTCTTAATGTCTCTATGGCGCTATGAGGTCGAAAAGTATCTAATTCCTAAAATAATAATGACGTTTCAAGTGTTACAGGTTTAATTAATTAATGTAACTCGTTTAAGTTTATTATATTACAAGCAGTGCAGTCAGCGTAATTAACGAGTACACTCATTTTATGAATACGTTGCATGATCTTACTAGTATTATAGTTTTTACATCTATTATGACTTAAATAGGTTCCAAATTGTCCAGCAATTGATGAAGGGTATCATCAATTTGTATTGTAAACTATTTTTATATATAACAACAATTGGACAGGAAAACAGTTATTCGTTGCTTTCTTAAGCAATATATTATATTATGTGTGTAAATTTAGTGGACTTTAATTTTGTGTAAAATTTGTTTCTGTTTTAATTTCAGGCGCAGCGAGTTTTTAGGATGTATGTCATTTGGCGTTAAAAATGCGATTAAGAAGGTAACTAATTTTATTTTTTTAGTAATTCAATTGCACTGGGTACATAATACAGTTTGAAATCGCACCTTTCTTATTTCGCAAATCGCGATTCGTGTTTTGTCATTTCACGAAAGAATTAATTTTCATTCGTGGAGCAACTTGCAGACCTCGAATTACGATAACGCGAATAGAGTCCGGCTACCTCTCTCATAACTGCCCTCAACGAATCCAATTACGAATGCGATGGAACTTGCACAACTCCACACTTTGCACTAATGATATTAGAGATATCTCGTTATACCAATACTTCACGTTATAACGTGTAAGGATTCGGTAAGCTCATTTTAATTAAGTGTTTCATTCACTGTAGAAGCACCTTGTAATAAGGACAAATATTAAGTACCATATACTAGCAGAATGTTAACTGGAATTGTATACTTTTACGAAAGATGCTTCATAGCAAGGGCCATACAAAAATGTCTCTCTATCTAAATTAAAATATTGCAGTTATTACGCTTTGAATGAAAAATATTCATTGGTTATGGAAACAACCTTGAATTTAGGATCAAGGAAATAACAAAATAATAATTTTGGTGTTAATTTTGCAACGTATAAATTTAATCCATATATTCCAATATTTGCTATTTGTTAACTTGATTTTTAATAGATTTTAATCAATTTTGATTGATAGAAGTTAATTATTTTCTCTCTGGAAAAAATTAATTTAAAACTTACGTTTACAAAATTAGAATCATTTTCGTTAGTCCTGAGCTTTTATCCGATTTAGCCAGCTACTTGAGTTTGTCCATGAGATATTTTATTATACTGCACACGGAATCATTTTTAGTGTTGCTACTTTTAAAACAAGAATAATGAAAAAAATAATTTTATATCATTTTACGTCACCGTGACACATAGGTAATGATTAATTATTTTTAGAATATCAACGGTTCGTTTCGTTTGCTGCCACAATCAACGGGTCGATGCCAGAACGTACCGATAACTGCAGATCGTGCTCACAGTCCAGAGTGCCGAACGTTCGAAGATACTGAGAACGCAACGAAAATGTGCGAAAGTCAATCGAGTGTCGAGGAGATCATCACGATCGATGACATTGACAACGACCTGCGAAAGTCGACCTGCAAGACCGTCCTGAGCGAGCAACAAAAGCTCGCCGACGAGAATCTCTTCCTCAGATATCTCGAATTGGATCCGACGGAAGGTCCTGAGGCGATCCCAGCTGCGTTACAACGAAAAGCGACCGGCAACAAAAACGGCAGGACGCCGTTCACCACTACGAAGAAATTAACGCGGCAACCGAAGACCGGTTTCGGCTTTTCCGTAGTCTGGACTCATCCTCCTCGGATAGAACGGGTTGAGAAAGGGTTGCCGGCTGATAAAGCTGGTATCCTGCCCGGAGACTACATTATATTCGTGGATAAACATAATGTCGTTATGATGCCCGAAATCGACATATTAAATTTAATTAGGTAGGTGTACTCATGTTTTCGAATCAAATACAATTTATAATTTTAGTAGTAATTATTACTATATTAACACAACCTTTCAAAGGCAAATACGTGAAAACATAATATGGACTTAATTAAACTCACCTCTGAAATTTAACACTACAGTCAATGAAAAAATGTAATCTGATTTTGCAAATAAAAATAACATTAAACAGCTTATGTGATTTTGGCTATAAATATAACAGAAATAAAAATTAAAACGAATCGAAATTCAATTATCTAAACCGTTTTTTTAATAATCACGATTAGAACATCTGTAACAACAGAAAATAATGAATTATTAACAATAAATAACTAAATAATTTCCAATTATCTCTAATAAGAAATAGCAGTATCTACTAATTCATTGAGATTAATGAGATTAGTTGCTTGCTATCAATTGTTTATTCTGCTTATGGTAAAAAATAATTAATGATGAACATTTTCCATAGATCGTATGGTAGTCAATTAACGTTGGAAATCTTCAGAAGAAACGCATCAAGGAACGGCTCTTTACCAAGTGTACGTCGTTTAGTAGGTACAGGAACCGGAAGTACAACTGGTCTCCCAGCACCTTCCTTATCAACACAAAGGCGTCCATCAACTGTTTGTTCAACGACAAACACAACGTCTGTGGATTACAACAGAAGAAGACTCCAACTGCCTCAAGTGACTTTTAGTGCCGAGGTTGGTAACGGGGTCCTAGTATAACCATTTGGTTTCTTTTAATATATTTTTTTTGTTAATTCATCGCATTGATTTGCTGATGTGTACAGTTATTTATTAGGTGAATATTGTGGTATGTACATTGTTGAAATCGTGGCCAGTAATTTCGATCAAAATCAAATTGTTTTAAAGCTAATTTTTAAGTAATATTTAGGTAAGAAATTGAAAATGTGGGCAAATAATTTTGACTATGTTAGGACGTTATTTACTATATATATTTTTGTATTTCATTTATTGTTTTTCGTAGTTTTGCATTATTATTTTTTTTCACCACTGTGAATGTAATTTATTTTTTAATTTTGTTCTTAAGTTGTTAATTTTGTTTGTGTTATTTATTTGAACAATACATTTGTTTTGTTTAATTATTTTGTGTTTCTTTATATTACCTAAGACATTATATTTGTGCAATCAGCGGCATTTTTTGATATATAAAACGTTACTACAAACATCTACATTAATTTTGAACCATGAAAATCGCAAGAATTTAAAGTATAGTACAAACCTTACAGCATTATATGTAGGATAAACTTTAATAAATTGCTAGATGATGTTGATAAGAAGATTGGTAGCGAAGGCACCGAGCTTTTAGACAAAACATGCGACCAAAGTGCCAACATTTTGTTGATAAAGTGAAAATTCTGGAAAGAACGATCTAGGAAACAAACTAATATAAGTAAAACTATTTCCCTCCCATGGACGTCGACTTAGTCACTTAATTTTTAACGTTTTTATATTAATAATTAACCCAAACTTTTAATTTCTCCGTTAACCAATGTTTTACTGAACAATTATATTTTGTACATATTTACAATATATGTTTTATCGAAATTAACATACGAGACGTCATAAATTCTCGATTGTATAAAATAATATTTTTTATACGTAGAAGCCAACAAATAGCCCCGAAGATGCTAGAAAAAAAGCCATGTATCAGCTCATATGCAAAGAGCAACAGTACGCCACTGGCCTGCAGTTTGCCATAACCAGATTTGTATCGGCGTTGGCAGAAAGAAAAGACTTATTAACGGCTGCGGAGCATCGCATTCTTTTCCAGAATTCTGAAGAGGTAAGTAAAAAAAAACATGTGGAAAAAACTACATTCACCCAATGGTACTCTGTGTCCAAATCATTGTTTCATGATTTCGACAATTTTGGATTTCAAAATAACATTAACATACGCTCACTAAGTGCACCACAAGTTAATAGGCATAATGTCAATGGGTTGATCATATCGTACAGTAACAGCTTGGGAGTCTGTTGGTAAGGAAAGGCCTACTACCATTACTTCAGCATCCTTCTAGTTTCATGAAGCGAAATTGCTCTCTGAGTACGTGCACTTGCTTGGCGTTGTCAGCTTATACCTTTTCAGTGAGACAATAGAGACAATATGGGTCGTAAACACCGGTTGCGTTCCTAAATATGTTTCGAATATTTTATAAAGTGTGAAGATCTGGTATATTATGTGCTTAATGTAGATGCCAGCTGACAGATATGAAGTCTCAAACAACTGCAAATCATGAGTTTTGCAATTTTGGGATACACCTGTACCTATTAAATACAATTTTCGAAAATATTTATGTTTTCTGCCATCAGTCCATTTCACTCAACGATCATTTGACAATTTCTATCCTACGTCGTTTCTATTTCATGAGATTTTCATTCTTGTTTCCATCATCATCACAGCTTTACACATTTCGTACATACTTACACATATACAAATAATATGTTTTATTTTAAACATTTTCGATCCAATTTTAGCTTCTTCGAATAACTGAAGATCTACTGGATAACTTGGTGCTGGAAGATGGCGATATGCAACTGCACATGTTGGCCAGGACCTACCACTCCAAGGTGGGAGAAATAATCTCGGCTTATAAGAAATATTGCTCAGGAATAAAGAAATCGGACTGCGTTTTGGCGAACAAGACTAAAAACGTCAATTCGGATTTCGTGAGGTTTCTTCAGGTCCCGGCGATTCCCAGGAGGCGGCCGGACATAACCGCGTTCATCCACAAACCCCTTGAACATTACAGAGACGTTCTAAAATTGTTCAATGTGATTTTAAGTAATATGAAACCTAATAATGACGACTATCCTGTGATAAGCCAAATTGTTCATGATTTACAGGTAGATATTTATCTCTTTAATTATTTGACTCCATTTGTGATATTTGATATATACTGCGTGATGTTCATGAATTTATTAACTATCAAGGAAGGGGTGCGACTATGTGGGATCAAAATGGTTTAGAGTTGATTTTGAATATACCTTCCATATAAGTTGGTTAAATAATATAAAAGGTACTAGTTGATCACTGAGACTCATTAACTTTCATATATATGTTATTGGGACAAACCTTTGATGTTCATAATTGAAATAATTAATCACTACAACTTTTAGGTGTTCTTGTTTTTCACTCCAGTTGTTAAATTATTTTACCGCAGAGATTAAAATGTAAATGTTTTAGATTACCTATAGAGAGATAACTTCTGAAGGTGGTTTAATGGAACCAGTCGGGGAAGGTAGACCTCTACTGTCCGTGCAAGATTTGGAAAATAGACTAGTATTTACAAAGTGCAAGGTGACTCTATCACATTCGGTCCAAAATCGAAACCTCTTGATTACTTTTTAGCCTTTTATTTTGAGCAAACCTGGAAGGCATTGGATTTTCGGCGGTGATCTTGGCAGGGTGGAGGGGCGAAACGTAAGACAATACTGGGCGTTACTATTTAGCGATATCCTTTTATTTGCCAAAGTGTCTAGGGATCGGGTATTATTTATTTTCGAAGATCCATTACCGCTAGCACATATAACAGATTTAATGTTTAATGTTAGGAAAAAAGGTAGGTTATCGGCCGCACCGTTCGGTGGTTACTACCTTGTTTTTCAGTAAACGAATTTCGGATAACGGTGGAACCCGGGGGAAAGGCAGCGAGCAGCCCGACGGTTCACTGTGGACCGGATTTGTCTCGAACTCCAAGGAAAAATCCTGGCAAGCGATGCGTGGTTCTGAGGGCTCCCACTACCGAGTTAAAAGCCGTCTGGCAAAATTTGTTGCAGCGCCAAATGTACGTAGTGTTTTTGGTTTATCACAGTAATATAGCACATTCACCGTGTCATAATATGGCATATCCATAAAGTAAACCAACCAATTTATTTATAGGCATCAATCGTGCATGCATAACTTATATAATTCATGGCATAAATATTATATTAGTATAGATTAGTATCGTAGAAGTGATGTGGAAATTATAGCTTAGACGGTTATGTAGTGTTTCAACAACATGTGACTGTTAAATATTTCAAATTGTATCGACAGATAGAAATTGAATCAATTTAATTTTGTCACGAACAATATCGAATTAATTTTCCATTAAATTAACGAAAATAGTTCACAGATATTTTCAAAAGCTCAAGTTATTATGAAATACCTTAGGCTCATACACACGGGTCCCTTTATTAGGAACGCTGACCTAATGTACATACATAATATCAATGTTCAAAACCTCGGTGTGGTTGCAACATTTTCTGATTAGCGACTGATGGCGTTTGGTTAACGGCCACCTTAGTGAATCGATGCCATTCGACTAAGATATCTGGACCTTCAATGCTTATGCGATTTTAAGGTTCTAGAAACAGTTTTCCCATAGGCTGTCTAAAGCAAACCGAACAAGATCACGTGGTAAGAACAGTCAGTTGCAATTATATAGCGTTAATTTAGAACGCACCTGACATCATATATGATTTGAAGATTATCCAATTAGGCATCACAGATTTCCTAACAAAGTGGTTACCGAGTGCATGGAGTTACAGATATAGTTTTAGGAAACTAGTTGATTGACTTTATGGATATTCTGTAGTTCTGATAGTGTTGTTGTTACGCACGCAGCTTCCACGTAAATGCGGGCATGGATGGCAGCTCATTTAGCAGTCCGTTAGAATCTCCTGAAGCTCCAATCACATCCTCTGTGGCAACCCTTCAGTCAGCAGAATCGCTGTCCCTACGTCGGCAGGTGCGTCTGAGTATCGGTCACTGCAGCGAACCAGTAGATAATCCTTATCAACCAACACAAAGCTCAAATCCAGAACACCAAAACACATCGTTCACACTGAGTTCGTTGTCAAAAACTCCCGAATCTCCTTCGGCAAATATAACACTCTCGCAATCATCCTCAGAGCATTCTCAAGCTTTCACGTCACACTTCACTTCAGAAAGCAGCTTACTGCCTAAAATACAGCTCCCCGAGGAACCTTCATCTCCTTCCGCCATTCTCACGCCAACTACTGATACCTCACCAGACTCTGATGCACAAAATTCGGAGGAGATAGATTTTTTGAAATTTGACGCGGAACCCTGGGACATAGTAAATTTTGAGTACGAATTGCAAAGTTTGAATATAGACGACTATTTTAAAAAATCATAATAGCAATCGGTAAGAGTAATTTTTTGGACAATCTATAAAAAATGTGCCATCAGTGTTATCCTTGGTTGAAGCACTTGTACCAACATGACTGCCTCTTTCAAGTACCTTCAAGTAACTCAAATAAAAAAAAAACTATATTGCGTTAGTACTGATATTTATGATAGTTGCATCGTAGAATCGATTTATTTATATTGTTATTGTAATTTATAAAATTATTATATATTTACAAATAAAACCATTAGTTACACAAATGCTTTTTAATACCCTAGTCACGTTGGGTTTAAGTCGATGTCGTTGAAACTGTGGGAATAATATCCGCATTTTTCAGACTCCACAATACGTAAGCCATTCCGGAAAAGCGGACTCACAAAAACACATAGACGAGTTGATAGAGCATAAATGCAAACAGCTTGGTAAATCGAACGCGAGTCATAAGGGTAGTGCAATTCATTTAGAACAATGGATGAAAGGACAACTTGGTACAGGAATAAATGAAATAACCCCCGAAGATGAATGCGAGTTCGAGGTATGGACTGATGAGATGTTTAGGAAAAGATCCGAAGAACTGCAAATCCTAGACGACAAAAATATACATAAAAATAGCATATTCCGTAGCGAAAGTCGATGTGAAGAAGTAAGCATTTCGGATTTAGATCGTAGTCCGTCCAGAAGTACTACTTCAGAAAGTCAAGTAAGAAATAATTGAAAATTATCGAATAAATTTGTATAATAATATTGTTTAGGTAACTGTGCGATCTAGTCCTGTCGTACCGGAAACCGTGACCGTATGCAGACAGTGTCATAAAACATGCCTTACTAACCAAAATGGTGCTCCATATTACTCGAACAATAACTCCGATAAAAATACTTACGTGAAACACGAAGATAGCAACGCTAATCCGAAGCAAATAGCAAACTCCAATACCAACGACAACGAAGACGATTGGAGACCATTGATGTTAATGGGTTTGAGCGCAATGAATCCCGCAGCGACGCTTTTCAAGCTAGATCCATTTGCTGCACCGGTTCCACAAATCTCAATAGTTCCTCCAACGCCAGATATTGCCAAGAAATGCAACCAAAATTATAATGCGTTTAAAGAAAGTAACTGCAACTGCCAAAGCAACAAACCACAAGTACGGGCGTTCAATTAACGTTTACTCCAGATAATATAATGTAATTTTTAGATACACGAAATTCGTCTAAACGAAGATTACGACATTTCACCTGATGACGCGTCTCCACAAACAGAAGATCAGCCATATCACTCACTCAGCAGTTCAAATTTAACTCTGAGGAGATTTGGCACAGTTTCCAGCTTGGAAAGGGTGGGATCCGAAGATAATCGAGAAGGAAACGACAGTGATGAAGAATGCTCGAGCGGCAGTTACGAAGAGGAAGAAGAACGTGGATTTGACAACGAAGCTTTCAATCATTCAGCTATAAGGAGTTGGACGGCGAGGGCCGGCTCGTACGTTGCTGAAAAGATGGCGTTCTTTGAAAAGTTAGGTGAAGATTACAAAGCGGGAAGCAGATTTTTCGAAAGGTGGTGTGAAAAGTTATTCCTATTGCTTATTAATATTTACAATTTAGATATTTGAAAACGACAGAAATACAAATGAACGGCGATGATGGACAAGAAGAAGAAACTTCTGGAGCTACGTCTGGAGAAGAAGTATGGGGAACTCCAACTAGTGGAGGAGAAATGGACGATCCGTTAAGTTCGCCGAATTATGACGGACGGCGTTCGGTTAGAAATTAATTAGTGCATGATTTTTTTGCATGAAATATGCGATTTTATTATAACTAGAAGATTAAAATGGGCTATACACCAGTTATTTAGATTTTTCGCAATATGACGTAACCTATTTTATATGTAGCCAAATGAAGATTCAATGTCTTCGAATGGAGATGATACTGAATTGATGATGGATGAATTGTTAATGACCCCACCAGTAACGAGCGCTAGTATTCGTGGGCTTTTACCTAGACGAACATTGGAGCCTCTGATGGAAGAAGAATATTCTGACACGTACACGTCATCGTCATCATCGGGATCAGAATCGATGTGCACAGAGCCATCAGCATCACCAGAACAGGTAACTATGTTTCAATTAAAAATTGATAGTTATTCGGTATTTCAATTGGGATTTATCTTAAACGTGTTTACATTATTTAAATGTTGACTTTTAATTTTGTTTTTATGTTTTCAATTTGTTTACCAGTTTAGTTTCACACTTTGGTAGAAGCAATAATAGTGGAATATGGGGTGTCATAATACTTTAATTATTTTCTATATATTTATATGTAATTTAAAAATTATGTTTGAATTACATTGCGGGCAGGGCAACGTAACTGGAAATGCTGCTGACGAATGTTCGGCTGCTGCAGAAAAACCCGAAGTGTTAAAAAATTCGGAGGAATCCGTTACACCAGTAGTGGAATCTCGATACAACTGGATAGCTCCAAAGATTCACCGCTCCGAGAGCTACCGCCATATAATAGAAGCGGAGGACGACAATCCAACTTTTTTTACACGTTTAAAGCCAACAATAAAATTCCTAAATATTGAACGCATACCGAGATCAAGGGGCGTGAAACTGTAAGATCGTTACGGGTCACTTAAGTTGATTTGCAGCAACTTTAATTTTTAGATTAGAATTTTTTAACATGAAACGGGCTGAAAGGAGAATACACGAGTCGTTTCCTGGTAGCCGACCTATGGTAAAAGTCTTTCCCAAGGAAGATTATTTCACAGAGGAGCTTCCGACTGCATACACAGATAAAACTTTATCACCGAGAAGATTGAAGGTCAGTACCACTGGTATTCATTTTTAGTCTAAATTTTTAATTCAACTATCATTTGCATCCGCTGTTGTGATATATTATTTATACATAATTAATTTTCAGGATAAACAACTTGACCGAAGGTTCTGGAAGCAGCTGAACAGAAGAAGACAGAAGCCTTTGCAGTTATCGGCCTAGTTTGAATTTGTAGTGAAACATACAAACACTTTCGTTAAATCTACCAGTTTTTAATTGCAGCTCAATTACGTGATAAAAGCGCTTCAATTTAATAGTTTCGTTTTAACCGCGTAATCGTTCAATTCGTTACGTTTTCATTGTTGAGCGTCCCGTAAGTATTTGATACAGTTCTGCCTTGCACCCACTGGCTTAAAAGTTGGCTCTAAATAGTCGTTGAAATTTCGGAATTTTATTTTATACTTTGGCGTTACCATAGGATATTTATTTTAAATCGATCGATGTGTGTTTATTAGAAATTATTTTATTGTAAAAGTAATGTAATAGAAAATTGAATGAGTAATATGAAAGTTCAACTACAAAAATCCGTCACATTCTATTGTGATAAAATACAATTTTGTATACTGTTATAAATATTAATAAAACATTAACAAAATATTGGGCAAACTCATTTTTATATTTTATTTTCGTTAAAAATCTTGTGTTGGGATCTGCTTTGCTACTACTGTGGGCCCGGGGGCTCGAAGGCACAGAGTTCCACACAAAATTATACCGAATTGCAATGAGATATACACATAAATAGGCATTCCATAACCATCATTATTGACGGTTTCTAAAATATAATTCCATTATGGAAATATTGTGATACAGCTCTATGAATGCCAATTGGTTAGCAAACAATATATTTAAAACCGAGATCATGATTTCAAATCCTGATTCACTCATCATTATTATTTTAGTAGAACATTTTCACTCACTTAAGCTTCGCCTCCTGCTTTAGACATAATGCTAATGTATGCTCGTATTTACGTTAACTAACTAACCGAAAGTACACGATATTGAATGATTGAGGGTATATAAACGAGTAAATACAATAATATAATACACAATCTTTTATGAGATATTACTAATAATTAAACAATACGCTCAAACCACGGACGTCATTTTATTTTGCATCAAAACTGATAAGTACTGTAGTAAAAATGGTTTACTTAATAAAAGGGCACATTTACAAATAAAAATTAAGGTACGCATAAAACATTATATCTTTTCTTTATATCTAGTTTTCTCTTTGTGCTTATTACTTTTAGCCGACTGATTACGTTTACTATTCAACATGTTTCGGTTCTCCTTTTTCATTTCCCGGTGCCTCCTTAACGCTACGTCCACGTCGCTCGACGACTTGTAATTCAACCTTAACGGTGCCAGTGTTGACTGCGATGGCTTCCGAGGAGCCTTCGCGTTTTTGACGACAGTTTCCAATTGTTCCAAAGTCAGTTCCATTTCAACCACATTGTTATTAGTTTCGTATTTGTTTAGTGTTTTTATTGGGATTTTGATGAACACTGCGTCCTTCTTCGATTTTGCCGTGTTCTTTGCTTGATTCCATATCCTGTCAAACACCTTGTCCTGGTCGATGTTTTTGTTTTTTGCTAGTCCTTTCAAAAAATCCAATTTATCTGAAATTCAAAGAAATATATACTTGTGTATATGTTTCTAGCAATTATTATTCAACCACTTATACAACATACCACATACAAATTTATTACTCTTAAGGACGAGGACAATGCGTTAGGTACAATCTTGAAATAAAATACACGGCAGTCACGACAATTCTAACATTTGGATCGGAAGGGTGGACTACATCGGAGAGAAAAAATATAATAAAAATAATAAATACAAAATACATGATATTCCTTAGTAAAATATATGGAAAAACAAATATGGATAAAAGAAGAAACACGAAAAAAGAGGAAATTTGAATACAAAACGAACACAATGCACAATAGAGGAAGAACAACTAAGATGATTCGGGCACGTAAAGAGGATGGAAGCAGATAAAATGGTAAGAGTTTGTGAAGCAACGGAGGGAGAAAGAAAGCAGATAGAAATACCGACAAAAAGATAGCGCAAAGAAGTGAAAAAGGCAGCGGAAAACAGAAGAATTGAATGGATGAGAATAAAGTAGAAGGCACAGGAGAGAAGAGGATGGACAGAGATCTCGATAAGAAGACCAAGTGAGTGACACAACTCCCCACATAGTCTTACACTCGTAAAGGCATAAATCATTAAGTGAGTACATTTCTGTAATTAATGCAACCATAATGTCAAATACTAAAAGTGTATGTCTAATTTCAATAGATTTTTTATCTGTTTTCATTAACAAATAATGTACGTTCTACTTACATATCAACGATTCCTTTTCCTCCATGCAAATTTTTCCCTCGTTAAGTTCTTCCATTCTCGCATGTTGTTTCGAAACAAACCTCGCGTCGGAATTACTGGATCCATCAGACCAATGGTTTATTTTCGGATTAACAAACGTTACTTGCACTGGCGTTTCAGGATCCAATTCTGGTTCAACTTTGTGCGGCCTGAAAGCCCGAGTGTGTATCTTATCTTTCAAGAACGCGCCGAGAGGATTGTTCTCCGGCGACATGTACCTCTCGTTAATATATTGTTCCTTTTCTCTTGTCAAACCCGACTCGAGGAAATTAATGTTCTTCATCTTTTGCGCAATGTAATCCATAGACGCCTTCGAAACCGTGGTGATGCTATTGCAAGCGTACTCATTGAAATACTTTTCCTCAACGGGCGGTTTCGGTTTCTCCCTAAATTTATCTTTGTACGCTTCTATGTTCTTTCGAAACGTCGAATCGTCTATGGTTTTTTTGACGTCGAATGGATAATTATTCTGTTGCAGCGGCAGCATATTCATCAACGCGTTATATTTTCGTTTCGCTTCGTTGCTGGTCTTGTCAGTTTTGGCCGGGTTGGGGTTCGTATAACAATTTTGCTGTGTGACTCTATTAGTATTAGTATTATGTGGATTATACGCTGGGACTTCATCAACGTTTAGGTATATGCTGTTTTCGTCACACTCGATTTTAATATCCCTCAACTTATCGTGGTGATTATTACATGGAATTGTGGTGTAATGTTTAGGTTCAGGTGCATGTTGGTACGATTTGCGTTGTTCGTTGTTGTTGGAGAACTTGTTCGTTGCTTTTTCTTCCAGTAATTTTAATATTTTGTTTTTCAAGTCGCATCCGGGTTTAACGACCTCTTCGCCCCATAACCAATAATCTTTTTCGGGAATATTTTCCTTCATTTGCATATCTTTGACATTTTCCTGCTGCGGACTTGGTCTATTTGTTTGGTTATCTTCGTGTTCTCGATTATCTCTTCTGTTATCAGCGTGTTGATTTAAGTTTTGAAGCAATGAGTGAATTTGAAACTTCTTCGATTTGACGTCGGTATTTCTGCTTATATTTCTATCAGCATCCCTTTCAACATTCCTGTTTACATTCTTATCTGCATGCCTGTCTATACATCTATCTATGTTGTGTTTGTGGTCGCACTGAAATGTAGGTTCTTTTTGTGAAATGTACTTCGTTGTTGAGTACTGGGTAAAATTATTCTTCATTTTGGTGGTCGTACGACTTGAATATTGCAGCTGCCTAAAATTGTAATGGGTCAAAATTTTCTGTAAAACATTTTTGAGGTATTCTTTAGGAACTGCGGTTTCCTCTTGCACAGCGATACGTTTCTCCAGTATTTTTATTCTATCATTTATTTCACGTAACAAATCCATTTGATCGATGGACCTGTGTTTACGTAAGTCAATCCGTCGATGTTTCGTATCCTTCGGAGATGGCGGGCGACGTTCCCGTTCATATTTATTCCGGTGCTTAGGTTTCGGTGGTTCATCATGTGTGCACTCACCTACCGAAGGAAACGTTGCAACAGGTCCCTTTTGTGATTGCACTAATACACCAACCACGCCACAGTGTTGACAGAGACAAGGAGTGCCCGGTTTATCTTCCTCTTTGTTTTTATTTTGGCAAGCCAGAGACGCTTTTAATTTATCGAATGTGTTGGCTGTGGCATAAACTTGCTTTTGGTTTCCAGAAATGCCAGTTTTATTATATGTGCTACTGTCGATTAATATTGAATCATCCGTGCCATCGCTTTTTATATGTTTCTTCTTCCTATGGCCGTTTCCATTACCGATTGCGTTCAACTTCTCTTTGTCGCCGTTTCGTTCACTTTTATCGTTATTTGTACGACGATGTTGTTCAACCAGAGAGATAAAGTCTCTAACTTCTGTTTTGTTTAAGGCAACGGTGGTCTCGTGCGTTGTCTCAGAATCGGTGGGTCTAATGATAGTGACATCAAGGAGATCAGAACTATTATTGGTAGCTTTAGCTAAGGCTCGCTTAAGGTTTTCATTTATTTCTACTTCTAAGGCCAGTTCTATATTCTCGCTTGACGACGATTTCGCGGATTTATCTAAATATCTGGATATGTCAATTAATGGGTTGTCAGACAAATTGGTATATCGAGCGTGTGCAATTTCCTTTTCTGTTGAAGTCGACGATTCTATTTGACATTTGTTACTTTTATTCATAATCTTAACTCATAATTTACCATTTTCACATACGCACGCGGAAAATAATAATTTATCATGCTGACATTTCGAAATTTATTGCGTCAAAAGATTGACACTTGACATTGCATTAAAATCTAGTATACGTGCACTGATATTTAAGGAATTTTCTCACCTTTTGATTTTCGCAAGCTCGAAATTTTCTTACGGAGCGTCCGGTGGAACAGTTCGACTGATTCGAGAAAGCGTCCTACTTCTGTAATTCTGGAGGCGACTGAACTATCACGCATCGACCTTTCAAGATTTAATAGCGATCTCTTTAGATTTGCGTTCAGTTCCAACTGCGCAGATAGTTCCAGGTTTTCTTCTGACACTACACTTTTCGCCTTCTCAAAATTCTTGAACGGGCGATTTGCTGAAAGACTTGCCCGATAATCGAAATTATTTTGATAGTTAATGGAGGAATGTTCTTTTTCTTTAGGGATTGATATATTCTTCCGGCGTCTTTTAACTTTATTCATAATCCCGATTTATTATATTGTAGTATAATATACGCGTTTGCATTGAAAACTATAATTTCATCGATTTACATTTTAAGTAAATGACTAGACCACAAACTTGACAGACGGAATTATTAAAAAATCAAGCAATCAATAATTTGTTGTTGTCAAAAAATGGGAACGTAAGAAGATTGATTTCATCAAATGTCGATATGATGTTAATAATGTTAAAGACTACGAGTTAAAAGAATGTCAATATTTTTTATATAATAATCTATAATAATGTTGAATATTTCTTAATAACGTCTTTATTTCTGTGGGTCCATATACACTTTTGCTCTACGTTGTATCCAATTCAATTACATTTTGTAAATATAATTTCAATTTTAACAAGGAAAGTAAATATGTCATTCCAGGTTAATTGTCATTATTAGTGTATTCGTATCACCAAACCATTTAAAATCAAGTAATAAAACAAAAAATGTCTGTTTAATATTCTGTCATTGGTGTTTTTATTTTATTATTTTCCGTCATCAAACAATATGTCCGGTGTAAATATAACATGTAATATTGGTAATCAACTCGGTAAGTGCACAAAAAGTCCAATTGTCATTTTATTGATGAATACATTGTCAGGGAATGGCGGCGGTGAAATGAAATTTAATGTTGCTTCAAAAGATCTACCAAGTTTGGCAACTTGTATAGCAACTGAAATAGTCAACGAAATTTTGGAAAATGCTTTAGACATAGCAACGATGGGAAGCGTTGCAGGTTCGACCACCATACGTTTAACCAGACACTTTTTCACGTATCGTTTCGTTTTCAGGTTTGGAATGCGACACGATTGCATTTTCTGTTGACAACAGTATGTGTAGGTTTTCTTCTAGCGATATATACGAAGAGAACTTAAATAAGTTTAATAATTTACAATCGAATTCTCTTAGTAGTTTTACTGATGAAATTGACGATGGCTGTCCAGGTATTAAAGAAATAATTGACGGGTTGAGTTCAATTCATGTACCGAACCAAAATGCAGAGGAACCGTTACGACTTGACGTAGAAATGAAAAGGTTATTGAGCGAAATGATGTCGCCTCCATACGACATCGTAAATTATGAAACGTTGCCCAGAAAAGACGGCGTCGGCGACCAGCCGGTGGAGGAGGCGGCCGCAACTGAACCGGACGCGTCCAAATCCGACGAATGTTTAGTCGACACCGACAAAACAAAGGTCGTCGAGAAGAAAACCAGGGTGACTGATTTAGTGATGAATTCAAAGCAAGTCTTGTCAGAGTATCTCATGTCCGAGGAGTCGCGAAAGCAGCAGGAGGAGTGGGAGGAATCCAACGAGCAAGTTCTCCAGGTGATCGAATTGGATTACGTCACACCCGACGAGGCGCTATGTCTGGTGCAATCAGAGACCATGCCGGAAAATGTAGCGCTGCCAGACGACGACGAAGACTTGTTCACTCCGATACCTCAAGACGATTGCATGGACAACATCGATCTGAGTCTGGCGGCGTTTAAGGAAGAAGAACGTCAAATCTCCCTGGAGAAATCTGTGGGTCGTGGCGGCGATAATAACGCCGAGAAGCAGCAGGAGAATAAGGAGAACCTCGCTGGTTCCTCGCACTCGAAAAATATTGACGACGTGCGCGATTCGAACGCGAACGATGTTATGAAAGAGGAGAAGGGCAAAAATAAGTTCCAAATTTTAAAGAAGAAAAAGTGGAATATCAACTTTAAGTTTTGGGGACTTGGAAAAAAGAAACGTGGGCAGGAGAAAACTCATTTGTAACTTTAATTTTGTAGATTAATTTTAGTATTAAAAAATGACACCAATTTGAGTATTATGTTATTGAAGATTATAAAGTGCAACTAGTTAAATGTGATAGGAACATAGAGTCTAGGAGATGCAAGAAAACAAGTTGTGCAAGTAGTTTAAAATACAAATAATGTTTCTGACCCATCAAATCTAACAGCAATTTAGTATATGCAACATCAGCAAAAATTCCAACACTACCAGCATGAAACAACTACATAAACGAAGAGAATATCGGAATTAAAATGAATGTACAAATAATGAAGATCAAACAAAAACCACTGGCTAAATGGAAAAAGGGAAAAATAGTAAACCAACAACGTTAACAGAAAAATAGAACAGTATGTGATGTCAATAACGGTAGAAAAGTATAAAGTTTACTTTGCGGATGGATGAGTCTAAACGTTAAAGGTGTTATGAAAAATAATGAAAAAAAATATATAAGTACAATGAACAAGTGGGACTACGAGTATATGCAGGCGGAGCAAGGGAGTAGACATGTAAGCCAGAAATATAAAATCTAGGGAAGAAATCATATCAAGACTCATTTGAAATAATGAGGAGCAAAAAAGGACTTAAAGCAGATAAGTATTTTGGAATTTCAAAGAAACTACAATAGGTAAAAAATGAACTAAAATTAAGACAAGGCTACAAACAAAAAATCTTTTGTTGTCGAGCTAAAGGGCGCAGTCTGATAGGAGTTACGCCTCAAGAACAAGGCAAACAAACTAGCGTCAGGAAAGGAAACAGCTTGTGCTAGACACTAGAACCTGGAGCTATAATTAGAAGAGGTAAGCTGAAAGGAACAGGACTGATCTTCAACAGGGGGCATCAGCGTTTGGAACGACTCGCCTATATAGCAAAACTGAACTGAAGAAATCCGTAAGAATGGTAATTAAGAAAGTCAGCTATGTGGGATTGAAAAAAAACAGTGAAAAAAATTGAAAAAATTTACCCTTACCATACAGTACTGTGTGGTAAGTTTGTTTCAATTTATTTGCCAACCACAGTCTCCAATTTACTATTAGAGAAAAGAAGATGAGTGCGGTAGAGGAGGCGAGTAATGACAATAATCGTTGAACACGAATACAATTCTAAAAGAATGGGTAACTACGTCAATATCACATCGAAAGTCGAAATGACCGAATCAAGACTTAAAAGAGGCGAAAGAGCCATACGAATGCTAAATACGCTACTTAAGAGTAAATATTTGAAGAAAAGCGAAAAGAAATAAAGCGTGTGGAAACAATAATTTGATCATTGGATTGATTTGGAGAGGGTATGTAGGCATTAACATAACTAGAGCAAACAAAGTTATTCATATGGAAACGGAGGTTGCTGAGGAGAATATATGGCGGGGTAGAGGACTAGGTGACTACATCTATGTTTCACAAAGAATAATTAAAAAATTAATAAGAAGCCACACGAAATATAATTTACCCCCACGTTATGCATTAAGCAGTTTAATAGTGACTGACATATGAATATAATGAAAATTGCACGAAAATCCCATGGAAAATATTTGTAATTTTCATTTCACGTTCTATATGTAAGGAAAGAAAAGTCAAAATTATTAAGAAAATTGTTTTTTTAACTATAAGTAACTGCACGCGGATGTCAGTGTCGGTTCAAGTTGTTCAGAACTGCTTCTTACTTTTTATGGATTAGAAACGATTTAAAAATTATTGGCTATTGACTACACAACAACTACATAACATAATTATTTTTCATTGGTTCTGCAGTTTATAATCGGTATGATTCCTTTGGCAATTTTTCGTGCATTAATTCGATACTCACTTGAATTTTAAAATATTGGGCAAATACCTTAACTATGTTTTAAACGGGTTTGCCAAGTTTATAGACCAAATGCTGTGGTATGTGAACATTCGGCGAATAGATTTTATGTTAGGTCATTTGAGACATTAATGTTTATTATTGCACGAAGTTTATTCACACCTCATTAAGAGAAGTAGTACTGCGATAACTATGTATTGCAAGACGTATTTTATTTGACGACTGAAAGCTGAAAACCAAGATAAGATGGGTTATTTTGTTTGTGTAAGGATCATTGTTGTTTGATTTTATTAATATTTACATTTTATGACTGGTCCCCGTTACCAGGTTCGTTAATGCGGATCGATCGAAGCTTTTCTATCCTGGGACATTATTCATGAACGCGATGGCATATGGTAGTTAAAATTATTGTTTATTTATCCAAATACTCTGCTGAGCAGAAAATATTTGCCTAAAATTATATTAATTTTATTACTGTTAATCGGCGATTAAATTAATCCTTAATAATTCCACATAAGATGTAATTCACGCTTACGAAATTCAGTACACTTTACATATTTGTGTAGTTGTTATTTCTGTAAATATGAATCATAAAAATATGCTCAACGTGTGTTATATAAATAATCACCGCGGATGAGAATGGGAACGAAACAGAAAATGAGAAAAACGAGATCAATGTCGGCTTTAGATATTTTTAGAACATTCTTTTGATGCGTTGTATATGGCAACGAAAAATTTCGCCTTATACATCAAAATCTATCGCGGCTATCGCCGACGTTGCCAAAGTTAGAAGCGTCCCAGGCGCCCTGTTTACTTAGTTCGTTGCGACCAGCGCCATCTACATATATAAAACCACTGATCTTCCAACCTCCGAGCCCCACTTCTGGTAAATTAACTAGAAGGCAAGTTTCATTACAACATCACAATGGTGAGTACATCGTTGCTAAGTGAAGCTGTGTGCGCATAATTTTTGTTGAAAATGAATTCGTTGCCCAAAGTTGTCGGCGAGCCCGCCTACGTTAGAGCTTTTAAGTACTGGAAAAGCAAGATTAAGAAAGCCTTAATAGTAGATACCTTTTGTTTTAACCGTACTTACTTTAAATACAAATTCCTTGTAGGGCTATACGAGTAGTGGTAAAAATTTATTTTGTATTTTTTTGAGAGTCGTATTTTTGTATGTTCAATTGTGTCGTCTTTTTGTTTGTGCATTTTACATGTTTTTAAATCTACTAGTTTATATGTCGATTGGCTTTTTGTATCGTCTTAGTTGTATGTTTTTTGTAGTAGATAGTAGTAGTTAATTTGTCGATTGGCTTTTTGTATCGTCTATGTGCAATTAAATTTACTATGTTGTGACGTCCGTTTTTTAGTAGTTGTAGTTTAAATTCCGCTATAACTTTTATTAATATAATTAATTCATTTGCAGGCTGATCTCAGTGCCAGGGACGTTGAAAGTAAGTTAAAACTTAACAACTATAGTGCAGTGATCGATATTTGGCGTGTTCATGATAAAAGTGTACATTTATGTAAAATTATAAGTAACGTGATATCTGATATTTAAGCGGCGAATCTAATTTTAGACGCACAACTTATATGGATTGGTGCGCGATTCCAGGTTTTAATTTTAGACGAATTCCTCAGCTATTTTTAAAATTAAAACCTTGCTTCGGCCTGGCCTATATTGAAGGAATTTAACGACGTTGTAAAACAATTGCGTCATTGGGGTGATTCCTAAAACGTTGTTTTCATTAAAGTTTGTATTCATAAATTATATTTATGAATAAACAAGGCTATATTTGTTTATTAAATTATTTGCAACATAATGCAGTGTCGGTTATATTATGTAAGTAAAAATTATGCCAATTCGTAAATACATCAACGATTGTTATATTTGCATCTCCAATTCGAAAACGCACATTATCAAGCAAAAACTATCATGTATACGAAATAATGTTCATATACCAGAATAATTATTTATAATGTAAGTAATTGTATATTATTGTGAACTTAATTTTCTAAGGAGCGACTTTTGTCTTCTCTATCTACGATTTTGAGGGAAACGGTACCATCGATGCCGTGAACATTGGAGACTGCCTTCGCTCCCTTAACCAAAACCCAACCCTGGCCATCATCGAAAAAGTTGGTGGTACCAAGAAGAAGAGTAAGTCGTAACGTTACCTCCACATTATATGATTATTGAACGAAACATTATAGATGAGAAGAAACTTAAATTGGACGAATTCCTTCCCATCTACAGCCAGGTCAAGAAAGACAAAGAGCAGGGCAGCTTTGAAGATTTTCACGAAGCCCTGAAGCTCTACGACAAAGAAGAAAACGGCAAAATGATGTCGGCGGAATTATCGAACATGTTCCTTTCACTCGGAGAAAGATTAACAGATGCCGAAACCGACGAAATCATAAAAGACTGCATGGAGAAAGAAGATGATGAAGGATTCACACCATACGAGCGTAAGATTCTTCTTAATTTTCATACAAGACCTTGTTTGTCGAATGAGTTCCTTAAATTAGTAACACGTAGATACCCATGCAGTAGTTGTTTTTAGAACCGGTTTATCTTTACAGCTTTCCTCAAGAAGCTCATGGCGTAAGAAGTTTAATTTATATATTTTTTTAAACCCGTAAGTACTTTTTGGTATAGGTCCGTCGCTTCGCCAACTTGGTTTAACGCAATGCTACAGTTTACTTCTCGGAGTTTCGTATTGTATTTTCCGCTTTGCAAACATTTTTTAATGCTGTGTTGCTGTGATTCGATGTTTTTATTCTCGTATGTAACTCGCGTACTAATTGGGTTTTTATTTTAGCTTCTTGACGAATGTGCGTCTCGACCAAGAAGGAAAAATAACTTGAACTTTCAACGAGAACATCTAAAAGTCGCACTGTTTACTGGGTACTATCGATCGACGAAGATGTAAAACAACGCTCATCTCGACAATAACTTTGTTTACTCAATTCTGTTGAACTCATTTCCATTATTTATTTTAAATAATAAATTAAAAAAAGTTTGGGCCATGTGTATTATATGAAGTTAATTAAATAACTATAAAATTGTGTTGTTAGTTTTACTCAAGATTATTTTTATGCATTGGATTCAGTACAGAATGAATGAACAATTAAAGTTTCTTTTACATAAAATGGAGGTTAATAGTGTAGACAACAAAAATCTATTCTACAATGGACTTGGGGATAAACCAATGAATAATGTATCAGATCAGGTGTAAAAAATGAAGTTTATTGCAGAAGAATTTAGGCTCTTCTCCAAAGATGGAGAGAATATTTTCAGCAAATTCTGACAACGGCAGGAATTGAACCGATGACAAAATAATCAATACGAGAAGTTGGTACATTGGGAATGATGTTAAATTTTTATATTTATGTAAAATATTTGTGTATAAATGTTTGCAATATTTGCTCTAAGGGAGACAGATTAAGCTGCAATTAAACTGTAATAACGATCGTGGTGTAGCTTTGATCGGCAGTGTCTGGGTGACAGCACGGCACTAATAAATACGCCCCTTGGATTGAGAAAAGAATACAGCATCACAAACCATACAAGCATTTAGAAAACGCATTTGGCCAAGATATACAAAAGTGTAATGGGAAAGCTGATAGTCGTAATTGAAAGACTATAAAAATCACAAAAAGCTATATTAGGATGAGATAAGTACAGTCTGAACAATTTCCATCTTCATGGACGACACTATATATATATATATATATATATTTGCAGAGAGAAAATGACTATGAATATGTAAAATTTAAAGTTTTGAATTTTTTGTATATGGCGAGCAAGAAAACATTCTTTTTATGACAAAAATCTATTAACCGAAAGTTAGGGTTTACTCTTTTCACTTTTTCTTGAAAACAGTTCTTATTACACAACAATATTCTTGCTGAATTTTATTTTATTATATATATATATATATATATATATATATATATATATATATATATATATAGTGAGAGAGTGAGTGAGGGGGGGGAGGGGGTAGCAAGAGCTTTATTGGATTCTTAGCTCATTGTAATTACATATCTTTCTCAGGTTTGAAGGTTGTGGGATATCAACTGAAAAGCTTTTTTTGGGTTGTTGAGAAATGATAAAGCACGACACCTCTCCAGGTGAAAGAGGGGTAGGATGATGATGATAATAACTATAGATGACATTGCTTCAGTCAATTACTATAGGATACGAGACTCTGTCGTCATTTTTTAAATAGCAATGTGTCTTCTATTTTATGTCCTTTTTGAGAAAAATGCAACAATCACTTTTGTATTTGTATTTCTCTACTTTTATTACTTAAGATAAATTGTTTAGATTAAATACAATTTACTAAAGAATTGCTGTTACAAACTAATTAATTTTTATATCAAGTGTTTAAATTGTTCACAATGATAAACAGCAGAACAGTTGTAAAATTTTCGAAATTCCAGTGGCAATTATAACATTCGTGGTTTCCGATTTGGTTGATTGTTCAGCTTCGCTGCTGTTTATTGTTTTTGTTTTAAGTTTTCTCGACAAATTCTCTTTTTTTACTCTTCGATCGTCAGGTCGAGTTTTATAAGTATTAAGATCTCCCCAAATGATCAAGTGGAGTTAGATCCGGCAAGCGGCAATTCAGCAATTTGCAAACACTTGATGGAGATAGCTGGCACCCCATCATGTTGATAGCAACTATTGGTTGCATCAGGAAACGTCACTTTTCAATCATTCCTTTAAATTTTGAATCAGTGAGTCCCTGAATACAAAAAGACCCTATTATGTGGTAATTAACCATTTCCGTCTAAATATTTTTTGTCAGGATGCTGGGTCTGTTATTCGATAATTCATTGGGGATTTTTATGCGACCATTTACGAAAATGACAATATTATTAACAAAATTACCATGGCCATTATTAATTTGCAGAACCCAATCACAAAATTCTCGTCGTCGACTCAATTCTTGGGTAGAAGGTAAGGTTTAAATTTGCCATATTTATAATTCACCTAGAAGATGTAGAACTTGTATCAAGTTTAAGGATAGTTGTATTGTTGATGAATGTGGTTAATCCATAACTGCTTTGGTTTTTATGGTTACGGGTTCCCTCCTGATTTAGGACAAACATATCCGTTCCGAGGAACATACTACTTACTACTACTACTACAATGAAAATACTCAAAATACAATAAAAACAGCAGCAAACTAAACATCATGTAAAATTTTGAAAACACCAATTTCATCAACGTACAAATTATCAACCCAACCCAACCCAATCCAATCAAATCCAATCCAATCCAAGCCAATACAATATTCACCCACACCTACCTACTTCATGATAAAACCAAAGACCTTCACTATATTACTTGGAAATGGCGTCGCCATAAAAAAGACCCACTCAATTTTCTGGGTATGTCTATTATGCTTTGGTGGTTTTCCTTTTTAACTTTTTCTCATTCCCTTTAGTTTTCAATTGCATTAGTCAGATCTTCGGCCACAATTGATGGCCAATTTTAGCATCATCTTTTACTTTAATTTCGGTTTATGTACAATTATAATATTTCTCACTGCTTCGTCTAGTACATCTCCTTTAATCGTAATTTTACTTATTTTGTAAAGTTCTCTCGTAAAATCTACCATGTACTCGCGAACGATACACATGTGGTCGCGCTGACGGGTGCCGTCGAAGTTTCCGTAGATGTGGATGTCACGATAACGGGCTCGCGATTGCGCTTGGACATTTATCTCAGTATAAGACAGTTCAGTGCAGACCACTCCATTTGATATATAAATATTTTTGGTGATATCACATATTATTTTTACAGTATTTTCATTCATTGAATACAGTAAGAATTGCCATTTTTCAATAGATTTATCTGACGATTATCAAGCACATTTTATTCAATTGAAAATACTTTTGTAAAAATAACTTTATTATTTTTATCTTTAGCTTCACGGAAAAGCGGAACTAATGAATCTAATCTTAATCTGTTTGGTAGGTAATTGTAAATTAAAAAAATATTAGATTATTTTTATGTCTAGATTAAACCATCAGAAGTTCGTTTCTCGAGTTATTAAATTAAAGCCAATTTACAAAAAGGCTATATAGGTCAGAAACCACAACTATCAAGGGTAAATATACCCGCAGCGGAAATAAATTTAAACGGAAAAAGATCGTGACCTACACATCTTACCATGGCAAAAAACTTGCTCACGTCTAAGATGCGCAATGTATCTAGAAATGACTACAAATTAATTTATCTCTGCAACCTCCAGGATGATTGTCCAGTGCTGAAAAAATATGTTTGGTGTTCAGCCACATATGTATAACAACTTTTCGCGGGCGTAATTAACGTGAATTAGGTGTGTTGCCCCACAAAGAGATTGCCTGATGTCATTTCTCCATTTATTTGATATTAATACTGTATTCCGTTTAAAATCGATAATAGTAATTTATCTCTTAACACTTAATGTATTATAATCGTTTTTTAAGATTAATTAAACATTACCTCAATATTGCCAACAGTTTCGGGGACGATTTTTGGTATCACTTCAATTTCTTGTTAAACAATAATGAAGGCCCATTTACAATAAGTAATTCCTTACCAACATCATCTTTTAAGGTATTATTTACGTATTTGAGCCAGTGGAAGGAGAAAATCTGCATTACCCCCCCTTTAATTAACAGGCAAAATTAGCTCGCGATATAAAAAGAGTAGCCTGCTTTCGCGAACTTAACATCTTTAATCTTCTATTGCACGGCGTAATCATGGTGAGTTGTAGTTGCAAAATGTACGTCAGTCCCTATTCCAAATGTCTAGATATTACCCCAAAAATTACATTGAGCATGGAATCCATTTCGTGTGTCGCGAATGTGTCAAGAGAATCCAAGAATCACTTTTTAATTCTAATGTTATTAGGTTTGTTATTAATAAACTAGAAATAAAATTAAATATTTTATTTAAAATTTAACTTTGATAAATAACATTAAATATGCTCCATAATTTATTGGTGGAGGATGTTTGGAATGATAAATATTGTTCAAATGAATGTTGACACAGGAAATGTGGTTTTTAAATATAGAAAGGAAAAGAGGAGTTTAGACGTTCATCAATCTAATGAGAAAGCATTTGAAAATAGTGCTAAATATCATTATAAATTTCAAAATATTTATGCGTGATAATAGGAAAAGAAATTTATTTAAATTATTCTTAAAAACCTATTTGTATATGAATTTAAATGAAAAGCAAATGCGTAAAGAACTAAATATTCCCTTGTGAAGAAGGGACGTTATTATTGATACTATTATTTATTGTAAAATTTAAATTATTGTTGCATTTCATTAGTCATGTGAATGTATTTATAATTGGAAACCAACGAAATGTTAAATATTTTTAGGCAACTTTGTTCTTCGAGAAATCTCCAAACAATTTTTGGTGTGTGAAATGTGTTTGTGGCAAAATTTTTATATGTTTAATGGTTTATTTTAAAGTTTATATTTTTCAGGGGGAACTGAGAGGAAACGAACTAGAAGGTAAGCCTCGCATATCGAATGTTTCCTCCGGTAGTGCGCGAAATAAGTGTATTAAAAATACGTAACCTTAAGTTTAAGTGTATTTCAATACGACCGCGTCCACAATGCAGCGCAGTGGTCTAATTTTAAATGTTTCTAATACGGGTGCGAGCTCTGTAACCAGTACCACAGTGTGCTAAAAATACCTGTACCTGTTCGAGATACTTTATTAACAGTTTTACGTAATACGCTTCGGGCCGTTCGATCTAATTATAAGCATATTCGTAGATGCCGAATTCGCCTTCCAAATTTACCAAAATGACGATAAAAAACTGGACGCCACGTTGTTGGGCAATTACCTCAGGGCCATGAATTTAAATCCCAGCTTGGACTCTCTAGAAAAACTGGGCGCCGCCAAAAAAGCAGGCAAGTAATGTAATAATTTATTGCACGACAACAACAACAATCATTAGTGTATATGGTGGTTTTATTTTTTTATCTTATAAATCTTAGATTACATACGTGTACAAATAGATACATAAGCTGGAACAAATTTATGTTGTCATAGGTTTCAAAAATTTCTCTGCCATAAGAGTGAGGTCACTTCACTTGATAATTTTATTTTGTCGGTCCACTGCATTTTATTGCCGTGCATTGCAAATTCTGGCCAACTTTCAATTTTGTTGCTCAACGTAGGTCGCCCATTCTTGGCTTGTGATTAATGATTTATAAAACAATAATTTATAGTCAAATTAATCATTTTGCTTATAATATTGACGCATTTTAAGATTTATTTTTTATTTTAATTGAACCTCATTTATTTCTTTTTCATTTCACATAATATTTATGATTGGTTTGATTTGGATAACGTATCGCTTTACATTTAATTTCTTAATTTAATATTTCTTTTATTTGATATTATTATTATTCAGTTTGACTTTTATTTTTTCAGTTGTGTTTTTATTAGTTTGTGTTACTTAATTTTCAGTTAGTTAACTAGTTTAACTTTGCTTGCTGCCATTTAGCTTTCGATTTTTTCTTTGTTTATCTTAACTAGTCTTTGATGAAAGCTCATATTTTTCTAATTTTTATTCTTTTTCATTTTATCATCATGGACATGCATTTGCTTAATTCCATTCGAGTTGCCTTCATATATATTTCCACGCGGTTTCATGTTCAGTGTTTTTAATTGTCGTAATTTAACTCCAATTTATTTCCCTTTTGATTCCTATTTTCACAATTGCTGATTTATTTTAACTTAATTTATTTCGCATCGCCTTTCGCCCTTCAGTTGTTTCATTTTTATTTTCAACTAATTTGCAATCGTTTTATTTGTTTTACGTTTTGATCTCGAAATTTCTTTTAATCCTTCCTGATCCTTTGGTTCATTTTCAGTTGTGTCCATTGGTATAAATATAATTATTATTGCAATATATGAAAAAGCTCGTTGTTCGCAGGTGGCAATTCATAATGGAAAGAATAAATGTATATAGATAGAAGTTAAGGAGATATTTGTACCTATTGCTTAGTAGGTTTATATCCAGCCTCGTCACTAATGCAATGGCTAGCTTGTGCATTACCATTGTTTCGATGTAATTCTTTCATTTTTAAACTTAATTTACTCGAAGCGTCTCCAATATATCATTTACTACAGAAGTAAATTCCAGGTACCCATTATGTCTAATTAGCTCCCTTCCTTCCCGTCGTTAATTTTTTTTCGGTGAATGTTAGCAAACGATTTACAAGTTTTCGTAGGTTGCCTGTAAAATGATGTCCTGTTAGACACTCGTGAAAATATTTGAATTAATTTTTCCTATATATTTAGGTGAAAAATTCTTCACGTTCGATGACGTTAAAGGGCTATACCTGCAGAGTAAAAAGGAAATTAAGGAACAAGGTTGTTATGAAGATTTCGTCGAATGCTTGAAGCTGTACGACAAAAATGAAAATGGTAGAATGTTGTCTGCAGAATTGTCCAATTCACTGCTTTGTTTAGGTATGCAACCATACTACATGTTCTTAATTATATAATTTGGGTTTTATTTCAGGAGAAAAATTGACAGATCCACAAGTTGAAGAACTATTCAAAGATTGTTTACCGGAAGAAGACGATGAAGGTGAAATTGAATACGATAGTGAGTATCTCCTGAATGTTTTACATATTGGAGACACATTTCATAGTAATGCGGAGTATGAAACGAAGTATAGTTGTTGTCGAAAATATTGTCGAAAATATTAATTTATTTTACATAGCACCTTGACGATGTTGGACGATTTACGGTCCTAGGTTTGGAAGAAGTTTATTATTGGACTATATTTAGGCGTCCCGTTTATATTTTAATTTAAAAAATATTTAAAAAAATGATAGTGCCTTTACCTTAACAGTTGTACCTACACAAATTTACTGATACTTTAACAAACGATCTTAATTCTCGATATATTACGTCGAATGGTGACGTTAACCTGTGTCACCGGCAACGTTTCTCGTCTTGCATGATGCATGATGCATCTTTGCAACTCAGTGGCAGCATTTCCAGCTGTCGCGATCAAATTATATATGTTGGGTTATGCTATAGTCATACTTTCATCATCATTATGAATAGGAGCGGTCCAAGAACGGTCCCGTGTGGCAGACCCCTATTCATTGGTCGATTTTCTGAGACTATATCTTTGACGCAAACCTGCTGTGTCCTACCAAATAGATAAGAACAGATCAATTTATTGTATTACCTCTTATACCTTTCATTGCCAGATTTTCTGCCAGTTTTAAGTGTCAAATGCCCTTCACATGTTCTATCGGGCATGAACGTATTAATAATAGCTATAAGTCTAAGGCATCTGACGTAACATTCCTAATGATAACAACACCTAGTTTACTGCACCAGAAGTGATAGTATACAGAAAAGTAGATACTAAAATGATTAGATTGTAACATGGTCGTTTTTATAATTTGATAAGTTCTGCATTTTTTAGAACCCCTAACCTTGTGTGACAACCTTTTTTCAGCACCAATCACCTAAACCTCCCCTGACGTACAAAATAAGTTTAATAGAGTAAGTAGAAAGGAATCCATAGCTGCTGCAAGAAAAGGCTTCGCTAAACCTTAGTCAAGATTTTTATCAATTCGCTTTTTTTTATTAACCATGCTTCATCAATCGCAAATAAAAAACGCAAGAAATAATTGCCTAGTTTTAAATAAATATTCTCGTTGGGCTACGCAAGCATGCTGATTATATAAACCCCTTGTGTTTGATGCTTACTGTTTTTCAGTTTTCTTGAGGAAAATGTGCGGGAAACCACCCAAATAAAGAGGAAATTTATGTCCGAAGCTAAATCGCGGAAAAATAAAATGGACTTAATTATATGATTATTATACAAATAAATGTTGCTTTGATGTTAAAAGTTTTTTATTTTGCGGAAGATGTTAATTGTTTAGTTTTAATTTGTAGTTGCATCGAAGTTTCCATGTACCAATATAAAAAAAAATTGCCTGGTCTCCAATTCTACCCTGTGCAGGAAGGAACTGGAGTACCGAATGGAAGTCAATATTTTGTGATAAAATTGGAAAAGCTTTATTGGTTTGGCAAGCTATTCGTCAATGTGGTATAAAGTCTGCTCTATATTTCACACAACAAAATTTGAATGCTGAAAAAATCTGCAAAAAAAATGTTGCCCTTATTTGAAAACACGAAGGATATATATTATTTTAGACGTCATGCCATTGTGCTTCGTCTGTTAACAAAATATCGTATTCAGTAACAAAGCACTGAATCTTCCAAACAAATTCAAAACATTCGTGGGTTAATGAAGGGAAAGCTAAAAAGGTGTAAATCTGCCAAAGACTGAACCTTTGAAGTTGTTGTCCAGAATTTAATGCGACAGGTTCGTGAATTATGAAAACGATCATAATTGAGGTCCCGGATGCAATAACGCACGGAGAGCGCGAAGCTGGAAATAAGTATTGTCCAACCGATCGATATTTTGGGGAATTTTTTTTTTCGGAAAATGGATTAAACAAAAATACTATCTTGTGTAACTTTCCGCATCTTTTTTACCCGAACTATTTTTTGATCCGTCAATTAATTTGTCCAGAAAAAAATAAAATAGTGAAATTTTTTCGTTCGACAATTCAATTAATTTCAATGCTTTTTAAAACTCGAATCGCGAAATCTCGGGAACTATTCGACCAAACTAGTTGAAATTTTTAATGGAACACTGTCGCTCCACTGTCGCGAATAAAGTTATTGCAATAAATAATCAGTTGCGCTATGAAACCATGTTCTTTTTTTCGACTAGTGAGGAACTTTTCGCTATTTGTCTTGGGGCATTCTCTTCGATATCATTGTTCCTTAGACAGTAACGTAAATTTTGATGTATCACTTGGCGTGATAAGTTTAAAACCTGGAAAGTTGTTGCTTTGTAAACAACAGGTTCGTTTACCGCGCACGACGCGTCAAGCGCTTGCGATCCATTCGCGCTACTTTACTGCATTTTATTCTTGCAAGCATAGATTAATGCCCAAATTACTTAAGTGTTTATGTGATAATCGTGATTGAAGCATACAGTTATTCTTCTATGCAAGTACGATTACCGGCTGTAAACAAAAGATTATTAAAGTCGAATAATTATTATTGTTTCTATATACATTTTTTCTGAAAGAAATACAATGAATAGTATTAACTTGTAATTATTATATCATTAAAATATTAAAAACATCTATCATTAGGGAGCAGATTCTTTTGTTTCTTCTACTTGTTAGATTTTTTATCTTCACTAGTTTTGCTCACCGTCTTTACTCTAACACGCATATCATCTAAATATAATGTAAAATAATTTTTACCTCTTGGAGTCAAATATCGTAGCAGTGCATTTAAATCTTTAATTTTTTCTTGTGAAATCCCTATTTGTTTAGCTTCTGCAGCATTTACAATATCGTCAAATGACACTGTCGTCTCTACTTTATAGGTAATTGGTTCGCCATCATAATCGTAGAAAACATTAATTTGACCATTCGCAAAATACTGAATTTTAACTGCTTTACTGTTTTTAAGTCCTTTCGGAACTTTGTTTTTTTTTTAAATTAAAGTTTCAAAATCTTTCACCGTGCAGTCTTTCTGTTCTACAGTAGTAAATGGAGGATTTCGAGCACTTTGTACCAAATCTATATAATCTCTTTCAGTTTCAATGTGCTCGAGCAATTTTTTTTCCGCCCGTACAACCCAAATGATAGATGTTTTTAATATTTTAGTGATGTAATAATTACAAGTTAATACTATTCATTGTATTTCGTTCGTTAGAAAAAACGTCTATAAAAGCAATAATAATTATTCGACTTTTCCTTATACGATCGCGAGTGTGATCAAAATAATCTTTTGTTTACAGCCGGTAATCGTATTGCAATTTTTTCATTCATATGCGCTGTATGTTTGATTGCGTACTTGCATAGAAGAATAACTGTATGCTTCAATCACGATTATCACATAAACACTTAAGTAATTTGGGCATTAATCTATGTTTGCAAGAATAAAACGCAGTAAAGTAGCGCGAATGGATCGGAAGCGCTTGACGCGTCGTGCGCGGTAAACGAACCTTTTGTTTACAAAGCAACAACTTTCCAGGTTTTAAACTTATCACGCCAAGTGATACATCAAAATTTACGTTACAGTCTAAGGAACAATGATATCGCAAAGAGAATGCCGCAAGACCAATAGCGAAAAACTTCTTCGCTAGCGCAGCTGATTATTTATTGAATATTATCCAACAAATGATTATTTCGACGATTGCAATAACTTTATTCGCGACAGTGAAGTGTCACAGTGTTCCATTAAAAATTTCAACTAGTTTGGTCGAATAGTTCCCGAGATTTCGCGATTCGAGTTTTAAAAAGCATTGAAATTAATTGAATTGTCGAACGAAAAAATTTCACTATTTTATTTTTTTCTGGACAAATTAATTGACGGATGAAAAAATAGTTTGGGTTGGGTTGGGTTTTTGTTTAATCCATTTTCCGAAAAAAAAATTCCCCAAAACATCGATCGGTTGGACAATACTTATTTCCAGCTTCGCGAGCTCCGTACGTTATGGCATCCGGGACCTCAATTGTCGTCACAAATTTAAATGTTTAACAAAAAAAAATCTATAATTAAAAATTGTTTTTCGAAATGTAGTGCAATGAAAAATATACTATTTATATGCACCCATCATTAAGGATAGTCTTTAGCAAGGGCTAATGGAACTAAGGAAAATGATTCAATAAAACCATTTTTGGATTAAGTATGAAGTTTTTGTTACCCTTGTAGGAACATAATTTGATAATAATTTGAGTAAGATTTAAGGTATTTAAAATCGAGTTAAATATACCGTCGAGAAAAATGTATCGTTCAACAAATCCGTATTAAAATCGTCTATGCAAAATTATTCGTCAAGGACACCATAATATTTTCTAATTCGGCAATAAACGCATTAAAATTATACGAAGTTCTCTATAAACGGTTCCTATAACAAAATGTACCTCTATCAATCATTAAGCACAACTGCTCAATTACGTCAGATGAAGGAATTATTTCATGCTGATATTTTGATCGCAAAAAGCTGCAACACCGTCACCTCTGCCTATTCTTTCTCTTCGTAAAAGTGGGTATATTTGTAAATTGCTATTGTCAATATCAACAATTTAAACTGTCAATGGGCTCATACTATTAGAACAGTTTGGTTAATCCCAAAACACAATTCTCTAATTAAGTCCGTCAATTTGTTTCAAAGTTTGGATATGTAGGGCTGTTTTTCGAAATGTTGCCATTTCTTTAGATGTAATCTTTTTCTTAAGATGGGTTCATGTTTACTGAGTTATGTTGATTTTGTGATTGCGCCGATTTGGGTTTCTTGCATTTACTCGAAAATTATTTGCTTCGTTTTCTTGTTGGGGAAATACAAAATATTTTTTACCACACGTAATATAAATAACAAATGTAAATTTCATTTATTTAAACATTTTAAGTATAACATAAGTACGTGAATAACAATAATTTGCATAAACTTGCAAATTCAAACATCAAATGGGACTACAAAAATATTATAATATATAAAATATGATTACATTAGTACAAATTAGATTATAATTAGATTAGATGGGTGGGCGACCATAACGCTCTATTTTTAGAAATGGAGAGCAACGTTCGTCCCAAGAGTTCCAATTGGCCATGTTCAGATACGTGAATCCCAAAAATATAATAACTATAATCGATACCAAAAGACAATACCACTCCTTGTTGCTCTTTGATTTGTCCAAATTATCGAGTTTTCCTCTAAAAAAAGCATAGGACACGTACTCGTGTAAAAATTATCAGAGCCGTATATTTACCTGTTTCCAAACAAATCCGGTTTATGATCATTATCAATAGAGGATTTTGTTACAAAATCATTTCCTTTAAACGGTTGTAATCTAAAATCGAATTTGGTTTTATCCTGTGTCCGAAGAGCAAAACATGAAACTTACGAAGAACATGGCTGTGCAGATATCATTTTTTGAAATTTTTGCTGGAGTATTGCGACATATTTGACTAATAAATCCACAGCATTGCCTTGTTGTTCTTCATGCTTTAAAGCACCGTATCGCGAAGCTGCCATTGAAACTTGTGCACATGCCTTGGCAAATTTTTCCTTGACGGACGAAAGACGCTGAGTTTTAAGCGAATATTCAAGATTTGAAATTTCCATAGCAAACGAATTTTCCTTCTCCGACAAAGTAGTGATTTGCTTAGTACACCTGTCCTTCAACGTATTGCTATCCAGAGCAAATGCCATGACTAAAGTCATGCACTTTTCTTCTAACTCTTCCTCTGATAAATCCTTCAAACTGGAAAATAATCGACATTATGATGCAAATAATTTGATGAAAATTACCTGGTATTGTCTCCAAGATGTATTAATTCTTCAGACATAACGCGATTTATATTTGGAGATACATCTTGTAGAGAAACACTTTCGAAATTTGTCGGATTGATATCCTGGAATATTAAATCATCAAATCAAATCTGTAAATTTACGCCGTAAATTATTCACTAACCCCAATCGTGTCGAAGTATTCGCTAATAGAATGACTTCTTTCATCGTTTATATTTTCGCCATGAAGTATACCAGATCGCCCTGGGAAATTATCGCCAGCACTGTCAGGGCTCGGACTTTTCTTAAAGACGATGTTGGATTTTGGCGTTCCAAATTTACTAAATATTTCAGCGGATGGGCTATCCGGGCTGGCCGATCGCACAATTAAGGTTGCCGGCTTCAATGCAAATATTTTGGAGCGTCTAGAACTACAAAAAACACAAATGACGTAAACTTTATCGAAAGATTGTTACCTTTGTTCATCTAAATTGATACATTCGACAGGAGAAGTTTGGACGGCAGCATCGCTCGTCTGCAATGAAACTTTTTTCATTGCAGTCTGAAAAAAACATTGCGTAAAATTTTCATAACAATCCCAAATTAGAAACTCACGAAGTTATCCAAAAGCATCGATGACATATGCACCTGATGCTTCAGTTGGAACATTTCTTCATCCAACGGTCCCGTGAAACTCCAGACAGGACTTACTGGTGTCTCTAATTCTACAGTCTCTAAGAAGTTTTCCTCTTTGGAAAATTTTTGCAAGGTACTTTGCCAATTTCCTGCGGCGTTTAACGTAGACTTACCCAGGCGCAATTTTCGCTCAAATAATCTCTGTTTCACGACGTCTATATGCAATAAAACAGAATTTACTTTTTCTTCTTCCTTACGTAATTTATCTTCAACGTTACGCAAATTTATTTCAGAGTTAATTAATTTAGATTTCAAATTCTCGACATCATTTTGAATCGCATAACTTCTTTGCTCGCCTGGGGAATATTGAACGTCAATTGGCATTGGACGCAACCGCGAATATGTGGTTTGATTAGAGCATGCATCAGGTGGTTGGTTTTGGAGATGACGTAGTTTTAGTCGCAACACATCATTATCTTCATTGATTTTCTTAATTTCGCTCATAACATTTTTATTCGTCATTTCTAATTCGTCGTTGCACGTTTTTTCTTCGCACAAACAATCAGCGGTTTGTTGGAGTGTAGTTCGAATTGTACTGATCTCGGCTTGATTTATTTCAATGCTATTTAATAGCTTTGAATTTTCTTCAAAAAGTTTCTTGTTTTCTTGGACAAATGAACGATTACGTCGTTTTTCGTTGTCTAGCTGTTCGTCTAAATATTCAATTTTTTGTTCTAGTTTGAGAGTCTTCAGTGATAGCTTATCGAAACTTAGTTTTTTTGGCGACTTGCCTTCTAAAGTTTTACAGTTTTTGCAGACATTTTCAGCCAATATGTTTAATTGTTGCTCAGCAGTAATTTTGTTTATCGTGCATTTTAATTCTATATTTTCTTCTTGCACCTGCATCATCTTCTTCGTATCAATATCAAATTTCTCATATGCCAAAATTAGTTGTTGCTTTTCTCTGCTGAGTTCCAAATTTTCCTGGACAAGCGAAGCTACTCGCTTATTTAGGTTTTCTACTTCGAAACTATCGTGCCAAAGATTTTTATTTTTTTCGTTGAGTACGTTCAACTCTTGTTCTTTTTGCCTCAAATCGTCAATCAGTTTAGTGCATTCCTTCTGTGTCCTATCGACTCGAGAGTTAGAAAGAAATAACTCATTCTCTATGTTGATAAACTTATCATAAATATACTCTTTGCCTTTTAGTTCTTGTGTAAACTGTATTTCCAGTTGCCGCTTAGAGTCTTGCAATTCGTTAATTTTTTCACATAATTGTTCATTATTACTATTAACCATTTCGAGTTTTGCTTTCATGTGATTAAATTCGCTAGTATTAGACTCGCTGATATTTTTCAATTCTTGTATTTGCTTATTTAATAATTCATGCAGACAACTGGAGAATTTTTCTTTAATGCTAGTTTGGTACAATTCCTCTTCTTTATTAGCATAGGTGATTTTTCCGATTTCGTTGTTCAAGTTTGTAATTTTATTTTCTAATTCTAAAATTTGATCATTTTTTCTTTTGATTGTAAGTGTATCGTCTTGTAATTGTAAATTTTCGGAAATTGTTTGGGATTCCGGAAAATTATAAGCCAGCATTTCATTTTTCACGTTTGTTTCTTCATTTGCGAATAAGTCGGCGATTTCACTATTTTCTTTAGAAATTGGTTGAATCTTATTGTTAAGAGATGACATTGAATCACTAAGAGTGCTATTCTGTCGCGATAAGGTGTCGCATTTCTGTTCGAGCTTACAATAATCTTCAACGCTGCTCTGTCGGAAAATGTCGTACTGTACTTTTAGCACGCCATGCATATTTTGTGTGCGTCGTAATTCGCTTTCAAGGTTTTGAAGTTTTGCATTTTCAGTCGACATTACCGTATATTCCAATAGCAACTCGTCGAAGTTTGTTTTCGCTTCCAGTTTTTCTTTCATAGCGATTTCCAATTGGCTCTGCAGATCCGAATACTTCACTTGGAACGATTCATGCTTCGCCTGAACGGTTTCGAGATCCAATTCCAGACATCGTTTTTCTTCTTTAATTATATCACATTCTGATTCTAACGCAAGTTTCTGATGCTCAATATCTTTAAGTTGTTTCAAAGCTTGTTTTTCCGCCACTAATTTCAGTTTCAATTTTCCGTTTTCTATTTCCAAAGAGCTCTTCTGCGCTTCTAAATTTGATATTTTGGTGGCGTCGTCGATTTTGACGCAGGTTTGTTGCATTTGGAAATTTTCGAGAGTGGAATCGGACTCGCTGAAATATTCCAAAAAGCTGTCGCTCCGTTCCTTTTCTAATTTGAACAATTTCTCTAAAGCGTCCAGTTTTTCTTTTTGTAACGCCGTCTTCTCGCGTTCTAAACAGACAATTTTGTTGGCATATTCTTTGCTTTCCAACTCTAAGGCGCCTTTGGTCTTCTCCAAATTTAATAATCTCATCGATGAGTCTCCGACACCCGTATTAAGATCTGCCTTGCGGCGCAGTGTTTCAATATCTTCATTTAGCTCTTTTATTCTCCAAGTTTTTGTTTCGTTTTCGGATTCCAAGGTAGAGATTTTTTCCTCGAGTACCTTACAGCGTGCTTCCAATTCGTCGTACTCGCTAATTTTTATTCTTACCTCGGTTATGTAGGTGGTAGAACTTTTCAACGAGTTTTGCAAAGATCTGAACTTACTGTGAAGCTTCTGCTCCGCGTTTCTGCTTAATAAGAGCTGATTTTCCAAACTAGATACGACAGCCAGTAAATTTGCAATTTTGTTTCGGTACTCATCATTATTTCTATTCAATTGGTTCATGTCGAGTTTTCTATTTTCAATTGCAGAGTTGCTACTTTGCTGTTGCATTAGTTCGCATTGGAGACTTAATATTTTTTCTTCATACTCTACCAGTTTGATGTAATGATCGCACTGGTGATCTGCATGTTCTTGGCGTATAATCTATAAATCAATAATTAAAATATTTGGTGATCTAGCCATATTATTCGTTTGGGTTTCGTATAGAATAAAGACTGTGCTCCTTTTTAGTGGTGAAGGTGACCGTGATTGTATTTCACTGCAGAAGAACGTGTACTTATGGAATTATTTGGCAACTTTGATTTATTCGTGTTAATTATTGTAAGTAATTTATCGCTTATAATCATCAGTATATGTCAGTCGCACAGTACTCATTGCTACAAGGTAATCAGAATCAAGCTCTATTTCAAGAAAATTATGTAAGATCACAAAATGAACAGATTTTGTATCCTCAATGGCAATTAGCCGAGAATAAAATATAATCAATAACGACATATTTAGATATGGCAGTTTGGCGAGTGCTAATGAACAACTCTCTAAACGTTTTGCAGAACTTCTATATCAACCAATCGACGGAGATGAAATGAAATGAGAATTCAAATGAACGGTACCTATCAGGACGAATTTTTTTAATTAAGTAAAAAGCTCCTGGTGACAAGAAAAATATTTAAAAAGCAATAGTCAAAATTACCAATTTAATAAATGCGGAAGCCATAATGATAGCGAAGCCAGGTAAACAGCAAAATTAAATTTCTGCCAGTATTATCGAAACTATTCGAATAACCATTAGATTTAAAACCTATAATACAAGAAAGAAACATCAACCCAGCTCCCTCACAAGTCTAGTTTCAGAGAAAGTTATTGGGCAATCAAATGCGTAGAATAAACAATGTAATAGTGCTAAAAAGTGCTAAAAGGAAAAGTAGGTGCAGGCGTATTCCTGGATACGGACCAGGCCGATAGAGTATGGATGGAAGGTCTTATTCGCAAACTAAAAAGAGAATTGCAACACATTTCAATTGTTGGAATGTTACATCTTAAACAAATTCTTCAGAATCAAGCAAGGAAAAGCAAAAAAAAACTGCAGGAAAGCTGCAAAGTTCAGTGAATAAAATCAATCATTGTGCAAAAAAGTGGGAATAAATTTTAATGTTTTAAAAGATAGACCATCCTACTTCTAGATACCCCAGATATAGAAAAAAGCTTAAGAGGCGTCGAATTGTTTTTAGCCATTAATAAGTTCATGAATTGGTGACTATTATGATTATTATGGAATGCCTTTGAGAGTAATCTGTGTAGTGGTTTATTCCATTTCGGTTTTTTTTAAAGTTATTTTCTAAGCTTCATTGCGAGTTTCAAGGTATGTCGCTTGTTATATTTTACTATTATAATAAAAGAATTTAATTGGAATCTCCCGTGCGGATACACTACTACTTACTACAGTGACTGTAAACGAACAGAGGTGAGACAGGGAGGGGTTGGAGGTATAAACATAAATAAAAAATAATAAAAATGGAACACACAATATGGAAAGACACTATAGTTTTGAAAACACTTTATCAATTTAAGAATAAAACTGCTAATTGATCTTCGTGATAGGATTGTAGTAATATTTGTCAATAATAAAACTATCGGAAAAAATCTATCCCTTAATATTATTTACTTAGGAATGGCAAAAATGTAAAGATGTTAAACTAAAAATACTTTTTACTACTTCTTTGCATTGAATTAATAAGATATCTACCTGATTGAATTCGGTCTGCAGAGAAAGGCATTGATCCTCTGAATTAGCCATCAACTGCATTTTGTAAAACATTTCGTCGTCCGTGCTTTCACTCGAATGATTCGATACATTTGGACTTACAACGAGACGATTCTCTAGCGGAAGACTATTATTATTGTTTCCATCACTGGTTATCTGATCAAGATTATCATTTCGACAAACTTCAGATGCGGCGTTATCTGCTTTTTTAGCAGCATCAGTACGTTCTAAAATGTACATAACCGGAAGTGTATCCAGAAAAATTGCACTGTTATGGCAAATATTGACGACATTTTCGATGACAATTTCCAGAATCTGTTTAACGATATCGTTTGATTGCTTGCCCATCTGTTTTGGAATGTCGGGCGTACTGGTGCTTTCCAGTAGCTCCCCATCGACATAGTCGTCGCTGTCTACCGACCTTTTGGAACATCTGGAACTTGACAGCGTAGGACTTTGCATGTGCGGTGAAACGGGCGCTTCTAACATATGTAATAGTCGTGGCGAGTTGAAGCTCATCGCGCGCTGCCTGTTGCGTGCTAATGGTGAGTCGTAGTTATAAAATGCAAATCTTTCAGTTTCAATCTTGGGCACGAAGGGTACCAGAGACTTTGCTTCAGTCGCTACCGGATCATTAGCTTGAGCGTTCTTCTCCAGCACGCCACGCGTTATGCGCGAGTAGTCGCTGAAGGAACTGGAACGATTGGACATATTGGCCTTGAACAATAAGTTGTGTTTGGCTACGCGTTCCCGTAGAAGCTTCTCCAGCGTCGATTTTTCTACACGAAGTTTCTATAAACGGAAATATGTGAAAATTATCTTCTCCAATTTTAAATACCTAGCTGAGCGTTGTTTGTCTAAAATAGTTTTCCAATTGGCGTATTTTTTATCATTAAGTATTACTTCAATTAAATTTATATTTACTTCTAATATTTGGGACGAAGAAACCACACACCACAAAATTGACTACAAATTACACAAACTAAAACAGTCACCTCGATATTTAAGTTGTTTTGCTCATTGGTGTCTTGATGTTCGTTTATTGATCTCCTTAATGTGTTCGTCAAATCCTCGAGAGAAGCCACAACTTGATCTTTGAAGGTAAGCTCCGTTTGAAGAGCTACTATAGCTTCGGTGCTCTCTTCGTACACCTTATTGATTTGAGTTATTTTTTGTTCAAGTTTTCTTTTCTGAAACGTATATGAGAATATAAGAAAAATCCCGTCAATAAATTCAATTACCTCCGCATCGGCTTCATCCAGGTTCTTTGAAAGCAACAGGTTCGTTTTTTCCAAAGTCGATACTATTTTTTTCAGTTGGGCAACGTTTTTCTGAGAAGAATTCAACGCTTCCTCCATATCCTCATCTTTCTTGCGCTCAATCTGAAGTTGATCGATAATTTTTTGGTCGCTGTGACAATTATATTTATGAAACATGGAAACAGAGTTTTAGCGATGCAAAAGTTTTGTTTAAGATTCAGATTTAAATAAAATTTAAAACAATGTTCTTCATTTAAAGAGCATTTCTATAATGAAAATGATAACTTGCGATCGGAACAAATAAGATTCTTAATATTGGGGAAACTATGAAAGTATTAAAAAATACACAGTTGATTGTTTACGTGTTGTATTTGCTCCTTCAATGCACAGTGTTCCATTTTCTCACCTTCTCTGCCATCCATTTTTAGGCATATAATGAAAACGCTTGTCCGTATTTCGAGATTATGTTTCGTTTCACTTATCAAAATTGATTTTAGTAACAATAAAAAATTAAGGTTGATGTTGAGATATTGAAGCAAAAGTTCTTGTCCTTCAAAATTTTAGAGACTTTATTTAATTTCTCGAGTACTTACGTGGCAAGTTTCTTTTTTAAGCAATTCACATCTAGTTGAAACACTTCGTTAGTATCGAGTGCGATAGTTAATTCCTGGCGCACCCGTTCCAATTCCTCGCCCAACTTCTTTTTCTGGTGTTCCAGTTCGTGTATCTGTTCTTCTAAATAGACGCGGTCGACGCCTCCATTTGTATTATTACCAGCCCAGCTGTAGGTTGACACGTTCGATAGATTTAGAGTTCCTGATTCTACGTAATTACGTAAGAAGCTGTTCCCAAGACTGGATCTTGGTGTCGACTGGCAGAATGGGAACGACCTGTCGTCCATTGCGTTCAGATCTCTGAATATCAAGCGATACATTTATCTCATTTTACTGGGAAGATATAAACATGAAGAAAAATGATACATGAAGAAAAATGTTTATTCACAAATGCGAGATTTGAATTCCTGGTTCTATTAGTTCTTATAGTTGTAGATTTGACCAGAGTGGGACAAAAGGCCAAATCATTACAATATTGAAGCAAATCTTCAATATTGATGCAGTGTTGTGAGCTTTTGTAAGTTTTCTTATAGTTAATGTATGTGGAAGTATAAGTGATTTTCCCTAAGTTAATTCCGACTATTTTTGGAGTGACGTGTGTCATTTATGACTCGTATAACTCCTGCCACATTTTCCACCTCGAAAGAGGAACGAATTTTCAGAAATGTAAAAAGCAATAATTTTAAAAACAGTGGAATTCTAAAGAAATGTATGAAAAACTTTTCAGAAAAATTGTACATTTTCTGGAGAAATTTACTGGAAAGTCGTTCATTGAAGTTATGTTACAAATACTTTTCTATGATTATCATTTATAAAATTCAACTGACAATATGATTTTATCATGGGGGGGGGATAAAATCATATTTTGTTAAGTTAGTATACAAAACAACTAAATAGTAGAGGAATAATGTAAACAAAACAGTAAAAACTGCCACTTTCTGCACTGGTTTCTCAGAATCGAATACATGGTAAACATAACGTGCGTTCAAGAAAAATCTTAATTTAGGAGGGCTCTGAAATTCAATTGATGTTTAAAGGTACTTTAGCCACAACCAAAATGTCAATTTAGACGTCAAAAGTGAAAACTGCTTTACTAATTAAAAATGGTTATCACAACAGAGCAGAAAGCAAAATTATTGGAATGCTATTTTCGAACAAGGCAAAAAGTTGATGGTGTTTGGCATTATTCCATTCCTGAGAGCTTTACAGATTTCCATGAAGAATATATAATGTGTTTTTTGAGGTTAGAACCTCATCTGTCAACACTGACGTTATTGTAGTTTCTTTTGGTTGTGGTTAAAGTATCTTTAAACACCAATTGAATTTCACAACCCTCCTAAATTAGGATTTTTCTTCAACGCACGTTAGAAACGATTTGTAATGTAATTTCAATGCGATTTGCTAATACATGACGAAAATCCGTTCCAAACGAAACTTGATTGAAATTAAAATATATTTTATAAAAATCTCGTTTTCAATAATTTTTGTCAGCCTTACGGAAATCGCCAATTTAATAAGACCCTAATATATTACATTAAATAATAGTATTTTGTGTACCAAGGCCAAAAAATACTGTTTTTTCGTCCGAGTTTTCTTTACGACCGAGGCGTAGCCGAGGTCGGAAAGCAAACGAGGACGAAAAAACACTTTTTGGCCGTGGTGCACACAACATTTTTTAGGCGACCCTCATAAAATTTTCAAATTTATTGCAACATTTACTTACAATTTATTGACATAGTCATTTATGACAACTGAACAATTGTACATATTTGTGACACCTTCAGACATGTTTATGTTTTCTTTGTCTACATTCGAAGTTATTTCGGCTTTATAAACAATAATTACCCAATAATCAGTTAAAAAGTCTATCACCAACACGTATTTACTAATGTAAACAAGATGCACAGTTTGACACTGACGGCAATGTGGTTATTTTTATACAATTTCGGTAACTGTCGGTAGATGGCGCCACCCTATTGCGGACGAAAAATGAAAGCGGACGAAAAACGATTACTTTTCGTCCGCGTTTGACGACTGAAATTTCAATTTTTCGTGTCGGTCGCCTAAAAATTAAATTTAACAACGATTTAATGTATTGACGGAATATTATTATTCTAATGCAATAAAAGAGCAAAATATTGTGCAAATAGTCTAATAGTTTTTGTTAACCTCACGCAACCCACCTTTTTAACAGGATCCAAATAAATTGTCTAACCGTTCAATATTTTTTTGTTAAAAATTTCTATTATTAGAATTCAACTTCAGAATTGTAAAATATAAGCATTAATCTTTTAAATGTTTTCTTAGCAAACATGGCTTTAAGGAACTGACTCCAACACAGTCAAAAAGATAAGGGGCATTATAAAACTATATATTGTTTCTGAAATATTGTTTCTGAAATGTACGCTTACCTTGGTGTTACATTTTGAAAATCATCATCGCCTCCTGCCGAAAGCCTAGCCGACCATTCACTTAGTGCTTTATAGAACGTTTCGGCATCGACGCATGGATTTAAATTGTTCGGGTCCAGAACAACTTTCAAATCCTGCAAAGCCTCTCTAAAATCGGACCACATAATCACACCGAAGGCGTCATTTCAACAAATTCAACGACTTACAAATTTTCGGTCAAAAATGGCCTAATGAAGTCTAAAAGTTTCGACACTGAAACTACGCCACGCTGGTCGGTGTCGCAGTTGGAAAATATATTCTTCATAACCTCAGTCAACAATTCTGTGTTTAAAGATAATGAGTAATTGAATCGACGAAAATATTAAATTAGAATCGAACTCACGTCCCTGATCGTTGCTTTCGTTTAACACGTTTCTAGCCTCACCAGCAAAAGCCATTTTATTTATAATTATTTAACGTTCCACAAACAGACTAATGTTCACGTACTTTTAATTCTAATAAACATGCAGAACGGACACAATAACTAACACTCAATGCAATGCAAACGTTGTTGCATTCGCTACTTTTTACATTGCACCGTGTTTTGCTGCTATTTTTTTGGTATAAAATTTTAAGTGCGACTTTAAATGAAGAATGAAAATCTATTTTCGTGAAACGTTTGGAAGAAATAATTATGTTTTATGATCACAACTTTTCCATAATCTAGACTCAATAATACAAATAATTCGTATTGTATAATTGACCTGTAATTTTTGAAAAAAAATATTATATATTGGATGAATTATATTTTCATACAGGAGAGTATTTTTGGTTGCATAAAATACAAGACAGCGAAGCCGTGGTTTATGGTGAATTTTGGTATTCAACGCAGATTGGTCACTATTTCGGAAAATCGGTGCCTTTCGAGCCTTTTAAGATCCCACCAGGGAACTTTTCACTTTAGAACTCCACTTGTTTTAGTTGTTTCGGTTTAAGTTATTTTTATTTTTAATTTCGATTTTCAGTTTTATGTCGTAATTCCTTTACTTTTTTCCAGTTTATCGAAGTCCATTTCAGTGGTTTATTTCATTTAATTTATTCTCAACATTTTTATACCGTACATTATTCTTATTCTCTTACAGTGTAGTGTTTTGTATAATTTCTTGTTTCTTTTTGGTTTAATATAATGATTTTGTATTTTCATTTGTGTTTACTGTATTCTGTAACAAGTCGAAGATTAAATAGGTCTTAAAAAGCTGACCAGGCAATGAATACATTTGATTTATGAGCGCCGCGAATCTTAATTATAATGTCTAGGGGGCACTGCATAGGTCAGTCGAGTGTCTTGACTAACAATCAAATAACTGCTACCCACGGAGGATATTATAAATGATATAAAAATTAGTGTTTTTATTAACGTGTTAATAATAATAATGTACATATTCGTATATTAAATAGCCGTCTTCAACCCGCCAGCATAATATAATTTTCATCCCATATAAAAATACGAAATCGTAATAGAGACAATAAAATATAAGCGGACACAAAATATTTATAAAACACAATCGAAATGGTCACGCTCATATTTAAAAGTTTAAGATATTTCAAAATAGTTATTTTTGTATTTTGCATTGAAAAATATTCACATTATAACGTGCGTTCAAGAAAAATCCTAATTTAGGAGGGTTCTGAAATTCAATTGGTGTTTAAAGCTACTTTAGCCACAACCAAAAGAACTGCAATAATGACAGTGTTGGCAGATTAGATTCTAACCCCAAAAAAACATTATATATTCTTCATGGAAATCTGTAAAGCTCTCAGGAATGGAATAATGCCCTCCTAAATTAAAATTTTTCTTGAACGCACGCTATATTGGATACTGGACAGCGCAGTAAATAAGTTCTGTTACTGAAAATAACCCACCTGATCAAAGCATTTTTTTGACTTAAACATATACCAGCATGTTGCAAAGTTGCAGAATTTTTTATGATCCTGAAGGATGGGAACGAAGGCAATGATAGTTCATCATACAGAGCGATTTCACTGTTACCAATATTATCAAAATTGTATGAAAAAGACTGAAGCTTGCTGTTTTCCTAGACATAGGGAAAGCCTACACAATATTTCATGCTTCTTAAATCATATATCGCGAATAGAATGTCTCGGGTCAAATATAACGATACATATTCAGAACTGGAACATATCAACGCGATATAATATCAACCTGTATGGTTATGTGGTGCACACCTGTGCATTGGGATGCAGTGAAAGAATCATCAACATCATCCAAATGCTCCGTGCTTCGTAACAAAATGGATATGGTTGCTGATGAGATCAAACAGAGGGCACGGAAGTACGAAGAACGCATCCACAACCACATTAATGTTGATCAATCCAGCTGCTTGACCAACGGGGAATAATGAGAAGGCTGAAGCGGAATAAACACTTCGAGTTGCTTTGTGAGTGCAAAAAGCAGAGCATTAGTATTTTGTGTATCGTTGAAAGCGGAAGAAAATTGATACCCATGGGGAAAAATCAATTTGCTACATGCTTATAATATTAAGATAGTTTAAATAAAGTAATTGCTCGTTAATCTCATTGTCAAGATTAGTTATGATGTACTAACGCCAGTAATCGTTTTATTAATTAAAATGAAATGGTCCCATGCCTGCAATCGTATACTAATATTAATCAATTCAAATTTGGTTGTTCTAAATATTTAAATGGCATAAATATTCAAATGCTCGGGGTTGCAACAAACATACAAATACTTTTACATTTTTTCTTCTATTTTAGTTGACTTTTACTTTAAATTTCATTAAAAACATAGTTAATTCTCTTCAATCCTCTCTAAGTATAATTTTCAGGTTGCTCTTAACATATAGTTTGAGTTATGTTCCCAATTTAAGTATATTTTCGTTAAATTATTAGTCAAACTTATATATGCAGTTATATGTTATTTCGTAATTAATTAAGTCCTCGGGAGGTAGTTTTAAACTTACAACGATTTGCTAAATTACAGGTTTACGTTAGATGTTATGCAAAACAAGAGGTTTGATGCTGTTTTCATGAATATGATGAGAAGAATATTAAAAGTTCAGAAAGAAATTAATAATTTTTGGTCGCGAGAAAGGAAATGAAAAGGAAGAGATCGAAGTAGTGGCACTTATGGGCGTGAAAAGTAAACAAGGCAGACGAGTGTATACTAACCATCCAAGGAGGTTTAGTAGAAGTGCATGCACCGTCCAACGATATGAAAATTACAATTTATACAATTTAATTACTGTAAAGTAAATAAAATATAATTAAGAGTATACGAACAATTTATTTTACATCGCGGTCTGAAATCAAATTTAAATCATAAAGTTGAACATACATGACGTTGATATAAACCGTTAATCTTAGATGTGAAATCGAGAACAAATGTAACACAATTAGGGGTTTTTATACCGAATACCTATTATATTTAATAAAATATTTCTTATGCCTGCGTACAAGGATTTGTACGTGTGATTTGTGTTTAACGTAGGAAAAAATTAAATATTGTAATACACCTCTTCAGCACGAACTTCCCCTTTCTAAATTATCTACCATTCTCTTCTTGGTTTCATCATCCAACGAAACATCAAGATGTTGCTATTTCCTCTGACAAATACCACACAGTGTTGGCAACACATCTTCAAAGCTGTTGAGACCATCACTATCAAATTTCTCGTAACTCTTCAAAGTTTTCAAAAAGCATAAATCTTGATGAGGTGCGTTAACTGCCAATTCAAACAGCTCCCTTTCCAGCTTTTGTTCTAACAGATCGCATGCTCCATTACAAAGGCCAGTTTAAGAGGCTGTAGTGTCACAGCACATTATTTGCACTCGATTATCGAAGTTCCAATCATGAAGTGCATTTAAAATTGCCTTGGCTTGCTCTTTATCAGAAGAACTATACAGTTTTTGGACCAGTAAGAAATTGTTTTTTATTATCGGTAAACGTTTCCCGTCCCATTAGGTACATGATTTTGAAAATCCGTTTTATACTTTCTGCCCTTTCTTGCCTCATTTGATGATAAATATGATAAAGATTAACACAGTTTGGAAGAGATATTGTGGGCATTCTTGCTTTTTCCAGAAAATAATGCACTCGCTAATCACTAGATAAGCATTTTCACTGACCGTCAATTTAATTCCAGAAAAAAGTAGGATCGTTAAAACATAATTAAGCTGAAAAATAAGGGACTTTCTGGTCTGTACCCTAATTGAGTATTCCTTCAGGATGCATCCACCAGTCTAGTACTAAGATAGCATCTGTAGCTCTGACCTCTAAATAAAAAGCGTTTTTAGAGCAAGTAGCATCCACGGATAGAAGATGGTTACGGCCATACCAAGAAGAACGTCTTCTTGGTATGCAAATCTTGATAGCAAATCTTCGTTGCCAATATTTAGTTTAACCTGCTAGGTAAAACATCGATGGAAGTGCATCACCACAAACATAAGACTGTGAGCACACAACTTGATGTCTGCTGCTGTGATTTTGAACGTATTATTGTACTCCAATTGTAGGTCAATGAATTGTCGTTGCAGGATGTATTAGTTGCGCTAGTGATTATAAAGGCACTTGCAAATAGTGTAGCGCACGTATGCTGCGGCCATTGGAAACATTGCATTGGTTTTGCTGCAAAGTTGCACAAATCACGCTGGTAAAGCCGATTATTCTTCCGCTTGCAGCAGTTGCTGCACAAACCGCTGTTTAATGCCATCCGCTGAATCCTTGAATACAAGTTGTGAGGCATCCGGTGTCGCTGCAAAATGTTGGTGACCTACAACCATAATTGTGACGCTCCGTCGCCTTAGTCATATTTGATGTTGCATCGCCACCACCGAACAAGGATACAAAGTGAGCTCTTTGTTGCAGAAGATATGTTTTATTCAAGTACCGCGTTTGCGCTTCTACTACTTCTATTCACTTATAATTCTACTACTTCCAATCAGCTCTACACAATCTAACATTGCACATATCCGTGCTTTGAACGGATATCCCCATGAATATTTTTAGAGGGTCGATAATGACCCCTCTATTCAATATATTAAATAATAGCAATTACAATTGTGTCACCCGCGTGCGTTATCGATTTGTGTAGTTACTTCAAGGTTGTACGCATCAGACATTTCCAACAATCAGTGAATTTTTAATTTTTTTTATTAAACTTGTGCAATTTTCTCTACAATATTTATTACTTACAAACGAGAACAATATTTAAAAAAAAATCCGCAGCGCTAAAAGCAAAAATTGCAAATTGCACTTATATCACATCTTAAATTTGTTTGTTTGAATTAATCATAATATTGAACAAAATAAACCATTACAAATAGCTAAACAGAAATGAAAATTCTTTGATCGTAGGCTGAAACGCGTATAACAGCGTTCGTTGCCCTTTAACGACTAATAGACTTAAGGAAATCGATATAACATTTTTGTGAAGAAGTAAAAAAGGACAGAACGATTCTTAGTATGTAATTGAAAACTTATATTGTACAATGATATTTAAATAAATTGAACGAATTGCATGCACAAGTTTATTTGATCTTGAAAGATTTTAATCTTTTTAGGACGATTTAAGGAATTAAAATTGTAGTGAACAATATATGTATATGAACAAATATGCACTGAAACTCACAAAAATAATAGACATGTAAGGGCGTCTAGGTTTAAATCACTTTCGGCAAGACAGATTTGAAGTTACTGTCGTTTTTTAAATGTCCCTTATTAATTAAGTTAGGAGGATGAAAATCCCGTAACTTAATTCTTGTATAAAATGTTTAGCATTTTTATCAGCTATAATTCCCTGTGATTGCTAAGTTTATGTAAAGGTTATGGTGGGGAGTATTATGAAGATCACAGCTCCCAGCTACCAGGAAAATAATTAAGGATATTTTCAGCAAGATCGTGAAAACCGTTTTGAGCCTCAGAAATTTAGAAACGTATTTTAGAAACGGTCATCAACTAGCCCTCGATCTAATCAATCAAATATTCAACTGGATTTTTATAGCTATAATTAAGCTACTTTTGAACCTATAATATCATGACAACTATGTTTTATATTATTAGTAAATGGACATTTCTCTTTTAGCCTAATTAAAAATGTTTAGATTAGCAGATTATTTTTTTCATAGTACTGAAAAGTTTGTTTTTGGTAATTGCATTAGACAGAATAACTGGATGCTTTAATACCAGAATACATCTACATAAAACATACTGCATGCGAAATATGTTGTAAATTTTTATTTTCCTTCATATGTAATGTCATTTGTATAATTATTAATAATTTCGTGACATCTACACGTGCTTATAATAATAAAAAAGTCATACAATTTCGCAAAAAGCCAGGTCCGATGAGATAGAATTGTTATGGACGAACATTTCTCAGCGAATTGACTAATGTATTATATTAATTTATTTTCTGGCATAGTTTAAAATATTTTAACATCGATTCGATAAAAAACGCTTTAGTCCTACCCTGGTAGCGTGTAAGATTGAGGTGGTCATGAATATATTAAAAGATTGCTAAGGATCGGTGCGCATGTGCCATTTTCCATCTCAATATGCCCGAGATTCTATCGAACGCCTGAGGGACGCTGCAACCTGCATCTCCGGCGATGCTTCCCCGATTGAAAAGCTCGTTTCGTATCGATACGTGCCCGCTCGTGCCTCTTCGTGCACTAAAAAGCTTAGGTAATTTGAAGGCTTCCCAATCTACAAACTCATAATAATCGCCAATAAGCTACGCGAATCTTCCTGGTTCAGGTTCTAGTTTTAATTGCCGCTTCGTAGCGCAGCGTGACAGTGACACAATTCGGTTCGAGCGGCGTGCATGCTGTGTTTCGGTGTGTACAACAGACAGATTTTTTGGAAGCTAGAAGATGACAGAAGTGCGCGCAAACGACGTCCTTCCTGCTGAAAAGCTTTCGGGTCCATCCAATCCAGGTTAGTATTGTAAACATTTAAGTTTTTATCGTAGAAATGTGCAAGAAAACGCGGTGCACGTTTTTTTTTGTGCAATACGCGCGCGTTAAGGTAAACTAGTTATAAATAAGTCGTTCCGATGCACACGAACAGGTGATTTGTGTGTAATGTGAATAATTAAAGAGACCCAGTTACGCAACTGCGATGACATCAGTGCAATTGCTTCGGGCGATTTACATATTAACGCACGAGATATGTGTTGTTTAGGATCCCTGCGTGTATATGTTTTTTGATTATTATCATTCTATTTTTAAATCTTGCCGTACGTGTGTGTATCATTTGCCGGTGCAGAGTACGGATTGATAAGGCTGGTGAATAAAAATCGATAAAATTAGATTTATGAAAAAATATTATTGTAAATATTATGAATGTTTATTTACGTAGACAATTACTCACATTTAAATACAAATTAAATTATATTGTGTAATAAAACTGTTCACAGAATTTATGGTTAATTTTTCACTTGATAAAATTGAAAACTAGAAAATACCCTATAGTTGTGCGTACTATTTTGTAATCCATAACGTTATTATAGGTATATTTGAGTAAGAAAAAAAATAAATTGAGTTAAATAACAAAATCATTGCTTTTATTTTATTTTTTGTTTTTGTAGTAAATTTTTTTATAATTTTTTCAAATTTTCATTTTTTGCGCACTTTCATTTGGTTTGTTTTTTTGGTTTTATGATTCGTTTCGAATTGGATATGATTCTTAATATAAAGTGAGATAATACTCCATTAATTTTTGCTATGATTCTACAAATGTTTTTGATCTTCCCCATTACTTCTTAATGTTTTCCATTCGTGTTATTTGAACAAACTGTTTGGAAAACAATAACAACTTGATTTAAATAAAAGAAACCAAATAACGAAGTTCCATAAATAAGACTTACGTCGCAAGTTTACGAAGAAAAGTTACTACGCCTGCTCACGAAACCAATTAATAATATAAAATTTATCATTATGCAGCATTAATTCATGGTTTGCATGCTGTCTTTAAAGCAAAATCGTACTAGGATATAGACATTTATAAACTGTTGATTCACGCATCAGTCATCGTTCCGTCTTTGTTCGACTTATTGGATAGGAGTAAACAAGAAAAAGAGCGAAAATATGCACTGACTGGTACACCATTTAAATAATCGGCAAAATGAATATCGACCGATTAAATGGTACAGGACCATATAAATAGAATTTGTATACAGCTAATACACAACTTTTAGTCGATTATCCAATATTTTAGGTGACGTTCATTACTTGATAATTAATACTAATATTAACTCAGGGGCCCAAGTGGACCTAAACGCACTGGGAGAAATTATATTTCGAATAAATTGCAAGAAAATAATTATAAAAAAATTAGATTATAAACAGGAGGTACAATTCTATTAAACTTTAAGATAATACTTTATTGAAGATTGTCAAAATGACGCAACTAGAAAATAATAAAACAGCTTACTTCTTAATTTATATAATTAATCACTAAAGCAGAAACAGATGAAAGTAATTTGTTACTACATAATGGGTAAAAAATAATAAAAAAGCTTGCTTCTTAATTTCATTTAGTCTATCACTAAAGCAGAAACAGATGAAAGTCATTTGTTACTAGATAATGCGTTAAAATTTTCAGTTAATCAAAAAGTTATTCCTTTTCACGATACTATAAATGCAAAGCGTCATTTGAATGTCCTGACTTCACATTATCCTTCTAAAAACTTTGTGCGTATGCATCAAACATTATTTTCAATATTAATTATCATTAGTCACGATACAAGTTTAATGGGTTAATTACCCACCAATAAAACATAAATCGTGTTTTATTATCTTTGTAATATTCTTAATCTAAAACGAATTTAACTTATATTCTTGGTAATTAATAAAATATGTTTAATCGAAGTCATGTTAACTACCCATTTCATAATTATTGTTATGGGCCACGGCAATTAAGGAATCAAGGTTTTGGTGCCTTAAATTCGTATTAATTTAGTAGCAAGCCACACAGTGAACATGTCGCACGTGGAAGCTAACGTATTTAACGAAATCATAGGCCGCTTTCAAATAACGAATATCAAGTGTGGTAATAATGGAAGCAAGAGTATTCTATCACCCGTGGGCATGAAAAAGGGAAATAAATGGTATTTGAAAAGAACCTTTGAAAAAGTTGCAGTAAGCTGTGTAGGTCTTGACCGAAAAGTAAGAAACGGATTGCGAAGGATGTTAGAGACAATAAATGGTGGAGAATATCGTAGGAGACCTAGTAATCTAGAAAAGTATGTGGAAAACATTTTGATGCCGACAAATAAAAGAATCCGATGTGAAAATATAAATGTATTTGGAATTGATATGGCAACAAGTCACAGCCATAGAGTTGGTATAATTTGAAATGTGGGAGGAAGAATAAGAATAATAAGGTAGGGTTACAAAGTATTAAATTGAACATAAGGATGTGAGTGGGGTGAAAACATAAAGGTGAATGATCGAACAGCTCTAACATTTATGAGAATTTACATGTAAGGTGTATGCATATATATATATATATATATATATATATATATATATACACTGGAGGAATATATCGAGTGAAGAATTGCAGATTATAGAGCGATGGATGTTTGCATTGGATTATGGATATGAAAGACTACTGGAGGAATGATTGTATGAGGGGATCATGAAGGTTGTTGGAAAATTTAAGAAAGAAAGGAAAGGGGGCGAGATTCGATGAAAGGCATGAAAGTAAACAAGCACTAGATTAAAGACGCGGCCATATATGGATTTGTCTTCACAAAATTAGGCGAAAATTTACGACCAATGTGAAGAAGAGCAAAACTTAATTAAAACAGGTACAGCCATTTGTTTTCCATCTGCTATTTTTGATATCTTTCATTCGTGTTTTGGTTCATCTGGTTAGAGTTCTTAGCTATGCATTTGCACTTATTTAACATGAAAAATTGAAAAATGTTTGTTTCTTAAATACATAGCTGGCTTTGATTTATTTCGTTATGTTTATTTAGGTTTTAATTAATTTCATGAGAAGCGTGGGTTCTACTGTTCTATTTTACATTTAACGAGTTGATAATTATTTAAAATATATCATATCTTGCCTTATAATGAACTAAAAAAATATCGATGTTCAAATTTTACTTTAAGAGAAACGCAATGTACGTACCCAAGCCCGAATTAACATGGCCGCTGATCAGGTAGCAATATGACAATACTATATGAAAATAATCGTCCAACTGATAGGATTTTAATTTTTCCATCGTCTTTATATGATTTGAATACACACTGAAATAAAATGTATTATTTACTAATAACGTTCCGACTATGTTATCAAATAACACTAAAGTTGCAAACGTAACCTAAATCTAGATATAATTGTAGAATAATTAAAGAACTATAGTAATTTGTACATTTTATTTTTTCATAATTAGCATAATTTTACAGGTTACATTAAATATGAAAATCTTTGTATTTTTGGCATTTGACATCAACATATTTCTTAAAAAAAGGAAGTTCGGTGAGATCTAGCATCAGTCCTATTTTAGCACAATTGGTTATGAACATATTTTAAGGCAATATGTTCATGATATAATCTGTGCAGTTCCAGCAGATAAAGTCAGTTAATATTTTATGTGTTTAATAATTATAATATCAACATTAAATTTACTATTGGAAATGAAGACGTTCATAATTCCATACCCTTCTTGGATACTAAATTTATTAGAATTAATAACACCGTAATTCTTGATTGGTATCGTAAACATACAGTATCAAACCGATTCATCCATTATTTATCATGTCACCCATCAAAAATGAAAATTAATTGTATTTTATGTTTAAAGGACAGAATTAAGAGAATTGCTCATCCATCATGCCACGAAATATAGACGATTAATAAAGATACTATAATATAAAATAATTGCTAAGACAAACGCGTTAACTTTAGAGCAATGATACATTTCATAAAATTAGTAGAGAGTTTATTTATTCTTTTTTGTGTACTGTCAATTATTTTTTACTGACAAATCACCTCCAATGTGTTTTTTAGTTAGGTGTTCTGTGATCATAAGTAGACGACACTATTTTTTTCTCGACTGATGTCTGGTCCGAAATCTACAAAAGAAATCAAATATAGGAAATGATTTATTAATGTAGAGTTTTTTAGAAAATTATTTATTAGCCTATTGGATTTCTTTCACCTCCATTTTCCAGTAAATCATGAAAATAAGCTGAAACCATTGGTATGTGTTTTGGTGGCAATTTAAATATCCTCAATAATGTAGACTTGATACAACTTACTCTACGAGGTTGCATTGATATTTAGTTAGCCTGGAAAGTTTCTGGGAAAAATAACTGAATATGCATGGTTGCTATGATATGATAAATATTTTTTTGAATTTTCAAATCCATCCAAGTTAAACGGTGATAAAACTGTGAATATTTGAAAACGACATGTCTGAGAATCTTTTTCTAAAAATTTTCATTTTCATCATTTTTGTTATTGTGCAAGGAAATGTTTGCTGTTATGATCACACGCCACCGTTAAAAATTAGGTTGCCGAATTTAAAAGATCCTGGAAGCTCAAGTTTTGTGACCACTCCGGAAAACATATTTGGAGAAGGGTAGAATTATCATAGGAGCATTAATATATACATCAATATAGTTGCAGTGCAAAAATGATGAAACTCATTTAAAACTGACTGAGAACCTGCCTTATTCACCGTCAGACTAATATTTGTTCCAAAAACACAGAAAACATTGAACTGTAAAAGATTTTCGACATATGACGAAGCAATATATGCCGTTGAGGAGTGGTTTATACAGCAAGACGAAGAATTTTGCAATAGCCTAGAATTAAGTGTTTTGAAATATCATGGCGTTTTATATGGTAGGCTAAGTAATCATCACGCTCGTATAACCTGTGGCATAAGATAATAAAAACAATTACTGATTTATTCATAAAAACTCTCGTCGACATTGCCAACAATATTCTTGAAATATTAATTAGGCATAATACGACAGGGTAGTATTTTGTAGTAAATAAAAAATATTCGTTATTGGCCAAATTAAAATTGTTGTGGTGTATCATTTTACGAAAGAAGGTGTTGATGCAGTTTTCGAAAAACTCTATGGTATGATTTCTTTGTCCCAGATAGTATTTCCAAAAGCCTTAGAGACATCTCTATCATATATCAAAATTTATCTAATATCCAACCTAGCCAGTTGAACAGAGTTCTCAACATGGATTCAGGTCCAAAAGATTAACAATGATGGCGACTTACCCTTCCTATAATGATATAATAAAATATATTGGCGGTGTAAACTAGTTAGAACGTCTAGGTCTGTCTGATTGGCTCTATGAGTAGAACATTAAGAGTAATTGCAAGCACTTTTATATGCGTCCAAAACTACGGAGCTTAATAGCTGCAAAGAACGCTCCTTCGACATACGCCACACTAGATTATTGGGCATATACTTAGAGGGGAATCTAGATTGTTCGACTTTAAGCACAAAATTAGTACAAATATAGTCTTGTCATTGGGCGTTAGAGTGCAAATCGTTTAATTGTATCACCACTTTAGAATCTCTTTACTTTTTTCTACATCATGTTGGAGTACGCAGCACTGATCTGTGAAAATTACCCAATTTTCAGAATCACATATCAACTGGAATGTGTTCAAAGACATCTTTAAAGACTCATCCTTCAAAGTAGATAATATCTATCCTACGAGAAATATTGAACATATGCTATTTTTAGGTCGTTTAAACATGCCATGTCTCAATGTTTGAAGAATAGTGATTAGTCTCGAGTGCTTGTTCAAGTTATTACGTAGTACAATTGATTGTAACTCAACTAGTCATTTCGTTTTAACGAGAATTTTATCACGTCAACACTCGAAATTTTATTTATCTTGTGCTAGCACCGAAGTTTTGTGACATTAATTTCCGTTCAATTCGATTCATCTAAGAAGAAGCTGTAAGACGTTTTGATATTTTTAGTGATTTTAATCACTAGACTAATGTTTTTTTTTTAATTATTATTTTGTTTCATTAAAATTAATTTTTAATTAATTAATTATTGTTATCGTGGTTATATTTTCTAATGTTTTGTTTTATGAAGACTGTTAATTAGTTGTTCTATATATAGAATTATTTTCCTGGGAATAAATATATTATTATTATTATTATTTCATAATGGAGTTTATTGATTCTAAGAATATGTATAATCAAAAAAGAATTATGCGTTAAAGAACTATCCAGTATTAATTAATGTAGGCGGTTAAAAAAAAATACAAATTTCCTATGGTTTACATAGTCTCGTCGAAGGTTTCGTTCGGAAACAATATTCATGCCTATGATACTGGATCAATGATGTTAATATATAACATATGACATCTCAATGTATCAATTTCAATAAAACATGCTGTTGCTGTTGAGCAGTACGCAAATGAAATGGAAGGCCATATATAAAGGGGCATGAACACCACGACAGGCTGTGAAATCAAATTGACCATGGACTTGTAGAAAAATAAACATATGGACTTAATTACAAACGAGAGAAGTATGAGAGGACACAGGATACGATCATTTATCAGGATAAGCTGCAAAAAAAGTAGCAAAAGAAGTCAATAAATATATGATGTGGATTGCAGAATTAAAACAGAATATCAGGGGGAGAAACAACTGGGAAAGTGCTCCCAACCACACAAGTTGAGTAGATACAGAAACAAACGAAAAAAGTAATTAAGCAAACTGCTAAAACAAGAACCCGAAGAAAAATAAACAGACAAACAGGAAATACTGGTTCGATGAGGAGTGTGTATAAATAGCAGAGGGGAAAGGAAAAGAAAATAAGACAAGAATTACTGGATAACAACACAATAGGAAACAAAGAAAAATATAAGAACATTAGAAAACAATCGAAGAGACAGAAAATAGCTATTTAAAAAAACAGGAAGGAGTGTTACTGACATAAAGAATAGAAAGATGGAAGGAACACCTTGATGGACTAATTACGGAAAATAAGACCAATAATAAATAAGTAACAATACCAGAAGGGAAAAAAATATAGAAGTACCAACGAACGATGAAGTCACAAAAATAATTAAAGACTTAAAAAATAATAAAAGTCCAAGGGAAAACGAAGTACGAATATCAGAAGAAATGATTAAAGCTGGAGGAGTTCACTTAACCGAAAGCATATACTAGCTTGTAAAACTAGTACGAGAGAATGAACAAATGCCCGAGAATGGAAAACCGTGCTAATATGCCCGTTGCATCAATGTCTAGCATATGCGAACGTCCTTACACTCCTAGTAAGGAAGAAACCGGAATTAAAGAGTATCACAAAGAAAATGGAAAAACCAGCAAACGTTTTCGAACTAGAAATAAATCAACAAACAGTAAAATACATGGTAATGGGCGAAACCGAACAATCACCACATGAACATTTGTCAATAACTACAAACGATGGAAGGCGCAATATGAGTTTGGCAAGGTAAAAGAGTTTTTATATTGGGAGTCATAATAACCGAAAAAGGACAGTAGGAGCAGGATATAAAAGTCAGAATTGCGAAAGGTAACAAGAATTTACAAGAATGCTGAAAAGACTAATGAAATTAAAAATAAGAATTTATGAAACCGCTATAAGGGCAACCGTTACATATGCCTGTGAGGCATGGTCACTAACGAGAAAATTGTAATATCACACGTGTCAATTTTCCACCAATGGTGGAAAAAGGAAATTTGCAATTGGGAAGCCAACCCAAGTCTACCCAACCAAACAGATTTTAGGGCAATAAATATCAGCATATCAATCAATGTGCATCTGCATCGGCGTAATAAGAAACCATCTTTAACAAGAAAAAAGAGAAAACTTATAATAACAATTATAAGATAAAAACCCCTTACCACACTTGATTTTTACAAATCTAAATACGTATTTCGGCAACTACGTTGCAATCTTCAGTAGAATCTGAAAGGATGAGTGTTAAACATAGTATTTCTAGTTAAGGTAAAAACCTTTGAAGATATTCTCTTCACTAGATCACCAGTGGGATAACACAGTGTGGTAAGGGGTTTTTATCTTATAATTGTTATTATAAGTTTTCTCTTTTTTCTTTATAGTAAAACCACAGGCTCCGACAATTTTTATCTTTAACAAGGATTAAAACAGGAAGCCAATCAGAAACAGCTCCAAGGCAATAGGAGAGAACCAGAGTTTAGTTACAATGATAAGGCTCAGTTTGTTGGCAAAGTGTGCTTCGTATTATGTGTAAGTGAATTTCGTAGATTCTTAAAACAGCAAAGAATGGTTATTGTCGTGAGTTGGGTTGATTTGCGTTGGTCTCATAGCTGCATTTGTAGGCAATCTTTGGCTATAATATATAATATCAGTACGAAAACATCTAGGGAACGATGCAAAATTTCGTTGATATCATGTTTTTTTTTTAAATACAAATGGATACAAGTATGCAATTTTTTATTTTGACAATCAATGCAACATTAGGTTAATTGTAAGTCATAATAGCTCAAGTTCAAACACAGCCATTTTTAATAATGTTACATTCAACCAAAAAATATCATTGCTAAAATTTTAATTTGTCAATATGTCAACTAATACATAATCATTGTAAGAAACGTCAATGTACCAACAAATTTTGGACGCGTTTTGAATTTTTGAAAAATTGCGAATTTAAAATTCTGTACAACTTTTTTCTATATGAGGATGCTCATGAGAAAGAAAAATACTAAGAACTACATATGGTGGAATAAACACAGAAGATAACATCCGTTATAAAAGCATATAGAAAGAATGGCCAGAAATAGATTACCAAAAATGATATAACCTATAATTGGAAAAGAGAGACCACGGAAGAGATGGCTGGAAAGTGTAGATCAAGATCTAAAAAGTATAAAGATTCAAAATAGGAAAGAGAAAACGAGAAACAGGATTAAAATTGAAAATAATCTACCAGATAATCTAAGCAATTTTTGAACAAACAGACGTTTTATTTATTTTTATTTATTGTATGTTAATATTTTGTTCCAATTCCTATATTCCACTTACTCTATACATGTAACAGTCCCGAGAGAACTAAATGATTTAAAATTTGAATCATTAAATGGTAGGCACATCGTATAATCTTACACATTGTATAATCTTAGAATAACAAAGGTATCATTAAGATAATTTATTAACTAAGTTACTATTCATCAAAGGCACGATTTCATCAATGTTTGGTTTTGTGACTGAATGAATTTTTACGATCTCAATGACCTAGATTTAAACAATTGGTACTAAAGTACCAATTGTACTACCTATTTTTATTTCATTAAGTCGTCTAACCTCATCAAGGGCAAGGCATATTTTGCATTTTCAAATACGATCATCCAATGAATTAATTATATACAAATGGTATAAAAAGTACAGTTTAGTTTCTTCCTCTTGGATGAACATTAACAGTTTTTTTGAATCCGTATTCTTAGGATTTATATATATATATATATATATATATATATATATATATATATATATATATATATATATATATATATATATATCTTGAACTTTTAACAGAAAATAATATCTAAAATACACCAACGAAGCCGATGCATGTAGAAAACTTTTTTTAACTTGTTTAATAAAATAATATTAACATTATTTAATAAATATTGATTATTTGAATTCGATACCTTGATACAGTTTCTAATATATACGACAAATTGTGCAATTTCCTAATAAATCAATTTCTTTAGTGTTTTAAAACATTATAAATATCACCGGTTATTCAATGTATGTGATGTATTAAATTGCGAATAATTAAATTCGATATCGTTTATATTAATTACATGTTTTCTAGTATTGCCGCCCGACTATTATACCGCGAATGTTTATTTAAAACTGACGTGTAAAATAACGAACGGTTGGAAAAACTAGTCTCGCATAGTTTTGCATAAATAAGTAATTCTACGCTAACTAATAGTTTAAATATAGAATTCTGAGCTAATACCTACATCAAACGGTATTTTTAATGCCATAAATTGTCATTGTTCGTCAAAAATTAAAAACACGTCAAAATGAAATTAGAACTTATTAAAGGTTCCATAATGAAACAGTGATCCATTTTAAAGTGTGCTGTTTAGCCAGCATGTTACTCTTGTGTTTCTCGTATCATGCAATTAATTTAGAAATAAATTGAGTAATAAATAACAACAGTAACAAAACTCCGGAAGGGCCTATTGAACATAAAATGAAATAAACGACGACTTAAGTTTTATTAACGTATACAGAAATCCTCAAAATTAGTAGGTACGCGCTTTTTAATGGACTATACAACTCGTTGACCTTTGAACGATTTATTTCACAGTTGAATTATTAATTGCACTTAAATTTCGTTGTCTCGTTGTCAAATCGAATAACTTTTAAGTTTGAATCAATATTAACGAATATTCTGATATGACAAACATTCAAATAAAGATTGGTTTAACATTTAGGATTATTGAATAACATCGTATAGAAGTATTTCTTTGATGTAATATTTATAATAATTTGTATACCACATTTATTCTTATTGTAAATACGCATTTGTACAATTATATTTATTTTAATGCAAGTTGTATAATAAATAATTAATTTAAGTCTGTCTCGTGTCTACACAAATATGTATGTTTATGACAGACTATTAATTGTACGATTCAAGTAGGGCGACTGTATTAAAAATATAACTGCCATTTTAATTAGATGTGGAGCCAACGTTTCACAAGAAGTCATCAATTAGAACCTAATTATGTTACGACTGATGTAATGCGATTTAATTGGCAATTTACACGTTTGTAAAAAATTTAAATTGCTCGTCATCGAGGGCCAATTTTCCGCAGTGAAAGCTATTGTTGTCAAAAAAAATCATAAATCTTCGGAGCCAGATCTCTGTTCCGAAACAAACAGAAAAATTTTCATGCCATTGGATTCTAAATTGTTTAATAAGATCGTGGGAGTGGTACAATCATGAGACGTAACGTAGGATTGATAGGTACATTGTGCATTAGTTCAATTGTTCTCAGAGGTGCAGCATCATAAAATGTAGCCTTGCCAAAAATAAGTCGTATGCGATCGTTAATTACTAATTATCAATAGAAAATGTTACATACATTTTGACGAACATGTTGATTGTTTACACTTGATATCATTCTCTATGAAGGGATTGGGTTTTTAATTAATTATTATATTTATAGCGTTAATCATAAAATATATAACTAATAATCAGCGCGTCAATGTATTATTTTATTAATACCTACATTCGTACTATTCTTGTTCTGTACTACTGGCTTAATTTAACCTCGACATTTAGTTTATTATTAACTCATGTGAGTCGTGCGTTAAGTTATACTTATAGTTCCGCCTAAATATTACAAAGTAGGCCACTTAACCAAACGACACTAAATATTCAATTGTAAATCTTCCACTCGATGACAATAGAACTTCGTTCCATAAATACACGCAGTAAAATAATTGCGTGTTAAAATAATATCTATAAAAGCATATATATATTTTATGTTTTATTATAAAATCAACACTAAAGTAATCTTGAATTTATTGTTAAATATCCGGTTTAACAGAAAACGGAATTTATATTTTTTCGTACTAATAAAACTAAAAAAAGTGTCAATGGCGATATTTGGTCACTATTAGTGTTAGTATCTTAAAATTGCCATTGTTGGCAGTTTCAATTTAGCAACAAATTTCTTTGTGTTCCCTGTAAGGCTTTTGTTTTAATTTTTTGCTTCCATTGATCTTTTCGTGAGACGCCACCACTTATTCTGTTCATACATTTTCCTGTTACTCTTACTTTTCTCGGTCGCCCACTTAAACGGTCGCTACACCCTTTCATGAGATAAAATGTAAATTCCAGTTATAGAGAAAATTTTGCAATATTGGAAAATTTATAACTTTGTCTGCATTTAAAATGTAATTGTTCGAGCAATAATATCAATTCATATTTATAAACGTTTGACTGAAGAGAAATTTGGAAAATGTTTTTCTTTTTTTAATTTTAAGTAATATCTAATTGTATATTGTCTTACATCAATGGTTAGTATTTTTAATGCACTTTGTAAATGTTATTGCAAAAAATCTGCAAGTTTTCGTTTGAAATACCTTATTTTCTGAAAACTTGAATTATTTTGCAATAACATATATCCTGACAAAATGCATTAAAAATACTATCAAAAAAATTATCGACTGCGTAAATTACAATTAAATTAGTCGCCCAGATTCTCAGATCAATAGACACTTAGATATGAATTAAAATTATTAATGTATCTATTGCACATAATTTTCATATATTTACAAACCGTTGAATGTGATATTTAAGCTTCGAACTAATTCTTTCCCGTCCAAATGGAAGAAGGCAAGAATAAATCCTGTTTACAAGAAGGGAGATCACTCTGACATTGGCAACTATATGCTTATTGCGATTCTTTGCAATTTTGCTAAAATATTTGAGCAAATTTTGTACAGCGCTATTTATAAGAGCATAGGTTTATGAGAGGACGTTCGACAGTAACAAATTTGATGTGTGTTGCTCAGGACATATGCATGGCTTTTGAGGATCGCAGCCAATTGGATGTAATATATACAGATATTTCACGGGCGTTTGATATGATTGATCACAACATATTATTAAACAAACTTGACCAATATGGATTTAATTCTAACCTAATATTATTCATGACGTCATACTTATGTAATAGAATTAACTATGTAGTTATAATGATTTTAAGTCAGATGAATACATAGCCTCGTCAGGTGTACCACAGGGATCTAATTTGGGGCCGCTACTTTTCTTATTATTTATCAACGACTTGTTTGATTCTCTAACCTGCTCAGCATTGGCCTTTGCCGACGATCTAAAAATATATGCTCGGGTTAATAGCATTAATGATGCATTGCATCTGCAAATGAATATTGATAGTGTCATGGTGGTGTCAAGAGAATAAATTTAATTAAATTCTGATAAATGTTCTGTGGTGCGATTTTCGAAGAAGAAGTTATTCTTTTGACTATAATATAAATGTGCAGGTGTTGACGTGTAAATCCCTAGTTAAAGACCTGGGTGTTTTATTTGACAGCCAATTAACGTTTACAGACCAAGTAATGCATGCTCGTAAGTCAGCAGGTAGTGCTCTTGGATTTGTTATGCGGAACTCTAAACATTTTTCGGATCAAGATGCCATTAAGAGTATTTACTTCGCTCTGGTGCGTAGGAAGCTTGAGTACGCTTCTACTGTCTGGAGCCCAATTTACGTTTCACAGAAACTTCAACTTGAACGAGTTCAACGACGGTTTTTAAAATACTTAAATTTTAAGAAGTATGGTATATATCTCGCAAGGAATACTGAGCATGATTTGTTGCAGCTTGAGCACAATATGGTTTCTTTGGACACTCGTAGAGCTATTGTCGGAGCAAACTTTTTACGCAATTTAATTCATTATAAAGTCGATTGTTCCCTATTATTAGAACAAATTTTTTTCAACGTCCCGAGGCTGTCTTCCAGTTGCAGGACTAATGCCTTGTTGAGAAGTCCTATATTCCAGATTTGTAGGAGTTCTAATGTGTATTTTGACGATATATTTATATGATCAATTAGAGTGTGAGCTATCTTGGATTGTTATTTTCTAATTTTCTTTTTGATATTATATTTTATGTACAGTTTTGTTGTTGTGCCTTTTGGTGTATACTGTTGGGCACAAATAAAGTTTATTATTATTATTATTAAATGTCGTCCACCATTTATATACTAAATATAATATTAAGTGTAGAATTAATTATGCCTAAAAATCAACATCAACAAAAAAACATCACACATAATAGATAATTGTCATTGAACCTTAATCGAAATTCACATTAAATCTTGCAATGGAAATTAAATATAATTTATGATGAAGGTTAAACGAACCATTATCAATTCCTTTTAAAGTTTGCATTATTAAAGATCGTTTAGTCAACATGGCGTATGTAACAAAAGTTTTGAGAAAATGTTTTGTATTATTTTTTCCTATTAAAACTAACGCAATCAGTTTGTCAATATATTTATGTTTACAAAGTTTTACAAAATGTCCTACAAGTTAGAATTGCGGAAATGTATTTATAATTTATTTGGACAAATGCCCAAACGTGACATTGACGCCATTTATAGAAACCAAAATATTTCTAAGACAACAATTTATCACGGCATTAACGAATGTGAGGAAGGTTTGGCGTGTATTAATCTTCCCAAGACGGGTCGCCCTCGCCTTTTGAATCATGTAAGGCTTCAGAACTTCATTGAATCTGTAAGAAGTAGAAAATGAATTTCAACGAGAAGATTAGGCCGAAAATTTCACATTTCCCTTATGAAAGTCAAGAGGGAGATTAGTTGCTTAATTACAGAGGATTCCAAGATGTTGTAGACAATTAAGATTAGAACATTTCAGAAACAATGCCACGATAATTTTAGACGACGAAAAATATTTCACATTATTTAAATCCGAAATAAAAGTAAACGAAGGTTTTTAAGGTATAAGCAAAGAGCTACAATTGAGGACAAGGTGCTGGTGTGGTGCGCCATTTCGGAAGTTGGTTTTTCAAGACGTATGTTGGGTGAGTTATGGGTGAAGCTGTAAATGCAGACATTTATATTCGAAGATGCCTCCCCAAATTAGTGAATTTTATTCAAACGCATCATGTTAATGATAATATTATGTTCTAGTCGGATCCGGCATCGTGCCACTATGCGAGAAGAACCCAAAATTGGTTAAGGCAACAAAATATCCCAAGAGGATAACCCACCGAATATTCTATAGGCACGTCCTATAGAAGAATTTTGTGATGTACTCGGTAGAAAAGTTCGCATCGGTGGGCGGGAAGCCCAAAATGAAGAAGAACTACGACGAAGAATCTACCAAAAGATTCCAGAGTTTAACCCACTTACCGTAACAAAGCTGATGAAAAGCATTCGCACCAAATTGCGAAGTATTGAAACCCATGGCCCTTTAGCTGCTATGTGATACATTATAATAATAGTTGAAGCTTCACGGAATCGTGTTCTGTACTACCAAATTAAATAAAACAATTATAGTTTGAATAATTATATTTCAAAAATTTTCCCAAAATTTTTGTTACATACGTTAGTCGTCAAACCTTATTATATGGTTGGACCAGGCATTGACATTATTATCCAATGTACCCACTAATGATCTTGTTGAAATCAATATTGTTACATCGCTTAGATCGCTTAACGGTCAAAAAGCAAATGTTGTGTGATTTGCGAGTTTTCATTAACTTTTTTGTTACAGAATATTTATTGCGGTTTATACAATAGAATGATTAATTTATAAGTTTATAAGTTCTTTGCTTTACTTTTAAGTACTGCTTTCACGCAACACGCTTTCGTTTTAATTCTTGTTAACTATTTGTGACGAATTTTTAACGCTGACATTCCTTATCTAACAATCTTAAATTACATTTACATATTATTTACTATATTCATGTGTAGTTGATATTACGGTCATTAGATATACTTTCAATGCAAAAGTGATCACAACTGACTGTGAATAATTTCAATAATTTTATGTAAATTACGATACGTTTCATTTGACTTATATATCTAATGATAATAAATCGTTCAACTGCGTTAATCTTTCTCGTCATTTTCTCTACTCTGCATCAGAAATGTCATGGCCTTTAATTAAGCAAATTCGACCTGCAAAATAACAAATATTTGGATTTTTGCTCTGATTTCAAACAATATTGGTAAGGAACCAAGGGTTGTAAATTTAACCTGGATTGTGGTTATTTAATTATGTTGTATTTGTTTTACGTCGACATATGGTCTAGTGAATCCTATAATCGGTCGCGACTGAAATAATTATATTGCATTATTGATTTAAGTTTAAGCGACCTAAATTATGTAATGTTCTATAATTTACCTCTTGTATTTGGACATGGATTAGATAAGAAGATAAGGACAATATTCTGAATTCAAATTTAAGTGCATTAGAAGCGTAGAAATAATGGATGCTAACGTGGGGCTAATTTTCATTAAACGGAGCTTAATAAATAATCCAACTTAACCTATTTTGGGCGAAAACTATAACAATTACAATATTTGGCAGCTGGCAATTTTTGAGTAATTCACTTGTTATAAAAGGGGTTGTTTGAAAATGATATGTTGCTTATTTCAGAATGTTGCTGATAAGAAAATTAAGAACTAGTTTTTGTCGAGAGGATAGAAGAAAATTATGTGGAAATCATGGAAAAACTAAATGATGAAAATTTTTTTATATTAGAATTCAAATTAAAATTTGGTTAAAGTTTCACTCAGGATTTATTTATAATATTATTATTATAAATAAAACCTGTGTGAAACTTAACCAAGTTTTTAATTTTAATAATTATTCTAATTTATAAGAAGTATATAAAATTTCTTACACAATAAACATTTAACGACTACACTAAAACATTTAAAATTTTTTGAACTGGCTGTAAATTCTATGCACTATATTTTCTGCATGTACGGAGATTATAAACCAATAGGGCCTCAAACGGATGTCGTCGCATCGAAACCATCACTTAGAGCAAAAAATCCTCCATTCTCATTAGTCAAAATCGTCAGATGATCGATCGCTCATGCATTTCCTTTGAATTTCACATCACAAATGCTAAAATTTTATTCACTTCATACTTTGCTTCGCGAAATGTCTTTCGTTAAATGACCTTCACATAGCCTGCATGATGTTTCTAAGTCAATTTTCTATTTCAATGTCGATCTATATATAATATTAAACACATATATTAGGCCTTACGATGCTCTCTATCGCATGGTATCATTTGGTGTCGAACTTGGATTTGGTATTGATTGCTGCACCAACAGTATATAGTATTTGTAGCCTAAATTCGCCTTGAAACAGTAAAGTAATATGTTGCTCTAGCTCGACTCATTATTTTATAATTAAATCAATCTAGAATTGCATTTATATTATTTTGTACAGTTACAATTTTTCACTTTGAAAGCATTTTCATAGAGGAATTCGTTTTAAAACGTCATACATTTCATTTGACGAATATTTTCGTGATATTTACAAACAAATAACAAACAAACAATTTGATAGTTCATCAGTTTAGTAGCATTAACTGCTACTAAACTGATAGTTGTCAACCACGATTAGAAAATAGTCGCGAATAAAATTTTTGAAAAAACAGTTTTGTTGTTCATTTAAAATAACAAAACTGTTAAAATCAAAGGAAATCTTAACAGCATTAAAAAGGATACGAGCAAACAGAAATGAAGAATACAAGCACGTAAAAGTAACACATCAAACTCGATACAAATGATGCTGAAAAAGTTCTGTTAATTAAGTTCAAAAGGCAAATATATTTGAAATTTCTATTAAGCCACATCGTTTCATTTCACCTTTTGAAACTTTTGGTTTTTTTTACAGAGCATTAAAATCCCTCAAAATAATTTTGCATTGATTCACTTGTTTCTGTAGATTCAACATGTTTAAGGAAAATTAGTGACATTTTATGCAAGACTAGCGATAATAACGTATGTAACAAAAGTTGTTGGGACATTTTCACGTAGTTATTCCTCATTTTGCCCCCCCCCCCCCGCGCACCGTCGCACCGAGTAAAGCCCAAAACTCTTCTATAGGACATACCTGTGGCACATGCGAGGGATTATCCCCTTTAGGTATACATGGGATATTTTGTGGCCTAAACCAATCTTGGATTTGTCTTGCATAATGGCACGACGCCAGATCCGGCTAGAACATAATACCATCATTAACATGATGCGTTTGAAAAAAATCACTAATTTGTGGAGGCATCTTCGTATATAAATGTTTGCATTTAGAGCTTCGCCCCTGACTCGTCCAACATAAGGTCTGAAATGGCGCATGAATTTTATGAATGTTATGGTGCATGATTGTAACCTACGTTGAAAGAACTTTTTTTAATTTCAAATTTAGAAGTTTTAATTTTATTGAACTAGCCCAGAAACTGGTTGATCTATTTCGGCCTTCTGTTAGGCATGAAATTATATTTGCCACAGCACATTAAAAACCCAATTCTGTACATGTACGAGCATATAATCACAATAATAACCAATTGAACAAATTGTCGTGTCCTCGATTCCAATATAAAACTACTTGCAGCACGATAACTGGAATCAAATCAATTTTCTTGTAGTTATATATATATATATATATTAGGGCGGGTCAAATTGTATGGACCGATTTTTTTTTATGAAGCGTATAGCAAAAATGTAATCTATAGGTGATTCTGAGAAATTTTGCTCAAGAGACCATAGCTCTAAGTCGGATTTGGAGCCCCCCAAAATTTCAAAATATAAATTTTTCCATATATACATAGAACAATTTAATTAAATTCGTCATAAAATCGGATAGAATTATAGTAGATTTCTCAATTTGAGCTTGTTTGAAAGGTATTTTTATCACCTTTCAGAATCTGTATTGATACCTGTAGAATAAGTCGTCAATGGCAGCATTGTTCAATTGAACAACTTTGTAACACTGAATAATGACGTTACAAAATAATGACGTTTACCACCACTAAACGTTGCCAAGCTTGCTTTTCCTTCTTCCTTAATCGTTCATCGTGCAATACGCACCCAGTTTGCCAAAATACTTAAATAAAAACTCGGTTATCACAATACCAATATTTACTTTCTTATACATTATGTATAAGTATAGGAATCATGAAAAATTTCGAACTCGAGATTTCAACGGATATACACGTTTTGAGGTCCCCTGAATCGTTTCTGACTATTTTCGGAATGACGTCTGTGTGTGTGTCTGTGTGGTACTGTGTGTCTGTGCGCGCTCTAGCGTCCAAACGATTATAGCTAGAGCTCTTCAACTTTAAACTTAACATTTGTATGTAGCAAGGAGGAAAACGTCCTATTTTGAACGCAATCTCTTAACCGGAAGTGATGGTTTACTCTTATCACCTTTTTCCATATCTCGAAAACGGTACACGTTACTGGAAAACATATTCTTACATAAATTATAGATATTGGGGTAATTACTGTGGGGAATTTGCAAACGGGGTTCTATATATACTAATTCAACACGTGTGCGCTTAAGGGATAATAGCCGCATAAATGACCGGGGAAATTCCGAATTCTGTGTGGTCGTTCGTGATGTTCTTGCGGTGTTTTTCCGCTTTTTTGATTTCTAGCGTTTCTAACAAATTCAACCGTTTGCCTTTGGTAGTTGTATGCAATGTTTTAAATTTATTTAGATCCGGGAAATGGTTCTTTGTTATGCAGGTCTAGATAATTGATCGTGCCATCTTCGTTGTTTTCTGTCTCTACGGTGAATTGTACTTGCTCGTAGAAGCAATTACCTAGACCTTCAAATTGGGAAAAAAGAACAACACCTGACCTTCGACATATTCAGAAAACATACTTTCTCAGACGCCATAACAAATGCCAATTCTTGTCAATCCTACAATATAAAAATGAGTGCCTTTCGGTCATGGATACAGAGGCTTCTAGTATTGCCCCTATCGACTGCCAACTACAATAAAGAAGTTGAGATCCTGAAAGCCATTGTAAGAAACAATAATTACCATGAAAGCGTCATCGATCGGTTGATAAGGAAAAAACGTCAGAAGCTATTAACCAAACAATTGTACGCACCGGTGGAGGATGTCCAGCGCAATTATTGCTTTATCAATTATGTTCTTAAGTTTAGTGACAAAATCTCCAATAGGTTACGTCACAGCAACCTAACACCTATTAGTGTAAATAAAAAGAACTTGGGAACTAAATTGGTAAACAATAAAGAGAAACTAGACCAAACATAAAAAAGCGGAGTATACGAAATTAATTGTAAGGACTGTGACGCTCTATATATAGGTCAAACCGGACGCAACTTCAAAAAGCGCCTGAACGAACATAAAAATCTATTCTAAACAACGCAAGAACAACTGGCTTAGATGAACACTGCATAACAAAGAACCATTTCCCGGATCTAAATAAATTTAAAACATTGCATACAACTACCAAAGGCAAACGGTTGAATTTTTTAGAAACGCTAGAAATCAAAAAAGCGGAAAAACACGGCAAGAACATCACGAACGACCACACAGAATTCGGAATTTCCCCGGTCATTTATGCGGCTATTATCCCTTAAGCGCACACGTGTTGAATTAGTATATATAGAACCCCGTTTGCAAATTACCCACAGTTTAATACACTCTTTGAAACTTTAACCAAGTGTTTAATTTTTTAATTTTTTAATTTTTTAACTATAATTTTAGATTTAGTCAAAGAGTGCAGTGATAATATCAAAGTTATTATGGATAATCAAGAACCATCAACATCGTCTGCGGTGTCTTCGCAAATGGAAGCAACAACATCAACAAGTTTTGACTCTAGATTGACTAACATGCCTCATCAAGATATTGTTGTTTTTGGTTTAACAAGTGATTTAAATGATCTTAGTTTGCCTACTAAATGTGACATTTTAAAATATTATTTTTTTTTAAGTGATCGTGCTAAATTTGAAAACAAAATGTTCTCGTATAAAAATTTTACTCCTCACGTAACAGATAAATTGATCCAAATTTGGTGTAAATTAAATATTGAAATCATTAATAGAAAGAGTGTTTTAAAAAAATTAACTGGTTTGCTTGATAAATACCAGGAACATGTACAACATAGAAACAAAAGAGATGAATTTAAAGCATTTGTTGATTCAATAAACGAATTATTTTATATTGGCAAATGTAATTGCAAATTAAAAACAACAGAATGCTCGTGTGGATTGATTCCAGAACATCTAAAAGAATTTATGATGGACCAGCATAATGTTAGAAAATTCACAATACCTGAATATACCTTGAATATTCAAGACGTTGAAGAAGTAGCTACAACAATACCAACACTTACAACTGGTACCGATGATCCAAGTTACGAACCACCTGAATTGCACATGGATGAAGATGAAAATGAAGCAACAACAGAAGTTCCAGAAGCAACTGTTGAAAATGAGACGAGGTCATTATACTCAAAGATACGATGCCTTAAATTTTGCTATGATGTGTGATAGATTCGGTGTTTCAGATAGAGTCGCTTCATGTTTAGCAACAGCTTTATTCGAAGATATAAATTTTAGAGATGTTCATGGTAATCTTGTTATTATGGATAAATCAAAAGTGGCTAGAGAAAAAGTTAAATCTAGAGATGCAGTGCTCCGTACACGACATACAAATTCTTCCATAACTGCATTCTCTTTCGATGGTAGAAAAAATGACTCATTAACAACAGAGAAAGTTAATGACAAATTTCATACCACTATGGTAAAAGAACCGCATTTAGTTGTTCTGAAAGAGCCCTATAATGAGTTACTTGGATATGTAAATTTGGGTAGTCAAGAAGATGCAAAAACCAAACACAGAAAACTGAATGAATTTTTCAACAATAAAACATTAACAGTTGATCAATTAATTGGCATATGCAGTGATGGTGAGCCAACAAATACTGGAACAGAAAATGGTGTTTTACGATTATTTGAAAAACAGTTAAATAGACCAATTCACTGGTTTATATGTCTGCTTCATTTCAATGAACTGCCATTTCGTCATTTATATGAAGCATTGGACAAAACAGTCACCAGTGGACCACGAGCAGCAAGTGGAAAGTTATTCAAAGCTATTCAAGAATGTGAGAAATTGCAGGTATGTAACACTTTATTTTATTTAATATCATCATTATTTATTGTCATTATTTTACTTTTTCGATTGGGATAAAGTTAAAATAAAATAATTGCATTTTAATTGATCTAAACATTTCATTTTTCAGGTAGTAGCTGATTTTGATCCAATACCACTGGAGAATATGCCTGCAATGATGGATCATGAACATGAGCTCGAACTATCAACAGATGTTAAATATTTATATCAAATAGCTAAAGCAATTTCGAATGGTATTGTTCCAGTTGATTTAGCTAACATTAAACCAGGACCAATTGCACATTCTCGTTGGTTAACCAAAGCAAGTAGATTACTACGATTATATGTAACAACTAATACACCATCGACCAATTTAAAAACTTTGGCAGTTTATATTATTACAGTTTATGTGCCAATGTACTTCAATGTGAAGTTTTATAACTCTGTTGTGTACGGCAGTGCACTTTTATTAAAATTTATACGTTGGACACGATACTTACAACCAAACTTTCGTAATATTGTAGATGGTGTAATTCAAAACAACTCATATTACGCACATCCAGAAAATATCTTATTAACAATGTTATTTGATGATCGAAAAGCAATACGGGATAGAGCTATCAAAAAGATTTTACACTATCGAGAACAATTGTACGATCCAACTAAACTCAGAGTTTACAAAAAATATATCTTAAATTTCAATGCTACCGATTATGTCAATATGGTTGACATGAATAACGACGATATATTATTTGAACCAGCATTTACTCGACAGATTCCATATGATCACTTGGTAGAATACTTAGATTTCGTTGAACCACCACTGGCTGATCCACAAATTCCAATGCACATACAAGGAACAGAAAGACATGTACAATTATTAACGAGTGTTTCAAAACGAGTTATAGAAAAGAATCGTGAAGGAGTTATGGCAGTGACATTAGAAAGTCGTAAGAAAACTCCTCGAATGGAAAGTAAAAAGGACCTTAAAAAATAATATTACCACGTTAAAACATTAAATTGTAGGTCGAGAATAATATTTAAAAATAAATTGAATAAAAAATGTAAAAATAGTGTTTTCTTGTTGAAACCTTGAAAATGTTGATTTTTTCAAATCGATTTTCCTACAAAAAAAATTGATCGTAATAAAAGTTTTTGGAAATTATCTGAACTTTTATAATCTGAATTCTGAATTTATTAGTTAAAAGTTCATTTTAGGCTATTTTTCGACAAAAAAATCCTAATATCTCTACTAAAAATAAAAAAAATATTGGTACAGATTCTGAAAGGTGATAAAAATACCTTTCAAACAAGCCCAGATTGAGAAATCTACTATAATGCTATCCGATTTTATGACGAATTTAATTAAATTATTCTATGTATATATGGAAAAATATATATTTTGAAATTTTGGGGGGCTCCAAATCCAAGTTAGAGCTATGGTCTCTTGAGCAAAATTTCTCAGAATCACCTATATATTACGATTTTGCTATACGCTTCATCAAAAAAAAAATTAACCCGCCCTAATATATATATATATATATATATATATATATATATATATATATATTAGTGATGGGCATAATCGAGATATTTCAATAATCGATTATTAGTAATCGATATAATTTAATAATCGACTAATATTAGTAGTTAAAATTAGTAGTAGTCGTACTAATACTAATTAATGCAACGTACAACATAAACGTTCTAATACCACTAACAGTGTGTTTTCTAAAGCCGTGCAACTTACAAATTTACATCGAAACAAACTATCGTCTAAAAATTTAGATCAAATTATATTCCTTAATACCACATTCTTATAAATTTGTTTTTATTAATTTTTATTATTATTGTTTAATCTAGAGTTATTAATTTATTATATAGGTACCTTTGTTTTTATTGAGAATTACACTTTTGTTGTTATTTGCTCATATTTTTTATATATTATTGTGGCAGTTTATAAATATTATTGTAAATTTTGATGCGTTTTATTTACTAACGCAATATCATCAACACGATTGTACTTATTTAAATTATTGTATTCTTCAATGCGACAATGACGATCGGTCGAGACTACAAAAAATAATTGAAAGAGAAGCTTCGCTTAGCGATACGACTAATTAGTTGCCACAATCGAACTAGTCCAATGTTAAAATAAAATATCTCGAACCTGGAACTACTATTAATATTTAGTGGTGGGGTTAAAATATATCGAGATATCGGCCTTCTCGGTCCGCTGCCGCACGTTCCGTGATCGACGTACGACTACTAATTTAGTACTACTAATTTTCAGAGTGCATAGTCGATTATCTCGAGAGATTTTAATAATCGACTAATTCGTGTATCGCATCTCGATTATTCCCATCACTAATATATATATATATATATATATATATATATATATATATATATATATATATATATATATATATATATAATTTAATAATTCTTGGGGATGACGATCAAAGGCTTCTACTTATTAAAAGAAACTCATTTGTTTTTATTCAATATTTCGCAATATTATTTATTGCTTCTTCAGGAATAACTAAAAAATGACATCTGACATACATATAACAATTACAAAAGATACTTACAACTAGAGGAATAAAACAAGGTCGAAAACAAATTATAAAGATAAGGTGCTAAGGCTCTGAATATTAATGGAGATAAATATAAATTTTGATGGTGAATGACAATTTTCAAAAATGTCGACTAAACGATATCTAAATATGAAAACTGAAACCTTAGAAACGAGTACAACGTAAAAATGTTACTGTACATGTTGTATAACGAACTCACTAAATAAATTAAATTCATAACTCAATCAAAAACGATAAGAAAACCAACTAAATAGACTACAAATAACTACAAACTCAAAATGTAAGAATAAATGGTACTAAGTTTCTGAATATCTGAACGAGAATTTATAGAATTTATATTTTTATTGATATGAACCATCTCTAAAAACATCCTGCTATTATAATTTTTCTCTTCGGCCAAAACAGTAGTACTAGTAAAGTCAAATTGATGCTTCAAAATAAAACAATGTTGAGATAAAGCACAATTTAAGTTCGCTATCCTAACGTCACTCTTATGTTGTATTAAACGAGTGTTTAACCACTGACTAGTCTGGCCAATATAACATTTATCACAATCTATACATGGAATTTTATATATAACATTAGACTTTTGGAGAAGAGGAATTTTATCTTTCAGTTTTGAAAATAATCTATCTAAAGATATGATGTTGTATTGTCCTATTTTGATGTTATCATTTTTACAAATAGTGATAATTCTATTTGTTAAATCTTTTATGTGTGGTAATTTCTTATACATGACTCCATTTTCTGTAGAGATAGGAACAGCTTGTGAAGAAGAATTATAAATTAATTTGTTAGCCAATGATTTAGGGTAACCGTTATTGATAAAAATATCAGAGAGAATTTTTAAATTTTTATTAAGAAATATGGGATCACTAATTCCAACCACTCTATTCTTCATCGCCTTAACAATATTACCTTTCTGATGAATAGAATGATTAGAATAAAAATTTATATATCTTCCCGAAGAAGTAGGCTTTTGATACCAATCAATCATAATTTTGTTATCAGTATTTCTTATAATTTTGGTGTCTAAAAAGGGAACAGAGCAATCAGTTTCTTCCTCAACAGTAAATTGAATACTACTATGTACAGAATTGAAAGTAGATAATGTTTCATTTATTTTATTAAACGGTACCGCACAAATAATATCATCAACATATTTAAAAATAAAGGGAAGTTTGAAAGATAATTTTGGCAAAACATTATCTAATACGAAGTTAAATTGTGCTTTATCTCAACATTGTTTTAATTTGAAGCATCAATTTGACTTTACTAGTACTACTGTCTTGGCCGAAGAGAAAAATTATAATAGCAGGATGTTTTTAGAGATGGTTTATATCAATAAAAATATAAATTCTATAAATTGTCGTTCAGATATTCAGAAACTTAGTACCATTTATTCTTACATTTTGAGTTTGTAGTTATTTGTAGTCTATTTAGTTGGTTTTCTTGATTGAGTTATGAATTTAATTTATTTAGTGAGTTCGTTATACAACATGTACAGTAACATTTTTACGTTGTACTCGTTTCTAAGGTTTCAGTTTTCATATTTAGATATCGTTTAGTCGACATTTTTGAAAATTGTCATTCACCATCAAAATTTATATTTATCTCTATTAATATTCAGAGCCTTAGCACCTTATCTTTATAATTTGTTTTCGACCTTGTTTTATTCATCTAGTTGTAAGTATCTTTTGTAATTGTTATATGTATGTCAGATGTCATTTTTTAGTTATTCCTGAAGAAGCAATAAATAATATTGCGAAATATTGAATAAAACAAATGAGTTTCTTTTAATAAGTAGAAGCCTGTTGATCGTCATCCCCAAGAATTTTTAAATTATCTAATTGTACGATCGTTACATTCTCACAAGTTATATATATATATATATATATATATATATATATATATATATATATATATATATATATATATTTACGTTGGATACGTTGGATCAATTAGTGAAGCGGACTACTCATTTGGTTCGACTCTCAACTGCTGTAAGTTTCTAAATATGCTGCTTGATGTCGTAAGTAATATTCCAAAGGTTTGAATCGTTGTATGCGCTACTTAAGCGGGTATGTTTGATTACTGGCGCTTAGTAAGCGGAGACGTTTGATTGATCTAAAGTGTCAACAGTTGCTGCATGTGGATAAATAGTTTGTTACGTTTAGTGCACATAAAAAAGGTTACTGTAACCTTACCTTGTTAACTTCCACATTCTTCAATTTTATTTAATAAATTAATTCATAAATTTTAAAGTAATAAAACTTATTATACAATATTTCAGTTAATATTCGAATAAATTATTATTTAAACAAATGAGTATATTCCCTGAAATTCACAAATTTGACAATTTATATTTTTGTTAAATAATCACATGTGTCTTGCACAGATTATCAATAAAATGACTGCAAAGGATAAACTAAACAAACAAAAACCGTTAACAATCGCTTTCATAGTTTTGGAATAAAAATTCTTATATTACAATATGTAGGCATAGTATTGATTGTAAAGTGCGTATTTAAAAGTATGATATTTTATGTTTACAATACATACAAAGCACATTCTAAATATAGATCGCGTATAATACAACAGTAAAAATGCAAATCAAATTTCGCGCGACTTACATATATGGAAATAATTTTCTTCAACAAAACATCACTGGTTACTGTTTTTTACGAAATCTAATGGAATTTTTTAATTACAACCTTGTTCAGCTATTAAAAAATCATTTCCAAATTTGAACCTAATATACTATTGATGGTTTATTATTATTACATTTATCAATAATTAGCACTTAAAAACCTGTACATGATTAATCAGAGGTATACAAATTGATTACGTTTTCTTGAATATAAAAATGTTAGCTGTCCAGGTTCAAGTTTCAGCCCGATTCTATTTATGACAAAAATATGATTTTTTATGAATAATATTGATACCGATAATTAGCGATGGGCATAATCAGCGTATCAGCTTTTCTACATTTGACTTTAATGCAGTCTAATAGAAAAATAAACTTTAATGAGATATATTCGAGCATTTCTTCTGTGTATCAAATTCATAGGCTAATACTTAAGTTACATTGGGTTAGTTTACTATCTTGATGCCAATAAACTTGGCTTTGTATAAAGAAGTTGGCCAGCAAACTTGAAGCTTGCTTTCATGCAGCAAATCAAGTTAAATTTTATGGAATATATATTAATGAAACCACCTGTTGCCTAGATGATTAAGGCAGGGGGTATTTTTCAACAATTAACGCCTTTTGAAACGGGGCGAATTATTTGTCTGTACGAAACTGGATTAGGATATCGGAAAGTCGTCAGAAGATTGGAAAGTACTCATTCACAATCTTGAGAACATGTCGAGGATGGCAGGAAGAACAGCTACAACTGGGCATCGCAGAAGCACTCAGGAACGACTGTTGAGAATATGTTGTCTTCAAGTCTTCAAACACAAAGTAGCCAGACTTCAGAGTTGCCATGCCAAAGAATATAGGCTACGTGAATGGAATCATGTCATTTTCTCTGATAAGTCTCGGTTTTGTTTATGGCACTCCAATGGACGTCATGTGAGAAGACCTAGAGGGGAACGACACAATTTCCAGTTTGTACAACGAAGACATACTGGCCCAACATCTGGTGTAATGGTCTCTCTCTTTTAACGTTTATACAGGGCAGTTTAAACGCTCGACATTACATCGATAATTAAAAATCGATAAAAGATTTATTTAGGAAAATAACATAAATTTGATACCTTGGCCTGCCAGATCGCCTGACTTATCGCCTACATGTCTGGAAATGATGGACCGAAGACTCTATGAATGAATTGCGACAACAGCTTCAAATAGCCTGGGATGAAATATACCTGGCCGCAATAGATCTACATTCTAGTATGCCTGGAAGGATATATTTCTGCATTCAAGCACGTGGTGATGTTATACATTATTAACATTTCTTCAATAAAACGCTGTTTTTTCCAAATTTCATAATTTGCTTGTGTATATGTTGTGTAACAGTTTTCAGCCCTCTCCGACTACTCCTTCTATGTGGTGCATTTTATTTGAAACCCATTGTCAATATTTATATGAAAATCAATACGATGAAAAATATCCTAGAGGAAAAACCATATATGAAAAATATGATAAATAAATATTAATCATGACTTCACATCGTAACGATTTTCATTATGTTATTACTTAATGTTCGCCCATTTCATTTTGATTAGTGATATTTTTAAGGATACTTATTTGAATATTATTTCATTATTTCACACTTAGAAAATATCGATGGCGATGGTTCCCAGTCAGGGTCGCAAAAAGTAAGTTCAACTAAGGCATAATCCCAACAAGAGCATTGCACCTAAAAATTGCAAAGCTTTGAAAAATATTTTAGTTATAAATACACCAATATCTTATATTTCTTTGATAAATTGCTTCAACTTCGTGTATTTTGTTGCAGGTACGTACAGTTGTAGTCACCGGCATCGTGGTTTTGATCCAGGTGCAATTATCATACGTAAGTAAGTCGTTGAAGAAGAAATCGATTATACCTGAAATAAACGTGACGTGGCCTCGCATTAAATTAAACGCACTTCCAACGTAAGTCTATACGGTTTTATTATAATGATTTTTAAGTTTTTTATTATCACGGGAATCCACCATTTTACAATAGGTTTATGTGTTATTGCACTTTACACTTACGAGTAGAAAATTAGATCAGAAAATTATGGATGGAAGTGAAATTCGAAAATGGTGAAGTGTTACTGATACACATCGTGACGAATCAAATTCCTGCCCAACCTGATCATAATTGAAGAGGTTCTAAAGACATTCAGAATAGGTACAACGAGGACCAATCCGTTGACACACGGCTATTATATTTGAATAGAACAACTTTCATTAATACCGAAAATTAACATCTGTAATGGTACGACAATGGAAGGATCATATACTTCAAACAAATTCATCAGGATGTCTTATTGGAAATGTACGAAAAAATAATGAACTTAAAAAATACCATCAACGATTTAAAATATGACGCCTATCATATTGTATTGAATTAATTATCATTATCAATGCGATTATCATTATGTTCTTTAGAGACAGAAGTTTTTTAAATATTATTATTTATTATTGCCCGAAACATTGCGTCGTATATTGCAAGTAATCACTCACTCAGTTTTTTGAAATCGTTGTTTGTTTTATAAAATACCTAGTCGATAGATTGCGATAATAAAAAATAATTACCAGGTGTTTAACCCAAATTCCGGATACTGACCGTCAATCGATTGACCTATGATGAAAGTTCGGCGTTGATGTGATGGATGCAGCATTTAAATTAGTTTCGTTCGAAGCTTGCGTGTATAAGGTTTTCGTCTTTGCACTGATTATTGGATATTTTGGAAGAAATATGATTTCCAATACATTTATTGGCTAAGTTTGAATTATATCAACTGCGTTTCAGCATAAATAGATGTGTGTAGGTTTCTGCTTCAGATATACAGTGGCGGAGTTCTCGGGAAATATTCGCAAACCGTTTACGATTCAATTGTAATAATTCAATCCATTAGTCCACTTAATATATTTAGTAAAATACGATAAATTCTCATTGATTTAATAAAATAAATGCAATAATATTTTCATAATATTTTAATGGATTACTAACAGTTTTAGTGAATGGTCAAAATTGTTAAGCTAAAAATGATCTAGAAAGGAAAATATCTTTTAATTTGAATTAATTGTTTGCTGGATATATATAAGTGGTCTTAGGTCCAACTGAATTGAAGGATTTCTTGAATGACTGCTGTCAAATTTACCCTTCATTTTCAAGAACTATCCTGTATCGTGTTCTTTTCCAACCTTTCACCGTCGTCTCTTCCTCTTTCTTTGTCTGCAACCCCATGTTCATATTTACCATGAATTTCATTAACGTTGTCTAATATTATCTACGGACTGGAATGGTGTAGTTATTCTTATAAATGTGCAACTTATGCTAGTCCTCCATAATGTTCATTCTATGCATTTTATAGACTGTCTCAGATGACTTGGTCTCTTCTTTATGTAGGCTCTGACCTATCTAACACCTGCCTCCATGCGGTAGGCTAAGGGTAGGCTGAATGAACAGTGGTTGCGGAAGTAGGGAGGAAGCAAAATGCCCTCCATCAATCCAATTTACATAAATTGGCATAGTTTACAGCTGATTAAATTAGCACAAAGAGACAAAAGAAAGGCAACATTTTGAATTTTTCTGAAAAATTATATTATTAGCAAAGGTATGTTACAAATTTGGCCTTTTAGACTTTAATTTAACGTTTTCAGGTTTGTGTAGCGTTAACGTAGCATTAACGATGCCATAACATGGCATCGTTAATGCTACAGGAGCTAAAAGAAACAGTAATAAATGCTTTATTGAACAAAAAGAAGCAGGCGGATATTGCATCAGTTTAAATTGCGTAGGCACCGTCTATCCAAAATAATTTTGCGTTACAACGAACGAGGCTATTTAAAGACTATTCCAAAATCCGGAAGACCACGCCAAATTTATTAAAAGAATTTCGGAAAACGAACCAAGAAAATCTACACCCCAAATTATAGCAAAGTTTCCAGAAGCAGGAGTTACTCCAAGTAAAATTCAGAAGAGGGTGGTTGCAGCGAAGCTTTCAACAGATTTCTCGCTAACAAACTCCTTATTTCGGAAAGAAATAGGTGCATCAAGCTTCTATTCGCAACAGAATATTTGAATTGGACAGTACAGGACAGAAGTTTTGTTTAGCGACGAAACTGGTAAAATTATTTTCTGATGGAATGAAACGTGGGATATGGCCAATCAACGCAAGATTTAATTTTAATAATACAAAACACCTAAGATAAAACATGGCTAGGTAGCGTTTTACTATGGAGTTATTTTTCATGGAGTGGCGTGGGCCCTTTATTAGGTACAATGTTTGCATCTGGTTTTTTACAATGCTGTCAACTATCTTGGATAATTGGGCAATGATGCATTACATCTAACCTTATATTTTTAGGAAGGAAACGCAATGTTTAGGCCATTTATCTTTTTTTTTCGCATATAATTCTTGAAGAAATGATGATGAAGGTTATCCCCTTTTCTTCGTATTCGTTGATTTTTCTTCATAAGGATTCTGCTAGCTGGGTGCTAAATCTGAAAGATCCAGTTCACGCCTCTGCTATTTCCGATGTGCTTGCGACAAAATAGTCAACAATTGACAATTACTGGATCAATAAAATGAAAAATGGAACGGTGATACAATTTTTTTTGATTTAATACAGATTAGGTAGTATGAAATTAGCATCTAGCAACTACACACCTCCCATAAATTTATTATAGGTTTTCAGCACTATGGACATTCTATTTCAATGGAAGCTTTTGCATTCTTATGGAATTTTTTCACATTTTTTGATTCTTCATTATTTTCTTCCAAATTCATCCTAATATCTTTCTAGTTTGCAAGGAACCACGCTGCATTTTTTTCCATAAAACTAAACAATTGTGAACATAGTGAAGAGCGGTTTTGAACACAATCCGCATACAGTTCAGTCAACATTCACTCTCCTTACCTACGTTCGAATTCGTCGTTTGAAGATAGTTTAGATTTTGCATTTGTAGTTGTTATGTAAATACAAATTTCAGTGTGGCGCATGTATAGAATTCGTACGTTAAACTCGTTAGGTATGTACGTGAACTTAACTAATAACTGCTATGTGAGTGTCCAATTTTAAATATAATAAAACGCTGGGTAAATGGGGGTATAAGTACTTTTTCCCCAAATGCAACTTGCAACTGTAGATACGTCTGTTTAAATGACATCGAGAGCATAGCTAAATTTAGTTCAACAATATAAACCGTGATGCCGATTTCAATAATTCATGCATATAAATTCATCGATCCACGTGATTCGTAGACGCCGACACAGATAATACTGTCATTCTAACTTACTAAAGCCTAACTGGGAGGACTAGTTGCCAAATTATTTAACTTTTATGGAAGTTTATAATAGAACATCGTTGCTAAATGAATTGCTTGTATCACCTCTACTTTATTCTGTAAATAGTAACATTTCAGTCGATTTGCACTGGTCCTAGGTAGTTATATTGTCCTTTCGTGACAATGTACTACGGTTTGGCACATCATCTCATTCACAAAAGTCACATTAAAACTTTTTGTTGTATTTATAAATTGTATTTTTATTCCAAAATGGTATTATTTATAAATAAGTTACAGATAAATGTCGCTTTAAAATATTAACATATCAATGTATATAATAATTTAAATACCAGAATTTATTGTTAACCCCACAACAATTTCTGGTATTCAATTAAATCACGTGCATAAAAATCTTTGAAATTTACAATTAGTGACAGTGTATCAACTCGGTTTTAAGTTGAGTTGAATTCTAGTTAAGCCAGCTGAATGTAGGAAACATCTACATCTTCATTTGTTTAGTAATTATTTCTTATATATTAAATTTCATTACAATGCTCGTTGGGTAGAAAACAATTTTATTGGAAATAATGCATAATGGTATTGACTTGCATCAAAAACAAATCTAACTCGTCTCTCCATAATATATCACTGCGCTAAGCTTAACTAAGATTCAACAAAATAATATTCAAACAGTACTGTATATTCCACATAACGGATTCATATATATTCTTGAGATATATTCTCGTCCTGCCTTCATTCAATAAATAATATTTTGTGATTAGCATAACTATGCGAGTAATGGATAATTATACTAATTTTTGCTATAATTCTACATTATCTGCAACGGTAAGGAACATTGTACGGGTTTTTTACCCTCATGACAACGGCAGCAAACAATAAAAAGACATTCGTTACATATTCAGACTTAAATATTTAGAATTGTGTAAGGTGGAAGACTTGTTATTGTAGAGATCGAACCTAAAAATTCTAGTCGTTGACGATATAAGACGTTTATAATTTATAACATAGCTTAGTTGTGGATTAAGTACACAAGATAAGGGTGAAGCAACGTGAGTATGCATTTGTTATTTAATTTGACCACCTGTGATTAGGAGTAAGTTTAACTGTTATACGTCATTTGCAATATCGAATACATAAACTGTCGTATTTTTAGTATATCTCATATGTGTTTTAATTTTGAATATTGACTCGAAAATAAAGCTGACGACTTTGATTACAACGCACAAAAATCCGGGAAACATCTGCATACTTGTGTCGAGTAATGAATTAATTTAGACAACGCCCTTGAGGTGTGCCATAAAATTAATGGGGCAGCTTTACTTAACCTAATTGTGAGATAATTTTTTTAATATGTTTGGTTTAGAAATCCTAAAATAAATATTAACAACTTAGAGTTGAGGGACTGGGGATTATTTTTTAAAATTTAAGTTCATTTGGTTAATATTTTTTATTCGAATCAATAAATTACAGAGAAACAAAAATGAACACTTACAGAACTTTGTCTTTGGGACGAAACAAGTCAAAACAAATCAACTAAATTGAAATCAAGTTCATCGACCAACTACAATAAAATACAAAGTAATTAGAAAAAAATTGCAAATATTAAGAGATAAAATTGAATGTCCCGAAATTCGAAAACCAACAAGCGAAATAAATAAAATTGAAACAAATTAACTACTAAGAGCAAAGTAAACGATAACCAAACAAATGGAAATATAATAAAGCAAATGGAAGAACTTAAGAGTATATTAATAGAAATGAGTAATAATGAATCATTAAAACTGATATCGGCAAAAAATACATTAAATAAGCACAATAAACCTTGTGGAAAATTTAAATAAACGAAGATTAGTGGAAGCAAAACAAAATGAGAATGAAACCTAATACATAGAAAATCGTGAACAACAGGATGAAAAGTATCGAGCGAATCAGTCGAAGTGGAGAAAGTTAATACTAAAACATCGATCGTAAAATGGCAATTGAATCAATTTTTAAAGACAAAACGATGCAAGACAAAGCAAAGGGTGAAAAGAGAAGGGATAATAGTATGAAGTGTAAGTGTAAGTAAACCAGAAGCAAGAAATAAAGCTGTATCTATTGAAGCACGTTTTTCATTTGTGTGCTAAGTTGAATATTAGATAAACAATAGTTGCAATGATGTTAAGATAACAAAATCCGGAAAACATATCTGGTTAATTGTAGCAAGTGATTAGTTTTCACGACGCCCTCGTGTACTAAAGGAGTGTCGTATAATTAAATGAATTCACATTTAGTTATGACTTAACCCCTGAAGACCCGCATGTTTGTAATTTAAACTGCAACCGTTCAAATTGTTACTACTAAACGGCTGACACTACTAAAAAAAATGTATTGTTTGGCGATTTTCTAAGCATTAAATGAATTAAGAAAATGTAATGGATCGGTGAATAAATTTCTCGCCGACCATTGTAACAATTGAAAAATATAAATACAACACGTACATACATGACTCAGATGGTCGATGACGAAAATACAAACAACTCTGCGCAAACAAAATTAATTGCCAGTCGAAGATTTACGAATAACATGTCTATGAAAACTATAAATATAAACTCATTTTTTTGAACAATGCTTTGCTATTTATATTATCTTCGTCAAGAAATTTTCGTAATCAATGTTCATTACAAAGATTCAAATTCGATTAAAAATTACGTATGGGAGACCAATTCACATTGATGGAAACTACTCGTTCATTATTCACTTTCACCCTTTAAATTATAGCGACATAATTATGCACGCTTAAGTCCGGTTTCTGAAAAATGCACTCGACGACTTTGTTATATGTTCGGTTTAAACTGTACTATCATCTTACTATTATTTGGAACAAGTAGTTTTTTATTTATTCAATAAAGCACACCAGGGGTTGTTCCGCCGCTGTATTGTGTTGCCCAGAACGGGTCGATTTCACTCCGCGGCAGCGCACTACCTTTGGTGTAAGTTTGGGTTCAGCCAGTTGCTCGCGACTGTCGAAAGAACGGTGAACCCATCCAACCTGGTAACAGGTAAAATATCACCCGCACCCCATTGCTGAACGCACTATTTTATTACATATGTTTGACTTTATAACGCAGATCACGATTTCATTCCCTTGGCATAATTATCTGCGACACGTTCAAGTTTCCAGCATGTAAACAAACATCCAGCCACTTGCCCGTCATCAAATTTTTTATTTATCAAATCGATAGTTTTTATGTTCGTAAATTGCATGTTATTGCCTGCAATAAATTCAGTTTTCTTTTATTAACGTAATTTATGTAGGTTTATGACTATGAAATAGATCTAAAATTGGACGAAATATAAGTGGCATTCATGATAATGCATGTACAAGATCAAATGTTTTTCCAAAATGAATTCGTATTTAATTTGTTTATGTGTTATGTGTTGTAGCAAATACTAATAAAATCAATGATACAATAGGGAAGTACTCTAAAATTAATTTATAGAATTGAAAATAATGTTATTTGCAAAACGTTTTTGTGCAAGAAATTAATTAGTTTGTTTATAAATGTAGCAACAACGATTTTAACGGTACGTTGGTTAATTAATGCGACCGGCGTTGCCGCATGCTTCTGTGTGACGTTGTTCCACGTGACTAAATGTAACGGTAATTGTTCAGAAAGGTAATGCATTTCCAACACTCCTTTCCCTATTACTTTTAACACATCAGATTTGGGTGATTTCTCATTATTAATGAGTCATTATAATATAAATGAGTCGTCTATAACAAGTCTTGTATAGTTAAGGTCACCATTGTTCATCAGGTGTGATATCTAAATTAATATATTTACATGTGCATTCAACTGAATCGACGGGGTTTTTAAACCACACGTTCACTTCCAAATTTGCTTTTTTTTTGATATTTCGAAGTTTATTCGAAGTTAATTATGACTGGACGTATTATTATATAGGAAATATCATGCTAATTTCGGGGCATTTAAATATTGGCTTCTCTAATGGTTTTACAGCAACATTCCATTTATGTTTTTTAAAGTACACTACATGACATCATCCAATTGGTGCAAATTGGGAAGTTGTGCTAGGCTCAGTTCGCAAATATGTGTCGGGAGAAACGGAAACGGAAGAATTGAATATATAATTTGTACATACAGGATACAAAATAATAGAAATTTATTTATTGACGGGAAAAGTCGTGGAATCAGACACCAGTCAGTCAACTTTGACTTAACCAACACATTTGTGAACTGAGCCTAGCAAAAATGCACAATTGTTGCCAATGGGACCATCATGTAGTGTCTTTAAAAAAAACTTAAATGGAATTTTGCTGTAAAATCTTTAGGAAAGAAAATATCAAAATTATCGTGGGGTATCCTATGTTGCGTCGTCAAATGCAGCACCCTGTATATTTGTGTGTGTGTATTTTCCTTGCTTCTCGAGTGTTGAACTGTCCGTAGAAAGGTTATTTTTAAGTTTCATTATCATCTTCAAGTTGGCCTTCTCCGTAGTAGTAATATGGAAGAAGTGGAAGAACCGACGTCAGACGTTAGTCTTTCCACATAATTAAGACCAACCTGAAGATGGCAACGTGACTTTGGCGAAACTTCATAATAACCCTTTCAGGCATAATGCAACAAAGTTGTTCATTACTCGAGGACCAAGAAATGCACACACACACACAAATATATATACAGAGTGATTAAAATTCGAGAGGAACCTTGGTGATCTCGCTTAATATAACTGGTAGACGGTAGGTTTAAATTTGGAATTATCGCAGACTATTCTACTATTGAATAGAACTTTGATTTCAAAAATTGTCATTATTTAAAACGTTGTTTTCAATAATATGTTTTGCGAATGCAGCATTTGAATAAATGCAGCCAGTATATTATTCTGCATATATTAAACTGCAATTGCTATGTGTTGGAAATGATGTATAAGTTTCTTAAAGTTTTCCCCAAAGTCTAAAGCATTTAAATCAGGCAACCTGGTTGTCCATCACTCCCGGATTTGTAAATGAGAAAATCTCATCAAAAAATCTCTCACTCTATTATATTGTGAGGCACCATCCTGTTACCATAATATGTTTTGCACTTGATTTAAGGGGTTACATCTAGTCAGAATTTACGAAAAAATCGGTTTCTTGTTTTCAACGGATTCTTAAAATATGACGTTTCAAAGAAGTTCTCTGAAAATTTCAAGTCGAGCCGTTCAAAATTGAGCCGTTTTTACCGTTACGGGCGCGACCCCTGTACGTATACCCTTGTACCCTTTATCGTAAAAGGGTACGCGCTGTGGTATGAAGAACACGAATCTATGTGCTCAGCAAACCACACATGATCTTCCGGAAAAAAATCAGGTTGACGGTATCGTCGAAATGTTTAAACATGCAGAAGATACGACGAACAGTACGTTCATTATAACTGTTGACTTATAACTTCAGACTTTAAAGTCGCTTTTCTCGAAACAGCTTCTTCAAAACCGGCGACCACGATATCTTAAAAACCAGTGGACCGATTTATTTGAAATTTTTCATACGTTTTCTTTATATCAGAAGCTAGTCCTTAATCGAAGGATTTTTTTCTTCGATGCATACTTTTTATGATATCAAGGAAAATGAAGTGATTTTTTCACCGAAATTTACACTTTCACTTTCAATCGCCGACTATTTTTTCAAAAATTGATATTTTATCAAATCCTTAAGTTAAGGACTAGATAATACGATACAAAACTTAATTCATTTGGTTTGTTGATTTGAGATTATCAGTGCTGAAGTTACAGTGGGCACCGCGGAAGGCCTTTTTTGAACAGCGGTCCGAGAAATATATTATATCTGCTACATTCGTGATTTTTTTACAATAAAAAATTATGAAACCTAGTCAAAAATATACACTTTGCTGGGAAACAAAATATTGTTCGAAACCTGCATTCATTTTCCCAGAAAAAAAGCACAGAAACACGCCTTTTCTTCGGCCGCCAGCTAGGTGTAACCCCTTAATGGAATGTCATCTAGATAACCTTATAGCGGTCGTCTTAATAGCTCTCTCAAAAATATAAGGACCTATAATTTTATCATTCCAACACACACATACAAAACAAAATTTCTGTCTCGATTAATTCTTTGCCCCAACCAATCTTTTGTTATCACCAGCATGTAACGTATGATTAATGTGTATATTACATGATTAAAATTAGAGCTCATTAACATTTGCAACATTGTAGTATGGGGTAAATTTAAAATTTCAGATATTTGTTGAGTTGAGATTGATGGATTATTATTATGAAACGATAAGTACGAGCATTTTTTGTATAAGAAAATACATTTACCATTGTTGTATTCAAGAAAGAGTTCTTGAATACCTTGAATCTTGAATTGGTGTTGTCATTTATAGCGACGCGAAAAACTTATATTTTTAAGGTTAAATTAATTTATTTAAACCACGATTTTAGTACAAACATATCTTTTAGTAGAATCTCTCCATTATACTACATCGTTCTGTATAAAAAATTAAAACTTCAAAGGATTATTAAAAAATATAAATTTGTTCATTGTTTACCAGTGGTTAATAATAAAAAAAATGTTTACTTGTTACTGCACAGAGGTAGAGAAATTGAATTTCATACCTTAAATGCTACGCCGGCGCCGTATTACTAGTAGTGAAAAATAACTATTTATTTCATGTTTTCAATAGATTGCCTTGCTCAAAATATTTATAATTTTGTGTATATTATTACATACAAATTTCTGCAAAAGTGCCCAATTTAAAACGACACTCCATTATTTGTAATAAGCGAGTTGGTTGCCCTTGAACTTCAATCACCCTGTAAATATTGATATACTGAGTGACAAAAGTAAAAGAACACCAAGAATTAGTCATTCAATTGAACTGATTTTTATATATTATATGTAAGTGGTCAAAATAAGTAAACGATCAACATTTGCAACAAAACAAAAGTAGTCCAGAGTCTGTGGAGGACGAAGTAACTGGCCCAGTCGTCGCCGCAATCGAACGGGTGGTCGAAAAACGGTCCCTCATAGCCAGCAGTCTTAAGCGACGGTCTTGATGTGCTGTTGTTTGTCCGGGACGCCCTGAACGTCTGGCTCGTTGTTCTCGTGCTTCCTCAAACATGACAACAGTTTGCTGACACCGTTCTGTTTAAATGGGCTGCAATTTGGCGAAAAGATAAACCTCCTTCTCGAAGGCCCACTACTGGACCTCGCTCAAAATCATTTAATTGCCTAAAATTGGGACGCAGACGAATTCTAGGCATTTTGAACAATACACCGAAAACGCCAAAATGACATAAATCATCAACTGACCCCCACATATAGCGAAAACTTCTTCTTTGGCATAAAAGGAAAAAAAACTACTGAGGAAATAGAGATAAAATTTTAAACAATCTTTATTTTGCTCATCCACAACTTATATACAAAAATTGGTTTGCAAAATAATAATTTATTTTATGTGTTCTTTTACTTTTGTTAAAGATATGCTCAGTATATCTTTAAGGGGCACTTCATGCAAGTTTTTTGTTATTGCATTAAAATTTCATTCCGCTACATAAACTTGCGAAAACATTTGAACTTGCCCGATGTACTCTTTTCAAAGTTTATGTCAACTTTTATCTGCATTTGTGTGAACTTTGTGATAGTGATCGATATTAAATAGGCCGGTAATGTATAATGTAGAGTCGTCGTAGTGCTGTAAAGCTTTGGTATTTTTAGATACACTTACCATATGCAATGTTTGCTCAATAAATTAGATCACATATTTAGGGTGGTATGTTACATAACTGCGCCGCACTCGTAGTATGTTCGTATATTTATTAGAAATTATTTGCATTGCTGCATATCAGATCTTACCTGCACATAACAATAACATGCACCGTTGTCTCGTGCGAACATAGAAAATAACCACTGTGCAAATGAGAAATTCTCGCCGTCTGCGGTATTCTATAGATTCAATCACATAATTCATTCCTACTGCCTTTGCGATAATTCATTTATGTAGTTCTAGATTATTACAATTGTGTTAATATCAAAATAAAGCTAAACTTTTATTAGTTATACTCGAATGCATTTAAACATTTACATTGAAATTGTTGAAAGTTGAAGTGGCTTATTTAGTGGGTATTACTTTAAAGCAAATCGCAGAAAAAATATGACTAATAATCAGCTTTATTATTTGTAATTTTTTTGCGTCATCCATAATATTAAAAAAAACGAAGAGTCAAAGTGTTTGTGAATTAAGCACAAAGATAAAATGCGGCCACTGTAACCACACGTGGGCAACAGTGTGACAAATGACGGTGGTTAAGGGTTAACATACATTATATATCGGTACTTTTTACATATGTTATATATTATAACGTAGATTAAGATTGCATTCATTTGGTATAATGATCTATGACATTTTCAATTTTTGCAGCATATAAACAACATTGAGCCATATGCCCCCATCAAATTTTTTATTTATCAAATCGATAATTTTTATGTTCGTAAATTGCATGTTATTGCCTGCAATAAATTCAGTTTTCTTTTATTAACGTAATTTATTTTGGTTTATATCGATGAAATGGTTCTAAAATTGGATAAAATGTATGTGACATTCGTGATAATGTATGTATATGCAAGATAAATGTTTTTCAAAATATATTTAAATATATATAATTTGTTCTTACATGGTTAAATCAGGTTGTAATAAATATCAAATAAATAAAGTAACAATGATGAAATACACTAAATAACAATAACAATATAAAAGACCATTTTTAACTGCCACTAAATATAAACCTAGCTTGTTTATGTATATAGTAATAATACCTCCATTTGATGGTGCGTTAGGTGATTAATGCGACTGGTGGTGCCACATACAGGCCTTCTGTGTGTGACGTCGTTCCAGGTGACAAAATTTCCAACGGTATTTATTCAGAAAGCAAATGCATTTCAAATGAAATTCAGTTAAAATGATTCAATTCACTCCATTGAATATGGTATTAAACACAAATTTGGGTGCTTCTTAATTATAAATGATTCGTGTATAATAATTCTTTTAAAGCCAATGCCATCATTGTTCATCCGGTGCTATATTTAAAATGAAATATTTATATGGGTATCGCACTGATGGTACGGTTATCAAACCACGCGTTCACTTTCAATTTTTTTTTGGTCACTTCGCAATTTCATAAAAAAGATATTTAGGGCCAATAAACAATGGGTGTCATTATTTAAAAAGCTTTTTAATGAAATTATGGATGGTTGGCTAAAAGAATAAAAAAAGATCAAAATACGAGTAATGAGTATTTTAAGCTAATTTCTAAAATTACTGAGCATAATTGATTTGAAATAAAAAGATTAAAGTTGCTTAAAGTCCATGTTACAGATGTTACACAAATATTAATTTTTCGCTCCATTAAATAAAAATGATCTGTAACAGGAGATTTGTGAAAATTTTTGAAATATAATTATTCAAACTATAATTGTTTTATTTAATTATTTGGTACAGAAAACGATCCAGTGAAACTTCAGCTACAATTATAATGTACCACATAGTAGCTAAAGGGTTGGTTTCAATGGTTCGCAATTTGGTGCAAATGCCTCTCATCAGCCTTTGGACGGTAACTGGGTTAAACTCTCGAATCTTTTGGTAGTTTCTTCGTCGTAGTTCTTCTTCATGTTGCGCTTCCCACCCACCATCTTAAAGTTTTCTACCGAGTGAAGCCCAAACTCTTGTATAGGACGTGTGATGAACATTCGGGTTGTTATTCTCTTTAGGTGCAAATGGGATATTTTGTTGCCTTAACCAATCTTGGGTTCTTTGCGCATAATGGCACGATGATTGATAGATTCTCAGTATTTAATGGTAAGTTGATTGCTTTAGGAAAAATATAATGCGAAAAATTTTTTCAAAACTTTTGTTACATACGTTTTCTATGAATGTCATGCACGATTTACATTATTACCTTAACAAACATGAAAGATCGAAAAGATCAACATTATCTTTTTACATTTTGGTACAAGATGACTTTGACAAATCATTTCGAAAACAGTTTTCACTGCCATAATTTTAGACAAAAAGGACCTTAATTTAGTTGTAGCAAAAATATTGTTTGCATAACTTACGTGAAATTTGTGATTTTCATAAAATAGCACGATATCTCTACTGACGGCAGATAGTTCAATTAATTAATACAATATTGTGTACATTTGAGGTAGCTGATGGTAAATCAATATCATGTTTCCAACATACAAACAATAACGGTTATTGATGAGTGGCATCTACCACAAATTTCAGGGGATCACTCGTTACGCTGAGTAAGCATCTAATGTAATCGAGATGCAATACTATTACGTCAAATTTTTAATATAAATAAGTTTACTCCAATTCAACTGAAATGTACTTTTTCTAGCTAGTGCTAGTGTGCTTTTTCTGTTTGCTTTGGGGAATACATCTCTATCAGCAAATATATGCAGCATGTCCATTGACATAATAGTGTTGAAATTTCGACTACTGAGAATTCTCCTCTAACAGAGGTTTGTAAAATTTTCAAACGCTTAGCTAATATAACGAAAAGAAATAATGCGAATAATCAAATTAATTAATACAACAATTCACAACAAATTAAATGCTAAATGAAACGTGTTTCTCATTACGAAGTCTCTATCTTAGTTGAAATAAATTTGTTTGCAAGATTCTAGGATTTTCAAAAACGTAGAGATCGTACAGCCTCCGTCGGGTCACTTAACTTCCGGCTCATACAAACATGAACTAGTGCCCAATATGTCAATATACAAAAATATCAGAGCAACGAAATTCATAAATACGCAATGTGAACATGAATCATGTCAATAATGACAGGCATATGGAAAAATACCAAATTGGATTATTACAAACATTAGTTGGATTGGGCTGTAAAAGAAACACCTGTATCATTATTTACATGATTCATATTCACAAAATTAATAGGAAACTGCACTTATTACTTAAATGTGTAGTAAACTAGATTTAAACAAAATTTGAGGTAGACACGATTGCAGCTGCAGGGGTTGTTTCTCCGGAAAATGAATATGGGGTCACATATTAGTCACAATAATACGAGGGCAAGCTGATAAAAAATGACCTAATGATGAAGGAGGCTGTGAAAAAACATTTGTATTAAATTATTATTTTATAGATTTTTTCTAGTGGCGTGTTGTTTTTTTTCAAATGATGGAAAATATTTCTCACAAAGGAAGAAAATGGAAATAAAAAATCCCATGTCTGCTGTTCAAGCAGAATTTTTTCCTTCTTGTAAGACAATAAAATTGAAATAGGGGGTGGGAATCCATCGAAGATGATCTTCGAAGACCAAATCCAGCTATTACGGAAGAAAATTTTGAAAAGTAGAAAAATTGATTCTTCTTCCAGAATCAATCGACAAATTAAAATCGATGTGAAAGTTGAAAGTTTTTAAATTAGCAGAGAACAAGAACAAGCTGAAGAAAATATTGGGAAAATTCAAGCTGGCGATGAAACGCGGGTTCATCACTGTGATCCTGAAAGCAAACAGGAATCGATGCAATGGAAACACAAGAGCTCGCCACTGCCAAGGAAGTTTAAGCCTAGCTAGATTTGTGACTTTTACTAATAGTGCTTGCCACATAAGACCACGATGAAGGGTAACTATTATGCTGATATTTTAAGCAAATTGCAACAGGATATGATGAAAAAAATGCATAGGAACATTAAAAAATTGAATTCTGCTTTCGCATGACAATATGCCAGCGCACAAGGCTGTTGTTGTTGATTCCATGAAGGATTTAGACTTCGCAGAATTAAACCATCGACTCTACAGCTCTGACATAGCATCCTCTGATTGAGATAAAGATTTCTAAACGGCGGAGAACTTATATGGGTTGAGCAAGAAAAAAAATTGATGGTTTATTTTGCTTGCTTTTGAAAATGATTAAAGACTTTTATTGTATTATGACTCCTTCATTGTCAGATACATTTTCTATCAGCTTGCCCTCATACACTAAAAGCATAGAGAGAAGGCCAAGCATCGGTGAGTTTGCCAACAAAGCAAGATATTTAAGTCAAGTAAACTCTTGCATAAACAGCCAAATAACATTAATTTAAGTGTCATATTGATTTAACGAAATTTATTGTTATCTGTTGTGACGCAACCCATACTTTTCCCTAGTTTACACACAAGCCGGCTTTACCCTTTCCTGTTGTTAATATACGAGTATGTATCTACATTTCATTAATATCATGGATCAATGATAACGATTGGAAAACGAAAAGCACAAACAACTTTTACATACAGTGGGGAACTTTTTAGAATTCAGCCAATGTATAGAATTTAATATAACCATTCGAAAATCGCTGGTATTTTACTTGAAATTGCAGCATTGAATAAAACAATAGATCTGGGAACGAAATATGAAATCCACCGGTGAATTAGTGATAATGAACTTGACAAACTAAATTTCGCTTTTCCAAAGTTCGGACGAACTTTAATTCATCATTGAAATGAATGCATAACTCGAAGGAACTTTCAAAACGTTCCTTCTTTTCAACGACAACGCATTTACAAAGATCGAGCAGGTGTCGAATCCAACAGAGGGAAATATTAAAATGTAATAAAGTCAGTAGTAGATCATAAGAAACTGGGGTAGGTGCAATTAAAAGAAATTACTGTTGTAGGCGTTATGAATATTGTGACGTCGATTTTTATGGATGAAGATTTATTTTTAATTTTGAATCAGAAATCCAATGAAAAATTATGAAACTATGTATTAAAATACAATAAAATTATTAGTATACGATAATTTGTTGAAACGAAAGATCTTAGCAAAGTTCAGGTTAAATAAAAGTCAAGCTTTTGTCTAGTAGAAGCTGAAACTCGAAATTCAAAATACTTAATTTAAGGCGCACTTGGAATGTAGAATTATATGATGTTAGGAAATATATAGCTTGAAAATGTGACTAAATCTTACCTCAAAAAGAAAATGAATTACATATTTGGAGGGCCAAAACATCTTAAGTTCCCAATATAATCTTTCTAATTAAAAAAAAAATGTGTTGTTATTAAGCATTTACTTCCAGTACTGCGGCGTGTTAAACATGACTCGGCCACTGTGAAAATATCGATTGCATGCCATGTTTACAAATAATAACGACTCGTGGGTTTGCTCCGTAATAGTTCCGAGCGTTTAAAGTATGTTGTAATTTGTTAATTCCGTTCGCGATTTGCAAATTTCCTTTCATTAATCGAGAACGACGCGATGAAATGGGTGAATGAAGTACTGGCGCGTCTAAAAGAAATTTTATTCACTGTAATGTAACATTTTCTGAACACACTTTTTTTGTTTTATAATTAAAAACGTAGCCGATTTTTGGTTTACTTTGAAATGATCTTTTTTTTATTAACTTGGTAGTAGTAGAAATATCTTTTATTTCGATGCGTTTCTGAAAACTTATAAATGCAAAACAATTGGAACGAATAAATTAAAATCAAATTGAAGGAAATCAAAAGTTAATGATAAAAATGAGCGAATGAATCAAATGGAAAATGCATAGAAAGGCGAACGCTGATTTAACAACACAAACTAAATAGCAGTAAAACAAATGCAGTTTTTATTACATCACCCAGCGAACCTGAATGCGGCTATAAATGAACTGCAATAAATCCACATTTAACGAAACGAATTTTATGACGACCAATAAAATGAAAATACAATCAAATATCAAAATGAATTGGGAATAAAGCGATAATGAAGGCAAAAAATACCGAAATATGAACACAATTTAAAACCAAAATTAATAAAAAAACAATAAATAAAAATTAAACAACTAAATGTTAAGCCACATTTTAAACACTGATAAAGAATATATGGAATAATTTTAATGATTTGATTTATTTGTCGCAGTATAATTATTTTAATTATACAGCAGGTGACAACGTAATGTAGTCAATACACGCTTAATATTTATTTTGAAATAGTCTAAAATAGGCTCTTCAGTATCAACATACACATTAATTAGAATATTACTGCACATGCTTAACAGATTATACACTTATTACGCAGTATCATAGACGCAATGTATAGAACTTTAGTCACATCTAAAATTTTCATTAAAATTTCAGTAAATAATCAACTCATCGTTTAAATTGGTAAGGTAACATATGCGATATGTCTCAGCCACAAAATACTTATATTAATGGCCCGTCCGGTGAAATTTCTCAACCATCACAAGATACGGTAAGAATATATACTAAATATCCTTAGTTGCGATAAATATATAAAGGATTATTCAAGTAGTCAAAATTCGTGTAAACTGAAAGTAAAACTTGCTAAACAAATTTACAGGCTCCGTCTCAGCGCCTGGCACTGCCAGCAAAACAAAACTGTTATGTGACATATTACTTCTAAACATAAATTTGTCATGTCACGTATTTTCACTATAAAAAAAATGCCGAATGATCACGTCATATCGTTTCTTGGCTTTGCCATTTATACATTTTTAAATAATTTGTATTAATCAACAATTATATTGGATAATATTTAATGCTCCATTTTATTTTTATTGGAAATCAATTTCCTTGGAGATATCCCTGTCTGAAATAATAAACGTGATTTATTTATACGTTATAAAGTGTATTGACTTCTCATTCGTGTGGTAATTTAATTAATTGCAATTTGATAGACGAAAGTCATACCAGCCGGAAACGGAAGTCCGCCGCAACCAACTAACGGAGGATTTACGAGGCCACCTTTAACACGACTAGACAGCCGGTCAAGTATCTCTCCACGTGTGGGATATCCTAATCCGCAAGGGACACCATTCAGGCCGCAGCAGCACAGGCCACCGTTTATCGGAGCCCCACACTTCGGTCCGAGACCTCCTCTTCAAAGGAATCCCAGCACCGGGCAGTTCAACCCCTCCCAAAACCAAGTCCTAAGGCCAGGTTCTCCCAATCCTAACGCGCCTTTAAGGCCATCGACTCCATTTCCCAGAACACAAGGTCCTCCACAGCCAAGACCACCCGGCGTATATCAGCAAAAATCGTTCCCGGCCCCAGGCGCACCGAAGCCTCCTATTATCGAACCATTACCGAGAAGCCAAACCCTGGATACTCCCGACTCAACACCACCGAAAAATGTGGAAAATCCCGCATTGCCAACGCGTATTAACGAGGAAGAAACTCCGCCCGCACTGGCGGCTATGAAAAATAGAAGCTTCAGTTTAGCAAGTAACATCAATGAACCAATTGCTAGCGTGGACAACAGGCGATTTTCTGCAACTTCGCTGGGGAACGTGGAAGAAAATCGCAGCTATGAAGTTAAAAGCGATGATGTCCCTTCAAGACCAGAATCCAGAGCGCACATGAACAAAATTTTGGAAGATGAAGATGTCGCACACACCAAGAATAAGTCACCAATACCCGCAAAGGACGCCGATAACTTAATAGATCAAAGTGAAAATAAATCTCCTGTTGAAGCCAAAATTGAACCCGCGCCAATTCCAGCTGTAATTGATCCTCCAGTAAATACACCCAAAGTGATAGAGGCTAACAAGACCACACCACAACGTCCTAATTCATCGTCCCCATTGCCTGATATGCAATCTCCGAAAGAGGTCGATAAGAACAAACCGGAGACGCCGATTAAGAAAGAAGAAATCATCAGGTCTCATTCCGGGGATAAAAATAAAATGGAGACTAGTGCTTCCATCGAGAAGAGACCGAAAAGTGCGAATGAGCCGAAGAGTGCGAATGAGCCGAAGTTAAATTTGCAATTAGATGAGCAGAACAGGGCCAAATCGTCAAGCAAAAGTAATGTTGGCGAAGCTTCAAGGTCGCCAACGCCTAATCAACGAACAATTGTTCCTGAAAAACCGAAAACGTTAAAACCGGAGGCTAGGCATGATAACAAAAATGGAATGTTAAAGTCTCCAACAAAATCAGGTTAACTAATCATTTACAAACGATTTAAAATACTTCGTGGTTAAAGTTTTCAGTCGGTAATAAATGCATTTTGTTTCAGAAGGCGACAATGACAGTGGGGTTGATGAATCAACACAAGGAAATGTAAGTAACTTTCATTAATTTACAGAACATCGTTGCTGGGTTATTATTAACTCCCTTGACTGAAATCATTTTGAATCAACTTTTTTGTGGTTAGGTATTTCGAAAAGATAATATCGAGAATATTTTTACTGCCTTTGAATTTTCCATCTGTCACAATATTGGGGACAATCTTCCTAGAAATCTTCACTAGAAATCTATTAACACAAAGTCAATGGTTCGTTGAGTAAATTATAAGGGCATTGAGTCGTCCAAATGGACGAGGGTGCGAGACAATAGGAGACTAGATATACATTTTTATATATTTCTTCTATCGCGATCCTTTAGGATTTTGACGAAATATTTTATTATTTAGGATCAGTCGAGCAATGGAGACCACAGTTCTCCTAGAAAATCATCTGGAAAAATTCCCACTAGAACAACTGCTTCTCCAACGAAAAGCAGGTCTGTGTCTAGAGGTTCGAAATCACCAAATCCTAAAACACCGGAATCTCCTACGCCCAGCACACCGGGGACAAACGATAAGAAAAGTACGTAGTGTTATTCATTCTTCATTAATGAATAATCATGCGTCTTCCCCCAACTCTTATTTCTTACATGCATTTACCACTAATGGTAATTTTCATAGGGATTTATTATAACCATTTGCAGAGTTGCCGATGAACAAAGTCCATGTGGGATCGGCTCCATCGCCGAACTTAAAGGTCGTCAAATCCAAAATCGGCTCCTTTCAAAACACAAGTTACAAACCAGGTGGGGGTAATATAAAAATAGAACACAAAAAAATTGACTTGTCAAACGCCCAATCGAAAATAGCAGCTAAAAACGAAACTTATATTCCAGGAGGAGGGGAAAAGAAGGTACGTTGTTTTCAAGTGAAATCGCTTTGTACTTAAACCTTTTAAAATGTTCAAATTTCTCATAGAAATATGGAGTAAATTGGTGATAAGTATTGAAATGCACTGCTTTCTTTACGGTGGCACTCGAGCGAGCACTGTTAAAAATACATATGTATTTGGCGTATCAATCACGCTTTAACTTTGTTCATTCTTCACGTTCCCCTGATATTTTCCTCCCCTATAACCGCAACATAGCTGGTACTGCTTCCGCATATGACATCGTGCATCGGAACAGCGCAGCCAACTTACCTCTTCCTTATCTCCCCCACCCACCTAGTAGTCGATATCCTCCCATACAAGTAAAGCTCATTGAATCTCTTGTTATTTGTCATCTTTGCATTTTATTATATCTTACTTATCCATTCACTTTCTGGAGGATCTGCACATACTCCATTGACTATTACACTACCCACTCGTATTTTCCAACCCTGCATGTCAATAGCTCTCCATTATTCCTCATGTCTTCCAGAAACATCGCTTCACCAACAGTATAGACTCATTCACACCTTACAAGTTTGTACTGATGATGTCTTTTATGTCTGAATGTAGATTGAGCACCGAAAGTTGCAATGGAATGTGTCGTCAAAGATAAATTCTTTGGACAACGCCCACCACAAACCGAAAGGTGGCGAAAAGAAGATAGAATCCATCAAATTGGATTTTAAGGACAAAGCCAAACCAAAAGTGGGATCCAAGGATAACATTAAATACCAACCTGGGGGCGGTGACGTAAAGGTATATATTAAATTTAATTATCTGTGTGGTTAAGATAGCGGCATGAGGAATGTCACTGAATCGAAACACCGACGACATAGTTCCTTGAATGAGAATGTTGATCGAATTTTGGTATGCATGTGTATGATCTTTTAGGAAGTGTTTTATTCTAAATGAATTTGTTTAGTCCGTGCGAAAATCGGAAGAGGTAAAGCAACCGGCAGTAAAGGAAATTGTAAGTTAACAGCGAGAATATATCTATTTTTGCAGAATAGTGCGTACTATTACCTGTAAAGTGAATCTGTATGGCACTAGTGCGTAAAGTAATTACTTTTGCTTTAGACACTGCTCAAGAAAATACAGCGTTTAATGTGAAAATTTGATTGAGAAGAACACACCTAATGGTTAATGAGATTAAATACAATGAATCATTCAGTTATTACAGTTCGAATTATTTATTATGTTACCCCTATCGAAAGATTTGCGTGTCATAACTTTGGACATGTATTGACCTATTTGGCTCTTACATTTTGTTATTCTTAAATCGCTTTTAGCAATATCAGCTCTGCTTAAAATGACTAAACAGATGACAATTTAATTTCAGTAGAAGTGATTTTTAATAAGCCGACCTATTTGGTATATTCAACTTTGTTTAATTCCACGTATTATAGTGCAACAAAATATTGTGTGTTACACGTTCGTAAATTTCGTACTAGTTTACGAACTCATATCGAACATAACTCTTTTTTGAAACGAAAAATTTGGTTTGGGAGACTTAGTATTAGAACAAAGATATGTTGACGAGTGGTTAAAATTCATAAAAAATTTGTTATTGTTAACTTCAGAATTTTATCTCGTCTAAGTTGGAAGATATGGGCCAGGTTTTTGGGGGCCACTTACGGGTAAAAGTGTTGGAAATTTGATATATTTTTGGGTTTGAATCAGCGAAGTTTTTATTAATTCAGCCCGTGAAAGAATTGCATGTTTAATCATCCTTATTTTTATTTTAATTTTCACTTTTACTTTGTCGATTAATTTTTAATAATTTTCATATATTTAAGCACACAATTAAAAAGTATTGAGAGAAGAAACAAAAAAATACAAGTAAAAATTATTACGGTTACAAATTAAAAAAAAATAAGTTTTTAACCTTATTTGTGGCTGAAATGACAAAAATTTGACCAACAGTAAAATAGTCATTGTTTTCATTGCCTTATGTACGTGAAGGATTAATACACTTTATTTTGATGAAAGTTCGGTTAGGTTGGGTAGGTCCCAAACATAATTATATTAAAGATTGTAATTACTTAGATAACTTTGAGTAGTGTTACATGCACTGCATGTTTAAGCTGTTAGAATTTCTTAGTTATGGTTGCATATTTAGATCGTCATAGTAAGATATCAGTTATTAATTTATTCCTGAGATGTTGTTAATTTAAATTTATTTTTTTATATAATTGAGTGTTATTTAATATTAAGGTATGGGCTTCCTCAAAGGGGCACCAATCAACCATTCTGTAAAGACTCGTGTTAAAATAAAAGATATTTTTATGAAATATTAGGTTCGGTTGGATGGAATTGGGTTGGCATCGTAACCCTGTTCTCAAATTTTGACAATATCTAAAAAATGTGTAAAATTTTCAGAATGGTTGGTACGTTCCTGTTATTTGAACACTTAAAGCTAAGATTTAATAGCAATATGACCTTTCTTAGCACATATATCAATATTCACGTGGACATATCTGATGTTGTAGGTATCACTTCCCCTTCACTTCTATTAATATTCGTTCTTTTGGTTATACACTTTCACCATTTACTCTTAAAATTTAGGTCTCTTAAAGTTTTTAAAAATTAGACTGTTCAAATCTGAAGCAGCTCATGAACCATTTTGAAACTTTTACTGGAAAAAAATCAACTAATATATAAATTTTTTTTATAATATTGGGTTTAGTTGCTTTGGTCGAAGAAGCAGAGATTGTTCCAAATTGTAATTTTGGAACATTTCAAATTCATGTTTTCAACGTTGATGGCTTGACGACCATAAGGTTTCGTTGTGTTTTAATAATAATAATACATCGTTACATGTAAAATTCATACCTTGGTTTATGTCTTCCGGCGCTCCAAGTTCTCTTGTCTCAATATATCTACTCTGTACTATTTCACTCTGTATTCTCTTGACGAATTCTTGTATTGTATTATCCAGTGATCTTAATCTTCTTTGAACTCTTTTTCTTTTACAATGTTTATTCACTCTCTCCTTGTTCTCATATTTAAATTTCATTATTACACTTTCGTAACTAACTTGAATGGCCTTTCATGCAAAGTCTAATGTGGTATATCTTATTTTATAATGTTGGCTTTTCTATATCTAAATGGCTAGAAAGTATTTGATGCCCCTCGTATAATCCAGATAGATAATGTTCGTGCATGTTGCATTCTATTAGGACGTTATCTCCTACTAACATATTGATACTATTCACAGATTGAAACGAAGAAAATAGATTTGAAGGCAAAGAGTAAGATTGGTTCGTTGGACAACGTGAAATACAAGCCGGGCGGAGGTGATAAGAAAATATTCGATGACAAGGAATACCTGCGACAAAAGTCGGGCATGTCCGGTGAAAATAACTCCCTAAACGGTTCACAGGTGAGTTGGCCCGCTTCATCCACACACGTTCAAGAAAAACTTAACCCAATCCTCACTTGGTCTACGCCTTGTACACAAATACGTCGCCAGTAACCACACATCCTATTTTTACGTGACTTTCTCTTTCAGGCCTTTGATTATGTTTACACGTACTATTAGGTGTTCATTTTATCATTTGATATGTGGAGGTAAATCACGCAAGATTTCTAAACCACGCCTTGGGCGAATTTTAACGCATAACATTACTAATTTGAGTGCATCCATTAAAATAACTCCGACTGATTACGTACTAATTTCTAGGTCATAAACGTGAGATAGTATTAATTTATCAAACAAATGCATTGATAAATGTTGTTTTTGAAAATTTGCGAATAACACGACTAACATACGATTAAACAAAGCAATATGGATTTAAATCGTTAGCCCCAAAACTCACAAAAAATGCTCACCTTATCTATGCCATAACACATTTCACAACGACTGGAAAATCTTTATTAAAATTAGTGAATAGACGACGTTCTGCAATTTGAGCCCAAAAAGTTTAGAATTTAGCTTCATGCCTGACAGTGTTCCCTTCATATAACGTTATCTATTATCCGAGCCATGAACAAAAGTTTTAGAGTTAGAGAAACTTTGTTGGATAACTTTAATGAAAACAACGTAGCACAATTCACTGCATGAACGACTGCATAAGAAGGACCTCTGTTATCGCATCGCATTTACAATTTTCCGAACTCATAAAACGGGCAGAGCGTAAATTTAGATTTAATCTTCAACTAAATTGCCGGTGTGTGTGTGTATATACGTAATCGTGTACGCCTGAATTAATTGGATTTGCAATCGGTTTTCCATTTCTCACTTTCGAACACTGTCAGCACGCCACCAGAGTTGCACCAATTGGGACTACTAATCGAATAAATTGCAGTGATATTTTGTAATGTTTAATATTTTTAACAGGTTCACCAACCAGGTGCCATCCATAATTAGGTTTGTTTACGTTGCCATCCTCATTCATAACACACGTGACAAAAATGTTCACATTCTAGGTGGGATTTTGATTTCTCTTAACCCTTAAAAAGTCTTCATAATAACACTATTTTTTAATCCATTGAAAAATATACTTCTGTGAAGTCCAGGTCATAATTTTCTGGATTAATTGTTTATATAAAAACTACGGTCACTAATATTTTTTACTGTAATTACTGTAATGGAGGTTCTTTTTATTAATGCTAATTGCTGTGCATATTGCTTGCTGATTGCAACTTATTGAATTTACTTGAGACGTTATTTTTTTAATTAATATTTTTGGTAGAACTCATTGCCGTCCCAGGAAGTTGGGGAGCCTGTGTCCGATGAAAATCTCAACAGAGAATAATAAAGCAACCCAAGACTCCTGTTAATTAACACACGAGGCATCCGGATTATCTGCCCCATGAAATTTTCTCATCGCCATTATTTCTTCATGTTACGATGTGGCGGATAATCGCGGACCAGTAGAAAATATTTAATTCCAATTAACTAGTTACTAAAGAGCATGGTATAATTTGCATGCACTTATACAAGTAATCACACAAGTATTATATTTGTAAAAGTAATCATTCTAGTGAATCACTAACACTTTTTTCGGACCACTACGGTAGACTTCACTTTGCTTTTTTTTATGTTTAGAGTAAAAAAAATACCACACCCACTTTACAAAATTACACACATAGTCATTATAAATACAATTTGTCGGTTTCGTTCTTGACAATACATAAATATTTTGATTGTGTGATATATAAACGTACCTATATACTATATAAGTATGGAGATGTTCAATGTTCCATTATTTTCATGTGACAGTGTACAGTAAATTAATGAAAAATGATATATATATGTAAAGAAGTTTATCAAAATGCGATTAACATAGATGTCACTTTTTAATTTCACTCGTAGAGGTGTCCATTTTGATAGGCTTTTATAAGTCGTAATGTGTATTTTTTTCATATTTTTAAAAATGTAATAGTGAAAAGTACCATCGATTTTAATCAACAAAGATTTTGGGAGATTAAGGTAGTTGGTTACTTGGTATGGCAATTACTCGTATCATTGCTGTATTAATATTTATAAAACTCTATAAAGAAATAAATCGTGTATTAGTAATTTATAGTAGTTTAGCTTTTCCCCTCACTTAATGTAATTAGTATAGTTGTGCATGTCCACTTTCACTTATACGTGATAGACACCAGCTTCAAGCTTAACACGTAAGTATTATTGTTTCATAATTATTTAGAACATAGATTATATATTTTAATTTATGCAAAATATAATATATATCATTCTACTACGGGAAACATCTTGGCATTAAATCGTCAAATTACATTGGATGTTTATAGATTTTCAATCAGTCTAGATTTTCTCTAAACATTGGAAAAGTCTATAAGGTGAATTTTATACATTAGAAGCGAGAAAGGGCGAGGTGAGGACTGGGGTGTACGAAGTATTTGCGAACTGAACCTAGCAAAAATTCCCATTTTGCGCCAATTGGGCCATTATGTAGTGTCCTTCAATGGAATTTTGCTGTCAAATCATTAGGGAACCCAATATTTGATTGCCTCGAAATTAACATGGGATTACCTATGTTGCGCCCGCCAATCTAGCATATGAATGTATAATTAGGAAGGCACATTATTTCGCTGAAACATACTACGGTCAGCTGGTGTGTATTTACGACGGCTATAAATTGACATACTGAAAATCGGTTAGTATTAAAGTTACACAAATTCATGACTTTATATACAGCTTGTTATCGACCTTCATAATATGATAAAACAAAAATCCAATATGATGATTATCGACTCCATAATCTTCATATTCGATATTCATCATTTTCAATTATGATATATTTGTCATATTTGGTAATATTTGTCTTTGCTTCGAAAAGAAAAATCATTATAAAGTAACAAATGTACAAATTTACAAGTGTTTTAGTATTTAAATAAAACGACTAAAAGTCTTAAATTGAACGCCGTGTATATTTTAATATTAATAAAAAAAATAAAGCACATTTCTAAAAAATACCGAGCTTCATCGAATTTTAATCCAATGCTTTTATATAGTATAACAAGCTGTTTTATCCGACGCCGTAAATGGCATAAGGAAAAACTGAAATAAAGTAAGAAAGAACAAGTTGTTTCGCAAGTTAATAGTAAAAACTGAAAATAGTCAAAATTGTGGTTTGGGTTATAGCTATAGATTACCAACTGCAAATGAATCAATTTTGTTAAAGTATAAACTGAAGTTTACGAAAATACAAATTCCAATTCCTAAGGGTCATAAGAACTATTAAAATAATAAAGAGATAAGGATGCCTACATGTAAAATAATACAAAATGTTCCACAAAAACCCAGAGTTTTGAGTTGTCACGTTATTTTTTTTCAAACACGTTTTCACATAAACCTAGCATACTCTGTTTCGTTTCGAGGATAATTAAGTAATGTAGATGTCATTGAAACAAGGCTACGTCTGTCGTAAATTATTAGTTTCAGGTATTCAAGTATTGGAAATGGTTATTGCTTTTTAAATTTGATAGGCTTCTTGAATCTATTTTACAACTATCATGACCTACTCAGATACTACATTACATCCATGACTCTAACCCGTGCCGACGAAGCTCCAAAGTTTTTCAAAATAGATTTACCTCTTCTGAATATGATGGTAATTCAAGATATTTAATAATTGTTAAAAAATAAACCAAATCATCTATGAATAATAGTGAAATATATTAAAAAAAATAGGAGTTAATTGGGATATTTTCTTTTTATTTCTTTTTTATTGCAGTTTTTTGTTTCGTTCCTCAACACAGTGTAAAAGAAACTGCCTCTGGTCTTCCTTGGACGTTATTTTGCCATGAAAATCTTGCATTCATTAAACAGCGCTCTATGCAATGTCGTTTTGCTTTAAGACAGTTAAGTTTTCTCTATGCTTCCATAAAATCAGCATTTTCCTTCCATGATGAGACGCTCTCTTGAAGAAAATTGCTTTCAATCTTAAATCTTACAAACAGATTATTGCTTGAGGACACAAACTGATCGAAAGTTGTCTCTACAAATACATTATAGTCAATGTATAGTCACACAGAAAATATATAAATGAAATAATAGATTGAAAGGCTAACTTTAAGTACTGTATAAAGATCTCGATATTTCTTCTTTATATGGAATATACCTCTTTTGCAAAAGGCATCAACTTCTCCTTTCTAAATTAGCCACTATTCGCTTCTTGGTTTCATCATCAAATATGGATAATATTACTGTTTCCTCTGACAAAAACTACAAGTATTGCAAAGCTACTTAAGAAATAACTTTATGAATTTTCTCGTAATCCTTCAAAGTTTTCAAAAGCACAAATTTTCATGTTACAACAGTTACAACAAATAAGTAAATTTACTCAGTGTTTGTTTATCTTTTGTGCTCATTTTAAATTGAGACTGAGAACATATTTTCAAAGAGTAAATAGTTCGTATCATTGACCGCGCTTGCTGCATAGCACCAGCAGGCCTTATTTTTAGGTTTTATCCCCATCACCATCCAACAATATGATGGATAATTCAATTACTTCACGGTAATCATGTCTTACTGTAGACTGCAGGCCATGCTCATAAAATACTATTAATTGATCGATTTCTCCGTCCTGTTATGTTGTTACACAAATTTGGGGTTAGTTTGTATGTTAGTAGAATCAATGTTATTCCAATCTCGGTTATCGATTTTTTAAATAGCGGACAATAACAGCTCCTTTTCTAATTCTTGTTCTTCTTGTTCAAAGTTTTTGCTTCCTTTTCCTTTGAAGATGTGGTGTGACACCATTGCATGCTGGCACGTTTTGATTCAGGAGTAAGATATTGTACCCAAGTTTCATCTGTTATCACACTTGAGTCCAAAAATGCATCTCATTCTCTCTCCTATCGCTGCAGTAAAGGAGAAGGGATTTGCAAACGATTCAACTTGTATTCTTCAGTCAATTAGCGCGAAATCCACCTGACACTCCACACTCACCTTACGATACTTTGTTCACTTTCGATACTAATTTGTAAATTTTGAGAAATTTGAACTGAACCCGTCTATCTTTCTGAATAGAGCAACGATTTTTTGTTCATTTTCATGATTAAATCACTCACTCGACTTTTGAAAGACATTGAATTTTAGAATTGTCTTCAGATATGGTTTTAATTTAAATATTCATGTTTAAATTTGAACATCCATCGTGTACCTAAACGTAAAAATAGTTATGAACATCTTCTTTCTGCCTACTTTCTTGAAATTCCTAGCCGACTGCGTGTAATATAAATACGAATACGCTTCGGAAACGCAAGGAAATTAAGTTTAAATGAAGTTATCATAATTTCATTCGTTCTTTATGGGAGGCTTTAAAGTGAACAAGCCTTATAGTTATTATTGTTTATTTTCATGTTTAATATTTAGTTAAACCCACCACGGAAGGGACATAAATATCAGTCACAAACAATTTTGCTGATTGCACTTAAACGTACTTGAAGCCACATTTTATATTTCCTATTCAAATTTCAGAATTTCTATTAATTACAGATTTCCTCTTATATGTAAGATAATTATTCTAGTTCTTCTACAAACTTCTCCTTGATAATCAATAATTATAATCGCAATCATGGTTGGAAAAACTATGGTAAGAAGAGTTTCATAAATGTGACGCCATCAAACGAATGTTGACCACCATGTCTTTATCGGTCTGATAAAATAAAAGTCCGGCAATAAGAGAGCATTACTTTCAATATCATCGCTGGAATTAATGACAGGTTGATTTAACGAACTTTGTTTAGTTCAATCATTGGTGAAATTTCTACGGTGTGGGAAATTATATAACACTGTGAGTTTTACGCCACTGATTAATGAGAAAACTTTCAGACAGAACCAAACCAAGCCACAACTGTTAAAACAGTCCGAACAACAAATCGACATGTAATAAGAGAATAATTATAATCGGCAGTTTTTTTTGCAACATTTTAGTAAAGTTACAGCGCTCGAAGAAAGTGAGATGTGTGTATGGGTGAGGCTGGAGACGGGGGGATTAAGGATTGAGGATCTACATTTTAGATACATTAACGAAGTTATTTCCCCGGTTATTTTTTTGTTACATCTGTACCTAATGATTGAACTTCCTTTCCTTACGAGTATTTCCCACATTACGATGTGGTTATGATGAAAGTTCCGATAAATGTAATCCCACGCATTTTTCTGGTGACCAATTTTGTAAAAACAATCATATTCATATAAACAATTAAGCCCATCTTAAAATAAATATCCCTTAGCTGACTAGTTCCATTTTTTCTACGTTTCGCATAGATTTCTTCAAAAAATATGTTTAAACACTATTTTCATTATTTCTTTAATTGTTCATGTATCAGTTGTTTACTTTTCCAAACACCAAAACTTTAAAATACACATCGAAATGGAAAAGAGGCAGAGATGAAAACTATTTTTCTTGATCCTCCGGCAAATGAACGATATTGAATTTTCGTCATCACATTGCTTTGCATTAACGTGAACCGTAAATGACACAGCAGCTATGTATTTAGATAATAAAAATTAATGTTCTAGGACGCTCCCTCTGTCCAGGAGCATAAATCGCCGGAAGTTAATGTCATTTCGCCAACTCAAGAAAAAGTCAAAATAATAGAAACAATCACCGAACCTGTTTCACTGCAAAGCCGTCCAGCGTCTCGATTAACACGAACTAGTTCTCTTAGAAGCAAGAATTCAGCAACGCCAAGAACACTGTGGAAATATTGAAGATTTTCCTACAAAAAATTACACCATTGTAAAGCGAATGCATTGCTTATTATATTAACACATAAAGCATAAAATACGTGTGCAATTTTGAATGTAGATGTTTATATTTATATTCATAAAATTGCGCCTATTTTGAAAAGTATCACCAGATAATATATTAACTATTATAAAGGATTATTGAATGACGCAGAAACTAAATATTATACAAGTTCTGTATTACGTAGGCATCTCGAATATTTATAACAAATTTAAATATTCAATGTAGACTGCAAATATATTACATATAAAATGTTTAGAAATATATTATAACATTGAAATGTGCCTATTTATTTACCATATTATATAAATTATAATTGAGAATTAATTGGTGCTGTTCAGTGCTTTAAAAAGATTTCCTTGTTACTTTCTTATACTTAAACTACACACCCCAACCAAATTTTATAGGGCATGTTACCACAATTATTAAAAATATTTTCTTTAGAATACAATCTTGCAGACCAATACAAACTATCAATGTAGTAGTCAACTCAAGCCTTCGACTGCACTATTGCACTGTATTGCAAACTTTTATTCGTATTGATGATCAGTGGCGATTATTCATTCAGTCTGATTTACCTGAAGAAATACAAAATGAAAACAATATAGATGAGTACTGGTTTAAGATTTCTAAACTCACTGCTACGGCCGACAATTAAAAATTTTGGGAACTGGGAAATTTTGTGTTAAATCTCTTATAAATGTCACATTCGAATGCTACGTGTGAGAGAGTTTTTTCAAAAAATAATTTGATTAAAACAAAACTTAGAAACAAGCTTCGCAGTGAAACGATCAATGGATTAGTAGTGTCTATTCACAAGATATTGATTAAAAGGCACTAAAATTAATGATGACACAAAATTTATACCAGGGTTCCAAAAACGAACCAATATCAGATGACGACGAAAACGAGATCATATTAAAATTGATAATGAATTTTTGTTTTTTATATATATATATATAGTATTATGTATATTTCTTTTCCTGTATATTTACTTAAATGTTTTTTGAATTATTATTTTTTATTCATTGAAAAATATATATTTTTGTTTTATGTAAAATATTTTATGTGTTACTTGTTTACTTTTTATTTAACAATTGTTATTATTATGCACAATTTTATCATTTCGTTTTACAAAGAATATTTTTAACAATTTTTGAGAAAATCTAATAATTTTGGCAGCACTGCGCCATAATTTCTTCACAAATACTTGGCAACACTTCAGCAGATGTAATATGCTTAGCTTACTCCCTCACAGATGACTCTGTACATGGCATTATTTATATTGCTGTTGCTTGATACAACTAATTTCCGTTTGCGTTTAAACCTTTGTGTGTGGCTATATTATTTAATAAATACCCCCTAATTGTGAAACTAAAAGTAAAGTTACAGTCACTAGTCGTATTAATTAATTACTTTGCGAATCATGTCGATAGAAATAGAATCTGCAGAGTAAGTCCTGCTTATGATTTTATAACCTAATTTCTTGAATCAATTTCAGTGTTATTCGTCTGATACAGCAATACTTAAAAGAGTCGAATTTATTTAGAACACTACAAACACTGCAGGTTTGTGCTCTTAAATTGTTATCGAATTGCTGGTATTGATACCCTACATTTTAGGAAGAGACGGGAGTATCCTTAAACACTGTCGACAGTGTCGATGGTTTTGTAGCAGATATTAATAACGGGCACTGGGATACTGTGCTCAAAGCTATACAATCGCTTAAGCTACCTGACAAGAAGCTAATTGATTTATATGAGCAAGTAGGGTGTTTTTAAAGAATATTTCAAATTATGGTTCGTATGTATCGTTGCAGATAGTTTTAGAATTGATTGAATTGAGGGAGTTAGGCGCCGCAAGGTCGTTGCTACGACAGACTGATCCGATGATTATGTTAAAACAGAACGAACCGGAACGATACATACATTTAGGTACGCGTTGAATATATCATGATTTGATTTAAAATTTTTATAATTGTAGAGAATTTATTGGCGCGTTCTTATTTCGATCCTAGAGAAGCGTATCCAGACGGCAGTAGTAAAGAAAAACGACGTGCTGCTATATCTCACGCGTTAAGTGGAGAAGTGTCTGTTGTGCCTTCGTCGCGTTTACTTGCATTGCTTGGGCAAGCTTTGAAATGGCAACAACATCAAGGATTGCTACCTCCAGGTATGAAACTATACTTAGATTTGTAATTAATACAATAATGATTTTTAGGAACTACTATTGATTTATTCAGAGGTAAGGCAGCGATAAAGGATCAAGAAGATGAACAGTTTCCTACACAAATGGCCAAGCAGATTAAATTTGGACAAAAGTCGCACGTTGAATGTGCGAGGTTTTCACCCGATGGACAATATTTAGTAACTGGTAGCGTTGATGGTATAGTCGAAGTGTGGAACTTCACCACAGGAAAAATTAGAAAAGATTTGAAATATCAAGCGCAAGTACGAAAATTATATTATAATTATGATTTATTTACAATATTTCCGGTAGGAAAATTTTATGATGATGGAACATGCCGTTTTATGTATGGCATTTTCGAGAGATAGTGAAATGTTGGTTTCTGGTTCTCAAGCGGGACGCATTAAAGTGTGGAGAATCAATACCGGGCAGTGTTTAAGGAAAATTGAAAAAGCTCACGGGAAAGGCATCACTTGTCTACAGTTTTCTAGGGATAATAGTCAAGTTTTAAGTGCTTCTTTTGATCAAATGATTCGGTACGAAGACTCAAACTTTTGAAATGATTATTAATATTTTGTTTTTTAGAATTCATGGTTTGAAATCTGGAAAAATGTTAAAAGAGTTCAGGGGGCATACGTCTTTTGTTAACGAAATAATTTTCACACAAGATGGACACAGCATATTAAGGTAATACATCTTTGAATTTTATTTGACTTGAGTTTGCTTTCATTTCGATTATTCAACTACCTAAACTACCTAGCGCTTCATCAGACGGCACCGTTAAGGTATGGAGTATTAAAACAACGGAATGCGTAAATACAATCAAAGCTCTTGGTGTCGGAGACACCACTGTGAATAACGTCCATAATTTCGCTAAAAATCCCGAACATTTTGTCGTTTGTAACCGCAGCAATACCGTAGTTATTATGAACTTACAAGGACAGGTAATCACACAAAGTTATCTGCTAATCAACCTATTAAATTGATTAATTTTAGATTGTGAGATCGTTTTCTAGTGGAAAAAGAGAAGGTGGTGATTTCGTATGTTCGACGGTTTCACCACGGGGAGATTGGATTTATTGTGTTGGTGAAGATTTGGTGCTGTATTGCTTCTCAACGAATTCTGGAAAATTGGAAAGAACCTTAAATGTAAGCATTGTTTTAATGTTGTAGTTCATTTGCCTTTATATTAACCGTTTTCCTCTTAGATTCATGAAAAAGATGTCATCGGGATAGCACATCATCCGCATCAGAATTTAATATGTTCTTATAGTGAAGATGGCTTGGTTCGATTATGGAAGCCTTAAAAATTTCATTAATTATTGACATATATTTAGGGTATCATAATTTTTTTAGGATTTAAATAATAAAAACATCATACATAATTTATTTGTTATATGAGTTTTGTCATTAATTTTGCCAACATTGCTTGCTGAAATAATTAAAAAAAAAAAAGTTATAGCACAATGACTAAGTTGTATTTACTATCCAACTAAATAAAATAAATACTTGTAGAAGCTGGGGCTGTTGCCGCTGTGTTGGAACAGTCATTTTTGAAAGGTCTTGTTCTTGCCATAATATAGGCTTTAATAATTCATTACTCAACATTTTGTAAGCAATAACAAAACAGAATGTTCAATACTAATGGCTTGATATTTAAAGTATTAGACAATCATTGAAGTGATATTGGATTTGTCAAATGAAATTATAATTTTGAATTATCGGTTCTTAATTTACAAATTTAATAGACATTAAAAACATATTGTACATATTTAAGTTGCAATAATGGCCAATACTAACATTTCATGTATACGTGAAATATTTCATGTTTTGTTTTCGAGTTGGAAACAACAAAATTTAAGAAAAAAACAAATCGGAATAGCTATCCCAACTAAACTGTGCCAAATTTGTTTTAGTTTTTTGTAGTTTCCATTGAAAACAGGAAAGACTGACATTTGCATGATAACAAGGTGACCAAAGTTTGGATCGCAATCAAGGACGAGGGTCCAAGGAGGAGAGGAGATTATTTTCTGCTTTATGTATTAACTTATTAAAATTTGACTCTCTATGTATTTTTTTTCTTTATAAGAATATAGCTATACTACTTTTTAACATTTATTAGGTATACAATTGGTCTAATTTTTCTTAAGAATATTATGTTGAACAATTATTTCGACCGAGTATAGAGTAGGGTCTCGCTGATTAGTATAGAGACGTTTATAATTTCGTTAACTAACGTTGATACGATAAAGTAAATCGTAGTTCTGATATAAAATGCAAAACTAACTTCGTGATCGATAACCATGCGAAAACATCAAAGTTTTTGAATGGATTGGAAAATAGCTGTTGCAAAATGAATTGATGTCGAGTGAAAAAAAGCAGCATCTTGTTATATAAGATATTTTCAAATTTCAAGTAAATAAGAAAAAAATTGCGCTTTCCTGCCACTTTTACCTCTTCCGCTCTAATTTTTTATTGCAGTTGCAGACTACGTATTAAATGATTTTTTTGTGAAATATCTAGTACCAACTCAATTAATCGAGTCCAAGCACGTAATGTTGAAAGACCGTTGAAAGACCGAATTTTACTTCTTCATTTGCGTTGATTTTGCAAGATACACAAGTTTCGGAAGGTTGAGTTGTCCTGTGCCGTTGTCAAGATATGGAAAATGTGATAAGAGTAAACCATCAATTCTAGTTGAGATATTGCTTTCAAAATAGGACACACACACGTCATTCCGGATATAGTCAGAATCGATTCAGGGGACCTCACACGCGTATATCAGTTAAAATCTCGAGTTCGAAAATTTTCATGATCTTATACATAAAGTATAAGAAAGTAAAAAACATATGAGGTTTACGAATAATAAATTAATATGTAATTTATTTTAAATAGTAATTTGTACATAAATAACCGATGAAGAGACAATTTTAGTTTCTAATTGTCGCCGGCACAAAATATCAAAAACTCGATAATTACTTCCCCGAAAAAATGCAAAGATAACGTCGCTTAGGTGCAATGGGACGTTTTTGCACCAAAAAAGTGATTATGCAGTCGACGGTGACTCATAATTGCGACGCGTCTTGTCTCATTTTTGAACGACAAGTTTTCGCGTTGCATTGAAATGTAAACGCGATTGTTTGGTGAGAAATTAAAGCGTTTGTGTTTCGTGTTAAATTAAATCGCAATTTAACGATTCATTGATAAACTGAGAAACTTTAAACGTTTAGTGAACGGACTTTTTGGATGGCGGCGTCGATCTTTCATCCAAATGGACGGAGTTGTGTCGGAGGAGGCGACTGTTGGGGTGAGCTCTTCAATTTCTTAAATCGGCGAAATAATAAACACCGACAAATCCGAACTAAATCGCACTGGGAATGCAAAGAACGGTGTTATTATTAATGGCACGCAAAATTGAGTTGTTTCATTCCGTAACAAAAATATCTAATAATTAAAAATTTAAGTGTTTATAATCTTGGGTTTCTTAGGATTTGTTCAAAAATTCCCCTAATTGACTCAAAGATGAAATAAAAATTTAAAGTTTCGTACCTCTAGCTTTCATCGTTTGGGCGGTAGAGCGCCCACATGCACACAGTCTCACAGGCACACAGACTCACAGACAGACAAAACATATCGAAGATATATAAGAGATTTTTGGAATATTTTTTTTTTAAATATTTTATTTAATATAAAATACAATAAGTGATGATACAATGTACTTGTGTGCAGAAAGCAAAGCAAATGTAAACTTGAGCTCCGTACGAGAATATATATGGGCGATAAGCGGTTTGCAGTGTAAGCGGTTTCTTGTGCATGCTCTCGATGAGGTGCATGTACTTCGATTTCGAGATAAGGAAAACGGTGATAAGAGTAAACGATTACTTGATCACCGCTTGAGGAATTGCTTTCAAAATAGGACTTTTTTTTAACTGTCATGAATAACTCTATTGTATTGTAAGTTTTATCAAGAAGAGATTTTAATTCAGATTTGATCCTTAACAGTTTCATATGTGGAAAACTAGGATTTATTGTAGTTAATTTATTGAAATATTTGACACCAGTGACAATAGGGGCCCCTCTGTGATACCATAAGTCTACAGTAGAAGACACCAAGCTTATCATTCACGCGCGTGTCGTGATGGTGGATTTCTTTACTTTTATATTTTTTAATGTAGCAGGGCAAGAAATAGATATAAAGGGAATGAAACGTTAAAATTAATAATTTACGAAAATGTTCTTTAGAGTGTGCTCCTGGCACCAAATATCTTAATTGCCTGTTTCTGTATCACAAAAACTCGAGATGCACTATGCGCCTGTCCTCAGTGAATAAGAACTTCATTGAATTAATTGGTACAACATTTTCAAGATCTAATAGCATAGTTATTGTGATATTTCTTATAATGAAACAAGATGTGTTCAGTTTCGGTAACAAAATTTCTTCCACGTTATTTTTTCATCTATTTGTCTTCTGATATATTTTTTAAGGATATATTGTTGGTTTGTAGCAAAATGCTGTCGTTGATAGATTTATTTTTGTTACAAAATCGTACTACGTATGATTTCTTTGAATTTAACGTTATGACATTATCTTTTCATAAATCGGATACCGTCACTGCACTTCTTGGCTCTCTCCGTTAATTCCTCTTTTGAAATACCTGGTACAAGTACCAGGTACAAGAGTAATGTTGGCGATACACATGACCCCTTAGGTGCATCAAAGTGCATCAAAGGACATAATATTTATATTTAAAAAAGCGCAAACTCATTCAGCCGAGTGTAATTAATGTCGATGTCGGTGACTCTAGAAACCCCTAATTTATTAATTGTGTGACCGTTATGAGGGTCCTTTGTATGTATGTCCTCCAGGAGAACACACATTTCACATTTAAATTTATAAATTCTCAGAGAGCTTTTAAATTTGCAAAGGAAACATGCTTTATTATTTGTTGGCACGTAAATGCATACTGTATGTTCACAATACGGCGCCCTAATAATTAAGAGCTTTTAAATTTGCAAAGGAAAAACGACAAGTTACATGCTTTATTATTTGTGGGCACGTAAATGCATACTGTATGTTCACAATACGGCGCCCTAATAATTAAAATACAGTTTCACTTTTTTAATTTATTTCCAGCAGCAGCCCATATTAGAATTCAAAGAATTTCAGGAATTGACTACTGAATAAAAAAAAACGCACAATTAAAATATTGTTTTAGAATAATATAAAACGATTAAATTTAAATAACAAATATGATAAATATTTAACGTAACCGTCAACGCTGTTTGGTTTTTAGACTTTTCCTGCTTTCTTCGTCATCCTATTGACCTGTGATGTAAGCTAAGACTATGTGATTTAAAATGATTAAACAATTCGACAAGTTTCGTTGACTACATGGTTTTATAGGATATGATCGTGCATTACCATTGTTTTGTTGAGAATATTTTATAAATACAAATCACATTAGAAAATTTAACTTATAGATTCCACGAAGAGTCATTTTCAGTCACCCAACCAATCAAAATTAATTTTCATGTAAAATTCATGTGCGATTTTTTTTTGAAAATAACTTATCAAATTTAGACAATAATTTTAAATGGCACAGTTTGCCTTGCCATCTGCATGCGACCATTGTAATGATGAAGTAACTTTCTCTTAGTATATACAGTTTTCTTGTAATCTTGAAGTCTTTTTCAGCATCTTTAATGTGTAGTCTCGTAAAACGTCATACATTCATATTAAGTACTTTACGGTACATATAAACTCACTCTTTTCAAAATCTTTAAATTCATCCTGTGAACAAAACATAGTGGAAGACACAGACGAAGAGCAAAATTGCCTTTGGTAAAATTGCTATTACAACCATTCATGTCGTTTTCATGGCACCCCAGCAATGGTGTGTTATCAAATAACATTGAAAAAATTACTGGAATCTCTAATTGTAATTTCGCACGTTCTCATGATATTATTTATGAGAATAATCCAATCAGCCAAAAGCCCACAAAAAAATTGAATTAGCTGGCGTTACCGATTCTGCAATTTTAGTAGATTATACGCATAATTCGAGCTATTCAAACTAAACTTTTCATTTGTTTGCTATAAAAGTTACCAAAGGTAATGGCAATTTCAGGAGCCTAAGTAATTGAAGATTTTTATTTCATAAATGTGTACATAGTATATTCTTAGGACAAATACTTCTGCCTGTCCATTGTCTGGCATCTGACTAAGTAGGCCGATTTCGGTGGAACTGTGGGTTTAGGCAAAGGAGGAATTGGCGGAGGTTTGGTTGGTATACGCACGCCTTGCAGCTCGAGCAATTGCAGAGCACAGTCCATTTCTATCAAAGTATTCATTTCCTTTTCGTACATTTCACTCCTATCTTCTTTTCCTATTCACAAAAATGTTACGTATTAGTTGTAATAGTATATTTCTATCATTATAAAAAGATCTAACTAGTCGTGACATCAAAGACATGTCCACATCCTAACAGATCTAAATCTAAAAAAGTTTTTGGTGCCTTAAAACTTTCGTCCAAATGTTTACATAGCAAAAAGTTTCTAGTCCAATGCGATTTTAATTATTCACAAATTCACATTCATATAGAGACTTATATGGTACCTACAGGAAAAAGATCTAGCTACTCATGACATCAAAGACATGTCCACATCCTAACAGATCTTAATCGAAAAAGTTGTTGGTGCCTTAAAAACTTCGTCCGAATGTTTGCATAGCAAAAATGTTGTGGTCCAATGCAATTTGAATTATCCATAAATTCTGCCTCAAAAATAGGCAAAACCTATAGGAAAAAGGAAGCGTGGAAGACCAAAGAAGGCTCGAGTTAATATAATAAGAAGAAGTTTAGAGAAGAAGGGAATAACCTGAGCAGATTCAAGGAAATTTGCTCAGAATAGAGAGGAATGGCAACTTTTTATTAAGAGTTATTAAACTCTTACACCCTACACCTACAACTTATCACGAAAATCACGCACTACATACCTAGCAACATATGGAAGCCATCGACCCAGTAACTTGCCACTTTTTCATCCTTTGCCAGGAAATTAATATGATCGTTTCCTGAAATTTGTAGACTGAAAGCTCGTTTTTCTTGTTTAACCCTAAAAAATCGATATACATTTATTTTTCGTTATATATTTTTAAGCGGTGCCTCTTAAAATTATAAAACAGCAGACGAGCGAGCTTTTGTTGGGTAAGAAGTACATGAAATGCTAAATGCTGTGGATCAAGTGATCTGAATCGAGACTTTTTCAGCTGTTGGTGTGCACGGATTCACTTAATTGATCGCTTTTTTATATACTCCTTACCCTTCCAAACTTTGCCCCGGCGTTGTTGAAATATTAAAAATATATTACGTGTTATCTTTAACGTGCGGGCAATTTTTCCCTATAATAACGTGTCTGATATCCGATATATTGTAATTTTTTTTCTCGTTGTTGTTATCTGTCACACACAACAATTTTTCATTCTCGGACACCTTCGCCAAAAAATGTACCTGCTTATGTTTCTGCAATGAAACGCCTGTTGAATGTTTGCACCATAACTTTTGAATTACTCACCTTTTCGGGAAGTTTCGGGAAATAGCTTCCGGATTTTAAGACGGCCATCCTTTGCTCACGGATGCGCTTTTCGTTCCCCTGTACGAAGTTAGTTTTTAGTTCTTGCACGGCTGGGTGGCTATCGATTATGTACCTATATTCCGTTTCTCTTTCTTGCTAAAAAGATATGGTTATACTATTTTTCATATCGTTATTTAGGCCTTACCTCCCATTGCTGCGATACAATATCGTACGTCGTTTCCTTCATGTACGTCAGCAACTCCTTCAAGTCTAAAGGCTTTTTATGTAGCACCATTTTGATCTGCTTCTCTAGAACTCGAAGTACCTGCAATTGAGGGCGTAATTTGTGGAATTACAAAACGATTCGGCGTCTACTTTTTCGAAATCTTCGTGAACGTACGCTCTCATTTCTCTTCTAGTTTTTGACAGTAACCACATTGTTCGACAAAATAATTCCAGCAGGAATTCATTTGGGAGCTGCGTATTGAACACCAATGGATGGTAATTTTCTCCCTCTTTGGTTGGTCGAGCACCTATATGAAGAATTTTGCCTAGCATTTTTGTTATTCTGCAAGAATTAAGAATTTCTTTAGTTTCCACCTATTAATCTGGATACGAAATCCACAAATATTCAATAATTTATCGAAATTTACAAACCTCTCGCTAGTTTGCTTTATTCCCGTCTGACAGTTAATTTCTTCAAGGAAAGACTGATTGAAATTTATTGGGTGGTTCCTCTTGTAATGTTCTGAAAATATCAAGAGTTGATTATTAATTGTAACAGAATAACAACGAACCTAAATTGTTGTAGGCACAGCTGCTTATCATGTTATCTTCACCGGAATAATCGCTATAGTTTGAAAGGGATTTGTTCGTAATTGTACTTTCTCTTTCCGATGATGTTATAAAAGAATATCTAAAGCAAGAGATATCATTAGCGAAATTATGAAATCATAAAAAATATTAGTATCATCATCAAAAAATTAACTGCTATGTAAACCATAATCGAACAGTAAACGTTGGTAGCTTGGATTTTATCGCGCAGAAAATAAATTGCTATGCGTTGTAGAACACAATATGTTACCAAACGTAGTAAATTATATTTACGAGGAAATTTCTAACGTCTATGGAATGAGAATTCTTGTGATCGTTAAATTGGCAACTTTTATGAATGAAATATCAGATCCTGGTATTAAATTGTTATTATAATATTATATGTGCATCGTAACGTGAAAATAAATATCGCAATAATTCACACACAATAAAAGCAACATTTCTACGTGATCATAAAATCTAAAATTAAAATGCTTACCAGAAATCTATCGTTTTTAAATACGCTATTAACAATGTTACCACGATTCGATAAGCGAACTGGCAATTCGAGGAAAATCGGCCAGAAGGGATGTTTGTATTGGAAGTTAGCAGATTTTTTAATTTCAACTTCAATTGAGGGCCGAGAGGCCTGTGGTTGAACGCTGGCGGTACTGATGCGTAAACTTTTGCATCCACCAGCGTAATAGAATTCAATTAAATAAAAAGATGTGTGTAAAATGTTTTTATCAATTAATGTTAATGGCATTGCTTACAATGCAGTGCGATGTAATACAGAATCTTTTTGAAACAGGATATAAAGTTATCGACTCAGTGACCTGAGAGAAGATCAATTTAAAAATCGCTTGCAAAATAAATTGGGTTGGGTTTGTTTGGTTCCATAGCTCAATAGCTACTGAAGGGATCAAGTTCATGTTCAAATGCATGGACAATCGATGGAGATCTTTGATTGCAGGGTGTAGGTGTATAATTTTAAAAATTTTGCGAGTCTAGTAGTTACGTCCCTCAAATATATTTTACATGTAAATATACGATAGTAGAAAATGTATTAATATAACGAATTCATTTATACGTCACCTTTCATCAATTCGCGCGAGCAGCGCGTCGGATGAGTTCCATTTCCCTCGTGACATTGACTCTTGAAACTCTAGCAAGTCGCTTACTCTATTTAACCTTTTTTCTATCTGTTCATATTCTTTTAAGTAGCTGGCGTCGATGTCGACTTTTGTATCAAGTGTATTCTTCAAACGGCTGTAGAGTTGGAATAATTAACATGAACATATGCATGCAAATATGAAAAATATAAATTTTATTTCTACTGAATATATAATACTGCGCAGCCTAAGAATGTTTCAAAATATCAATAGTGTATATGTCGTTTTACCTCAATATATACGTTTGATAAACATATAATTCGTGTGCCATCGGTTTGCTAACTTTCCCTCTCTTAATGATGTTTTCAAAAATGTGAGTCTTGTTCGTTCTGTAGTTCAGTTTTTCTATCAAACTGTGCTGCTGGTCCTCCTTCACGCTGGTTACAATTGCATTCACCAACTGAATTATTCTGATTTGCAAACTGTCCGACCTGATCATGCAAAACGACATCAAGTGGCTTATATCGATGCTTTGCAGTATCTGAAAAAGGCTCAGATAAGAGATGTGTCAGCTTTGCCTGTGCAACATTACCATAAATTTATATCCATGGTAGGTTTCTTTCTTGCGGTAGAGAATTTGGCATAAAAGTGTCACGGCACTTTCGAAAACAGAGTGGGTGGGTTTCTTAGAATACAACAAATCCAAAGTGTTCGGTTTCTCGTCTTTTACTATGTTAATGATCTTTCTTAGGACGTTGTACTCTATTTTATCTACATTATTCAATTTTATAAGTTGGACGAGTGTATTAATACATATCGATAGGTCCGTTCCTGATGCCTTCTCAATCATAATTTGCAAGTCTTCCTCGAAACCATTTTGCACTAAATTGATAACAATGTTAAAACTTTAACCTATGCCCATTCAAACTAAAAGCTTATTAGAAATGTGTTGAAATTAGAAGAAATATGTATATATTTAGTTTCATGCATAAATATGAAATTTACCGAATTTTATGACAGTTAATATTTTAAAATGCCTCCTGTAAGACAACGTAGAAATTTTAAGCACATTTCCGATTTTGATAGAGGTCGATTGAAAGAAGATGCACTTTCGTTTCGTGAAATTGGTAGAAGGGGTAAATCGAGACCACACTACAGTTACACAAATGTGGTAGGAGAAGGCGTTCATCGATGTCGTCAAGCTGGTAGACCTCAAGGTAGCAGCAATATTCGTGAAGATCGAATTCTTCGAAGAAGACCGCTTTCAAACATCGAGGTATGTTGTTGTAGACTGGATGCGAGCTATTCACTGCCGCGTGTCAATGGCGACAGTCTACAGAAGAATCTCTTCTTTTAGACTGCGATCGTATCGTCCCTTACAATGGTTACCTTAATTGCGCATCATATTAAGATTGCTTGGTGTCAAGAGCGGCAGCATTGCAATCAAATTTCTCTGTGCCGAATCAAGATTTGTGGGTGATATCGAGATGAAAGAAGGATGTAGAGTTTGTTGAAAGGCGCCATATATATTTAACACCTGAGGTTATGGTTTGAGGTTTGTTTCTGTAGAAGATTCTTGTATTCGTCCCAAGCACTTTAAATGCTCATCGCTATATTCATAATGTCCTGGAACCGGGGTTAGTACCATTCATACATACGTTGCCAAATGGTATTTTCCTACAGGGTCACGCATGTCCACACACAGAATATATTACCAGAACATACCTCCAACAAGCACAATTGCAAATGTTGCCCTGGCCTGCACATGTTTTATCTCCGATCGAACATCTTTGGGACATGATGGACCGGCGAGTAAGATAATTGCCAAGAGCTCCTAACAACTTATATGAGCTGAGACATCAACTTGAGGTTATATGGAACGAAATACCAAATCCTGAATATTTCATACGCAATAATAATACATTATTATGCTCGATCGGTACCAAAACCCACCAACTTCATAAAAATAAACTTCATTTGGCCACTATACACCCCACTTTGCAGGCAACTTTACTTCACACCTATCAATAATTTATATACGGCCTTAATTGAGAACCCATGAACTTTTAACGCCATTGCTGGTTCAATTGAGGGCTCAGAGCAACGTTCTCACACTGATGATCGTAGAGTAGAATTAAATTTTTTTATTATATATCGCCCAAAAAATTGCTGAATTATTTAACACGAAAATATTAAATGTGAATGGCACAAATTACGAAGTAACAGAAATGTAACGTGGTATATAAAATTTGTTGCAATGAATAGGCGTATTAAGGCAAACCACACAACAAGAATTAAAACCAACACATGTTACACGATAGTGTTATTCTGATAAAACTATCGTAAACGTTTATAAACATTTTCTGTCTTGCACTTTATTTCATTATTGAATATAGACTTTAATATCTTTTCTCCTTTAACCATAAGAAAAGTATGACGAAGCGAAAATCCGATCGTACGATTCCTAAAATATATTCTTCCGGTGGCAGTTGAATTAATACAAATTGAAGAGATCGCACAATAAGTAATTCGCAAGGGTTGGCAATAAATCAAAGGTAGTAGGCAATTTCCGATAATCGACCATTATTCATCCCTAAAAACAGTCCCGCACAAAAGAAGCTGTCAAACCGGGCACCTCCATTACAATCCTTCGGCGTCAAACCGACGAATAGGCATTTTAACCCCCTTTTCGTCGAGGGATGAGAACATGTTTTACGCGTTTTACATATGTAACACTTTTTATCAAGCTCAGTATTGATTTGAAAAGACAAAAATCCGGATAGTTCTGGATAGATGTTAACTCTCGCTAGGATATATATTTTTTGTGGCTTTTGAGGTTTTAAATCTTTTCATGTTGTTGATATTATTGTAAAGGATATTTTATAAATGTTAGTTTTTTTACTGTACCTGGGCACCATAATCATTAGTGCCACCATTACTTCTCAATGTTGACATTTTAAATCATTAATCGTTTTAATTTCTTAAATTCAATATTTTCGCTGTACTCAATGCCATGTAAGGTCATTCAGTGTCATGATCAATGTATGCATTTTTGATAATTTGAGTGAAGATGCTGAAAATGACATTGGCAGATAATTGTTTGATTCATCGTTATTTCCAATTTCGTTTGGACAATTTTAATTCATCTGGGAAAACTGTCAATGTCTAGTCCATGAGAAACAGCAGCTTGTTTTTTTGTACTTTAAAATATTGTATTTAAATCCTCCATGGTAATACCCAGAGAAGTATTATGTTTTCATGAATTAACAATATTTTGTTCATATCATTCTCATATTCTTAAAATAGTTTGACGTCTATAAAGCTCGCTGCTAATTCTTCTTTTACAATTCTTCATTTCTTACCTCAATGTTAAAGTTTGTTTGTAAGTAGATTATTGATGACTTTCCAAAATTGTTTGTTAAACATTTAGTTTTTAAATTTTATACTAATTTATTTCAAAATTCTTCATTATTTCCATCATTTATTGCTTTCTTGAAACAATTTTAAAATTCAATTTCCACAAAAATTTCCATCACAGTTTATTTCTGCTTCTAGCTTTTTCGTTAAATTTTGCAGGAATTAATTATTTAATACTCTATAAATTACTAAAATTACTTGACGGAAAATATGTTTTTTTTTCTGTTGTAATATTGAATGTTAATTTTTCCGTCTTTAGTCTTCGTGGGTTGTTGATAACAGTTTCTTGATTTTTTAAAATTTTTTGGCATATATATACTAATAGATGATTCGATATGTGATCTCTGAGTGTAATTTCACATATAAATGTTAAATTAATTTATCAGTTAATATAGTAATATTTTTTTATGAAATGGTTGAAAGGTAACAAGAAGTCGAGAGTGGTGTACGACCAACAGTTATATAACCTACTTTGCTCAAACATTTTCACAGTTGTTATACATGGTAAGTTTTCTCTTCTGGCAGTTTAGCCAGGGAAATGTGAAAATGATCGAAAGATATAACAAAATGAAGTATGGTATCTAACGGAAATACAATGCCCCCCTGTGGTTTCATATGGAAATACCCCAAGCCCAAGATAAAAACCACAAAACCCAATTGAAACCTAACCGAAACGATACAATCGCGTTGAAACAAAAACCACGTACGAATAAAACAAAACATATAACCTTTAAATAAATGTCAATAGAATTTAGGTCATTGAACGTTTATTATTGATAACAGTCTCGAAATATTTGGAGCTCATGAGTAAACATGGCCATGGTGATAATGTGAGTTTTTAAATAAATACGTAATGTGCATATTAGAAAATCAAAAAGCAAAGACATTTTGAAGTTTATTGAGAATTTCAATGCTACGACATACATACCTAATGTATCTAAGAACACTTGATCCATGAATAGTTCATTTAAATACGAGAAGTTGGGCTTTCCATCGATGTTTGTCGTGGTGAACACACACTGGCACGCAACACCAACCGAACTGACCAGCTCCAATTCACTTGCCTGAGGGACGTTTGAAAGATCGCGTATGTAGTATTTTTCTGAACCGCTCACCAACTTCAATCCGAACAATTCGGGCGATGTCTAAAAAGCCCGTTCGTAACAACATTTCTATTTGCATTGCATACGCACCAAGCCCTTCTTCTCACAAATATCGCTGATGTTCTCTTCCAATGTTTTTAACTTGTTTAACCTGTATAAGTCCATCGTTTGTTGGTAAGTAATACTTACTTTCAGCTCGTCCATTTTGAAATACGCTCAAAACAATATCGTAAAATGCGAGTAGAACCGTGAAAGTCGCTTTCGTGATATCTTATCACGTGTGACACATACCTAGAGTGTTTGCGTTAGATTATTTTCATTCGCTAGTATTATTTCCTGCCATACGTTTTGCGAAACATCTGTGGAGGTTTATGGGCGACGATATTTGGCTTGCAGTTTTAAATTAATTTGTTTGAAATATTTAATGTAAGTGAAATAAATTCAAATTATAAAAAATCCTATATGAAAATTTTGAACGATGAAGTGTTTTTTTATACGACATCCTTAACCATTAAAATTTAATTTAGTGAAAAAATGAAATATCAAATAATGTAAGTAATCAAGAACTGCGAATACAATGTCTAATATATCTTATTAATAATCAGTTTTGATATATTTATTAACGAACATGAGAATACATAAAATGGTTTAGAATTCGAATTGATACCGCTTAGAGGTCGTTTTTGAAATAATAATACGATAGTGTTACAGATTATTGTGCTGTTTTAATTTATATTGGAAATTTATAAACATACTTTAATACGCTCGAATATGAATAAATAAATAACTGACCGAAAACATTTATGCATATTCATTAAATCATATACTCGGTGATACTAATTAAATGATAATAATAATTATTAGTTAATAGAAAAACTTTTAGATTAAACGGATTGCAAGAATTTAAAAAAATGCTTTCGATTTAAGTGCACTTGCGAACTGGGTGTATAGGATGAACCATATGACTTAAATCGGGCGGATTCTTTTCGAATTCGATTATCTCGTTCATCCCCACCTCGGCAATCCTCCAGAGTTCGGGATTTTCCTCCTTAAACGTGGAATACCATTCCGCTACGAGCGGGTAAGGAGATAAATCGAAATTGATTGCTTCCAAACACATTGTGGCGGTGCACAGTTGAAAATCGGCGATTGTTAGATTGTCTAGAAATACAAATTATATATTTTATTGTCTCGTTTTATGCAGCAAAATGTATCACCTCCAGCTGCGTATTTTGCACCCAGTTGTTGTAAATAGGTATTATAAACGTTCAAGACCATTTTAGTTTTCTTCAAACCGAGCGGAGTTCTTTCATAATCGAAAAATATCGGCGCCATCTGATAAAAACAATAATAATGTTTTTATAGTAAAACGTGTATCAATTTCTACTTACGACGTATTCTGAAATGTTTCGGTAGTAAGAAGACAAATTAAAACATAATCTGTGATTTACAATCGCCCTCGATTTGGGATCTTTCGGGTATAATTTATCATCCGTTCCGTATTGATCGGCTAGATATTGCAATATTGCGTTACTGGAAATCAAAGGAAAGGGTTATGTTGAGAGTAATGCTGCAGGGCGTTTATAACAAAGATGTGGGTGGCGAAAGTGCGATAAAATTCGTCAAGTTTTTATTTGTTTTTAATTTTAAATGCAAATAAAATGCCACGTAGCGATTTTCATAAGATCCATTTGTGCATTCATCCAAACATTTAAAATTCGTCAAATTATTTAAGTCCATTAGGCTAATAAATTTGTAGATGTCGGGTCAGATATCAACCGAGGATAAAATAGTGTCTATTTATGATCACATATTATAGTATACAACTTATCCAAATATGAGATATGTGGTCACCAAATTGGTAAATTCAATTGCTGTAGCACTCTCCTGATAACTAGGAATAAAATCACCCAGTCCCAGGATATTGCATTCTGGAAGTCACGTAAAATCTGCAGTCTTAATCTTAAAAATTGAAAAATCTGCAAAAAACGTGTTACATTGTTCAATAACAATTTCTGGAAACAACAATAAAAATCTGAACACTGCATAAATATATAAATATATTAGTAATTGACCCATGCGCACACCGTAGCATATATTATACTTGACGCCCCTTGGGAGCAAATGTTACCGATGTACAATTTATTACATCCCATATAGAATTCATGTCATAAATGTTGAAAGGAAATGACGAACATGTTTCAAATGAAATGCATACCATACTACTAGTGCTTAGTTTGAGCTTGCGCTAGATGTTAAAGGTAAAGTAACTAATTTATTAAATTAAATTTGCAGGATCATGTTATGGTTACGAATGCTTCAACATTTTAGAGCATAAGAACTGTGGTAAAGGAAACAAAATAGTTGATTATTCTACAATTATACATAGATTTAGGTTAGTCTTAACACTTCAGTGTTGCTTGATTGACATCGCTGTCGAAACGTTAGGTTTACTAATAAATAAAGCATTGTATGTAGTCCACATTAAAATGAGATAAAAACGATGGAAAAATCAAACCCTTACTAGTTGGACGATTATTTATATATAGTATTATCAGCAGCCATGTTAATTCGGGCTTGAGTATAAAAAATATGTACAATTACATTGCATTTCAATTAAAGTAAATTTTGAACAAAGGTATTTTTTTAGTTCATTCTAAGATTTAGGGTAAATTTTAAATAAGTATCAACTTGTTAAATGTAAAATAGAACAGTAGAACCAACGCCTTTCAGGAAAATAATTAAAACCCAAATAATTGTAACGAATTAAATCAAAGCCAAGCTATGTAACCAAATATCAAAAATTATACCCAGAAAATCGTATTAATAAAAAATCGACGTAAACCAGACACTCTTTATGTTAAAGAAGTGCAAATACATTGATTAAAAATAACGTAAAAACCTTGAACAATAACCGAAACTTCTAACCAGATGAACCAAAACACAAATGAAAGATATCAAACATAGTAGAATGGAAAAGAATTGACATACCTTATCTCAATTCTCATAAATGTTAGATCAAACTTATTTACTGCAGGGTAATTGGATCGATAGACCTTTTGTTAGCTATTTACTTTGCATCTCTTGTACCAACAAAGTATGAAGTATTACATTATATAATGTGAATATTTTTTTAATGCAAAATACAACAAAAACAGCTATTCTGATATATTTTAAACTCTTTAAAATGTGAGCGTGTGCAACGATCATTTCGATCGTGTTTTATGAATATTTTGTATCCGCTTATATTTTATTGTCTCTATTGCGATTTCGTATTTTTATATGCGATGAAAATTATATTATGCTGACGGGTTGAAGATGGCTGAGACTTAATAATTATAGTAGGTTACCTATCTTTATTTTCACATTTAATTGTTCGTTTAAATTATTATTGTCTGTCTATTTTTAATATACGAATAAGTACATTTTTATTAACGTGGTAAAAATAAGTTCTTTATTAATTATAATATCCTCCGTGGGTAGCAGTTATTTGATTATTAGTCAAGACCCACGATTGACCTACGCAGTGGCATTATAATTACGATTCGCGGCGCCCATAAATCAAATATATTTTGTCCTCACTGTATGTTATTGCAATTTATAACTGTATAATATAATTGTTAATTTTCTGGTACCTCGAAAAATTCATTAATATTTTGAATTATATGGTGATCTCAGACCGATAAGCAGACTTCTCGTATTTTCAAAAATATTGGAACGTGTGGCAGATCGTCAATTAATGCGTTACTCTGGCTTGATGAAATCATACAGTTGTTCAACAGCTAAAATTACTGATGAAGTTTATATAATGGTTTGATTTTGCGCTCATTCTATTGGATTTTATTAAGGCTTTTCATACCATCGACCACGCTCTGCTACGTCAATGTTTCGTTATATATAGGGCTCCGTGAAAATCGAATAATTTTTGTTTCAAGAACTATTTAGCTAATATAGCACATGCAAAGGGCATATCCAGCCCTGTTGTCCATTCTTGAGAAATTTGTTCTTTCTCTAATAATACTTTTACAAGTTCATAAATTCTTTCAGTTAACTAAACTCCTGCTATAATAATTTCTGCTGATACTGCGTTTTCTACCGGACTTCATCTTTCGTTGATACTTCTGTATCTACCTCTTCCACTCTGGAGTTGTGAACTATTTATTATTGGTCTTCCTTATTTCCGCATTTAGGACTTCTTCAAAGTGTTCCATATTTCTATTTTTTGCGTTCGTTGACTCAGTAAGACTCGTTCCTGGTTTTTAAAATAGCTATTTCTGTTATGGTAACCTTTTTCTGTATTTTTTTATTTGTTGGTAAAATGATTCGTTATTCTGAAAATGTTCCTCATTTGCTACAAATATGAACATATTCTACAAGTGTATTGTTTAACGAACTACAAACCAGATGTCACTTGATTAAATTCTTTAAATGAGAATTAATATCAGATTAGCCATCACTGATACTTATTTTTCTAAGTTAACCGATTCACATTCCACTAAAAGGCCTTTTCATGCAACTAGATCCTCTTTCTTAATATTTGTCTAATGGAGCCCTAATAATACTTTCGTCTCCAGTTCGGCCCTGCCACAAAGAAGCTATATATATATACAGTGTGTTTCACTTAAGAGTGTAACACTCTCATATCTTTTTTACTTTTAGTCCAATTTTTGTAATTTTTTTCTCAAAAGTAGAATACCTATTGCTCTATTTACTCCCAAAAAACCAATTGCCTTCTTTAAATGCAAAGCAACCCGCGATGGCAAAATAAACGGCAAAAATCAAGAAATCACTTCTGAACTGTCAAAGTTGTTGTTGTTTAGGCGCAGCCACCTGTGCAAATAATATTTACCGAATTGGAACTACTTTTGAAGAAAATTTTCATATTTTTATTTTCATGAAATTTTGGATTTGGGGTTTTTGGGCAATTCTGAACAATTATTACTAGTAAAATTTTTCGATAAAAAAATCCCTAAAGTGATTTCTTGATTTTTTTCCATTTATTTTGCAATCGCAGGTTGCTATGCATTTAAAGAAGACAATTGGTTTGTTGGGAGTAAATAGAGCAATAAGTATTCTACGTTTGGGAAAAAAATACTAAAGTTGAACTAAAAATAAAAAAGATATGATGGTGTTACACCCTTAAGTGAAACACACTGTATATATATATATATATATATATATATATATATATATATATATATATATATTTACACGAAAGATGGTCTAATCTTACACCTCAATGGTGTAGTGAACATTAATTAAAACAGGTCCATGAAGACTAACTGGTGGATCGCTAGACAATATTGTTTCTGGGTTATTACCCGTCGTCAGTAACGATTACCAAGAACCGTAGTTGTTGAAATATCTTTACATGTAGTGGCCATCAAAACTTCTTGGCGCGAGCCAATCACTCCTAACGAACCACTGACAACAGAACACTGTTTTAATTAATGTTCACTACACCATTGAGGTGTAAGATTAGACCATCTTTCGGGTAAATGTTACATTTTGCTGTCAGATTTGACAAGATACATTTTTAATTTGAATTGTTTTTGAACTTAATTGCAGCAATCCTTTTATATGTTGACACTGGACGTTTGACAGTCGTCTCTTTTTTAGTTTCCGTAAGGTGTTAGACAAGGTATTCTGTTGTCAGTGGTTCGTTAGGAGTGATTGGCTCGCGCCAAGACGTTTTGATGGCCACTACATGTGAAGGTATTTCAACAACTAAGGTTCTTGGTAATCGCTACTGACGAAGGGTAATAACCCAGCAACAATATTGTCTAGCGATCCACCAGTTAGTCTTCATGGACCTGTTTTAATTAATGTTCACTACACCATTGAGGTGTAAGATTAGACCATCTTTCATGTAAATTTTACATTTTTCTGTCAAATTTGACAAGACGTATTTTCAATTTGAATTGTTTTGAATTGTTGACACTGGACATTTGATAGTCGTCTTGTTTACTCGCCGCAAGGTGTTAGACAAGGCATCGTCTTGTCAGTGTTCTGTTGTCAGTGGTTCGTTAGGAGTGATTGGCTCGCGCCAAGAAGTTTTGATGGCCACTACATGTAAAGGTATTTCAACAACTAAGGTTCTTGGTAATCGCTACTGACGAAGGGTAATAACCCAGAAACAATATTGTCTAGCGATCCACCAGTTAGTCTTCATGGACCTGTTTTAATTAATGTTCACTACACCATTGAGGTGTAAGATTAGACCATCTTTCGTGTAAATTTTACATTTTGCTGTCAGATTTGACAAGATACATTTTTAATATATATATATATGGTATATGTTGCACTTACTTTACATCATGTGTTACCATTAATATGTACTTAAAATTCCACCTTTTCTTTGTAAATAAATCTGCGGATAAAGATTTTATGTATTGTCTTCTAAATCGCATATATTATATTCATTTACATTATTTCAGGTTTTCTTTCCAATGACCGTTTGTAGTCATGTGTTATCAAACGGTCGAGCGCAGCTATAAAGCTGCACGTTGATTTGCGACAACGACCGCTTTAAATGGAAACGTAAAATGCTTATCCGAGTAGCGGAATATGTCCAGTTCAAACTCGTGGCTCGTGAACTTTAGTTTTTAAATGAAATTCAGATAATACGAATGGGATTCGAACTCGCGTCTATAAATTTATTAGCCTCGTAATCTAGACCACTAAACTACCGGAATGATTATGATTAAAATGTTCCTGTAAGTACCTATATTTACTCATATCTAATGTTGCCAATGTTCAACATTTTGCTTTCGCACAACAGAAATACATTTCAAGTAATTGTTACAAAATAAATCAACCAGAAATAAATGGAAATAATACTTTTTTCATTCCCCTTTGAAAACATTATATGGATAAAAAAGTAAGATGGGTGATGAAGTAAGTGAACAAAATAAATAAATAAGAGAAATAAAAACTAATATAAATTACATAAATTATGAAAAATTAATCGCATTTTGAAAACTGAATAAAAGGACAAACAATTGTTGATGCAGTTTAGGGATCTGCTTTAAGATTGTGCACTAAAATGTACCCACTATCTTCAGACAAACTGGCGATGTGCCTCATGAACACAAGGCCAATAAGTTGATAACTACCATTAACATATCTGAAACACTCACTCCACTTACAAGCTACACAAATATTGCTCTACCACCTGATAGCAGCCTGGCGTATTTTGTCATTTCAATCTAAAAATAAATGCAACACTATCCATTAGTGTTTAAGTACACATTTAACCCCTGCTACAATTATTTATTATTATTTATTAATTCATTGTTTGCCATATTGTGTAGGTACCATTATGTTCCAAATGAAATATTTTTTTTAATACTCAATTTCCCACCTTTTAATATCTGGCAAAATATGGTTATGGAAGGCTATGGAAGTTTAAGTGAAGAGAAAAATGTTACCTACAATGGCAATCATATGTTTCGACGACACCAATTTTGACCTACATTAAACAAACATACCTTTCACTTAACAGGAATCCATCGTCATCCAGCACCGGTATTTCTTTTTGCGGATTTTTCTATAATACGAAAACGTGATAATCTTACTACGACGCGGCTCTTCATTTGATTTAATCAACAATTAATAATTGCGTATAACTTAAATGTAAATACCTTCGCGTATTCATCGGTCATATGCTCGCCGATTCCAAAATCTACGTTAATAAGTGTGTATTTTATTCCAAGGGCTTTTAGACATTGCTGAACGGCTAACGAAGGCGGCCCATCGGATACCGAATACAAAGTGAGAGTCATCTGCAATTACATATCCGCTAAAATTGTTATTTTAATGTACTTTAATGAATTACTTACGGTTGTCCTTGCGGTGTTAGTGGCGTTTGCTGCAAAAATGGTAGCTCGAAGACATCGTTTAAGATAACGGGTTTGGTGAAAGTTACTTGTTTAAAAACGTAGGCAAGTTCAAGCTAATAATGTATATAAAGTAGGCTATACGTGTTCATAATAAGAATTGTATGTGTAGACAGGATCGAACTTGGAAATGAGCCCCATGTTTCCACCTATTTTCAATATTTATATTTAAATGTTTAAATATTTTATTTTTAAGGACGAACATAAACCTGCAGGATACTTCAGAATATCAAATACATATTTACTATTAAACCAACTTTTTTGCTTACAATTTGAAAAAAAAAAACAAAACTGCTTAGATCCTCTTAATACACATATTAGATGGGTCCAAACTGATATTCAAGACAATTTTCATTTAAAACTCATTCACTCAATAAATAGGTTCCATGACATGGAAATCAATGTACGAAAAAACTGAGAATAACTGAATGAATAGCTTAGTTTAAAACAAGTATTAATTAATCTTTCTTTGCAATATTACATTATCATGTCCCTTTCCAGTTCCCTGTTCCTGTTGGCTTAATTCATATTATTACATTTACATTATATTTCTTTTGGATTATAATTTTCTTCTACTGGATTGAATCTCCGCGTGTTTCGGGGCAAGGATTTCACATGTTTTTCCAAACGTATATACAATAACATCTGCCCACAAACTAGTTTATGATATAACTATCACTGTAGATTAATGGCAGAATTTACGGAGCCCACTAACTCAATCGACTGTAAAATCCATGAATACGACGCTTTTGCAGTAAAGTGGTAATGTTTATCCGATGGTGTCACATCGCATCTTTATTACTTAATGGGCTAATAAATCGGTTTTTTATTGTTCAACCATCGGCAACGCAATTCGAACGTAGTGGTAATCAGGCGGGAGTGTAGAGATAAATGTTATTTTATATCGACCGATGTTAACTATCAACAATGACGTTCTTAGTTCCGGGCGTGTTTTGGGATTTTTAACCAAGAAATTATCGTTGGCCTCTATCTTAGAAATAATGTATCAATTCTCCACCTTGATTCTTGTTCCGTAATTTGTAAATATGCATGCTCATCACGTTTCAACTTTTCGTTCTCGAAGGTATACAAGATTGGTTCCATCGAATCGATGGAACTGGAATCATGAATTTTTTTATGTATGAACAATTATGGTTTTGGAGTAACTGACGGAGCGAGAAGAAGCAAGAGTCAAAATTATGTGAAAGAACGGGATGATCTTAATGAGAATTAATATGGAAGTTGAAATTACTGTAAATGATAAGAAGTTATAAGAAAGGTTGGAAAGAAATGGAAGGACACAGGTGGATAGGCAAGGTTTGAAAAAAAAACGATAGGTTAGAAGGATTCAGGAAATATGTGCTCTGATGATCATGGTGACTTGAAAGGGCTAGTGAATGATATAATGCAAGTGATTAATAGAGAAAAGGCGAAAAAATGATTGGAAGAAGGCAGGGAGCAGAGATGTGCGAAAGGAAATGAGAAGTTGTATCAGGAATATAAGACATAAAATCTAGAAATGTGAAGATACATGAATTATAGTATATATGTCAATGAAGGTCTCTATAACCATATTGTACTTTTGTCACCAATAATTTACTAAAATAATCCTAAACATCACAGCAACTTGTATACATTTTCATTGGGGTAATACAATTATCACATTTCATAATAGTTGAATTGTCCTGATAGTAATTAATTCAGGTTTTAATACATTGCTTCATATTATTATTATTTGTTTTCAGTACTGAACCAAGTTAAGGTTGGATGCGGATATGGAGAGTGTGGATGTTACGGAAAGACTTGATTGAATTTAGTGGCAATAGATGCGAAATGTGAGGAATAATGTAAAGGGGGTGAATATGAGAGAAGGGATGGGGAACACTGCAGGAAAGTGGTACAGCATGGGCTAACTGTATAAAATAAGGAAGAATAGTACCACCTCCCTTTCCACCATACATTTTGGTTCGAAATTGGAAAAATAATTGTACCTTCTGCAAAAATCATACGTTTCATATTTCCTACCAAAGTTTGTGCTTACAAACAAATAAACTAAGAATATAAAAAAATATTTATTAACATGTAAACTATTTACATAATTTACAACTAACAGAGAAAATAATAAATAAACAAAGAGGTTAAAGGCAAATGACTAAATATATGACGTAAATATTGTCCAAACCTCAATGGTTGGTGTTGATGGTCCTTGATCTCACATATAATTTTGAATCAAGTTATATGTACAAGATTAAGTTGCCCGTCGTCAAGATTTGTAGTACGGGTTGTAGCCGATGTAAGGCTGTTGATATCCTGCAATAAGACACCATTATCAAGCAACTAAAACATGACGTACCTGCAATTTGTGCGAATATACCTACTTACAAAACTATAATTTCACGGGTCCATTGGGTCCAAGTTGAAATGTAATAGATTTGACAACATCCAAATTCGGGTTTATACGTCCAGACGTTATTCTGTTGGGCGTCCTTTTTGATGTTTTGTGTCGTGTCTGTTTAGGTAAGTTGTTAAGGGGAATATTTGGCGGTAAGTAATTCTTGCCTTGGAGTAATTGAGGGTTAGAAACCGCTAGCGGTGTCGGCAAGAATGCGTTTAAAGAATAGGCTTGTTGATTTAATGATCTTGGATCTTGCAACGAATTGGGACCCAACAAACTCACGGGATTTTTATAATTGGATTGCATGGGTGATAAATTATGTTGCGAAATAAACTCCGTGGGTGAGGGCCCTGGGTATGGTCCGAAACTTTCGATGTTAGGCAAATCATTTGCGTTTATGGGTAAATTTACATTAGCATAAATGTTTTCGTTTGCATAGTTTGCAAACGGATTCGCCGATGATAGATAACGGTTGGGTTGCACATGACTACCCAAGTCAACTGCGTTGATGATTTCAGAATTTTTTTGAAAATTGAACGTTTGCATTGGCAAATGTTCCTGTGATGTTTGCATTTCAAAAGATGGTTTATTATTCTGCGCACTATTAAAATATTCTAAGTAGTTTATAGGCCCTGCCAAATTAGTTGCTAAACTAGAAGGATGGGATTCAGTAACTTTTGTTGGTTTTGTGATTTGTATTTCTTCGTCTAACTTACTAGGTTGAGAGTCGTGGTAAGGAGTATGATGGTGGCTATCGGCGGTAGGTGGTGGCGGTGGAGGTTTGTGTAAATCCGATGTTTGATGGGAAGAAGATCCGAAAAGTGTTGTTATGAAGCTGTTAAACGTGGGAGCTGGGGGGTGTTCTTTGAGGGGTTTGAACTTCGGAATTTTACTTTCTTGCGTCTCTTCGTGTCGTTCAGATTGAATTTTCTTTAGAATTAGGATTCCTTGGGGATAACCATGGAGCGTCTTGTGTTTTTCTAAGTCAAGTCAAGTCAACATGTTAGTTAAGAATTTAATTCAGTTTCCACGACGTAAATTATGCAAATGCAATTATTCAAATAATAAATATGAGAATTATTTTCACTTTGCCAATTTTTGCAGCGCATGGGAAAGTATGTACGTGGTACATTTTACTTGTTTTAAATAACTCACGTTAATTAAACTCAATTAAAGTTCATTATTTTCTGTCCCATTGATCGAACGAATTACATACTATGCTGTTGTACGCGGTGAATCTATGTTACGCTACGCGATTTTACGGTACGTATTATTACAGGCGATACAGTGATGTGATCCACTTTCTTCGCTAATAAATTATATTTTGCGAAACAGGTCCGCGTACATTGCACGACATATTTTTTCACAAATTCTGTACGTTGTGTATCGTATTACAAATATTCGTTTTAGTGCCACCGGTGGTTATAAAATTGGGCGAAAGTTAGTGCAAGAAGATGCGACGAAATACTTTCTCATTCCGCTCGGATCTCGCAAATTGTACCGGGAAAGGACGTGAAAGTATATTGTGTGACCTTGATATTGAAGTCTCCGAGTTTTCGATGACGTTCGTCAAATTAATTCTCAGAGTCGTGACTTTATGAATTTGTTTTCTGACAATATTATTTGGGTGTCTTTTAAAGAAAAAATTCTTATACATTATTACATAAAACAACATTTACCGTCGTAATGCGAAGGATATTTTTGTGGTTGATAGATATCTGATGATCCATGGTGATCTGGAAGGCCATATTCGGGAGATGGTGCTGACGGAGCTGCGTATTCTACATCGTGATCACTAGGAGGCCCGTACTCCCCATGTGGAGTCTCATAAGAAGGACCAGATGCTATTACGGAAAAATAGAAAACTGAAGCAAAGTGCATACATACACATGGATATTGAACAATTAACTTAATAGATTGAGGAATACCTTTGGTGTACATTGTGAAAATCAAACTTGGTTTCTAAAACTAATTTGAAATATAATAAGGTCTCCGCAAATACACAAAATTTCAGACAGCAATAATAGCATATTTCTGTAGTCTAAATTTTTATTGTTATACCTGTAAAGGAATTCAAATATTTATCTATCAATGCCATTATAGCAATAAACATGTGACTTATATTAAGTTTAAATGTAATGTCAATCAGAAAAATAGAACGGCTTTAATATTATTAATGTCAACATTGTTATAAACCATTTATGCATGTTGGAAGTTCGTATAAAGAAAAACTAGAATTGAGAAGTTGAAAAGATTTAGGAATACATTCACGCACCTGTCAACTAAACGATAAGCGCCGACAGATTTACGGTTCTAAGCTACCTATGTTTAATAAAACATGCCAAGACGCACAGATTATTTTATGAGCCCAGCTTTATGGGTAACGTAGCAAATATACGTCAATTCCGAAAGGGGAGCCAGGTCTGTACATAATAAAATTTACTGAGTATGCGGAAGTGAGTGGCATAATTTGTTAAATCCATTTTTCCAGGTATTTGGAAAAATCTTGGAACTTCGATCGAAATTTTCTTCAAATTTATTGCTTGACATCTTTGATGATATCAGAGATAACCTCGCTTGAAAAGCTTAGCTTTACTTCTTTCCTCATTTATATAACCGTTGCGTTATTTCTGAAACGGAAACTATGTTTAATTTGTTGTAATAAGCAACCGGCTTTGTTTCTCAGAATACGTCTGCATGTTTGTTCTATGCACGAATAACACCATTAGCGCGTCATAATTTATCCTAATTGACATGATGATTTTTCGATTTTCGCACTACCTATTTATTGAGTCACTAGTTAATACATTTTTTCTTAAAATTGTATTAATAGAAGTAATCCGGGTACAACAGCTTTTAGCTGCTAAATTGCTCTAGGAGGAAGAGAAATTAACATATATAAATTGTGTTATCATATTTTTGTCGTTCGGTTGGAAAGCCGGAAAAGAAGACACGCGCGTACGCAATTCAGATAAATACTGGGTAAATTACAATTGCACGTGATAACAGTTGTTTACGACGAATTGCGTCACACAGCCGTCTGGTGATAAAAAATGCACCGTATAATTATTTAGAAATGTGAAGACTGGGAAAGCTCAATAAGCGGAGCTCATGTAAATTTTCATTCATTGAACGCACGTTGTGTGACGAAATCGTAAGTTTATAACAACTATTACGAAATTTTAGTTTTGTGTCCGACGATTATGGGTATTATTAGTCCATCGGACAGGGAAATTTTAGGTTTTCGTTGTTTGGCAAATATATTCGTGGCAGAAGCATTTTGCTCGGTTATTTCTGATCAATTTTTGCATCGATAAGGCAAAAATAAAGACGAGGAAAATGCTAAATAATAATAATAATAATAATTTATTGATTCCATCAGCAAATCAGAATAGAACATGTCAAAAATTACAAATACACAAGTCATGTATAATATCCTGTGCAATAAATACCATAAAATACAAACAGTTACACTTTCCATTGTGAAAATACTTGGCAATATAAGTATTTTGTATTTTGTAAAGACAAATAACAGCGGCCCTAGTACAGAACCCTGTGTGATTCCACACTTCACATGTAACCAATCTATGGATATCGCGGATCTTGTGTTAATGCAAAACAAAACTCTTTGGTACATATAATTCAAGCAGGATTTTAAGAAGCTGAGCCTGACCTTTTATTCCATAACACCAAAGTTTTTTTTTAATTTATTCAGTGGTTGATGCTGTAAAAAGCCTTGGGTAGATCCAAATATAATACTGCCGTTTGCTTTTCCTCATTTATGTGTGAAGTATATGTTTCATCATTTGTATTTCTATTTTTTAAGTACAGTTGAGAATATTTGCATTTAAAACAGAAATCACATAGCCTATTGAATGTCAATTTTTCAAATATTTTTGATATATTTGAGAGGAGTGCGATGGGCTCAGCTTTCCTTTTTCCTTCTTTTTGTGCACAGGCTTGATTATTGTTTTCTTTTCAGTTGATTGTGAAAAGCACCTTGAACTATGCATAAATTTAAGATGTGACTTATATGATTACTTCGGTTTTCTTTATTGTCTTTTAGGACCATAGTAGGTACCCTATTGACGTTGAAGTCCTTAAATCGTTAATTAATTTTAGTATCTCAATCGACGTTGTTGAATAACTGAAAATAGTACACTGGTTTTCTTGCAGTTTTTTGGAGTTAGCGTAGTGATTGTGATTTTTCTTATTCATATTAGCAAAATATTTGTTTAATCTAGTTGTAGCATTATTGCTGCTTCCCCTTGCATTGTTGCATCATTCACATTAAAAATTGTATTTCTGTTGTGTAATATTTTATTTTCTGTAAATCAAGTGCGAAGCTGTTCAGGTTTTGTTTCTAGATTGCTTGATTATGCAACTATTGAGCAGCATAAATATTTATTGTAATATTGTGTTGTTACCAGTCTAATACGTACTAGTTCTTTTAATGTCCTCTTGTTTGCGTTAGCTTTGCGAATACCCTTGGTTATCCATTAATTTGTGCGAACTTTTTAATTATTATCATTTTCTTTGGAGAGAATATGTCCCATGTGAAATAGTAGCTTGTTATGAAATTTAGTGAAACTTACAGTTTCATCTAATATCTCCCTTCAAATGTTGTAATTCATTTCTCTTTTGCTTCGAAAGTATTCTAACTTTTCTTTGTGCGTTTCTATTGTGGTATTAGTTGCTACCTACATGTATGATCTCACCAGCATGTAACTACATACTTCTTATTATTGTTGTGTTTTTGTTTTGCTGTTGCATTTTTTTTCTTGTAGGTTCTGTTATAGTAGGCTTCCAGTTTTCGTAATTTATCTCATAAAGTTGTTCTGCATTTGTACATTTTTCAACGCATTTAGGGTTTAGTTTTACCAATTCAGTGAACGGATGTTCCTTCTTGACAAAGATTCATGTACCTTCATGAGACTCAAGCAGTGTTCCTATAACGTCATGTGTTGTTTCATCCAAAGGAAGTTCTCTGTGATTTATTTGCATGCATAACTGAAATGTTATGTGACTTTGTTTTTACTTCAAGCCTTTTCGTGAATTTGTCGAAAATTCAGCTTATTCTTAAACGTGTTCGTTCTTATAATTGTTCAAAATCCATATGGTTGTACACATGTTACAATTCGATATGAAGCAGATTAACGTTTCAACTGCATATTTGTACACCCAACATATAAAATGAATCACCTCATGGTTGTTTCCTTGTCGCAAAATGTATCCCAACTAGCTCCGAAACCAAGTAAATGCTAATAAGCTAGTCCTTTGGTAACTTCAGTAACCTAGTAATTCACCTGCAGCACGACTTTCTAGACCAAAATATTTCGTGTACTAGTTGAGAATAACCCTCCTTTTTATAATATAATTCGAACATTGCTTAGACCAGTAGCTTCTTTGTCTAGTTAAACTAGGGATGCTATACATATTCATTATCCAATATCGATATCCATATGCCCTACAAATTTTTAAAATTTTGAGAATGAAGGCATTTATGAATTATTGTTTATGTATTATTAAGAATGGTTGGTCTTTCGGTGGTACCCAGACGATTTAAGTTCTTCTATGAAGAAAGGTGCATGGAGGAAGTTACAGTTTTCTATAAATCGTTGTAACGTTGTTTTTCCGGGATCTAAGCAAATCTTGGGTCGCTGACGAGTTCCTGATTATGCATGAGGGTCATTTTATCTGCATGTAAGGTCCTTCTTTTGATGATGTAATAGTCAACATTTGTTCATGTCAATAGCATCTTTCTCTGGTTTGAATTTTGAATAACATTTTTTTTGGAAGATGATTTAAGCAGCTTTTGTTTCCAGTTCTGTGGATAAGTTTCACTTCTTAATTAAATGTGATCCAATAAAGTCTGTAGCCACTTGGATAATATCGGTGGCAACTGTTTCTAATGATCCAAATTACTTGATATTTATTGTAACTTCTATAAGTAAATCTTAAGATTCAGGCATATACGCCTTCCTACCTAAGTCTTTTTAAGCACGTAGTTGAAATATATAATTTCTGGTTTTGTGACATATTGCTCCGTATTGTCTCAATTCAATTGAGCTTTGAGCTGTTAGATTTGCTCGGCAAACTATCCTTGTACGCACCTGGTAAATAAAAACACCTACTAATAATTTTGTGATAAACTTCGGTTGTGTTGGGTTGGATTAGGTTCGTTGGTGCTGTTAAGATAAACCCAGCGTTCACTTGTGTTGGATTGGGTTGGTCGTGGTCTTCAGAATTACTTTACTTACGTTTATTCGTACCTTGTGTTTTGTAGTTTTGGTAATTTAGTTGTGGTGAGTTGGGTTTTCAAGGTATGAATGATTGCTTGATCTGTAATTTTTATAGAAATGTAACATTACCCACATTAAATGTACTATTCAATTTAGTATTCCAGATAAATATGTCGTGACCTAGTGTTCCTGTTCATTTAACTGGAATATTTTTGTATCGAATGAAAGGTTAAAGTATTTCAAAAATATTGGGCGTTATTACTGAACGCCAACTGTTTCGTATCCTCTAATGGAAGTATGCATACTACTACTTGATGATAGTACAGTTTAACGAGCGCTATCTGCGAACCTCATAATTTTCATGTTATTGAACATAAAATACTGTAAGGCTCGTAGGTGTCTTTACGACTTCATCGTCATTGAATCTGTGGTTTACTGTCACATTGACTTTGTGTTTTTCTACTCGTTATGAATTGGCTTTGTGTCCTTGTGTTTCTCGACTAAGCCTTTAACAAAGAGATTGCCTTGTCTTTTATTTCTCTAGAAACCACAATCCTCTGTGAGGCTTCTTCTTTCGTGTATCACATGGAATGTGGAGTTCAGTTGACAAAAAAATCTCAGCCGTGAATATTAGTAACTTGATTTTTGAAGTGTACGCGATTTTGCAGATACGACTTTTACTTACAAAATATCGGTTGTAATTCTATATTCCAACAATTAATGTTTTCAGCTGAAACCCAATCATCATCCATTCTCAACTTCCACGTCTTTCTTCATTGCACATAATCTTTCACGAACACATCAATCATCAGTTTTTCAAATGTTTCATTTCAAATAACACGTACCACATTCGAGTGCGTCATAATTTATGCTACTATTTATCTTAATATTTACATTCCCGCGTATAATGTATTTTAGCCAGTACTTATAACAATAATAGTTATTTGACCTGTATACATATTGCTTTTGAAATGCATTCACAAAATTAGAGGGACGACGAATTCAAAGGCGAACATTGTACGGTATGTTTCATAAATGTGAAGCTCATGTAAATAATAATAAGTAGGCGTTAGTTCTGCGTTTAGTGTTTACATTCCTTCAAATAATGTGAATGTTATTGCGAAACTTTCTCCAAAATAGAAATTCACTAAATGGGAAACATATGTAAATTTTACTACATGTAGCATTTTATTACTGTTTTGCATTCTGTTGTCGAATCACATTTTTGACATTAATTTATAATAAATAAAGTTATGCCTTAACAAGAACAATTTTTCTTGTCATATTTTGTTGCTTCGTATTCCACTGCCAGGATTGGATATCTAATCGTATGTATAATATGCTTATACGAGCATTGATATAATCATGTTAACAGGAGCGTTACACTCTTATCACCATTCATATTAATAAGTTGAAATCAATGATACTTAAAACTCACCTCCATAACCAGAAGAATGCGAGTGCCCATGATGTGGACTAAGTAACGCCGACGAGGCGATATTTTTCCCCAAATTTGTAATTGCTTCGCCTTGTGAACTGATAAGTTTCCCCTTCGCCGAAACCAAATATCCACTGCCTTTGATCAGCTGGCCTTTCAGAGCAATAACTCCGCCTTTGATAGCTTTCGCCGCCTGGAGGAGAGTGTTCAAGATCGATTTTTTCAGTGCCCAGAAATCGAACGATTTGTGATCGTACGTCTGCAAAAATTGCAATTAACACATCGATGTCACCATTGTGTTGGTTACCTCGGGCACGTCGTGATGTGGGGCATGGTGGTGACCGCTGCTTCCTGCGCTGAAATGCGACACTGCCGACGCCGATCCTTGCGCCAGTAATCCAATTTTTGACTTAAGACCCTGTCCTATTGACGATAGCAAACCCGATCGCTTCTTCCTAGACGACGCGTCTCGTAAATACTGCAAGTGCGCTCTTTCTAGCGGCGTTAAATCATCTAAGGTTATTATATCTAGTGGTGCTTCAACTGCGGCACATTCTATCGTTCTTGTAATGTAAATGTAGACGCAGAACAGTATAAATTCTATCTGAAATAGACGTATATTAATGGAATTATAAATGGCCAATTAAAGTATTTGTTATCGTTTTAAAGCTATTAAAGCACTTTTGCGCAATTTTCACCGACCATTGCAAGGAAATCAAAGTTAGTTAGTTATTACTGAATCTTAGATCACAAATATTGTAACCTTATAGTACGAACAAATTTATATTCTTAACCTACACAAGCCAACAATTCAAAACTCGTGAAATGTGCTTTGAAACCTATTTTAATCGACATGATTATGTTGTAGAAGTGGATTTAAAATGCAGCCGGAACAATAATTCCACACGTAATTAATTTATCGCTGAAGGCAGAGATTTTATAAAAGTTGTTTACTCACTGGTGGCAAATTATTGACGCCTTCTTTTGAGATTACATTCCGTGACGTGCTATAAAAGTTTCCGCGGAGACTTGAAATGGCTCCCTTCCGTGCAATGATTTTCTGTTACGACGTATTTTTTTACAAAAATGTTAACAAATTCATAATAGGGTTTCAGTCGTATATTTTTTCCAATTACGTCACCGTGAGGAAAATAATGACACTGCGTTATTTGACGGAACAATTTATTGGCAATTACTATGTACGTGTGTGAATCATTAATGAACGATAATAGTTTCCTACTAAAATATGATCTGTGATCAATAATAATTAAAGATATAAGCGCACCAGTAGTGGTGTGAACATTTCCTTCGCGCTTCCAATGTAATCGTGAATTTAATGTTGAAATTTTGAAATCTGGGCGTTAGAGTAATGGGTGATTATGATGAAATAATAATATCACACACCAATGAAATAATGTCGTGGCACAATGGAATGGTGGTGTAAGACGGTGGTTAAGGGTGGTTAAAGCTGCCCACATGTCGATAATATGTAAATGCGGGAAATTAGAGAAAGGAATTATATATTGTGTGGGCTCACGCTTACTGGTTTCAGTGATGATTAAACATACTCTCTTAGTGACAAGACGTATTTTCAAGAAGTGAAACAATGAAACGATACAATTCTTCTCTAACTTTGCTCAAAAAACATTACAAGAAAATTGTAAAGCGTTGCTTTTTAATACTAATTTTTGAACAATTTTAATTGAGGTCTTTCGGTCCTCTACTACAAAATCACAGCCAAAATGAATGGTGCAAATTTTTAATTGTGTGATTAGTAATTTTTTAAATTCATTTATTAAACACGTTCTTTGCATATAATACATGTTACCAACTATTTGTTTAATTATTATTATAAATTATTTTGCTATCAAATTAATTCAACAAATAGCATGTACTTTTTGATCGAGAGTAATCCTTCATGTTGATGTGAAATTAATTGAATCGTTTATGAAACAATGAAATGTTGAATGATGCAAATTTTATGGAAATTAAACACATAATTGAAATCGGATCGGTTTCTTAAACTGAAACACCCAGGACACACACTTTCGTAGGAATTTTCTGCTATATGTTTCTCTTTCATATGTGTTCCATATTCCCTCCTCTCACAGCAGATGTATGTACTACACGTGCATTTGAAATATGATATAACTCGTTTCGGATGACGGAGGAATATGTATTGCATATCGAAGTATAACTGATCTCCGAAGCAATTATAATGATGCGTTCTGTGCATGTGATATTTGGAAATCGAAACATCACGCCTACATCCTAATCGTTTATTTTCAGGCGTAATATACTGCTATATGAGTATGTTAATATAATGTTATGTACACAATTGACTTGTCATCATGAATACTAAATTATTCACCACTAAATTGTTTAATATACGATTATGACGCATTAGCCGCTTCAGAGCGATACCACTATTATGCATTTCACAACTACGATTGTATCAAAATTAAGATAATCAATAATTTAATTCTAATTACTCAAAAACTAAGACTAAGTTAATATTAAAAATCAGCAAGATGTTAATTTATTTTTTTATTTCATACAAAACAAATATTAGTTGAAAAAATTATAAATAAATAAATTGAAAATCAACTTCGTAGTTTCCAAATATTAGGTTGAAAAATCGATTAGCGTTAATCTTTTCTAAAAAAATAAAAATAAAAATATGGTGTATAACAAGTAGGAACTTAAAAATATCAGTTTAAGAAATCTACAAAAGGATAATATTTAATAAGACCTATGTGCCTGTCTCTTGTTTACAAGTAGTTTACATGTATGTATGGCTCTATTTTGCTTATAGGTGACTCGATTGCTAATTTGTTTCGGTGATTTTAGGTACAGATATTCGGAAAATCCCATCTCACATATATAAGAAGGCAAATGGTAGTAATATATTTAGAGCTGCATCAGACAGTTCTTGATATTCATTTTGAACTAAGCCAAACATTATTCAATTCAAGCTCTTTGAAAACAAATGTTAATCCTCCGTCAGATGATAACTCAGTTAAGTTTTCGCTTAAATGAAATAATGCATTTTTGCGTAATACACACTAAAAGAAATTCCGAATCCATTCGTCAGAAAAATCTCCCACGAAATAAGTATTAAATTGATTTTTAAGATCTGTCAAGTTGTTATATCTTTAATATCAGATGGAACAACTTTTAGTTTGTTTTCTATAGCAAAACTTTAGGTAGGAAATGCTACAAAATTAATCTCCTTGCAGTACGAACATTTTCTGCATATATGTGAAAAAGTCCTTGAGTTCAGAGGACACGCGTTTATAAAATTTATTATTTTTCCGGAAAGCGTCTCGAAAACAAGATTTTCCTGCTTATTTACGCGCAGGAAAATTGAATTTTCCGGACTAGTACTGTAAAGACTTTACAAGACGCAGTTTACTTTGTAATTATAGTTGCCAACAAAATTGACAAACTTGATTTTTGTGGAATTTGTAAAAATAATTTCTAAAATTTTAATTTCGTCTTTTTTACGATTTCCGGACAAATTTACGATTGAAAGTTTATTGGCTAGTCATCTTAGGGTAGGATATGTAATTACAATCCTTTATGTTTGAATGAATTAAACTTACAATAAGTTGTAATTGAAATTGTGAAATCTGTTATATTTTATTATTATAATTTTCGTACTTGAAGCAGTAGCTCGACATTTGCATCATTTTGACACAGAAACTAGGAAAACCTGTTTATGTGTTGTTTAACAAGGGAACTTTTAAAGTAACCGTACGGAACAAATACGAGATAAAACTTACTTTCTGTCAATAGATAGTATTATACAAAATGGAAAATAGCTCGCTCAGCTAAAATTTGAGGACTACTAATATATACGAATATGTGATTATTTTATTTTTGGCATTCATTGGAACATAAGTTAATAAGAGATAATTTTAACACTTTATTATCGATTCTTGACTTATGGCATAAGAATTATGCAACGAGCATTTTCGAGTTATGCAACAATAATATATTTAAAAAATGGTAATTACTATATAGATGTTAATTATGCAAAAGTATACACTGAACATTTGTTAAATATACTGTATTAGAAAAACCATTATGGGTTGAATTCTAGGACGACGTCATTTCATTCAACCAATGACCAACCATAATTTTGGACAAAAAATGCAAACCATGATAGTGGATCTTGTAGGTCTGGTTGGTGATTTCATTGGTAAAACGAAACGACGTTGCCCCAGAGTTCAAACTATATTATTTCTACTATTCCTACTATACTATTTCTACCCATCCAAGCTATGCAATAAATCATGACTGCAGGAAGGTGTGAAGTGTGATAAATCGAAAGACCTTTGGCAATTCAATAATCCCTGAAATTCTTCAGCAGTATTTAAATTTGACTCACATCTTCATAACAGAAACATGATTTGATGTGAATTAGTAAGTAAAATGTTGAATGATGAACAAATACTGCAGTATATTTTGTAGATGCCCTGTTTCTGCTAGTAGTTTTATTTGCTAAAATATTGCCTTAATGGGAAAAAAAACATTGTTAAATATTTTCTGTTTATTTGTCTTATATATATTTCTCTGTAATGTTGCTTCTGACAAACTTATAGGAAATGATAACAGAAAATTAAACTAAAACTCAATGCCACATAAAGGTGTATACTTAAACAGATAATTAAAAACATTTTCGGCCATTACTTTGTTGTTGAACAAAAATGTACAAAATAAATAGCCAGTAACTTTCTAATAAATAGTAATAAACATCATTTCTTTCATTTGCATCACCACATTGAATTGTTTTCCCATATATTATTTCAAATATTTGAAACAATTCATATATTTTAAGTTTTTTATAATAAAATATCTAATATTTTTAAGTAATTCCCTTTCTTTTATAATTAAAATGATTATAATAAATTTTAGTACTTTGTTAGTAATAATTATCAAAATAATAATTTGTCATTTTTTTAAAGTGTAAATTATGCTGCGTTGTACGAGAGAATCCAGAAGTTTAGTCTTACCTTCATTATACCGGCAAACTACAGTCTAGGTCACATGCACTCTTCGGCTACTCTTCAAGACACAGCAACAATCCACAGTAACGCCGTCGATTCACTCTCACTTCATGCGACTACACTTAAATTGACCTACTTCTTATATATGTATTTTTAAATCCCTCCTTTATGTTTTCACCCCCTGTCTCTTGAAGACGGTGTTTTCCAATTTGACGATTACAAATCCGAATCGTCGTGCGAGCGTTACGTAACTTGATTTAATAAAAGGGAGTTGGCCGATATGACACTCATGAAAAATTCATTCGAGGAAAGCGGAATAGAAACTAACGAAAATCTTTCTCCGCTTGTTGCGATTACTTTTACCGGCTCGATTTAACGAGGAGTTGCCAGAGGCGCATCTCTAAATGAATTTAAAACCTTTGGTTAAGTGGTTCACTTTTGTAAATACATTTAACTGAAAATCCTTATTTTATTTGCGGGTTTTATTATGAGCAAGTTGCAGAAGACTAATTAAACTAAACTAAGCATTGCATTTTGCTTAGTTTAGTTTAATTAGTCTTCTGAAACTTGCTCCAGTGGTTGAACAAGTAACGACACCGCAAATGAGTCCTTTATTTGAACCGACTTTCAGAGCTAATAATTAAATCTAAAAACTGACAGATAGCTTCCAAGATACTAAGAAATAATTGTAACGAGTAAAATACCATCCATGACATTTTTTGTAATTTGTTATTTTGTTTAAAGTTTAAAATGCAAATAAAGGAACTACGAAGTACTTAAATTATATTTATTGCAAGAGCCTAAGTAACTGGACGTACACGAAGTAAATGATTTAAAGAGTACAATACTATACGACTAAGTTAACGAACGTAAGGTAAGCCCAAAATTTTGTTTATTTTCTATGAGTGTGAAATCAATAATTTGGTACACTTTGAAACATCTGAACGACCGGCATGCAATTATTTATTCGCGATGTAAATATTTAAAGATTTTACCGAGAACTTGGGAAATGTATTGTAAGGTGTAGACGTTATGCTTGCTGACATATACCGTTGTGGTCGTAACACAAAAGATAATTTTCCCGAAGCCTGAGGGTATGGACGAAGCAGCGGCGTGTTGTCAGATCAATTTCATTATCGTTCATTACCGGATAGTTGTTTCGTATTAAATACGTGGAAAGAGAAATTTGATACCAAATCGTCAATAATACTCAATTGGGATGAAACTCGATCATCAATATGTAGCTGACGCAGAGTTATAGTTTACAACGATACATTTCAACAGTCTTTCTAACACGTAAAATAAGAACGAATACGTAGCAAAACAGCGAAATCTTTGATTTGCCACCGATTGCAAAAAAAGGTTTGTAGATTTGGACAATTTGCATTAATTGTGAGCTCATCAGTAAAGTGCAGCAAACACAAATCAAACATAGTTTTGAGCAAAAATAATTGATCGTTTTTGTGTTGATACTTTCGTGAGGGATACTTATTTGGTAACTGGGTACTAGCAATAAATGTCAAAATCCGGCTCCAAGGACCGAATATGTCACCACTATTGTGCACCGTTGGGTCGGTGCTTTTATTTATCGTATAGCCATTTTTGTGCGTCTTTTGTCATCTATGCTTCATTATCGTATTGTTGTATTACCGAAAAACTATTCTTCTATTCCATCATACATTTATTTACATGTTATTTATACACATTTACAAAACTTGTTATGAAGCGAGTTACAAAAATTGACTCAATTAAACAGTGATGTCACTATTTATCTTTGATTACGAATCTTTTGAGTTCTTCTCGTGTGTTTTACTGAGTTGTTTCTACAACTAGATTGGATCTCTTGTTTTCGTTCGTATATGGCTGTCGCAATATCCCATAAACTGGAGGCCTAGCATTTTTAGAGAAGTACACTATACAAACTTTCATGAAAATTGGATAATCGACTTCCGCGAGTAGAGTTTAATTCTGACATAAACTTGTCCCAAAAGCGCAACATGAAATGAGATTCGTTTTCAACGGAAACAGAACGTGTGAAATGAAGACGCTATCGGAGGCTACTTGTGGCAGTAGCTACAATTTATACTCCTGGGTCATCTTAGGGTTATTTTTTAAGGCGTGAGCAAAGTGGCTAATAACATCGCTCTATTCTACTTTTACTTAGGCAATATTCCTTAAGAATTCATAAATACATTTCAGCGAATATATTATGGTGATGAGAGGAGTCTCATCAGACCATCGCATATACATTAACTGAAGTTGCATCAAGTCATATAAACATGAGTGACAACCAGTTTGTGTGTGAATATTACCGCCATCTAGACGTGAATACTGCTATATAAATGCAGAGGTCTTTTCGACCAACAAAGTTGGTACTATAAAGACCAATTACATATGATATTTATTCCAAATACTTCGAGAAGTCATACTTTTTAATGTCCGCTGCTGTCTTAAAGGACAGGTATTTTTGCATCTAACTCTTAATTAAATATTTGCAAGTAATACAATATCGTTCTATTCTGCTTTTACTTTTGTAATAATTCCTTAAGAAGTCGCATGACGTTTCTTCTAAGTTCATTGAGAAGTGATGCTTTTTAATGAGCTGCAGCTGTCTTACGGGGCAGGTATTTTGTTTCGTATTTACTCTACTTTGAGTCTTAACTAAATACTTACAAGTAATACAATATCGTTCCAACCTACTTTTACTTTTGCAACAATAACTTAAGGATTTATACGAAGTTTATTCAGTTCATTGAGGAGATATGCTTTTCAATGGCCCAGCTGCCTTAAGGGACACGTATTTTTGCTTCGTGTTTACTCTACTCTAACTCTTAATAATGAAATAAATATAATAATAACTCCTAATTAAATATTTGCAAGTAATACAATATCGTGCCATTCTAATTTTTTGCAATAATTCCTTAAGAATCCATATGATGTTTATTCTAAGATCATTGGGGTGTGGTACTTTTTAATGAACCCCAGCTGTCTTACAGGACTGGTATATTTGCTTAGCGTTTACTCTACTCTAACTCTTATTTAAATATTTGCTTGTAATTATGCTTTGTTGAAAAGCATAAAAATAAGTGTGAAATAATCGACCAAACGCTGCAAAACTTGTTCTTCTTGCTGATCACTCGTATATTTATTATGTTTTTCGTAATAATTCGTATGATAGCTAAGTATACGAGTTCGAGTTTAGTCCAATCCTTTCGGTACTCTTGCAGCTGGTGAGCGATTCTTTAATCGATCCGTTCTCTTCGATTCTGTTGATCATTAAGCAATGAATACCATTACCGTCGACTGGTGGCCGTGTGGTTAGAGTGTAGTTGTCCTGCGCAGATTAACATGGTTCGCTACTTGTGACTGGCATGAAAGTTAAAATGCAACAACTGAAAAGGCATGTTATCTGGCAAAAAATTAGAACGATATCCTGAGGACTTAACATATTCGTTCACCTTATTGTAACCTCAGGGACGCCTGACTGCTGGTTATGACTCGGTATTCCTGAACGGAGAGAGCACAAAGGACCTATTTGTGGCCTAACTGCGGCTTCGTAGTACCCTCCTCTTCACTTTGCCACTTTTAACAAATATCATTTTTCTGGTATTTTGTTTCTAAGCTGCACCTTGTCAAAATTGCATGCAAGTTGTATTTTATATAATTTCATCGATAGTTAGTTCTAGGTGTTTGAGTTGTAGTCCAACTCGTTCGGTTAAATAACATTATTGCTTTCGTAACACCTTAATCGCGTTAGTATTCTCTTTGCAATCCTTAAAAGTGAAGCGATGACCTGTTTGTCAACCAAGCCGTTATCGCTTCGATTATGTTGGAGATTCTTTCAATATTTCAGAAATTGATGAAAAACGATGTTGCTGGTGGAGATGTGATCTATATGTTTTTAGATATCAGCACCCCTGATATCTAAAACATACACATCGACAAAATGTATTATTCATTTTTCTATAATAACATGTGTGCCTTGATGATAGTGAATCATGGTCCTGGTCAGTAAGACGTTTTATTAATCGGATTCGCGGTTGCGATAGTCTTTACCATGGCTGTCGCGAGAGGAACAGATCAATCATTTTTTATTGATTTCGCTCCTACTTGAAGCATAGACAAAATTTTATTGTATAATGTTGATCGCTGGACATTCTTTAATTAAAGTCGAATGATGAATAAAATTTCCGAATAGGGGGAATATAAATGATGATTTTTGGCTAATTCGGTGAACGTGTATAATTATGTTTATCAGGGAGTAATTTGTAGAACTAATTATTTAGTGTCATTAAAGCACTGTCGGTGAACTACTTGGGCTGATTTACCTATTACTAAGGTGTTCTTTCGTCATTACATTAGACCACTAAATATATGTTCCGTTTACATAATTCAGTAGCACTCTCTTGTGAATAATAATTTGCACAAACGTCTCCATTGTGCTACCCAAAGGCAAACCATGTTTTGTACCCAAATAATTCGACGATTGTTGAAACATGGTAAGTCGTGGCGCACTACATAAATACCTTTCGTAGGTCTGTACGATAAATCTGTACGATTTAATTTCTATTAATAAGCACTGTTAATACTGCATATTTTATTTTTATTCCTTGAATTGATATAATGGGAATATTAATTGTCGTCACAATAACTCCACGTGGTCCGATTTCACTGTTCTTTTTTTTAGTAAAATATGTATTTCTTTCACTTCGCGAACACATTTATAGGTTAACGCTCTTATTTAAGGAGCCAGACGAAATAGAAAGTAAAAATCTTCCAAATGTCATTTATCTGCATACAAAATAGATTATAAAATTAATTCAAAAAGTGAAATTATCGAAAAAAGCACCAAATGAATACAACCACACAATAATATATATAATTTCATGACAATTACTTGTATTCGATGGGTGTAATTACGAAGTTTCCTTGACGATCCGAAACCGGTGTTTAGGTAAAATGAAAAAATATCACTGGAGCATGAAAACTTGAACTTGACATTCATGCAGCTTATGTAAACCGTTTATGTTCATAAACTACTTTCTTTCGCTGTTAGTAGAGAACACAAACGACAAATCAAGCTCGCCGTACGGCGCAATTGAAAATATTCAATTTCTTCTTCGTTTACGGTCGCAATAAATCCTAGGATTTCCCGTTGAATGCGTTTAAAATATCGAGACATTGCGGCATTTTAATTCCGCCGTTCGTTTCGTGAGAATCGATATTGCCCAACATATTATATATTTAATAACGTCGCCTATTGTTTTGCAAATAATTGTACGTGTTTGCAAACAGTAAATTATAGCAGTCGATGGAAATTAATTTTTGCAGGCGATGTTACGCAACTGTGATGTACATCATATTTATCGGTAGCGTAATTTTCGATCAGTTGCCGGAGAAATTTTTGCGATTTTCGTTGTTAACCGATTTCGTGACTTTGACAATCACCTTCAAAGTCTAATTACTTTTCGCAGTCGTGTAGAAAGTGATGCGCGCAATCTGCATTTGTAAGTGCGTTTTAATTAAAAATTATTATGCGGTAAGATTTTACGTTGGCCCAGAAAAATTATGTCCAATGAAAAGCTCTAAGCGTCGGAAAATATGGGTGGAATTAATGAGCGTCGTCAAACGCAGTGACCTTAAATGCATTTAAGGTTGACATCAACTTACTTTCTCTTCCATATTGTTTATTGCTTTGATTTACGATTATATGTTCTAGGAGAATAGGACAAATTTTTTGAATCGTGCAAATTTCATTTCTTACCTTAAACTTAAATCAGTTATTTTTAAGTAATTTTTCATATCTTTCATGATTCGAGGTGAATGTCTAGCAAACCACTTAGCCAAGAAAGATGCCATAACTGATAGATTTCAAATTTAATAAGCAATATATGCAAAATTATCTACCATATTAATATCACAATAATGTACTAGGTGATAAAGTTCTACAAATTTTCTATTAAAGACTAACTAATTGCATGCATGAGCAATTTAGCGATTGGACTTGGGAATCGCATTTTACATTCGTGTTTAAAAACAATAATAAACGGCTATTATATCTGAACTGCAACGTCACTTCGATGTCACCGCAGTATTTTATAATATTGTATTTTTAATTCTAATTGTCCAAGGGAAAGGGATTTTTTGTACATGCAATATTTTAACATTTAATTTTCATGAATATTATGCGAAAACACGTATGAGTAATTATTGTATTCCATAACGATTATTACGTCATTGTTGTTTAATTCTGAATCAACCTTATGGCATGGTAAGTAATACTAAAAAAATATTACTTTCGTTTCGAAGTGCATTGATATTCTACGACAATCTAGTTCATTATTTAACATGCGAATAATTGCTTCAATTGTACGTATCTATGTATTGTATAACAATGGAAGATTTATTCGTGCTGTTATTTCTATTACATTATTATTTATATTGCGATTCTAGAATTTGTTATTCACTAATTGTAAATAATTTATGTAGAGTATTTGATTCTGTTATCGGGAGAAAATATTTATCAAATAAATGTTTCCGCTGTGGTTTGTTTGTGTGTAACCTACGTTTGGTTCAGGATACAAGGCGATGATTAAAACGAAATTAATTTACATGGATTGTTTAATTTTTATTTATTATACAAACTAGAATAATACGATCATTTTATATTTCTAAGTATCCACACAATGGTACGTTAATTCAGACTTCTTTCACCGTTCCTTTCACTTATAGTCAGACTAGTAGTAAATTCACTTTTTATTAGAAAATGTTTTTGATTTTACTTGCAGAAACACCCAGTCGGCACCGAAAACTTATCCGTTGATATAGTTTCATTTGTATTAAGGACTAGCATCCGCTCGTGCCTAAATTTTTGGACACATACAGCGCCACTTTCAGCTGAGGAACATGAATCCTTTCTGTAAAATAAAAAAAAAAAGAACTTAGATAACTGACGATAGTGTCAATAGTTTTTGGGTCTATCGTTAATATTAACTAAAATTCTAAAAATTACATAAATGTCGTCAAATGTTATAAATAAGGCATGCAAATTGCAAACATTTTCTAAATGGTAAAATTATCAAATACAGTTGATTCAAATAACCAAATTGACCACAATATACTAAATGTCAAAGCTGGTAAGCTTGTTATGATATGCATAGAAAAAGTATGCAATTCAAAAACATGAAATGTCAGTTACAAGTGCATGGTCAGTGTTTTAGCTGCAAAAATAACTTGGTACCAAGTTTGGGTTCGGTGGACATGATGAATATTAATAATAAAATAAATATCTCCAATGATTTGTACAAAGTGGGGAAATTTTATTATATTATATTTTGACTTTCTTAGTGATCCTATTGTCCCCACCAATCTTTTGTTATTATTTTGCTATTGAATTAATTTTAATTTATCTTTTGCATCACATTTTAAACAAATGTATTCCATGCAAGATATATTTATATAAAATTAATTAATTTGGTTTCATTGTACTCGTATGATTGTAGTTCTTATATTTAAACACATATTTAACACATGTTTTTAAAAATATTAATTTTAAAATATATTTATGTGGTGTTTTATTTTCACTTTTTGTTGTTATCTTGTTATATTTTAACAGTAATATATAATATGTAAGGGAGTTCTTTTATTTTTTGTATATTCATTAGAATGTAATAGTAAATCGGAGACTGTGGTTGGAAATATAAAATAAATAAATATTATACAGAAATCAATGAACCTTTCGAAAAAGTAAAAACAAACTTCAGCATCTTAAATTAAAAAATTACCCAAACTGATCATGTACATGCTGGATTGTGCAAAAAAATGCATAAGAATGAAAGAATAAATACAAAAATATAAGCAGCAACATGTTACAAAATTAAAAAAAAATCAAATTTGCTAGATGTTAAAGATGCTAAAAATATTACATATTTTTGTAATTTCCAATGCATAATGTGCAAACAATTCAAAATTGTTCCAAAAGTAAAAAAGTAGCAAAATATGAATTGGGGAAAACGTCGACTAAATGGTCCAATGGAATAAAAATCCAACGCAATACATAATGATGTATGTCAAATGTAGTACAAGATGGGCCCCATTACCATTATGTTAACAAAAGTGTCAAATTAGTCAAAGAAAAAATGGCAAATTTGATCAACTGGTTAAAAATACAAAAAATATAAATTGTGAATTGACTACAATGCAACAAATAAATTAAAATTATGACTTTTAAATTATTAAATATGTAAGAATGTCAATTGCCTACAATATAACAAATTCAACAATTAGCTCCATTCTTCGAGAAATTCGTCCAATTTAGAAAATGTGCGAAAATGTCCTAATTTCCAAATTATGTCAAATGTAATAAACTTAAATTATTAAACAAGTAAAACAGTCAAAGCTGCGAAAAATGCCAATTTTTCACATTTTCTGAATGTTGTGTTCTGTGATACAATAAATATAAAAGAAAAACACCTCAGTCAATACATCCCTAAGATGCCTGTCTAATGTGTTTATGACTTTAGTCGAATTCCCTGGAAATTTTATGTAGGGGTTAAGGCCACGACCTTCGAAATTTGAAAACTGCAAGGCTTCTTGAAATTGTCATGTGTATAAGGGTATAAATATATATTTTTTAGTTTGACACAAACGAGTTATTTCAACATATTCGGCATATGATCAAAAATAAAAATCTAATTACTTTGTATGATTGATTATTATTATAAATGGTTGGCATTATTTTTCACACCATTTAAATGTTTTGCATTTAAATAGGTTGTCGACCGCTATCGTGTTGGGGTTAATGATAAGATACCATGAATTTATAACTGTGTATGCACTTTATAATTTGTTAAATTTCTGCAGCACATGCAAGCTGTGACTTGTGATACGTTGCCTTATTATTTTGAAAATATTAAAATTAATAACGTTCCTACTTACTGGCATCGTTTTATTATCAAATCTTGTTGAAGTTGATCCACGTTAACGATAGTTTTCCATTCGTTGTTAAGGTTCAGTCCTTGTTTAGGATAAAATAGACTATTGTCAGATTCGCAATAACTATACTGGGAATGATCAGAACTTCTTCGAACTTTTTCAACCACGTTACCAAAATACACGTAAAATTGTGGATTATCTTGAAGCAATTTCTTTATTTTCGCATATGGATAATTTTTAGTTGAGTTACATAAATTTGCTATGCAATCTGCATCTTGCATGATCTTGCTTGCTTCGTATCCCCTTGTTTTCCTATAATTAATCGATGCGACGGACTGAAAATAAATATAATATATTTTTTCCTTAATTCTGGTAAGGGACACTAACCAAAATTAGAAGTCCGAACGGAAGCACGTATATTATGCTGCACATTTTCGCCCGCTTTAAAAACACCTCTATCAAAATTATGTCGTGTAAAACAACCTTAGCTGAACGTTGTGTGCCGCCAATTTTGCGGTTTACTATATATACGTAAAATTTCCGGCACTGAGTAAACTGTGACTCGATTATTTTATTTATTTAATCACAAGTGCTTAAAATTCCCCGAATCGGCAAATCTCATAAAATCGTATGGGAATTTACGCTCCTATCCGTTATCCGGTTAGTGATCTGAGGGTTTTCTCAGTACATTACACATAATCCGAATTAAAAAAACTTTCGATGCATTAATATATATCCGGTCAAGCGCATATGAATGTCCGTTCAATGTTGTTTCGCGTTAAATACTAAACAACAAGAAAATGCAAATGAATTTGTCCACCTGTTCAAATAAAAAATGCGTTTTATCAACACGAACTGCATTAGTACGGGCAAACACGTCGGCTTAAATTAAATCGCGGAACGGTACCCTTGTCAATGTATGTGGATTACAAATATGCATTTGTTGATACGATTGTAATCTATGATTTCAAAGTATATCAAAGACAATAAAAGAGGATACTATAGGCGAATAATGTAAACCTTTCAATTGTCAATTGAGACCAAATATTTCATTGAATTCAGCATGTTTTGATAATTTTCATATAAACAGGGCACTATTCTTTTAACGTCATTAAAATTCGAGCTCGGCTTAAATTTTATTTATAAGGGTCCCTAGCCATTATCATTTGTACAATTTTATTAATTTTTTCAAGATTATTATTGCAACTATTTATACTACGTTAATTAACACAATTTGTTTTCTTGCATTAGTTGCTGTGAATAATTCATTATCACTCAACTAAGTATTTAAAAAGGCAAAAGAAGCGTCCAATGAAGTGGTCAAAATAAATTGCTTGAAATAAATTAGTAACTTCTAGACTGTTATCAGATTATAAGCATATCCTGATATTTCACTTCTCGATCTTTCACGAGGGGAAGTTGGCTGCTGTGAACCGATTAAGTTGATTCTCGCTCTCCTCACCATCGACCGTTACGCAATAATATAGTGTGAACCTGCCGGCTAATTGTAAATTAGTATGACGATGATTATTCAAAGTATTTATTTGACGTTTTTATGTAAAGCTTACCGCATTTTTTCCTAAATTATATTGGATAATGCTTTTAAACTGTAAGAAAGATATATCATATCCTATGTAATTTATATTCGTTACTGTACACAACATTTTGCTACTTTTAAATGAACTCGTCCTTTAAAAAGTTAATAACGTACTGGACATTTCCAACGCGTCTAACACTCGTAAAACATGTGAAATTAAATGTAGTGTTGAGACAAACTTTGAAAAATTGTGCTGGGTTGTTTTCTTTCATTGAGTTGGATTGTTTGTTTTATTTGGGAATGGTGGCAATGATTTGCTTAAAAAAAATTCATACATCAAGTTTCATACCTAGTATACCGATACATGTCTCTCTCTCCTGCCTACCGCTTTCTTCTCCCGGCTCTTCATCTCCCTTCTCATCTCTTCCTTGGTGTCGTCTCCTGCCTGCATTTCTCTCGCCATCCTTCTCATGTTCTCCTTCAATTCCTTTAGCTTTGCCAATAATCTGACCCTCTCTCTGTTCTCCCCCTTGCTTTTCTCCAATCTCTTTTCTCTTTCCCCTTCCTCCATCTTCAATTCTTTGCACCCTCTCATCAAGTGCTCCCATTTATCTTCGCGTTCCTCACATAATTCGCATTTCCTGTACTCCTCATTCATGCAGTACTTCGTTTTTTCCTCGTTCCCATACCTGTACCTTGCCACGATTCTGTCTTCTTCGGGTGTCCTCCTTTCCCTCAAATATCTTGGTTCTCCACCATTCACTTTGTATTTTGTGTTATATTTTGCCTTCCTTATTTTGCCCTCTCTTTCTTGCGTTTCCACTTGCCTCCATCTATTTATTATTTATCTTTCCACATGTTTCCCCTCTCCTCTTCTCCTCTCCACATCTTCCTCTGATATTCCTGCCTTTTCCGTTTCTGATATAATTACTATATCGTTTGCGAACGCCAACGACCATATTTTCCTGTTTCCTAATTTCAACCCTGCGTCTTGGCCCTCCCTCAATATCTTCTCTAACTCCGCTATGTAAATGTTAAATAGTTGTGCGGATACCCCTTTCCTGTCCTGAATTTTTCTGAGCTGCCATCCCCCACCCTGACTCTGCACCGTGTTTCTTTGCATATTTACTCCACCCTTCTCCTTATCCCCTCTGATATCCCTACCCTCCCCATCGTTTTTAGCAGTATATTTCCATTTACTGTGTCGAAAGCCGCTTTCAAGTCAACGAATATAGCATGTACTTTCCCTCTTTTCTTTATTAGCTCCCTTTCAATAAGGTAGTTTACTATATAAAAATTGTCCATCGTTCCCCTGCCTATCCTTAAGCCTGATTGTCCTTCCGGCTTCGTTGCTTAATATAATAAAAAAAGAAAAGCAAGGATAAGCATGAAATAAAAATTTGTGTAGAATCAATAAAAATTGTTATTTTTTTCATAATTAAGGATGAAATTGGATGTACTAACATTTTCGTGTTTTTCCACCAACGGGGAACTACCGTACCTAGTGAATTGATTGAAACTTTTTATTTGCATCGTAACGGACGGATATTGGATAATTAACTTCCAATACGCAGAAATTTGATTTTTTTAATCGTAACAACTTTGGGAAAAGACAGATTGTCATTTCGTTATGATCCAACGTTCTGTCTATGATAAAGGTGCACATTTTTATGCACGAAGAACCTAAGATAACTTTGAAGAATAATTATCAATGACGTGGTGGTGTAAATCTATTGAGCATAAATTACTGCCGGGCTAGATATTTCACGAGGTCAACCGATACAGATATAATACTGGTTGAAGATGCACTTTGTCTTCAGTAACAATGCCCAACCGAATTCTACCCAACCTAACTCAACCCAACTCAATACAGCTCAATCCAACCCAACCCAAACTAATCGAACCAAACATCAAGATGCAGGTTTGACAACTATTTGAACTAATTACTCTACTCTCATTGGACAAAACTGATCACTTGATGTCTTAGCCAAATATCCAATTTTACATACAATTTAGACATAAACTCAAACAATACTACAGATTAAAAGTTTTGCAAATTTTTCAATGGGTTGGGTTGGGTTCTTACCCATGACTAGTGGAAACGATTTGCATAAAATAATGAAAAAGGAAAACGAAAACAGAATTAGATATAAAATTAAAAAAAAGAAAAATGAAAATGAAAAGAAACTGGAGTTCGAATCTAGAACCAATTAATATAAGTCATCAACGAAACACTATCAAATTAGAGACAAAACGAAAATCATCCAAAATCGAAACAAATATATTGCAATGAATATTATAAACTTACAATTTTGTATAAAATTAATAAAATTGGTTAAAATTTATTGTTCATAATTAAAAATATTTGAAGATATATTTAATTTAAGATGTGATGAGATGTGTTTTCCCACTGAAGGGGAATTATTAGTACTTATTTCCAATACAGTCTATTTTTCTCGCAATCACGTTAATTGTATTAATTTTAATTGACAGAATTTGTTTGAATTTGAATTGAACTTGACAATGGCGTGAGTTGTATTCTCTTTGGAAGTTGGAAGTGGCTATATTTGTAACAGGGAAAAATAATTAGCTATATAAATGAATAACTTGTGGATTTTTATGCAGATTTGTTTCCAAAATGTCGGCGGCGTTTATCCAACTTTTGAAATTTATAAAAGAAATATTTCTTTTATGTTATCGGTTTCTCTCGATCAATTGACATAGACAACGCTGTTCAAAAAGCCACTGTTCAGTAATAACGCCCTTGGTTTACTTCGGGAGATTTTTATTTGACGTTCGTAGTTCGATAGATGTGGTTATCAATTCGAACTGTTATAATGCAAAAATTCAGGTATACTTTATTATTTATTGAAGCAGACGCATTGTCTTTGAATGCTCCAAACTGAATAGTGAAAAAAAAACAACGAAACACATGCACGATTTACTTGCGCGCGAATTCGCAACTCTGATGATTAAAGTATTAATTGACACAGCTTGCTATGAAAATCCTCTACGAATATTACGTATGACTATTTTAAGTATCAAAACAAGAATACATTTAAAAAATATTGCCCAATATTTTTCGTTTTTATAATAATAAATAAATAAATGGTATTCGAACTTAATTTGATTTACGCATTCGTAAAATTTAGTTTTTATAATTCTACAACAATAACATAAAATTAATAGACTTTTTCGTAATATTACATTAAAAGGAACGACGTAAGTAATTAGTTTAAAAACGTGAAAAACCCATCCATCAAATAGTAATTTTCGTGAGATACCAGTATGTCGTACCTTTCGTGTTAAGTGATCTTAAGTGATCGAGTATACTGAATTATGAGAGCGTATGTAATAATCTTCATATTTGATCGTCAAATAAAATTTAGTCCACTCGATTACGTTGTTTTAAATGCACTTAACTTAAAAATACAGGCAATTAACGAAATTCGAAAAACGATGTTATTAACAGAATTCTGAACCTTTATTATGACTTTTAGTACAAAAACTTCGTATTAAACATTTTCAATTTATTGGGTGAGTCCTTCATGGAATATGGAATATCTATCGGTAACTTGAAAATTAATTTGATTTTGTAATTGGTTGAGTTACAAACAAGATTAGTGTATATTTGATTTATCTTCGGTTTGTAATACGTGGCATTGCCATTGTAATGTAATTAGGTCAATAATTACCATGAAACGACTTATTAAAATATTTGTTTCCGTGCTTGGATAATATCGCACTTTACCTTTCGGCAGACAAATTAAAGTTCTGAACCGCGCGGTAGCACTTGGATATTTAGCTTCGTGGCACAAAATTTATATTTATAAATAACCTTTCAAGAACCCCTTGTTCATTAATTGAACAAAGCTTGAGAAGGCCGTTGAAGTTGAAGAGGTTTTGTATAAAATTACCTTTTAATCTATGCATAAGAACTTGCCCCCTTCGACTGCGTTAACGCGTAAGTACGGTACATTAGTCGGATACGGAAATAAATATAACTTATGAAATTCGATTATTCGCGACAGAATTATTTTGTATTGTTTTCGGTCGAATACACCATATTAATGCAAATTAACGGAACGAACCAATTCATAGCGGCTGAAGCTCGTTAAAATTTGTATTGTGCTCTCGCCACTCATACTGCGGCCAACAGGCCTTGAAATTATGATTGCAATCACAATAACATTTAAACATAATTTTCTTGATCATGCTATGATTTTTCGTTAAGCATTTTTTTAAGGTCGATGCTCGTTGGGATGCTGGTGTTTGTGTTCATGCTTTATCTTATTTTAGTTGCACTGCATAAGGACTTATTGCGTTCATATTAAATTTTAATGGAAAATACACAAGGAACACATTAAGTGCGAAGGTGTATAAAAAATAAAATTAAGTAAAGCACAAGTAAAAGCGATTACTTCAAATGAGTGAAATAACATTTTGACGCGATATTAAATAGTTTTATGTGGCTGGACTGAATTTTATTTATAAAGAAGTTGCAAATTTTAATTTTAAAAATATGTTTAAGAGAACATGACATAAAATAAATTACATTAAAATGAAGTAATCTAATAATACGACCAATGTTGAAATTAAAATCATACAACTCTTACATGATAAATTACAGGCATTCTTTAACGGCCTTATAAGCTTGAGCCAGGGTGAAGAAAAATTAAATTAAAAAATCTTGCATATTTATGAAACGACGTATCCGTCAGACCATTATAGAAATAATTAAATTGCTGTCTAATATCTTTAACATTATCGTCGACTCCAGGTGTGTGTGTATGTGTGGTCGTTGATGAATTCCCATAATCGAAAGACGTGCATTTGCGATTGTCGACTAATGTGATTTGGGAAATTTCATTAGTTAATTCCGACTAAAAGTACCTTCAGTGTTATGCACAAAACGTTGGAAGTTCCCTCATATTCATTGCGTTGACATTGTCGCAATTTATATTTGCATTGATACTATATACATCATTTATCGAATGTTTGCTTCGCGGGATTTCAGTATCCGTTAGTTTTACCTGTTTGCAAATAAGATATCGAATTTTACTTATCTTTTAGAATACGCAAAAAATTGGAAAATTGCTTTTCTTAAATAAATAAATAAAACATAAATATGAAAATAAATAAAATTATTTAAAACTTTTATTTGTCATTTAAAAACTACAAACTACAACTATAAAGAAAATTTGAACACTTTTTAATTTTAGGAAATTTGTATCATTACACCTCCGCTAATTGGATATGTAAGTGCAAGCACATGCTGATGGTATGGGGAAGTTCTCTAATATTAATTCACCACGTTCATCAATAACTACCAACCTGATTTCGATAAATTGATTTTCGCAGTAAGATTCATAACCTAGAGGTAACGTGTGCTCTCCAAAACATGTAGCGCCAGCTCTGAAAATGAAATAGCTCAAATTACAAATGGTGGCCGATATTGAAGTCGTATTTGTGTCTGGCGAACAATAGATGAGCTTTCGACAGGCGCGTCTAGTCGTTACTGAAGCAGCATTCTCGCAAATAGTTTTTATACATTTTTTAGAACGTTACCCTTTAATAATGTAGCGCAGAGTCGCCACTACAGTCATCAGTACATACAGCTTCTCTTACAGTAATTTCTGTTTTATCTTACTTACATACATGATTGAAATGCTATGGATTGTCTATAACCGTCCACATTTACGATAGTTCGCCACATATCCAGCACATTTTTTCCTCGTTGCGGGTACATCGTAATTGATCTCGTCTCGCACATATTTTCACTGTAGAAGCTATATTTGTCTAGCAGGTTAATGTGTGGTCTGACTACGCTTCCAAACAAACTTGAAAACTTGGTGTTAGCTGCAACCATCTTTTCGATTTCATCGTGCGGATATTCTTCGGTCGCGTTGCACAAATTATGTATGCAGTGCCCGTTTTCTTCTTGTAATTCGTAACTACGCAATTTTCGATTGTACCCCAATGACCAGCAGTTCTAAAATTGATTAATTTATTTATGAATATATCTACCAATAATTCGATTTCTTACAGGTGCTAAAATAACGAGTAACACTATATGAAAATGCATGTTCCTCCTTGACTGGAAGATATAAAACGCACTAGATCAACAATTGTACTAAAACTTGCTGGAAAAATCGGAGTTGGTTAATGGTATGACCACATTTAACCACAATCTAAAATTCACATCCTTTTCCTAGAAATGTAATAAATTATTGTCCGACGCATAAAATTGTTAGTTGAATGTTATGTTGCATATACGAGGAAGAAAATTATTTATGATCAAATTTTTCATTTTCTGATATTATGAGATGACGTATGGGAATCTTTTAAATTTTAAATGTAGGGCAACAAGACGCCACCTATTGACATACATGGTTTAATTTATTGATGCAGATATGGTTAATAGAAATATTCATTTGTCGTATGCAACTTAATACACATTGTTGTATAAATGTTACAGTGCATCTCAATTCCATTTTGAAATGCTGCTTAACTTTATTAATTTTATAACATTAAATTTACATACATATTGTTGAAGTGAAAGTACACTCTAGCTTTGTTTCCAAGACAAGCATTTTCCGAGAAAGTCATCAATAATATTCAGAAGAGTAGACACCGAATTCCGTTGGTGGATTTAAAGATACATTAGTGCACTGATGTGGATACTTTCGACCAATATTGATGCATGGAGATTTGTTCTTATTTTCCATCCATCATTCATCGGATCGGTAGATTTTGAGTTGTTTTCATTTGCTCGTCTAGGCTAATTGGTTGAGTGCTTCTTTCTTTTTTCGAGTAATTTTATTGACTGTATCTTTAAATTTAGGGAACTATTATTATTCCTGCAATTTAGCAACTTCACAATCGTCATTGTGAATTTCTTCCAACCCACCCCCATTTGTTTTATTTGTATTTCATATGTTTGTTCCAAAATAATTGGTACATTTGCATACAAAATGGTACGAAACTGCTACTACATAAATCTGAAAAACTTCATAGCGAAGGAGGGGGCAGATACTCTTCTAAGCTTACTGTCAAATATCTTACGGAATAGTAAACGTGTGTAAACGTTTTCTTATTTTAGAGAACCACAACCCCTTTTTATGAGATTCGTTGTTGGAGTTCACGTTTCTCCCAAGGTCTAAGTTCACCTTAGTGGAAAACAATCAATAAACTTTTGCCAATAGCATTACGCAGAACAGCAATATTTCGCTCCCTTTTCGGAATTTGGGAACGTTTCTCAGTTATTTTGTTACCTATATTTTACATCTACAATCTTGTAGCTCATTTTTTGTATTTTTCATAACAATCTTCGTCACGTTTTTACCCTTCTATTATCGTGTTCGTTCTTTCACTATTCGAAATTTCGATTGCGTGCGTCAAACTAAACCCATATTGTTTTCGTACGGGGTTTTGATTTTTTAGGGATTAGCGCTGATTTCCAAGAGTATGGAACTCTTCAAACATCATTTCTTGTATTCTTGCTTTGTTATCGATTTTCGATTTCCATGGCTCGATAGTCTTGCTGCTGCATATTCGATTTGGGACCAGGTTTTTGTCTTTTCAAAATATGTGGTGTGTCCTGTGTTTAATACGTGTTGTGCCAGAGTGGATGTTGTTGTTTGTTTTTCACAGCTAGCATATGTTCCTTTACGAGAACTGATATTTTCCTGTTTGCTCATAATCTCCACAATGCTTGTGTTTCTAAGGCTGTTTTGAGCTTGGGGTTTCTTAACATCGTTACTATTGTATGTAGGGGTTTGTAGACAGGTTGAATTTGATGTATTCTAAGAATGTCCCCAATTCTGCCCGTAGCGCCTTTCACATATGGTAGGAATGCTAAGGTTACCGGTTCTTGTTCTTCGATGTTATGTTGTGCAGTATCTTGAAATGCTTTATTGATCATTTCATTTGAGTAAGTGTGTAAGTGTCTATGGCCTCTTTGCAAATGTTTTTGCAACCGCCACTCCTTGAGCTGGATGATGATGCCAGTTACCGTTTAAGTACCAGTGTGTGCGTGTATATTGTCCATAAATTGTGTGTGCTAGTTTGACGCCCTGTACCCTGATTAATATTACATTTAGAAATTGTAGTTTGATATTCACAGCGTAGCCATAATTTCGGCAAGCCGTGTATAAAGATGTTTGCAATGACTGTAGGGTGAGAAGAAGCCACTGGTGCTCCGAGTAACTACTTGTAGACTTGTCCTTCAAACCTGAATTAGGTACGTTTGAGAGAATATGTACTGGTTCGGATATTGGAATATTTGTAAAGAGTATTGTTACGTTAAAACTCACTAGTGCACTTTTTTGTGCCTTTCAGCATGTTTGCTATATAGACCACTAAAGCTTGTGTGGGTGAACTTGGGGACATTCTTAGAAGATATCAAATAAAACTCCTACATGCAATAGCAATAATACTAAGAAACCTCAAGCACAAAATAATATAATTAGAAATACAAGGTGTATACGAGGTGTCTTGTGGAGATTGTGAGGAAACATATCTTGGGCAAACAAACTGGAAAATATCAATTCGGATACACAAACATATGCTGGCGGTGAAAACAGAACAATGACATCCACTCTGGTACAACACATATTAAATACAGGACATACTATAGATTTTGAAAAGACAAAAACCTTCGCCCACATCTAATATGCGGCAACAAAAATACATCCAGAAACCACCGTAACACGATAACACATCATGAATACACGAAATGATGGTCGAAGACTTCCATACTCTTGGAAACCAGCGCTAATCCCTTACTTAAACACTTACGCAAAAGACCACACGCAGCGAAAATAACCCTGTTCTGGAAAAGGATTACTACGACCTTAGGGGAAAAATTCCACGGCGTAGAGTAATATGGAGCCAAGCGAAACGAAGTAAACAAAACTATCGCAATAGACACAACGAGAAGAAACTGGAAACGTCGAAACTGTTCAAGATATTCCCATTGTAATTCTATACAACTGGAAACTTCGTTATGCCCTTAAAATAAAAAAAAAAATCTGCTTGAGTGCGCAACTAATTTTGCATAAACTGTTTAACTTCATCATTCGTTCGTAAATGGAGACTTACTAAATCTTCTTTCCAGAGCGCAAAAATTTGGAAAGACGACAAATCAGGCCTATGGCAGTATGTCCCAGTGTATTCTTTAAGGGTATTCCTAGTTAAAATGACCGTATGAGGTTGTATGTTGTCATGATGCATCTAATCGATTTTGTTTTTTTTTTTGTTTCTTTGTTAAGAAGTTGACATTGATAGTTTGTCACTGTATTACAAAAATCGCGCAAATAGTTCCTTCGCTATTGAAGTTTGTTGGCGTCGCGAATGAGAAATATTATGGACTGCAATACGGCATTTCAAAGATGTTTTACAGCATTCGTAAAGCATCAATTTTCAAAGAGTATTTCTCCTCAAATTGCGCTTTGATTCTTGAAAATAATCTATCGGTTTTGACTGTTTATAATGTTTCTTATAAGAGAACTAACTCGTAGTATAAACACAGTTGCATCCGGCAGGAACTGGAAACTTGTCCAACATTAGGTCGTCGTTTTCTTTCATTACAACCAATTTCAAAATCACGTAGTATTGTCTACAGAAGGTGCGATACCCTAAAGCCAGCGAGCCTTCGTCAAGGCATGAAGCATCTGATTCACTGAAAAAAGTAAAATTGGTTAACTTAATTTCTAATCTTCTTTAGCATTTTGTATAATTACAATAACCAACTGAAATAATGTAAAATGGATTAGTTAGCTTTATGACGATTTATGCTAAAGGGAAAATGCTCAAACGAAGATTACAAGCCCGTGATTGTAAATATAAAATTGGTATCTGGTTGTGAATATAAATATTATCATTGAATAAATAAAAATTCAATTGCATTCCTCTATCCGTAAAACAGAAGTAAGCAAATTAAAAGCACATTTATTTGTTATTTTAAGTTTCATGACAAATTACACATAAAACAGATATGTTATCCTTAATTATAATATTATTGTTTGTTTGAATGATTCAGGTTACTCGTGTATTTTTATTCTTTAAATATTTTAAGAATTTAGATTTTGGTAGTATGGAAAATTATAATAGTGTCTAGAAAATGTAATGAAATTTTATATAAGTTTAACATTTTACTAGGTTTTTATGTCATTATTGAATATTGATATATAATAACAATAACAATATACTAATATACAATAACAAGTGTACTTACACGCACGTCTCAAATGTCACGCCTTGTATCCCTGCTCCGACATTTACGACCGTCCGCCACTGCTTTGCAATATTTTGTCCTTTTTGCGGAAACATCGTTATCGTCCTTACTTTACAAACGTTTTCTTCCCCTACTGCAAGGCGATTTCTGATGTTATCTAACGGTTCGACGACGCTTCTCCCAAACCATTCGGAAAATTTCGGGTTTTTGCTTATGATCTGTGTCAATTTTTCAGCAGGATAATCTTGTGTTTCATTACAGAAATTAAAAAGGCAATTTTCATTTTGTTCCGTCCATTGGCCACTTGCCTGCCTTTTGTTTACGTTAAGCGACCACGATAACGCGCACTGAAATAAACATTGTTTTATAATTCAGCCATTATTGTTAAGCGATAAACTTACGGTTGTTAGAAGACAAAGTAACAGTGGCCGAATGGTGGTAGTGCTCATTTTCAAGCGCGTATTCTATTCAAACGAAACCTATTCAAATGGAACTAAAATGCTTTAGAATTGCGTTTTAATGAGATCTAATTTAATCACAATCACACCCTGTCTTATAAAATTGAAACAAACCTACCCTTACCACACAGTATTTCATTAACACTATAGCAGTGTATTCTCTTACATCTAGAAGTGTCGTATTTGAAATTGTAAATTAATTAATTATAAATATTTTTTTTAGAATACATATCAGTGTATCATAGGTCAATGGGCGCCGCAAACAAAATTCCCGAATTTATGAAACCTAATTGCCTAAACTTCACTCACCATTATATAGAAGCGAATTGACGTAAAATGTGATAAATTAATAAAAAATTAGAGATGATGTATCCAATGTTTTCGAGTAAAATCACTAACAAGTGCGTATAATTTAAAAATTAATTTAATCATACCTTCTAAAAGTATTCCAACTTGCAATTTTTATTTCTAATTTTCAACCTGGAAATAGAGTGTCTATTATTATTATAAATATTTATGCATAACATTGTATAAAATGAACTTTCACTTTTTATATCAGTTAGGCATACTAGATAGTTATTCAAATAATAATAGTAATAATATAAGAATATTCTTAGGAAGTATTAAATAAATCTTGACTGACGGTTACATAAATGAATTAATACGAATTTCGATTGACTTAAATTTATAGTTACCAGTAAAAGTAAGTTTTAATTTTGGTCAGAAATTATTAAATGTTTACATATATATATATATACATTTATGGTCGAAATCATAATTGTTAATTATTGCAAGTATGCTCAATACTGAAGCGAAATAAAACTACCATGCAAAAATTTTACGCTCAATGTGATACAATGCTGGTCATTCAAAAATTAATGTGAAATTGTTTACGAATAATTGTAAATCCAGTTGTCCATTGTAAATCCTCGTTCATTCTAGATTACTGACGGTTATTGTTTATTAATATTATCGTTTCGCTAAATTTGTTTTTCAGTATTGAAAAATGTATACTGTAATTCACGATAACGTGGTTTAATTACATGTTGAGATTTATGTGGCGCGATGCAGAAATAGCGCAATATGAAGGACTTTAATCCATTGCCATGACTGCATCTGCATATTATAAGCATTGGATTTCAAGTGCTAAGGCGATAATATATCGGATTGTATTCAAAGAAGTTTGATTGAGTTATATTTTTGATGAAATTTGCGCACTTTTACGCCAACTGATAATTTTAATTCTAGTTTATAAGTTATAAGTTATACTTATACTGCATTAATTATACTGTACTACCAAATTAAAAAAAGACAATTATTGTTTGAATAACTATATTTCAAAATATTTCTCAAATCTTTTGTTACATATGCTAGTTCCTCACATTCTTCATATGGCACTTCGTACACACCTTGTTTTTCTAAAGCTATTGCTTGGGGTGCTTAGAGTTTTTTAGCATTGTTGCTATTGTATGTAGGGGTTTGTAGACCGGTTTTATTTGATGTCCTCTAAGAATGCTCACAATTCTTTCCATGGTGCCTTTCGCATATGGTAGGAGCACTAAGGCTACCAGTTCTTGTTCTTCTGTCATTCTATGGTGGTGGTGTTGGTGTATTGACCATTTCTTTTGGGCAATTGTTCTTGCGGAGGATGTTTCTTAGTTTGTTATTTTCGTTGAAAATATGGTCTTTGTAAGTATTCTCCAATCTCTTTACTATTGTTTATGTTTCCGTTTAAGTTCTTGTTTTTGCGCCTATTTTCTCTATAAACTGTGCGGGCAAGTTTGTCGTGCTGTTGCCTGATTCACATTATATCTAGAAAATGTAGTTTGTTGTCATATTCTTTTTTCATTGTAAATTTAATTTTACGGTGGCGGTCGTTTAGGTGCTGCAAGAAGTTTTCCAGTTCACTTTCACCGTACGGCCAGACTGTAAAACTGTCATCCACAGCGTAGACATAATTTCGGTTTTAGCGGTGCCGAGTTTTTAGCATCTCCTAAAAACTTTATGAAAATAAATGATTGCAATGACTGGAGGGAGGGAAGAACCCACTGGTGTTCCCAGTAGCTGCTTGTAGACTTGTCCTTCAAACCTGAATTAAGTATATTTGGGACAATGTTCACATATCCCAATCATGTTCTCCGACATATTCAGTTCAGATCGAAGAATATGTACTGTCGGATATTGGAATATTTTTAAAGAGTGTTGTTAGGTTAAAACTCACTAATGCATCTTGTGGGCCTACCCTCTAATTTGTTTGAGCCTTTCAGTAGATGGCTGGATTTATTACATAGGATGCAGCTTCTTACGCGTACGTTTGGAGTATGTCTGCTATGTAAACCTCTGAAGCTTGTACCACCCTAAAATCAGAACACGGCACGAACGCCCGAAATGATGGTCGAAGACTTCCATAATCTTGAAAACTAGTGCTAATCCCTAACAAGATAAAGTCAAAACGCTCCGCCAAAAACAACACCTGCAAACCAACCACTTACGCAAAGACCACACGCAGCGATAATAGGCCGTTACTGGAAAAGGATTACTGTGATCTTGCGGAGGAAATTCCACTGCGTACAGTGACACGAAGCCACGCGAAACGAAGTAAACAAAACTATCGCAATACACACAACGAGAAGTAGATAGTTAAAGTTAGGCAGCAAAACAACTGCACCATGAATATGATGGATCAGATTCCATCGAAATGTCGGATAAACCAGTAATTGTTCAACATATTTCCCTTGTAATTGTATACAACTGAAAACTTCGTTATGCCCTTAAAATAAAATTCTTCTGTTTGAGTGCTCAAGTAATTTTGCATGAACTTCTGTTGAACTTCACCATCGTTCGTAAACATCAACCGGCTAAACCTTCTTACAAGAGCCCTAAACCATGGAAATCGCAAGGCGACAAATCAGGGCTGTGAGGAGGGTGTGGCAGTATATCCCAGTGTAGTTTTTCAAGGTTATTCCTAGTTGAAATAGCCGAGTGAGGTCGCGCGTCGTCCTATGCATCTAATCGATTTTGTTATTTTTTTTCACTCATATAACGGCTTAACTTTCAGTTAAGAAGCTACAGGAAAAAGTGGCATGGTTTGTCCTTGTTTCAAAAAATCCGTGTATATCAGATAGTTCCGAAAACGCTGACTGTTTCGATCGTAAAAATTTGTTGGCGCCTAGAATAAAAAAGATTCTGCATTACTGCCTTCCATGGATGTTTTAGAGCATTTCTAAACTCAGTTTTCAAAAAGTATTCTGCAAATATTGTTATTTCTGCTTGTGATGTTCTGTCGTCTTGTTTCGTTGCTGTAATTTTTTATACTATTATGCATTTTTTCAATCGCATTTTCATTATAATCGTTGTCGTTGGATATTTGTTTAATGATATTTAGTTCCTTATGTAGTTCACATTGTTCATGTATGGATTCTAATCTGTTTAATAGGCTTCTAAATGCTGCTAGTGTTTATTGTTTTTGGGTGTGTTGATTCTGCGTGTATTAATTTGCTGGTTTGAGTAGGTTTTCTATGTATGCTATATTCTAGTTTATTGGTTACTTTCGAGTGTTACGTCTAGATAGTTGATTTTGTTATTTGTTCGTCTTTTTTGTGAAATGGATTTTCTTGTTTATCTCGTTAATATATTTTGGTATTTCGTCAGCGTTTTTGTTTTCAGTTATATATGCCATCGACATAGCGGCTCCATTTTATGATTTTGAACTTATATTTACAGATATTATAGAAAACATACTTAAACAAACATGCTATGCCACAAGTCTATTAGATTTGTGTAAATAAGGATTTTATCTTAAATATTAATTTTGTAACTTATGCAACTTAATTTGCACTGTTGTATAGTAATTATATAAAGTTTAACTGTGTACCTTAATTGACATCGAAATACAAAAATAGGTTTACAAATTCCTATGTATTTGATATAATGATTTACATATAATGATTTACATTCTCTGTTCACAATTCTTTCTAGTTCTAGTCCAGTCGTCTTACTGTTACAAACAATTAAGTTTTTAGCAGATGTAAATTTGGGTAAAGCCTTATTGGATTAATTGTTTTTCGTTCCATATTTAAACCTGCTGAAAATTCCATGACGTTTGGATTAAGTGCAAATCTTGGTTGTCAGGTTCGAGTGGTTCTGTATCGTCTATTCGAAGTTATCTAGATTATTTCATGTCGATACTTGATTGTATCTAACGAATTGTTCTTTTCCTTGTAAGACTGTAACCTCAAATGGCCATCTTTCGTCAGGTTTTGCAGTGTGTTTTAATCGACTATTGTAATCCTTAATTTTCTAGAGGGATTTGAAGAGTGTAAATATATTCCGGCGTTCGTGTACTTCTAGTATCCTGAAGATTTTTGCTATGAACTTATTTATTTGTTGAGTTAGTAACTTCCTTATATATTATAAATTAAGTGTTATGGATCGTTAGATTAAAATGAAATCATCGCCAGCAGGTTTTGGCATAGCTGGAAATAACTTGACATATCAAATAATACAGTGGGGCTAATATACTTCCTTGCGGCATACCCTTCTTTACGTGCATTCTTACCTAAGCTTTATTGTGTACCACCTATTTCTTATGTAATTTTTGAACCATTTTAAATTGCTTCCACGTACTCCTATCTGCTTTAAAATCAATATCAAAATCAACGAATATGCGTAGTACTTGCATCTCTAGGTCGAAATTAGTTGGCTACCTTAGCAAATTTCCCTTACAAGTGTGAGTGAAGTGATTTTTTCCATGAATTTTAAATAATCAAAGCGGACGAATTTCTACAACGCGACCAAGCAATTTTTATTTGAATATTTGAAGAATTTAAATGTGAAGAAAAAAACTCGCCACTAAAGAACACCGAATTCCATTTAGACTCTAATATCCAGGAATGACCCAATTTAAATCGATTTAAAGTTCACGAACTACCGTTGACACCTTATCTAATTTAATAAGATACACACATCAGAAAATATTTCTTCATCTTCACTGCTGAAAATTTAGATGGATGAATGATAAAGAATGTGTTTGCATCCGAACTGACTAACTCAGAGAGATCGAAACATCTATCATCACTTTAATGGACTCGTTGAAATTTATTCTTAACATAGATGAAGATTTAATAACAATTATTTTTTATTTATATATAAAATGATTTTTTGGTACATTCGCTAAATTGATACGATAAAAATATTCTTTGCATAAATACATTTTTTGACAAATATTTTCTTATATAATATTTCTTTTGAAAGAACTAACTCGTAGTATAAACACAGTTGCATCCGGAAGGAACTGGAAACTTCTCCAACATTAGCTGATCGTTTTCATTCAGGACAACCATTCTTACAATGATGTACTGTTGCTTACAGAATGTGCGGTACCCCAAAGCCAGCGAGACTTCGTCAATGCATGAAGCATCTGATTCACTGAAAAAAGTGAAATTGATTAGCGTGGTGAAAGCAACTCTGTAAATTAGTGCTTAATTCGTAATCTTCTTTGGAATTTTGTATTGTTACTATGACTAAGATTTCATTATAATGTACGCCCCACTATTAATGGTTGTTAAGCATACTTCAGAATAAGGCAGGTCACGTTTAAAATCTATCAATAATGCCGTTACCACTTGGTTCCAGAAACAGATTTATATTCACTTCTACTTCAGCAGGTCAATGAATCTTTATAATTTTTTGAAGCACAGATTTTAATTAGACTTGGTGCAAGTAAGAACTTAAAAAAAAATGATGAAATTAACGAATATATTTTTTAATGAAGTAATAACGAGTATTTTGATGTCAAACACGAAAATTGTCCCCATAAAATAACAAATAAACAAAAGAAGAAAGCCTTATATCGAAAAATGTATTTAAAACGATCTAAGTTATCACATTAAATGCGTCTATAATTTCGGATATTTTGATGTGTACAGTTGAGGTTTCAGTAGAACTTAAGTGGAAATTTGCAAAATAATGTAAAATGTGGTAGCTAGCTTTATGACGATTTATGTAAAAGGAAAAATGCTCGTTCAACTTTGCATGTAATTATTACATTGTAAAAATAACAGGGAATTTCATAATGTGTCTCTTAAGTCTGTTGATAAGTATGATTTTTATTTAAATTTGGAAAAAAATGTAACACATCGTTTTTGGGAAGTGCACATGGAAGTTCACGATAAAACATGTACGAATGCTAGGGTAAGGCAGTTTGTGCAGCACAGTGTTAACGTTAATTTAATTCGTAAAACAAGCACCTCAAAATTTTATGAATGCTGTACTGAGACGTCAAATTAAATGTAACGTAGAAATGTTTGAAACGTCAAACGAAGATTACAAGCCCGTTTTTGTAAATATAAAATTGGTATCTGGTTGCGAATATAAATAATATAATTGAATAAACAAGAATATTGTTGTATTCTTTATCGTTAAAACACACAAGTAATAGCATATTTATTTGTTATTTTATTTTAAAGTTCCATGACAAATTAGACATACAATGCTTATGTTTACTTAGCATATTATGCTTATTTGTAATATTATTGTTTGTTTGAATGATTCAGGTTAGCCTTGTAACATTATTTTTTTAATATTTTAGGAATTTAGATTTTGGTAGTATGGAAAATTATAATATTCTCCAGAATAATGAAATTTTATATTAAACTTATATAAAATTTATAAGTTTTTATATGATTATGATATATCATATATAACAAGTGTACTTACACGCATGTCTCAAATGTCACGCCTTGAGTTTGTTCTCCAACATTTACGATCGTCCGCCACTTCTTTGCAATATTTTGTCCTTTTTTCGGAAACACCGTTATCGTCCTTATTTTGCAAACATTCTCTTGCTCTAATCCAAATCGATTTCCGATGTCAACTAACGGTTCGACGACGCTGCTCCCAAACATTTCGGAAAAATTCGTGTTGTTGCTTACGATCTGCGTCAATTTTTCAGCAGGATAATCATGTGTTTCATTACATAAATTAAAAAAGCAATTTGCATTTTGTTCCGTCGATTGGCCACTTGCCTGCCTTTTGTTTACTCTAAGCGACCACGAAAACACGCACTGAAATAAACATTGTTTTATGATTCAGCCATTGTTAAGCGATAAACTTACGGTCGTTAGAAGACAAAGTAGCAACGGCCGAATGGTAGTGCTCATCTTCAAGCGCGTGTCCTATTCAAACGAAACCATTAACGGAACTAAAATGCTTTAGAATTGCGTTTTAATGAGACCGCATTTAACCACAATCACATCCTCTCTTATATCTAGAAGTGTCGTATTTTAAATTGCAGAGTTTTAAAGGTTAACAATTTGTTACAATATATACGCAGAATATTATGAAATTTTATAGTAAGTTAATTATTTAAATTTAAACTTAAATAATTTTTTTTAGAATACATATCAGTGTATCATAGGTCAATTGGCGTCGCAAAGAAAATTCCCGAATTTATGAAACCGACTTGCCTAAATTTCACTCACCATTATAACAAGCGAACTAACGAACGTAAAATATGTTAAATTAACTAAAAATTGGAGATGATGTATCCGCCATAGCACTAAAGAGATTGTAAAATTTTGCTCTCGTGGGTTACGCCCTTTGACCTACGATGATATATAATGTAAAAACAGAATTATATTTACAGATTATGTATATTTAAATTTAGATTTATTCATGATTTTAGTTTTGACTAAGTATTAAGGAACATTTGTACGGTTGCACATAAATTTAAATAGTTATAGAAAAATATCAGTTTACATATTTAGTTTTTGAGTAAAATCACTAACAGTTGCGTATAATTTTAAAATTAATTTAATCATACCTTCTAAATGTATTCGAACTTGCTGTTTATATTTCTAATTTTCAACCTGAAAATACAGAGTGTATTATTATAAATATTTATGCATAACACTGTATAAAAATGAACTTTCACATTTCCACACTAGTTAGGCATTAACATAACGCGATACAAAATTACGTCAAACGTGGTCATATACTAGATAGTAATGTAAATAATAATAGTATTAATATGAGAACATTCTTAGGAAGTATTAAATAAATCTCGACTGACGGTTACGTAAATGAATTAATACGAATTTCGATTGAATTAAATTTATAGTTACGGGTAAAAGCAAGTTTTAGTTTTGCTCAGAAATAACATGCGATAAATGTTTATATATATACATTTGTGGTTGAAATTATAAATGTTAAATATTGCAAGTATGCACAATGAATACTGAAGTGAAATAATTAACACGCAAAAATTTTACACATAATGTGATTCGAAAATAAAAATGAAATTGTTTACGGATAATTGTAAATCTAGCACTCGTCCATTCTAGATTAACGGCGATTATTGTTTATTAATGTTATGGTTTCGCTAAATTTGTTTTTTAATATTGAAAAATGTATGCTGTAATTCACGATAACATGGATTAATTATATGTTGACATGTATGTGTCGCGATGCAAAAAAAGCGCACTATGAAGGATTTTAATTCTTTGCCTTGACTGCTTATTATAAGCAATTACATTGCAAGTGCCAAGGTATATGATGATATACCGGATTGTACTCAAAGAAATTTGATTGAGTTATAGTTTTGATGAAATTGGCCCATTATAATTTATTTGAAGAATAGAATATCTGCTGTTCGGAAACACTTTTACGCCAACGGATAATTTTATTACTAGTTCATATTAAGTTAATAATCAAATCATACAATGGAAGAAATAACGGTTAATTACAATGTCCAAGACAACTCGTGCTCAAAGTGTTCTAAAATATATCAGTTTGAGCAGATGATGCAGTTGTAATATAAGTGAGGAAAAGAGTGTGCAGTATCATTGAAGCTGAAACTGAAATAAAAAAGGCATTACAAATAACTATGTCCAATTTTATGTCATTATTGTAAATCCTTATTTTGTATTTTGCACCCATGACACATAACGGAAAGGAAGGAAACTTAACTGCAATTATTTTTTTAATTATTGACTTATGATCTATTTTACAATCCCATATTAATTCCATGAATATGTGTGTGTGTGTGTGTGACTTTACGGTTACGAAATCTTCCCCATTTCTATTTCTATTTTTCCAAGCCTCAGAATTCTCCCCGTAATTTTTTGCGCAAATGTCCTAAACTTGTCTTATTCTCTGGCTATGGTGCTCGTAATATCGGCTACAGCGATGGTGACTGGTTTAATTGCTGTTCTGTAGAACTTCATATTATTTTCCTTGTCATCAACATTATGATATTTCCAATATCATTTATATTCCACTTGTATCCTTTCCATTGTTGCTATGCTTCGTTGTCAGTTCATCACTATCCACAAGTTTCTGGTTTTCAACGAAGTTGTATCTGTATGTTTAGCTGTTTCGATTAATTTAGTCTCTGGAGCATAACATATATTTCATATTTTCTTGAATGATATATGGCCATCTCGGTTTAGCTTCCCTAGCAACTTTTTCTAAAATATTTCAGTTTCTACCAATTGATAGTATCCATCGTCTGCATATACGAGTACTACTGCCTGTACTGAGCTCTATGCTAACTTTATGCAATATCTATATCTGAGATGTTCTTGCTAATCTGATTAGCTTGAAAAATATTTTTATCTTTCCTATTTCGACTGCTGCTAAAAGTCTATGTATAAATCAGATATGTAAATCTATGGCATATGCTTGACATTATTGTGCGGTTTGATTTAATACAAATATGGTGCGTATTGCGGCTCTTCCTTTTATAAAACCTTGGTAGTAGTCATCCATCCTTTAATTATAAATTTGCAAACGAATTTGGTCCCGAATGCGGGACATCATCTATATTTACCAGAATAGTATAGATTGAAAGACCGCCGTGTCAGTTAAAATAAAATAATACCAAAATCGCAGTAATACAATAGCCTGCGATTACGACTAACCAAGGAGCTAATTATTGACCAATATTATATTTAAGGAACTTTTGCAATATTATTACTGTTTGTAACTCATAATTCATGCGGCGGAATGATCTGGAATAATAGCTCCGATTTCACCTTATAACACTGATGCAATAATCTGTACGTGGGAATCAAGTTACAAGCACGATAAAGTACGAGATTGAGAACAAGAAATGATACAAGGACAATGAACGAGATGAATCGAAATAGTAGATGACTTTACTGAATTGATTCACAAAATGAACTATATTTTCGATGCAGGTCATAAAATATTTCGGTATCATTACTAATCGCTGAATTGCAATTTTGTCGATACTAAATTATATATAAAGAACTAAATAATTGCATAAACAGATTACTCGTTACATTGCTAAAGAAAATTAAAATGAAAGAAGTTTAAAAATAACTATTGTTTATTTTAATTTGCATAAGATTCAATGTTAAAGATATTATGGTAAATTATCTTGATACCAATACATACATTACGTTATATAATACAACTTGCGACGTAAATAAATGAAAGAAATTATCTTTGCAAATAGCAGTTGCATCCGGAAGGAACTTGAAACTTCTGCAACTTTATCTCTTCGTTTTCGTTTAAGGCAAGCATTCTCACAATCACGAACTGTTGTTTACAGAATGTGCGATGGCCGGACGCCAGTGTGCTTTTCTGAAGACACGGAGCTTCTGATTCACTTAAAAAAGAAAAACAAATCTTAGTTCACCGAAATTATACTAATTTATCGATTATGGTAGGATATTTTCAGTCAGAATTCTTCTTATATTTCATTTTAAAATGAAATGCCTTTCATTGAATGGACTTTTATGATGTTCTTGTTTTAGAGGAATCACAATGCTCTTTTGTGAGCTTTGTTATTGGCGCTTTTTTCCGATGGTACGACTTCAATTTTGATAACACAGTCAGTTCATTTTTGCCAACAACGTAAGTAACAAAATTCTTGGGAACATTTTTGAAATATTGTTTGTATAAAGTATTATTCAAACTATAATTGTTTTATTTAATTGTGTAGTATAGAAAACAATTCAGTGAAGCTTTAGCTATAATTATAACGGATAACATAGTAGTTAAAGGGCCATGGGTTTCAATTTGGTGCGAATGCCTCTCATCAGCCTTTGGACGGTAAGTGGGTTAAACTCTCGAATCTTTTGGTAGATTCTTCGTAGTTCTTCTTCATGTTCGGCTTACCACCCACCATCGTAACTTTTCTACCGAGTAACGCCCAAAACTATTTCATAGGACGTGCCTGTGGAACATTCTGGGAGTTATCCTCTTTAGGTACACATCGGATACTTTGTTGCAAAAATTTTCTCAAAAATTTTGTTGTATAAGTTATCATTATACAGCACAGCAATAATATCTTTCTTATCTGAATTGTGGAGCGTTTCCTAATGCAAACATTTTCATTTCCTAGTCTGTATTTTGTATTCGCGAACAATTTCGTTTCAATATTGTCTACCTGTATTCCGTTATGTACCATTTGTTATTTTCCTTTTTATCACAACATATTCTTCTATCCCAATTTCCGTTAATATTATGTTATCGCTTGGATTATAAATTCCACTCAAACTGGCCTGAACATTTCTGTTATTTATTAGAAATTGTTTGCAACTTTACTTTGGCTACAGAATAATTCGGCGGTAGCCTACTCGGTTCCTCTCTATTATATAACCATAATAATGTTGTCAATTTTCCGTAAATGTACAACAAAATTAGCAAAATTGATTTCGAAATTTGAAATTAAATACATCGAAAATGGCTTATTACAAATAACTTCATCTTATGATTGTTAATGGTTACTATTCCTTTAATCAAGTTCCGGGTGTTATTTTTAAAATATTAAAAGATTATGAATATAATAAACTTGGTAAATATATTTCAAAGTCTATTATAATATTGATATATTATGTGACAGTTGTACTTACACGCATATATCAAATGTTAAGCCTTGTGTATGTTGTTCGTCATTTACGATCGTTCTCAACTTGCCTGCAATAGTTTTACCTCTTTGCGGATACATCGTAATTGTCCTTATTTTGCAAACGTTTTCTTGGTCAAACGCGAATTTATTTGAAATATCGAGCAGCGGTTCAATTACATTACTACCAAATATTTCGGAATAATTCTTGGTATTGGTTAGGATTCGTCTCAATTTTTCGGCAGGATAATCTTGGGTTTCGTTGCATAAACTATAGAAACAATTTGTGTTTTGTTGCGTCGACTGGATACTTGTTTGCCGTTTGTTAAATTTAAGTGACCACGCAAGCGCGCACTGAAATAAACATGGTTTTTATTGAGAAATTGTTAAGCAATAAACTTACCGTCGCTAGGAGATACAGCAGGAACGGCCGAACGAGAGCACTCATCTTCAGGCGTGTATCTAACGAAACCATTAACCGAACTAAATACAGCAGAATCGCGTTTTAACGAAACCGTATTTGGGCACAGCAATCGCATCAAGTTTGATATCTAAAATAGTTGTATTTTAATTTGCGAAGGTAATTATTAATTTATTTCAAAATATTACAAAGTTTACATTATAAGTTTAAGAAATGTCCGTAAATTAGAAAGTATGTTAAATTCGCAAAAATGTGGAAAGATGCTTCCGCCAAAAGTCGTATATCATTAATGAGACTGTAAAATGTTGCTTCTCTTACCCCCTTTGACCTATTACATGTCGATATAACGATTTCAAAACAGAATTGTAATTATGTATCCTATAGATTGGAATTTATATTTGCAGATGTGTTTTCAATGATCGTCGTACTTATCTTACTTATTTTGCACAAAATCATCATTACTGTTTCCCATATGTTTTCAATTTAATTAGGTAAAAGAGTATATAGTTGCAACCAATCATGAAACAAAATTATCACGGTTTTATAATGAATCGCAAACGTGTATTTAAATCATTAAACAGAAACTGTTGCGATCTTAAACTTGTCAAATTTATTATCTTGAATTTTCTTTTTTTAATTTTCAATTAAATATTCATAAGAAAAGATGATGCTAGGGACGCGAAAAATGATGTAGCATATCGAGCGGTGCAGCAATTTTATATGATTTTAATTAATTTTGATTCATACATAACAGTAGTAATTGTCATTATATGCAATTTACGACAATCGCGTTTGCTCGTGTTATAAAATTATCCTCTTCAGTAATAGCCATCCGTAATAATATACTATTAATCCCTAAATATCTGCATCACATCACATTAAGACGAATTTTCATATGCTAGTAGTCTGCTAGACTACTAGTATTGTGTACCAGTAACAAAGCTGTACCCATCTCCACAATGTTGACCAGTCATTGAAATCAAAATGAACTTTAAAAAACAATTAATTTAATTGCATTATCGTAAATCACTGTGTGGTGTACACGCGAGAGATAATCGAAAGCGGACTTCACCGCAATTAAATGTTAATTTTTGCTTCATTATCTATCTTGGAAGATGTGAGTCATGCATTTGCATTATATGCTATTTATGAGAATTGTAAAATAATTGTGGTGATGTCCTATGAAAATCAAAAGGTTATCTTGACAGCAGGCAATGTTAATGTAATCAATATCAGGCTAATTTAATTGTTTTGTATTAAACGAATATGAATTACGTATCTAAGTATCAGTTATATTAGACTCATTTATGGATAAAAAAGTCTGTTTGTTTGATAATAATCGGAAAATGTATGGATGTTGAGAACTATTTCAATCGTAGATGACTTGCCTTAATATGAAGGTGCTTCTTTCTCTTCTAAATCTACATCGAGTGTATTCAATCGGGTTTTCTACTTCATCTCTTATTTTTTCCAATATTCTAGCCATGAACTTCCCTGGTAAAGAATTTAAGGTTATTCCTAAGGTAGTCCTCATGTCGCCTTTCTTGTATATGGGTATTATTACTTCCTTATTCCATTCTCCGGGGATTATTGTTGTTCTCGTTATTTCATGTATTATGCTGGTTAGTTGTTTCCCTTCCCATGTACTTAATAATTTCTGATTATTTCTTCTATCATTATTTCTTCAAAATCTGCATATTTTTTATATTGTTTTTGAAGATGTTCCATTCATCTTCTGTTGTATTTCCGTTAATTTGTTTCTTTAATTTTTTCATTAAGTACCCTTTGGTAATGTTTCCTTTTTTTCTATGTTGATTTTCATATCCATTTTCACTAAGAAGTTGTTACTTCCAATCTCAGTTTCTCTAGTTACTTTCACACTTTTAACACTTTTCCATTTATTTTTACTTACTAAGAAATAGTCTATTATATATTTCTCTTTCCTCACATGTTTAAATTTGTATTATGAAGGTTTCAAGGCCTTCATTTATTTCACTTCGTATACTTCTGAAGAAGTTATATTTATCTTCTTTATTTACATCTTCATTCCACCCCATCTGCTACTGAGTGTGTCCATTTATCTTTATCAATTTAAATTTCCAGTGCCATAATTCTTTCATCTATGTATTTTTCCTTCCATATTTTCTTTATTCTGTCTGGGTTTATTATTATTACAATTTTATTTTAATTTTCAATGCCTTTGTTCCTTTTCCGTTTCATAGTCTTTCTGTTTCTTATCTGATATCTTTCTGTTTCTTATATAAATTTTTGACTTGTTTGATTTCTTTCTTTCCTTAGTGTCAGTCGTTTTTTCTTTTTAATCCCATGTGTGGTTTATCCCGTTCATTACCATTTTCTATATCCTATCTTCAGCCTATTTTCCTTTTCTTTCTCTTCGTTGGCAATACTTGTAATTTGTTTCTGCACTTTTCTTCGTTCTAATGTTAGGGCATAACAATTATCTTAAGATGACTAAATATATAAAGATAATCATCCTAATTTATCAATTCGGTAATCGGTTTTAAATATTGTCAATAATTGTTTCTGGCGCATAATGTTATTGATACATTTTAACGGCCTATTTATCTTCGTTGAATACGAAGGTCAACACATAATATTGTTGTGATGTAAATAATAATAAAGCCAACAACCGCAATGATATTGGAAAATAAGCGTCTGGTAAGTTAGATAATTTATGCATTTAATGCATGGAAACGCGTTTTGCTGGCTATAAATAAGACAGAATTTAAATCGTTGTTGAAATTGTTATTTATACAGAAAAATATGTATTCTTCGGTAGTCGTGACTACTTTTATTTGTAGGAAAGTAACACATGTAGAACAAATATCTACCAAAATTTAAACCGCCGGTTGGTTATAATAATTGACGAATGTGTGGCATATAAATATATAACACGAATAACGCTTTATATTTAATTTTATATATAATTATACAAAATAGAATGAATTCAACGAATCAATGGCGGTAGCAATGCAGTAATTTGGTGTTTCGCCCTGTGGTCAAGTGTGGCCCCATTGGATGGCAAATCCTAAGTACATACTTTAAACATAGTAAAAGTTAAAATGTAATTGATTGATATGTGAAATTACTGTATATGCACGTAATCTATTAACGCAATAATCTACCACTCGATAAAATTATTTTTTATTAGTAATAAAATATTTTTCGTTTTTGGAGGATTTTATTCTTAAAAAATATGAAAAAATGTAAAATACAAGTATTTGGTATTTCTAGAATGATATGTCAGGCGCATTTACATTGTTCGAATATTAATAATCGGTTTGTTTCATTGAGTAAACACACGCACATCCGGAAGGAATCGGAAAATGTTCCAGGGACATCTCACCCTTGCCGTTCAATATGACCAATCTCACTACGATATACTGTTGTTCACATGATGTTATGTATCCTGATATTAGGCCGTTAGTTTGGAAACAAGAACCTTTTGGCCTGAAAACAAATATTTTAATAACTCTTACATATTTCTTAATTTCCAATTTTGTAACATTTTTACACCGAACTTTAATTGGATTAGACATCGTCGAAATATCAAACGAAGGAGCATTTGACACGTGTGCCAAACCAATCGTAGTGATAATAAGACAATAATAATAATAAATTTGTCAGACCATAAGACATATATCTTCACAGGATGGTACGAAAAAACAATCAACAAGCACAACCTGTATAATACTGTCCTATAACCGCGAATACTAAAATAACATATGTTCTGCAAGAAACTCTCGACTAAATAAAAACAATGACGTACAGATATTTCTTTGTATTGCTCTTAAAGGATTGTAAGAAATCAATCTCTGTTAAACTATGAGGCAGCTTGTTGTAGATTCTTTCTCGCATGGAAATGTGTCCTTGTCGCGAAATAATTAATCGATTAAGGGACACATTAATACACTTTTTCATTCTAGGCATCGATACTTACCATATTATTAGACGTGCCAAGTTTTTGCCCACAACAGTGTGATGGAATACTTTTATCCTCTAGGAGGCTATGAAAATACGTTTTGTAATGTGTTGGCACTTTGATTTTAAAAACGACCTCGGCGTTTTAGAACTGACAGTATTGTTAACATAACTTAAAAAATAATCCCATGCCTTCTATCAGATAAATATATTGAATCATATTATTATATGAGATAGTACATAAAATGCATGTAATATAAATTATGCACATCTTACATAATTGCCAATTCTTTATATTTATAAGCTAATTATTGCATATGTGTACTTACGCACAGGTCTCAAAAGTAATTCCCTGCAGGTGTCCGTCCACATTCACAATCGTTTGCCACACGTCTCTGACATTTTTTGCTCTTTGAGGATACATCGTTATTACACGTGAAGGGCACAAATTTTCCTTCTCCGCAATAAAAAATCTACTCTGCACGTTGAATTCGTCGAAAGACGAAACGACTTTTCCAAATAATGGCGAGAACTTTTTATTTTTGGCGACAAGTTGTCTAAGGTGTTTCGCAGGATACCCGGTTGTTTCGTTGCAAAAATTATTTATGCAGTTACCATCTGCTCTTTCGAATCTCCTCATTTTCGACTTCTTGTTCGGGACGTTAAAAAATTTCGAAGATACGATCTGAAAAGAGTTGCGCTCAATAAATTCGATTAGGGCATCATCACACGTCAACTTACAAGAATCGAAGTTGCGAGGAGTATCAGTAATATTTTCATTTTGATGGAACCGCCGCAGGTAATGCTTTATCGACTAAAATGGAACTAAATCACAGCACGTTGTACGCAATTATATACGTTTTCCGAACTAAATGATATCACTTGACAGTAACCGCATTGTTTCCTTTTTCAGATTTTGATCAATGACAAAACCGTCACATTTGCTATGAAATACCACAATTGCACCAATAATCGACGTAAAATTAAATAAAATGTGTACAATGACGTAATTCACATGCGTACATGTTATGCCTAATACGCGTTTCATGTATTTAAATTAGAAATTTTTTTATTATATAAATTAATTCGTGTATAGTACGTTCAAAAAATGTATAAACGACTATATTGGAAAATCATGCACCAAAATACGCTTGATTAAATGTTACGTTTTTAATTATGTTCACCATGCCACACACTTTAAATAGTAGGCTTCCTGTTTACCCACATGTACAGAAATGAAGTTATGCACCACTGCGATTGTTAAATTATCTTCCCAAATACTTTAGATTTCTACGATATATATTTTTCATCATTGTTCTAAAGTCAATTCTTATTACCCTACAAATTGATTTTTAAGGTTCACATTTATCATGTTATAATCCATTCCGCTGCGAGCTGCTGTCTTCTCAATCTTAGGATTGAAAAGTGTATAGTAATATCGAGAAAGTTTGAAACAAAACGATCATTGTTTGTATTAACATTAAATATAATTATTTAACAATATAAAGCAAAGTAAATAAATCTTCAACTCTAATCTCCGAATAGTTTACATAATAGTATTTTAAGATGAAACATTTTCGCATTAATCATAAGTTATTATCACTATTTACATAATAGCGGCAATTAAAATTTATTAACAAAGAATTATATATTACGTTATGATAACATTAATTTATCTGTTACGTATATATTATATGGAATTTCTTCTGCGCATATGCACCGTAAATTTATTAAAATATACAACTCACCTATGCAAATAGATCATATAATCCAGGCCGTTGAAAAACTTTAACTTTGCGCTTCTTGAAGAGTTGCTCTCAACTAGCGCGCTGCGTATTGTTATGTCTTGGATACTGAGCAATTCTCATCCTTATCATACTTACTTACCTTGATGAAACACATAATTTATTCCTAGAAATAAATATTAACATGCATATTTTAAACAGTTGTTTTGTGCAAAATTATATGCCTGCAAGGGAAATATTTTCTTTGTTGTTAATTGTAATTACTGACGGTGATTTGTTCACATATGTACATAGAGGACGTAAACGTTTGCTATGGATATGTCATATATTTAATTGGTATTATTAACGGATATTTCGCGTGCCCCTAAAACTTTACAACGTTGCCTAATTTACAACGGAATAATATTGTTTTATATGAAAAACATGTCCATAGCGATTTTAACAGCATATATTTCCATGAAATGTAGTTAAATGACGTATTCCGCATGTTATTAAACAATTACATAACATGTATGTGGTGGCAGTTACGAAACATTCCCCTTGTAGTTTTAATTTAGCGTTAATCTGACGATTGTAGAATAAGTTATACTATTTAAATGTCCCAAACTCGACTCGTTCTCCTTTCAATAGTCGTTACATTTACTCTATTTTTCGGAGTTCGAAGCGCACTCATCTTGATTGAGTTGCATAATAATATACTCGTATAAAATTTACATTGCTTAAATATTGGGGTAATTATTTTCGAAGAAATAAATCACTTCACTAGTTTGTTAATTTTCTGCTGGGTGCACATTTAAACTTTTTGAAGCCGGTTTTATTTATTAAAAAGCGACATAAAAATAAAATGCACATTAATGATGAAATTGAAATACAATTGCTTATTCACGTTACATGTTTGTTTGTATTAAAACATGTATAATACACATTGTAAATATTTACCTTTCGACAAATATTGTAATGTATCTAGATGATTTCTCCAATTACATTAGTGAAACAGAAAACTTTAAAATCATTTTGTATAAGGTAATAATTATTCAATTAATATAAAATTCATTGACTGATAACTAATAAAGGTCCGCTCTATAAGTTGTAAAGTTTAAAACTGCTAGAAACAAAGTTGTAAAATTGGTTGATTGTGGGTTATTTATACAAACTAAATTTTATTAATAATTACATCTCTAACACCAACGAACACACTTGCAATCTCCTCTTAATATCTCCTTGAGATATGTTGGTCCACTCTTCAAAATTACTACTCAAGTGTTGAACATTGTTTGAAGACCTGTACCTTCAGACAATATTCAACACTTCCTGATCATCCCTTCCATCTCATTTAATAAGTGCTTGATTGAATTCATGTTTAGGCTTAGAGCGAGCCATTCCAAGACGGGAATTTACTGCTTTTGCAAGAATCTTCCTGCCTAGCTGTTGGAACTATTATAGACTTATATGAGCTGCATAAATAGTTTGGAAGAATGCTCTCGATGTATTGGGCAGTGTGTATTTTCCAAATACATCAACGAGATCTGCAGAAGCACTAACGGTGATACTAGCAATTTTCTAAAAGTAAAAATATGGCAAGTTGATAACAAATGTAAAGAAGATGGAAGAATAGTACCATACTTAACAAATAAGTTTATTGAAAACCGAACGACCGAAAAAGATGATTACGTCATAAAACATGTCCTGAACATAGAACTAAAATAGGAGCAAATTTCATAATAAAAATGAATCCATAAGAAGGTGGCAAAACAATAGTTGAAAAATGAACTGAAATAATGCAAGCAATGTTAAATAAAAGGCATAATCGAATACCAAAATAATTTCTAACTAAAAATAGGAATTATAATACCCAAATTGACATTAAACGTAAATGGTACTGCAGCCGGAACAACACTGATTGGAAACTAAGTTCAAAACGAAAATAACAAGGAACTGCTGTGTAAGCGAAATAAAATTCATGTTAGAAAATCTGATTTGAAAATAAATTTAACAAATGTAGATGCCTTGGGAGAAATAATACAAATAAAAACGACATATATAAAACAATGAATAAAAATATAATGTTTATTTTGTCATAAAGATAAGGAGCCAATACGAATGAAAACTAAAAAGAAAACAAATGTAAATAAAGTAAGGAAACAGGGAAACAATGAAAATACAAAGAAAAGAAATAAAGAAGAAAATTATAGTTACTTAGAAAATATAAAGCAAATGTATGGTTTGGAACTTAATTAAAATTAAAAATATAAAAACAAGTTTTAAATGCTACCCGAAAAATAAAAACGACATAAAATGGTTAATAATAGAAAAACATAATGCGCCGGGAGATAGACATAGATTGCGAATAAAAAATATCCTGAACCTATAACCAAAGAACACATAAATATTTGTGAAGCAAATACATCGATGGAATTATAGTTAAATTAAAAAATAAACGAAATTGAAAAGAGAAACAAACAGTAAACACAAGAAGATTTAAATTCAGTTATGAAGGAAAAACCATATTAGGAAAAAACACCAAAACGAAAATAATAACTATTTGCAACTAAAACCTGGGAAATGAAAATCATATGGAAGCTACATAAAATGAAACTTAATAATGAAAGGTGTCATATGTCATCACAATAAAAAAATATACATCAAAAAAACCAATTTGAGTAATAAAATTTGGAAATATAGAAATGAGAGGAAGGCAAGATAATAAAGAATATGGCACAATATGAACAAAGTATGCAAGTACTGACAAATTCGATACAACAAAATTCCTCGTAAGTTAATAATAATCTACGTGCGAAATAAAAAAAAAATAGCAATGAAAAAATGACCAATCGAAAGAACACAAGACACGTCAAATACATGGGGGCACAAAAAATTCGAAAATAAATTATTAAAAAGGAAACCGTAAGTAAATACGTTTTGAGAATTACAGATAAATGAAAATCAAAAGGAAATAAATGAACAGTGGAAAAAACAAACGAATTATTGTAAAGCAAAAACAGGGATGAAAAGAAATTTTAATTGAATAATCAATTACGTACGAAATAAAAAAAAATAATAAAAGATATACGAATTGAAATGACATATAACAGACGGAGAGAAGAATAATAATGAAAATAAATTACAGAAAACGTAAAATATATTAAATACATATTAATATAAATAAAAGGAACAAATTGTGTTCCCTTCAAAACATCACTCTATCTCCCAAACCAGTCTTTGACAATAGTTTTCAGATTAATTCTGATTTTATTATCCATTTTAACACGCAGTAAAAGTTGCCTGTTGCGAAAAAATTGATTTAAGTCAACCCCAATTTATAAGTAATTTCAGCACGCCATAAATTTTAGTTTTAATAGAGAAAATAATTTAATAACACGTATATTATGCGTTTATCTTATATATGGGGTCGTAAGAAAATTAAAAAAGCTGATTGCGTAAGACAGGTCGAGTTATAGTTTTTTACAGGCGATACCAGGAGGTAAACGCGTACCAAACGGAAATTTGCCATCGTGCATCACACACATAAGCCATAGAAGGCAAAAATTGCTGTGATAACACAAAATCGTATAATTATGGCACCCGCGTGTATAGAATATCGAAACGAATATTAAAATAGAGATATATGGAGTCATAATTACCTGCACCACAAACAACACCGGCACGAGAGTCTTATTCTGGTAAATAGTTGAAAAATAAATAGAAGCTAGAAAAAGGAAGTTAGTCAAAAAAAATCAAAACATCAACAGCATATCTGGTTGCATAATTGCAGAGTAACCAGTTTAATTAAAAATATTTCATTTTAAAAAATAATAAAAAAAATCAAGTTGTCAACCAAGTCAATAACAGAACAATATATGTAGGTACGTCCCATCATCTTCATATTAAATACTGTCAAAGATTGGCATTCATGTGAGCATTTTAATACTACCAATTGCATGGATTTTATCCATGCATTTGGTTGATATCAGTCGTTAACACAAATCTGTCATTTAAGAGTTTATTGGTTATAATTAATCAAAAAAATATGGGTAACATGAGCAAATTAGAAATAAGTAGTTGATGAAAAAATTATAATTTTATTTGGGCTGAATCATTTAATCTAAACGTCTCCTTAATAAAGTAATTATGATATGTAATAGAAATATGACGTGCAACAGAAGTGGTGGAGAGGTGGAAACAGTTAGAGGCACAGGAAAAAGAAGGTAAAGTAAGGGGACGCAACATATAATGCGTGGCACGGTGATAAACAATTGGAAGTGAGTTTAAATGAGAGAGCAGGAGGGATGAAGATATGGTGGAGGGGGAAGCGGTTACAGGAAGAAGCAAATGTCATAGAACGAACACGCAATAAAGAGGGAAATGGAAAGGTATATTGTATTTAATGGGTGTAGGGTTTTATTGAATTTAAGTGCCAAAATAAAGGTTACTACTGCTAGGAACTATGTTTGCAGATGTAGTTTGCAAGAAATTGGATAGCAATGAGAAAGATTTTGAAAAACAATAAAGAAGTTATTATTTATAAAAAATCAAAAATTCGGAATACGTATCATTATAAATACCAATGGTTTTAATAACAATAATATCAAAATGAACGTAATTAACTTACATTAAATTTGAAGAAAAACTTGAGAATTTATAAGCATTTAGTTTAGGCACGGTTTTGTTTGAAATAATCATCATATAATAGTGATGTATGAAATCATATTTTTTTATTTGTGTATGATATATTAACAGTTGCTAATTATTTGTAATTTTAGAAATTGTCCTAAATTTTCAATTTTATCAAAATCTTTAATACGTTCGTCTAAATAACAATAATAATATAATAATAATATTTATTTATTCCCTGGTGCTAATACAGTATGGAACAAGTTAAGATTACAGTATTAAAACTAATAAAACAAGTAAATCAATAATGGTACAATACAACAGGTTAAAACTTATTTTAAAAAGTACTATTAAAAAAATCATCCAGTGTATAAAATGCCATTATTCAACAAATGGCCCTCCAGGTAAAATTTTAAATATTTTGTTGTATTTTTGTTGATTAGGTAAGCGGAGCACTTAGGTAAGTATTTTTCGTTCCCTGTGCCTTGTGACGATGATTGAGTTCGTATTTTTTTAGGAAAGTCTTATAATACTTTTTCGCGAACTTTGCACATTCCACTACGTAGAGTCCCGTTAAAGTATGTATTTTGTTTGATTTAAAAACTTGTCTGCATGAGTCTCTGTTATTCATTTTGAAAACACTCCTGATGCATCTCTTCTGTAGCACGAATATTCGATTCACATCCACACTATTCCCCTAAAATATAATCCCACACTTGAGTCGTGAGCTCATGTATGCATGGTATGCAGCTAGACTCGCATCTAGATTTACTGATGAAGATATCATTCTAAGAGCATAGCTGAATGGTGCCATCTTAGCCGCTAGATATTCAATTTGCGACTTCCAATTTATAGATGCGTCAATTTTTATCCCCAGAAAAAGAGCATCCTCACATGACGTTATTGTCTGATTTTCGTGTTTGATGCTCATGGTGTCTGCATGCGTTTTGGAAAACATTACCAGTTTTGTTTTGTCAACATTTAATTTCAAATTATTTCATATAAACCATCTTTCCATTGTTATTAGGGACTGTTCCACGAGTTGATTCAACAAATCCTTATTTGATGCCTTTATAACTGCAGATGTGTCGTCTGCAAACAAAGCTGTGGAATTTTTTTTGTATTTCAGGCAGATCGTTGACATACAGCAGGAACAAAATCGGACCCAAAATCGAACCTTGTGGTACTCCTCTATTTATCGACCTCCACAATGACAGAAATCTTACTCCGTTTTCATTTGATGCTACTATGTATTGTTTTCTGTCAGCTATATATGAATTAATCAGGCTCAGAGATACCCCTCGAAAACCGATGATTTCCATTTTCTTTAACAGCGTACTATGGTTTACGCTGTCAAATGCTTTCGTAAGGTCCATGAACATCGCGCTGACCTGCTCACCTTCATTCATAGCCTCCAAAACCCCTAATAGCACTTGGTAGATGGTTATATTGGTTGACTTTCCTTTCCGATAGGCACTTTGCCTGTCACTTAGGATATTGTTTGTTTCCAGAAAGGAATGTATTCTGACTAATATTATTTTTTCGTAGATCTTGGATATGTTTGATAGTATAGGCTATTGGCCTGTAAGTTCATTATATTAGCCGTGTCTCCTTTCTTGTGGATCGGATGGATGATCGTTCGCTTTAACGGTTCTGGAAAGACTCCACTTTTTAAAGTAAGGTTTATTAAGTGCGACAATGGGTTGGCAATGAAAGGAGCTGCTTCTTTGATGATAGCAACAGCAATCTCATCGTGGCCCTCGGCAGAATTGTCTTTCAAAGTACAAATTATGTTTATAACTTCCTCCCTATCAGTAGGTTTTAGAAAACACGGTCTTTGGTTTCTTTTAATAATATTTTCTTGAATTTCTTTTGATGGCTTCATGCCAGGACACATGTTAATTAAACGGTTATTGATATAATCCAGTATATCCCTTTCGCCACGAACCGTATCATATGTTTCAATTGTTCTAAAGTTAAAAATCTCTCTACTGGTTTCAGTTATCCTTTTTACCATGTTCCACATAGCTCGAGTTTAATTTTGGGAATTTTGTATATAATTAGAATTGTATTCTAATTTAGCCTTCTTTATTTCTTTCGCTAAGTATTTGCTGTAAGAAGTATAAGTCTCTCGGTTTATAGATTTTTTAATCATGCCTTCCTTCATAAAGCTGTCTCTTTAGGACACATTTGCTTTTTAATTGATTATTGAACCAATTATTGTTTTTATTTGATTTCTGTTTGATAATACTAACAGGACATTCGTCGTTCAAGATGTTGTACAAGATCTCATAAAATGATCTGTAACATTCTTCAACATTTTCCATATTTAAACACCAATACTCCAATCTACAGTAGATATCCTGGCGAAGAATGACTTCAGTTTAGCTGCTGTGTAGGTTCTTCTCATTTTTTTTTGTTTTATATTTCGGCACCTCCCAATTACTTTCTATTGATATGAATTGGCCCATGTGATCGGAAAGACCCGTGGAAATATTTTTACTCGTATAATTTCCTACATTGACAAAAATATTGTCTATTAAAGGAGACGAATTTCCATAAATCCGCGTAGCTTCTGTGATTGAAGGTTTCTGGTTAAAGGCACTTAATAAATCAATAAAATTGTTCGTTTTGATATCTGAAGTTTATGTTGGGGGTCGGTACATATTTAGAATTATAGTTCGCAAAAGAGTTGATTTTATTCCACTACACTCAATGGTCGATTCAAGACTCTTATTTGCAATGTTGTCTAAGTTTTCAAATAGGAGTGACTCTCTCATAAAAATACAGGAGCCACCAGGTGACTTTGTGGATCTACAAAAGCAGGACACCAATTTGTACCCATCGATTTTTATGAGCTGCTAATCTGGTTTCAGCCAATGTTCATTTAGAGCCAAGATGTGTACTTCCTCTTCTAAGCTATCTACCAAGATTTGTATTTCATTCGTCTTATTTTTCAGAGTTTGGATATTTTGATGTAAAATATTAAGTATGTCTATTTTTCCACTATGATTTTCATTCTGTCTTGAGGGGCCACTTTCCGAAAATTTCGATATGGGCGTATTATTGTGTTTGTTGGCCATAGCTGTTCGTCATAAAGACTTTCCACTTTATGCGCTTCTACGGCAATTTTGAATGCTGCTATATTGGTATTGTATATGTTTAATTTTATGCAATCCATAATAGCAATTTTATTTTCAATAAGGTAATCATTTACTTGCTGTTCAGTAGTAGTTTTTCTAGCTGCGATATAAAAATCCATTTACGATTTTCTACCGCTGTTAAAGTAGTGTTGTTGTTTTTTCCACTTAATGTACGTTTCTTATATTTTAATATTTTACAGAGATAATATTATATTACGCAACCAAACATGGTTACTTCTGGTGAAGTACTTGTTGTGTGCTCGATCTAATAATGAAAGATATGAAGAATTAGATGTATGCCAAAAAGAAGCTTCATGCGTTACGCGATGTCGTCCATATAGTACTTACTTCGCAAGTCGATATAATTGCTAAAAGTTAAAAGTTTTGTTTCCTGCCATTATTTTACTAACAGCCTGTATAACATATTTTTTAATGTAAAAGTGACGAAGCTATCGCCATAATCAATGTGGCCAATTAAACACAACAAAAGGGGAATGAGAATTCCATATAAAAACACGTAAACGACTAATTTTATTTCCTTAATGTACAGTAATAATTTATTAAAATAATTAAAATTTTAGATACGATTACTCCTTCTTGTACATACAAGTACAACAAGAAGGCGACGAAAACCGATCAACTACAATCTGCCCATCAGTATCCAGCACCAACAGGTTAAGCTCCGTGTATTTCTGCTCGCATACAGATGTATAACCAGTGGGCCATATATCGCTGAACTCGCATTCGGCATTTTCCCTGCAACAACATATATATCATTAATAAATCTGGATTCTGATAGAAGCATAAAATATAGAAAAAATTTAGCACTAGTGCAATTGTTTAAATATGTTAATTGGAAAAGTTAGGAAAATTTAAAATAAAGCTCAGTCACGTTGTAATTAAAATGTCGAGATATGATTAATTAATCGATCCTTGTAATAATTCCCCGTTTGTTAGAAAAACAAGAGGAGTTTTAATAACACACTTACGCGCAAATTTCCATAACGACCCCTTGTCGGTATCCCTCCACATTTGCAATTGTTCGTTTGAGTTGCTTCGAATTGAACGCTGTTTTTGGGTAGGAGGTATTCTTGGACGATTTGCACAAATTGTTCATTTCTTCTCCTTTAAATCTATTATCGAACTGAAAAGTAACAGGTCTAAAGAAACTGTCATAAATCTTCGTCCGATTGAGGACGCTTTTGATGTACTCTTCTGGGTAATTGTCCGCAGTTTCGCAAAATCCATGAATGCAGTTGCCTCCTCCGTCGATTGCGGTACTTCTTGTTTGGGTCGCATGTGAGTCTGGAAACACCAATTTGCGCTGCGACTGATTGTCTGAAATGTAATTTCATGTAGTTTTCGGAACTATAGATGGACCATTTACCATTTGTAAGTGCGGTGAGTGGCTGAATCATGGTGATTTGTTGTGGTGATGAGTACGACGTTTGTACAACAAATGTTGAGTAATTTTGCTGGTAGAATGTAAATGGTGTTGGCTTGGCGTTGGTTAAAGGCAGCTGAAACAAAGGGAAACTTATTAAAGCACCTATGCTACAAAATTAATTTAAAATCCTGGAAAGCTGCCCGGGGTACACCTGTCGCTAAGATAGGGAGTAACGTGCCACCATTTTTCGCTAAGTAGCGCTACAGGTTCAACCATTATCCTAGTCCTGATCCGGTCTTGGTTACTGGGATTTATATGTTCGACATGCAGATTGTCGAGTGCACCTGAGGTTAGGTTAATGTAATAATGTCACTGTATTGGAACTGTGCAGTTATCATATATGTACAAAGTTAATGCCTTCTGAGCTAGTCCCATGATAGCAAATGTACATTTATTTTGACTTTTTGAAAATTTGTGTACGAATGTTTATAAATATTTGGCATTTACTTAAACTATCTACGCAAATAGAATTTCGTGAGTTTAAACGTTTATGTTACTCTCTTAGACATTTCACAAAATTTCAAGCATTTTAAGTAGCTTTAATATTTTTATTGTTTGTTAATTACTGTCGTGCACTTCACATCAGTTGTAAAATTTATCACTTTGCAATAACAAATTTAGTAAATAATACTCAATATTAGTATTTTAACCGTAAACCACGTAGATATTCGAGAGTTTTATTTTTAATTTTGTTTCAATTGTAATAACGGACTGAACATTTATTTTTGACATTTTGCATATCTGTAAATGTCTGTAAATATTTATAAATATTTTCGTTTTGGCATTTTTGATTGCACAATATGTGTGGGCGAATCAATTTCGTGATATACAGAGTAATATAATACAGAGTAATATAAAATATTAAATCTGTGTGATTTTTTTCTCTTGGAGTATACTTATACCCTAGGGTACCATTTTTATAGTGTTGTAGGTAGTATTCCAGGATTAAATATTGGTTCTCTGACATTTACAGAAGATATATGTCAATCGTTGCTAGTAAATGGGAAATACCATCTTCAAATATACAATGACAACACTGCTATTTATTTAGTGTATATACATTTCATATACATTTCACGGAACCTAACAACATTGGAAAAAAGTATAACACATAATAAGCATGTAAATTGAAAGAATGAGAAAGATTCAGTAAACTGAAGGATTGTATAATCAAATTAACCATAACTATGATTGGACTTCTCTTACCACATCGCCATTTACTATATTTTCTTACCACTTTATTGATAAATCCCTTTCATTAATTGCAATGAAATTGGTGTTACAGTTTTTAAATTTCATTTTTCATTTCTCTTTTATCCTCCATCTTAAATTAATGTCACCACATATGACGTATTTTTTTTACATCCCGAACAATTATTTTTTGACCATATCGTTTTGTAATGCTTAATATTGGTATATATTATTCCTCCTGCTTTTATCAAATACAACGTTTCCTTATCGATTGCAATATTTGATGTTCGGGAACTTAACTACATACCCACATATCATATTCACTTATTTTTAGTCTACTTATAAATGGGAACAGAAAATTAAATGATTCCATGATAACATATCACACCATTTCTTAAAGAATACATAGTTAATTTCCTTAAAAGTCAAATATAATAACAGCTGGTCAAAGTGTGCGACATTTAATCATAACAGATGAAGAAGTAAAACAAAAATAAATGAAGAATAAAATAATCCTTTCTAAGTTAGGACGCCTGACAGATTGAAGCTATGAATAGAGACATAAAAATTTAATCACGCTAAATAAACAAGGAACTATAACAGACAATATTCAAATAATTTTTAATAATAAAGAAAAACTCAGAAAGAAATATGGTAACGAAATTCATAAAAAGGATCAATAGAAAAAGAAAGTAAGATAGGCAAATCAGAAAATAAATATAGGATGTAAACTAAGATATATCATAAAAAAGGAGTGGAATCAATTAATAATTAGTTGAAATATGTACCAAATATAATAAAAGTTTAATTTAAACAGATTTAAAACTGTAGAAAAAGGACAAGAAAATAGAGAATAATAGGAACGATTAAACGTTAAAAATGCAAATATTGTGCTGTATATGGTTTGGTATATACGAAAAACTTCTCATAGAACTAAATTTTTCTCATAAACAAAATGCAATCGTATGTGGTTATGCACGCATTTGGAGCATAAATACAATGCGATATATTCCAACCAACAATATAAACGTACATTTTTTGTGTACGCGACTGGATAAAACTTGATGTTTTACCATTTGTCATAGAAAAGGCAAAGGGTAAGGGTGCGATAAAGCAGAAAGTTCAGCGAAATTTCTCCGCTCTATATATTATATCTGAAATGGCAAATGTATGCACAAAACTTATGCTTATTACATTATTTATTAGAAATAAAAAATTATTGATTGCATACGATGGTTGTAATATATAATATATAAGATACACAAGTGGACCAATAAGTATTGTGATATATGTTTTGTTTCTTTCAAATGAAATTTCCATATACAGAATCGTGATAATCATGAATTATGACAAATGTGTATACTTTTTTTTACAACAAAGTAATAATCGTAATCAAAATTTCAATAGCGCAATAACGATAGCTTACAATAAAACTTGCAAGCTTTCCGATAGGTAAAAAACATGATGTTAGCGATTATGTGTTATTCGTTTGTGGTTACGCACTTGCTATGTTTCCACTTATGAAATGACGACAATTTAATTACAGTTGCAGTACAACAGACTGGACATAACATGTCACGAAACAAATCACTTTTTGGGATCGATTAAAAAAGCACGTACTAAATTGTACTACACAAGTTCATATTTCAACAAATGATTTAAGAAGAAATATTTAATTTAATTAAAAGTTCCGAAAAAAATATATTATGATATTTATTCCATTTAAATACTGCATATTGCATATTGTATATTGCAATTGAAATTTGATTTTGATTAAATACATTAGAACCATGGATCACGTCTGGGTAAGAATCAAAACTTAGCAATAAAATTGAAAATAGCTTATCTTGATGTAAAATTTGCATGTGAAAGTTTCAGATTTTGGATTTGGGACTTTAAGGAATCATATTATTAAAATAATTTAATGGGAATCATAACGAATGTTTTGATACCCAATGCTGTGTAGAAAATCACCCCCATAAAGTGTAAAAGAAGTTTCAGAACGAAATGTTAAACATGAGAACTTGAGAAGTCACTAGAAAAATGCATATAAAATGATTGTGTCATCATAATAAAACTTTTATACATTTCTCCATCAACAGGATAAATTGAAGTAGGAGGTATTAAGTTATGTAAAATGCGTACCGTAAATAAAATTATATCTTTATATGTGTATTTTATTTATTTACAGTTAGGATTTGTACGCAAAACTCACATGTTTGGTTTTGTACGCAGTAAACAAGTTATTGTTCTTGACAAATGATCATAGAGAATCGTGGTGCATGAGTGCATTGACATCCTTAAAATAAGGGTAATTTTAGTACCTTTTTAGGTGGCAAGATGCCATGTGATGTCTGTTTGTGAATATCAAACAAATCCTAGACAATTTAGAAACGTCAAAACGAAGATTACAAGACACGTATTGGACATAGTAGGTAGCCTCAAGTTTCATTTGCTCTTGTTTAATATTTCGGAATATATTTATTGCTTAATCAGGACAAAGGCAAGGCTTACCTGAAATTTTGACTGCAATAATTAAATAACAACTACAAATAATATGTACCAGTAAAGCAAAAGAACCAAAAACAATAATTAACGATAATACGGCTCTCGGCTATTCGATACCAAATTAAAGTCGGATGTAGTCGTTGTATAAAAAGTTATAAACTTTACAAAGAATGACCACGACAATAAAAGTTCCTTAAAATATTTTACCTTGAATTAAATAAAATTTATGTATATGCATATATAAACTTAAACTGTAAGAACTACTAATACTGAGTTGTTTAACTTATGGTAATTTATGCAATGTCTTTGCCAATTAAACTCACGATTAAGCAACATTTGTGTTGGCTACTTTAACAACGTCTCTGCCAATGAATCTCTCGATGAATCAATATTTGTGTTTTTTACGTCGTGTCGTGATGTCTTTGGCAATGAATTTCTCGATGAAATATTGTTTGTGTTTTTTACGTTCTTGATGGCTTTGGCATTGAATTTTTCCAATCCTAACGGTATGTTAGTGAATAATAAACCTATATCTAGTGAAACTATAACAACATTTGAGATAGTTGGCTAACAGCATTAAACAAATCTTGATCTGTTGCTCTTATGACGATAAGACCTAACATAAACTAATCTTTAAAAATAGCTAGTTCATTGGAAGAATATGTTATAATGATTAAAAGATGGCCATAAGATGTCTTGCTTGAATGCTCCATGAGGCTGAAAATCTTTGGTTGGATGAGTGTTCCTTCGATCAAATATAATCAATAGGCTTGGCTTAGGTGTAAGTTTTTTTGATACGCTCGTTTCAGTTATGGGTAACTATTTGATTGAGTGAGTATCCTTTCAGTAAATGTTTGTGTGTTTATGATGTTCGGCCTCAGGGAACATACGCAGCATTTTAAAATATTATATGGTGAGACATTACTGGGCAACGAATACGATTCGAGCTATTAAAATCGCGACTTCCTAAATCATAAAAACTACACCAATATACGATGAACCAAAAATTATTCTATGCATTTAATTTATATTTACAAATTTGAGATTCTAATGATTAACTTTATTTTATTGTAGGGAATATGCCAATGTATGTTACGTAGCGTGCGTCAAATTCGGCTGGTAAGGTGAAGGTTAATAGTACCCACGTCTCTGTTAATTTAAACCCAAGTCGAATGAACGAAATTTAATCCTCACGCTCCATTTTATATCTAAATACGTGCAAATCACTGATTTTTATATAACACTGTAATTTTGATTTAAAAATTGGCAGTAATTGCAGACAGAAAGGCGAATTGATGTAATCAATTCGTAAGTTGCCTTATTAAAGCTATTACGTTTGTAATTTAGAAGCAATTATAAATACATTTACGCACACAAATAACAAGAAACTATCATCGACATCTCACGACTCCATAAATTTATGTATGCACAAGTATATAGCGTGACTTAACGTGCAATTATTTAAAGATTTATTAAATCACGAGAATCAATTGTATTTTAATTAGAAATCCTTTTTTGTGCAGTCACGGCGGCTTATCATAAGTATGAAATAATCGACGATTATGCATGAAATTGAAATAAAAGTGATAAATCATTTACTCGATTTAATAAATTAAACAAATATATTAGCTGCGTGAGTAAAAATAATAAATAAATAAAATGTTAATAACCTTATAAATAATGTATTGAAAATTTATTATTGTGTATTCTGAATTACAGTTTACTGTTGCATTAAATTATAATATTTCTCATAGTATAATTATTTTTGTTACAGATCTACGAATATCTACTTATTTATATTTACTTTATTTTCATTTATTTTTCATTAACATTTATGTATGTTAATTATGTTTAATTTTCAATGTTTGCATTAATTCTGTTTTCAATAACCTGGATAACGTAGATGTAATTAATTTCACATTATTTCGAAAATTCTAAAGTTGTATCGAATTGATCGACGATTGCAACCATTTTTACATTGCTCTCACTAAAAGTGTCACACTCTTTGCGATAGCTTGAATTTTTCACAATACCTCGTTGATTTAAAAGTCTGGATTGCACAGCAGCAATTCGACTTCATTACGAATGTAAAAAAAGTATACTAGTAGAAGTCATTCCATGGCAATGTTGACACACTCCACGTAGATGAAGCCATCAGAGGTAATGGCGAATCGTTGCGATGATGAGACGACCAAACAAATAGACCTTCCCTTTTGTTTTTACATATAAAATTGATCACATAAAATGAAATTCTCAGCACGAAGGGGGAATGAATCGAACACGATAAAACGTGCACGATGAGATATGGTAAATCCCGCATTAGAATGATGTAACGGAATAAAATATGGAACGATCAAACCACTTTAAATAAAACGTGACTCTATAATACAACTATGTCTTATCTTGAGCCATAATCATAGAATTAGTTAGAAATGTTATTTTCGATGTCGATCTCCACTTTTTACTATAATTTTGATTCACAAGCATAACTTTTTGTTCTTTCAAGTAAATTATTTTGTCACCTGAAAATGTATCATTTTTAGGTACGTTGGCGTTGAGTGAGTATTAATCATTTGTTGTTGTTGGTTGTCGTTGGTTTAATTGTAATTTTGTCACTTGTTACCTGTTCAAATAATTTAGAATTTAAGTAGTTGCCGCCAAAGAAATTCATGAATACATGGTAGGTGTATTAGGTGCTGTTTCTTACCAAGTGGTGAAAATATGTCTCGAGAATTTAAACTAGGAAGACAAGCATGTGAACACGCGGAGGGTACTGGATGAACAGTTACTCTCACTACCCAAGAAAATGGTATACACTATATGGTAATGACAGATGTAGCTGAAATTACGAATTTTACTATAGAAAATATTTTAACAAATATTTTGGGGCTAAAAAAATGTCTGTACGTTGGGTCCCACGAATGTTGACACCTGATCGGAAACTTTCTAGAGTATTGCATTCTGAAGCCAGCTTGGCAAAGTTTAAAGCAGATCCGGATGAATTTGTTTCTGGATTTTTCACTGTTGATGAAACGTGGGTTCACCACTTCGATCCTGAGTTGAAGCAACAAAGTATGGAGTGGCATCGCCGAGGTTCTCCGCCACCACGCAAATTTCGTTTTTGCCAACCGCTGGTAAGTTATGCCACACAATTTTTTGGGACGCAGACGGAATTTTGATGACTGATTTTTTAGAAGTGGACATACAATAACAGGCTACTACCTGATCTGGCCCATAGTGTTTCCTTTTATTTCCAAAACTAAAAGAATATCGTCGGAGGACGAAGCATTTGAGCATCGTTGGACCAAATGCATCCACGTTCAGGGAGATTATGTAGAAAATTAAATGTTTGATATTTCTTCAATTTGTTTCCTTCTATATTAGGGACGGTACATACTGATACCCCCTCGTACTGCAATTTTTGTAACTAAGTTACAGCTTTTAATATCGAATGTATACCCGAGCATAAAACTAGTGTGACAATGTATTATGAAATGTGTGTCGTAAATTAGTGAACTCGTATATAATGAAGATATAAAATTGGAACGTTGCCATAAAGTTGGATTTGTTTTAAGATTTTTAAAAGCTTTAACTTGAACGTATATACGATTCACCAACTATTTTAACGAAGTATTGTGTTACGATAAATTGCACTGCGCGCATCGTTAATAAGTGGTGAAGAAATACTGATGCTTTAAATGCAAACACATCTTCCAAATAATTCTTGTTTTATAATTATGATGTGCATACAAAATATTAACGTGGAAACTTTTATCGAAAAGGCAACGAGTAATTATTTTACATACGTTCACAATAAACATGCTAGGAAGTTATCGAAATCTGTTTCGAATTGAATCCCAGGGTGAATTTCTACCGATTTTCCAAGGCCGATACGTTTAATATAATTACATGTCCCGTTCTTATTAAATTATATATAATTATATAATATATATATTAATAATTATTTTTACGTAATATGGTTTTTATTGTCACAATCAGTTCAACTAGAATATTATAAAGTTGCGTTTTTTAGTACCGTTACTACCGATACTAACTAAAATAACTAAAAATAAAGTTATAATTTAAATACACGTTTTTAATTTATAAATAGATGGAACTGGTTATTTGCCCAAAACAATATCACGTTTTTTCACGTCGCCAAGTATCTGAAGGAACATCCGGAATTGAAACTCAGCCACTCATTAACCAAATTAAAATCTGCATTTTACCAATTAATACCTTGCGCATTTTCTTCAGTAAAATACATTGTATGTAATTGTCACAATGACTAGGAATGAACGATGAATGTATTAAATTAATAAAATAATAATCTGGTTTATTACATACTTTATAAAATAATTTTGAATTTTTAATTGAGGGACTGGAGATTGTTGACATGCACTTTGTTAATGTACACAACGCTGCTTCCGTGTTTTGTAAAATTCACAAAACAAATGTTTGCCTATAGACAGTTAAGTAATGGAGTTTATAGCTCCACACAAACTGTGTTCAAAAGCCTATTTTTATTATAATCTTTTGAAATATCGCTACCTATTACTGCTTATTATATGTAACCTTGGCTCAAAAATATTTGCTAACTGCAATTTATACATAAACCAGTTTGTAATTGCCGTCTATTTTATTTCCTATGATTAAGTATTACAACGGTGTTTTCCACTTTTCTGTCATGCGAATTCACAACTGGAAAGTACCTCGTCGTAAATACGCGAGTTGTTTCGTCTATTTGCGCAAAAATAATATGATATAATCGAGAGAACACCATGCCTTCTTACCGTATTTAAAGTAAACATTAATATCACAAAACTGTTCATGTTTACACTGCGACACTTTGTAGCACAAGCTAACAATAACGTTAACCCTACACACTCATATCAATTGGTATATAAACTACCGATGAATAGGTTGTATTACACCATCGACTGTGTAACTACTGGCGTCTTCCTAACGACTGAACAAGGACGTCGCGTTGGATATTAACATTGTATATTCAATAAAGACAGACATTATGTGTAATGTGACAATAATAATGGGCTTTCGTTAAAAGTTCGTTTTTTAAATCGTCGCCCACAATTGGAATTGTGGTTTGGAACTTTTGTTCGTTGGCTTGGAAAATACTGCTTATTTGTTGCTATTTATAATATTTATTGGTAGAACGTGCCTGTGGTTTAAATTACGGATTATTTAAATTTCAATATTTTGACAAAATATGACTTATGACGGAGGTTATTAATTATTTAATTTGTCTTTCACAAAAATCTTCATATGGTTTGCAATACATAACAAGGTCCTAATATGCAAATTCGTTGACGATTATCTGCAGACTCAATCGCCACGCTTTTCCCATAAAAATATCACATTAAATAATATTGATGAAGCAATTTTTTATTACACTTTCATCCTTGATCTCTACTCATTAAAACCGTACATTATAACAATAGGTTTTATTTAATGTTATTAATGAATTGTTCACTTTTTTACGTGCACATGTCTTTACCAATTTTATTTTAGTCATTTCCTGTATTATGTTTTATTACTTCTTTATTTCTTTGTATTTATTTTCCTGGGTTTCTGGAAGCTTTGCTCCATTATAATTTATATCGATTTAATATTTTATGTTTGTTTTGTGTGTTTTCTTTATCTTTAGTTTGTTTCTATTCTAGCACATAGTTCACAGAGGATATGTAAACATGCCATATTAATCTTCGTTACATTAAATACATGCAATTAAATGATTAAAAAGATTAAAAGATGAATGTGTACAACGGTTATAGTTGTAGTTAACGTCAAAAAGGATAAACTGCATGAGTGCATCAGGAGTGATCAGGAATAATTAAATAAAAATTCAGTTGTTCGTGAATGTAATGTGGCGAGTTAACTTACACCATATTCCACCTTGAGCAGAACAACGTGGTTTTTATTCCAGGCCGCTGTTTTTATATTTCACAATAATGTAAATTTGTTCAGTTGCTCCAGAACGATTCCTCAATCCACATTGTCAATTTGAGATAAGTGTTTCCTTCTTCCCTCTGGCTTCTTCTGTTTGGCATCATTATAATTGTGCAATTATTCATTCATATGTAAAATGACCACTTTTGTATCTGCTTCGAATATTTCAGATATAGTTTCATGGTCCTTGTAGGGTCTTCCTAGTAATTAGGTCGAATTCTGGAGCTTCCTTTCTTGTAATTGCGGATTTGATTACTGGTTTTACTTTATGGTTAACCTTTGCAATTAACAAAGATATTTTATGGGGTATTTCAGGGTTTCAAGATTTCAAAGTTTGAATTTACTCGTCAGGTTTTTATCACTCAGAATCACGTATCATTCATTTTTTCATGCTCAATGACCATATTTGCCTTGAATTGATTTTTGGTCGTAATCTTCTTTATTTTATTCTTTTTACACAAATATTATTTAATAAATTATAAATATTTAGATTGCGCTCATGACTTACCTTATTCAATTTGACGGTTACTAATGTGTATTAGTATTCGGTTCTTGTCCTGGACGAAATTGAAATATCAAGACGTTTCTCTTTTGAAAGTATAAGATCCTGATAGCGACATCATAGACCACAAATTCTTGGTACAGGTTTGGGAGAAATCATCGTATGCAATTTAAATTTAAATAAAGATTAAAACACACCCTTTCAAAAAGTAGATTTATGTAAAAGAAGCTCTAACTAAACTCTAACCAGCAAGAAGACCAGTCACTAACGCAAGGAATGAAGATATCCTACCATACATTCCGCACCATTTACATTTACATTACCACCATCAGTTCTCATAGATAATCACACTCGTTCAAGCACATGTAATGCTTGTGCCCATTCATCGGATGAGGAAATTACATATGATTAAAACACAACTTGTACTATAAAAGTTCATTTATTAAATTAGATTTAGTTTCATTTTGTAAGTTACAACAAATTACTGTATTTGATTTACACTAAACAATGAAAAATAAAAGAGCACTGAATGATTAAAAGGATATTATTAAATGTATCATATATTCATAATTTGAAATATACATCAGCAAGAATATATTCGTACAAAAGCAAAAAGTTTGATCCTGCCGATGTAGCGTGGTCCGGTTGCCAGCGTCAGGATTCTCCATACTCCAGGAACCTTCGACTTTTAAAATGGCTCAAAGTTATCCAACGACGACCTCACAATAACGTACTCCTTATAATGTCGCATACGCATACGAAGAATACGAAGAAAAAGAAGTAGGTACGTAAACTTTAGGACTCTAGATGTACTCTAGCAAAAAAAAACTGGAAAAATGAAATACGAAATCAAATCGTGAACATCATGCCCAAAGATTTATTAAAATACACTTACCTCAAACCTTATGATTTCCTTGGACAAGTACAACAACGACCAACCATCTCTACGCTCAAATCATCCGAAGAGACTGGAATTCTAAATCTTCTAGAATTAATTCCTGGCGGTAGCATCACCGTTGCAGATATCCAATTCAAATGAACTAATATATTCCAACTACTCGGAGTGGTTTAACCAGAACCCGAAGAATTGTTTACGTACGAGAATATCAACCACGAACTCTGACAAGATCTAACGTAGAATATAAAAACAAGGCCTAAAAGTTAAATACAGAATACTAACATGTAACACCGAATATCGTACGATGGACGTTTTCCAGTGTGTTACCATCCAAAAGGAATTGTGACGAAGATCACAAAAGGTATCCCAGCGTACACGAAAGCTGAAAATCAAAAATATCTGCAACACCTCGCATCTCCCTTCAACCTGTGTATCGACGATCCATCTCACTAACGTTAGCAAGCTTGCACACTCCATTTCATATTCGGAGCGGGCGACTACAAAAAAATATCGTACAACGATGGCGCGACAAATAAAACAACACAAATTGTTGTCTAATCAACTAATAAAATTCCGATTTACTATTATATTAAGACTCATTTTTCGAAGAAGCTGACGAATTAATTCCGAGCTATAAATTTGCATTTTGAAATTAAAATAAAAACTTTCCGTCGCCATGTTTCGTAACATAACAACTGATTATGATACAATCCATAAACGGAAAGTAAGGAAAAATGGGCTCAATGGGGGATCTCACGCACCCAAGCCAGAATCATACCCCTAGATCTAGCTGCAGACAACGTACAAGAAGACGATTTTTTTATTGTTCAAAAGCAAAAAATTCACGAAAAATAAATTCATGCGACTTTGTTTTCGGGGCGACCGGAATTTAATGCTGCACCATTCCGGGAAAAGAATGACATGTTGTTGTACAGTTTTAAAAATCACAAATTATGATTTGTGAATAAATTACACATATTGCATAGTAAATTATCACACTTTTATTACACGAAACTCAATTTGTTCTATTTCAATATGTCGCACCATATTTCTTCTTTAGGAAAAACGGTACAACGTGGCCCTCATTAATATAAAATATAAAAGCGTAATATTGTAAATGTCAGATTAAAATACGACGTAATCTTCATTTAAAAATTCATAAAAGCAAATCACATTACCATTAAAACATCTTGATGGAAAAGGTCTATGGATAATAAATAACTGCTTCAAATGGGAAAATCTGAAGCGATTAGTGTTGATAATATTGGTTGAATCTGACCTGCTGTACCAGCTGAAATTTTAGCTGGTACAGCATATTCCAGCTGAAATACGTGTTGGAGTTGAGTTGGACGAACAAAAGTTCGTAATAGTTTAAATAGTACAGCGACTATACGGAACGTCTAAAGAGAAGGAATACCACGTGGTTATTCAAAAAATATTAATATTCCAAATCGGCCTTATTTGGAATATTAATATTTTTGAATAAGCCAGTAGCGATTGAAATAAGTTTTAATACAATTAAAAGCATCAAAACAACTTGTTCATGCTTTGTGTTAAAATCTAAAATCTTCTGGCGGATATCATATGTCAAATATTTGCGTCTAGTAAAACTGATAAGCACCAGTTTTACCAATTAAATAAAATTAATATTTATTTCTTCTATATAGTTATTTAATTGGTCGTAAGTTAATTAAAATTGTCCATCTTTGGATGGAGAAATGAATTTTCACGAATAACTTACCAAAATAAAACGGCGTTTAACACATTGTATTGACAACAAAATCAGCCACGAAAACAACACCAAAATAGCGGTGTTATAAAACACAATAAATATTGGCATTCGCAAGAAACAATTTACGAAGAGTAAAATATATACGGAATTTTCTCTACATCATTCAATAACAGGCACAGATTTGCCAGAATTGATGCGAGAAGTCAGTCTGAAAGAATGTTTATATATTGTGAATTTCGACAAAGTTAATATTTGTCACATAAATATTATTTAATAAATTATATATATATATATATATATATATATATATATATATATATATATATTTAGATTGTACTCATGTCTTACCTTATTTGACGGTTGCTAAAGTTTGCTAAACTTGAAATAAGTCCAGGATTGCTATCAGCGACACAATTAATTTAAAATCGTTTTTTGTGCAACTGCTAAACTATTCATCGCATATGTATCGTTTGCGATGGGCAACGTTAAATATGTGTAGTCAAAGGTGACAGCCTGTATAAGAGTGTGGGGCGTAATAACATGCGGAAGCCGGTGCCGTCAACCAAAACGATATTATTTGTAAAAGTTACTAGATCATAGATCTCCTGATATATGACTCAAATCCTCTATTTTACTATAAATTTTCTACGTAATTATCAGAGTTGTTTTTGGACACTATCCATAAGGGAAATTCGTTGGTATAAGCGATCAAATATTACCGGCTTGTGACTCCATGTCATCGTTATCGACGTTACAAAAATATTGTGTATTATATTATTAAGTTAAACACTGTACATGCTTAAAATTTCGCTTCACCTTTTAAGTAAAGGACCACCGGCTTGTGACTCGATGTCACCGTTATCGATTTTATAAAAATATTGTGTATTATATTATTATATTAAACACTGTACTGATGAGAGTTTGAGTGAGTACAGTTAACGTTTGCTTAACAATTTCGCGTTACCTTTCAGGTCATATGATAGCCATCCCTACTTCTAAAGCGCTTAATATAAATTATAAATATTTCGATTGTGCCTATGACTTAGATTGTTCAAGTTGACGGCTATCAAGATGTACAGCTCAAGTTTGCTGGACTTTTAAAAATCTAAATCTAAATCTAAACTCCTAACACTCCTGTATAAGAGTGTGGGCGCAATCCCGTTCGGGCACCGGCTTACATAACATATAAACGCAAATAATTATAAATGTTACTATTGGCAAAGCAAATTCAAACATAGGAAATTATGAAGTAATGAAGTTGAGCCTATCAAGCAGTGTTTTGATAGACAAAGTCCTGGATCATAGATCCTAGGACGACGTATTTGGTCGTGTTAACGAAAAAGAGTTGATACTTATTACTACTACTACTTACTACGTAAAACAAAGTGCATATAAATTGCAAAAACACTTTGTATGCATGACAGTTAATAATTGATTTTGCTTTACTAATAAATGACATTATAATTACAAGCACTTTTTCCTTATTTCCTATAACTCATCTGTCTTCATCTCAACGCTGTTTCTAGGGGTGTTGCTTCGACGATCTCGTTGCATCTGAAAGAAACATTTAACGTATTTAATATTTTGATGTATATTCCGAAATATTAATTAGTGAAATTGAACTTTCACACAAATATCTATTTGGTCAATCGTTATTTAATACTATGGCTTCGGTGAGTTAAACTTGTTTTATCTGAGAAACTTTCATGGTGTGTTTACAGATATTTCACCTTCTTCTGTTTACAACATATTTTTTTTATTCTGACGAACTTGCTCAACGTGGAACTAAATAAATAACAAAATTTAACATTTCATATAATTACGTTTAATAAACAAACCCAAAGCCGATTAGGGTTAGGTAACTGATTACATATTCTATAATACACACATTAATATTAAATAGTACCGCTCCTTTAACAAATGCGTATTTAAACGTGCTTGTGAATAGTAATTTTAATTATCTATATACAAATCTTACACAACTTCTTTTAATAGTGATTAAAAAAATTGACGTAAAAGACAGACTGCAAAATTCGTGGAATTAAATTTACGTAACTTGACAAGGTTAAAACCCACTCCTTGTCCTGCCCGAAGAGTTAAAATTAGTTTTTTTCCCTAAGAGGACAGCGACAGTTTCCTACAGCATACAATTAGACTGAGTCTGCCTACACCCGACAATTTTCCTGAATATATTAAGTTTTTTGATCCACGACAACGAAGTCAAAGTTTTTATCTCGAGATGCGACTTTCATTAATTAGATTAATCTGGTAATATTGTGCGTGTTTTTGTCAGTAGCGCGGCGGAGCAGCGTAACAAAGTTACTTACACTAGGCATGTCAAATAAGGACTGGGAATGACAAGCATTCCCAGCCTTTATTGGACATTACTGTTGTAACTGCTGATGTTAAATTTTAAATGTGGTATATTATACGAGTATAATTGCTAGGGTTCATTACAACATTTGGCCAATTTAACGACGGACATTAAATTAAGACAATTTTCCTTCACAATCTCAGTGCGATATAAAAATATGCATGAGATAAGATAAACGAAGATATATAGAAATGCATCCACTACGAATCCAATTACGAAAACGAAAATTTTAAAACCAAATGTATGCAATGTGATATATTCGTTATACATTGTGCCTATGTTCTTCATATTGATATATCTATCAATTTCTAGTCTACGGCTCTACTTTGGGGTCTGATGCAATGCAATTTTATTTAATTTCTGTAAAATTCTTCTCATCGTCGATTTTATTTTCGAATTACCACCTTCACTTATGTACAATAATTTGTAGGCAATCAAGAAACTTAAATTATAATTTAAGTGGCAGTAATGGGTTAATATTGAATGAAAAGATTCGCAAAACGCAGAACAAGGATGCAAGGATATGAGAACTATTTGTGGATAAACGAGGAAATAGTTTCCAGATTTTTAATAACGAAATATATTGTGCTAGATAATGTAACTTTTGAAAAGAACGTAGATGCAGAGCATGTGGTGAATTTTATTTATAATTATTATATATGTTTAAGTACGAGGAGCATGTTTGACTAAAACATATACGTCGAAGTAATTGAGCAAGTTCAAGTGGTTGTTTTCATGTTAAAATAAAAAAGAAATCGATTTGTTAATATTTTCAACAATTCAACAATTTTTAAGGTCCGCATTATTTTTAAACTAAATCTTATAAATCCATATTGTTATGATATGATCAACTATAAATACCGAAATATTTTTGTAATTTGAGTTTTAAATGTAGATGGCAATATACTCGCATACAGGATAGCAATTTCACAAAGGCTACGTCGCACGTTGTACTCATTTGTACAGAAGGATTTTCGCCCCGGTTTACTACGTTCTGCCCCATTATTTGCAGTCAGCATGTATTCGTCCATCCATCTCATTCGTGAGATTAATTCGGTGGACAATCAACATAATGTTTTCTTTGTATTGATTTATTTCAAGCTCGTTACATTAGGCGTAGTATTTCTACTAAATATCAAGTTAACTAAACCAATAATAACAACAATAAGAATAATAGTTTATACATTTTTACTTTATTATACTTCATGTATAACGACATATAGTTAATTATGAAAATTTCAGAACTAGAAATTTTAACGAAAATTACAAACTATAATTGGACATCATAATATCATATCATAAAATGTTTGTAAATATTAATATTGCATTACCTCTATTTCGAGAATAATAATGATGAGCATCGTTATCTTTATCTTTAGTTCCTGCCAAACACGTATTTAAATAATTTGCAATGAAAGGACGATGAAGTCTTCATTTAAATGCAGCTTGAAAATAATCGGTACGCGCGCAACGTTGGGCTAAAAATATCCTTCGGTTTGGGAAATTATATTTAAAATACTCGTTGTTGTCTGGCGGAAAACCGCAAAACGTTCAGATATTCGTTTATTGGTATGTACGAATACTGATAGTAATGCATTGAAATACATTCTATCCTTACAGAGAGAAAAATCAATGCCCGTTCATTCACTTGGTATAATCGACGCTCCACAGTTTTATCGTGAAGTGACAATTTTTAAATTCGTTTTTGAAATGGCGACGTTTAAATTTTTTATACGAGTTAAGATAAAAAAGTTTTGATTTGGGTAGTGTGCAATTGCAAAAGTGCTTGTTGTGGTTTAGCTCGGATGCCATGCGAATGTATACCGTAAAGCATCATTATCGTTATGTTAATTTACCACAGTAGTACAGAAATCAATTCCATTAGTCGTTTTAGCTTCCGAATTAATAACAATTGCCAACTATTATTATACATATCAATAACTGTGGATATCTATCGGTAATAGATATTCACAGATATTAATACTGTAATTTTCTACAAGAATAAATTTTCACGTCTGTCTCCTTGTATAAAAAAACTACAATATTTTTGTAGCAAATTTATAAATTCGTTCTTATAATATTGTTTATAGTTTTTTTATGTAATATATATTATATATAGAGCATTTCCTGGAGTGCGTTTGCAATCTGGACTTTCTTCATCATGGAGACGTCCTAGTAGTACGCGACTTTAATGTCCCAGATTATGCTTTTCGGGACCTGAACTTACCACCTACTGGTAAAGTAAAGGCTCTGGCAGACTTTTCTAGTTTTTTAGACCTCTCCCAAACAACGTGGGTAGAGTTCATAAGTCTGTTGATCATCTAGTTAGACTAGATGCCTATCATCCAGCGTTAACCATTGATTTTGGTGTGGATGTCATGTGCAACAGGATAAGCCACCCTGTTAACAGTAATTCAAAACCCTTTAATTTTCGAAAGGCAAATTTTCATGTCCTATATGACACACTCTATAGAACTGACTGGTCATTTCTGTGCAACTTTATCGACGTTAACAGTGCTGCCAATGCCTTCTATGATAAATTGTCTATGTGTTCCTAAAGCGTCACTTCCAAGCAGGAATCAGTACCACCATACTATAACTATGACATAATCAAAGCAATTAAATCTAAAGCTAAAGCATGGCGTAAATATAGATTAACAGGCAACGTCGAATCTTACAACGAATTTTCTTATTTAAGGCGCTCGGTTAAATTACAAATCAGCCAAGCCTACATTAACTACATTAATAAAATCGAATCCTCTATCAATGATGACCCCAAAAGTTTTTGGGGATACATAAATAGCAAAAAGAATAGTTCTAGCGTTCCTAACGAGTTTTACTATGAAGATAATCTCATTTTTGACCCTCAAGCTATTGTTAACACTTTTGCGCACTTTCAAAGTTGCTTTACTTCTTCTCCTCAACCGGCTAACACCAATGAATCCACAATTAACTCAAATACAATATATATAAACTACATCCGGGAATCTGAGGTACTAACATCCTTGAGACGCCTAAAACCTAAAATGACCGCAGGGCCGGATCTTATTCCCTCTTTTCTCTCAATGGATTGTGCGTATGCCTTGGCCTATCCGCTGTGCTGCATTTTTAACCTCTCTGTTAGCACTGCTAGCTTCCCGGAAGTCTGGAGATCTGCCAGGTTGACCCCGGTCTTCAAGAAGGGTGCAAGAAATAACATCTCAAACTATCGGCCAATAGCTTGTATATGTAATTTTACCAAAGTATTTGAAATGTGCCATATTCGACCAACTCTACGCTCCCGTTAGTAACCTGCTATCTGATGCACAGCATGGTTTTAGGAAGGGTAGATCAACCTCCTCCAGCTTGTTCTGCGTCACTCAATTTATTGCTCAATCTATTGACGACGGTTCTCAAGTGGATGTTGTGTATACAGACTTCTCTAAAGCATTTCACTCAATGGACCACAGTTTATTACTAAAAAAGCTTTTGGCTTTTCTTATCCTCTTTTAAGATTTCTTGAATCTTACCTTGGCAATAGAAATTATTTTCTTATTCGCAAGGGATTTGCATCTGTATCCTTTGCTGCTACCTCGGGAGTTCCTCAGGGTTCGATTCTCGGGCCCCTACTATTCAACACCTTCATTAATGATATCGTTGACAATCTGCTCGTATTACACTTACTTTACGCCGATGATTTAAAAATCTTCTGCAGAGTCAATTCTATTGCAGACTGTGCTGCACTCCAGACTGAACTGAATAAAATTGCTCATTGGTGCATTCTATATAAGCTTCGTCTGAATACTTCAAAATGCATGGTTATGTCTTTTACGACTAAATCAAGCGCTCTCGTGTATCCTTATGTCCTGGACAATACTACATTGGAGAGCCCTATTACCTTTCGTGATCTCGGTGTTGTCTTTGATCGAAAGCTCTTTTGCTGCACATATCCAAAGCGTTACATCTGAAGCTACTAGAATACTAGGTTTTATTATGCGAAATGGCAGCAGCTTTGCACGTATCGAAATTTTAGTTAATCTCTACTGCATTTGTTCGCTCTAAACTTGAATACGCTTCATGTATCTGGTGTCCTATGTACAGTGGTAGCATTTATTCCATCGAGAAAGTTCAACGGCGCTTTCTGAAATATCTGTTCTTCAAGTCCAACGGTCACTACCCCCAATTGGGTATCCTTATGATTCCCTTCTGGATCATTTTTCATTCGATACACTTGCACATAGTCGCATCGTTACGTCCTTGACCTTTCTACATAAGGTAGTCAATGGCTCCATCTCTTGTGGAGAAATTGTGCAAGCTTTAAATTTTCGCACGCTTAGATTATCGTCTCGTTTGAGCGACTGCTTCTACTTGCCAACTCCAAGAACAAATATTCTGCAACATTCCCCGGTGTACATCATGTGTAATAATTACAACCGGCGCCAAGCAGAGTTTGACATCTTCTCATGTAGTTGTGATATTATAAAAAGCATCAAATAAGTGAGTGTACCAATCAGCTGTATTATGTTAAGAAATGAGGCGTTCTTGTGCACATATATTGATTATAGTCTTTTCTCAATATTTATAAGCAACAATTTAAGTTATTTTTTGCAGGAATTATCGTAACTGATTTATTAAGTTATTTTATTTTATCACATTTGTGTATTATGTTATTTTTCCATCCTACTCCGTTATTGGATTTTGTCTGTGGAGTATTGTATTGAATTAAATAAATAAATAAATAAGTAAAACAAAAGTTATGGTGATAAGAAAAGCAGCGGGGGAGTACAGATGAAAAGGACAGCGGAATAATAGAACATGTGTAGGAATTGATGCGTTAGGGTATGTAGTGAGGGAGAACAATAGCAGCGAGGGGCACGTGAAACATATGGCAGAGAAGCGAAGAGTGCGGATGTAGGGTTGAGGCGGAGCCTGTGATGAAAGAGGAAAGGGAAATTCTACGAAACAATAATGATATGGAACATATGTATCACGAGTATCCTGATGTACGGAGCGCAAATGTGGAGATGGAAAGAACAGAAAAGGATAAAAAGTCTACACCAATGAAAACGGGCATTCAACTTGGAGAAATCAACGCCAAATTACATAGTGAGGCAGGGGATAGGTTTAGCGGAGGGCAAGAGAGCGGTGAGGTACGAAATCACAACGAGCGGAGGGATACAATAGCATAGTGAAAATTGTATTGGAGGAGTTGAAGAAGGGGAGAACACGAGAAGTAGTATATCCAAATGGGAAGAAAGTATATAAAATATATGAAAACGTTATCATGAAAGCAGGTAGAAACGCAGAAAAGGAAAAGTGAAATCGGAAATGTGGAGTAAAACGTAAAAAATAAGTAAAATAGACATCAGGAAGATATTTCCGAGGAGGGAGATCGGCAGAAGAAGAAAAAAACTTAGCAATGTTCGGATGTGGAACTGAGGAGAAAACCAACAAATATTAGAAGGAAGAGAAGTATAAGAATTGCGAATTTTGTGGAAACAGTTGGGATAAATGGAAACATTGGTTGGGAGAAAGTGAACAGATAAGCGTGACAGAAGAAATGAAAAGACTGGAGAGGTAGTTAGGACAGAACGGAGAGGAGTAGGAAAATAAAACCAGGAGTAATGAAGAGTAATGTAGAGAAAGAGAGAAACAGAACAGTAGGATGAAGAAAAAAATGTAACTGAAAAGGGAAAGGGGAGGTAAGAAGAGGTTGTGGAGAAGTGATATAAAATCATTGGATATGCTAATAAAGTTTTTTTAGTTATTTTTCAAAATTTAGAAACATATTCTTCTCGCAATACATGGACGTCTTCAGATGTGTGGACAAATACAATTATTACAAATTGCTGACAACGCTGACCAATAATGCATTCATGAGCTTGTCACCTACATATAATGTACGTACATTTATAATTATGTCGAAATATTTTATGAAATAGATAGCGAATCGCAAAAATCTAGACTCTAGACCCGCATGCATTCACTCATAGTAATAGTTTACAGCTTTCCTTTCTTTCTATTTACTGGGTCCGATAAATGAAAATATGTAAAACACCATGGCATCCAGTTGGATATAATTAGAAAATTAGTAACGTGCACTAAACAGCTAACTCAAATCTAGCTAGGCTAACAGTTTAAAATTAAAGAAATAACTCAAATCTTTATTCTTCGTTGCTCGAACTTGGGAAAGGGAAAATTACCACAAGAGAAGATTATTTCATGGGTTTGCAAATGTTCTATCACGATATTCGTTTGGCTACATGAATGATCTCGATTAACATACACTATTGGGAAAAATATGCAAAGAAAATACATGAAATATTCTTCATGTCCACGAAACTTATAAGAAGTAGATAAGTAGATAAGTAGATCAAGGCTGGAAAGCATGGACCTAATTTTGGAGAAACCATACAATAGCGCATTGACATTACTTCAATCTCCTTAACATACAAATAACGTTGAAATTCTCAGTGTCAAAGGATCTTCCGCTCTACTCTTACAGTATCCATAGCTACTAACTTCCTTCAATCACTATCTTCCCTTAATCTTCCTTTAATCTTACAGATGTAAGAGAGGCGAATAATAATATTGTATCAACATTGGCAAGAAAACAGACCTGTATAGCTAGCACTATTATAGAACCAACAAGTACCGTTTACTTTTAAAAGCCGAAAGGTAGGTATCCTTTTGCTGGAAATACAATTGAGATAGGCCGAGAATATAAACAAGAAATTGCGCAACTTGATGGAAGATCTAGAAAAGGAAACAATAACCGAGCGAGCTTGAAAGCTACAAAATACATTCGTACATAATATTTTGACCACTTATACTGTATCAACATTGGCAACAATGCGTAGCAAACACATCAGAGAACCAATGCTGAGGACTCAGCACATACTTGTTATCTGTATAGCTAGCACTATTATAGAACCAAGAAGTACCGTTTACTTTTAAAAGCCGAAAGGTAGGTATCCTTTCGCTGGAAATACAATTGAGATAGGCCGAGAATATAAACAAGAAATTGCGCAACTTGATGGAAGACCTAGAAAAGGAAACAATAACCGGGCGAGCTTGAAAGCTACAAAATACATTCGTACATAATATTCTGACCACTTATACTCAATCGAAATTTATGCCAATTACAAATTTCTTAAGCGAAATTTTCCCCTTTTTGTTTACATGCCCCCTTAGTTGGGCATAAAGGACTTCTTATATGTTAAATATTTTGAAATTACTTAACGTTATTCTAATTTGAACGTTTGCAAACCGGTTTTCTATGAGGCAACTCCACGTTGTTAAGTTTGAAAAAGTAAAGTTGAAAATAAATTGCAGCGTATGTAGTAAGGTCAGACCAACATACATGTATCCGTAAAGCGATGGCCACACTATGCATTTAGTTGCTGCATCAAAGTTGCAGCATTTCTTGATGCACACCTGTCCACACACAAGAAAAGTTGCATGCATCAAACACATAAAATATTTGTAATGCCAACCTACAAAAATGAAACTACTCTTATCATTTCGACATTGAATAGATGGCCGCCGTTGTGTTGATATGGTGCGTTTTTATTTTTATAATTGTTGGTATTACTACAGTTACTAAAAATATCACTAGAAATGCATGCATTTTTCCCACAAATTAGAACGTGTTCTATTCCCATGCATCACGGTTGCTGCAACTAAATGCATAGTGTGGCCACGAAAAGTTGCTGCAACGTTGATGCGGCATCAAAGTTGCAGCAACTAAATGCATAGTGTGGCCATCGCTTTAAAGGTGCATCAAATAATGCAAGCGTGTGTGCCAAAGAGTTTGTGTGTGAGTAATACCACCATGTCGTAAAAACCTCAGTGGAAATCCAAAGAAGTCAACAGTAAACGATACTGAAACAGCAGCTACCAGGTTGCTCCAGAATTATTAAAAATTGCAAATTCGAGGGAAGCAGCTATACCAACAGGTAGTTCGGGATATAACTAACGAGAACTACGAGAATATGAATTTGAATAACGTTCCCGAATTCGATGATCTAAGGACCGAAACAATCACGAACTTTGGAGAAACAACGCTGCTATGGTTATTACAATTATTCAGTACTTGTAGCCTCAGCCTAAAAATAGCAAAAATACGGAGGAATTGCGTTACTCTAGTTCCCAAACAACCCGAAGAGACACAGACTAATCTTTTTGTTCTGCCACCACTGTAAATTATTCCACTGTTCCAAATGCTCATCCTCAATAGATAAATACTGGTCTGCACGAAAATTTTATTCCACTTCAACTCTAAAAAAGCATACTGCGGTCAGATACTTAACTTGACTCGGTTCATTGCGCATTGCTTCGAGGAGACAGGATGTTGCATTACGTCACGGTAGCATTGCATGTTGAAAAACATGCTGATAAGAAAAATATATCATGGCAGTGGACTTCCACCTCACGACCAAGATTGACAGCTTACTTGATGTTAGTGGGTTAATGAGGAAAGCAGCTGGAACGGGAAAAATGCACTGCCTCAACAAAATATATTTCAGTTTTGAATGGAAAGCGGTCTGATGCTCATATCACATATCATCGCACATTCAACAATTCATATACAAGGTTATGAATTGTATCCTTAATTAATTATCCTTAAACATTAAATACATTTAAACATTTAATACATTCCATACAGCATCATCATTTTATTATTCCTCCACACCACTCATTTTCGTGGAATATTGCCTATGCAACTACTTCTGTTTTTCTCCTTCATTTTGCACATAATCTCACATCGCAAGTTACACATTCAAACGTAATTTTGATCTCAAAACGGTTGCATATGCAACCAAAAAGTCACAGTATTTCACTAATAACCTTACAAGCCTGTAGTCCGGCATTTATTTCAAATTAAAATGTGATGTACTTTAAGTTTCCTTAATTGATGTGATAATAGAATATGGTTAAAATTTTAATTAAAAGTAAAATATAGAATTCGCCTCTATTGAAATATTGTATAGTTTAAACACCGCATTAAATACAAGGATGATTTTCAGGTGCACGTTCATATGCAACCTCTTTATCACTTGTGCGTTCAATGTATGAAAATTGAAATATCGCAATTATTATATTTCATAATGGAAGTTGCTATATAAAATTTCATTTCATTAAAATAGTATTGTAACTCTAATGCCGTAAAATTAATGCAATGGCTTTTCTCGCATGGCTTTCTAGCGGCAAATTGAATTAATTATACGTTTAAATGCAAAATTAAATTAATTGTTGGACAAATTTTGCTTGCGAAATTGATTTAAAATTTTAACATTAATTAAAAGTAAAGCGAAGTTTTGTCCTCATTTTTAACGAACAATACTTTTGCATCATATAGCTCCGTCACTGCTTTCATGCAGTTCATCGCCTGAAATACAGTATGTGAAAAATCAATTGTGACATATTACGAGAGTGAATTTGATCTACTTGTTAAAAAAAATAATTATAAAATCCCTTATGCAATTTTGGTAGATGTTTCCTGGCCTCGTGAATGCATGTCGAGAAATTCTTGAGAAGTCTTCTTGGTTTTATAATATAATTTAATATATAATTACCTAATTGACCCACATATACTGACACTGTAATTTCAAAATTTCAAGCTACTATATATACATATAGGAGAAAAATTTTCTTAGATGCATATATAAGTAACACTAACACAATATAATAAAATGCAAGAGGGAAATATAATCCAAACAGGTTCAGCAGCAATATTCCTCGAATTATTATGTGACTGCTTCAAGCATGCCAATAATAACGGTGGTTGACCCTGTTGCCACATCTTGGTTTCTTTGATTCACGGTGATTAAATGTACGGGTTCTAAATTATCTATAGATATAGAGTTAAACTACGAAGTTAGCAACTTCAATTATTGCGGTTTATAAAAACAGATGTTTTATTTTATGTATTATTTGCTGGTTGCAGGTTCAAAAGTTTCGAAAAGTTGAAAAAATATCAATCTTGTAAAAACACTTGCAAGATAAAACGTTTCTTAAATTATTAGCATGTTTTAATCTAATAAAAAGTTAGTTAGCTATCGTTCATCGCGCTTATGACACCTGACGATTTATGTTAACGTTGACGGATGGTTCATTATTTTTTTCAACGTCGCTGCATTATAATATTAATGTAATAATCCGTTGCCATCTCGATTAAATGATTGGTGTCATTGAATATTACAGAAATGACCAGACATTTTAGCAAATGAAAACTAATATTCTTTTTAACATGCGATATTGAAATTTAAACTTGGCAAATCAACATTGGTAATTGGTTGTTTAGGACGAGAAATCAGCGTGAGTTTTGACCGCATTAACGATGCGGTACCTGCACCAGTAACGAAAATTGTTATTTAAATTGTGTGCATGTTCGTCATTTGGCATGTACCCGTCGAGGCGAAAAGATGTAACAAGTTTAAGGTTGCTATAAAATTCAGTTCTGTTTGTTGATAAAAAAGTGACCGTGCTGTGAAAATAAATGAAGTGATGTGCTAAAACCTGTTAGCGTTTTATTAATCTTACTGATGCTGGATTTGTTTACGTAGAAGTATGTTTTACTCATGTACTATGCACAGCGCTTCTTATTTGTTAATAAAATTTGTGTCGTCGACAATATTGGACGTACAGACGCTGCCGTCACTGCTGGAAAACAACGGTGGTTTTGGCGAAGAATATACTTTAAATGAATGATGCTAGTTGGCAGTTTTATTCATTTAGCAATTGTTTACATTTTTGCTATGGTAAGTGATAAATGATATATAATTTTGTAGTTACAATGGGCTAAAATTTATATAAATATGCATAAACAAATAAATTAATTTAATGTTAACAATATTAAATTGGAACTGTGCAGTCGCTGGTTATTTTTGTTACAATTTATGAAATGCATGCCATGCAAATTTAAAACATAAACAAACCGGATGAACAGTTGGCATTAAAATGGGGCATTGATTTTATTCTGCGTAGACCAAAATTAATATACCATATATCACAACAATACTAAACAGATCACGACGAGTGAACCAAAGGAAAAAGATAATTATATATCGTACAATGAGAATAAAGATACAATGAATGTGAAACAACCAATTTTTCACATTTTATTTTAAGTGATTGCGCAATAATTGATAGCAATTGCAAGTACCTTAAAATGTTCGGTGTTCGACAAGCCACTGAGTGAGAGGCATGAACTAAATGAATAACAAATAAAAGCAATCAAAAGGAATAGAACAAAGCAATCTACAACGAAAACAAGAATTTAATGAGATATCCAACATAGAAAATTAATATGAACATGTAATAAATAGCAACAATATAAATAAAAAACTGGAGAGAAAATAAAAATACCAGTTTATTCTTTTAAAAATATTTATTTTATGCCTGGTTATCACGTAATTCATTGTCAGCAGTTTCTATTTGCTTTATTTATTTATTTGTGGCTCATTATGTGGCTTCATTTTCTTTATTTTCCAACTAAATGCCATGTTGTTCTGCATTGTTATTGTTTATTTATCCGTTTTTTGAAACGTAAATTTTTATAAATTTTATTCCCTATTATTATTTTATTTCGTGTTACTCGTTTGTCATAAATAAAAATATTGCATACATTAATCAATCATGTTATGGCCATTAATGCTAATGTTGTGAAAGGTGTCGACTGTTGCCTTTGATTTATGACACATTAATCTTGAATACATTTCTCGGTGGAATAAAAATATGTTACTGAGTTTATATTACGGCGTTGAAACCAGGTACGTCGGGTGATTCAGAATTAAGTAGCTCATTACTTCTGGCCCGTTTTACCGCATTTGATAACGCTGGTGTGAAATTTAAGCGGAGATTATAGCTACAGGTGGTCTGGCAGCATTCTGTAGGGAATTATTAGCATTTAAATAGTGATACATAAATCCCAAAAGAGATGGATGTATATAAATTAATGACAAGTGACAAGTTTGTTTAAGTAAATTAGTTAAATGCAATTTAATTTAATCATCACGATGTATGGTAGGCGGAAATTATTATAAAAATTGTTGGATGAATTTTTCAAAACTTGTTTGTTATATAATAATTAATTAATTAATTAATTAATAATAATAATGATAATAAAATTAAAATAAAATATGTGGTTGTCACAAAAATATTTTATTAATATAAATAATGGACGAGGTTTTCTTGTAATTAAACTCTGACTTCTAAGTCGGTATCTAAACCATTGTTAAAAACTTGTGCAAAAACAAAAAAATACAAACCAATTAGTGAAAATAAAATATTGGCGGGGACATATCAAAATTTTACCGTCTTTTGTAATTTATAAAATTTCAAATAAATAAATAAATTTTTTGAAGGTTAAAAGTTTGCGAATGCCAACTTAAAATACGTCCACGTAATTGTTAAATGCAATGCACTGGTCAGCAAAGCTAGGCAATCCCAAAATAGATTCTCTAACGTCCAGCAAACATTGTTGTACACTACGCCATGTTTGTCCAACATAAATCATTGCATTGTAATCGTTACAAAATATTTGTTAATACCTACGGAGTAAATAATCTACCCCGAAGTTAAATCAATTAGCACATGTTGCAAATATATTATTCTCGAACAGTCCTTGAAAATCACAATGCTAACCGAATATACTGACAATACAGTGATTTTTGCTACCACACCTTTCAGGTTGACCTAGGAGAGATTACATGGAATTATTTGCTAACCTTACTGTTGTTGATGTTGGCGATAAAATAGTTCATCTTGTAACAATGTATTTGATCTCTCAGATTGTATACCATGATGTAAATAGGGTTCGAAATTTCTCGGAGAGGTCTTGCAAAAACAAGTTAATTCAAAACAGCGGCAAGAATGGCCCAAGGTATCAAGAAAACGAAAATGGAACGGAATGGGACAAAGAGTAAACTATGAAGATCCGAAGAAAAGTAAGAGTAAGCGTCGATCGAATTAAAGAGAAAATAAATTTTGAATTAACATTTTATAAAAATCAATGCGATGGATCGATATAACTTGGTGGAAAAATTGCCGAAAAAAGACAACGCAAATTGAAGTACAACAAAGAGGGAAGCGAATTATAAGTGAAAAACAAAGCTATGAAACGTTGGGTTTGGTTGGGTTGGGCTGTGCTGGCAAGAAGCAAACTACAGAAAATCATAAAAAAACGATAAGAATCCATACCATTGATAACTTGGTTGAAAAGGGAAAAAAAAACAACGGCTTACTAAAAATATGGTTACTTAATTAGATATCCAATTGATACATATAACCCAAAATATTGTAAAAAGGGTCCGGAAGGATCTATTTATCAAGTTTTCGATTAACAATTCTGCAATAGAATGAAAAAAGAAAACACACACATTTTTCAAACATTAAGAATGTTGTGATTATTTTGCATGCATTGTTGTCGTTGCGTTGAAAATAAATGTGTTACTATAGTTGCGATTAAAGCTCTAGTAAAAACCTAAGGGGAATTTTGCTCTTTGCTATTCATACTTAAAATGTACAATACTCTTTCAATTATTTCTGTAGAAGTAGAAGCAAATTAGCTAACTTAATATTTTCCGTAATCCCATTTCCGTTCTAGGCACTAAAACCAGTAAATTAGAACTAAAAATAAGACTTAATTTTAAAGTGTATCGTTCTACATTATCTTTCCTTTAATTGCAATCGAAATAAATAGACGAATCTAAATTATGTTCTTATTTTAAATTTCATATTCTAACAAATTAGCTCGAACACGCCTAATTTGCCCAACTCATATTACATTAATTACATTAATTTATTACTTAATTTAGCGTGAATGTGAACCGTAGAACCGACAGACGAAAGTTTGAATGTAACGCGGAAACCGCAGTAGTGGCTTCCAACGAGCATTTCATTAGTATCACTTTAGAGGTATTATAATTTTACCTTTGCACCTGTACGGCAGCATGTCGCTGATATCGAGGAAGTGCTTTTGTTAATGGGGTATTAACGAAAAGGGGTTCTAAGTTGTTGAAATATATAAACTTTGAATGTTTGCGAATGTATAGTTGTGTCAGGAGCGTATGTGTCTGCGTAACATCGTGGCGTAGTTAATATTTTGTTGCTTCAGGCAGTCATGTATTTTGCTTTGCAACAAAAGGTGGACGATATTTCAAAAAATCCGTGTAATGTTAGTTAAACTTCCAAGCTTTGAGAATGTGACAGGATTTGAGGAAAAGTATAAGCCATATCGTTTAATCTTAATATTAAGAAAATATTATTGTTTGCGTCAATGAACTTCCTTCTATTCTCTATTAGACTTTGAATTTTTTTTGGTCCGATATTTTTAACAAGAATGTGCCATTGTTTTTATCGCCCTCTTGGCCAGAAAATATACACACATGCAATTGGTTTCTGCCACACGTTTTCTGAAATTGGTTGGAAGCTCTCTGTATTTATTTTGATCAGACTTGGCCATTTTTCTAGAATAAGAATGGATAGTCATCTTATGTTGACAAGCCTGCCTCCTACATACTAACAAACAGAAACGTGTGCCAATGGTATCTAGAAGTACATAGTCGTACATATTGACGATGGGTTAAAAGTTCCATAACAGGACTATCTTGACGACAACTGTACCCACTTCAGAAGCGATGCATATTTTTTTACTATCGTTCTACTGGCATCTTACCAGTGTGTCATATTATTAGATCGAAAGGTGAACCGACCATAAATATCTGCATTAATTTTATGCGATTACTCGATAGAGAATAATGAAATAAGCGTTAGGGATGCGATATATTATTAGCTAAGATGCCCAAATAAATTTTATATGTGGACAATGTTTTATATCCTTATTTGGAACTCTAGATTTTCTTTATATACAGTTGTACTCCTTTTCTGGCTTCATTCTTTTTTCTTGCATTCTCAGTATTTTTTTCTATTTTCTTCTGCCTAGCATTTGATGCTTCCGCGTTGATATTCTCTTAAAGATCTTCTTTCTTGTTCATCCAATCATATTTTTGGCCGGCTTCAAATTAAACATATCTATATCATATTTTTTAGATATTTTATTAATTTGTATTTTCGTGGTACCGCATTTATTTCAATTTTGTTGCTTTCAGTTTGTTTGGCGTTTTAGTATCTCTATTTGATGATTATGTTATCTTCTTCTAATCGATTTTTTATTGTTTCTTTAATCTACTTGGCATATTTTATAAAGCACGTCATTTTCAGCGTATGTTACTACGGATCTTATAGGTTTTATGTCGCATTTATACTTGCAATATACTCGGTATCAATCATATGACTTTTAACCTCTTCTAACTTATGGTTTTTGTCATAGTTATATAGTTATAGTTATAGTTATATAGTTAGTAGTTATGATGAAATAAAATTGGTATTAGTCAAGACAAAACGTCACATTTAGGAGCACCGGAATGATGTCAATAAAATAATTTGCAGATAAGCAGTAATAATATCAAGGTGTACAAATTAAACCTGGGATGTGCAAGAAAATGAATTTTTATAGAAATAAAAAAGAAGAACTGACAGAGATGACAGAACCATTAAAATTAATCATAGTCAGTTCATCCGACCTTTTTATAATTCGTTGTATTTCCAGTCCATTTTGTCTTAATTGGTAATTGGGGTGTCATTGAATCTAAATAAATCACATACCTTACTAGGGCCAATTATTTTTTTAATTATTGGTTATGTCAATATAGTTACAGTAATATGAGGATTTATTGGGATGATTTGGTTCATTTTTACAGCTTATAACAATGCCTTTTATATATAATCATTAGGATAGGATATATTTGTTAGTGGTATTCTATTATTATGAATGTTATCTTTTCCCCTTTTCTCACATTATATCCATGTTAGTTTTATTGCTTCAGTTGACATTTTTACTATACTTTTTTCAAATTTACCTGGATACATTAGGACCAATTTTGTAATTATTTTAAAATACTGCATCTAATCGTATTAATAATTTCCTGCATCACATATTGTCACTACCATAAAAAATTTCAACCATTCTGGTATTGTTAAAATTTAATATTTATTTAAATATCATTCTACAATATATTGTTAATATTTTGTGATTCTTCGATGATTAGCATTGCTTGTGTTAGCATGATTTTATCATTATTTCTTTCTTACCTGCCTGCACCATCCTAGTAATCAGTTTTAATTACGCCTCCATGCTTTAACAATTTCCGATGTCTTATTTTGATCGTTTTCTAGTTCTGTGTTGCCCATGTTATTTTTAATTTAATTTTTAATAATTTGTTGATCCCTTGTGCTCTATTTCACTTTTTTTATTTTTGTACATTCAGCATTTTTTCTTTATACATTCCACACACATATTCGTTTTTTGTTCTTGTCAATGACAATGGACTTTGTTTATCTACATGAATCTATATTCTCACTTTCCTCGCCTTTATATTTATAGTTGTAATGGTGTGCTATAGCATCTTCATAAGCTTATGTAAACATCAAAACAAGAATGTTATCAAATTATCGTCAGTGTCAAATAAGTTCGTTTCGTAAATCGTGGAGATCTAAACTTTTTGATCTACTTATAAAAATATATAGTGAAATGCTTAAAGCTAGTGCTGCTTTAAGGTAAATTATGTAATTTTAACAACAATTACATAAAAGTAACATACTTATTTGTTATAAATAAATTATTGCAACGAAACGGGTACCACATCCCACATTGGTTGAACATATTTAATAAAAACAATATCGTTAAGCAAACGGAATATCTGTACAATAAAACAATAAAAAGAGCATAAACATTACATAACGATACAACAACGGTAAACTAATTTCTTAATAAAATGTCAAACATGAGGAAAATATTTTATTGTTAAAACGCTGTGGAAAAATCTATCAATGCGCTTACCGTTATAATGACGTCAAAGCTAGGAAGCGATCGCGGCTGGTGTCTGCTGGCTAATCGATCTTATATGAGTGTGAAAGAAATGGGTCGGTGTCAAAGTAACGGTAGTTTCGTGTAGCGAGTTGCAGCACGAAGAGCCAAAGAACCCAATTAAGCACCTTTGCGGCTACAACTCATTATTCGTAAGCCGGCCTGTCGTTAAATTGCAGTTCGGCAGAATTTAAAAGCCTCATTTGAAAATCCGATTTAAACCACAATATTCTTAACATAATTTATTAAATGTAACTTTTCTTCATACTTTACAATTACTACTTATGTCGCGTGAAATACATGTGTAATTAAAGATATTAATAAATCACTTAGCTTCACACGTGTTTCTCACTGATGATATAATTTTTAAATGACGAACATGTAATGAAACAATAAATGTGCTTATTTTCTAAATGTTTTTTTCATAGTTACAACATATTTTTTACATTACTGAATTCTAATGTCGAAGAAATCAATTATTAGAATCATGTATGCAAACGCCTGTTGATAAGTCGCACCATCTTCTATAATTGCCAATACCATTACGTAAGTTATTTGATCAGCTATTAACTCTGCTAATAGACGATTCCGGGAAATGGGTTGGGCGTCAAAGATCGATTATGAATATTTACCACTCCACGCAAACTGATTTTACATATCATTTTCTGTGACTTAGGAATTCTAATATCTTTGTCGTGCTAGATAATAATGAATTGAGGCTCATAGAGAGATGCACGTAATTTAAAACAACCTAGAGCAAGATTGTTTGAGAGAATTTATAAAAATCGTTAAACTAACTCTTGTAAGTAATAATCTCTTGCCGAGGAGCCAAGGAAAAAGACAGATAATTATCCAAAGTTTAAACTATTTATAATTTAATTTTTGGGCGTTTAAAAGATATTTCCAAAACTAAATTTTAATTTGCTTTCTTGCGATCTTACATTTTAGTGATATATGTACATATCATTTTAAATTTTAATGTTTTTCTCGTTTGTTTTATGGACATTAACTGAGCTGGAATATTTCCAATTCAAGTGATAATAATGAAAAATTTTAATATGTAGTTGGCCTTTATTATGAAAAAATTCAATTATATAAAGTTTTGTAATTGCATGCATAATGAACGAGGTCGACATTTAGGTGGGCGCGCGTGCGTCAATGATTAGAAAATACTGGTTAACCAGTATAATATTTTCGAAATGTCAAACAGTGCGTCATTTCATTGTAAAAGTTTGACGCTCAACGCCTTATCATATAAACAAGAAAAATTCAGCTGCGTATGAAATGTCCGATTATATTCGAGAGTTAATTTCATCGTCTAAAATAGAGAAAAATAATATATTTAATTGATAAAAGAAGTTTTCTATCATATCAAATTTCATTTAAAACTTATAAAAAGTTTTTTTTTCTATTTCATAGAAGTAAAAATTTCCACTTAGAAATTGATTTAATGAGAAATAAAACATCAAAAATCTATTAATGCTGAATTGAGAATTCTTTTCCATTTCATAATCACCTTATTTTCCCTTTTCCTTCGTCTGCACGTACAAACCACCAAACGCTGATCTAACATTGTGTAACATGTTTCAGCATGCTAATGACCAGATGTGATTTGTCTTCATCTTAAATCCAATAATTGTGGAAAAACGATAATAACAATTCATCTGTCATGATTTTTAACGATTTTGTGTTCAACAGGTACCTTTAGCAACGCCACGCCCGCACAATATAACGTCACATGGTAAAAGAAATTCTTCCAAGGGCACGAAAAGTTCAACCGACATTGATGAAACATTGAATCTCTTCCGAATATTAACTCGGCCAGGAAACCCTTCTAGAGGTGGTAAGTATGTCCTGGTTTAACTTCCTTTGAATGACTTAAATTTTAGACTTAGATTAAGTTCCAAAAACGAGTTGAGTTGTAATACTCATTTCTTTTAATTTCCATATATAATTGAGCGAGTAACTGACGCATGTTAAAGTTGTCTCAAAAATTACATTATTGTGAACTTCTTTTCAGATATTATAAGCGCACTGGAGGGCGTGTTCTCTGAAGACCAAGATATAATTTTCCCCGATTCGTACGAAGACACCTTCGACGTGGTTCCAAAAATTGACGGAACGCCAAAGTGCGCCGTGCTAAGCACGTACTGCGAGGAAATTGATAGTTACCCTTACGGGCACCTGAAGGAGATTCTGAGAAGAACAAATACGCCCACCGGTATGTTTGGGACCGACGAAGCTTCCGACGAAATAGCAAACAGACTCGGCGAACAAGAGGACGTATTCTTGTGTGCGGCGAAAGACAAAACAATTTTTCCCAAGGTTGGGAAAACGAAGACGAACAAATGGAAGTACATAATAAATCAGGGAGATCAGGATGGGTATATTCAAGGCGTCCGTGTGGAGACGTGTGATAGGTAAGTGTGTTTGTTTGACGAATAATAGTTTTTAAATTTATGTTTAAAATTCTTCACAGGATGAATGGCCCTTGCGATCTCATCTCGTACCTACCGACTGGTTACGTAACAAGTTGCAAGCAGAAATACGTGTATAGAAGAATGATATCGCTATCGGAAGAAGGGCATCCAATTACTGACACCTTCCAAATGCCATCCGCTTGCTGCTGCTCGTACAGGCGGGATTCGCACTATTTGGAGCGATTCGGGTCACCTGTGACGCAGGCCGATAGAAAACGATAAATTTTAGTTTTTAAAGATTATTTGTACATTTGTAAATAGATTATTATCCCGGTGAATCACAGTTTGATATTTATTGAATGTTAGTTTAGCGCGAGCAAATTTATTTAGACTTTATTAAAATTTAATGTGAATAATTGTACATATGTTTTATATGCAAATAAATATTCACTTTAATAAACGTATGCCATGGAAATTATTTGTTTAATACACTTCAATATCACCGACATAGTTATAGGCCACGGCGCATTATTGCGTTATTGAAATTTGCCATTTTGAAGGGTAAAATCATAATTGTATGTGCAATAAGCCAGCTGAAGTAATTTCTTCCGGGTTTTGCGGTGGTCTTCCATTATTACTCGACGTTTCCCTGGCCATGATGTCAGCTTCTTCAGAAATGCAAAAGAAGCCAGAAGACCACGGCAGTAGTTAACGATTAATCGCCTTTGTGCGTTGGTCCATACCAAACATTTTATTTATTATTAATTATTGTTCATTAAAAATGTCAATTGCTCGATGAAATTATGAAACAAAGGTATAAACTATTTTAATAGGCACATACATGAAATTAGGGCAAATGCCAGCTTTTCGGCACAGTTTACAGTTTATTGGTACATATGCTTTCTAGGCAGTATTAGGCCACCTCATCGGGTTCTTTTCCTATTAGAATATTCAGTAAGATAAATCGATTCTTTAGTTTCATTTCGTTCACGACTCTCTTCTTCGTTATCGTATTCGTTCTTCCTCATGCATATCCTTCGATTCACTACAAATACAATGTGTTTGTATTCATGGACTTTCGCTTAGAGTAAAAGCGATTTTCGATAGAGGCTAAAGTCTATTAAATAATTCAACTAATTATTTGTTGAAAATCCGCCAAAGCCAGCACTTCGCTTGCATAAAAACGCAAAATGGCGACCGTCCTGTCGGAAAGCGGTGATTTTAACTTCTGCCGTCGGCCGGTGCTGCCGTGGGTTGATCGCAAACAACAATCCCGGGAATGTGCATTCGTTTTGTGTGCGAAATTCGAGTATGTACATGATATTGATACGTGGATTAGTCATCGTTATATTTGTGATTATCAATTATCATGTTATGAGTACAAAAAAACGCAATATATAACAATGGGTTTAATAAATAAATATATACCCTACCAAATTATCAGAAATTATGTATGCATGCATATATGTATGTATGTATAATCAGGGTGCAAGAGTTTAAAAATAAAAATCTTCCATTCTTATCTATTCTGTGCTTCTTTCCACTGTTATTCTCTTCTTCTCTAAATTTTCTATTATATTACCCTTCTTCATATAGGTTTTGTTTCCCAAATCTGTTTGGTCAGTATTTTGTCGGCTCTTGTCCCCTGCATGTGTGCCCACAATCCCAGTTGTCGGTTTTCTATATACGTAACTATTGATTCTATGTCAAGGTCTTATCTAATATCGCTTCGAATCCTGTTTTCAGTTTTTCCTTTGATATTATCGCTCAAGCTTCCCACCGGTAAGTTAGGCCTACTTAACTTACTTTATACACTTTCAATTTTGATGTCTTTGTTATTTCTTTTTATTTACAAATGCATAATATACCTTGTTTGTTTTTACTGTATTATTCAGCTCTACATCCGGTCTACCTTCTTCTTCTGATACTACTACAATTTTTTTAACGTTGTTCATTTTCATCCCTGTTATTCAATTCCTTCAAGTTTTCACTCAGATCTGTTTTATTCCTTGCTATAATGGCTAGATGATCCGCAAATGCAAGCACAAAATATTTTTTCTGCATCCTATATATAGCGATTTCGTTTTCTCTTTCTCTTTCGTGCGCTTGATTACTTCATCCATGAAGGTTATAACCGGTTTTTGATCGATAACACATATCTTATTACTCTTGTTAATTTTTATTTATGTTCCCTTTTCTAGACTTTTCTCAAATTTTCGTTCTTGGTACTCTGTCAAACGCTTTCTCTAAGTTTTGTGTGCTTCTGCCTTTTCTCAAACCGCTCTGCACTTAGTCATTTTTATAGTACCTGTTCCATTATCTTCATTATTGTGCTCGTGAATTTTATTCACCTGTAATTATTACAGTAATTGCGAGCCCATTTTTTATATTTTGGTATATTTTTATATTTTGGTTAGTCCTCTTTCTCATCTTTTGTACTGTAGAATAGTTTGCTGATTACTTTTACTATTTCTTTCCATCTTTCCACCGAACTTGTTTTGTAGTTTGATTAAGTTACCATGTTCTTTGCTATGTATATTCGTCATAGCTTGCTATCGTATTTTCATTTAGGTATTTTTGCCCACTATTCTTTTTAGTTTTCAAATGCTGCTTAATGTTTGCTGTCCACAATGCTGTTTGCCTTTTATGTCCACTTTGTATATTTGTTCCACACACTTCCCGCGTTTATTCGATAATATGTTCCTGAATATTACCCATATCGTTCAATAATTAGCTCTTCATGTTATGTATTCTGGTTTTGTATTTGTTTATTTTCTTCTTTGTATCGTTTAGTTGCCATCTTATCTTTTAATATGTATGATCTTATAACTGTCTACTTCATTTTATATTCTCGTCTCGTCTTTCTTTTGGTCTTCATCCTTTACATTGATTTCTGCCACTAATAGATAGTGATCACTGTTTATCTCGTACTCTCTTTTACTGTCACATGTCTTATGGCAGTTCTGTTTATCTTTTCTACTATTATATAATTTATAGTTGATCTCTCCTGTCTTCTCATCTGCTCTCTCTTGTATTTGTTTATATTTTTGTGTTTGTAAAACGTGTATAATATAATTAGATCATGTACTAGGCAGCAATCCAGCAGTCTACTTCCATTCTTATTTCTTTTCTCTATTCCCCAATTTCCAATAGTTACTGTGTTTACAGAGTCTCTTTTCCTTGCTCTGCCAATTATGTCTCGTGCTTGATATGTGCCACCCCTTGCTGTTTGTACTTCCATTTATAAGTTTTCCCAAAATTATTCTTTTTTCTCTTTCTTCTCGTTCTTCTCGTTCTCGTCCAGAACATATATTGCTATTATTGTTCGTTTTTTCGCTTCTCTTTTCCATCTCAATAGTTAAGATTATTTTTAATATTGTTTACCATATCTTCAGAGTATTTGTTGCGTCTTCATATACTATACCTTCGATTCCAGTTCTATCGTTATCTCCCACTTCTACATATTAGTAAATGCCTATTTTCCAGTTTCACAGTTTCATTACCTTTTTCATTGTTTCCGCTACGACCAATACTTCTAATTTCGCCCTCTCAAATCCATTAATTATCTTAATTTATTTTCCATTTAAGCTCCTAATATTCCACATTCATTATTTGTCATGCATTACATGTATTTCTTTTTTTATTATTTCCTTTTTAATTCCTTTCCTTCCCAGCGTTTTTAATAATTTCGTTTATTTGTTTTTTCCAGTTTCGCATTATTTTCCATTTTCCATTTTCCTTATCCTCTCTGTCGTTTAACATTTTCAGGTATTTTTTATTTAGTTTTTTTATCTCGTCTACAGTAATGTTATTCAATTTAAATCCTATTTTGTATCTATTTCCATTTCCCATATGTTTTCTGGCTATCTATCTGCATAATTTCTATCTTGTTCTTTTTAGTTTTCACATCAACTAGACAGGTGGTAGATCCTAATTTTTAATCGGTTTTAACGTCAGCGTTTACCTTGATTTCCTATTCCATGAAATTTCTCATAGGTTAGTTTATTTTCTTCATTCGGGCCTACTTTTGTCCCAGTTAACACTATATTGTTAGTTTTTTTCCTTGCTCTAACCATTTTACTCCTAAATTGACTTTTGCCATTTCTTTGCAATTTCTTCCTTTCTATGTTTTAATTCCTCGTTACCCTTTTTTATATTGTCGATTTCTTATGGACCCTTCTTATTTCTTTGTTTGTGTTTCTTTTTTGTTCTTTTTCAATTTCTATCAATTCTGCTTCTAGTCCTTTCATTTCTTCGCTTAATTAAATCATCGTCTCTAGTATTTCATCTAGTTTGCCCCCCCCCTTCTGTGGGTGATCGGGTTGTTTTTTTGCTCGTTGTAAACGAGCTTTTTCCTTCCCCTCTTTTTTTGTTCCATCATCCGTATTGTACTCTTCGCTATCCACTTTCTCGTAATTTCAGCTCCCGCGACCACAATAAATTAAATCAAAATCCTACCTGAGCATAGAATTATATTATTGATTTATAATTTGTATTCGTTGTTATCTTGTCCATTTCGGAATTGCATTATATTTATTTATTTGAAGAAATATGGTAACTAGGATTAGGGTTGCGATTTATCAATATACTGATCAACAATTTCGCAGTTAATGGGGTGTCAAATGATGTTATTACATACTTAAACTTGCTCAATATATTACATTATCCTTGCAACATATTTCAATATTCTTAAGAACTTATGAACTTATCGCAGAAAGAAATTGGCATTAGACATTTTCGTTCAATCAGATATAAAAAGAAATAGTTTAAAGTGCACACTTCCTAACTTGCACAAATTATTATATAATAATCTTTCGAATATAAAGAAATGCACATGCAAATTACTATTACTAATTTTAAAATAAATGATTAACAATACTATAGAGTCACAATTTTATTTCATGTTTTTAATTATAATTACCATTTTAAATTTGCAGCATGCTTTCATATAAATTTATTGCTATTTTCACATCTAAGAAAGTTCTCTTAATACATATTAATTGAAAATGATGAAGTTTTACACAAGAATACTATTTGTTATTGCTATGCACATCTATTTAAAATTATAAACAGTGCCTTTAACGCATTTTGCTTATGTTAGCACACGAGAATAAGTCCCTTAACGAACAATTGGTCTGAAACATGTACATACGTCATCTTGGAGTATTATCTAAGGAATTGGCTAAAATTTCCGTCAGTAAAGTGAAATTTCCAGAATTACACGAACGAAATATATGATCTAAGTAAAATTTATTTTTGAAAATTATTTCCCACTGTGACGTAGGTGACTATACAAATTTCATCTATGATATTTTACTCGCAAAATTAAATTAAATTAATTCGAAATAACTTTCTAAACCTTATTATTCACGATTTCATATCATGAAACCACAAAATAGTTAATTAAGTGGGCCCCATTGCGACCCCAATACCAGAATACGTTTGATTCGAAATCTATTGTACTAATACTGAAAAATTGCAGTGTTTTAAAAATTAATTGTGCGAGATGTACAACAAAAGTATATGTTACAGTAATCTGTGTGTAAAATTGGATTAAATTAGCGTTACCAACTGGTACAAATTGCAGTATGTATAATGACCACGTTGAATTGAATAACAGAAACCTTTTTAATATGCTGTATAAATTTGGTTATCTTCTATTACACTAATGTAAATATTTCATGCACAACAATTACTCACTCACAGCAAATATCGAAATTGCTAATGTATTTTTTTACAGCTGCCGGTAGATAGTGCGAGCTTTAATCGCAGTACACATAATAAATAACCTCTATAAAATGTCTACTAATTTCATTTTGCTAAACTGAACGATATATTCATGCGACTGTAAAAGTAAACGAGTTATTTATTGAGATTTATATATAAAATATCTTCTTCGGAATAGATACATACGTTATAATTTGCACAGCTATTAATAACGTGACCGAAAAACAAGCATCGATTCCAGTTGATATTAAGATGTTATGTGGCGTAGGTAATTTAATCAAATTGGTGATTTTCGTGTCTGACGTTTGTGAACGATAATATTATATTTAAAGGAAATCCTATGGTGAGTGCAATTATTTTCTTTATATATTAAAAACAAAATTATATCACAACATTGTAAGCTTCGGATTGAGGATTTTTTCATTCCCAGATCTCAAAGAAGTTCACAAATAATCATTTGATTGTGAGCGAATGAATTGAAGTCAAATAATTGTGTAGTCAGTATTTTTCATAATCATAATGATGTCTTACTATTTTGAGCTATAATTTAGATGAGGCAAGTTAATATTATATATTAAATTCATACTATGTTCCATTTAAATTCTTCAATGTTTTTTTAACTTCGATCTTACAAGTTCGGATTTCCAATGCTTTAGTCTTCTTTCACATTATCGTTGACTGCATAATTCCTCTTTTCCGAAGAGCTGCGTAAAATATTATTTTTTTTTATTAAAATCAGGTTGCTATTGTTTGGCAACAAGATGAACGCGAAACCGTGCCCTTATTAATGATTTAATGTACTGCTGATGGACTCTTACACACACATAAAAGTGTTGGATAAAAGCTTGATAATTTATATACATTAGCAAATACTAAATTATGTAGAGCAACATCAACAAACCATAATATATATTATACACGTACAGCAAATCATAGAGAAAGTTTATTATGTTTACAATTTTTAAGATCATTTTAATATTGATGCAAGCCATATATTAACCCAGTAGTATAATCAATTTAACGGAATGTTAATTTAAACAATTTATTTTTGCTACAACTGCGCGTGAAAATTTATTAGGTATTTAAGAACGTTTTATCTATTCGTCATGCTACAGGCATTCGATGATATCTGCAACTTAAATAGAGGTATACAAAGCTATGTATTTTTTTCGGTGTTGCATTAAAAACGTTCGCAGAAACTTGTGGTTTAGAACCTTGTTGTATAAGAACCAGAAAGGGTATCAGTTGGTCTTTCAGTAAAAGAAGAATTGAATTTGCCAATCAGATTCTAGTAAATAATTCAAATTAGCCACGTACAGTTTGAAAGTAACGTTAAAACTAAAACACGCATTTTCAATATCATTTACAACTAAAATTACAAATAAAGTCCATTAAAACTTGTAACCGTATCCCTGATACGATCTATTTATACGATATTTTACGACGCACTACTTCTATGTCAGTTTCCTGACATCGACCTATTTCCCCTTACGGGATGTCTTTATGGCGATACTGAAAGCCGCAGATGAAGTGCACTTTTGTCATTTGGTTTGTAAGCGATACTTTTTACAACTTTCCAAAGTACGTCGTCGTGGCAAGTTGTCACGTATAGATAAATCGCAAAGCAAATTTGCACGTCTCAAATATTTCTTACGCCAATAATGTTTGATTGTATAGTTTTCAATAAAGATGGAAATTTTTGCTTCACTGACCCAGAATTTGTTTGTAGTTGGGCGATGTTATTTATTTATAAACATTGGTTGGATAGGATGGCTGTACAAATATATATTTTTAATGGAAATCAATTTTTTAAATCTGGAAATATAAATGCCACAATACAAAATCGAGCAAAGTTTTGAACGAAAATAAAATTTAATTAATTAATACCTTTTAATTGTGAATTAGTTACCAGGAAAGATTTCGAATGAAATGTGAAAGCAAATGTGGAAATTGCACAGGTAGTTTTTCGTCTTGTAAACACCGAAAAATGATTAAGTGTGCGAACGTTTTTATTTGTTTTAAGCATTTGTTTATTTTAAGCATTATTATGTTGTAACTTTTAGGCCGACTGAGCGAGTTTGCTATGTGCACAACCATATATGACCATAACTATGGTTTCGATTAAAGCTTTTCCGGACATACAAATGTAGAAAGGAATTAAGTTATTTTTTACAAACATAGCTTTTTAAAGTAAACATTCCTGAAAATGTTTACTTTCAAAACTGAACAGGTTCTGAGCGAAACATGGGTTAGAGAAGTGAAAATTCGATTAATTCCTAGGTATTATGAAATTTCTACAACGTTCATAAAAATAAATAATTTATTTACTACAATATCGATGAAATATACTGAAAATGAAAATGCCTTAATTGATATCAAATTGTGCAAAGATGATAAAGGAACCCATACAAGGCTTTGTAATGCTACCATATATGAATATCCTAACGCGCAGTCTCAGCCAGACCTAAAACTTTTTGTTTGTCATACCTAAAGTACTAGAAATGTTGTTACTCTTTAGAATCAGCCCACATCCTAATAATATCCCTGACCATCAGATCAATTTCCAACAAAAATACTGAACGAGCCAACAGTCATCTCATCATCGATATAATCGAGCAATCCTTCATTCAGAGATCCAGTAATCGAGTTTTCACACATTTGATTCTATTGGATTATTTCAAAATGGAAGATTAAATTAGGAAAAATCAACACAAATAACTCATCAAAAAATATCCTATAGAGATTTCTATCAATTGATCTCATTCTCAAAGAAATGTATTGGCTATTTGGAAAAGGGTCTTGTTTACCTATAGAAACGTATGAGTGTATATTCTGTAATAAAGCTGATATGAACATATGCCACTGATTGTGCCAGAAATTTCTATATTGAAATCCTCTAAATATGCCAATCAAAAATCTTGTGAGTGTGTACCTAGATTTTTAACTAAGTAAACAATACACGATAATCTGGATATCGTTTTCATCCAAGATGTTATCCAACATAAGAGTAAGAAATATCGTGATGCACATGAAGCTCACACGAATCCACTTTAAACAGATACTAAACGAACGTTGGTCAACTGATCAAAAAAGAAGATTGGGAAGTAGCTTTGGGGGAAATATTTCCATCATATCATATTTAGGATTTTATATAAGTTATATGCATACATTTAGTCTTATTGAATTTTGTACTCGTACGTTGGGTTGTATATCTATTGGTTTACGACTTGATACTTCTATTGCAATCGCGCTGTGCCTTTAATTCTGAATTAAACGAAATTAAACATTCTTTTATTTCCTCAAGCAAAAAACGAAACCAAAAAAGCAAAATGAAATCCGTGGGAACCCTTAATAATGCAGCAATGAGATTATCAGAAGAGTGTAACACACAAAGACCGAGAGATTTATTCATGGGATATTTCGACCGCAGGGATTAGAACAAAGTCTGGAGAAAATTACATTTTTGGGTTGTCCGGGTTGTGAGAAGCTAAATTAAGGAAGCCTATATTTCGAAAACAGCATTGCGCGCGCTTTCGTCAACGGCAATATAGTAAACGCGTACATATTTAATCAATTTCCATTAATAGTGCTGTTTATATAAAGCCATTTAGGATTGTTGGCTATTTATGTGAATTGATCACCGGCCGGGATGCGTTTATAGCACTAAATAACTAACGTAATCAATGTAAATAATACGAACAAATGTTTAGCTTCCAAAGATAAATTTAGACCAATACAAAAATATCTACTTCATTATCATCATAATTTCTAATATCGTCAAAAACATATTTTTGGGGTCAAATCTAATTAAAAATATTTCGTCCAATTTCAAAAATATGTTCATGTATTAAATACGTTTTATTTCTGTTCATATGTAATGCACGTAGAGTTATGTAAAATTAAGTTTACGAATCTGCCTTAAACTTGCAAGAATTCATTCACTTTTGTCGGTTATTTCCGTTGTGTTTACAGTTAAAATATGAACGCGGGAAGACAGGGTTATAAAAACAAAATTGAGTCATTAAATGTTACGTAGATTTCTGAATCAACAACAGACTGAAAATGTAAACGTTTAATACTTCATATACACATATAACATATGAACGTTATGAACGGTATTTTCACGTTCGCGGTCTAGGAGCCGTCGACGAAACTTATATTGCAGCAGTTCTGGAGAAATTGAGAAAATGTAATAGGGTTATCTTGCAGTCTGGGCTGGGTTATCTTACTAGCGTGGAAAAGGTTTTATATAAAAAATAAATAGGTAATAGAGTGGGCCATTTAAATTCAATATTTAGCCTTAGGGTGTCAGCAACTAAAATACTGTTTAATGCAGAGCAAATTATAAACGAGAATGCAAGGTTGCTATAAACAACCGTTATTAAACAATATACGGCTACATGTGGATGTAAATTATCTTCAGAAATAATTACATACCAATATATCAGTGAGTTTGCGTTTGATATTATATTTTTAATTTTTATATTTAAATATAATCAACCTGAAAGGATATAAAATGTATCTTTAACAAAAATAAAAGATTTTTTGGATACAAATTGGGACCAATGTTCAAGTCAACATTATTTATCATTTTGGTTTTACTAAAATTAATAGTTTCAAGTTGAAGCATTTACTTTTCACGTTTTTAATGTTTTAAATGTAAATGATAACTTCTTTATAACATCAACCGCTTGACATTTTATGGAGATTAATGAGGATTGAATTAAAAGTATTATGAATCAAAAGTTTCAATTTCTTTCTCATTTCACAAATAGAATCGTCGAAAAAAAACTAAAAATCACGCTTATTTAACTTCGAAATTCCGATAATAACAATACCATTATGCTTAAATCCAAATAAATTATTTTTTATTATATTTAATGCATTTTAATTATGATCAAGATGTCCTCGAAATAATCTGGATGTTCACCAAATTCTGATTTTTGCATTGCATTGTGTTCAGAATTTACAAAGGTCGCAAAATTTCACGTTTGTAATGTACGTGCTGTGCCATATAATGGATGTATACCACAACCCAGTTTACTTGAATTGCTAGTTATGTTATATTGAGTTACGCGGTTCGTTACGCGACCACGTGGATGTTTCGCTACTCGCTTCACAAGTGTCAAGTTAGGTTTAGGAGTATAAATTCTTGTATTTTATCTTTAACTATGGAGTTAGCTTATTGGTGATATAGTGAAGAGAATATGTTCAAAATTTGCACTTTAGCTAGATATATTAATTATTTTTTCCCGTAGATTTTATTTAATATGTAAACTTAATTGCTGGAGTTGAGTTATGGCAGGCAACGAGACTGATGCCCGGTTTCACAAACGATTGTCAAATGGTGAATTAGTTAACGACTCGTTAATGCTTGTGAAATCCAAAACAATGCTCATTTTTCTTTTAACGGTTCGTCAAGGTAATGAATCGTCAAATATTTGACGATTGATTAAAGACTCAATAACTAATCGTCAAACTTTTAACGATTCGTTAACAAGCTGTTAACGGCCGATTAGTGTTTGTGAAACCGGTCATGAATGTGTTCAAGAAATCTGCGATAGCAATATCACGATAAAATAAATAGCGTTTTAAAACAAAAACTGGTATTATAATGGGATTAAAATAAATGTCATAAAGTCGAAAATAAATAGACACTAGTTGGTGGAATAAAGAAAATAAATGGGAAAAATAACACAGGTCAACACGATTTTTGAGTCTGAGTTCTGTACCTCCGATTTTGATTACTTATGCCAAACTAAAGAAAGAAAAAATATTTTTATCTAATAAAGTTTGCTTTTGTAGATACCAGAACGAAATTTCAACATTTACAGAAAAGGTCTATTTTTCAATGTTAATCATATTTAAAATTAAAACAAGTTATGAATTATATATTTAAATTAATTTTTATTATAAAAGACAGCACAAATAAACATAAAAATACAAAAAAATGATACAAAAGAAGCTTTAAAAATGAATACTTTTAGTATTTCTAGTGTAATCGTCAGAACTTTCTCGTATGAGCATCCAAATGTAGTCACCCATCATGTTCTTATTATATTGTCCTTGATATCTTTGTTCAAAGTTCATTATATCCTGGTGGAAGCGTTCCCCTTGCTCTTCTGAATATTCACCCAAGTTATCTTTGAATTTATCCAAGTGCGCATGTAGCATGTGCACTTTGAGTGACATTCTGCAACCCATAATTTTGAAGCTGTCAAGCATATTAGAAATAAGCTCTTCATAATTCTCGGCCTTCTTGTTACCAAGGAAGCCATGAATGACTGCTTTAAGGCTGAGCCACGCTTGTTTTTCATGAGTACTCAGGAGCTGAAGAAAATGTTCACTCGCCATTATTTTCTTTATTTGTGGACCGACGAAAATACCAGCTTTAATTTTAGCCTCTGACAGTTTTGGGAAAAATGTTTTTAAATATTGAAAGGCTTCGGAGTCTTGCGAAGAGGCTTTACGAATTGCTTCATGAGTCCTAATTTTATGTGCAGTGGAGGCATTAAAATACGATCAGGCTCTACAATTGGTTTATTTTTACATTATGTTGTCCGATTTGAAACTCGCTCCGTTGAGGCCATGAATGCTGCTGGTAGTGAAGTGCATCGGCTCTACTATCCCATAAGCAAAGGTAACACGGATATTTAGTGTATCCCCTTGCATTCCCACCAGAAAACCAACCATTTTGAAATCCCCTATCACGGACCAGGCATACTGTTCATATTTTATAACTTGAAGAACCATTTTAACGCTTTCGTAATTTTCTTTGAGCATTACAGAATGAGCCAGAGGAAGTGATGGAAATTTATTCCCATTATGAAGAAGAACAGCTTTTAAGCTTCTTGTAGAGCTGTCGATGAAAATACGCCATTCAGAAGAAATGCAAGGGATTCCGATTGCATCAAACAAACCTTTCACATCATTACAGTAACACAGTCCGTCTTCCTTCGTGAAAAAACCAGCAAACATTTCATGACGCTTTCTTTGGTCACTTATTTTAACGTTGTCCTTCCAAATTCAAATTCCACTGTTTTAGCCGTGAAGCTAATATTTCTGCTTTAATTTTAGGAAGGTTTAAATCTCTTATTAAGTCATTAAACTCTTCTGCATCAATGAGATGTGGTTCAACAGATGATGTCGCGATTACGAACTCGCTGCCTTCGCTATTACTAGATAATTGTGATAGCGGTACCATCTCTTGAGTCTTCACGTTTGGACTAGAAGGAACTGGAAAAATTTCACTGTGAGGTACTGGAGCAGACGTTGATGGTAGGTTTGGATACAGGATCTTCTTGGCATTTTTTCCAGCACGACGCTTACGTGGATTAACAACACAAAAATAGCAATCATTGATGTGATCAGTTGGCTCTCTCCATATTCTTGGTACTGCAAACTTCATCTTTTTTTTCTCCTCGGTACCAGGCTGGAAAAAAAATTAATATCATTCATTAACAAATGACGCATTTAATGTATATTTTAAAAATATGTAAATAGGTATACAAATGTACTTTAAATATAAGGTGTATTTTCTTACCTTCTAAAGTGTTTTTGCAGTTATTACACGAGAAATGAGGCGCCCATATTTTATCCTGACTTCGTACGGGCATGTTAAAATAAGCTTCATAGGCTTCACAAAGTTTCTTATTTGATGATAAACTAAATTTTTTGGCTCTCACTTTAATAAACTCACCACAAACATAGCAAAAAGAGTTCACGTCGTTTTTACACACTTTCGATGACATTTTTAGGCCTCGCGACACATAAAATACGTTATTCCTCTAGAAAGCGCACTCGCATACTGCCATGACACTCTGCTACCTCTCACTTCACACCCACAGTCCCTCTCACCCCTCTCTTGCATCATAAATGCAACGGCTTTTAAAAAAATGTGCAAAACCACCGTATATTTAGTTTTCATTATATTAAGTACAAAAGCACACTTTATTTATTATTAATGGAGTTCCTGTTTACTTTTCCATTTATATAATCAGAAAATAATCACTAAATAAAAGACTCAAAAAAATTTTTTTTTTGTTGACCTGTGTAATCAAATAGTCTAAATAGATTTAACAAAGAGTAATGCATGCAGAGCTACCGACAATGGAGGCCGTAGATCCGAAGAAAAAATATGAACTAAAAGAACCCCACTAATAGGCAACCTGGTGATTTACTCCCACAAATGGAGAAGATTCAAGAAATGTTTGGAACTATGATGAAGGAAACCAAATATAGAAAATCAGCGATAGGCATTGGTTTATTATTAAGGAAAATAAGGAAATGAAAAACCAAATAATGAAACTAAATGAGAGTTTCGAGAGTATTGAGAGAGAAGGAAAGCGAAAAAAACTCACTATGGCCGGGATGATAGATACGAACGATAACAGAATGACAAAAGAAGCGACGGAGAACTTTACGGTAACGGTCCTGGACACGGAAGCTAAGATAAAGAAAGTAAAGAAGATAGGGAAAACGACTTTAGTTAAAAGGAAAATGAAGAGAGAAATGTGGGAAAGGGAACAAAATCAGGATATCAGCAACTGATCATAAATGGTGTAATGTGGAAATTGGTCAAGCAGAAGCAGACTAGTAATAAAAACAGAGCAGACGAACACCGTTCAAAAAACGAATGGAGGAAGATAAACGGACAGGCAAAACTGAAGACAGGCCGATGATAACAATGATAAACAAGGAACGAATGGTAAATAAGAATACAAAGAATGAGAGAGGAATAAACGGAAAAAACAGCAGAAGTTAATAATAAGAATAGTCATATAGAAAAAAATGAAACTCAGCGGGATCATTGGTGGAATGTTAGGGGTTTCAATAACAAAGAAGACGAGTTAGTAGCTAGCTAACTACTAGCTATTATAGAAACGAAGCAAAAAGAAGTGCGGGTATTGAAGTAATGAGGGAACACATAGTTAACAATATGGCTGCAGAATTTTGTGGAGTCAGCAAAAGTAAAGATAGGAGGAAACAAACGGCACGATGGAACTATACAATTAAAGAGGAGACCAAAAAGAAAAAAGACACTTATTTATGGAAAAACAAAGATAAAACGATGTATGAAATGTATAAAAACACAAATAGGAACTGTGAAAAAAATGGTAAAAACGCAAAGAATTTGTTGAGAAAATTGAAAGAAAGGCCGAGGAAACTCTGGTTACGGGATATTAAGAAGTTCAATGAAAAAAAGAATCCATTGACTAAGATAAAGGACAACACTCATCATCTTACATGCAACAGAAATATTAGTCCGATTGAGAGAGTATTATATGGGCGTACTTGGAATAGAAAATAGATAAGTAATAAAAAGGACAAGAAGGAGAGAAAGAAGAACAAGAACAAGAGGAAGAAGAAAACCGAGAACAGGAAGAGGAAGACGTAACAAGAGAAGAAATAAACATCGGAGAACTAGAAGATTCAATTTAAATAAATTAAAAACCCGGGAGGTACCTCAGGACTGGAAGAGCACAATAGTGATACCTATTTATAAAAGAGGTGATAAAATGATATGCAGTAATTACAAGGGTACATCTCTATTACATTAAGGCGATTTGGAAAGAATGATAGATTAAGAAAACAATTAGAGCCAACTTTTGCGACATACAATCAGGATTTAGAGGAAACAGGTCAACCCAGGGTTGGATCTTCTTATTTCGACAATTATCCGAAATACAGATACAGAAAAAATATATACATGTGCAATAGATTTCGAGAAAGTTTTTGACACTTTACAAAGGAAAGTGGGTGTTTAGAAAAAGGGAGTAAATGAAAAAAAATATTGAAACGATAAACTGTTGAAACTTTAAATGTAGTAAGAATCGGAAGAAATATGACAGACGGAAGAAGGAGGAATACTAAGCTAATGCCCCTGCTTTTCACTACGCTGATGGATGAAACTGTGCGTGAAGCAAAGAAGAATTATAAATGCACACCATTAGGATATCGATGATTAAATCCTATGTATATAAGGCGACGACCTGATACTGATAGCCAGCATGCAAGTTTAAAAATGAAATAGAAGCATGATCTGATACATACAATTTCTTAAAATAAATAATAGTAAAACATGAGTGTAGGCAGGAATCTACAACAAACAGCAATATAAATTGAGAACGACACAATGTAAGAAACAAACAAAGTAAAATACCTAGGGTCGATAATGAAGGAAAAATATGGACTGAAAAGTGAAATCAACAACAGAATAATGAATAGAAACAACATTAATTGAGTTCTATATAGCATATGCTTTAATAAAAAATCAGCACGAAAATTAAAGTGTATGGACGTCAACTAGCTAAATAATCCATATCTATAAGTTAGTGCTTAACGATTTAAACCACACCGCCATGTTTAAAGATTTTTGTTGATGGAGCACGATGATTGTACTGTGTGATTTTATGGCCACTGGCCAATCTACCCCTGTTTCCAAATACTCTGGTTCATCTTGATATATTACCCTACAGTTAAATTTAAAAAGCTTCTAGTTGTTAAATATTATTATTCTCTTACTTCTAGATTCTGCAATGGGAATTAGCTTTACTTTTTTTATACTGATATTAATATAATATAAGTATATAAATAAATCTATTATAATGACTGTGTAGATAGTAGTTTCAAAATATTCGATGTCACCGCACGATTATAACGCATGGTATGTAATTTTGTTTGTATCTGGTTATAATAACCAAAAATCGATTTCTGATTGAAATAAATATTTAAAGCCGGTAATGTAACGGGTGGGCTCTGCGCAAATATTTATAATAATGCCAATCATTTTATATTACAAAACGAATTCATAGGATATTTCTCATTTTATAATGTACATATTTTTAAATATATTTAAAATACGCTACTATGCTATTGTGAACATATAACGCACATTTCTCATGTAAACCATTCAAATGTTTGATGTTTCGAAAACTGTTGTGCGAAAAGAATTTGCCTTATACATATTTATCCGCACACGCATGTGGTGTAACAATTTCAAAACATCGAAAATAGATTTTTAAATCGTTTGATCAGTTATGGAACGGATCGACGTGCGGTGATCTGTTACTATTGAAGGTCCTGATTTGATTGATGTATTAATGGTTCAGCTTAAACAACATATTTGGAAAAACATTGGTATTGCACATGTGCTTGTCGTTTAGGTTAATTATAAAACATGAACTTATAACCTTATTTTTGATAAACAATGAACAGTTGTGAGGTCGGTTGTTGCAATAATTGTAAACTATGAATATAATTGGTGAATATATTTTAACGTGGATTTTTCGTAATCAACATATTATCCTCAGTGGTAATAATATGTTGGTTACGAAAAATCCACGTTAAAATAACGTGCGTTCAAGAAAAATCTTAATTTAGGAGGGCTCTGAAATTCAATTGATGTTTAAAGGTACTTTAGCCACAACCAAAATGTCAATTTAGACGTCAAAAGTGACAAATTGCTTTACTAATTAAAAATGGTTATCACAACACAGCAGAAAGCAACATTATTGGAATGCTATTTTCGAACAGGGCAAAAAGTTGATGGTGTTTGGCATTATTCCATTCCTGAGAGCTTTACAGATTTCCATGAAGAATATATACTGTGTTTTTTGAGGTTAGAACCTCATCTGTCAACACTGACATTATTGTAGTTTCTTTTGGTTGTGGTTAAAGTATCTTTAAACACCAATTGAAATTCACAGCCCTCCTAAATTAGGATTTTTCTTGAACGCACGTTATACTCACCAATTATATTCATAGTTTACAATTATTGCAACAACCGACCTCACAACTGTCATATTTTACGTGTTGGTTGGTAACTTAACTTAACTAACTGGCTTAATATTTAAAATTGTGTTGCTGTGTGCTCACGAAGATAATTAGAAACGTACCCACATATTGAGGTAAAATTGTATATACACTGACTGATCTTATTATACCCAAAATATATTTATTAATTAGGCATGTCTGCAAAGAAAAAGTTTGTGCTTTCACTGTAAAATAAATTGGCACAGTTTACAAATTAATGTGTATATATAATATGTTGTACAAGATATTGTACCAACTACATAACTAGTTGTTAAAATACAAGTAGCTGGCAATCGATCACTGAATACACCGACGAGACAACAGAAATCTTCGTTGTCACATCGGTCGGTCAAAAAAAAAATAATATGAAACGCCCAGTGGCAACATAATATGATCAAAGCTATACATTTATGTGTATGATTAGGTCATCAGCAAAGTAATTTTTACATTTTTCTAATCTTGACATTTTAAATATTGATATAAAGAGTTTTACCAATTTTTATTTCCAACTTATTAATGTAACCCTAAACTTATATTTGAAAAATATTATATTTTGGAAACGCTAGCTTGAGATAAAATGTTACCCCAGGGCATGAGGATGAATATTATTAATACACCTTCATTTTTGTATTTTCCATTTTTCCATTTGGATAAATCTCTGGGTCAGTGGTGGTTACATTTTCTTCATATCCTCATCGATATATCCTTAAGTATCTCTTAATTTCTTAAATACATTTACGGGCTAATAACAGCTATTTGATAACCTGTTATTGATTTCACTTATAGTATTTAATATTGATAAACAATTTATTCAAACACGTTACGGACTCATGCAGGTCATCTTGATAATGTCAAACCAGAACAAACCATGTCGCACATTTATAATTTATTAAGGTGACTAATTATGAAGTTTGTAAATTCCAATAAAAATATCGTAAACTACTCGCAGAATAATGCTCATATTTTACCACGAGAAAAATAACTTTTATATTAAATTTTCTAGAACCACCGCGTAAAACATCATTTAACTTTCCCTGTTTGGCAATATGATATCATGGAGCGTACGTAAGTGGCATCAATCAAACATGGCATGTTTGGTTTCGTTTATTTTCAATTTTAATTAATGTTATTTGCCGTGTTCTGTTTAGCGACAGTTGGCTCTATTTGCACATGTGATAACTGATTTTTTCTCCAACATAATCATCCCATTTTCCATGAAATATTACTTTTTATTTAAATAATTCAAATAGTTCAAATTCCGAACGCGAACACGAATTTTAATGAATTCCTGGTAGCACGAATAATTTTATTTCATTTTTTAGGAACGTACGCCTCGGATGGTCGTCATTTTATCGCGTACAGTTCGTAGAATAAAATAAATTCCAAATTATATTAAACTGAGCACAGTTATAACGTTATAACAATGTTTGCTCTGAAAAAAAATTGGTTGATTGTAACGGAGGTCCTAAGTTAACACACCTTGAATGCGACGAACAAATAAACTCTTCACTCAAAAATCTATCCTATGCAAATATTTACGTTTGCACGAATCGAAATTTATTTGTTTTATGTAAGGATAATTTACAAACATATTTAAATACATACGGTTATATTGTGTGCAAATCAAGCAATATTTTAATGGGCATGAACGATAAGCGAGTACATTATTGACTTGACTTGTTTACCACATAATCATGATTTATTGGTGCTAAAACGATTGGGATTGCACTTACCGTAAAGTCGAGTTTATAGAATCTATTGGCAAATATTAATATAGATTAATAATATATTTCTTAAATGTTCGTCGCAAAATAAACAAATTAAGCAATACAACAGCGAGGAAAACATCAAGGTGGGACGAAGAAGTAAAATAACAAACAAAAAAGGAACCACGAAGATTACAAAGAAAGATAAATAAAGAGAACTGTGATACAATATGAAAAAATCCTACAGGGATAATCAAAAACTCTTATGTGGGGCCCTAAAAGAGATGAAAAAGAAAAAAAAAACAAATATGACACTAAATATTGTCAAAGATGAAAAGGAAAATATTATTAGAAGAAGAAGGAATGAAGAAACATGGAAGAGGTACTTCTAAGAACTCCCAAAAGCAGAGACCGATAACACAGTAAAAGAAAGCGAAGATAAATGTAAGGGAAAGAAGCAAATACACGAACAAGCGAAGAATTAGAGGTAGTCATAATTCAATGGGTAAAGCGGCGGGTCACGAAGGCATTGCCGCAGAAATGATAAAATAAGCAGGAAAAGAGTTGAAAAAAGACTGATGGAAGTGTTAAATGACTTGGTAGAGGAAGGAATCAACTCTAGATTAAAGACACAATACAGGTTCAGGGCGAAAAGAAGGATACAATATTTGATATTTGTTCTAAGACAAGTAAGTGAAAAAGCAATGGGAAAACAAGCACACATTTGCTTCGTAGACCAACAAACATTGCCGAATACGACGAGAAGACGAATTGAGATGTCTTAAGAAAAGTGGAATAGAAGACAAGCTAATGATGATGGTTAAAATACTCTATAAAAAGTGCACTAACTACGTATCCACTAGGAATGAAACCTCGGGATATTTTGAGACGACAGTAGAGCTCAGACAAGGCTGACTTGAAGAAAACCAATATGATAACTTTCAGTGAGACAAATAAAACAATGATAATGAACACTAGAAAAACAAGACACAACTCAGAAACAGAAGGAATAAAATTGGTGCAAGTAAAATATTTCAAATCATATATGTGAGTGAAAACGGCAAACTGAAAGTGAAATCAACCAATGAAGAAGCGAAGTAGGGAAGTTATTTAACGCAATCAAAACAACGTTCCCGGAAAAAAGAGATGCTCAAAGAAACAAAAATTGAAATATACGAGAAGCTTGCTCTACCAGTACTGATATAAGCTAATGAGACGTGGATAATATCGGACAGACAGAAGAGCAGAGCAAATGCCTTGGAAATGTCATTCCTCAGAAATATAGAAGGGATAGAGGGACAAAATTAGGAATGAAACACACAGAGAGACACTAAATACGCAACCAATAGAACACAAAATACAAGAAAGTATACTACGATGGTTATGACACGTAAATAGAATGGAAGAAGAGAGGCAACCCAGGCAACTGAAGGAAGACAGCCAGGCAAGAGAAAGAGAGGAAGACCTAGGGAAGCGCACTGTGGTTCTGGTCTAATTCTAATAAAACTTTTTCCAAAGTAACTACATATTATTTCTTATTGCAGTTGATGAAAATTTGCGTTCTGTACTTATAATAGGAATTAGAAATATCATAATATGTAGCTTTGGTACACAAGGTCATAGGTAAAAATGCAAAATATTTAAGTTTCAAATTTGAATTTATAGCTGCTATAAATACAAGTATTATTGCACATAATACAAATAATAAAAATGCGCCCCTTACCATGAAGAAGACCAGGTGCTATGCGAATCATATTCAGTTCCGCAGTGGAAGAATAAAATTTTCCTGTTATGAATTAGAGAGCATTAATGTGGCTTCTCCACTAAGATCTATTTTTTCCGTGGATCTGGTTTTAAATTTATAATAACAGGATCTGAAGAAATATCATATGCATGTCATCTTCGTTTGTGGATACTATTTGGCTACATTTTCTTGAATGGTGTATCCGGTAAAGTTTATAATCTTTATTTCTGCATTCTTGAGCTTCCTCGGACAAAGTGCCCATGGGAAAAGAAGCACTTTCCATGATCTGTTCCCGTGAATTAGAACCTTGTGTACACTTGATGGCATTTTATACCATTCGTACTTTTCTACAGCTAACACGATACACTGTTTCATAACGATACCTTCCAAATTTTTCTGCGTCAATTACAGCAGTACTTGAGATCACTTCCAAATTAATCTCATTTAAGTAAATTTTCATCCAAACCTGGTATTTCTGCACTTTTGCCGGACTGTTGAAAAATCATTTAGAAGTATGTCCGTCATTAGTTGTTCCAGCACCTTGTTTCACTATATCTATTTTTAATCATTTCATCTCATTTTTTTTCAATTTCCGACTTTCTATTATAAGTTAAGTTATATATTCAAATTATAAGCTATGTGCAAAATGTATTCCATCAATAATAATAACGAACCGTAATTGCATAATGACTTTATCGTTCATGTAAATAGTCTCAGACCACATTGGGCGGTCGCGCGTAATCCTGACAAATGTTAATGCTCATTACAGCGAAGATCGCAAGTATTCGCAAACGATTTTTTTGATAGACAATAGTCAAGATTATAACCTACGTCCTCATGTAAATTGTTAAGTGGAGGGTCGTGGAGCTCACTTTATAACTCATAACTAAAAGTATTCCATTTTTTTAACTTTGAACGAACATAACTGCGTAAATGATTTAATTTCAGCTAATCAAGTGGTGGAATTTTATTATTATTTTGTACACTTGAAGATCAATATATACCTAGTTTAGAATTAATAAAAAACTTTTCCAAATGCAATACTTTAGTTAATATTTAAATCTGAATTTGGATTAAGTTTTTACAATTTAGCGAAGAGTATCCATTGATAAAATTTGCACGCGTCTAAATATATGTCACCATCAACTAAATTTAAAATGCTTTCACCAAAAGATAGTTCATTTATTGAACTTTCAACAAAAAAAGACAAAAATTGAAATTCGCACTTTCATGATTCGTACTTTTTTCCGCGCTAGAACCACTGTGAGGCGTGGCAAGACGATGTAAGAAAAGCAGCAGAAAGAAGAGCATCCAAGTACTCTAAGTTAATATTGGAATAAAATCGACCCAAATTCAATTATACATGAAGACTAATCACAACGATTCATTTAGAAGACACCAATGTAAATATTTCCAACTTAAATTAGAGAAATAAATCAACTGATACGTTACTGAAAGGTGGTAATGACCAATTAATAAACAGCTACATGTAAAATAAATACGATCTCGAGAAAACTATTTATGAACTATCATACAGCACAGATCCGTTTTAAAAAATCGCGGGTGTTAAGACAACCTCTATATGAAAACGCCAACGAATTAGGCTTTTTTCCAAATATGTGTAAAACACGTAATAATTAATATCTCTCTCCTCGTTATAACTAGCAACTACTGTTCGCTAACGTGCAACATGTTTGCACCAAATTAATCAACTATGTATAACTAAACACGCAGAAACTATCTGCATGAAACTTTCGTATAATTCCATAATGTTAATTCAAAGCAGGGGTTAATACTAACTAAAATAATTATACAATATCCATATTCATGCCTGGAACGTCGTGCCTTACGACGAAGGTAGTCGCTTAATGTGATTGTTTTCAAGAAAAAATGCGAAAGTATATTAAATATGGAATTATCTCTGTGATACACGTACCTGTGCAATAAAACACGTTATTAATGTAATAAAGTATTTCCAGCTGTACATTCATTGCATCATCATTTTTGCCTACAATAATTTTCAACGTATTTTTATATCTCTGTATATCGCATTTTGTATAATGTTTCCAATAAGAAACAAAAAGGCTCTTGTTTTGTTTCTTTTCACAAAACTGATATATCCTTCCACATGTCTACAGGTGCAATGATTGAGAATTTTTTATTACGTAGAAACATCAAGATTTACGCTTTATTAAATATTTATTTTTGTAGAAATTCACCAAAATGTATAGTTTTAACAACGTACATAATTTCGTTAATCATGTTATACTTTAGGGTCGCAAAATCTCTCACGCCATTGACTTCTAAGTAATATCAATTTTAAGCCACGATTTTTCAGTTGACACGATTTTCGAATTACGACCATGCACATTCTTCACTTTATTTGCGAATTCCACGTACTTAATGATTGAGATATCAAAGAAGATAGATCCAATCAATGTGTAAAAATTGCACATGCCAGAGCAGATATGTATTTCTCATAATATAAACGACGTACCTGATTGATATTTGATGAAATTCGTAAGTATGCGATGTGTGTTTGGGATGGTTTATGATGTGTGGCTAATGTTTACGAGTGGGCCAACTAAAAAACAAGTTAAATATAAAGTTTTCACGTTAGCGCGATGGATCTTTTAAGCTGCGGCTATTGCGTGATTTTTAAATTGCAGAAATGTGATATAAAAGTTGTTGGCGGAAATTAATGGCAGGAAAAATCGAAACATTTCAATTTATATATAAATATGATTACCACAAAAATTTATTGATATTTATAAATAGATATTCTTTTAATTTTTTTTAAACAAGAATTTATGCGATAATGCTAACGTTTAATAGTAATTAAATGTATACATCTGTAATTACTAAATGTTACATGTGACTTATTGGGTGCCTACATACAACTGTTTACACACAAAACATATAAAAGGATATAACTTTGAAAAGTTTGAGTTTGATGTTTGTATTTCATTCAAGTTGGGACTACGCTTTCTGAGAAGTTATAAGTTAATTTTCTGATTACGAAAGCGTATTTTTATTATATTATATCGTCATTAGGTTCATACTTGATGCTCACCATCGTGACAATCTCATGTCGGAATAATTCGACTGGATTTCGAATAACCCTCGTAAATAAGAAGCACTCACAATTCATTTACCTTGCTTGGGCAAGCACGTCAATACAATTATTATTCAGTTATAAAACTATGTCATGCGTAACCATCACAGAGCGACTACTTCTGTTATGTCTTATTTGAAATGAAATTGTAATGTAATTTATATATATATATATATATATATATATATATATATATATAATTTGACCGATTATTATCAAAAAAATTGCATCGCAATTGTATCTTAAACGGTTCCATATAAAAATACCCCTTTGTATTTAAAATGTTATAAATAAAAGTGGGGTCGAAATTTTTCAGCGTAATGCTATTTTCATTGACTGGATTAAACTGATATTTTAAAAGTGAAAAAATAATATAGAAGTAAAAAAATCATGATTTTTAATTATTGTGTGAATTTAACCGTCGTACATATGTACGTAGTTAACGAGACTATTCCACGTTTAACATGTTGCGCTTCATAGCATCTAATTTGCCTCTCACATAGCTCCATGCAATTTCAAATTGTTAGTTACGTACATTACCAACTTCTTGCCTGCGCGAATGACATTTACGAACCTGCTATCGAATGGATGCAAGTAATCACATTTATAACCGCAAGCAACTAGAAAATATAGACAGAAATTAGTAATTATGTACACCGACCATAAATGGAATACGAATATAAGTAATATATTTAATATGCTATGTGAATGTAAATTGAATTGTAGTTAAAATGCCGCAAAGGTATATATGCACACTTTCATATGAAATACATGACCCATTAAGAATTAGACTACAATTTTAAAACTTCGGTAAAATAATGCTTTATTATCAACCAAGATACGAGGAAAGTTTGGCAGAAAAAAAATAACATTTTTCAAGAAAAAGCTAGTAGTGCAGCTATGCATGCATTGATTGACTCTTCTAACCATGCTCTCTATTAAGTGGTAAATGTCGTCCTGGGGCATCTCGTCCCAAGCAACGACTAGATGGTGTCGAAGTTCATCCAGATTCTCAGGAGGCCTGGGTACTTGTTTTAGTCGCCGACCCATCATATCCCAGACATGTTCAATCGGCGATAAATCAGGAGACCGTGCAGGCCAGGGCAAATTCTGCAATCAAACCTGCTCCAGGAACCTTCTTGTAACCACAGCAGTATCTGGTCTTGTATTATCCTGTTGGAAAGTAGCACTCTGGAACGTCTGCATGAAACGTACTAACACCGGTTCCAGAACGTGCCTGGAATGAACGTAAGGGGTGACCTTCGTCCAGCACATATCGCCCCCCAAACCATAACCCCAGGGGTTAAGGCTGTGTGTCGTCTTTGAACGAACTCCAAATTCCGTCTTTCTCCTCGATGTCGCCGCACCCTTCTACGACAATCATTCACCCATAAACAAAACATTGATTCATCACTGAAGACGATGAACCCATTGATGAACCCACCCTTGCCGTTTTTGGCACCAAGCAAGTCTGGCTGCTTTATGGGGAGGTGTTAATAGAAGCCGAAGGTAAGGACCGTATGAATGAAGCCCAAAGGAAGAAGTTCTTCTGTAAACAGTTGCGATCGACAAGTGTCGGTTCAAAACTCTCGTCCAATCCACAGCAATCGACCTTGTTGTTTGAAATCGAACCCTGGTAGCCATCCGCCTAAGGAGTCGGTCTTCACGTGCGTTACTTCTTCGGGCGGGTCTTTCGGCAGGACGGCGCTCTGAATACCTTCTTCGGACCATAAAGACCTTATCCAAGCAACTGTAGTGTGATCCCAATTCAGCCTTCTCCCACTCTCTCGGAATGAGAGACCCGATAATGCGGCCCCTATCAAAGTCATTAATATGGGCAACTTTTCGACGATGTCGCACTGGTGGCATTACAAGAGTCTACTTGACAGTTTGACAAAAAAATGAACTGACATTTTGTGGGCGGAAAATCATTAAGTGCTATGAAAAAATATTGAAAGTTGGAGATAACAATGCTACAGAAAACATAACAGTTGAGTTTTTTCGGCGGAAACTTTTATTGTCTCTTAGTTGATAATAAAGCATTATTTTACCGAAAATTGTAGTCTAATTCTTAATGGGTGGTGTATTTCATATGAAAGTGAGTGTATTTCGATTATTATGTTTTAAATATACATCTGCTATTTATCTTTGGAAGCACTAGCTACTTTTTACCTCAGACGCAAATACAACGAAGATTTAATTTCTTTAATACGCATTGTGAGCAGAACGAATACAAATTGCATGTTGCTCAAAAATATATAAAGTTGCCGAGGGTCGTCAAAGTAAAGTTAACATTTAACCTGCCCTTTCAGAGTTGTTTGGTGTTTTTTATCGAAATGAATATCAAATTTACACATTTCTCTTGGCATTCTATTCTATTGCGACAAACAATAGCAAAGTATATAAATCATTTTGATTTATGTTGAAATTATTGACTTTGTCTGAAATAACTAAAACTTGGCCAGTTAGCTTAACAGCAATTTTATATGTATAATAAGTGTACTGAAACATTTGGTACTTCTCGTTAATAGCTCAGTTTTTAATGTCTAATATATTCTGTAATAAAAATTAAATAAAAAAATAAATAAATTAAATTTTATCAATAGGCTACTATTATGTATGAATTTGACTATGAGTTGGCTTTAGTTGATTCAAATTGCGATTAAATTCATTTTTAATTTGGAATTGATTGGGTTTAAGCATGGAATTGTTAGATTTGTGATTGTGGGATGCTTTTGGTTTGACGTTTTTATTCAATAAATAAAAACTGTAACCTGCAGAGAAGCCTAAACTCAATCGAAAATGAATTTGATTTAAGTCGCCGCTAAGAACGCACGTTTAAGTTAACGATTGACTTCGTAATGAAAGCAAATTTAGTTTCGATTGAATTTTGTTCTTTGCGTTGGGTTTGGTTGGGTGCGTCAGAAATTCGCACGAATTGGGTTGGGTTTAGCACAAATTTCATGGAATTGGATTGTATTCGTCGACGTATAATGACATCCTGTATAATCAAATCGTTTAACCATGAAACTCATCCTTTACCCAGCAAAGTTGATGCTCTTACTGCCTCTTCTACAGATACATTTCTTGTGCAATTCATTTCCAAGTTTAATACCATCGTACCAGATCACTTGACTTAATAAGCAGTTTTGCGATGAAGTTTTAAATCAATTTTTGGTAAAAATATCGAAGCAACATAATTGTAATTCTAAAACAAAAGGCCTCCAGCCTACTTGCAAGGCAGTTAGTAAACTAATAGATATCGTTATCTGGGAAATAACTTGGATTCTAGCGGGTAGCGGGTTCTAAGATAATTAACGGTATAGATGACAGTGTTCATTAACCGAATCAGGTAGGATTTAGGCTCTATTATTAATGATTGCTTCTAGTCTCTCATCGATTATTATCGTTGTGGATACTCAGTTCCCTGAGATCCTTCACACATACACCTCTTCTTTGGCCTTCTTCTCTTCCCTGTTGTGGTTTATCTTAACCATCGAATTCTTTGGAACCCAATTACCACTGCAATTGAATATAAATTCGTCCTCCTTTCGCATTATTCTAACCTCTTCTCTTCTCCCTCATTATACATTAACAGCAATTGAGCACAGTTGAACTAATTACTGATCTGCATATATTTGCTTTTGCTTTCCTGGATTTTGTTTTTAATACGTTTAGCTATGCTTTCGCCATCAAGTTATTTCGTTTTGTTATGTCCACTCCCAGATACGCCATGCTCTATATTTTGCTAACTTGTATGGCCTATGGTCGATCCAACTTATTATTTTCAGATATATACCTGTCAGCTGAAGGATCCTCCTTACTGTCATAGTTGATTTTGTTTTTAATTTGTTTTTTTTTGTTTCTTCCAACACATTTTACTTCTTTACTCATTCTTGACTGCACTATGCACTAAACATCTTCGTGAATTGTACCGTGTATATTTTAGCTTGTAGTACCGTCCCTACAGTCATTTTAAGGAGAGTTAACGACAAACGATCATCGTGTACTCCTTCATCTATTTAGAAATTCTCTGATTTGTTCCTATTTATCATAAATTTGTTGTGTGTGTTTCTGGGTCTTATTCTGATGGTTCTTATATTAATTCATTTTTATATATCTTTATATTCTTTATATCTTTATATTCTTTATATCACATCGAAGCACTTAGTAGGTAGTACTTATGCTCGGGCATTGCCAGTTCATAAGATGTAAATGTCAGTTAGCTAACCCACGCTTGTAGTTTTAAATTGATGATCATTGCTAATGTGGCAAATTTTGATTTTCAAATTGTTCTTGATTATTATATAAAGTGCCCTATAACTTCATTCATATCAAATTTTAAAACGTTTACAGTATGGTATTAATTGAAGTTACATATTTTCCCCTTTTCAAGAAAGTTTTAGCAACGTGAGGTCGAATCATACATTTAGCAATTGACGTAATATCAAAATCATTGACCAACAAGGTGCAAAATATATATTTTTTTATTGATAATACTGCTGTATTTGTTTAAACGTGAACGTTATTTTTGTCTAATTTTAGTTAACTGAACGTATTTATTTTCATATCCACCCACGTGCGGATTTGAAATTTACACATGACCAATCACTTGGTCATGTTATGATAGCAGCAATATTCGTTTGGTGTTACATATCAAACTGCTTTCAAAAAAATTGTGTCAAGTTTATTGTGGTAAATTTAGTTAAAAATTACAAAAATGAGCAATCCATGGATTGTACTTCGCCAGATAGTCCTTTGGTAGTAAACGAGTCATTATTGCCTCAAAAATCAAAGGCAAAATCATCATGCCAATCTGTACATGTTCGGATCTTGAGGGGTAATTTTGATTTGATTTTGTTTGATATGCTAATCTATGCTATATGCTAGTCTGAGAACCAATCATATTTAATCTGAAATCTCTATAAATAAATTATGATAAATAATCGATCATCCTTTCAATTTCCAAGACCGACATAAATTAATGTGGATTTACTAGCATTTAGCATTTGTTTAAATTCCTTATAAGCTATATATAATACATCTTAAAATACACTACAATCGACCTAATCAGCGAGGTGTGTCTAATTGGTTATAAGTAAATTGGGTCTAACCTTGGTTCTAATGTAGCTCACTTTGGAACTTCTTCGGGAATTTCGAGCTGTTCTGGAAGTTCTTACGGGATTGATTTTTGCAGGAGTAAATGCTCATTTTTTATCTTATTCAAAGCCATTTCATTGCCTTTGCCATCTGTTTGTCCCCTCGTAACTTTGACATCTCGCTTTTTTAAATAACCAATTCCCCTATCAAAGGGTATGAAGTTTTTTTGGATTAATGATTAACAAAAATAAATAAAATATTTTTTTTACATTTCTTTATTTTATCTCTTATAATTTTACTGGATTACTTACACATACCATTTTATTATTTTTCTTAAATTGTCTCTAATTTTCTGTATACGTTATTATGTAACATAGCAATTGATTTGACCATTTTCCATTTGCAATTCTCGGAAAATCTAATAGAACGTATTTCATACAAAATTCCCAGTTACAGTTATTCAATAGATATTCAAGTGCTACTGAGAATAAATGCATTTTAAATTGTGATTTTATTGATGTCGAATCTGATGTTGCACTTCTCGGAAAAATAATTGAACGGATTCCATACAAATTTCGTAGATCATTTCGGAATACATGCAAGTGTGTGCTGTAGGTGGTCTATTACCTCATACAGCTCTTTTATAAAAGCGAGAAATGCATTTCGAATAAATTGTGAAATTCTTATAATATTTATATATAATATTATGTCGAAGATGTCGTTAAACTAACTCAAGCAGTTAGGACGTATCTGAACCGTAATGCGACGCAAGAAATTGTTACAAATTGGCTCAAATTTTATTGTTGTCCAGTGACTCGAATGATGGAATTCAGAAACGGGAAATGAGCTAGGCTCGGCTTAATCTTATTCGGTACTTCTCCAAAAAGAGCGTCTGGTACATATTTTGGAAAACACATAATTGTCTTAGTATAACGTGGCTTTGGTTTTACATTTCGGAAATATGTACTAGGCCACAGTTCATTATTACTGGAAAATACTAGTTTTAAATGGCCAACACAGAATCCGGATTTGAAATAATCGATCAAATATGTGATAACGTTGAGCTCAACGCGGAGAAATGGTGACGTTCCTGGAAGATGTGTTCATGCATATACATGGCTTGGTGTAAGGTGTAGTTGAACGATCAATAGATGAATGTTTAAGAGGGTAATGATTATGAGACCATGTGGAAGGGAGGCTTAAACTGATAGATTTGTAAATGGAGCTAATGGGCGATGATAGCAGTACTGGACGTTATTTAAAAAAATGATAAACGCCAATAAAGATGAGACTGGAATGTTGTAGCCAATAATAAGCACGAAAGCAGTTACAGGAAAAATATGAAGGAAAAAGAACTGAATTAAAGCACAAATGATAAAGCTTATGGGCGAAGCTTGCAAATTAGAATTGCTAAACTTGCTTAATTAAGCTAAGAGAGAATAACCAGCACAAAATAATTTCCATGGAAATATATGTTTCATTTGCATAATAAGAGATACGAGATAATTGCAGAAATATTATTAAGGATTAATTTGGAAATATTGAGGAAACACAATATGGATTTAGAAAAACAGAGGAACGTTCTATTTATGAAAAGTTATAGAGACAACAAAAAAGAGTAGATAAACCAAGTATGCTTGGAAGAAGCATATGATGATAGGTGGAGGGTTTTAGATGACCATTGACGAAAATCTAATTTAATGTGCAAAGAGTAATTAATGAAAGGTTACAAGTAATACTTAAGAATATATGGAAAAAGTAAATACATTTCAATAAGCCCATCACCAAATAAATTAAAATCAATGACTTAATCATGACAGGTGCTCGGTTTAGAATTAACTTCAGTGAACAAAATAACTCACAGTAATTAACGAATTTATAATTCATACTTTTTATTTTGAATTTGACGCTCGTCATAAAACGATTTAAAATTGTAAGTTAATCTGCAATATTTTTTTATCAATCCAATTATTGAATATTATCTTAATTTTTAATATATTCTGCAATATTTATGGAGCAAATCTCAATCTCACCAAGAACTGCAACAGTTGCTGCTTCAAACAATACTGAATTTCGCGCCGGCGTAACTCGGTATAACACTTTTCGTGGCAAAAGCTTCCGAGCTTCAAAGCATAGTCTCGCGCGGACTCTCTTATCAACCGTCCGATTTGTTACCAACCACCTGTCGTAATCACCAACGTCGGAAAAGTTGCCGCACAACTAACTTCAAAGTCCTTTTAATTCCGCAACTCGCATCAAGATAAAAAAGTGCTTGTAGCAGAACAAAGGACCTCATTAACGTCCAATAGTTTTGCAGTCGACAAATTTGTCTCCTTTTCTTGTGACATCAAACGATATAAACGGGACTTTTCAGAAGTTGCTTTTACGTTTGAAGAGTAAGTACTTTTTTATTTACGGCATTAATTAATAACTAAATGCACGAAATTGGTGGAACGTTATGGCATATGTTACGCTTATCTGCTCTTCTCAGACGTCATAACGCATTGCGGAAAATGTTTGGATAAGTTCTTAAAATAAGACATAAGGTCAATTTCCGTGCATTTTAAAACACTTTCAAGGTTTATTTGCGTAGTAAATTACCTACACAAACTGAGCTGAAAGTGTGTTTTTGTACCGAAGCCCAGGTACAATGTTTTCCACTTATTGTTAAGTAATGGCAATTCAACATGACTTGTTTATAGTTGCTTATAAAACAAGATAGCGGCCACTTCAAAATAATGACACCCGCATAATTGTTCATTGATAAATTCTATTGGGTATGAACGATAGAAAGAACACTGTTTGTGAAAGTTTGCCAAACATCGATTAGTAAGATCTAGTGTACTATTTAATAACTATTATTACTTCAAAACTCATACTATTGTTTTATAAGTTTTAAGTCGACTAATATTAATAAAATTTACTGAAAAATTATCTAGATTTACAAGATTTATAGCCTTGGTAATAATTATGTTAAAGCAATTTTCAAAATATGTTGGGAAAAATTGAATAAGGCTGCTGCATAATACATTTATCGTTTAATGTGAACTTCATGGAAATATACGCTGTTCCATTAGAGAAACAAAAGTCACATATTTGCTGACCCTGTTAAGAAAATCAAAGGCGTCATTCGGTAGCCTGAAAATGAGTCATGTGTTAAATAATATTTGAAATATAAGCATCGAAAACCTAAAATGCCTAACATGATTATTTTAAACATTGTTCAATTTGAATTCTTGGTTGTTGCAAAACAGATTTCTACAAACAATATTACAGACGTACAATGAAAAGAATGCATATTCTTTTTTTTTGTTTAAATTTATTTCATTTTGTTCCTTTGCCTTTTGTTCTTTTTTACTTTTACCCAATAGAAACTTTATCAAATAGAGCCGAACTGAAAGCAACAGACGTTTGTCTAAATTAATATAAAAAAATTATATGAAAATAACTCTGAAAAACATTTATGTTTAAAATATAACAAACTCATAATTGCCAATGACAATAAAAGGGTTGCAAATTGTCAAAATACATTATTCGAACAAAATTGCCTCAACAATAAAATAAATCTTAACCCTTTGCCCCTTTGTAAAGAATCGGATTTATTATTATTAACGTAGTTCGAGAAACAGGGTTCGAAATTATAAATAGGATTCAACCTTATTCGACAAAACTGAGTTCGACTTTATTCGCCACCCAATGGAAATTTGTTTTACCAAATTGATATGAACTAAATTTTGCCAAATAGGTTAAAATCCTACTTTACTGTATAAGCTCGAAACTTGTTTTACCTCTGCGATTATAAATATTATTATATATTATAATTTATAACGAAAATATGAAAATATAATTTGATATAAGAATTGTTTCACAAGTTTTGAATTAAAACTCAAAACACCTAACATTTTACATCCCCAGTGACTCAATAAAGGTATAGGTAAACGACACTCGAACATCTGTTAAGCTCTTACGCTTTTTTTATGTTGAAATAATAAACATCCATTTTTATGTTCGTTTAGTTTAATTTCTATTTTACTTCCAAGTAATTTATTATTATTTGCGCGGTTATTTAGTTTTACATTTATTTATCTCTATCGCGAATTCCGTCCTGACGTAACCAATGATACAAAACGCGATATAAGGATTATATAGGAGTAGCTTATTGATAAATTAATTATGGAAAGCGATGCATTGTCCCCTAATACAGCATTAGTCACTTCAGAATGTTTAATCCTTAGATTAATTGTGATCGATTGGATGCAATTTATCTATATACAGGAAACCTACGCTTATGAAGCTATAGCGTCGAAAAATTTCCTAACGCAATTGATCCCAGAAAGTCAATTTGATGATACTCTGCCATTTGATCCCTTAACATTGTTTCACAAATCAGGTAACCGAAGCGACATATCACCTACATTAACTATGCCATTGATTACATAGCACTATTACTATTAATAAAAAATTGTTAAACATTATTAAATTTAGGTAGTCTAATGAATAGAGATTAGCCTTTATATTGTTCCATTTAAATAATAATTATTAATTACTATTTCAAGCGTTAATTTAATGTTAAACTATAAGTAAATTTAGTCTTATAACATTGAGAAAAGTTAATTTTCTACGAGCATAATAATGTTACTATTAATTTCTAAACTCGGAACATTTTACTATCGTCGATGAAAAACACATTGTATAATAAAACCTATAAATAATAACATAGTTTATTTTATTAGTAAAAATAAAGCTCGCAATACAAAATAAACGCTTACATTAATAATTTCTCTTTTCCTAAATACATTAGTAAGGTGTAAACAAGTTTTTATTATAATTAGCTTCACCTTGAATAATATTTTCTTATTTGTCTTATAACACCACAATAAGAGCCTTTTTTCAAAAAATTACGTTTTAATTATTTATTATTACTTAAAATACACAAATAATATGTCGCAAAATTAAATGCACGTTTGGCGTACCGTACGTATTCTGTGTTCTCAAAATTATTTTTTTCGATATATGTAAAAATGTGCTAATGTAAGTAAAACATCAATTCACTTTGAGATATTGCTTTCTAAATAGGAGATTTTCTTCGATGTACAAATCATAAGTGCACTCACACAGACGTCATTCCAATAAGGATCAGAATACGTTCAGGGAAGGTCAATATGTGCAAAGTAATAAACTAAATGGTTATGTTTAAAAAAAAATGATGCTCTTATTTGTTGGCAGCTTAACTCAACCAGTGTTTGTGCTGTAAATATCCAAGTACTACACTTTTTGCTGACAAATTGATATTTTCAAATGACGATTTGTTGCAAAACACTCAAATATTTGTCATTTCAATTACGGTAGCCACGAGAAAACTTCCAGGGAAAAATTTTAATATTGTTTAAGCGAAGTAACTTATATCTTATTAAAAAATATGAAATGCGTTGCAGAGAAAATAACACCAAGTTATATAATTTTATCAAAAAATACCGCAGTTTCCTGACTGCTCTTATATTTACATCGTCTCATTTTCACACACAGTAGTTGATTGACCACTGATAAAATAACGACAGCATCACTTTTCAATAACCAAGTTTGTTTTAAGTTTTTATTTTTTAAATTTTTAAAATTACTATTATAACGCAGATTTACAGCACGTCAGGATTTACGAAAAAAAAAACATTTGTTACCACTTTTATTATAATTCTATCTGCATTGGTGCTTAAAAATTTTATTAGGCGCTTATTTTAGATTTATTGCACGCCATTCTAACTTCTAATAACTCATAACTAAAGTGAATCATAAATATGGCAAATTTCTTATAACGTATTTATATACATTTTGTGAATCATCGCAATGATCATTATGTTTTTGTAATAATATAAACTGTAAACCATAGTATTTTATATTCCCTTTTCAGTTTTTTTCCTTTATATGTATTTACCCTCTTATTTCATTTAATTATTTATTTTTCCTATGTTTTTCAAATTGTTGTTTTGTTGATTTTTCACATAGCTATTTTTATTTTTTTATTTTACTTATTTATTTTTCCTGCTTCTTTATCCATTCTTTGGATATATTATCACTGACTCAGTTACCGATGTCCATGGATGTTCAAATCTTTCCTAATTGCTATACTTCTCACCTTGTCCATTGTAGAACTAAACCACAAAACAGGAGATGTTTAATTCCACGACTCACATCCGATAGTTAATATGGATCTCATAATTGCCTTAAACACATTCTGTTATTTACGTCATCTTATTATTGTCATTTGTTCTCTATTTCTGTTGCAAGATATATACGTGATTTGCTTGTTTCATTTTTGTTCCTTCCTTCACCAGTTCAGGTTTTCAGGTGCTGGCCTCCTACCATCATAGCCATTATTTCGTACTTGTTCATCTTAATACAATATTCATTACCAAATTTCCAGTTATTCTATATTTATTTCTTCCGTCAATATTTCCCCTACAGAACTTTGTATGCGTTTATCAACATTATTTTTCCTTGTCTTATTATCTTTAGAACTTTTGATTATCCTTGCTATAGTTTTCTAGTTTTACCCAAAGTCTGTCCTGCTCTTGACCTTTGCTTCTGCCACTTACTCCTTAACTTACCTCATTTACGTATTGTACTCAATGTAATTAGTTTCAGTTCTGTTTCATAAATACATTTATTACATTTCTTTTTTATTTTTATATCCGGTTTTATCTCGTATGTCCGTCAGGATGTCCGTTTTTTAGTACTAGTTGTTTTGACTGCTTGGGCAGTCAAGTACCCGTAATTATAGCCTTGAAGTTATTCCACGCTGCCTCTAACCCAATACCTTCTCTATCCTTTAGTTCCTTTTATAATACGCCTTCTGATACGTTTTTAATTTATCTCCGAATTGCTCTTCTTTCAATTTATATGTTCTTATCGATTTTTGTTCATAATACGTGCTTATCGTTTTGTACCCATTTCGCCTTCTTCCTTCTTCTTTAAACTTTGTAAAGAGTAGGTAATATCTTTAAGAATTTCGAAGTAAGTTATTTACCTTTACCCTCTGCTGGCGATTTTCCTAAGGGATTTGTGTATTTCTTTATGTTCGTATTATGAATTAGTCAGTATTATATTACATAATCTGCAAAAGTCTAGCGAGCTCCATTATTATTTCTTGTGCTGTTACCATGCGTTCGTCACATATCCCCACCCTTCCATTAAAACCTCCTCTCGATAATATGAGTATTTACAGCGTTTTAAGGCAGTGTTTCATAGGCTGGTTCATATATAGTTCGTCAAAACAGTCTTTTATTTTGTTTTCTAAGGCTAGATGTACTAGAGCATATCGAAAATATCTATTTTTTAACGATTTATTCTTAGAACTTAAATTAATTCTTTTTGGTTTTAACGGGGAGCAGAATATCACTATGTGATTTGAAGTGGAACTAATGGTCCGTTGGCCGGCAGCCTTCTTAAGCACAAAAAGTTGTCTATGCGTCAATGTTAGTTTCAGTGAATCGAAAAGTGACTAAAATTGGTTTAAATCAATGAAGCGAACCTATAAAACTAGGAAGTAAGCTATGCAACTCAAGAACATACATAATTTATATGGATATGATTTTGATTTCATAAATCATATTCAAATGAGCTCAAACGGTTGATTTACCCTAAATATTAAAGTTCGTCGAATAATATTATGTCCGGAATGAAATTTATTACTAATGATGAATGTTCTGTATGGAAACCTATTAATTTTGGAATAAAATGGACTTTTTATTAGCTTATCGTGAAAATACTTGACTGCAACTCTTGTTCTAAATATAAATTTTTATGTTTAATGTTATCATAGGATGATAATGAAATAGTTCAGTTTACACATAAGGATATTCCTGAAATTGTAGCACAGATAGTAACAAGCATGTTAACACACCATTAAAACATCCCTCTTTCTTTAATTTGATAAATTCACACAATAAAAATAAAATCATTAGTACAGATCAGTCGAGCGAATTTATCGGATATGTTTCATGAAAATGAAGCCCAAATAAAAAAAAAACTAATATTTTTGTATCACTCTATTACAATAACGACGCTAATTTGCAAATGGGTAATGAAGTAAGAAGGAGATTTTACTTGCAATTGTTGAAGTGATAAGCTACAATTTCTTGCAGCTTGTGTTATATTGCGTATCTTTTATTACACTGGTAGTTAAAGTTTTTTGTTTGCCCCATCCCTAAAGTTCTTCCGAGGCGAGGTCTTTTAAGAGCACAATGTGCTCCATTATAGCTAACAATAAACCATCCCTCTACAATAGAACACTTAGTTTCAAAGTTTGTTGAATTGAATGTAACCAATATATCGCCGGAGAAGTTGATAAAACGTGAAAATTTTAAACTTCAAGAACTGATTTGTGTTTTTTTTTTTAATATCTACACTTTTATATCGATCTTCAAACATTATTTTTTTAATATGACTGCGAAATAAAATACACCAACTTCATGTGTGTGACTGGCGTGTGCATGTCAGAGACAGCTACTCATAACGTTACAGATTTATGCCCACTGCATCCAGACTGTAAAATCCCTCGCCGTGTAATATTTTGCGAATATTTCAGGTAAATTTTATTATATGCCAATCGTTTAATGGAGGATTTTGCGATACAGTTTAGTGCATTTTGTATGTTATTTATATTTGATTAGCGCTCTTTGTGGTGTAGCTGCACCATCATTTATGCCGTTAAGTATTTGTGCCAGTTGTATTACTTTATACGTTTCAGTGGATTACGGAAATGCGTGGGTGTGTTTTTGTACGTATGAATATATTACTCATTTACGATCTAGTATGTAAACACAACCGCTTTGATGTAGTTTCTCGAGATACCAATCTGTTGAAAACTTCAGAAACACAGGGACGCATGCGGTCACCCCTCGTTGATCAAAATTAAACCTGTCACGCATTTTTAGTTAGAATTGATGTAGGTGCCAGATTATTATATTCTGTAATTATCTTATGGTCAATTATGGAATAGAAGCCATGCAAACAGCGTGCATTTAAATTTAAATATATTTTTCTATGTCCATTGCTTTAAATAAATTCGATAAAACCTTTATTTTCACTTATATTTGTTAATAGTAATATTAAAGGTGCTCAGAGCATTATTGATTTGAAGCGAAGCAGAAATTGAATTGCTATTTGCATAAGATCACGATCGTCTTGAGATTGTAACAAAAAGTTACAAAAAGTACCCAAAGTCTCTATTCAATCGCTTTATTTTTCAAATACGCAATAAGTTTCGAGTATTAATTAATGTCTTCATCGATATTTATCATTAGGGTACATTTCAACTTTGAATAATTCGATCAAAGGGTTGAATACTTCCACATTTTGGATTTCGTTTCAAAGTGAGCTGTTGATGCATTTTTTCTTACGCTACTCAATGAAAGAATTGTATTTTGTTCTTTATTTCTTCAGCAGAAGAGTCACAGTTGTGGCATTTTCTGATTCAACCACATCTTCTGGTGTGTTGTTAATGCTGCACTGTCACTTTCCATCGCTAATGATCAATTAAAGCAAGTCAAATACGAAAGTTTGACGTTTTTCAGAACGGTCGATAAGAAAAACGAAGCGTCCACAGTGGTCATAGCACAGTACATTATTTTTTTACTAGTATGTATTTAAAAAATATCGCCCCAAGTATTTCTTTAGCACGTCACTAGTCTTAATTGTTACTTAATGTTCATCAGCGTTCACTTGGTTCATACTTGGTTGCGTCTTTTCAATTTGAAGGGCGCAATTAAATACAGGGATTAAAAATTATGTTGCTCTCGCCACCGAGATCACATGGTGTTTTCACCCAATTGCATAACCAAAAGTATAAGATTTGAAATATCCTTAAATAATAAATTTACGTGATTACGAATTTTGAAGTTGGTTATGTAGATAGGATATGTTAAATATTTTCCAACGCTGATATATTTATATGGCGGGTTTTCGAACTACTGCCAATAAACTCATCACATGTTATAGTACACACAATCGTTACTTGAAAATAACAAACAACATACAAAAATTAAGTCTAACCGAATTTTATTTCTACTTGTCTGCCTGAAGAATATTTTTAGTTTAAATCATTTCCCATAAAATCATTCGAGTTTATTAACCACCACCAGTGATTCCGTACCAAAACCTATAGTTTTCCAAACAATTCAAACTGTTTGAGGCCCCTGGTGTCTCTGATGTCCCTGACCATCAAGCATGTTTTGACTCACAGGGGTACTGCCATAACTAACACTATTTAAAATTAGGCAGAAACTCACCATTAGCACATCTCGTCGCGAACACGAAAGAATTATTCAATAATATACCGATTATTATAGCCTTTTATAAATTGTAGCTTTCTGTCGCAATTATCAGGCTTTTGTTTTACATTTTATATTACATAATGTGAAATTTGTTTGATTTTCTCTTTGAATAGTTTTCAAATGTTGATCGATCTTTGTCAAATGATGTATCAAATTATATCAAACTCAGTAACCCAAATCAACTAAAATGAAGGAAAGAAGGTATAATAGTCTCTATCTTGGAAGATGGATTTACATAATATCAACAATATATAATAGTAAACATTATTCTTTCGCATTACCCAACGTGATTCATAAAAAAAGTTTAATTAAAAAAAAATATTTAAACTTTATAGCCACGAAGTTATCGATTTCATTAATATAAAAAATACGTATGTGATAAATAGTGTCGTTTGTAATTCATATTTTCTCAGTTACGAAATGTCAACATTTTAACATTTCACTTCATTTGCAATGGGAAATTTAATTATCACTTTCATTAAACACCCTCCCCTGGACCTCCTTTTTCATTTTCGCATCGGGTTATTGTAGTTTTCCCCTGTTCCCATTTTCCTGTTGCTTTCATTAAAGTTTCTGATGTCGCTAATACCAACGCCCTGCTCATTTGGTTTTCGTTTAAGAGTCACAGGTCGTATTCAAAGTCAGAGACAATAAGCAACAACTTTCGAATTGAATATAACTAAATATGTATCCATTTAATACAACACTGGAAGATGATCTAAAATCGTGGCAATATTCGAATTTCTATTTCGGTTCATACGAAGGCGAATTTCTAAATAGTAATTTCTTAAAATAGCCATCGCGAATATAAACTTTACGTTAGGATACAGTAAGTTATAGATAAAAAATGTTCATCCATCAAAAGAATTTTAAGCAAGATATTTAAACTTTTGATCGATGGCGTGCCTTGTTTATAAAATTGTATACATAACCGATCAAAGTTATTAGATGTTTAAATATTGGTTTGCAATATATCTATCGGTGGCGCAATTTGTTAAAACTTGTGGCAGAAAAATAAGCAGAAAGGTGCTCGTCAACATTGTGATTCTGTGTTGTGAGTTCTCGGTGGTTGTGCAAAGTTTGCGAGGGGCTCGCAAAGTTTTATGAAGTTTCCGCAACGTATTTCATTTTTTAGATTTTAGTCATAAAACTAAGAAATAGATTTTGTAATATAATAGTTGAGTTAATTTAGTCAGCGAAAAGTATTATTAGCATGCAAGAGTACTTGAATTAATAGCCAATTGCTACAAGAATATTTTCATACAACAATTCTGTGAATTATGAGCTATTGGGAGGTAATGTGAAAAGATTTATGCGGTTACTTTCGTTAGGTAGATAATGTTTTTTGATTAAGCAGCTGACAATTCATTTTTATAATAAACAATTATTAATCATGGCATAAATTTACTTTCAAAAATAGATGATATAGTAGATATTATTACCAAATTATACTTTTTATTGATCATACTTTGAAGAGAACAGTTGTGCAAACTAGCCCCAATGGAATAACTTGACAAGTTAATGTTGATTAACACCGAGATAAACAGCCTAGATAGAAACAATTAATTGTACGAAAGTGTCAACACAATTGCATATATAAATTATTTATACCTGCAAATTAAATACTCGCCGACTTCATTTACTACAACAAAATTGCAATTAAATTAAATTGCACATTTGTTATGTGAGTGTTTAAAAAACTGTATATAATATAATTAAAAATAGTAAAAAAAATCTTTCATTATTTATATCCCAAAATAAAGTGTTAAAGTGAGTGTTACGCCCTAATTTGTACGTTTTAGTATAAGGGTTTATTAACTTTCTATGAGGGAGGTTGTATAAGAATGATACAAATTTTGCAATGCAGTTATTCATTATTGCATTCCACTACCAAAATATAAAATGTGACTGAAAACAAAAGCAATTTTTTTTTAAAGCGTTCATCACAAACGACAAATTAAGAGCAACATTTCAACGAAATATACCCAGCGAATTTCAAAAAGTTGATTTGCTTGGCACGCTTTGTGAATTGAAAATTAATTTGAAAATAATTGGAACGGAAATGAGTACGCGCATGTTTTCAAACGCAAATAAATAAACGTGTGAAGTGGGGTCGATTAATTATAATTTGCGTTTTACTTCACATTTACATCACCTTTCTTATTTCATTATTGAGTTCCAGTAAAAGGTTTGATCTTACGAGGACTTCGTGATTTATATCCAATGGATTGTTTTACGCGAAGCAGTAAAGAATAATAGCACACACTTGGCTTTGGGGAATTTCATATTACCATAAACCATGTTTTAGTTTTGTGCATACGATACTTAATGTTTCAGACATCAAATTTTATATGTTCAATTTATTATCGATGCGATTAGTTTATGTTTAGTAATACTAATAAAGATCAAAGGGAATTTATGTTTGAAGTAATTTCAATAATGAAATTTTGAATGGGTAACACAAAACGTCATAAGCGCAATCTGAAAATAGTCAAGTTCTCTCAGACGTATAAAATTCGTATATGAAGAAAGTAATAATGTTTAAATTACTTCTTTAAAGAATGACGAAAATGGGAGAAAGAAAAAACCAATTCGATATTCATTAAAATGTATTGACTATTGCACGTAATAATTAAAAGCCAAGTCATTGCATTGTACCAATTCCAAAATACAATACAAAATGTCTTACACAATGATAGTATGCAATTGAAAATTGAAGTATAGTATTATAGTATTATATAAGTGTATAAAATTCTGCCCTCAATGTACATTGTGCTGATCCCGTAGCACAACCACGACTATTCAATGCAAAATATGTTGTTATATCAAAAAGTTTTAACTTGTTATTGAAGATATAAAAACACTTACTTTCCTGTGGGACTTCCGAGAACCTATTAAAACACACAATTTTACTACCGTTTGGCGGTGTCTCGAGCTTTACAAGATCCCTTTAGTGCTCCGAATAAGCTACATTGAAAATTCTTTTATATTATTTTATTTTTAGTATAGAGATGTTTTATTTAAGCAAGACTATTTTTTTATCACTTCCTCAATTTGCTTTTATATATTTATGAAGGGACATCTACTGTCATTTATGTGTGATCATGACAAGGCGATATTAAGATTATGTTTGGCAAAGCCAGGATGCTAAAAAGTTACATTGATTTATACCAAACGTTTTACTGCACATTACGGGACCATCAAAATTGATTTTGACTTTCACGGTTGCTACGTTACGTTAAATGAAAAATGGAATAAAATAGTTTAATTTCTGTGATAATTGACATGATTTCATATATATTTGTTAATAATCCTTTGTTATTTTATTTTGATACTTTTCAGTAACAAATTGGCAGAGGTTATGGTTTTAAATTTAAATCCCCATAATCAAGTTTTACAAATATAAATAAAACTAAGTTGCCATCTTCAGTAGAAACTTAAAAAAGGGAAATGTTAAAGTTATTACTTATAGCTAACTTATAACTTTTGAAGATATTCTCTTCATTAGATCGACAGTGGACTAAGAATAAAATAAAAAAATAAAAATGTTTTAATTTATACTTTTATTTTTAGTATTTAACTTGAATGTATTCTATTGGTCATCTAGAGAATAATGTTTTTCAATTTTTGATAGTATTCGGTCTGAAAACTGGAGTAGTGTTCAATGAGGCAAATATCGATGTAAAATATGATAATTTCTTTGCTACTTTTTGGTACTATTTCGACACCGCTTTTCCTTTAACAAAATTTCGCAAGAATAATAAGACTAGTTGGGTTACGGATGAAGTTAGAAGAAAGTCGTCTCATCTCAGAGAGTTATATAATACTTATAAAAGAACCAGTAATGCTAATATATTGCAATGTTATAAAACGGAAAAACGGAATTTTAAAAGGTATACAGCAACCTTTAGGAAATCCTTCAACGACAATATAATGATGTCATCATCTAATAAATCTGAAGCTATTTGCGAAATTATAACACATGAAACTAATCCTAGTAAGGATGGTGATATTTCACTTGTAATTAATGGAAATAAAATAATGGATGCTTCTTCAATCGCATCAATGTTTAGTGACGCTTTTCCCAATCCTGTTCTTCTTCATTTTATAATACGTCATACTAACGTTGATAAGATTTGTGGAATAATTAAAAAAAATCCCGCGATATTTAGTTCACTGTTCATACTAGAGCTCTTGGATAAAAATGAAAACGTTCATTTCAAAGAATTTCTTCGAATTTACGTAATCTGTAATACATATCTTTTGTGTTTTTTTTATTATTTTAACAGTCAAGATTACCTTCGTGTGTTTATTTGGGTAGTGGTGGTATCCTTTATTCTAAAATACTAACAATACTTATATCGTATTTACAAATATTTGTTCTTCTTCATTGGATGCTTCTTCTTTATTTCCCATAACGATATTCGTAGGTTGGTCTTCATACTTATTTTGTCTCTTCCTTATGTCAGATTAATTTTTATCTCATCTTCGACCTTTTTAATTTCCGTACAATCAACCCACCCCATCTCATCCTCATTTAGACTTGACTCCTCACACTCTTGGATCAAATGGTACCATATCGTCTAGTCCTTCGTATCATAGTTGACCTCGTGATTTTACGTTCCATTTCCTGTAATATAATTTATTTTGACTCGTCTAAGGCTTTTGACAGCATTAATCATCAAATTTTGTTTGATAAGTTCTATAAGTATGGTATACGTGGTAAGGTACTTGATCTTATGGTAAGTTACCTGTCGGGCAGAAAGCAAAAAGTTACTGTTGCTACAAGTGTGCAATGAACAGAAATGCGTATATTCTGATTTTGCTCAAATCACACAGGGCGTCCTTCAAGGATTCATTTTGGGACCATTAATTTTTGTGATATATGTAAATGACTTATGTAAATATGTTGATGGCAATTTATATCAGTTTGCAGATGATACGTCTTGCGTCGTGATCATTCATTCATCGGGTAGATTAATATGGTATAATATTTTGGGGTTCATCTACTGCCGCTGGTAGGTTATTTATATTGCACAAAAGAATAATTAGGTGCATGATTAAATTACCATCTCGCGTCCATGTCGAAAGCATTTCATACTGTTTATTGTTATATAGGAGACGTTTGAAACGAAATTATGAAATATCTATAGCAATGACCACTAGACATGCGAACAAATTATCAATTCCGAAACACAATAAAGCAGTGTACGAGAAGAGACCTCATTATAGAGCGATAGTGGCATTTAATGCGTTACCTCCTAATATTACAAACACTGCGGGCTATCAGCAGTATCGCAGTGCACTAAAAATATTTCTCATCGACCAATCTTTCTACAGCTTCAGTGAGTACTTGAATATGTAAATGGCTGTGTTATGTATTGTAATTTGTTTTTTACTGTGAAAATTTATTTATTTGTGTATTGACTATGTTATATTATAATGTAATGTAGTATAGTTATGCTTGACGTTGTCATATTTCATTTAAAATTTACGACAATAAATTGATATTATTATTATTATTATATCTTCAAACATTTTTACATTTTTTAGAACGTAATGAAACATTGTTTAAGCTAGATGTGACGACACGTTTAGTTCACTATTAGGTTAGATCCAAATTATTATTTTTAATTAAAGTGTAATTCCTGCCTAATACTCTTCTTTGTTGCTGATAATTTTTACTGTGCCAAATTATTAACAACGTGACAAAAACAGGAAAGATTGAAAAAAATAAAAAAGGGCAATGAAGATAAAAATGGAAACTAGATCACCGAACGAGTTATAGTAACTCTTCAAATGTTGGATGGAATTTAGAAAAGATATATCTCGCTCCCCTCTCCATGTCTCTATAAATCCCATCAAATCAAATTCAGTATAAATATTTGGACTTTGCCTTCTTTCACCTATTCCACCTACTCCTTCCCTATGCAATGAATTCCCTCTAGGATGCCCTTGTGACTATCTAATGTGATCATTTATTTCTCTGACGTTGCTCCATGGTTCTTCACTTTTATCTCCCCTTCCCCTAATAAACTGTCTTTCATTAATTTACTAATAATTTTCATTGTAAACGATCTGCATACAACCATAGTATATATAAGCTTGTCCATGTAGTTACTAATGTATCTCTGTACGATACTCACTCACTTACTTTCCAGTCAGGTCGTCAGCGCACTCCCTCTTCGTTCACAACTTATATTTGTTCCTTGTCACTTTCGTTATCCGCCACAAATTTCCCTGACAATGGCAACATTAAAAATAAATGAACATACATTTAAGGAAAAATAATTGCAAAAGAATGAAAATTAAATTATTCATATTCACCAAAGCATTAGATGAACCCAACAAAATTTTACAAAATGAAAACAAATTTGAATTTAAATTTTTTATCGATTACAATTGTATAATTTAATACTGTCAGTGCTTTTGGTTTTCCTTCTTACCCTGTGGTGATTTCCGTTATTTGTAATGCGATTCTTAATTGCTTGGGGTTTAATTAAGTAAAAAATTGTATACGCTTATTTATTTGAACATTTGCAATTCACATAAAACAGAACATCTGTTATGGACCATTTAATGAAAGTAACGAGCTAAACCATATCGATTTTATTAGTATCTGAATAACATTTAATTACTTTTAGATTTATTTTTTATTATATTTCAAGCCAACAGCCATTAATATACACCGCGCCACTAAATTAGGGGTACATTAAGAAAACAGCAATTTCTTTTTAGTTTATGAAAGTAATGGAATATTATAAGTTGGTAATATTATCATTTATTTACCATAAGATGCATTCAAGTTGATTATTTCAACGTTATTATCAAGAAAAAAGATAAACCATGGGACACAGTTTACGGAAAAGGTTTATTTGTCAATTCAATAGCTCCAGGTTCACAAAGAATCGAGTGGGGACTGTCAATTTATTTATTATTAGTGTTTGTGACTAAAACGTACCATGAAGTATTTAAGTCAAGTTCAAGTTGCAAGAACCATAACATTAATCGAAGAAGGTTACAGCTTAGGTCGCGTTGCAAGAAAATGTTATGTAAGGTCTTCTGCCATGTACAGAGTTTGGAAATGCTACCTGGAGACAGGAAATTATGGTAGAAGACAGATTTCTGTAAAATTTTGCACTTAGATGATGCACATCTACTTCTAGAGACCTGCAAAATGACCATATGATTCCAACGGGAATCCAAATTTGCACGGAAACTGTAAGAGAAAGGTTACGAGAAAATAACCTAAGGTCAAGGAGACCAGTCCGAAAGCCACGGCTGACTTTAGATCGCAAAAGAAACCGACTGGCATTCGCTCAACAACATGCAGATTAGGGGATGGACAAGTGGTCCCCAGTGGTTTTCAGGGTTGACACGTTGTGATGGTCGCCTTCGAGTTTAGGCACGTACAGGTAAACGACATGGTGAAAGACTGGTCCAGGAAGTGTAGAAGTTTGGATTAGTATCTGACATGGTGTAGGCTGAAATTTCATTCCATACTCGTACAAATCTCGTTGCTGTAGCTGGATGAATAAATGCTGCCCTATATATTGAAAACATTCTTACAAAACATGTGGTAGTTGCTGGAACTCTTATACGCACTAGATTTGTATTCCAGCATGATAACGCAAGATCACGTGTAGCAGGTCAGACAAGACAATTCCTGGAGGAACATCAAATTAATCAGATCGAGCATCTGTGGATCGGAAGCTCAGAAACAGACCTGTGGCTCCAGAAACTCTTCAACAGCTTATGGTTGCCCCTAATGAAGAACAGGTCAACATACCTCAATGGGATATCTCGCGGTTGATTGAAAAGTGCCACGAAGTTGTCAGGTTATTATTTTTTTTGGTTACTTAAGCCTAGTTCGTTAATTGGTGAATTTGTTTTTTGTTAGTGGCATTTTTTGCTGTTTGATTTTTTTGGATTGAAATGAGTACATCTTACGATAATATAACAAATACAAATATTTTTCTTAGTGTTCTCCTAATTTATTGACGCGTTGTATGAAGTTTATTAAAAAAAATTGTTAAATATCTTAAACAAATCATTGAATTACAAATTTCAAATTCTTGCAGAAAAACCTGTTGTACACGCATCTTAAATTAAAAACAATATATATGAAAAATGCAAATCAATTATTGCATAAATGACGTTATTGCCTTGTTTAGTGTTTTCTTTGTTGAAATTATTAATATCTAAGTTAATATTTTAGTCCAAAAACATTAACGTAGTGCATCATAACAATTTAAGACCATCCTCAGACAAATTCTTCTTGTCTCTATATTCACTAAAATTTATTTCCGATAACTACACAATTAATGGAATTCTAGTAAGATTTTTTTAAGCATGCAAAACAAATAATTTGGTCTTTTCGTTGAATATCTATTTTTATACAACCGGAAGTGTTGCGCCCACGGAACACGGCTTATTTATTTTGAAATTTTAAATCGAAAAATCGATACGTTGAAATCTTATTTACTTTCATCTTTGCCACGTTCAAACGGAATATGGCGATTAATTACATACACGCGATAATAAATATTTCGCAACGTTTTGTGTACGAAATTAACGTTCTTTTTAAATGATTCATGTAAGATTCGAGGATATTAAAACGGTCAGATAGTGTACACGAGCTTGCCAACTTATTGCGAATTTATGTTTGACAAACTATGCATAAACACGTTTGCGACTGGCTCAAAATAAAATTTCATGCTAGAGTAACTTGCGAGCGAAGTTTCTAACAAAAGGGATCTGCCCCCCTGCATTGTCGGAAATAAGGTGCCAGCAACATTGCGTCGGTGCACCCGCACATTAAAATAGACAAGTTTCAGAGCAAAGACGTCTTCGTTTTTTCTGCTCGTCATTTTCACAAAGTTCCTGTGCGGATATTTGCAGTAAACAACGAAACAAAAATTACAACTGCGGACGATCTTAAATTACTCCTTAAACTACTGAATCTGATATTGTTCACATAATTAAGTATGTTGTGTTGCTGAAATGTAACACAGATAACTGTTGCATAAATCAAAATATGGTCTCCGATTCTATTAAACTTCATTTCACAATTCCCCCATAAATATGTTCCAGATTTTTAGATAGTTGACCAAATTTTCTGCTATTTTTAGTGTTGTTTGGTCTTTATATGAAACACGCTTTATTATATTAATTTCACTGTTTTATTTTTCGTGTGTTTAAAATTAGGAACAAATTAATTAGTTATGTTGTCCTTATTTTAATATTACCGACGATTGGTTAATTTCTGCAATTGCTTAAAAGTATTGTTTTTAATTTTCGCTGTTATACTCACCGTCGTTGGTGGTGTAGGGCAATGAACGAAGTAAATAGAGCGAATGACACAACTCCTTGATTGACACTTTATTTTTATGTGGAGCGTTGGATCGTTCCCAGCAAGTTAATTTGATGAAGAAATTTCAAACCGTCGCCGTCGTCCGAAATTCAAATCTTGCCGTATCTTTTGACACGTGGATTTGTTCAGATTATTTATTTCCTTCATAGTTAATAAAATTTACAAATTTAAGTAAGTATTTGGAAGTTTAAGCTCATACATCGTAGTAACGACTTCAAAACTATAATTTGTCGCGTTTGATTCATGAGAATAATTAGTGCCAATTATACCATTTCATAACCTACAGGAAACTTGAAGGAAACTATTTGTTATATTTCTACCAGGTGTTACGATCCCGTACGATTGGCTAATTACGCAATCACGATCACATAACTTCAAATTTGTCTGATCATGATTCCGCGTTTCACTATAAGTAAAATGAACGAAACTGATTACATGATCCGCAGTCAAGTAAAGTTTAACCGAGTCGTTCTGTCCCAGTAGCATCAATGCGATGCACCGTAAAAGTTAGATTGACGTACATTCAATTATATGACATCCAAAGTTCGCGTGTGTATTACGAATCACATTCGTTAGAGTGGACATTTCTAGGATGGAGCTGAAATAAATTATTGCAACAGACATTGATGGAGGTTTTTAACTCGATTGCAGCGTACGGTTTCTGTCAGGATTGTATGTCCAAGCGAATTGTGTTAATATCTGCCTTGTATGCAGTACTAGTATGTCATGAAATTTCAAACTTTTAATTCGTTTTTAGTACATTGCGCAGCAAAAGCAGCCGGATTTGTGTCAGCCAGGAAAACTGAATTTTATAAAGAGCTATTTCTATATTTTCGTTGAAATTGTGTCGTCGTTTCAATAGCGTTGCAGGCAAGGAATGCGACCGCCGATAAGCAATATCGTTAGTGATATAAGAAAGGATTAACAGCAATGTTTATTAAATATTGACACGCTATATTTCTCTGTATATATATTTATTCATCCAATAACATGTAAATCGTAGTCAGAAATTATTTGTAGTTAACGTATTAGAAAATCTAATTATCTTTTTATGATAATGCAGAAAAATCAACTGTAGAATCAAATCTAACTTAATTTATCTGCTAACTAATAAAAATATGCTAACTTATAATAATCCTCCGTTTTACCTGGTTTTTTTGTAGTTATTTTATTAATAACTATTTTTCGCTTTATAGCTCTATCACTGTATTGTTCTTTGATTTTGGTTAATTTCAAATTATACGTTTATGTAGTTTGCCTTTTTGTTATTATTTATAATATATCGTCAACAAAGATAGAAATTTAAGTGCGAATGATTTAAGACTGCAAGCATCAATGGTACAACTAGAATAAAAATGCTAACTGAATGTGTAGAATAATAGAATACGAAAAATCACAGTCACTACGATAACTCCAAAAAACTGCAGGAAAACCACCGTACTATTTTCACTTATCCAAAAATTTCTATTGAGATATTAAATGCATCAACGATTTAAGGACTTCGACGTCAGTGGGGTACGACGAGGCATCTCGTCCTAAATTGCAATAAAGAAAACCTAAGTAATCTTATCTTAAGTCACATTTTAAATTGATGCATAGTACAAGATGTTTTTCCTAATCAACTAAAGAAAACAATAATCAAGCCTGTGCACAGCAAGAAGGAAAAAGAAAAAGTTGAGAATTACAGCCCCACTGCACTTCTTAAAAATACATCAATTTTTTTTTCAATTTTTTAATGCAACATATTGCCAACTAGTAAAAACTGACGAAAATAAGAAAGTGACAAGATGGTGTAATGAAGATATTAAGAACAATAATTAAGAAAGAGAGATGGAAGGAGTATCTGAGAGATCGGAATAATGAAAAGTACGATAGCTACAAGGAACAGAGAACTAAAGTCAAGATGATGGTAAAAATAGCTATACAACAAGCATGGGAAGCCTTTGGAATTAAATTAAAGAAACCAAAAACTGTTCTATATAATACTAGAAACATTTAGACAAGGAAAAAACAGGACACAGAGTACATTAAAAATAAGGAGGGGAATATACTACAAGAGTATGATGAAATTATAAAAATATGGAAAGAATATTTCGAAGAATTATTAAAAATAGACATGAGGAAGAAACCAGAAAGCTGCAAGGGGCAAAGAAAAGTTCTTATATCGGAAAAAGAAGAAGATATAACAAAAGACGAGGTGATGGAGGTCCTGAAAAGATTAAAGAGAAGTAAAGCAGCAGGACATGATGGAACAGTGAAGAATTTAGGAACAAAGGCTTTGAAAGTACTAATAAAACTAATTAAAACATTTTGGAGAGAACAACAAATACCGCGAGACTGCAAAATCTGAGTAATAATGCCAATACACAAGAAGGGAGATAAAGGAGAATGCGCCAACTATAGGGGAATCACATTGCTATGCGTAACAGCCAAAAATCTACAAATGCATATTAGCTAAAAGATTAGAAAGGACAGTGGATAACCAACTAGAAGAAACACAAAGCGGGTTTAGTAACGAAAGAGGGGCACAGGATCACGTATTCTTGATGAAACAATTGATAGAGACAGGGTAAGACCAACATAAGGAGTATAAGTGGAGTATCAAAGAGAGATAGAGTAAATAATAATTAAATAAAAGAAGAATTGAGGCTAAGATGGTTCGGGCACATGGTAAGAATGAGAGAAGAGAGAATTATTACAAAGGTGTAGCTGGCAAGAATACAACAGAAGAGATCAAGAGGGTGGCCAAAAATAAATTACAAATTTTAGAAGATTAGGGAATAACATGGAATGAGGGGATCAGCCTAGCACGTAATAAGAAATAATGGGCAATGGGGATACATAACGATAAGTAGTGAAAGTATAGACTGGCTGAAATGTGAAAAGGATTAGTTTTACAGATCATAAAATAATGTGACTTGAAGATATGTAGGTTAGTAATGGATAATGTGAAAAGATTATAAAGAAATGATGAAACACATCACTTCAAACATAAATTAGGAAAAGCAATTATTATATTTGGATCTATTCAAATTGATTTGAGAGCATCGACCACAGAATATTATTTAAACAACGTCGGTGTTATGGAATAAAGACCAAGGACTCGGCTTCTTAAAATCGTACTTGATTAATAGATATGAAAGAGTTTTGCTCTTCAGTGACACAACCTCCGAGATTACCACAGATTGGTTACATCTAAGCCTAAGCCTGTGAGTCCTACAGGGTTCTGTATTAGGGCCGCTGTTATCTGTCTTGTATCCGAACGATGTACAAGACTCATCTCCTTATCCGACAATGTTGTTTGCTGATGACACATCAATCATATGTGGCGAGGAAGAACAAACAGAATTGCGTTACAAAAATTGTTCAGCTAAAATTATTTGAATTTGAACGTTGCGAGAACGGAAATTATAAGATATAAATTATGCCAAACAGATGAAAACTAAGAAATTGATAATTTGCACGAGATACGCTCTTGCAGTACACTGGTCCACAAAGTCTGACATAATTAAGCTGATTCAGAAGTGTGTAGGAACGGTTATCAGGAACGTATGAAATGCATTGAGTATTCCAGTAATTTTGGAGCTACACTCAACTAACCACCTGGACCAGCAGAGAGCATCTACATCCAAAACCCCATTACATTTCGTACGCTTACAAATGCACTATGTTATTCGTGATAAGGTGAACTTAATTATTAAAAATAACATTTGGTTAATCTCGGTGTAAATGCGTGTGAGCAAATGTTATTTTACTTCGACGATGTCATATTTAAATATGTTTTCCTTTCGTCCAATGTCGCGATGATTACAAAATGTAGACAATATTAATTTACCATAGGGTGCGTGTTATAAAAATAACCGTAACAGCTACCATTCGTCGACAAGGATTTGTGCTAATTAAATTGCGGATTCTCCCATTTGTAGCTGTTGGCAGCGATCATACTGAACAACTTTGACACGATTCATTCATAATACTAGAGAAAAATTTAAACATGAGAAATGTATATATATATATATATTATTATTGCATAAATGTTAAAGAGTATTTTGTACGTAATTCTAACCGTAAGTAATTATTTAATTGTCGCATTTCTTACTTGAGGAAATAATGCGCCGATACCAAAGCAACGGTAGTCAAAGAGAGAGCTTTTTGCTTGCGTGGTTCGAATTCATTAAAAGAAACAATAATCAGAAAGAGGTGAACTACTGGCGTCGCTCTAATTCATTCAAAGCAACAATAAACAGGAAGGTATGACAAAATAAATCGCGGCTTATCAGAATTTAGAAGTTGCGCTAAATTATTGTATCGCTGGAGTTCCGCAATAATTTACAGATTAACCTTTTGCTCGAAATTTGCTTTCTTACATAAAAAATATCAGCTGCAATTCTTCGCATATCTTCCTTTCGATAATGCGAACATTTAGCCGAGTAAACGGATATAAAAATAAAGTATCCTTGGTTCTCTTTTCTGCGTTTTGCTGTTAAACGTTATTTTTAAACCTCGTCAGTTAAGTTTACTTCGGAAATCTTGTGTTATTATTGATTAATTTAAATATATTTTTCTATAAGTGCATTATAAAGTTCAAGTATAGCTATTAGAGAATACTGAGTGAGCGATAAAAAAAGTTGATTTAACGCAAACATGTACTTTTTAAATTTCAAGTATTCGACAGCTGCAGGAGTTTAAATAAATCGTGGTTTTTGCTCGTATGGCTGGCTACGACAAAAAGCCTCTAAGTGGTTTTCGTGAAATCGAATGTGGAAAAAAAATAAAACGTTATTCGGGGAAGTTTGTAGATTTATTCGTTGCTGCTATGTATTTTTGTGGGATTTATGGAGAGTTTATTTTAAACTAATAAAACTTGTCGTAGTTTTTAGTTGAGGTTGGCATTTCAATAAATTTGGATTGTTAAAGGTGATTTATTGACACTTATATATAACAGTTTTCCTTAAATTTAAGTGTCGAGATATCTTAATTTTAGGTTTTAATAGAATATTTATTTATATGTAGCTTCCCTCGATTTTCATCCACTTATTGTTTTCTATACCCTTCCTTCCCATAATAGCTTCCCTTGACTTCATATTTCATACGTATCCTTTATCTGGATCATTTTCTGCTATGAGTTCCATTTTTTCTTCCAGTCTCATCGTTTAGTTTCTACCACATTTCTCAGATTCTTTTTAGAAGTCTCTATTCTTTGCCAATTTTTTCATTTAATTTTTTAGTAATATACTATGTTGAAATACGACTTTCTGCCTTGATTTTATTTTCTATTTCACCTTCCGGCGCTTGTCATTTCCTCCATTGATCGAACTAGTTGTATAATTCTAGCTGTTCTAGCCGTCTCAAATATTTCAGTTTTGACGCATTCTTCATTACCATTTATATTTTGTTTTCTTGATGAAACTGTTTTTTCTTCCAATTTCATTACTGTGTTGTGTTGGGTTGGCTTTTTAAAACAATGTTTACTCGTTTTTTTAAACTTACTAACGTTTTTTTGATTCCATTTTCATTCTTTCTTCTTCCATCCAGTGTTGCTGGTATTCTGCAGTACTTAACTTGTTTTGCTTAGGCTCTTATTTTCTTCTCCGTTTTTAACCAATTCATTCATGTGTAGAATATTCATCGTCACTATAAGTTTTGCAAATTTTTATTGTGCTGCCATATCACAGTTCCCAAAACTAACGTTTGGCATTTCCTATAAACCGACCAACCAACAATTTGTGACTATTTGAGCCGAACTAATTAGCTATTTGAGCCGAAGTATTATTTCTCTAATTATTAACAAAAACGGACAAGGTTTCATAACACACTATTAACATATTTATAGACATTATATTTTATTACAAATATAAAACAAATTAATATGCTTTTGGTCCCATATGCGAATTAATACTTCAGCATTGCTCCCGGTTCCATTAATTGCAGCCTAACTTAAATAATAACTGAAACGCGGTTTGCCGCATTATGAATGGCTATCATTTCGCAAATATGAATCAACAAAGTGAGAAATTTAATTAAGCCAGATGACATTCAGAGATTGGGATTGAAACACAATACGAAATGAGCAAATTCATTATAGTTGAAATTTCCATATATTCATGCATTCAATTATCGTAATAACAAAACCGCCCAACCATTAAAGCAACGAGATAAAATATACCCAACAACTTCGTGTTCGAGGGAGATTACTACGCGAAAATAGAAGAGTTTATTTGAATATATATCAAAGAATTTGTTCACATTTTATTCATATTTTATTCAAAAAACAATCGTTTCTGCAAAGTTTCCCGGTGTGATTAGATAAAATTGAATAATTTCCGATCATGAAAAGAATTTATGAAATTAGTAATATAGTAATATAATATTAGTATGTGAAGCTCTTATCAAAACAGTGAAAATTTGCCAGATAGAGCAGGTAATGTCACAAGGAACATGTGTGAGTTTCAAATCAAATATAATCAACGAGTAAAAGCTGTTAAGAATAGGTAGTGAAGTAAATCAATTTTAAGTTGTTTAGTTGTTGATTGCATTGAGGGGATTTCGCATCTTTTATTAAAGTTGGCTTTTTATCATCGATAGTGGCAGATCTGTGTTAAAGTTGTGAGTAGGGTTTTATTGAAAGAAAAAAGAGGAACCCGGTGTAACATGAACCGGTGAAGGTTTATTAAGACATTCGCATGAACGAAAAACATTATTAACGATGGGAAGAACAGATGATAGCGACGGCGTGGTAAGATTACGAGCATTGACGAGATGATGCTAGAAAAAAGCTCAGG